>JAMYCR010000003.1:29415178-30688657 GCA_028830335.1 Eucera pruinosa
GTCGTTTGATTAACAGATAACGTACTTACGTACGTAGCGCGTCGTTTGCATGCCTCTCGGTTTCTCCGGCAGGGAAAGAAGCAAGTGCACAAGATCGCCCGACCTAATTTCGATACAACCACGCTTATTCAGACGCGACTCGAATCGGCCGCACGATTTTTTCAACGGAACACCGACCCGTTCCGTTTGTCCTGCTGGCGTTCAGCGGCAACGGTAATACCTTTTTGATCGTCGTAGGCTGGATTTAGGGGTAGACGTACCACGTACTGACACTTTGAATACTATTATTATATATATAGTATTATATATATTATAATACTAACCATTTGAATACTGTGGAGCTGTAGAGAGGGGATAGGATAGGAAAAAGGAAGGGTGTTTGGTTGCGTTTCGTCCTGGGCCTGCTTGTGGACTCATCAGTGCGGCTACCTAGCAGGCTTTGCCTTAGACGTTGGGATATTGGAAGGAAGGTTAAAGGCGGTATATATATGGACGAGGTAGTTGGCGCGAGTGCTTTCGAGAAAGTCCTATTTCGTATGCCCCTCTAGTGGTAGGTGCAGGAGAGCCGCCACAATACTATTGGCGCCTATAGGGCGCTTGTCTCACATTGCTCGTAACAAACGCGTGGCGCCTATAGACGCTCATATCAAATTTTTAGATAGCAATAGTTAGTGCCAATGGACATTCAGCAATTTATTAAAGCAATTAATTCAGCAAATTATTAGAATTATTGAAAAACTCCTTGCTTCTATCAGATGTAAACGAGTTACGACTCAAGATGCGTCGACGACTTCCGGACGCTTTTTAAAAAACGGCATATTAACGAAAAGTTTCATCATTCGTAGCGTCGGTCACCGCGGATTACGCGTAGGGTGGATCAAAGTCTGCCGTAGCGAAATGTTTAAGGTTCGCGAGTATTAGAAAAAAGGTGAAAACAAATAACGCTTATAAACCTTCCAAGAATTTATTGATTATTTTCTGCCTTTGTAGGTGTGAAAATTTGTTTACTTCCTATTCTTTATACTTTACTTTGCTATTGAATAAACGAAATGAAATGGTAGTTATAGGAACAGTGACGGTACGTGGGTTATATTTACCCTGTTCGATGGAAAAGTCAATTGCTCCATTCATAGTTTCGCGAGGTTACTATAAATTGGAACGTTATCGTCCGGCACGACGATGAGGAAACAAAAGCTGAATGATACACGCGGCTCGGTATCGCGATCCTCCGCAATCGGACTCGTACAGCTCCCTGTAGGAAGTAATTCCGATAAAATGAATCCGCGTATAACGAGCTACCGGTGCTCGTGCAGCAAAGTGAGAGCTAACCATTGTTCGGCCCACGGTATACCGCACTCCGCTGGCTCGAGGAAGAAGCTTAGAAGTCCCAGAGTTCGCGTGCACCGCCGTTTTACTTTCTACGAATAAAACGCGATTGCAATTGTATTTCGGTCGCCGAGAGAAAGACTTCACGGTGCATTTAAGACGTAAAAAGCGTTTAATTGAGCGGCGGCTCGCGTGGAAAACATAGTCGCGCGCGAAACCCACGATTTTAACGATTCTACGAGGACGCTTTTGTTAACCCTTTCGTTAGAAATATTAAATGTGTAAACGAGTATACAATATCTATGTGTGTTGCGTTACGTAAACGGAAGTCGAAAATTAGTATGAAAATGATTCTTTATACACGTTACCTTGCTGTTAAATAAACGAATTCAAGTGGAAGTTATAGGAACAGTGACAGTACGTTGGGTCATTTACCCTAGTTATCGCCTTCAAAAGCCAAAAGCGTTACTATTGCCCTCGATGATCTCTTCTATCTATTTTTGCTCTGCAATTTTCCGTCGCGACCAACGCGACTCGTTGAAAAGGGGAAAAGAGAAAAAAAAAAGCGCGCACGGAAAATTGCAGAGTAGCGAGAAAGGTGAGGTAGCTGGCGGAGCTCGGCAACTTCTCAATTAGCCGCAATTTCCGGATCGTCGAGATCGATCGACGACTGGTGGCGTCTCGAACGCAGCCTCGTCGAACTTGGCTCTCGAGGTAGTAACGCCGAGGGTACGATAATGGGATCCACGCGACACGAGTGGCGTAAAGTACGTAGGCTCGCTATCTTGCTGCAGCTTTTACGTCAACGGATCGTGTAATTTACGAGATGCTTTCCGCGAGGCCAGAACCAGAAGTGCAAAGAACGCGATACGCCGGTGCGCGTAACTGCCGCTAAAACTCGCGTTTACGTCGAGCGGAACGAGCGGATCTCGATTCGTCAATTTCTAATCCCTTTTTCATTGGCATTTTCTCCAACTTTTCTTCTCGCCATCGGCCTTTTGCGCTGCGCTCGCTCGAGCATAGTAGCCAATCTTATATCATCGGGGAGACTTGTTTCTCAACGCCTCTGAACGCGACATGAACGGTCTCGCGTTATTTACGGTATTTTATTGCTGGATCGTTGGCCTTTTTTTTTTGTCGCGCATCGACTGTTCCTTGTAATTAAGATCTCTCTGCCTGCTCTGTCCATTGGAAACTCTTAACGCGATTGGTTCTAGTTTGTAAAACGAAAATCAGGAGTCGGCTGAAGTTGGCGGCGAAGTATCGCTTCCTCTCCGCTTATTATTGGATTTATCGGTGTTATCGATTAGCGGACCATTCGTTACCGGGGATAAGGAAAAGTTGCCGAAAGTATCGTCTTTTAAGACATCGTTAACACGTTCTTCCCTGTTCGCGTCTGGCATAGTCGCCATTCCATGGTTATATAATATAAATAGGTGAACAGAGGACGACTCGTCGAATATTGGTAACTTCAATAAGGAACCTGTAAAAATCGGATTAAAAATTTGCAGGGATATTTTTAATGCGTTTGATAACATGTATTATATATTCGCTTTTTAGTAGATGAGATTTATGATTCATCGATAGATGACAATTTTCTTAAGAGATTACTTTATCTAGAGTGGTGTGCTATACTTGTATTACTTTATAAGTAGTACTATGATCGTACTACTCTGGAAGTAGTATTGTTGTATTACGCTATAAATAGTACTATAATAGTACTACTTTAGAAGGAATAGTATTATTGTATTACTTTATAAGAAGTGCTATAACTGTGCTACTCTAAAAATAGTATTGCCGTATTACTCTATAAGTAATACTATAATTATACTACACTACAAGGAGTAGTATTTTTGTATTACTCTATAAGTAGGACTACAATTGTACTAGTCTAGAAGTATTAGTATTATTGTATTACTCTATAGGAAGTGCTATAATTGTAATACATTACAAGTAGTATTATTGTATTACTCTATAAGTAGTGCCATAATTGTACTACACTACAAGGAGTAGCATTATTGTACTACTCTATAAGTAGCAGATTAATTATACTACTCCACAAGTAGTATTATAATTCTACTATTCTAGAAGCAGTAGTATTGTTGTACTACCCTATAAGCAGTGCTACAATGGTATTACTCTTACGGTAACTAAATTATGATACGATTACGATATAGTTTGTAGTGGACAAATCGCAGCGTAATTTAATTCTTCTAGATGCGTACGCTTACCTTTGTCATTCACTTTATGCACCCTCTGCTCGCTTTTCTCCTCGCCGCCTCGCTGTAATCGTTAACTAAAATCGTGGGCGCGGTGCTTGAGGCTCGGCTAGTAGCACCGCGACGAAAACAATGATTGAATGAAGCGCTCCTTTAATGCGACGGCCGGTTCGCCGCCCCGGTAGCTCGTTGTCGGAATTAATCTACCAATAATTACTTCCCACGAGTAGCCGAGGGCGCAGACGCCTCAATAAAGCGCGCCCGTTCGGCTTCGTCCCTCGCAATCACAATGGCCACCGGCTCTATTCACGTTTTCCATTCCGACTATCTATCATCCCGTTCTTTAACGATTATCTTCTTACGAGAATAGCCCGACGTCGCGTCCGACTCCTCGCCTTGTTAACCCCTCGTCCGATTTGCAACTTCGTTTCCTCCTTAGTTTCACATTCAATAGAGTTTCTTCTCTCTTCC
The DNA here is from genome assembly GCA_028830335.1 of Eucera pruinosa. Lineage (NCBI taxonomy): Eukaryota > Metazoa > Arthropoda > Insecta > Hymenoptera > Apidae > Eucera > Eucera pruinosa. Next base: position 29,419,195 of record JAMYCR010000003.1, read on the forward strand.
GTAGAATCGATTGGAACTGATAACTAAGTAAGTTGCTTTGCAGTTTTCTCGCCTTCTGTCGCGTTAATCTTAATAGAGTAGATGGGTGAAGTATGAAACTTATCGACACTTTTAACCTCTGCTACCTGGGTAATTATTCGGCCAGAATCTTCCTTGCGCGCAGAAATGACTGTTAATGAAAGGATATTGGTATCGGGTTAGGTTCGGGTTAGATTATAATTCGAGTTACGTTAGACTATATATATATAAAATACAAGGAATATTTAGCGGAATTTTAATTGCTGCGAATACAGGTGTGTAAAATAGCGTGTGTTTCTTATACGAATATAAAGATGCCTTATACAGTAAGGAATTTCTAAAAAGAAACTAAAGCAAGCTGTCCGAAACATTGGCAACCTATAAGGCGAGTTAACTCGTCGTCCTCCGAGTAACGGGTTAATAGAAATTAAGAAAGGATACAACGCAGCTATTGTGCGTTTTCACCGACTTAGTTTCGTCGATACGAAATCGATCTGGATCCGCGTATCGGAGCGCGACAGACCGGAAATCGTAACGGATCGCGAAGACTCTGCACGCGGGCGTAGACGGGAGGTAGAACAGCGATGGGTGAACCTAACTTCCGGTATCGGGGAATAATTTGTGTCCGGGCGGCATTTCTCCGAGGTGCAGCTACGGTTCCGGCCGATCGAACAGCTGCTTGGATATTCCCAAGGCGCATGTGGTTCGTTCAACCGTTTAGAAAGCGAGCGTGTCTCGGTGGCAGCAGCTTTGTTTTCTCGCCTGCCTGAGAATCGGAAAAAGCGAAACCGAATCTCTGGCTCTACCTGTCTCGGAACCGGCTGCAGATTTAACGCGTGCCCACCTGCTTCTTCTTCTGTCCTCGGATCAAGTTTCACCCTTCCCCTATACCACCGCTCGTTCCCGGCACCTGACCCTCGAAAAATTCCAGGATCGCGTCCCACCTTCTGCGTATGTTTCTATACCTGTCCAACTCTTAACGCTTTCTGAATTGCAAAGCTTCGAGTTCTCAATATTTTGGATTCCCCGAGCTCAGCTTATTAGCTCCGATATTTTTTTCAGTATGTCATCTTTCAGTAGGTCATTCTTTGCAGTAGGGTGTTTTTCGTACGTTCGAGAGTAACGAGTGTGGACAAAAGTATCGATTATGGGACACGACGTGTGCACCGTTCTGAATTGCAGCGACGACAATTCCCCCAGCCTACGCGTGTTCGGATTTGCGGCGTCCTTTTAATCTCTCGTGTGTCATTGTACCCATCGTAAAAGATCATGCGTCCGATTAATTACCCTTTCCCAGATGTCAGCTAGCCAACGTTATCGGGTTGGAATCTCGGCTGCTCGTTGCCTCGGGATTCTCGTCTCTTCGCGTGTTCCCGGCTTGTATAATGAACGAGTTCATTATTACTTATCTTATGCGACAACGCGAAGGCAATACTATAGCGGCGGCGCATCGAGCCTGGTTGGAAGTAGGAGGAAATAACGATGCTTCGATATCCGCTGGGGTCGGCGATTCAACTGAAAGTTGTAATAGAGAAGGAGCATAGAAAATAGCCTAAGCAGCAGAGGGCGACCGGACCAGTTTACATCGAAATAGCCCCGCTAATTGCTGGCGTTTATTGTGCTTCCACGAGGCATTGTCGCCAACGAGTTGCCCAGCTATACATTTCGATTCTAATTAGCCGCGTTGAAATTTCTCCGACACGACCGCTGCTACGAAAGCGTTTAAAACATTCTCCGCCGAAGAGTGATTTCGCGGGGCTCGCGTATGTACGCGCCATTACGGTGAACGCGAGCGCCGTGAACCGTTTTGCTGCTCGTCTCGTCTGAATTATTGCCAACTTAACTTCATCGCCGTGAAATTATCATCTATCCTCCTTTGCATCCTCTTTTCCATTCGCCCTCGTAAATCTATCCACGCGCGCAGCTACGCTTTTTATCGATTCCAAGAGACTACCAGGGCAAATGACCCAGGTACTGTCACCGTTCCTGTAACAGGCCACTTTTTTTTTTTGGAGTCGTTTTTTGATGGAGTCGATGATTTCGTCGAGAACTGAATGTGAGACGAAACTTTAACGCTTTGGAAATAAAAAATATTGGAAATCTTAACCTTGGGGAATCCAAAGTGCATTGGGAATTCAAAGCATTGAGAATTGCAAAGCTTTGCAAGTTTAAAAAGCATTAGAAATTCGTCGCATCGAGAGTTTGCGTTAGAAGTTCGAGATATTTGGAATTTGAAGCTTTAGAAATCGCTAGCTTTGAGAATTCAAAAGCATCTAGAATCGAAAGCTTTTGCAAATCGAGAGCATTAGAAATTCGGACCTTTGGAATTTAAGCGAATTTAAAGCAATTGCAAATTTAAAGCAATTGCAAATTGGAAGGCTTGAAAATTCGAAGCATTGGAAATTCAACGCTTCGAGAATTCGAGGCGTTAGGAATTCGAAGATCTGGAGATTTAACCGTGTCTCGTTTAATATCCAGACCGATAGAGGAAACAGAGAAAGAATAAAAAGAGTCTACAATAATTGCAGAATTAATTTAGCAATATTCTATAGATCGCGGTTGCTCTTTAACACAGAAGTAATATTGCGTGCAAAAATAGTCAATGCTAACGCGTGCTGCTCGGAGCACTGTTACAAAACGAGGCACGTATCGATAGACACGACGTCTTAACTAAGAAGGCAAAAGAAACGGTGCGACGTATAGAACGGCGAGAAAGGAATGCTAGCCTAGAGTGGATCAAGCTGCAAACTTCCGGCGATTTGCATACTAGCAGCGATGGATCGTGGGTCGATTGCCGGTCCTCGGCTTCTCGAATCGCCAGGAGAGTGAAAGTATCCGTGGCGGTCGATAGACGCAGCCTGGTGCTTTCGACCATTGACTAACGAGGGGCATCGCTTAACTCTTTGACTAGGAAAGGCGTGTATATATACGCCCCATAGATTTTGTACGGTACAACGTACATATGTAGATTAATTTCCTAACGTATCATTTTATAACAATATTCGGAGATTCGAGTTAACAGCGATCTAACATTTTATTATCTTAAATTTCAAATTACTTTATTCACAACTAAATGTTTTCCACGCGTAAACTAGGGTAAATGACCCACGTACTGTTACTGTTTCTGTAACAGCCACTTGAATTCGTTTTATTTAATAGCAAAGTAATGAATAAAGAATCGTAAGTAAACAAATTTTCGTAATATATTTCGACTTCGGTTTACGTAGCAACGCATAGTCATCGTGTATTCGTTTACGCTGTTAGATTCCTAATTTTTACCTTTTATTGAGAAATCTTACACCAGGTACTTGGATTCTAAACTCGTCGCGAAACTTCGACGCTGTACTATTTCTGGTATAATAATGCTCGTCAAAAATGAGTTGTTGTTCCTTTTAAAGGTTCGTTTTGAAAATGGTGGGGATAAGAAGAATGAATGGTAAGAATTCTAGGACTAAGGGTCGGGCGTGATTCAGGGGTAATGAGTAACGGATTCAAGGGTCGGATGCGTAATTGTGTACAGAGGATGAGACAGAATTTGGAGACAACTTATATAACTAGACGTGATACATAAAATTGCCTACTATCTAAGAACGATATCCAACAACGCTTAATATTTGTAACGAAGTATTAGAAGGTAATAATGGCTTCAGTCGCTCGCGCGATTCCATCCTATTCCCGTCCTGTCTCGATTTCCATCTCCAGTTCGCGTTGAAATTCCCAAACGACCGGACATCGAGATCCTGCCGATTCCTCGGCCGATAGCGTCTCCAAGCAGAACCGTGCTGTGTAGGCCGCGTCGCAAAACGATCAAACTATCAAAGCTCTTGCGCGATCTTCGCGTACGTAACTTCCTAATCCGAAATCGCTGTTGCGAGTTGCTTAAGGTGAGATTTCCTATTGGCGTGGAATCTCTTACGGGTGGCACGTTGCACGTACGCGGCCACATTGGAGTTCTTTTACTTATTTTTATGGATCGGTTATTTAACGCGACGTTATATTCAGGCGTCGATAATTAAACAACCCGTTGCACTCCAAATGATTTCTTGAAAATACGACACAACAACAATTTCGATATATTTTTTCTGACTCTAGCGAGAACTCGACGCGTTATCTATTTGGAAACGGAGGAATTTGCTTCGACTTCTAAGAAGCGTAAGTTGAATTGGGGAAAATGGAATTAAATCGCAACTCTTACGCCGGCAACATTTGCCATTGCTGCAAGCTACCACGGGAGATGAGCTTATTTGTACCAATTTAGAACTCTGTTTATACGCTTCTACTTCCTCGTAATGGTCTAATTTAGATACTAGACGCTGGTGGACGTCTTCCCGCTAAGCTAACCGAATACCACCCTCAACTTAGCCACGGTGGCGATGCTTTTGCAAATTAGTTCGACGTGTTGCAAAGTCTCGGTTGCGTTATATAGTGAGATAATAGAATTAGTCAAATGTAATGGTTTACGTATTTCGTATCGAGCACAGTAACAAATTTCGTTACGAGTTGTAAGAGAATGTTCGACGCGGCATTAAAGATACAGCGGAAGACCGATAACGAGTGAGACAATCAGTACCGCGGTATCAGTGGTATATGACTGTTTAATACTTTAATTTACTACAAACTCGCTGTATCACCTTGTTCGCTCCTAAACCTTGATCTACTTTCGTCGAGCGGTTTCGACTGTTAACCGGTTGATCGATCGAGATTCAACACCGAACCGGTCGAGTTCGGTCGATTTTTGGAAATGGGGTTGCATTCCTTTGCTTCTGCTCGTTGGGGAACTGTGCTGACAATGACTAATCCTACGCGAGATTAGTCAGCCGAGAATTTTCGTCAGCTATCTAGGGACTCCGCTCTTTGGCTTTGCTTAATTTCAACAGATACGCGGCATTAGTCTTCCTCCTGTCCCTGATATCGTCTCCTCTAATCGTTGCACGGTGAAACAGCGGTTCCCAAACTTTCCCCAACTTCCTTCTGCGTTATGTTTTGTCTAGTAACTTAACTTTTATTAACCCTTTGTCTTCTAACGACGAGTTCCGTGATGAATTCATGGTCCAGGTACAACGAAAAGGCACTGCACTCGCAGCTGAGTTTAATTTCAACTTTAATCGACGCTTTGATACGCAAAATTGGAGATTATATAATTGCAGTATTTTGCATTTCACACGATGTTAAAACGGTGCATAGTTAAAAATGCAAGGGGTTAATAAGTTAAAAAAATAACGACGCAGAATGTTAATAGTTAGCCCTTGAAGAAGCAAATTATTTAGCAACAGTCGGGAAAAATTCCCTGAATCTTTTCGCACGAAAAATAATAAGTAAACTGCGGATCTTTATGTACGTACTTAGGGGTAATTTAAAGCAAACAAACGAAACATCCAAAGCGAAGTGCATCTCGTAGTATGCGAAATGTAAAACAAGTTCTCTTTTTTTTTGCTTACGTTTCCAAAACTATTTTGGAAATTTAGACGTGCAAAAATGTGCAGAAGACAAAGTATCCAAAGTATAGTAAAAATTACGATACTTAGAGGGTGAAGCAACCCCCGATTTCAGCCCTATTTCTTTAAACTTATTTATAGACATACGACGAATCTGCATAAAAATCCGTAGCCTACTAATTAGTAGTACTAATAACATAGGGAATTGTGAGACAAATGTTCAACGGTTTATTGCAAGCTCTAGTATCTTGGTATCAAAGTTTATCGCACAATTTCGCGTTTACAATTAGCATTTACATATTATTCGTTGCATTCCAGGAGCGTACTTGGTTTCGTAACGAATTTGACAAAAATTAAAACCCTGTTAACGCACAGGCACTTAACACGGTTAAAGGGTTAACGTAATAGAGAAGTCTCGATGACCATCTCAACGTCGATTCCTCGCTACTTCACCCTAATTAGTCAAATATGGTCGAGCATTGTTAACCGGCGCACAATGCGCTCATAATTGAGCGAAGATTCGTTAACTGTTATTTCGTTCCGCTCTCGCAAAGGGTTAACAAACAGCAGCGAACTATGGCCCCCGTGGTCGCGTGTTCCCACGGACAGAAATTCCGCCCCTGAAGCTAACCTCGGGTTCGTGAAAGCGTCCGCCGCCGCCGCCGCGCGTATTATCAGAGGCACGGTCGCGCGTCTCCGCACGACACGCTGAGAGCGAAGAGAAGCAAGGGGTCGGTACCCGTTACAAACACACATGGCTCGCACAGCGACCGAGAACCAACGACCAAGACCAAGTCTCGGAACAGACGAAGACGTTGACGAGGACGACGCGACGAAGAGCAAACGCGCCCTCCCTCTCTCTCTCCTCTGGTTAACGCGTGTTGTGCACTGCGCTCTCGGCCCATCGCGTCTCTCCCGCTCCGGTGTCCTCCTGTCAGTTGGCGTAGTGCGCTCGAACGAGCGGCAAGTGCCTCCAGCCTCGAGGTTCTTAACTTCCTACTCGCTCGTCGTTCGCGAACAGTCCGAGCAAAGACGCGGCGATTTCTCCGCCGCGACTCCTTTAATTCTCGTGCTTCCTCCTTCGGCCACGCGCGTCTTTCGATGCTCCTCGCGTCTTCCGAATCGCGCGCGACCACCTTCTGAATTCCACCTCGCGCGCGCCTTGGGCTTTAAATTCGCCAGCGTGTTGTTGTTGATGTTGTTGGCGTTAGCGAATTAACGCGTGTGCGCGATAGATAATTACGCGGGAGAAGGAAGAGACCGTTGGGAGCTATTTTCGTTTACGCGGAAGTATTCGTGACAGAGAACAAGTTGGGGAGCATTGTAACGCTGGAGAGTTTGCGGTACCTCGACGGGGCGCCATTGGTGCAAACGCGGTTTGTTGTTATCGAAGAGACGCGTGTGCGTGGACTTTGACGGGTTTGGAATTTTGGAACGGCTGCGAGTACACGCGAGAGATAGGAGGCGAGTGATAATCGGTGAGTGCAAGGTTCGCTGGATACGATGGGTGGATTCGGTCGCTTTTCAGTTGGATCTGTAATTTGCCGTAATTTATAGCAATTAGGGAACTCGCAATTTAACGTTTTCGCGGTGAGAAACGATTTCTTTCCTAGATTCCTTCCGGTTAGCGCTGCTTTTCCTTCTATTTAACCCTCTGCAATCCGAAGTTTGTTCAACTAGCAGGAAAAGTTTCTTTATCTTCTACTGCAAATTAGAAAATAGTAGTTTCTACGAGTGGTGTTCTTGGAATGTTTAAATAAATGTAGAGACTTGATTTAACAAGGCACTATAATCGTCGACAAAATTTAGTACAGTACGCGATAATTATAATTACGATTAGCCACGATGTTGTGGCTATAATTAACGGATGTCGTGATTAGTATCACGTTTCACTAGGCGTAGTTTAGCTTCTACAATCGCTAGCTAGTGGTTAGTAATATACCAATACAATAATTGCGAAGTAAAATACCTAAAAAAGAAAAGTAGCTTTGTGGGTATGTAACTCGGAAGTTGCATGGCGACGCAGAGGTTAACCCTTTCGCTACGATGCACGCGTGTAAATACATACACCCTCAACGATTGGGCACACGTCGTGGTTCGTTAGAGTATTGCTAAATTAACCCTTTGTTGACGAATGTCGACAAATAGCCACCCAAGCTTTTTTCGATGTTTTAGACGCGTCTCGATTTTTAAACTTTAAAGCACGGCTTTCAAATTAATTGGTATATACTGCATATTAGAATCGTTAAATCCTATCGGCGAAAATTCGTTCAGCGTTGCCATTACGCCCCATCTTCAAAGGGTTAATTAACACTAGGTTTATGGACATAATTACGTGCATAATTTGACAGGCTTCCGGAAAAATACGTATATTGCATATAAATATTTGAACGTAGAAGCGTGAGGATGAAGAGAATCACGTAGAATACATATTCATAGCTTTGTATTACGTAAAGTTAACATTAAGTAGTAGGAAGAATAATATTTATGGTCTCTATAATTTTAGGTATGAAATCTAAACGGCGTCAACGTGACGAGTTCCGTAAACCTAGTGTTAAAAACACAAAAGATACCCATCTATTTATCCGTGTATCAGAAACGTTTGTGCAACCGAAATTTTTGTACGTAGAATTTCCTCTGGAAAAAAGATATAATTAATATAAATATTAGAGAAATATATATGATTCCTCGATCGTAGCTTGCATCGGATTGATCGGATAATTCGTGCGTTTCCTACGAGATAATTCTGTATCATTCTGCTGCATGATTCGATAGTAGTTATTTTTTCATTTGTACATTTCCGTTTAATAATTAAACGCGCTGAGCACCACGTGATCCATCGATGAAGTACGCTAAAACTTTCTATTTAGTTCCCTTTGTTTTTTCAACTTCCTTTTTGTTTCTTCTTGCCAACGCTTGTTCGTGTGTGTGGCCTTGCTATAATGTTACAAGAGATTCTTCAAACGTGCAATATAGCTCTGCGGCCACGTGAATCATCGGTGGTCAATGCAGTAACAACGAAAAGTTACGAAAACCGAGTGAAGTGAATTCTGCGGCGCGCGGCACTCAGCGTGTTAATGAAATTGATTTCTACGAGATAACGTTTCTACGAAACAATACAGTTGAATATGATAGATTGGCTAGGCGTTTTTCTGTAGGTATTCGTGGGAAATTTAAATATGCAGAAGGATACCGAACGCGTGTAGTCTGCACAGATATACGTAATATTTAAAGTACGGTATGTACAAATTATCGTATTTTTAGAGTGGAAGAACAACCCCCGATTTCATCTATACGATTATGAGTTTACATAAAAATCCACAGTCCAGTGATCGATGATAAAAAACGCTCGAACATCCGTTCAACTCGATGCAGATATTCGGGACTCTAGTTGCACTCGAAACTCCTCGACACTGGACGATACTTTTCCTGGTTTCGAGCAGCTTTTCCACGCGCGCTCTTCCACACGTAACCCGTTTTTCATCATCCGTGACTAATCGCGTAAAAAAAAAAGGAATCACTTTCTCGGCGATTTCTTCGTGCTCGCAGAAAGCACTTTTTGGTTCATTTGTAAAGGGGACGCGAGCAACGTGTGTCCAGTTAGTTATCTAGTAACCGTTCCAAAAAGAAAACACGATCATCGCCGCGAAACCTCTACGAGAACGTTTTCTCGCGTTTTTGCATCGGTTAAGAAGAATAATTTCCGAAGATTGTTTGGACACGGTCGCGTTAGTTTGGACAATGACGAGCAGCATACGATAAATTATCTATTATATGAAATCATCAGACGGCTATCTGGCCCCTTTCTAAAATAGGCGTTTTTAAAACGATGGGAATTGCAAATGAATACTGGGATAATTAATTGTTTCTGATATACGCTGAAATTATAAATATATTTTTCTTACGTCACTGAATCCTGGGAGATAAGAAACGATCAGACGCGCGTATAAGATCAAAAAAACGCGTCGTCAATAATATTGGATTGGAAAGAATGTTCGTTGCATTTTTCATTGAATGGCGTTGAAAGAATGTATTAGCTTGCAAACCTAAAACGCTTAATCTTTAATTTTCCAAATATATGGCAAAAGGTAGCTTTAAAAGATGCTAAATACATAGTAGAATAAAATTGTGTACAGTTATATGAATCTTGTTATTAAATTTTGTTTAAAAGTACGCTACGAACTTGCTTTCCAACCCAATGTATTGACTTTTCTTCAGACGATGCGTGGAACCAACACGAATCACAATAAAATGCTATTTCAATCAGAACGGACGTTTATTGATACGAACAATTATTTTCGAAAAACCATAGCTTTACAAGGATAGTCTATGTTGTACCTTACGATTAGCGAATGGTTCGAACGAACCGCGATTGGTTTGCACGCGGCGTGAACGCGTGTGCAGTCGTTCTCCTCTTGCGTTGCGAAACAAACAGATCGATTTAAAAGCGCGCTGAAACGTCGTCGCGCGTCGCTCTCCGTGGCGAAGCAATCGAGCATATGAGCCGACGAGAGAACCAACCGCATACTTATAACCGTTTTGCAATTCGATTCACCGGTGCGTGCACTCGCTGTCTCGGGAATAATGCACCGCCGCGTCGCGTACCGCCTCGACAAACCGCCGACCTTTTATTTCAAAATTTACGCCCCCCCTGCTCGCACCATCGAACCCGTTAATCCCGCTGTCCTCGTTCGATGCATCGCGTCCGATTCCCGTTACGATTCTTTCCTTTCCCCCTCCCCCCTTTTCGCTTCTTTTCTTTTCCACTCGAATATTCTCCCGTTTCGCAAATCCATTTCTAGGATAAATTACCCACGTACCGTGTACATATTAACACTTCAGTTTGTGTAACAGTTATAAGATACATGGTAAATCACCCACGTACTGTCGCTGTTCTTATAACTGACACTTTAATTCGTTTTATTTAAAATTTAAAACGGCAGTACGTGGTACATTTACCCTAGTTCCGGTGTTACAATAGTTTGTATTCTATTCGGAGGCGAATGAGAAAGAACGTAGCGAAATTGGGTGAAATTTTCTAGAAAAATGAAGCTGCGACGAAAGGCGGCTAAGCGAACGCGCGTAGGTTGAGAACCAAGGCGTGTGCATTAATGGTAAACCAGTTTGGATGGAATTGCAAGTTCGACAAGTGGAACTAAACTAAATAGAGAATTAAAGAAGGATAACTGCTGGTAGCTCGATTTGTAAGGAAGTTTCCGCGGTTATAGCAAAGCTGTTATTTCTGCTCGATCATTTGCGCGATAAATGGTAGCAATTAAGATCGGACAAGGGAGAAAGCATCTTCTGGACGAGGCGCGTTTTACCGCGGCGCGTTCCAGCCCCGAGAACAAGTTTCACCGTACACCCCTGTCCAAAAGTATCAGCAAACTTGCAGAAAATTCTACAGCTGGACAGACTCTTACAATTGGGGAAATTGTATACGATACGGGTAGCTGCAAATCCACGCAAAAGTTTTCTTACTTCACCCTTTCGTTAAATGTTATTCGTAACAGTAACGCGTTGGATGATCGTGAGTGCAATAGATAAACGGTGACTAATTAGGTTGTTGCGTATAAAATGGCGGATTCTCGGGTAGAATTGAAACCACTATTCTGCGATCAAATTCGAATTTGCTAATTAAAGGAAGCTGCAAGAAGATTTCGATGAAGTGTACTTCAGTGAGGTTTCAGAAGCTGCATGAGCTTCAACGCATTTTTGTCAAAGAATTTAGGTAGTAGATTTTTGCAACTATTTTGCAAGATTCGTATCTGTCTGCGTTTCTTTTAAAGGCTTGCTTTTCATTCAAACCGCGCGTCCATTAGCGAATAGCTAGTTAGTATTCCAAATTCTCCCAGCAACGATTCCAGTACTTCTTAGTTGTACTTTATATAGTAATCTGAAGTCGTAACACAAAGTTGAGTACTCGAATTTTCATCGGAATCTCTCCTCCGTTTCTAAGTGAATTTAAATAACCCGTACTTAAGTTTTCTAGTAGTAAGACACCGTTTGCATTTAAAGCAACAAACCTTAGGCTTCGATTCGGTGTACCAAAAAAATACATAAGCCAATCGGTAGCTTTAATTCATAAAAACGATATTAAATTTGTCGCTATGCAAACCTGCCGCCATTTGGGGTGCAACGACCTAGTAGAAAAGTCGGTGTCAAGTTTAAAATAACGAAACGCTGCCTGTATTTTGTATCGGGTTAATTTCTACGAACGTAGAGACGCGTTTGCCAATTTCCCCGTTCCCGGCAAACACGTGGAACGAACATCGTCCGGGCGATACGATCTTTCGGTTTGAAGGTTCGGTGAAAGCGTGCGGCGAATTAAGTTTAATCCCGCGACCCGTCGAAGCTGAACGAAATTATTGTTCGTTAGGACGATATCGGCTACCGAGGGCACTTTCCAGCCCATTTCAAGCTTTGCAATGGAAAAACGGTAGAAGTTTGCGGCCTGCAATCGAAGTATCGAATACGCGAATGTAATCATGTAAACTACCATAAGTTGCGTCGTTTCGCGTACACCGACAAATTGAGCAGCTTTCTGGAATGAAGATCCATAGATTTCTCTGCTATATTTTTCGGTAAATTGTCTTTAACGAACCCTTCGCGCTCTTGCAGCTCTGCTGCGGCGTAATCAACTTTTAATTTCATCAAAAGTTTTACGTTCATTTTTATTAATTTAATTTCCATTTCTGTCGAAACAAACGAAATGCAATTCTTCAAGTGTCACAAAAGTGTGCCGGAATTAATGCTAGATCAGACTATTAACCCTTTCACTACTAAAGACGCATGTAATACGTTCTGAAAAATTGGACACGCGTTTCGTTTTCCGAAATACTATTTTTACTGTTAGTCCATCATAATTAATTATCCGAAGTATGCAAATATTCATAGCCGTACTGCTTTTGTACCAATAATCCGTTCGTTAATGTTTTCACTTCTACAGTGCGCCAGCGAAAGGGTTAAAGTAGTTTGTTGTATATATTATATCGCACATTATTTTATACTACATTCGACGATATACGATATATTATTTTATAGTACATTTAATGATAACATATATTGTCTTATATTTAACACTAGAACTACCAAACCACTCGAAATGACTGGTTACAAATTTACCGTAAAAATTATATAAATTTGCAGTGGTGCATTTTCTAGAATATTCCCTGATTTTCTATACAAAACATTAATGGAGATTTCTTGCACTTCGATCACATTCGCTTCGCAAATATCGATCATGTTTATTTCTTTGGTACGAATAAGTATACTTTAATCGTCGGTAGTTCTAGTGTTAATGGTATCGCATATTACATTTAATTATATCGTATAGCATTAGATCATCGTTTATTGTTGTATTACGCATTCACGGTTGACTCACGGAACACGTGAACTTCCTCCTATGCAATTCACGTGGCTCTCCTTTTCGTCTTTTGCCCCCCCCCCCCCCCCCCGGAAAGCTGCTCAATTATCTTTCACGCTGGTGCGTTATCCAGTGGACAGAAGAGGCGCAGACGCGCGGCCGAGTTCTCCGGGGTAGCATTGTTTCCGCTGGAAAATCACGAGTGGCCCGTTGATCGCGTAGCCGGAAATTTTTTCCCTGCTTGATTTTCAAGCGCCTCTCGTCGAGTCGGTGACCTTTGAATCGCGCCTCCGGCCACCGCGCCGACAGCTGAATGTAAACGAAAGCGGAAAAAGAAATGAAGCGCAAGAGAAAAAGAGCTCTGCTCGCGAGCTCGTTTCCGCGGCGGACAAGCCAGTCTACGCTTTTCACGCTTTTCTCCGTCCAACACTTGAACAGGTGCATTTTTCTCTGCTAATGTCAATCCCCACCTATTAGTTACTGTACGTTATTATCGCTAACGTTTGACCTCTTGAATACCGTTCGCACGTATAGGCGTGTTTACCTTAGGCTGCTTGCGCACAAGCCGGCGTTGGTTGTCGATTTCTGCGGAGTCAAATGGGACCTTGCACGCACATCGGCATTTTAACGGCCAAGGCACCGGCCATTCGTCAACGCATCTCGTGTCAAAACTCGCTCACCGATAGCAGCAAGGAGCTTTGAAATAATCCTAATAAGATTTTGCTGCGTGTCCGTTGGCTTTCCATTAGTTTTCAGAAATGTGAAATGGGCGTTTATAGGCGCGGCAAAGCCGGTGCCGATGCCGGCGTCGGTCGTTGATTTCTATGCCGTCAAATGGGACCATTGACAAAAAGTCGACGCGTGTGCAAGCAGTCTTACGCTGCTCGCGCAATGAAAGCTATGCTTTGTTAATTTTTAGGATAAGAAAAAAGAGTATAGTAGAGGTATAACGAGATAGCATAATGTGGCAATGAATCAGAACACTCGTAACCCAAAAGGGAACCAATAAAGTATCACTATTAATTAGTAAAAAAAACGTAGAAAAAAACGCGTGTCAGCAATGGTTGAAAAGCAGTAGAAGAACGAGGCAGCGAAAGAGGGATTCCCCCTTTGCAACGTTTCCATCGATCACAATGCAAAGTAACGACGGCTTCTCCCCTTCGTTCCCCAAGAAACGTTAATATTTTCCACTTCCTTCCGGACTTACGATCTCCCCCCAGTTGAAGCTCATCGTAACTCGTTTAACCAGCGGCGTATGTACGTAAACACGCTGCGGGACGACAGGGAAGGGAAGGGAAGAGAAGGGAACGTGTACGGGCCGCACCTAGTCTCGACAACCGGCAGTCTTGTCAACCCTGTCGTTTGCCTCTCTCCGCATTTTACGCACGCGTTCACGATTCACGCCTGCGGACGAGCAATTAACTGTCACCGCCTTCCCAAACTCTTCTCTTTCCTGTTAAATGCTACTGGCCTTCATCCTAACAACCCTTTGCTTCCAACCGTTCGCTTTTTTTTTTACCATCGACGGCTGATCGGCTCGATAGATGCAGGGGCTGCAAAAGGTATTTTGCGAGTAGCTGCATTTCTTTGGGGTAGTTACTACATTTAAGCTATTTTGTTTAGCTTCACTATATTAAAGGTATTTCGTGAAGATAGTTGCAACATTTAAACTATTTTGTTTAGCTTGACTATATTAAAGGTATTTCGTGGGGGTAGTTACTGTATTTGAACTATTTTGTATAGATTTACTATATTAAAGGTGTTTCATGGGGATAGTTACTGCATTTAAGCTATTTTATATAGCTTTACTATATTAAAGGTAATTTGTGGGGGTAATTACTGTATTTAAGTTATTTTGTATAGCTTTACTATAATAAAGGTATTTCGTGGGGTAGTTACTGTATTTAAACTATTTTTTTTAGCTTCACTATATTAAAGGTATTTCGTGGGGGTAGTTACTGTATTTGAACTATTTTGTATAGATTTACTATATTAAAGGTATTCTGTGGGGGTAGTGACTATATTAAAGGTATCTTGTGGGGATGATTACTATACTTAAGCTACTTTGTATAACTTCACCATACTAAAGGTATTTTGTCGGGGTAGTTACTATATTTAAGTTACTTTGTATAGCTTCACTGTACTAAAGGTATTTTGTCGGGGTAGTTACTGTATTTGAGCTACTTTATATAGCTTTACCATATTAATATATTCACAGTATTTAGTTATTATCCCATTGTTATGTTCATCTACTCTAAATTATCGTACTAATGTAGTAAGAGGGCCAGGTAGCCTCCTAATGATTCTATATAAGAATGGATAGCCTACAATATGCTTCGTCAGTGGTCTAACAAACATTTCGGACTTACTCATCGGAACGATACGTAATTCGTCCGAAAGCGAATCCTCGTTTAATCGTAGCCTAGGCGCATCGTTTTTTGCGCGACAGCGTCGAACACAACGGGTTGCAAGGTTCTTTTCATAGAACAGGTTGAGGATCGCGCCCTCGACAAATCTGTTACGTTGGCGCGTTTTCTGCACGTATGCACAATAATGTCCGTTGACAGTTTCGTCGCTTGAAAAAGATCGCGACAAAAGGTGTGTCCTACAAAACGTGCTTACATAATGGCGACCTCCAGCTAGGTCTCGCGTCTATTTCGTAGGCGTACGTGTGCTGCTGTTCGGTGCTCGCGTTGTCCTCGGTCTTTAAGCCTATAGCCAGCTTCGCGAAACAACGAAACTGACGCGCGACGCGACGTTGCATGAAAAAAAAAACTAGGCTAAAAGCAGCCGTTCGTTATCCGCCGCTTGCTCCCTATCCTTTCTTTCACCCTTCCGAACTAATCTTTTTTCGCGTCTACTTGCGATATCTGTTGTTGCCAGGCGCGTTTTTTTTTCTTTTTTTTTTTTTTTTTTTTATTAAATTGTTACGCGTTAGGCTACGATTGCAATGGATACGCATAAGGTAAATGACTCGCGTACTGTCACTGTTCCTATAACTGCTACTTGAATTCGTATATTTAATAGCAAATTAGTGTATAAGGAATCGTAAGTAAAGAAATTTTCATACCATATTTGGACTTTGGGTTTATGATAGGGTTAAAAAAATTCGCAGGGCAAGGGGTTAATAATAATAATTATGTTATTATTATAGTCAAAAGATAGGTGAACTATGAATTTTATAAGTTAAACCGTATTGAAATAGCAGTCGTTTGTCTTTTTACTTATTAAGTGAGCCTCGTACATTAAAACGAAATTTTAAGGGATTATTGGTTACAAGAATATGGCGAATTAATTAGGATCATTTCTCGAAGAAGGGTTTATGGATCTCTGGGTCGTTTTTCCAAGAAAACTCTTCGCTTAGGTGATTTTGCAATCGTCGTATTTACGTATAGCTTCGATTCTGGTCTTCAACTCAATATTTTTCATAATACTGCGCGTGTACAGTATCTGAATCTATCGAATTCATCTATTATCTTTTCTATTAGCTTGAAACTGGTGGGAGTAATGAAATCTTTCAGAGATTTCCTAATTGTTTCGAGCAGCGTGTGTGTAAAATATCAAAAGTAAAGTACGCGTTGCTGTATTTATTATTTACCGTAGAAAGTGTAGCAACAGATCTGTAGCGAAATCAGGTCTCTTTAAAATCGACTTGTCAAACCTGAACGAATTTGCATACACAAGAAGAGTTGACGAGAGTCGGAGAGATTGGGATTTAGGCTTGGAATAGTAATATCCTCGGGGAAGGCCGATCGACAAGTTACGTTAGCGGGTATTTTAATAATGTGATGAAACGAGCGATTGCGCCGCGTTCTTTTGTACTTTCGCTCGCTTTCACTCTCTTCTTCTGCCTGGCTTTAACCTCAAGAGACAATAATAGGGTTGCACTTTTTAACGCGCAACGGTCCGCTTCCGGTGTACTCTTGTTCCGTTGCTGTTAGCACCGTGGGCACTAATTAAATGTGTGTCCGCTACGTTCACTAGGGTAAATAACCCACGTACTGTCACCGTTCCAATAACTGCTACTTTAATTATTTTTATTTATTTATTTATTTATTAACGGGTGTGAACCCTTTGGTGTACAAAGAAAAGAGATTAAGATTAATCGTGCAAGAGTTGAAACAGAGCGTAACACGGTGAGATTTAAAGCTAGCGGGAGTGGAAAAAAAGTCGATGGATTTACGATACGTGTTAACATTTTTTAGAATCGAGTTGAGACCGTTGTTAACACTAGGTTTACGGAACTCGTCACGTTGACGCCGTTCAGATTTTATACCTAAAATTATAGAGACCATAAATATTATTTTTCCAGTACTTTATGTTAACTTTACGTAATACAATGGTATGAATATGTATTCTACGTGATTCTCTTCATCCTCACGCTTCTACGTTCGAATATTTGTATGCAGTATACGTATTTTTCCGGAAGCCTATCAAATTATGCACGTAATGTCCGTAAACCTAGTATTAATACCGTATAGCGTGACATGAGCTACCAATAATTATGAAAGTGATCTAAGTCAAATTATAAATTTAATTTAAAATTAATTTTCTTTAATCGCGATAGTTGTGTAAGGTTTTTTTTTAATTTTTATTAATCAAGGCTAATAAAATTCTAGATTAAAATGTTACATAATATAAAAATATTTTTTAATTTATTCAAATGTAATCCTTGAAATATCTCGAAACAAGAAATATATGATTTAGACCACTTTCATAATTATGGGCACATATATCTTATATATCTGTTACGCAAACTGACGTGTTAATATATGGAAAACGTGTTTCTATATAAGTGAAAAGTTTTCAAGTGACAGTACGAAGGTCACTGGACTTTGTTGTACATTTTCGATTACGTAGTGATGAATTTATTATATTGAACATATGAAAACGATGTTCATAAATAAAGGAGCGGTTAAACAATATTATGCTTGAAACTGGAACGATCTTTACGTTAACGACGTTCTAAAATAGATAACGAAAGTTACTTAAAGCGCGAATCATAAATTGGCTGTACGTGGTAATCTACCTTACGATTCGCTGCATCGGAATGCAAAAAAGAACTGTAACGATTTAAAGTTGACGGTCGAACAGTAGACGGTTTATCGTTGGATAGTTTTTCCTCGTATTGACATGCTCTATCTGCCACTGATATCGGAAGCGGAAGTCGTCGAGATAAGCGCAATAGTGGTTGATATACGCTGAACCGAAAAATGTTAGAACTAAAATATGAAGCCATGAATTATTCTCAAATGCGAGTGTATCATCGATATTTTGGGAAACACGTCAATCTCTGATGGTACCTCGCTAAATTGGCTAAAATGGCTTCCGCCAATTTTCATCTGCTTTCAGAGGAGCAAACAATACTCGAACATCTTTAATTCGTAGTCGGTTCCTTTTAGAAAAGTAGTAATCTAAAATAAAAAAGATTAGAATGTTCTTGCAACGCTTGCGATCTTTTAACTACCGTAACGTCGTCAAAATTAGTCGAACAAGAGTAACCTTTATGGATGGACATTTTGTAGGTTGATCGCTATACTTTCACGTCCATAAATTCAATTTTCTTAAACGCCATTTTACAGTTGGAGAAAAGTATGCGAATGAAAAGCGATATCCTTTCCAAAAATGTATATATACAAAATTCGAATGCCTCGAAGATCTTGAAAACGTTTTTGTCCGGTCAAAAACCGCAACGAATATTGAAGTTTAAAGTCTCCTTGTTAATCAGATCCGCATTTTTTACATTCTCATATGTTTCACGTTCTAATCGCATACGCGCGAGTAAACGTCCGCAGGACGTTTTGGAGAAATACTAAAAATATGGTTTGCGGTTTTCTTCGCGGCGCGATAGCCAACAAACTCGCGAACTTCGTGACAGAGTGTCAACAAAAGATAAGCGAAGAGAATGCTCCGTTTCTCGAGAAAAAAAATGTCGCGGCTGATGGACTCGTAGCGTATTGCAGTCCGTGGCATCGATCGTATCAAAACAATGCGACCGCGAACGTACGTAAAGAGACTAACGCGGAACAAGGATATACGAAAAGGGGCACGTGTTATCTTTGCGCTCCCATTCTTTCTTCGCGAAAAGCCGGAGCACGCTAGAAGCTTTAATTTATCAAAACGAGGTAAATCGGACGTTTCTCAGCGCGAGGAAGGGCTTATCCGAAAACGAGAACAATAGGGTAGCTGCACGGTTCTCTCACAAAGGAGTCGAAGTCGGCCAGAAACTGCTGGTATCTCTGCGATCTCACGTGCTGTGAGCAATTTTTTTTTTTTTCTTTCGTAACACTCGAATTATCCGGTAAATTTCGAGGAAATTTCCGTCGCGGAAAGCACAATTATCCCCGTTAGTGGAGCATTAATTAGGGTAGATGTATACCAGACGTACTGCCACTTTATGGTTCGCGTGTAACTTTATGCAACTATTTTAGAACGTCGTCAACCTAAAAATCGTCCCAGTTTCAAGCATAATATTGCTCAACCGCTCCTTTATTTTCGAACATATTTTTTTATACGTTAAATATAACGAATTACGCGCTACGTAATTGAAGATGCGTAAACAAATATACAATGTCTATGCGTCGTTACGTAAACCGAAGTCCAAATTTCGTATGAACATTTCTTTGCTTACGATTCTTTGTACGTTACTTTTCTATTAAATAAACGAATTAAAGTGACAGTTATAGGAACAGAGACAGTACGTTGGTCATTTACCCTATATTAACAGTTTGTGTAACAGATAGAGTAGATGTACCGATTACTGTCACTTTAAGATTATCACGTAACTTTACTTAACTACTTTAGAAATTATTTAACTTAAAAATCAATCTAGTTTGAAACACAATATTAGTTAACATCTCTTTTATTTATGATGATTTTTTTGTATGTTAAATATGATGTATTAATTACTAATCCATTGAAAATATATAACAAAGTCCAATGTCCCTATTACTGACACTTGAAAACTTTTCACGCAAATAGAAACACGTTTTACATATATTAACACGTCAGTTTATGTAACAGATATAAGATGTATAGTAAACGTATCACCTTACTGAATTATGACACGTTCCATACTTTATACGTATATTGGTCACGTTTTAATGTTCAACAGCACATTTGCCTCCTAATATTTATTCATCAATATTAACTGTAAACGAATATACAACGTCTGCGTGTTGTTACGTGAACCGAATTCGAACTTTGGTATCAAAATTCGTTCGTTTACGATTCCTTCGTACCATCGCTTTCTTATTAGATAAACGAATTAAACTGTCGGTGTTAATATAGGGACATTGACAGTACGCGGGATATCTACCCTAGCATGCGACCGGCTTAGCGAATCTCCCCATGCGGAACGCGCAAGGGGAATGCGAATTTTTTCCGCCGATAACTGTAGGTCGTTCCTCCGTTAATCAAGTGTACGTGTTTTCAGGTGATCACTAACGGTTTGAAGAGCGAAACGGACAGCTGCGACGGTCTGACGAACGGTGAGTCACGCGTCATCGATGCGTCTCTTGCTTCTTCCCTTCTTTTCTTTTTTTTTTTTTTTTCTCTTCCTTGCTTGCCTACGCAACGTTTGCAACGCGAGCTTCTCTCATAAAGAGCCCTAACTGGCTATAAAAGGCGGCACATCAGATCTCTGTCGGATGGGAGCGTGTCGGTGTGCTTTGGTTTCATTGAGCAAATCTCGCGGTGAAAAGAACACCCGCTTGCTCCACACGATCGGTCCCCCATTCTCTACTCCCCTTGATCATCGCGCACCCCTTGAATATCAATCGGCTTGGACTCGCCATACGCGCCGGACTTTCCGATCTCATCGTTTCATTCACGATCGAACGGTTCGCAACGCGCAACAATCGCCGTACGAGAGTCGATCGTGTTTCGTTCCGATGGAATTACGCTGTAGATTTGGACAGAGAGGAAAACGATACTTTACAATGAACCGATTAGGTGTTTTGTTTACAAGGAAACGTGTCGTCGCGTTTCGTGGCATGCTCAACGGAGTTGACGGAATTGCGTTGCAATGTGTTCAGGCAAAAGAGGCATATACTTTACACACGCGTACGCATGTGTAAGCTAGGAAGGTTTGACGATACGATTGTTTTTAGTAATGTAAGGTGTCGCGATTTGTAGCTTTTTAGAGTTTCGACACATTCGATTACAAATATATTCTTACTTGCGAAGCATGTGTGTTTTCTGTGGAGAAAATGGACGAGATCAAAGATTTCCATCCTTTTGATTACCTGAAAGAAGCGAGTAGGAAATATTAGGACTATCCGACGAGTAGCGTTGAAGCCCGATCTAGACGTTGATGCATGCATCGATGCAAGCGATGGGTTTATATTTAATAGCTCACAAAATGCTGCAATTTCAGTGTATTTTCTGGCGATGTGAAAGCACAAACGACTTATACCCATCGCTTGCATCCTCCTTCAGAGGAGAGGACCCCAATCGAGGATACCGAAAATCAGAATTGCGCTCCTGTATCTCTCGAGAAGATCGCCGTTGAATTGCAATATTATTCCACACTTGACGCACGCGTATCGCGATACAAGTATCGTCGCGTGCAACAACTCTAAAAAGTGCCGAGAATTTATAAAC
Source organism: Eucera pruinosa (assembly GCA_028830335.1). Lineage (NCBI taxonomy): Eukaryota > Metazoa > Arthropoda > Insecta > Hymenoptera > Apidae > Eucera > Eucera pruinosa. The sequence goes on from JAMYCR010000003.1 coordinate 29,440,618, forward strand.
GTGGAAAACTGTATCCCTCGTCGAAGATTCGTAGCGTCTCATCAACGAACGATGCATCGACCAAAATCAATCCGAAAATCTCCGCCTTTCGACCACCGCGCAATCGGAAAATGCAGGCGGGAAAAGCCTAGGGGTGGGGAATTTCGGCGATGATTCGCGATGGAACCGGCAAACGGCTACGGCCCTGATTTCGCCCTTCGGTCATTATCACGGGTCGGAGCGTTCGCCGCCGCATTTTCTCACGCTACTTCAGCTGCTCCTTGCTCGCGGTGCAATGATCTCCCTCTCGTACCCGCACATCTGCCTCAAAATTACATCCTGACCGGGTCTGCATTTTTATTTTCTCCCTCTACTACGCGCTGCTCGCGCCATACCCCTTTCCATTCCTTCTCTTCTCTTCCCTACCCTTCCGCTCTCATCTCGACCCGATCTCTCGCTGCCAGACCCAGACGCATTAAATCTCCGGAGGAAAATGCACCGGCCTGTGCGCTGCTCGATTCCGCGAATCGATCGATCATTCCTCTCTCGAGTCACGACCGTTTACTTTCGATAAAAAAAAAATTACCCGCGCGTCACGCGCCCGTTTCTGTTAGTCCTCTCGAACGCTTTCGGTTTCGCGAAAAATCGATTGCTCTTCTAGACACTCTGGGGTAAATTGTACCACGCGTACCTTCCATTTTAAGGTTCGCGCGTAACTTTGTTTTAACTATTTTCGAACGTCGTTAACGTAAAGATCGTTCCCGTTTCGAGGATACGATTGTTCAACCGCTCTTTTATTTATGAAGATAGTTTTTTTACATGTTCAATATAATAAATTCATTGCTACGTAATCGAAGATATATACAACGATGTCCGATGTCCTTCGTACTGTCACTTGAAAACTTCTCATTTCAATAGAAACACGTTTTTACATGTATTAACACGTCAGTTTGCGTAACAGATACAAGATGTATAATAAACGTCGCACCGTACTGAATTATCGCACGTTTCATACTTTATAATTAAATTGGTCACGTTTCAATGTTCACCAGCACGTTTACCTGCTATTATTTATTTATAAATGTCAAGTGTACGCGAATATACAATGTCTATGCGTTGCGTTGCGTAAAGCGATGTCCAAATTTGGGTATGAAAATTTCTTTACTTACGATTCTTTGTACGTTACTTTCCTATTAAATGAAACAATTAAAGTGGCAGTTATAGGAAGAGTGATAGTACGTGGGGGTTATTTACCCTATTAATTTTCGTCGAAACTGGCACAGCTCCGTCATATTTTCATTCGAAGCGTGTCTGCGAGATTGCTTTCTCGTGACGGCCATCAGCCTAACGATCAATCAGAGGCGCGTTGTTGAAAAGCTTCGAAAGCGATTAATAGCGAAAGTAGCGATACGGTAGCTACGGAAAGTATCGCCACCCCGCTGTGCTTCTTTTCCACTTATCGTTAGCTACTAATTAATATCTCTAATCGATATATAATCCCCGGCACTAAGCTACTAATTAATTAGCTGTTCAACTATATCAAATTTTCTATCGTTTAATAGCCGCCGCGCACAGTCATGCATAAAGCTATCATTAAGTGACAGAAAGAAGAAGAAAATTGAATGCAATCGAAGTGACGCTAATTACGCGGTGTCCACTTAATGCACTGGAACTCCCAGCGATCGCGGTATACTTATTTAGCACCAAGCTGATTAGATAAGATGTTTGCAGAAATAAGTAATGCAAGGTGCATAAATCTTCGTCCACCTTATTTACAGAAAATCTCTGAAAACCACAAACGCAAGGTTGTTCGTTTATAAAATTTGTATAAGAAGATGACGAACGGTATGTTATTTTGACCGCCTTCGTATTTGCAATACTTATTGATCTCCAAAAATTGGACAATCGTTCGCTAAAAGTATACACGCAAGTTACGTAGAATACTTGAATGTTATTCAAAATAAAAGTTGTTCAATCCTAGATTTGAGAACATAAACGATAAACGCGAACAATAGTTCTCTAAACGAATCGCGAACGATTGGGATATCGAGTAATTCTAGCAACAAAAATAATCGACTAATTCTTCGTTCTTATTCGAATAAAATTTGATCCGAATGATAGAGTAGAAAATAATTCCACTACTTTACGAGATGTTCTTTACTTTCGTTTGGCGGGATCGAGACCGCGGTTTTACGGTGCGCTCGCGTGTCTCGATTCTCTATGGCGATGCATCGCGAGGAACCTAATTCCGCGAATCCGCAAAAGATCCGTTCGCTCTCGGAGCAGCTTGTGGTGTCGCGGTTCGTCGGACTTTTGCCCGTGAAATTCACTTTTTCGCCCCATGGACTCGATTCACTTCCCTTTTGATGCACGCCAGTCGAAAGCCCAATCATAGCTCGTTAATCCCTAAATTAATCCGCAATTTCGCTACGAAAGCCTTATAAATGCTCCCTCAAAAATTGAACGACAAAGGAAAGACTATTTTTCCCAAAACATCGCATTCAATGGACTCGCGATATTTTGGAATCGAATAGCTTCAGCTTTGCGTCAGCGTAACATTTTATTTATAAACTTTTCGATCATCGTTGCATTTTGTTCAACCTTTCGCGCTCCGTTGTCTCTGCTGTCTCGACAATTTTCTTAAAAGTTAAAATTCAAGGTTTTTACTTATCTTTGCTAATTTGATTCGCATTTGTTTAAAAGCGAAGCAAGCCTTCCTCCTTTTCGAAACGCACGAACGCTTTAAATTCTCGCAAGAGCCAGAAAAGTTTATTGGAGTTAACTGTTAAAATAGTTTTGGAGCGCAAACGGTTAATACAGTGGCTGGGGCGAAGCAGTGGAAAGATTGGCGCGTAGCATTTTTCTCATCGCTGTTTCCTCTTTCCACCTATGTACACATATGTTCCACAATTTTACAAGGTACGAGAAAAAATGCAAATGAAATATTGCGCCAACGCAACAGCCGGTCCTTAATAGGTTAGGAGGAAGGTTGAGCTAAGCGGCGATGAATGGTGAACGATAGTAAATAATACTGTGAAATGTTTGGATAATTTAGTTGGCGTACACGGCTGGGAATGTGTTTGCCGGTGTTCGACTGCGCGGAGAGGTTGAATCACCGTGAAGAAGCAGATCTCTTCGCGGCGATTAAATCGACAAACGATAGGAAACAGGTTTCGGGAATTCTCCAGGTTGTAACAGTACCGGAAGAAAGATGTGCTCCAGCTGCCCGTAAATCACTCCACCTATCCGATAACTTTTCGACCGCTATTCTCTCCAACTGTGCTTCCCCGTAAAATCTCCTCCCGTGTTTTGGGAAACCTCTTTCACGTTAAACTGTTCGTGGAAGCAATTTTATTAGCGCGTAACTTCGGTTAATAACGTGATAAAATTACCACTGCTTCGCCTGAACATTTTTGGCACCCGCTCTGTAGTCTACACTATAGGGTAGGGTAAATTTGTAAGGCAAGGGATATTAACTCTTCGAAGCACAGAAATTTAAGCCAACGAAAGATTCCTAGGGTAGATGTACCACGTACTGCCACTTTAAGGTTCGCGCTTTAAGTAACTTTCGTTAACTATTTTAGAACGTCGTTAACGTAAAGATCGTTCCAGTTTCGAGTATAATACTGTTCAACTGCTCTCTTATTTATGAACATTCTTTTTATATGGAGGGGTGTGCGTTTCGTTCTGGGCTTGCTAGTGGACTCATCGGTAAAGCTAACCTCGCAGGCCTTGCCTTAGACGTTGGGATATTGGAAAGTTCTTTTTTTTGGGAATGTTTTCTATTGAGAGGGGAGGAGTACTGTACCTGGTAGCTAAAGCCACCTTACCGGAGAAAAGGAGTATTGAGGGTGGTGTTACCGACACGAGGTGTTAACCTCTGTGCGGTAATGAGAAGACGTTCGGATATTCGAAAGAATGTTAAAGGCAGTATATACATGGACTAGGTAGTTGGAGTGAGTACTTTCGAGAAAGCTTCTATTTTTTCGTATGTCCCTCTATTATAGAATGATAGGTACCGGAGGGCCGTGACGCAGCCAAAAGACCGTATCCTACGAACGACGACCTGTGTTAGCTGTCAGTGGACGTGTAGCGCGTTGTTCGTCCGTTCAACTCGAGAATTCGGTTTAATGCAATAGAAGCAGATTGTTTACCTCACCTTGAGGGCAGAAAAGGAGGTGTACACATACATACGTGGCGGTGTGTGCCGCCCGCGTACTCTATCCGATTAGCAGCTACGCGAAGCCCCACGCAAAAGTATATAGAAGTTGCCGGTTTGATACGGCTCGACTCTCGACCCGGAAATGCTTCAGTGCGATCCGACGCGATGTGCGAGGAGGAGGGTTCTGTCAGGCAGAGAATCGCCTTCCTCGAGGGTGAATAAAAGCTAACCGCACAAATCTCCTTCTCTCTCCACTTGCTTTCGCTCTCGTGTGCCGCTTTCTCGTGTCCCCTGCGTACACACGCTAAACGCCTCCTCTCAAAGTCGACTTATCCTTCTTTCACCCCCTTCTCTCTCCACGTTTCCGTCATTATTTTCGTGCATCTTTGCCGCGTCGACCGTGCAACGGAAGTCGATCGCGAGCCTCTTCTCCTCCGCTGCGCCCGTTGCTCTTCAAATATTTACTTACGCTTCTCCTCCTCTTGCCGCCTGTGTTTCGATAACTGTGAAAGCTAAACGTTTCCGCGGCGCCTCGCGCGTTACGCCACCCTTTGCAACGGTATACAAAACGATCAACCCTTTGCACTTCGGACTCGCGGAGGGAATTTTTAAGCGGGAAAGATCTCTTTCGGTGATTCAGACCGCGCGCTTTGAAGTGGTTTAACCGATCGAAGCGTACTCGTTTGCGCACCGGGGTAATCGAGATGGGAGATACTTGCAAAATTGTTTTTCCCCATTAAAAGGGGAAGCAGGTAATTTGAAAATTGTATGCACCTAATGCAAAGATAGTAAATATTCGTTTGCACCGTTCGCGGGAGATTACTGACAATTTTAGCAAGTGGATCGGTTCGACCGCCTTGGTGTTACTTTAACGCTGGATTCACGAAACGCGTCAATTTGACGGATTTCAGATCTCATACTTACGATTAGTACCAAGTTACAGAAATCATAAATGTTATTTTTCGGTAGTTTACGTTAACTTTAATCAACGCAATGGCAGGAATATGTGTTCCAATTGGCTCTCTCCCTCCTCGAGCTTCCAATTTCGAATATTTATATACGGTGTAATTATTTTTCTGGAAAACCCGACGAATTATACACGAGGTGTCCGTGAACCTAGCGTCGTTAAGAAGGAGAAAATTCGCCTTCGATTCGCTTCGCTTTGGCCGAGATGAGAATCTCGAATCGATGCAAATTGAGATAGAATTCGAGGGTAGCGACGTCGACGGAGTGCAAAGGGTTATAAAGGGGCTGTTTCGCGCGGATACAACTGTTTCTGATAAACGGGCTTGGTTTGTTGCAGGAAGAAAAATGGCACCGGTGTTGGGTGTACCACCGCCGCCTCCACCTGCTCCTCACATGGGACCAGACGGCTTGATCTTGCCGAGAAAACCATACAACCCCTACCTCACCTCCAGCAACCACAAAGACCTTCGCAGGGAATTGTTATTCAACCAGAAAGTGTAAGCTTCTTCCAAGATTCGCTACCCTAGCATCTTCGAAAGGCCCATCATCGTTTTTAATCCGAACAAGCATATATAAAAACCAGTAATTAACGAATAATAGCGATAATGAAAGTTTCGTAACACCGTTTTGACTTCTCTGAAGTCGAATCAACAGCTACCTAAAAGAAACCCAACTATTCGACAAAATACTGTAATGAGAGAAACGTTCGATATGTCGGTAAAGACCTCGAAGTAGATGCGACTGTAAACCGTATATAAAAAAGAAAAGGGTTTCGTAGTTAGACGATGCTAAGCAATTGAACGCTTCGAAGATCAGCCAATAAAACGTGTTAAACGTTTCCTGATATATTCTACTATTAACCGTAACGCTTGTATAAATTCTATCAGTGGACTGGAAATTGAGTAAACTATAGAAGCCTAGAAAAGCAACTGAGGAGTTCATTTTGAAGAACGGAGGAATGCAAATCTTTTCAAAAGGAACGTATGGAATTTCGCAATATCGCGACAGCGTTACGATTATTAATAAATACTACGCACAAAATAATTCGCTAACGATAATAAAGTGATCGTGCACGGTATTATCGAGCGTTCCTTAAATATATCTGACGCATTTCCTTACATACTTGCATTCCGACTTTTTGTTTACCACTTCGCGAATCGCTGGAATATTTCCGCAGCAGCAGCTCCAAATATTTGACGATAACGTGGATGTCGATACCACTGAAAGTATAAAAGATTGGTGGAAAGTTTTGCATGCGCTGGCGGTGTTAGAGCCGCGCGGCCACGGACCGCATTAAACGAGATGCAACGTCGGGGAAAGAGAGACGCGTACGCGTGGCTTTCGATGCCATCCACTTCGCACGCCTATCATCGAGAAAATCGTTTCCTGCTAACGTGTGCGCGCACCACTCTATACACGCTTACACCTGCGCGCTGTACACTGCGTAGCGCATAGCGGATACTTTATATACGTTCTCCTCCGTCCCCGTGACTCATTCCCAGACACTTTTACGGTTTAAGCAGGGCCGCTATTCAATTGAAAGGCTGTGCTGCTGCGGCGCGTTGTTCGCGCGTTTTTTTCTCATCGTGGCAATTTTCACGCGCGGCCCACCGCCAGCAGCTCTGCTGCGAAGCGGCGAAGGCACGCTCGGCGCGTGTAATTAGCTAACCGCATCGGTTTTCACTTTCTTTCAGCGGCAAAAACGTGCTGAATCAGAAGAGCGAGCTACAGCGAGCGCTCGAGAAGCAAAGGGAAGCTGCCTCCAGGAGAGAGGCTGAAAGGAATCGAGAAGAGAATTACAAAGACGATCCCAGAACCGCCTTGCAGAGGGCCATCGAGCAGAGGGCGAAGCACATCGAGATGGCAGTAAGTATTCTTCCTTCTTCCATCTTCTTCTTCTTCTTCTTTTGGAGAAGTTATCCAAGTACCGCCACCCTCTTCAACTTAAATGATTTTTAACCCTTTGTAGTCGAGAGGCGGCGGCCCGTAGTCGCCAAAGTGAAGCAGTTTTGAAAATTCTCGAGTTAAATACGTTACAGAAATCGGCATTTTTAACTTCTTCCATTCCTTTCCAATAATAGTTTTCGAAATACTGCCAGGAAATTATTAATCTTCGTTTTAGTTATCGGCGCAATGGGTAGCTTTGTGGGAGGGGAATTTGTCTCGACTAAAGGGCTTTTATTAGCCGTAAATATAATAAGTAAATAAATAAATAAAAGTATGATATATTACGACTAAAATCATTCGTCTGTGTAGCCACATACACGTGCGTATACACAGACAGAATGCAATTGCAGTAGTGGGGCAATATTTTTGCTAATATCTTGCAGGCTATAACTTCTCTAAATTTCGAATCACCGCTATCGCAATTCTCGAAGAACGAGAGTTTTCTACCAAATATCACAGTTTGGATCGTAACATACTTGTATTTAATATCTTGGAAACCATAAGTTTACGAAATTTGGGGCCACCACCATTCTAATTCTCGAGGAATAAGTTTTCGATAAAAATAAATGTCCCATTGTTCCAATAACTAAAGTCACGACGAAATTCGTCACGGTGAGAACTTGCCACGCATTGAAAATTCTAAGGCGAAAAAAATCCTTTTCCCCCAAAAATCGCGTCGCCCCGTAAAAAAAAATGTCTCCCCTTGAATACAACCTATTTAGCGTAATAACTAAATTCGCGTCCCATTGCGATTAGAAGGAAGCTTAAGGAAGCGAAATTTGGGTGTTTCAGCTGGAACAATCGCAACCAACGTCGGATCCCCCGAACAACCTCTTGATCACCGCAAGAATGAACTTGAGATCGCGCACAGATTCTCAATGAAGTTTTTACGGAGAGAAGAGACGCAGATGGGAAAAGAAAAGGTCGATGGTGTGAAAATCGTGTGATAAGCACACCGTGTCGTGCGGGAGAGCAACGATCGAAAAACGTTGCTTCGCGACGCGCGCGCGGACTTTCGTCAGATTTTGTAACTTCGCCCGTGTACATAATATACCTAATCCGATAAGAGTTCGTTAAAAACAAAAAAGAGAGAGAATTATATAATTCGTCGTTGATGATACAACATAGGAGTAAACACGTTGTGTAGCGCGAGACGCGTGTTATTCGTCGTGTAACGCGAAAGAAACGAGAAAGGATCGTGTGGTGTTTGCCGATCCGATAGTTTTATTGGTTTCGCGGAGCATATTTAACCGTGGTATGCACGCTTCGTCGCCCGGTGCGCGTCCTCGCGTTCAAGTAGATAATTGCCTTACTCTTCCAAAGTTGTCGGAGAGCGCGGCCGCGCACCCCGGACCATTCGTCGGCGTTTCGTCTTCTGAGCGACGTTGAGGCGTGATTCCATCGAGGCAACGCTAAGCGATCTATAGCAATTGGTTCCGAACTTTTTTGGCCCGCGAGAAATGGGAATTTTTCCCCATCCCCTCTGTTTTGAAAGAAAGCGAATTACATTGACAATTTTCTATAGATAAGTTTTTTTAACGAACGTGTTAATCATTAGTCTAGAGTTATTTCTCTCCATGTACGTTTTAAGAGGAAAGTGAATTACACCTGACAATTTTCAGTAGGTAAAAGTGTTTTAACGGAACGTGTTAATTAGTCTCGTGTTTTTAATACTTAACGCGACTCACCTAAAATCGTCTCGCGATCTATAGTTTAGGGAACCATTGATCTATAGCACGCGATACGCGTCGTCCATTATCACCCGTTTCAGTTAGATAACGATTGTAGCGAAGCAACGAAAGATATAATTCCAGGTATTTGCATAGCAACTTTATTTTTGTTGCTTTTTGCAAATGAAACGTTGTGTCCTTAACCCTTTGACCGCGAAAGACGTATATATATATACGTCGAGTAGATTTAGTGTAACACGACGTACATTAATTTCCTAACTAATTTATCATCGTGTAACAATACTTCGAAGATCCGTTTTAACAGCAATGTAACATTTTATTATTTCACACTTGTTGTATGTACTTTACATATTTATTATTTTACACCATAAGCTACGTGCACTTTGCTGACCGTACCATCGCTAAGCGGGAACGATTACGCGAATATCGCGCCCACGGTTAAAGGATTAATCGGTTGACGTGTGGTGTACGATTCATTGTGTTTCGTGTAACCATTGGCTAGGTTCAGGATAGACTATCATCCATTTATAGAAAACATCGTAAATTTCAAACTGAAATTCGGCGTGCGTAAAAAAACAGAGGTTTTTTACGCCCCTTGCGATTTAGAATGATTCGTATAAGAATGGATATAGTCTATCCTATGTTTCGTCGATGGTTTTACACGCGGTGCAACTTTAATTTGAAATTTACGACGTTTCCTATAAACGAGCGGTCTAATATCTTGTAGTTAGTCAACGCCTAAACGTTATCTCGATGGAATTACGCCTCGAATCTCGTTAGTCTATCCGTAACCGTGGTCTTCCACCGCAGCCGTGGAAGCGGCGCGCGTATTCCGTATAATTCGGTATCGCCGCGCCTAACGTAATTACTCGAACAAGGCCTTTTTAAACGCTCAATTCGCCGATTATCGACACGCACGTGTTGACGTCGTCGCAGCCGCGATAACGGATTAAGTCGTCCGTTAATGCGTTCGCGCCCGGAGCTCGCCGGCTCGAACGCACGTTTCGGTACATCTTGACTTAACATTTATCGCGCGTACCGCGAGTCAGCGGTCCGATTTTATGACGCATCGCGTCCTCGTTACTTTACTCAGTTTCCCGAGTGTCGAGGTTTCCGACAAATAGGCGTTCGCGGAACACCTTGAACGCAAGATAGCTGACTCGAGGAATACGTAACTGAGAATATAGACGAGAATTCGAAAGAAACGCGCGGTGGCTACGAAAAGTATTTGCGCTTGGCTGAATAATTCTATTTCGACGCCCCAAGTGGTAATTAATTAGCACGAAACACACGTTTGACTTTTCTATCATTTAATGCGCGGTGACTTTTAACCTGCTGGAAATGGCTAAATAGAGCGTAGCTATAATTAACGATACCTAAGACGGCAATTTAACATCTTAGGTTTTAACGTCAAATGACTCACTCGCCATTTTGCGTATACAGAGTTGATCGCAAAAGTATTCGACCACGTTACACGCTTAACCATTTGAATTACGTATGCAACTACGAACGCACGTATGCGATCAACTTTAAGTATGATACGACAGTTCACGAATTCGAGTCTTTCTATGCAATGAATAATTAGTGTAAAATGTTCAGCAAACATGAATCTAGAAGCATCGTAATGATTAATAAAGATCGCAATATTCATATTAAACATCATATATCCGCGTGATCCGTGAAAGTAAATCTACGAACGCGCCGATCTCGCTAAAGTTACTTAGCAGTCAAAGAGTTAATAATAGCAACAAAGTTAGTTCAGCAATAACAAAGCTCGAAATCTACCGTTAATACTAATGAAAAGTTAATTTAACAGAATGATTAAACTTATCTATTTTGGCGAAAAAAACTAGGCGCACGAAACGTCGTAAAAAAAAAAAAACGCCCGTGTAGTCTGGAATTAAATACCGTTTGTAGCCACTGTACACGGAAAATGTAATTGTCCGACGTTAGCTTACTGTCGTGCCTGAATTTGTACTCGGACTAAACCCGAATAAGAAGTAAAGAAGGGATAGTAGAGTTTCGCCACAATAGACGGAAAAGTAGAAATCGGTACCTTGGGACCACATCGTACACTTGTAAACACCTACTACTAGCAGTTAAATGAAAGACATCCGATAGGTTGACGTAGAAGCATTTATTGCACTCCATTGTTCATAGTTCGGAAAAAGGAATGAAATATATATTGTTGCACTAATACTGTTTTGAATCAACGTCGTATCGTAGGAACGCGATCGTCGTTCTCGTTCGTTCGAATTTAGTAAAACTTTTTACCTATCATCATCGTGTAACGATGCATTCTAAACAAATACGTTCGCTTCTGTTTGAAAGTAATATCGCAGTGTAAAATTCCTACGAAATGATTAAGTGACTCCGTTGGTAAGTCGACGTATCGCGCGAACGCGAACACACGCGAATATCCGACGTTTAAAAGCGTTGTGTCGCGTTAAGTGCGCTAAATTCCGATCGGCTGCAAGGAAAAAAAAAAAAAAAAACCGATCGTAATGTTTAGGACTATCGTCGCATTGGTACAATTAAAATATCAAATATATTTTATTCAACACCGATAAATCCTCGTTTTACTTTAACCGATAAAAGTAGTGAGAAACTTATTTGAAAAGAAAATAGAAAAGAAGCGTTGCAGGTTTTCCACTCCAACTTCATCCCTCTGCGAATCACGCTCATCTCTTTGCAAATCCAAATTCGTCCTCTTTCATCCGATTATCAAGTAATCGCTCCAAGCCTCGTAAAACGTTTCTTTCAAATTTTATTTGTAATAAGATAACAAATAATCGTTCGAAATAATCAGGCTATTTCGAGTACTTTATTATTTTTATTTCACAAAAGATATGGAAAACTAACTTTATTTTGCGTGTTCGGTTTAAATGAAGTATTTGGAAATAATTTGTCGTTATGTTTTACTCAAAGTAGCAGATAATTTGAGCGAAGGATTTTCGAATTAATTGGGCGTGACATTAATAAGAATGAATAAATGACGTATATTTAATTAAGTATATACTTGTTCTGAACTTGTATGCTTGAGACAGTATAGTGAATTTGATTCGTAAACGGATGAATGTGATTTGCAAAAAAGTAAACGCGATCTACAAAAGGGTGAATTTGGCCGCGCGAAACCTGTACGCTCGATACCAAATTCGTAACACCGTAAAAACCTGCCACCCCCACCCCCTCCCTATCCACAGCCCAATATGTATATAGATATATATATAGGATTAAAAAATAAAATAAAAAAATATTTTTTCATATTTTTCGCTTTCGCGTATGTAGATCTTCTCGATATCGTGCTAGCGATTCGCCATGGATCGTACCAGTATCCCCTCTACCGACGAAAGGAAAAAACAGAATAAATAAAAAATGTCGTTAGACAATATCATTAAATATCGCGTTATTAATCATTAACATTTATCATTAATGCGTTTTTTTTTTTTTACACAAATCAACTTGTACATTCCCAGATATATGGTACAATGCGCACTCATGTGTCCTGTGTGTATGTGTCCTGTGTGTACGTGTGCGTCTGTAACGTGATTCAAGAACAATAGACATTTTTCAGTAGTCGTCTCCGCGAGAAATAACTTCTTTACACGTTGGACGAAGAACAAGAGTGTGCTCAAATTGAGCGGTGTAACATCCCTTCACGTCCACCAGAGGCGGATACGCTTCCACTGCGCCCTTGTCGCACAGATCCTTCAAAGCCATTTGATACTTGGTGCAACCGACGCGGTCCAGCCATCGTTTGCAAAAAGCCAAAGTACCTGAAACAGCGACACGTTCCTTCGTTCTTTCCTCGTCTCTTCAATGCGTTCGCAACGGCAGCAGATGCGAACCAATTAGGTTCAAATCATTATCTTTTATTCCATGTGACCAACAAATATAAATGATAAATAAGAAATTTCGTTTTTAGTCGAATAAAAGAAGGGCGACAGTGACTCGCGAAATTAACTTCACTCGAATACTTCCATTTGTTGCGTTGCTTAAGTAACGAAAGTTTAATCGCTAACTGTAAAACTTTTAGAGCACGCTTAACGTACGATTCGAGTTCTTATATTAACTTTGTTCGAGATTTTATTATCTTAAGAAAGCTATATATAGAAGATGAACGTACAACGACAATATCGTTCGACTAATTTTGCGAGTCACTGTATCGCTAGAAGGAGCGCATCGTTGCACAGAGCAACAGATATGTGAAAGCTCTTCATCCGAGTACTCGGTACACGAAGCACGTCATCCGTGCAAATAACCAAGCCTTCGACGTACTGGTACGTTGTCCGTTGTAAATGGATTATTAAACGAGCAAACTAAAATGGACGCGCGGGAATAAACGGAATCGTACTCACCGAAGTGCTTGTTGATAACGTTTAACAGAGACTTGCTGCTTTGTAATCTCAATGGGACAAAACCGGCATCGAAGCTCTTCATGTAATGAGAACAATCCAAATCGTCGTGCACGATCCCCCTTCCGGTGGACCCGAATGTTTCGATAGCGTAAAATTCGTTCTCCTCCATTCTGGTGGCTTCGCCACATTTAACTATCGGCACAGTTTTGCCAGCATGGATACGGTACGGATCGATAGAGTGCCCGTTCAGATTCCTTATCGATTTCACCTGCAAATTGATCGACGTTCAACGACAACGATTCGCGGTAGCGTGAAAAAAAAGTCATTGCAAAGAAGCGCAGCCATCGTACTGGATAAGTTTTGCCGTCCAATTCGACTTCGTACGACTCCATGACCTCTTGGATCGCGGCGCCGACGTCGCAAAGTTGAACGTCGATGCCCGCAGCCTTGATCCCGGTGTTCGTGGCGTCGCGGACTGCCTCGATCAGCTTGTCGTACTTCGGATTGAACGCCAACGTGAACGCGCAATCGATGATCCGTCCGTTGATGTGCGTACCGAAGTCTATTTTGGTAACGTCGTTGTACTCCAAAACAGTAGGATCGTTCGCGTTCGGGGTGTAATGAGCAGCGCAATTGTTCCTCGAGCACCCTGTTGGAAAAGCTAATCCAGCTTTCAATCCGTCATCGCCAATCAACTTTCTGGCCGTATCTTCGAGCTCGTTGCAGATATCTATCATCGTCATCCCGGGTTTCACCTGAAACGATCGCCATCTTGTACTACAAACTTTCCGAGTTCCGCTTTTTCTTTTACTGCAACGAATGCAACGAATGTACGAGATCGTACCAATTGAAACCAGTTTTACCAGTTAGCTGTGTTGACCTCTTTTTAAAGCGTGCACCTAAATGTGTCGCGAATATTTTTTGCTTTCCACTAAAATTAAAATTTAAACAGCCAATGGTAACTACTTTTTACGCGCGACGCGTATACTCGTCGTAACGCAAAATATTGCTGTTTCTCCGTGACGACGAGTATACTCGTCGATCACAGCTAACCAGTTAAACAGCCAATGGTAGCTACATTTTATGATTTGAAAGTATTTGATTTAACATTCTGCATTCATTGTTGTCTCTCTCGTTCGTTTAACTTCACGAAGGTTCTTTTATTGTCCGACTAAATCAGTTTCTCGCATTTCGTGTTTCTTTTCACTCGGGATGATCTACTATCGAATAAATACTTGTAAAAGGCCGGCACGAATAGTGTTAATTCGTATACTTTATACAGTTTCGCGTATCGTGCGCATCCTGCGCTAAATTCTTTATAAATGCGGAAAAATGCCACATTTAACCGATATCGTAATCGTCGATACATGTTACGAAGCGAGGCGCGCGTGGTATTTCGGTGTTGCGTACCCATTTCATAATATGCTTCCTGGTTTGCCTGTGAGCTTCGGCGGCCTGCCGTGCTTCGTTATAGATATCGTTCTGCATTCTATCGACGGCGCGAGCTTCCTCGCTCGAGAAACGCTCCTTAGCGGTTCTATCGTCTATTCCCGCGGCGGACGGATGATCCATGATCTGCCCTATGGGGAAATTTCCGTCCGGGAATAACTCCGCGACGGGAATAGTCGGAGGATCCGTTTGCTGCTTCGGACCTGCGGCCTTCCCGCGATTCTTGCGCTTCTTCTTTTTCTTTTTAGGATCCTCCGTTTCGACGTCGTTCTCCATTGCCTCTGTACCTGGTTCTACGATACATAATATATAGAGGATGGAGATTAAGCATGGTATTTTGAAATAATTATTTTATTATACGAAACGATCGAAATAACCTTCGGTCGCGGGAGCATCGTCTTTAGCTTTGTCTTCTTCTACTTCTGGGACTTCCGCGCTAGCTTCTACGGCTCCTGCAAACATGTTTACACGAGAATCAAGACGAGTGCATCGCGAAGAGGAATAGACGATGCGTGGTATTAATTTGCAATGGACAGCTGCAAATAATTTACGGATACGTGGAAATGGAAAGTTTGAATAAACTTTACTTCAAGAGAAAGCAAATGCATTGGCTTTCTTCGATACATACTAATACCAAAGAAACTAAACAATACAAATTTCTCATTTATTTTACATCGCATTGCTTTGTGTTACAGAATTATGGAAGCTTCTTTTTCCTTCGTTTGTTCAACTTGCATCGCTTCCATAATTACGGGCACATATATGTATCCATAGTTGTCGACGAGTAGAGTTCAAAAATACCGATTTGAACTTTGGGAATGTACAAGTTTCAAAAGATCAAGTCCTTTATTGTCGACTATTAACGCGTTGGTAAACAATTGTAACGCGCGGACGGATAAATAAACAAATAAATAAATAAATGTAAATGCTGGGTAAATATATTCCAAAAATTATTTTCAACCGAAAATCGTCTCGACGAAAGCACCGCGATATCGAAGCGCAGTAAGTTTCGCCGTAAAAAAAAAAAGAAAAAAAAATATGATAACAGAAGGCCAAGAGGAGACAGGTGCAAAGAAGCAGCTTGCACGTTATATGCCATTCATGGACACGTTTAGGAATAATTCATGCTACTCGTTGACCGTCGCTGCTGTGGAACGCGAATAAAAAATGATGCCGCGGCAATTGCGACGACAAAACGTAACGCTGCGAGACGGTAGACGTTGCTGCAACCATATACGTGTACTGTTTTGAAAAAAGGGATAGAAGGCGAGGATGATAAGGCGAGATGCACGATAATGCCGTAAACTGATGCGAATAACACGCCGAGGAACAACGTACCGGCTTTCTTCTTCTTTTTCTTCTTCGCTTTCTTATTCGTTGCTTCTACCGCGCCCGCTTCGTCCTCCTCGTCGGCGATCTCATTCTTTTCAACGTTTACCAGCTTTTCGGCGGATTTGCCGACTTCGTCCAACACGGCAGCCATTTTCGAGAGGAAGCCAAACAATGCTGTAGCGCGAGCCGTGGCGTAACCCACCGGTAAAGTAGAATTTCTACAGTAGAAACCACTTTTCCATTCTTTGTTCGCGAATTCTAATAATAGCCGCAAGCGGATTCGATGCGCGGTTTCAATATCTGGCGAACTCCGGCAGGTTTCGTTGCGCCCCCGAAAAGAAGTTTCACGTTTACGTTAAAAACTATCGCGTTTCCTACATATCCACGGATAACTAAGATTATCGCGGCGTTTCACAATTCGCCAAACGCTTTAGTTTACTCTAGGTCATTCGATATCTAACATAGGAGAAAAAGAAAATAGCAAACATAAAATGTCTACGTTGCAGTGTAACTTGGTATACGCGTGAACGCGTACAACACTGTTTCAAAAGTATATACAATTGATTTCAGAACGCAGCCAGCAACGATCTTCTAACAAATTTAAGGCTAATATGTTAATGTTAAATCATATACTACGATGTTCTATATTGAAACGTGTTAAATTCCATGGCGGCTCTCGGAACAAAGTACATAAAACTTAGGCAGTTATATCTTAAAGGCAGCCAAAGTGTTAAGAAGGGCGTTCGAATCCGCCATCCGTTTATAATTAATTGTTCGAGACAAAATTGTTATTGAAAGCTACACGCAAATGTTGCTAAAGGTTACATCCTTAAGATGCAACTCTAAAAGTTTGTAAATTAATCGCAGAGAAAGAGCAATTAGCTATTTTTGTTAAAGTATTAAAAGCGTCACGCGTTTTGCGCACAGTAGATTCCATTGTCCGCCATATTAGTGCCGTCATGATTCGACTGCAGGCAGCAATGCGCGCACTACGTCAGTCTTCCGCCGACAATCGTAGGTGGAGGATGTTTCGCGCTCTGTCATTATTTTTCCATTTCGTAATCTTCTCACGCCATGATAGATTACTCGGAAAGTATTCAAAGAAAAATATTAGTTTCTTGGTTCCTATACATCCTATTTCTATGCCCCTTGGTTTCGATTAAAGGGGAAGGTCCCAGGAATGTTGTCCACTTACCAATTTGCCGATAAACATTGCGGTTAATTTGTTATAAACAAATCTTTCCTATTTTTTGCAGCTACTCGAAAACTATACTTGGGAAGGCTTCAAAGGTATATCGAGAACATTTCTTGGACTCTACCCTTTAATTTGAGCGACGTATGATCCAAATCGGACTTCTAGAAGCCGAGAAATTAGCATTTAAAACAAGTAAAAGTATTGTTAGTTTTCCGCTTTGCCAACTAGCGAATATCCCAATGTGTAACGTCACAGCTGCCACCTATCCTATATTTCTCTTGCGATTTCATGGCTAAATTTGGTTTCAATTCTAACCGCTGGTAATGTTAAAATCGTCGTCCGTGTTTTAAATAGGTAACGTGGAGAGTGACACCAAAATGGTAACAGCCCACGCGAGCCCTCGAATCGTAGAACAAAAATGTGCATGAGGTGATAGGTCTATACAGTACCTCGTCTGTGGTTGCGCATCGCACGACTTAGTTACAATTCCCATCGTTTTAAAAGCTCAGTTGTCTTATTCTAGTCTGAACTGGTAATATCGCATGTAACACTAAAATGGTAAAACCATTGACTAAGAACAGGATAGACCACTCATCCAATGCTTTTGTTTGTCACACGGTTTTGGGGCTCATGAGCCCCATTACCATTTTCGTGTCACGTCCAACGTTAACGGTTAAGCATGAAATAAATGTGCAGCGCTGCAAGTGATAAGAATTAAAACTATAATATCCGTAACAATTTAAATATGGTTGGATATACAGTTTTATATATACGCTCGACCATTTACAATATCGGCGAATTAAAAAGCATTAACAAATCAATCTCATGGTGTATCTCGTATACTCTTTAAATTATTTTAATATTACGCTGTTACGTAACGAAATGTTTAACGTATTGTATTTATTGTTACAATAAATTCCTCAGAGCGCAAATGTATAATAAAGATATAAAAATTAATAAATCTTATCATATTGTACTAGAAAACCAGTGAAAAATTGAGAAAGGTCTCTTCTCACGCGTGATCCGAAGAAGGGGAGTCACGTGACATCTCCTCGCCTATATAAGCAGCGGAAGGGCGACGCGCACTCTTATTGTTGCAGGTGCTCCCGAATGGATCGGATCGAATCTGTATATCACAGATTCACTTTTTAGGTAGATGATGACCAGAGATGACCACTGGGGCTAACCCACCACCCACCGCCCACCACTCATCACCCACCACCCATCACCCACCACCCATCACCCACCACCCACCACCCACCACCCACCACCCACCACCCAACTACTACTAATTTCTCTTAGACTCAAGATTAAATTTAACCCATTACGTTTGATACACATATATCTGTGCATGTATGATTGTATTGCAGGTGCTACCCACTAACTTTTATTACGTTATTCTATTTATTTTTCATTTTATTTATGTTATTCTTCTCATATTTTATTCTGCTATCATTTTACTTTGTTTCTGTTTCGTTGTATCAACATTCTGTTCTATTAATTACGTTTGTTTTCTAATAATTTATATATTTCATTCCGTTTAAATGTTACTCTGCTTACATTTTATTCTGCTAACATTTTACTTTATTTCTCGTTTCTTGTACCTACATTCTATTCTATTAATTACTTTTGTCTTTTATTAATTTATTGCGTGGACTACTAATTTCACTTTCAGAATTTTAAGAAGAATTTTAACAAGAAAACAGCGAAAGAAGATTCAACGCGGGATGCGTGCGTCTAATTCTAAGATAGAATAAGCTACGTACATTTAGTCAGAGTATTCTGTACCTCGATTGCTGTGCATGCATTTTGTTCTAGGATCGCTCGACAACTTGGAGCCAAAAAGCCTTAACTTCTCTTAACTTCTCTTTCAAAGTACATAATATCTTTCATCCCATTCTTGCTCGCGTTAATCAATTTGCAATCGCTCGATCCCTTCGAGATTCTCGCCACGCACTCGCTCTCAAACAGCCGCGCTGTTCGAGGGTAGTCATGGACAATCGAACTGTATGCTTGGTAAGTCGTTCTGTCATATGACCTCAATCTCATTCCTAATCGCAATCGACGTTCGTTCGCGCCTCGAATCGTTGAAATCGCTTTCGAGTCGAGGTGCAGCGGTGTTTGCGATGCGAGGATCTGCAGCCCCTATCGAAGCAATTCGATAGGGGTGCAAGGCCCTGTAGGCTGGATCGTACGCATCTCTGTCTCGGGTACGCAGTGCGGCCTTCTGTTTGCTGCTGGGGTTAACGTAATGTTAACTTTCTGTTAGACGGCATCAGTGGTCATTATGTGCTGCCCTCGATGTAGAGGGATTCTTGCGATCCGACTATTAGGCTGTGCTGGATCCTCTGCAAAGCAACGCAACTTCACCTCGGTCTCGAAAGCGATTTCTTTGACTCGTGTAAGTCGAGTTCGAATTTCGCTTTCGATTCGGGTGAGTGCGAGTCGCATGACAGAGCGCTCGAGTATAGAGTTTTGTTGCGCATGCAAGTGCGTTTCGTGACTCGTTGGTTCTTTCGAGAGATAGTAAATTGTGTTTGCTTTGCTCGCGATTTTTATATTTGCTTTTCATCGCCCACTTCCGGGCGAATGTTCAAAGAATTAGCGTTGCGTACAGAGTAAAGTAGAGTTTAGTTTGCCGTATTAAATTCCTCTTTGCGAGACACGAACGTTTTAACAAAGTGTCAGTAGAGTCTCTTGCTTTCCGTAATATGGCTCTAAGTTGGAAGAGCGTATCTTAGAAACAGAATACATCGGTAGGGTTAAGCATCGTTGTACAGTTTTGTGAACCGAAATTCATTCCATGTTCTCTTAAAGTTTCTTCGAGAAACAAATTATTTTTCGCGCGAATATTCAGTAGCTTTAAGAAATACTTTAAGAATATTCTTCAACGGGAAGTCATCGAAAGAAGATTCATCGTGGGAGGCGTGCGTCTAATTTTAAGTACATATAAGCTACTTATATTTAGTCAATGTAAATTTTGTACAATGATCGCTGTCCAATTTGCAGCCAAAAAGCCTCAACTTCCCTTTTACAGTACATAATATCCATCATCCCATTCTTGCTCGCGTTTATCAATTTGCAATCGCTCGATCCCTTCGAGATCCTCGCACGCACTCGCTCTCAAACAAGCGCGCTGTTCGAGGGTAGTCATGGACAATCGAACTGTATGCTTGGTAAGTCGTTCTGTCATACGATCTCAATCTCATTCCGAATCGTAATCGACGTTCGTTCGCGCCTCGAAGTCGTTGAAATCTCTTTCGAGTCGAGGTGCGGTGGCGTTTGCGATGCGAGGATTATGCAACCCCTGTCGCAGGTACTCGATAGGGGGTCAGGGCCTGTAGGCTGGAACGTAAGGGTTTGGTAACCCTATGTTGCAGCTGCAGTAGTTTCTAGGTAATGCTGGCTCTGTACTTTATTCCTGCCATTAGGGTTTGGGGCACTTGCGATCCGACTATTAGCCTGTGCTAGATCCTCCGCAAAGCATCGCAACTTCACCTCGATCTCGAAAGCGTTTTCTTTGACTCGCGTAAGTCGCGTTCGAATTTCGCTTACGATTCGACGTGAGTGCGAATCGCGTGATAGAGCGCGCGAGTGTAGAGTTTTGTTGCGCATGGGAGAGCGTCGCGAAGCTCGTTGGTTCTTTCGAGAGATAGTGAATTGTTTTCACTTTGCTCGCGATTTTTATATTTGCTGTTCGTAATATGGCTGTAAGTTGGAAAAGCGTATCGATACTTACATCTAATCAAAGTAACGTGTACTTCGATTACTGTGCATGTATTTTGTTCTACGACGGCTACCTAACTTGGAGCCAAAAAGCCTTAACTTTTCTTTACAGTACACGATATCCATTCTCCACGCACTCGCTCTCAAGCAGGCGCGCTGTTCGAGGGTAGTCATGCACGATCGAACTCTATGCTTGGTAAGTCGTTCTGTCATACGATTTCAATCTCATTCCGAATCGCGATCAACGTTCGTTCACGCCTCGAGTCTTTGAGATCGCTTTCGAGTCGAGTTGGAGCGGCGTTTGCAATGCGAGGACTTGCAGCCCCTATCGAAAGTGCCCGATAGGGGTGTAAGGCCCTGTAGGCTGGATCGTAAGCATCTTTACCGCGGGTACGCAGTATGGCCTTCTGTTTGTCGCAGGGGATACGTCTTCGTTCAGACGGCATCAGTGGTCCGCTACTGCCCTCAAAGTTTAGTTTCTTGCGATCCGACTATTAGGCCGCTATTTCCTCCGCGGAGCAGCGCAACTTCATCTCGGTCTCGAAAGCGATTTGTTAGACTCGTGTAAGTCGCGTTCGAATTTTGCTTTCGATTCGGGTGAGTGCGAGTCGTATGATAGAGCGCGCGAGTATAGGGTTTTGTCGCGCATGGGAGTGCGTGTTTGCTTTGCTCGCGATTTTATCTATTTGCTTAGCGTTGCGTACAGTAAAGTAGAGCTTAGTTTCGCGCGTTATATTCGTCTTTGCAAGACACTAACTTTGTAACAAAGTGTCAGTAGAGTCTCTTATCATTCGTACGTCGGCTCCAAGTTAGAAAAGCGTATCTTAGAAACAGAATACAACAGTAGGGTTAAGCATCGTTGTACAGTTTTGTGAACCGAAATCCATTCCATGTTCTCTTAAAGTTTCTTCGAGAAACTTTAAGGGCGTAGAATGGCTTTCGGTGGGTCTCGGCGCGTAGTCACCTCCTCGTGGTGAGACCTGGTAATTGGTATCGTTTTCTAAAGAATGAAACGTCTTTCGAAAACGATACCAAGCTAAGAACTACGCATTAACGTGTAACCTTTATATTTTAGTTTATATTTCACCTTAGACTTTCGTTTACATGCTTCGATCTTAGATTACATCTTACAGCTACCAGTTTCCAAGAGTGATCGACTTCGACTTCCAAATGCATGTTACACGTATCTTTGACTGTGTTAATATTTTGCAGGCTGTGCATTTCTACTTTAATATTGTATTAATATCGATTAGAGAACTGTGTATCGTATGATTTAGACTGTTACGAATTTGGTCTACGTTGAAGCTTTGTTAGTTTCGTGCTCGTGTGACTCAGTTTGTCGTACGTGGAAAATATCACGCGTAATATTTCTACATGTTTTTAACATATTTTGCGGAAAGAGATGTTTATTGTATGTGCATCTTACGACGTGGCAATACACAGCAGCTATATCTGTAGGCGAATACGCCTACGCGTTCCCGAAACATTCCTAAGTGTTTGTAGAAGCAACGTGATTTTTATGTCACTGCTCTTTTATACGTTTCTTTCCGTTTCAGTCGCTATGACTTGCGAGTGTGGTACCGCCACGTTACAGTCTTGCGACTGCGTTAGTAAAGAGCGTGCTAAACATCTTGTATATTGTCGTACATTTGTATTTATTGTAAATATGTCGTGCTGTTATTTGTAACATAGTGTTCATGTATTGAGATGTAATGTAGCGACACTGACAAAACCTAGAATAGACTATCCTCATATATTCTTATACGAAATCATTAGGGTGCTACCAGGCCCCCTGGCTAAACGAAAACAGTAGCATTTCTAAAACGAGAGAATTTCTGAATAAACAATACGATAAATAACTTTCTCCGATATACGCGCCGCGATTTATAATAGCTAGATTTAAAGTAACGTGCAAACAAGCATATCTTCATATGTATTGCACTTCTATCATTGATTCCTACGCGTTACTTCTTACTTATTTTCACGCGCCTCTATGTCGTTGTCTGTAAAGTTAAACGACGAAGACGAGATATTATAAAAATCAGATAACCACCGCCTAAACACGAGAGGACGATACTTCTGTCACCGTCATCGGCGAGTCGACGGCGACGGCTACTGCTGCGAAAATTGCAGTGTGCGTATACGCACGTGAACAGAAAAACCGAGTCCCAAAACTGAAGTCGGCCTCTTCGAGAGCAACAAGATTGTTGCTGTGGGTTTAGGCGGCGTCATTGCTATCGCGTCTACTGGCGAGAAAATCAGGCTGAATAAAAAAGGAGATCTTATATACCGTCGAGCACGGACTATGCAGAGCGACCTGGTCGTTCCTTGCCAGTGTGCGTCCGCGTTTCAAAGTGCTTGCTAGGTTTCGGCTTCTAGGTGTCAGATTCCGATCAAACGCGTGTCAGAATAAAGGGCCCGCTCCCCCCTGCAAGAGGCACGCGGCTTCATCACAGTAGTACTTCCGGTTCGCGTGTCATCGACGATAATCACCGCGATCGTTCGCGCACTCGTCGGCTAAAACACGTGAATCTTTGTTCGCGACAAACGCACCGCGAGGGCTAGCCGCGAACGGTCTTCACGCGACATTCCCGGTACCGAGCCCCACGATTCGAGCCAACGTTCGACGAAATCGGCCGCCCGGTAGCCGAGGAATCCTCTTCGAAACGTGAGCGCGGAGCACAAGGGTCGTCGGCCGCGGGTAAGGATCGCGATCCGACGGCAGCCGCGCGTCCGCGAATGCGCTCACGCACAACGGTGCGCGAATCGTTATTCGAAACGAAGCTACCGCGAACGCACGCCGCCGCAACGATCGCAAACACTCCGTACGCGATCGCGTATGTACAAGGAATGCTTGCATACGACTGCACTGCGTCGCTATCTGCGCGCGACCGTGTCCTAGATCGTACTGCGCAGGTACGCGAGAATTCGCGATACTTATATAAACTTTCGAGCGCGGACCATGGAGAGCATTTCCTAGCGTCTAGCGGCAGTGCGCGTACACGTTGCGGAAAAGTATTCATATCTCGGCTTCTGCACGTCCGATTCCGATCGGCGAGTAGTCAAAATAAAGGGCGCGATTCCCCTCACAAGACACGCGCGGTTTCATCGCAGTAGCTCTTCCGGTTCGGATGTTATCAGCGATTCTTTCCCTTTTTTTACATTCTTTATATAAACTTTCCAGTGCGGACCATGGAGTGCATTTCCAGTGGCGTTTCCGGACAGTGCGCGTTCACGTTTTCGAAAAGTAGTCATATCTCTGTTTCTTTTTCTTAATATTTTGCACGCTGTGTATTTCTACTTTAATATTGTATTAATATCAATTAGAGAACTGTGTATCATATGATTTAGAGTGTTATGAATATGATCTACGTTGAAGTTTTGTTTGTTTTGTGCTCGTGTGACTTAGTTTGTCGTGCGTGCTGATAGCATTACGTATAATGAATCATTAAATAGCATTAAGTATAGTAAAGCATTAAATAGGATTAAATATAATACATATATGAGATTTGAAATTTAGTAATCTATCGATGGTCTTCGTTTCGTATCGAAGGAATATTCCTTTGATCGTAATATCGATGCAAATATGTATCTCGAAATTCAAATGAACTGCGTCACACGCGCCGCGCAACCGTATAGCGTTCCCCCACTCTTGGAGCATGGCGTACGCGGCGCGTCAGTAGTATTTCGAGTTTCGTAGAGGAAGGTTGTGCATACATAATCGTACGGTGCGTATCCCCTTTACCTCTATTCCCTCCGTACCCTTTCACCCATCCTGAATCTAGTAGCATTGTTTAATCAACGTCGTGTCATTTATTGCTAATTCGTAACAACAAATAACAAACGATTATTAACTTAACAACTCTCAACGTCTGAATACCTTCTTTTTTTTCTCTCTTTTCCTTGTTCTTAATTAACTTCGTTCCGTTCCTTGAATTACTGCTGCCTTTTATTTTAACTAATCTATTTGAAATTTGCATTCTTCTTTTTGTTACAGATACCTGTTTGATAATTCGAGAGGCTAAAGAGGTGGATGGTAATATCTACGTTGCGCTAACACGTGGTAACGTACACATGGAGTCACATTTATTAATTTTTTGTTTGTTTCTGTGTTCATACGTTTTGTTATTTCGAGTCATTGATATTTCGTAACCACCGTGAACGAGAGGAGGGCGGAATGTAGAATCATTCGTGTTTTTTTTATTCGTTTTCATTGTGGACGTGTTGAAGAATTGTTAACAAAAGTAGAGTTACTACACGTAGAGTCTTATTTCATTGTATTTCGGGTGCGAGTTCTAATAAATAGACGAATTGGCATTTAAAATATCAAGTCATTAATGACGTTCGACTTATTTTGATCATAGTATTGTTAAAAGATAGCAAATGATAGTAGATTCAATAGCTAGAGTCGTATGTTATTGTATTTCAGTCGCGAGTTTCGCCGTGTGGTGCATCATTGGTTTCTAAACGCGTTTCCTATTTCCACGAATCTGCTCGAGTTGTAAACACGCAAAAACTGTAGCCGGAAACGCGCCGCGTTCTTCTCGCCCCACTCCGGTGTTTTCATTTCGAACTTTTATTTACGCAAGCATTTGCGAGAATTTGATGGGTGGGGGCACACGCGGCTTACGTTTAGGAAGCGCGAGTTAAACGAACTTTTCGATTCCAATTCGTAAACATTCGTTGCGTACATTTACAATACACGCATCGTACATACAAATCATAGAAATATAATTCTAGAATTTCATTTCATATTGAGATATTAATATCGTTTTATCATTTCAGGGCAACGGTATTCGCAAACAGACGCTCGACAAGAATAAGAATAATAGAATACACTTTTTGTGTTGCGTATTTTCTAACCCTTCCCCCCTGCTACTAAATAAGCATTTCTTTCAGCACGTTGTGATCGCGCGCAATGCGATCGTAGAATCAGTGCTTGCCGTCGAACGATATTTGATTTGCTGAAGAGCACAGCTGCTCTAATTAGATTCATTTATAAAAATTACTCGCGAAAGTAGAGTCAGTGTTTGCTCGCCGAATATATTCACGCGGTTGCCTAGTCTTTTCCTTCCCTTTTTTTTATTTAAGTAATAGTATTCGGTATTAGAGTCACTCTTCGGCTGTTGGCAGACGATCTCGCTGGGCTTCTGAAGTCCGCCATGTAAGTATCTTTGCAATTAACGTTTATCTTTACGAATTAAAAGATATAGAATCTATTAAAAATTTGTAGAGTTCCACGTTGCTATTTCATTTTTGTCGAACTAAGAAATAGAGTGATTTAAAAATATAAAATTTGTTAAACTTGCACGTCTTTAATCTCAAGATTGTCAAATAATCGATAAGCAATATCTCGAAGAATAAATTGTAATCTTCTCGTTGTCTTTTCTTTGTTACAGGTCTTCCACAGATCTTCTTGTCCTTTGGGCCACAGGGCATGGCATCGCAGCTTCACGGCCTCGCGACATCATTTTTCATAGCGTTCACTTCAAGGCTTCACGACTCCACGACTTCACGGCTTCGCTAGATGACGATGGCAGCAGGTTGTCATCCGCCTGGCTGCAGCAGATGACAGCGTAGTCGTCTAACGGTGAGTGGCATGCATTTTGAGTCCCTCCGGTCGCTCAATCATGCCGAGGACGAAAGGTCCAAATCGGCACGGGTGACTGGTTGTATACGTAGAATTTGCATAAACGAGTACAGTGACCACGGGTATACGATCGTATACCCGTGTATGATTTTTATTTCTTGTATGTATTGTATTTATTAGACGGGGCTAGGTCTTCTTGCGCTCGCGATTTTAAATACTTTCATATGCTAATAAAAGAATTCGAGTCAATTGTAGAGTCACTTAGTAGGAACTTCTTTTTAAATATCGATGCACTTAAAAGTAGAGTCAACAGAAGTGGAATGCTCGTATGCTGGAGCACGTTATAATTTTTAGTTCTATTTGTAGATTTATTCATTGCATAATAGTAATGAGGAAATGTGTTTGCATTGCTATTTGAGTACACGCAGGTGTATGCGAAATATTTTATCAGAGTTCCTCGCTTGAATCGTAATTTGTAAAAGAATTGAGCAATATATTGCTTCAACTCGATTTAAGATACAGAGACACAGTAGATTTTTCTTTTCTCGTACAAAAACGATGCCAAACAAAATGCGCAAGAAGACATCTCGCGATGGGTAGATTTCCGAGCCGAAGTCGAAAACTTTAACGCGATGTTATGTTAAAGTTACGAAGCTTCGGTAAGGGAGTCGCCCAAGGGATTGCACTTAGAGTTTCACGTTAGAGTCCCTTGTTCTATTTTATCATCGTATTCTTAAATTCAATTTAGAGTCCCTTGTTAAAATTTAATATACTTAATATTAATTTAGAGTCGCTTGTTCGCGTTTCTTATTCTCAGCCTCGCGTATTTAAATTCACGTTGCATTAGAGTTTTCTCGCTTTCTTGTTTTGCAAGTAACGTAGCTTCTTTTCAATGTAACGAGTAGAGTCTGTTTGCTTTAAACGCATTGGAAAAGTAGAGTCACAGTCCGTTAGCTGATTACGTATGTATGTCGACAAGTTTTTTAGCTAGGATTTTCAGCGTCGGTTCGTGCCGTTTTGCCGGGATCTCGCTCACGTGCCCAGGTGCTACTTGAGCGGGTGAAAAGCACGTGGCACGATGCTTTTTTTTTAATATTTTCATATTTGATATTTGTGTGGCGGCTGTTCGTGGGTAGCGTATCGTGCGCGACGTCGTTTCCACATTGTGTGTGTGTGTGTGTGTGTTAGGCTGTGGATTTGCGTCGTTTTTTGCTAATGTTAATTAACTTAAAATCGATTGCTAATCATAAACTAAATGGTACCAAATATATTATTAGGTACACGTTGCACGAATGGTAGCAAACCATTTATTACAAATTCAGTTAACACGTTCCCGTTGACGTACTTGACAAATGTCTCAAGCGTCGTTTAGAATTTTCCTATTGAATTACACGTTTAATTAATGCCGGAAATATATTTTACAACTTTTCCGTTGAATTACATTTACTTGCGAAATGCTTGAAATATATTCGAATATATCGAGTTAGATGCATTTGAAATTACATAATATAATACGCAATGGTCGCTACCCACGTCAGACGATTTCAGGATTTTTGTTTACTTTAGAGTGTGTGTGAGATGTATGTTGAACTTGGGTGTCGGAGGCGTCCCGGGACGTTACTCCCTAGTATAGGCTTCTGCACCCGGGTGGTATGCGTGTGATCCGCTGGGTGGGGGGTGGGGTGTATGCCTGTGTTTGTGTGCCTGTTTGCCATTTTTTAAATATAGCATTAGGTAGGTAGGTAGTATACTTTCTGGAATGTGTGTTAATTTTAAGTAGGTAGGGCCCGGCAGGTTGACATATGGTCTCGGGTCGCGAGTTTCATATTTAATGGGGGGTGCGCGTGTCAACCTGTTTCAGGGAATCTGATTTGAACATCGACGGCGAGCTGATCTGACCTGGAGAATGCAGGTCATTTCCGGTCTTTGCCAATGTCGATCTTTCGAATTCGGCGATCTTGAATCGTCACGCGGACGCGGTCGCGATCTGCACGAAACGAACGTATATACTCAGCCGAGGTTCGACACGTTTGCACGAACAAGGATGCTTAGAATTCTTAGATTGATTTCTTAGAATTCTTAGAGTCGTTGGTCGTCTGCGTGCTATTTAACTTCTTCGATATGCATTTTATTCCATTTTTCTGAGTCTCTTTCTGGGTTGCTTTTCGAGAACCTCGAGCTTAAATTCATGTCCCTGCGGGCATGGCGCCCGAAGAAAAGAAGAGGCCCGACAAACTGTCACGAAGAGGGCAGCAACGAATGGCTGTTCATTTTTTCGGTTTACAAAAGAATGGATGGTCATTACTCTTGTTACATTGTCACTGTACTCGTTATTAGATTTGCATGCGTAGTGTTTTCAGCTTCCACATCTGGGCTCCGCGTACTTTTTTACGTAGCGTTGCGAGAACGTACGCACGGGTTGACACAGCGCTACGGATCAAAGAAAGCGCGAGGTGATATTAGAGTTGCGAATGAAAAAGTCACGAGTTTGCATTAGCGTTGCGAAGATACGATTATCGCGATTGATTTAGCGTTGCGACGTATGAAATGTTGCGCGTATTCTTAGCATTTCTTAGTATCGCGTTCCACAGTTTCATTGAGATTAGCATCGTAATATATTTGATAGCGTTGCGATAATATCGATCGCGTCTTCTAATTGTAAACACCGCGATTAATCGGAGCAGCTTCCGATACACGAAAATAGTAGCTTCCATTGAATGAATTAAAATGTTAGAGTTGCGACACATTTGCATCGCGCGTGTTTAGCTTTGCAGTTAGCGTTGCGCCACGAAATGATCGCGTTTTGCACGTAGCGTTGCGTATATGATAAAAAAGCCCACGATGTTCCATTGAGAAAGTGGAATTCAGTCATCGATGGACCATGGACGAGTCAACGGCAGCAGTGCATTGGGCATGCTGCACTTTCGCTATTAGTGTTGCGCTTTGAAGAAGAATAGGTGCATAGATTAGTTGTTATTATTTATTAGCGTTGCGTTACAGGGTCAACGAAGCGTCCAGGGCTGGACGCTTGCGCGACGTTGTCTTTTTCTTTCCTCTTTGATTGAAGTTGAGTCGAGTAAAGTAGCCTTTGCAGTAAAACGAAGCACCTTTCGCGATTGATTTGTTGAATTTGCTCTTTGATTAGTAAACGTAGTATATTAGCGTTGCGAGAAACAAACAATGTTTCACTCCCGCGTTCATCGGGTTTACGAGTGGATGATTGGTATTTTTTAGTGGCCCTTCTGGCTGCTCAATTCCGTTTCGTTTAGCACTCTTTAGGGCTGCTCTTTTTTCATATTTCTATTAGCGCCCTTCGTGGCGGCCTCGCGTTTATATTGCGCTTTGTTCGTCGAGCGTTTGTTATAGAAAAATACCGTTGCAAAACCTACATCGTTGCACCCTCGCGATTAGATCTCGAGATCTAATCATCTTTCTAATCGTTAATCATTAAAAAATTACATTTCGATGCCTGTACGCGTAATGCCACGTAAATGTGCAAAGCATAAGTTAATCGTTTCACCAGTATAATGTATCTCTATATCGAAAACTAACACCGTGCTACAGCAACGGTGTCTCCTATTTACGCGAAATGTATAACGTATTGTATTCATTGTTACAATAAATTCCTGAGAGCGCAAACGTATAATAAAGATATATAAATAAATAAATCTTGTCGTATTGTACTAGAAAAATTGTGATAAATTGAAAACGGTCCTTCTCACGCGTGATCCAAAGAAGGAGAGTCACATGACCCCTCCCCCCTTGCTAATATAGCAGGGAAACATCGCCGCGCGCTCTTAGATAACTACTCTTCCAAGCACTCAACCTCTCACCAAATTTCAAGAATTTTGGATTCGTAGTTTCCTCAAAAAAAAGTTCCTACACCCCACACGTTCTTTGTTCCATAACTACACTTGCGATCGTGAAAAATGGAGAGCCGATGATTCTGGAGATAGAGGAAAATGTGCCATTTAATTTGATTTCCGTTTCACGTCGATATCTCAACTCTTTCGCGAGATATGGCCGTTTAAAGTTTACTCTTATGGATAGTGCGCGCGGAGTTACGAATGACATAGTAAACATAGTAAAACTGACCTGCGTAATACTACGAATGGTGAAGGTGGTGGAGAAGTAGGTCAGTTCGCGGAGGCCGAGAATAGCGGGAGAAAATTAAACTCGTCTTTAAACGATGATATCTCGGCAACCGAAAGT
Source organism: Eucera pruinosa (assembly GCA_028830335.1). Taxonomy (NCBI): domain Eukaryota; kingdom Metazoa; phylum Arthropoda; class Insecta; order Hymenoptera; family Apidae; genus Eucera; species Eucera pruinosa. Next base: position 29,471,225 of record JAMYCR010000003.1, read on the forward strand.
CGGACTTAGGTGAAACAAAAAGCATTTTAAAGGGGAAGGTTCACCGATCATGACAATGCAGGGATTTTGAAAATGTTCACGCAGCTTTTTTAAACGGAGTGCTTTTCTAAAGCACTTTTCTAAACGTATCGGGATTGGGCGTCTCGATGCGTCACACGAAATTCTTTATCTTTTACGACTCGACGCACGTATCCAAATAAAACCGATTGACTAATAACCACTGCACTCCGCACTTTCATTTCTACCAGTTTCGTCCGAAGGAAACGATTAGAAGCCAAGATCTAAGTATTTTTCTAATCCTATCGAGATCGAAGATTTGACGCATAACACGAAATTTCATATTTTTCGCGAACCGAGGCACTTATACGAATGAAACCTTGGATTATTATCCATTCCACCCCGCACTTTCGGTTTCTGGTGGTTTCGATCGCGTCGCGTACTTAGATTCCGATATCTAAGCATTTTTCTAATCACGTCGAGATTAGACACTTGACGCGGCACACGAAATGTCGTATTTTTCGCGAACCGAGGCACTTATACGATTGAAACCTTGGATTATTATCCATTCCACTTCGCACTTTCGGTTTCTGGTGGTTTCGATCGCGTCGCGTACTTAGATTCCGATATCTAAGCATTTTTCTAATCACGTCGAGATTAGACACTTGACGCGGCACACGAAATGTCGTATTTTTCGCGAACCGAGGCACTTATACGATTGAAACCTTGGATTATTATCCATTCCACCCCGCACTTTCGGTTTCTGGTGGTTTCGATCGCGTCGCGTACTTAGATTCCGATATCTAAGCATTTTTCTAATCACGTCGAGATTAGACACTTGACGCGGCACACGAAATGTCGTATTTTTCGCGAACCGAGGCACTTATACGATTGAAACCTTGGATTATTATCCATTCCACCCCGCACTTTCGGTTTCTGGTGGTTTCGATCGCGTCGCGTACTTAGATTCCGATATCTAAGCATTTTTCTAATCACGTCGAGATTAGACACTTGACGCGGCACACGAAATGTCGTATTTTTCGCGAACCGAGGCACTTATACGATTGAAACCTTGGATTATTATCCATTCCACCCCGCACTTTCGGTTTCTGGTGGTTTCGATCGCGTCGCGTACTTAGATTCCGATATCTAAGCATTTTTCTAATCACGTCGAGATTAGACACTTGACGCGGCACACGAAATGTCGTATTTTTCGCGAACCGAGGCACTTATACGATTGAAACCTTGGATTATTATCCATTCCACTTCGCACTTTCGGTTTCTGGTGGTTTCGATCGCGTCGCGTACTTAGATTCCGATATCTAAGCATTTTTCTAATCACGTCGAGATTAGACACTTGACGCGGCACACGAAATTTCGTATTTTTCGCGAACCGAGGCACTTATACGATTGAAACCTTGGATTATTATCCATTCCACCCCGCACTTTCGGTTTCTGGTGGTTTCGATCGCGTCGCGTACTTAGATTCCGATATCTAAGCATTTTTCTAATCACGTCGAGATTAGACACTTGACGCGGCACACGAAATGTCGTATTTTTCGCGAACCGAGGCACTTATACGATTGAAACCTTGGATTATTATCCATTCCACTTCGCACTTTCGGTTTCTGGTGGTTTCGATCGCGTCGCGTACTTAGATTCCGATATCTAAGCATTTTTCTAATCACGTCGAGATTAGACACTTGACGCGGCACACGAAATGTCGTATTTTTCGCGAACCGAGGCACTTATACGATTGAAACCTTGGATTATTATCCATTCCACCCCGCACTTTCGGTTTCTGGTGGTTTCGATCGCGTCGCGTACTTAGATTCCGATATCTAAGCATTTTTCTAATCACGTCGAGATTAGACACTTGACGCGGCACACGAAATGTCGTATTTTTCGCGAACCGAGGCACTTATACGATTGAAACCTTGGATTATTATCCATTCCACCCCGCACTTTCGGTTTCTGGTGGTTTCGATCGCGTCGCGTACTTAGATTCCGATATCTAAGCATTTTTCTAATCACGTCGAGATTAGACACTTGACGCGGCACACGAAATGTCGTATTTTTCGCGAACCGAGGCACTTATACGATTGAAACCTTGGATTATTATCCATTCCACTTCGCACTTTCGGTTTCTGGTGGTTTCGATCGCGTCGCGTACTTAGATTCCGATATCTAAGCATTTTTCTAATCACGTCGAGATTAGACACTTGACGCGGCACACGAAATGTCGTATTTTTCGCGAACCGAGGCACTTATACGATTGAAACCTTGGATTATTATCCATTCCACCCCGCACTTTCGGTTTCTGGTGGTTTCGATCGCGTCGCGTACTTAGATTCCGATATCTAAGCATTTTTCTAATCACGTCGAGATTAGACACTTGACGCGGCACACGAAATGTCGTATTTTTCGCGAACCGAGGCACTTATACGATTGAAACCTTGGATTATTATCCATTCCACCCCGCACTTTCGGTTTCTGGTGGTTTCGATCGCGTCGCGTACTTAGATTCCGATATCTAAGCATTTTTCTAATCACGTCGAGATTAGACACTTGACGCGGCACACGAAATGTCGTATTTTTCGCGAACCGAGGCACTTATACGATTGAAACCTTGGATTATTATCCATTCCACCCCGCACTTTCGGTTTCTGGTGGTTTCGATCGCGTCGCGTACTTAGATTCCGATATCTAAGCATTTTTCTAATCACGTCGAGATTAGACACTTGACGCGGCACACGAAATGTCGTATTTTTCGCGAACCGAGGCACTTATACGATTGAAACCTTGGATTATTATCCATTCCACCCCGCACTTTCGGTTTCTGGTGGTTTCGATCGCGTCGCGTACTTAGATTCCGATATCTAAGCATTTTTCTAATCACGTCGAGATTAGACACTTGACGCGGCACACGAAATGTCGTATTTTTCGCGAACCGAGGCACTTATACGATTGAAACCTTGGATTATTATCCATTCCACTTCGCACTTTCGGTTTCTGGTGGTTTCGATCGCGTCGCGTACTTAGATTCCGATATCTAAGCATTTTTCTAATCACGTCGAGATTAGACACTTGACGCGGCACACGAAATTTCGTATTTTTCGCGAACCGAGGCACTTATACGATTGAAACCTTGGATTATTATCCATTCCACCCCGCACTTTCGGTTTCTGGTGGTTTCGATCGCGTCGCGTACTTAGATTCCGATATCTAAGCATTTTTCTAATCACGTCGAGATTAGACACTTGACGCGGCACACGAAATGTCGTATTTTTCGCGAACCGAGGCACTTATACGATTGAAACCTTGGATTATTATCCATTCCACCCCGCACTTTCGGTTTCTGGTGGTTTCGATCGCGTCGCGTACTTAGATTCCGATATCTAAGCATTTTTCTAATCACGTCGAGATTAGACACTTGACGCGGCACACGAAATGTCGTATTTTTCGCGAACCGAGGCACTTATACGATTGAAACCTTGGATTATTATCCATTCCACCCCGCACTTTCGGTTTCTGGTGGTTTCGATCGCGTCGCGTACTTAGATTCCGATATCTAAGCATTTTTCTAATCACGTCGAGATTAGACACTTGACGCGGCACACGAAATGTCGTATTTTTCGCGAACCGAGGCACTTATACGATTGAAACCTTGGATTATTATCCATTCCACCCCGCACTTTCGGTTTCTGGTGGTTTCGATCGCGTCGCGTACTTAGATTCCGATATCTAAGCATTTTTCTAATCACGTCGAGATTAGACACTTGACGCGGCACACGAAATGTCGTATTTTTCGCGAACCGAGGCACTTATACGATTGAAACCTTGGATTATTATCCATTCCACCCCGCACTTTCGGTTTCTGGTGGTTTCGATCGCGTCGCGTACTTAGATTCCGATATCTAAGCATTTTTCTAATCACGTCGAGATTAGACACTTGACGCGGCACACGAAATGTCGTATTTTTCGCGAACCGAGGCACTTATACGATTGAAACCTTGGATTATTATCCATTCCACCCCGCACTTTCGGTTTCTGGTGGTTTCGATCGCGTCGCGTACTTAGATTCCGATATCTAAGCATTTTTCTAATCACGTCGAGATTAGACACTTGACGCGGCACACGAAATGTCGTATTTTTCGCGAACCGAGGCACTTATACGATTGAAACCTTGGATTATTATCCATTCCACTTCGCACTTTCGGTTTCTGGTGGTTTCGATCGCGTCGCGTACTTAGATTCCGATATCTAAGCATTTTTCTAATCACGTCGAGATTAGACACTTGACGCGGCACACGAAATGTCGTATTTTTCGCGAACCGAGGCACTTATACGATTGAAACCTTGGATTATTATCCATTCCACCCCGCACTTTCGGTTTCTGGTGGTTTCGATCGCGTCGCGTACTTAGATTCCGATATCTAAGCATTTTTCTAATCACGTCGAGATTAGACACTTGACGCGGCACACGAAATGTCGTATTTTTCGCGAACCGAGGCACTTATACGATTGAAACCTTGGATTATTATCCATTCCACTTCGCACTTTCGGTTTCTGGTGGTTTCGATCGCGTCGCGTACTTAGATTCCGATATCTAAGCATTTTTCTAATCACGTCGAGATTAGACACTTGACGCGGCACACGAAATGTCGTATTTTTCGCGAACCGAGGCACTTATACGATTGAAACCTTGGATTATTATCCATTCCACCCCGCACTTTCGGTTTCTGGTGGTTTCGATCGCGTCGCGTACTTAGATTCCGATATCTAAGCATTTTTCTAATCACGTCGAGATTAGACACTTGACGCGGCACACGAAATGTCGTATTTTTCGCGAACCGAGGCACTTATACGATTGAAACCTTGGATTATTATCCATTCCACCCCGCACTTTCGGTTTCTGGTGGTTTCGATCGCGTCGCGTACTTAGATTCCGATATCTAAGCATTTTTCTAATCACGTCGAGATTAGACACTTGACGCGGCACACGAAATGTCGTATTTTTCGCGAACCGAGGCACTTATACGATTGAAACCTTGGATTATTATCCATTCCACTCCGCACTTTCGGTTTTTGATGGTTTCGTTCGCGTCGCGAGCTTAGATTTCGATATCTAAGCATTTTTCTAATCACATCGAGATTGGTGTCTCGACGCGTCACACGAAATTTCGTATTTGTCGTGCACCGATGCTCGTATCCGATTAAAACCGCGCGATTGTGGTTTGCTACACACCGTGGTTTCATTTTAGGTCAGCCACGAGGGAAAGAAACGATTAGGAACCGATATCTAAGCATTTTTTCGTGGTATCGATAATGGCGTCTTAATGCGGCACGCGTCGACCGTTACTGACCGTTACTTAATCGTTTCCCGCGTAAAAATTGCGAATGCGCAGTCTCGTGCAGTTTCGTGCGCGCGCAGTTTAGTTTTACGTTTGACTAGTAGCACGATTGTATTGGACGACGAGAAGATTATTGTCGTTCATTGAACGAAAGATTTTAAACAAGCTAGGTTACTGTTTCATTTATTCTAAACCTAATTCTACTATTAACTCCTTCTCTACCTCATCCGTACTTCGAAATTGTTAGCGGAGAAAAGTAGACATCATAACAATTTTGCTGTACAATTGATTCGCGGCATTTTCTCGCGCTTGTATGTCTAAATTTTTTAACGCATTAAAAAAATAAATTTCGATGCCTGTACACGTAATGCCACGTAAATGTGCAAAGTGTAAATTAATAAGTTCGGCAGTATAATGTATCTCTTTATCGAAAGCTAACACCGTGCTACTGCAAATGTGTTTTTTATTTACACGAAATATATAACGTATTGTATTCATCGTTACAACAAATTTCTAAGAGCGCAAAATAGCGCCCTTCTTTAAAACTGCTCTTCTCTTCAGACGACGATATCTCGGCAACCTAAAGTCGAATTGATGTGAACCAAAAAGTGGTTTAAAGGGGAAGGTTCACCGATTATGGTGGTGCAGGGATTTTGAAAACGTTCATGCAGCTTCAAAATGGCGGCGAGTTAAAGTTTGAAACGTTTTAATAGATGTCTTGGGGTTGGTCAGGAACGAGTAAAACGTGCGCTTCTCTTTCGATAATCATATTTTTCCAATAAAAAGTAGAATTTAAATGAAACAAAAAAGATTTTAAAGAGAAAGTTTCCCTATTTTTTATACGCTAAGGTGAATGCAAGAATTATAATAACTGTGAGTACTACAGAGGGCGTATGAAACACTTGGATTTTTTTCGAGGTCGGTATTTCAGAGCATGTGACACGAAGTCCCATATGATGATAGGTCTATCCTGTACCTCATCTGTGGTAAAACGTAATGCTTCTAAAACTTCAACAAAATCAACTAATTGCTCTTTCGCTGCGATTGATTCGTAAACATTTAGAGCTGCATATTAAAGTTAGAAGCTTGAATAACTTTGACGTATACTTTTTAATAACAATTTCGTTAATTTAAACAGCCTGGTTTCCGAATTGTCGAAGTTGCTTTCGCCATAGATTGCAAGTACTATAGAAGACTGTAGCTATAAAAGTTTGGCGAGTTAATGATTGTCTACTCGCGGAACAGATGGCATTGTGCTCGTTTTAATTTGACCTTGGTTCCTAACCTCTTATATTTATTCCTAATGTAAACAATCGTTGAGTGTCATAAAAACATGATACCTTTTGTTATGAATTTTTTACCCTAAATGCATTCGTACGAAGCTATGCAATTTTGAATATTAGAATGAAGATACAAAAGGAGAAATTCGTTAGCTATTAACATTTTAAATGCGTTGACATTTACAGTGTTTCTCTAGCAGCGTAAGTTTCAAATTATTCACGCGTGCTAGACTGCAGATTTTTATGCAAATTCAATTCTGTATAAGTAAAAAGTAAACTAAATACAGATTTGTTGCACACCTTAAATATTAGGCGAATATAAGGCATATTTCATATAGACTTTTGCTCGTCAAAGTTTCCCATGCATACCAATGATTAATTTTTAGTTACTAATATTATTGGTATTATTAGCTATTAGTTGTTATTGTTCTTAGTATTATTAGCTGCTAGGTGTTAGTATTATTAGTTAGCAATTACTATAATTTTTTAGAGCATGTCTTCTACAGCAAAAGAGTTACAAATTATCGCGTAACAAATATATGTAATCTGTAACAATTAGACTGCAAATTTGTAAAAAAATTTTGATTTTGCAGGAAAGCACGGAATGCGCATAGTATGCAACAATATTTGAAGCATTCAAGATACAATAGAAATTGTAATATTCAACAGGTGAAACAATTCTGTGTTTAGGTCTAATTACTTAAATTTCATTTACAAAAATATGGATGAGTATAAAAATTCAAAGCAATAATGTATACATTAACTCTTGCTATACCAAGCTTCTTTTTTCTACTTGTTATACCAAGGGTGTATTTCGATAAAAGTAATGTATGTAAAACTGTACGTACTAATGTATGTAAAACAGTGTGTATGTAAAACTACATACCAAGCATTGTACTCCGCAAAAATTAAACAAATTATTGCTATTTATAAATTCCACAGTAATATGATCTTATAAGAACAAGTCCCAATTTTGGTGTAGGAACATTGTTTCCCTATTCCTACCATATACTTATTTTTTACAAGAATGATACGGGACTGTACTTTTATTTGTTCTGTGTATCTCGTACGTTTAGAAAACGAATGGTTCAAAAAATATCTCTCTTGGTACAGCAAGGGACGATAGAAACAGATTATTTTATTACTCGCGTGTACTAGCATTAATTGATCGGTACTTTCGTATCGTGCTTTCTTCGAATTATTCGAATATTGTAGGAAATTTGTATTTAATAACCCTTGATCTAGTAAGACAATGCCAAAATTGGAGTTCAAATTAAATTTTACCCTTGATAATATCAATTTTCGTTGAATCTACGACAGAATTTATAAAACGATTGTGACTCGTTATTGTAGGGCAAAGGGTTGACGATGTATAACTTTATCTACCTCCAATATCGCGTGTAATAATAAAAAATTAATATACACGTGATCTGCAATACTTTTAATTCTTCTGCAGCAGAAATATGGCGACCGAAGAAGGAAATCGCAACCCGAGCTTACAATCCATAGAAGAAGGCGGCCAGTGCGTGACCAGCACTTCTCAGCACGCGGGAAACAGCCGCGAACAAAATCCCGTCAGACCTCCCCAAGAACAAAGCAGTCGGCAAAATAATTTACAAAGAATACAACAGAGAAAGCAGCAGATGTTGAATCTGCCCCAAATGAAGAAGATACTAAAAATCGCCACCTACAGCGCGTGCAAAGTGGAGGACTGCAAGTGTATCGGATGGAAGAACTCCCAATTGCTCACCAAACCCCCGAAAAGCGACGCTCAGCCGCCCGTGATAAACTTTTACGATCCGTGCAAAACTTGCACTCACGTTTTGGAAAATCACGTGTCGCATTTGACTAATCAATCGGAGGAGGAGATCAACAAGCTGCTATGCATGGTAATAGACGCGGACAATATATTTCTGGGACTGCAAAAGGAGGAGGATCCAGATACGAAGAAGGTCTACTTCTATCTGTACAAGCTTTTACGGAAATGCATCCAGTCTATGACTAAACCCACCATAGAAGGTCCCTTGGGACAGCCGCCTTTCGAGAGGCCGAGCATAGTGAAAGCGGTGATGAATTTTGTCGCGTACAAGTACGGCCATTTACCGCAAAGGGACATGCAAGCCATGTGCGACATGGCGAAGATGTTCCTGCACTGCTTGAATCATTGGAACTTCGATCCGTTGAGCGCTAGAAAAGGCACGATCAGCGCGGAAGAAGCTCCCGCGTATAAAATTAATCACACCCGTTGGCTGGTGTTCTGCCATATTCCGGCGTTCTGCGACTCGTTGCCGCATTACGATACCTCTTTGGTTTTCGGGCGAACCTTCGTCCAGGCGGTGTTTAGGCCAGTCTCGATGCAGCTGTTGGACAAATGCCACAGCGAAAGAGATAAACTGGCGCCGGAAAAGCGAGTCATAGTCCTCACTCATTTTCCTAAGTATGCAAAAATTTTCTATACTCCGGTCGATGTATGCAAAAGTTTTAGTCTTGGCTCGAGGACTTTTGTTTCTTTTAACCGGTTAACCGTGATCGACGAGTACACTCGTCACGGAGTAATGGTAACTTTGTGCGATACGACGAGTATACTCGTCGTGCGTGAAAAGTAGTTACCATTGGCTGTTTAAAGTTTGCAATTGATTTTGATTAATTTTATTAATATATATATATATTTAATTACTGCTTATATGCTTATTAATATATTATTATTAATTTTTACTTAGCTTTAAGACGAAAGAAACTACCATTGGTAACAATTTTCAATTCTACGAATTAATAGTTACCGTACGCCTGTTTAATATTGCTACAAATGACAAGTAAAATACAACACTAGAATAGTAAGCGAATAATCAAAAGTGCTTTGAATTTTTCGAGTAGCCCATTACTTGGAAGATTAATTTACAAAACTTATATTACACATAAACAGGAGAAAATTGAAAGCAGACTACAATTTTTGCACCCATTTAACACTGGCGTTGTTTCATTATCGAGCATGTAGAAGATGAGAAATGTTTGCCTGGTTTTAAGATTCCTGTCGATGCTAGAAGCGGAGATATACTCGGACAGTTCTCCGATCTGGGATCCCGATTTTAAGCAAGTGCCTCCGACTTACTTGCAAACCGCGTTAGAATCGAAAGCGAATCAGGGAAGGAGAGCAGGGGAATTTGAAAAGGTCACGGTTACGCCGAACGATAAGGATAATTACACCACTATTAACATAAGTCCCGGACTGAAGAAGATCCACGAGAAGAGATCGCATTCGGAGGGTAGATCGGATGTGAAGAGAAGAAAGAACGAAGAAATATTCGAAGACTTGCCGGAGGAGACGGTCGCGGAAATCGTGGCGACTATTAACGATCCTAATTACATGTGCGGACCCGACGCGGTATTTCCGCCGAACGTTCCGCGAGACGAAACCGCGAAGATCGAAGAAAGCAGGAAGATCATAGAGTTTCACGTAGTTGGAAACAGCTTAACGCAGCCGGTCTCCAAGCAAACGATGCTTTGGCTAATCGGATTGCACAACGTGTTTAGCCATCAGCTGCCTAGAATGCCTAAAGAATACATATCTCAACTAGTTTTCGATCCGTAAGTATCCCGGAAATAATAAAATCGACTGTCTTATTATTGGATATGGAAAAAGTTACTCGAAATATCGTCGTTTATAGGTCGCCGTGAGTTCGCCCCTAACTCGTAACTTTACCAATATTTCGTTACTCGTTGTCCACGAAACCAAAGCTCTAAATAAGAACGCAAAAAATGTTTTCTCGAAAACCCCCTAAAATAAAACTAAAGTCAAACTCTATAATACATAGCTCTAAACTATCTGTCTATACTTAGATTCCCTTCAGGCCCTTAATAGTAGAACGAACGCATCTTTCTCGACGGCGACTGTCTAAGTTAACAGTAACAGCGATATCGTTACTTGCAGAAAGCACAAAACCCTGGCCCTGATAAAAGACGGTCGACCGATCGGTGGGATCTGTTTCCGAATGTTCCCAACGCAAGGCTTCACGGAAATAGTATTTTGCGCCGTGACCAGCCAAGAGCAAGTTAAAGGCTACGGCACACATCTGATGAACATGCTCAAGGACTACCACATAAAAAATAACATCCTACACTTCCTCACATTCGCGGACGAGTTCGCGATCGGATACTTCAAGAAGCAAGGCTTCAGCAAGGACATCAAGTTGCCCCGATCGATGTATCAAGGATACATTAAGGATTACGAAGGCGCGACGTTAATGCACTGCGAGTTGAACGCTAAGATCGTGTACACCGAATTCACCGCGGTTATACGGAAGCAGAAGGAAATCATTAAGAAGCTGATACACCAGAGGCAGCAAGAAATACAGAAAGTTCATCCCGGTCTAACGTGCTTCAAAGAGGGCGTAAGGGGAATACCGGTGGAATCTATCCCTGGAATTCGCGAAACCGGATGGAAGAGTTACAATCAGACGAGAACGAGAGGAGTCGCGAAGGGAACTCAAGGGCCAGAGCCAATGGAAGCTTGCTTGGATATCACGGACTCTCTGTACAACGCTTTGAAGAACGTTTTGAATAGCGTAAAAAATCACAGCACGGCGTGGCCATTTCTAAAGCCCGTGGATAAAAACGACGTGCCGGATTATTACGATCACATTAAGTATCCTATGGGTGAGTATCGCGAAGGCCCAAAGCATTAAATCATCCTGCAAGTTTGAGCTGAATTTTATACTAAAACGATACAATCAGGATACGCTTGGCAAAAATGCTTGCAAATTAAATGGAAACGATGGTACGTTAATGAATAAATCTCTCAGTAACTCCCCTACTTGTCAAACGATAAAAGCATTAGTAACAATAATACGGGTAACCCTCGTTTAACACGAAATTTTGTACCGTGTTAAGCGAAACCGTGTAAGCCAAAAAATTATTCAACGTATGCTCATTTTACGAAAGGTATATATATCGAAATAATATGCAATTCGCGCGTACAATATTTAAGGTTCATTTCTTAAAAGTGAACAGAATGTTTTGCGAAATATTTGTAATAATTTAAATAACATGTATTATTACCGTGTCGTACGAAAATCGTGTTCTCAAAGTACCGTGTTATGCGAGAGTTACCTGTAGCGACAACAGTAAGGACAATAGTAATAATAGTAATAATAGTAGCAACAATAATAGTAACAATAGCAACGATAATAGTAACAATAGTAGCGCTAATACTAGAATTACCGACGATTAAAGTATACTTACCTGTACGAAAGAAATAGACACGCGAGATATTGTGCAAAGCGCATGCGATTAAAGTACAATAAATCTCCATTAATATTTTGTACAGAAAATCACGGAATATTCTAGAAAATGCGCCGGTGCAAGTTTGTATAATTTTTATGGCAAATTTGTACACAGTCCATATCGACGGGTTCGGTAGTTCTAGCGTTAATAATGCCAACGACAATTTTTACTCTTTGCAGACCTTAAAACTATGACCGACCGGCTGAAGGCCAGGTATTACGCAACGAGAAGATTGTTCATCGCTGACATGACGCGAATTTTTACCAATTGTCGCTTGTACAACAGCCCTGACACCGAATATTATCGATGCGCCAACGCTTTGGAAAAATACTTCCAAACCAGAATGAAGGAAATCGGTCTTTGGGATAAATGAGCTTTGTAGTTCGAGAGCGAACACGTTGATCAACGATCGAAGGGTTCGGCGCAAAAGAAAAACAGTGGGCTTCGTTGCTTGAAACTTCTTGGTATCGAAGAATCCGTCTTTTACTCGTAGAAGCATTTTTATGCATATTATATATGCACGCGATTGCGAAATGTATGAGATGTTCAAAAGAAAAGCACACGCGTTATTCTATTCGAAGAGTTAAACCAAAATTTAATTAGGTTGCATTCTTCTAGTGTCGGATTTTTAAAAAGATAGAAATTTGCATCAAAATTCCGAGTCTACCAATTAGCTTATTTCAATATCTAATTATCGGAATTGCTCATCTTCTATATTTAGACTGCGGATTTTTATTTGCATTTGCGGAAAATGTAAATGTGCAACATGGTGCAAAATGCACGTGACACGCGAAAACATATAAAATATACAGAGGACAGTAGAAATTACAATATTTAGAGAGCATGACAAATCTCCTATTTGCGTCCTTCGTCTGAGTTTTTAATTTTAACGAAATACAAATTTGTTTAAAAATCCACGATCCACGTACATTAAACGGCACGATTGTTTCGTCGAAAAATGGAGCCGACTGCATTTCGCATCGAACCCTTCGATCGTTCGCATTTGTAAATACAGAGAATATAAAGATCAGTTGATTTTTTAGAGATAAATAAATTTTTAAAGAAAGCAAATCGGAGGATGCCAAGAGCGTAGGCGTTTACCTATTTATTTATTTAAGCGCATTTCCGTACGGAACGTAGCCGAAATAATTTCACAGTTACGAATTGGATTCCTGAACACGTTTGAACCCCAAGAAGAAGACGGTCGAAAATAGGATATACAGCAAATTAAAAGCAAACTAGATACTTAATTTCACGGCCTAATTATAATCATTAGCTGAACAGTTAATTAAGGAATGTAATACACCGATTATAATGAGATTCCGCGCGGCGGCCATCCTATGGAACGGTGAACCTTTAAAATGCGTTAATTCCGACTTAGGGGAACTTGGTAAACTGAAATTTCTATTTTCTTGGATAATCTTATCCCCGAGTGTAATTAAAACGAAATAACGATAAAACGCGGCGTATAAACGTTTTATGGACCCCTTTTTTTTAGATGCACGTATACATTTTTATGCGGGGAGAAAAAAGTGACAAGTCAATTTGTAGCGATCGCATAAATCCCCCTTAATTACGAACTACCTACCGAATCACGTTTTACAGACTTTTTCCATGTTGTTGGAAAATATTAGCAATATTTATATGACCCGTTTATTTTCGGTTACTTTTCAATCGAAATATTTAAGGGCTTCCGCGTTCGAATTGATTTAAAAACCATTGGTAACTGATACGTTTTTAACGATAACACGATAATATAATATATGTCTATGTTTCCAAAGCTGTGTAGTTCGCTAATCCAATCACCTTGTTTGTTAATTATTATTAGTTGAAAAGTAAGGTACATTTTTGGTGGCCATAAATGGACTTACGCCACTTTTAAAAATAAAAGACTCGTATAATGTACATTAATTAAGTTTCTCGCTATATCTTTAAAACTGTTAAGAGACAGAAAATAAATCTCGTCTTGTCTCAACATTGAACGGTATCAAATGACGCGCAATCTGAATTTAATCTTACGCATATTTTTATGCATTCGTGCATCCGAAAAATGCAGTTGCATTCCTTTACTATAATTTTGATCGCACTAACCCGATGCAGCTTCTGAGCGTACTAAAATAATTTAATACACTGTTTTAGTAAAGCTAATTTAGTAAAACGCCACCGAGTTACATTTTAACAGTTTTTTTTAGTTATCGCGTGTAATAGTTAGGAAATAACAGTCCCGCGCGGTTCGATCCGAGTTTATGCAAATCTAATGAAATATGCGCGATTTATTGCAAATTTTCGACCTCTCCCAATTTAACCCTTTGCACTCGAAAGTGAAGTAAGTAAATGTAAAGCAGACTGATCTAATGGCCAAAATGAAGCAGCTTCGAAAACTCTCGAATGCAAAGGATTAAAGTTGTCGCGAAACAAAATGTGTACGAATGTTTATGAAACGCTTTTGATCGACTTACTTGATTAGATTTCTAACAATAATCGTTGTACAAAATAATAAATGCTCTTCTTCCGATCACAATCGTTGTTTTATCTTGTCTTTGCGAGTTCAGCGAACTCCTAACAGAATTTACTTTCGCTTTTCGTTAATAGGGAGGATTGATTAATTTTTAATCAGCCACCGATAAAGTATGTAACGTTACGGTCTAAATTATGTTTAGTGAAGAAAAAAGAATTGAATATAGGCAAAGAGACATGGAAATAATTTGCACGCTCTACTTCATACAGACTCTAATACGGAATTTAATAAGATTCTCTTAATTGGCATGGATTAAAAACCAATTAAATCCCCTCATAAAGTATTCATTTCTATGTTCGGTGTGATGCATAGAATCGGTACTGTTACACAGATTTCATAAAATTCATAATCAAAATTCTGTGTAACAATTAATGCCGCGTTGCAATTACTCAACTCCTGCGTTAAACTTTTCTTCACCTGGACTACATAATTCTAATGTAACAAATGCGCGCCGAGCAATCGAAAAAAAGAAATAAACTTCTCGATCCTCCCAGGCAGCTTTAAACCTTTCGCACGAATTCAAATTTCGGTACGATTTAACGGGTATCGATAGAATTTATCGAAAAATTTGCGAAGGGTTAATTTAGAAGATTTAAAGGGTTAAATTTGGACCCTGAACAAGAGTTAAATATCTTCAACGGGGTACTTCTTTTTTTTAATTTAATTGCAAATGCGAGGTACCGAAATTGCGATGCTATACTATATTTGCTTGACACAGTTCCTGCCGGCAGAATTCGGTAAATTTTATTTCGAATAACAAATATATAAATATCCTAGATTAACGAACAACAATTTTAATCGATGATAAATTATTCATTCTCTATACAACCCCCTATATTTGGTTCCCATTGAAACACGAATTTGCATAAAAATCCGTAGTCTAGTACAGGAATACCTCGACTTATCTCCTTTCGATCTACATTTTTTCGCGATTTTTATCAGCGATTAGATAGCGTGTTAGCGTGTTGTTAAAATATTGGAGATACAGGGTTATCCAATATAGACTATAGGAACACCTACGTTCACTTTTTTTCTTTCCCTTTCTGCTTTACCCTTTTCTAATCTGTTTTTTATTTCCATTATCTTCGTTCGTTCTCGTTTCAATTTTTATTTTTTTCACCTCTATTTTACCAACAAATATGACGTTTGACAGATATTCTCATGCAACATCCTAAAGGTACTTTTGGATAACCCTTTACATAAAACGTTTATGCGAGTATTTGCGTCGAAAATTAATAAGAAACATTTATATACGCTTGCAAGTAGATTACGGATGCTTATGCATTTATATTATATATACGTAAAGGGCAAAAAAAAAGCAAAAATTTCAATAAAATGGATCATCGAGAGGTTCTAAAGATTATAGTCGGAGAAGTAAATTTGGCTGCTAATACTAATAAGCCTATTAATCAGCTGCCGGCAGGTACGATATACATATATGTTAAGCGTAGCTAAACTGATTCATTGAGGTGCAAGAAACAGTTTAATCGTAAGACAGAGGCATGAATGCAGAGAGGCAGCGAAAGAGGGGGGCATCGATATAAAGCAGCTCCATTCTTCTAGAGGAACAATATTACAGGAGTCAATGCACTGTCGAGGTAGTGCAAAATCTAGTCAAACGATTACACATTGTTTCTTGTTTTTTTCTTTTGCGCAGACAAAAGTTCGGTCGACTTTCTTCTTTTTTTCTCTCTTCCCTCGTAGAACAGACAAGTATTTAATAAACTATTGAGAAAATGTGCGACGACGACGTAGCAGCTTTGGTAGTAGACAATGGGTCAGGGATGTGCAAAGCTGGATTCGCAGGAGACGACGCACCGCGTGCCGTTTTCCCCTCCATCGTCGGCAGACCCCGCTACCAGGTAAAGCAACACATTTGTTTCATCGTATCCCTTCCTAATAATCGCGACTGGTTAACCCGGTGACCTAAAAATAACGAGTCACGCTAGTTCCATGAATTATGCCATAGACTCGACAAAAAAACGTCTACTATCAAGGATGACGTTGAATTTAACATTAGAACTACCAAGCCTGTCAAAATGGTTTACCGTAAAAATTTATATATTTGCAGCGACACATTTCTGAAAACCGTCTCCGATCTTTCTTTACAAAACACGAATAAATATTCATTTCCAGTGCATCGTACATATATGTACATATTTTTCTCAACCATCTGCGACTTTTATTTCTTCGATACAACTAAAGTTTAGTCGCCGGTAGTTCTAGTGTTAAACTCTACCTTTAGCTTTGCATTTATAATACGAGGTTTTTTAATCGAATTCTCTCTATAATATTCGAATTTTACGTAACTCGTCACGTTCAGATTTCATACCTAAAATTATGCAGACCATAAATATTAGTTTTCCAGTACTTTATGTTAACTTTAATCAACACAACGGTATGAATATGTATTCTACCTGATTTTCTTCATCCTCACGCTTCTACGTTCGAATATTTATATCCGGTATACGTATTTTTCCGGAAACCTGTCGACGTATGCGCGTAAAGTTCGTAAACCTAGTGTTAAAATAGTGACCAATTAATCGCTGGCCTAAATAGCTAATAAAATAATTGCAAGGCGAGGGGTTAATGGGGGTGTACGGGATCCCAACTGGATCCGGGAATTTTTCTTCGCATCGCCAAGGGAACCCGAAAGTTTCGGGATTCCCAAACGTGTTAAGATTCTCGCCACTTTGGAGAGAATTTCAAGACACCGTTTCAGTTCTTCGTTTCGTTGCACGCCTTCGTGCCTTTCGAAGACGACATAAAAAAAATCCAAGAATATAAAATCGTGGCGAGATAAGAGTTTTATTATCCCGAATTCGAGATCTCGTACACCTGTAATTATACATTAACTATAATTCCACTTAGATTGCCTCGTTTTTATATATATATATTCGGAAACAAGAATCAAACGAATCTCTATATAGTTAAGCATGTTTTCTTTGATCGTGTTTACACCAACGACGAATACGCGTAAAGATCCGCGTTTTCCGAGATTGTAATCCTAAAGATCGCAACGCGATCACTTCGATCGCAAAAACAAAAAATTACGCGCTGTTTTGATCCGAAAAATTAGGGGATCATGGTTGGAATGGGACAAAAGGACAGTTACGTGGGAGACGAGGCGCAAAGCAAAAGGGGCGTGTTAACGGTGAAATATCCAATCGAGCACGGGATCGTGACGAATTGGGACGATATGGAGAAGATATGGCACCATACGTTTTACAACGAGTTAAGGATCGCGCCGGAAGAGCATCCCGTTCTTTTGACCGAGGCCCCATTGAATCCCAAAGCGAACCGCGAAAAGATGACCCAAATTATGTTCGAAACCTTTAATTCTCCAGCGATGTACGTCGCCATCCAAGCCGTTTTATCGCTTTACGCTTCGGGACGCACTACGGGAATCGTTTTGGATAGCGGTGATGGAGTTTCGCACACGGTACCGATTTACGAAGGTACGTGGCACACTTTAAAGCTACCCCCGTTATTTTTTAACGCTTTATTCACCGGAAGCCTATTACTCGTTTCTTTTTGTTTTTTTCTTTTGGAAAGCCTACGAATCGACGTATTTTATTTCTTACATCTGCCGCTTTGTTTCCGAAAGATATTACGAAATTATACTATCATTGTCCGAAGTCGGCGCAGATAATGGAAATGTTTATGAATTTTAGTCGCAAGCGGTGGATAAAGTGTTAAAACTATCAACTGAAGTTTCTCATTACAGTAACGATTGATAATAATTATTTAAAAGAAAAAAGAACCGATAGAAATCTTGGAAAGCTTAGCCTTCGCGTTTTAAATGGGGAACCGAGTTAACGGAACGATGTAACAGATTCGTTGAGATATGGAAAGCATGGAAGACGGAAAGTCACGCCGTGACTAAAGGGTTAACACGGTTACAAATTGTAGCAATCCTGGCATAACGCCGTCCGCAATTTGCTATAATCGCGCGGCGCGTAGATATGTATCTAAATTGATACAAAATAAAAATTAATTTTCACGCGTCTGTTCTTCTTTTTGTAGTTTACACGTTTCGCTAAATAAACAGTTTCTTCTTTTTCTTGATTTAACGAATACGTACAGCGTTCAGAGTATTTCGAACGATACGGGTTTTGCTGTTAACTTCGAGTTTGATTCAAAAGATATACAAATTTCTCATACTATCGTTAGTAGATTGCGGATTCTTACGGGAAATTTAAGTACGCGAAAATATGTATATAAAATATCTAAAGTAAAGTCGAAATATATAAAATGTTTAACAAGTTCTTCAAGCGTCCTTGTAAAAGCTAAGAATTTGCATAAAAATCCACAATTCGTAGGTGCAAGTTTACACTTACGAAAAGTTAAGAAATAAAGTACGTGGTCACTTACGAATTTTTGCGTATCCTTTCGCTTCTAAGATATTCGCAGCTCGTAATTTACAGTAGCACAAAAATATAGTATTACATGCGTACATCGATAAACGTAATAAGTGCTTCTACTTTGAATTCAAATCCGTGTATTTCAAAAGCGAACGACCACGTGAAGCTTCGCAAATTACGTACCGTGTTTCTCAACTTTCGTCGACAAGTGTATCATATGATTTTCACGAGAAATTGCAAACGACTCGTTTCGACCACTTCGGTAGTAGTTCCAGCGTTTAAAAGATCGCCTCGTTGAAAGCTCGCGCCGCGCACGAATGCAACTTGTAACCGTGTTGCCTTGTTATCAATCGACAAATGTTTCCGTTTCTTGCGCGCGGTAAAAAAGAAAAAATGGCTGTTTTATGTAGGATACGCATTGCCGCACGCGATTCTACGCATGGACTTGGCTGGCCGCGATTTGACGGATTACCTCATGAAGATTCTAACCGAACGGGGATATTCCTTTACCACGACCGCGGAGCGTGAAATCGTTCGAGATATTAAGGAAAAACTGTGCTACGTTGCGCTGGACTTTCAGCAGGAGATGGCCACGGCTGCTGGTTCAAGTGCCCTAGAAAAAAGCTATGAATTACCAGACGGCCAGGTAATTCTAACCGGATCGCGTATCATTTTTCGCTCGCCTACAATTAAAGTCACGACACACGCCGGGGATATGTGTGTTACCCGAAACCGCGCGCCGCCAATTAACGTTCGCTTCTTTGTAACACGCCTCAGGTGATCACCATCGGAAACGAACGTTTCCGGTGTCCAGAAGCGATGTTCCAGCCGAGCTTCCTCGGCATGGAGTCCTGCGGAATCCACGAGACGACCTACAATTCGATCATGAAGTGCGACGTGGACATACGCAAGGATTTGTACGCGAATTCGGTGCTGTCGGGCGGCACGACGATGTATCCGGGTATCGCGGACAGGATGCAAAAGGAAATAACGGCACTGGCTCCGTCCACGATGAAGATCAAGATAATAGCGCCCCCGGAAAGGAAATACTCGGTCTGGATCGGTGGCTCCATCTTGGCAAGCTTGAGCACCTTCCAGCAGATGTGGATCTCCAAGCAGGAATACGACGAGTCGGGACCGTCCATCGTGCACAGAAAGTGTTTCTAATTTACCGCGAAATCGATGTCATTCTACGGCGAAACCATCTATTTCCTGGCTACGGAGAGTATTCGTACATCGACGCGTGTTTATTTATTCTCGTATTTAACCCTTTGCAAGCCTGGCGCGGAGACACGTTGTACATGTAAATTTCCTCGAGAACTCAAGATTTCAGATTTTTTGTTCCGAGTTAAGATATGGTATGGACTATTGGGAAAATACCTACGTGCTTTTTAACAGTGTTCGGATAGTTAAAGAAAAATTGCCGAATGTCTCCAAGACGAATTACTGTTTAGAAAAGGAGTATACAGAAAAAAAAGAAAGATTTTTATTCATTCGCGCCAACTCGAAACGAAGCAAATTAAAGACAACTTTGCTTCCCCTTTCCGTAATATTCGACGCATTAAATAGGAACCATAGAAGCGTGCTAGAACATATACTGTTTAAAAAGTTTTAGAGCGCAAAGGGTTAAGTACGAATTGATTAGGAGTATAAATTACTTCGCTGCTATTTCTTTCGCAAAATTCAATGTCCATTTCTATAATAATTAAATGTGGTTTTAATGTTAGGTGGCTATTGAATTTTGCCATGATTCCGCATTTATAGGGCAACTGCAAAACTTCTATTTTGAAATACGATAGAACTTTCCAGTTGACTAATTCGATATCAAAAGCGCCGAATTAATTTCTACACCTTCATAATAATAATTGGGTCCAATTGTGTCAAGTTTTTTTCTTTTTTATAACGTAACAGCACTCTTACACGACTAGAAAAAAATCGATGGAAACGTAGAACCCGATTAAAACGTTCTCGCCACGATTTACGCGAAAATAAAAAAAGTATCGTAACGAACTGTAATTCCTAACTTACTTTGTCCTGTAAATTGTTTGAAAGCTGTAAATATGTACAAGTACTTTTTGTAGCCCCTGCGAGTCGCAAATGGACTGCGGATTTTCATGCAAACGCAAAATGTTTATAAACTAGCAGCTAAAAAAAAAGAAAAACGGAACCTGAATAGAATTTTAAAGTAACCCACGAAAAATTAAAGTACGGCTTTCTTAGAACGATCGAGTCTCAAAATAGGGAGAAGACAAGAATTTCAATTGCACTTCAAATATGTCTACAATTGATTGCACTTTGATTAACGCTTGGAATTACCGACAACGAAGATGCAATTATTTGTACCAACGAAATTGAAGCAATAAAAAGCTGAACAATTATAAAATGCAATCTAAATAAATCCTTATTCATTCCCTTAATAGAGAGTCACGGTAAATTTGCAACAATGCATCTATACAAATTTCTTAATTAACGTAACTTTTACGAGAAATTAAAAACCGGTCGCTTCGATAGTTTCGGTGATAAATAATAAACAAGAGGAACAAAATCGTATTGCAACAACGCTAAAATAAAAATTATACGTAACAACATCGCATCGTATTATTATCCATCGAAAAATCCGAATCTTCTTCAATAGGACGATAATAATTAACGTTTCAACATTTGTTAAGCTGTTTTTTTGTACGAAATAATTTTATTTATTTGACATTTCTTAGTTTCAAATTGTAACTTCTATCGTGTACAGGTCACTTCGTAAATTGCCGACGGATCGCGTCTATCCCATTTATTCCTACGTTATCTATTTATTTCCGATAGGATATACCATTGAAACAAGTTAAGAACGTAAATGTCTTTTTTTCTTTTTCTATTACTTTTACAGCGGCCGAAATATTCGCGTCGTTACAAATAGATCTATATACACACGCATACTGTGCTGGTGAAAATGATCCGCTACGTAGTTACGGAATGACCTGTACGCGGAGTGATAATATATGTACTATATTATATAATATTTATATATAGTACACAATATAATAAATATATTTCGCAAAAACATCCGTACTCGCTCTCACTCGTCGCCTCGCATAAATGGTTCATCGATTTTCACGCTTTAATATCATAAAAAAATAAAAAATTGTAAGCGAAAGAAGTTGCGTAGCTCGAGGAAGCGATCGATGCGGATGAATGTATATGCAAATTGTATAGTTTTAACGAAAAGATAAAGAATTGGGGGAACTTGAAACGGCCATTTAATTATTCGTTCGACACTCTTTGAAATCGGTTGCTTTTAATAACCATTTGCGCTGGAATAACGTGTTACGGTTAATACGACGGTTAATACGACGGTTAATACGTAGTGGATCTACTGAAACCTGTGAACGTTCGTAAATAAAAAAATACGCGATCGATTAAAAATTGTCGCGAGTACATTTTACGCATTAACGATTAAAATCGGTCTTGAAGTTGTATAGAAATAATTTCAAGTATCAAATTCCCACAAATGGATTTATCACGGGTACTCGCTAAATAATTGCCAGCGCAAATGTTTAACCGCTTTTATCTACGTAATAATGGAATTAGTGGAGAATATAGAAATATAATAATTATCTACATATACGAACTGCATTTATCGTTTAGTCAAATCATCAGCGAGGTATTGAATTATTTTTTCTCTTTCGCGTCAATCGCTAAGTGTTGCTAAATTTGGAATAATCGTCCGAAGATTTTCGAGCAGGAATGACTATTTGCGTAAACATCAGCAGACTAGTAATCGCAATAAAGCTTTTACAATCACAGTTTATAACGCGTTCGAATCGCATCAATATGGATCGTTTACGGTCCACGAGCAACTAGGCTGCCGAGAAACAATTGTCCAACGGTTAACGATCGAAGCAGGCAAATGGAATTCGCGCGTTGGACAAAATTTGCGCGTTGAAATCCATCTAGCTTCGAAATTCCGACGCGAACGCGTAAAAAATGGTACCAAAGGCTTAACGAAATAAATTAACGCTAGGAAAATCAACGTGTTAACCCTTTGCGCTCCAATCTAGCCGCTACGGAGACATGTGTAAATTTCATCAAAAGTTAAAGCTTAAGTTTCTTCGATACTGTTTCGGAAAAATTAAACTTCGCATTTTTTTAACATCAAAGTAAATTTCTCCGAATCGAAATATATAGCACGTTAAGTTCTCACAAGAGTCAGAAAAGTGTATTGCGTATTTTATGGAGTGGCTATTATATTATATTATATTATTAGAAAAGGCTTGGAATGCAAAGGATTAAATTTGCACCAAAATTAAACCTAATTTTACCACGTCCGTCAAATTAACGAGTGTTTAACCCTTTGACTATATATACGCCCCGTAGATTTTATATAATACAACGTAGATTAATTTCGTAACTTGTCATTGCATAACAATATTTTAATACTCATCTAACATTTCATTACTTTAACCCTTTGCGGACGAGTGTCTGCAAATAATCGCCACTTTCCTGGTTTTTGTGGACGCACGTTTACTGTTAAAGCAGAAAGTTTAAATTAATATCGTTGATAAACGCTTCAAAGTTTTGGGAATTTGTTGACCTGGAATTCGTAAGCTTAGAAATTCGTAAGGCTTGGAATTCGAAGTCAAAATACCCTTTTAAGTTTTATTATTCGTCGTCCGCAAAGGGTTAAACTTCAAATTAATTTACTCACGCGTAACTCGTTCGCATATTTGAACTACGCGTGCTAATTTTTTATTATCAATGCTCCGCAAGCGTTGGTCGTGCGAATATCGCGCCGCAGTCAAATGGTTAAAAGAACCGTTCGACTGAAACTTTCGACAAGTGTCAAGGCAAAGTAATGTAAGAATTGTAATCCTACAATGAACCGTAACGAGAACGTTTCGATGATTTCTGTAATTGAAACGAGAAATCTTTAGCCCGTAATTTTGACAGAGTTGATTAGTCCAGTGTTGAATATAATTTCATCGAGAAGCTACGATTGCCGACAACCGGCAACGAGCTAAGCAACTTCTTTGCGTTCCTCTCTATCGGTAGAAACGACGGAGATATTCAAAACGATCAAAACGAATGAACCACCCTATATACACATCGATCTAGTTAAAAGTCATATACATCTGTTTATACTTGCGTGTGTGCGGCATGTAGTACATATACATATATACATATATATATATACACGCACGCGCACACAGAAATAGGTAAACGTATACACACATATACACATGTACATTCACGGTAGGCTGTCACCATCTCGTTAATTCGAAAATCACGACAACGTCAACAATGCAATTCCGAAACGGTTTATTATACATTAACCCTTTCCGGACGACGAATAATGAAACTCAAAAAAGGAGTAGTTCGTGACTTTACATTTCTAAGCTTTCGAATTTCAGGTCAACAAATTCCCGAAACTTTAAACTATATTAATCGAAATTTTCTGCTTTAACAGGGAACGAACGTGCGTCCAGCGAAAAGCAGATAAGCGGCGATTATTTGCAGACACTCGTCCGGAAAGGGTTACAATGATCGAAACTTAACAAAAGAGATCTCACGTGTATTTAAGTATAATCGACGGCTACACGTGTATACTTAATATACGTAATATAAGAATCTGTAATTTGAATAAGTGTGCCCATAATTATGAAAGTGGTCCAAGTGAAAATTTAAAAAAGATGAGTTTATCAGTTATTTCATCACATCACATTATATTTTAAGCTAAATTAATTCGATGTACGTATTACGATATCGTCGAAAATGAACCGTTAGTGCTTGTTCGTTCAACATTATATGGAATTCATTTAGTGGTAATTATGAAAGTGGTCTATATATCTAGAAACAAGAAATATATCACTTAGACCATTTTCATAATTACGGGCACAGTTAAAGTATTCTTCCGTATCGCGTGCATTTTGTGCCTTTTTTGGGAATCCAAATTTCTCGCAGGTTAAATGTATAACTTTTAGTTCCGTATAAAGATCATTTAATTTTAATGTTAGAGGGGGAATGGATCGTATAAATTTTGCGATAAAATTTTTTCTTTGGTATACTCGAACATTAAGAGACGGATCGAAATCTAATTTCTAGATTCGCGATAACTCAAATCCGAAACTTTGCAGGATCTCTGAAAACCCTCGAAACTCGAAACTTTCGCAATTTTATATTAGTTATTAATTACATAAACGAATAGCGGAAAATACTTCGTAATTATCGAAATAATTATTAATATTTATGTAAACGACTTCAATGAATTGGTGAAATGGAATTGATTGAAACGAGTCTAAAATCTAAACGCGAACTCAATTGGATTGTTACCGAGAATATTCTCGTTACTTATATATTAGGTTTACGCATACGAAACGTCCTCTTTTTACAGTAAAACTTTAACCGCAAATCGATCTTCCAAAACCGTATGTACTAAATTAAAACAATTTTTATACATTAATTAATTTCATTATTCTGTCCCCACGAAAATCGTGAAGTCAAGTATGAAAGTTTCTACAAGTTTGTTATAGCTGCTCTCAAATATTTTGCACACGTGTGTTTCAATAAATTTCATCTTCATTAACCCTTTCGCTACGACGCTTCGAAGTTACGAGAATTCTCAATGCACAAATATGGAATATTTCTGTTATTGCAAAAACAGTACGGCTATAAATATTAGCGTACTTCGTACTATTAATTAGAACAGAACAGGTATATACGTTATAGTAATAGTAATATTGTGTCGCAGAAAACGAATACATACGTATGATCCGTTATTTTTGAAAGTGGTATAAGTCCACTTTTGGAAAAAAATGAGTTAATGGTAGTTATAGCAAGATATAGATATCCTCTTTTTATTCCCTTAAATACCTCAATGTATGAAAAAATGGACTTATACCACTTTCAAAAATAACGGCTCATATATTTAGTAAACGATTGCCCAATTTTTGCGAGCATATATATACGCCATTCGTAGTGAAAGGGTTAATGCGACTCATTGGAATTAACAAGTAGACAAAACTAGAAGAACAACATTAATTCACATGCATCGATCCAATAAAAATCATTCACCTACATTTCGAGAATTTCGAATCACGGTTAATAGCAGACAATATCGAGCTCTCGAATGCCGAAACTTTTCGAGTTTCGATGGATTATCATCATCGATAGCGCGGGAAACGGTTTGCAGCGCGTAAGATCGAATTAACGAGACTAACGTTAGTTCCTATATGCTATGGTCTCTTAAAATATATCCACCTAACACTCTACGCGTACTTAGTCTGTTTATTGTAAACAAAATATGGTCGTTTAATATTTATTCATCAGTAGTATGCACTGCTATAAATAAAATAGTAAACAAAAACTTACGTTTAAATTGGAAAGATGTTTCTTTTTTCTTTTTTTTTTCGTTACGTTTTATTTACAAATTTTTAATAATCGCTATATATGTATATTCACCGTGTAATTTTTAAACGTCGAGCATTTCGGTTCGCGAAATCCTGACATTTTCTCATGGACGGTTGAATTGAGTACCTCGTCGCTTGTCATCACGTATCACAAAAAATACAGAACGATGGATACAACTAAAAATGTACATGAATTAATGAGAAAACAGATCCGGTGCCGCGTTATATTACTCAATAGTTCTTCGAAAGAACCGCCGTGTATCTAAATGCAAACGGTAGAATTTAAAAAAAAAAAAAAAAAAAAAAAAGTAGAAGAAGCGAAAATAAGGATAAAATTAAAGAAACTACGAAGAAACAAAAAAACGGAACGGAACGAAAAGCGTGCGTTTCGTAATAAATATAAATTATCGTTAATAGATCAATAACTGGCGTTTAAAATCGAGTAAAAGTTCTTATAAAATTTTATTTCATCTTCGTGTCCTCGACTCTGAACATCGTAGCCCCTTTCCTTTTTCACGTTTTCGTTACAAAACAGCGGAGGTGTGTATAAATATTAGGGTCGTCCCATAAATTCGCGCCGAATTTGATATGAAAAAGATTTACAGAGCCAAATAGGCGAAGTAAAAATTATTTACATAGTTTCGAATAAATATTTGTCCAAGACGATTATCCGATTAAACTTTCCTTACAATTAGTCGGATATTTTATCCGTAGAATAATCGCTTATTATCCGTAACAAATTATTCGAGTAAACAACGCTGATATTTATTCCAATAAAATTTGCGTTAATCATTAGAGCGATAAACTTTCTCGTTCAACATTCGAACAAATGTTAATTGCAAAAGCCGACATATGACAAGTAGACTATTATGGATGTTTATGCAAATTCATTTATAGATTTAGCATAATGGAACCTAAACGCAGGTCAGCTTCAGTCTTTAATTACTATACTTTGCATCTTGCTTCGGATATTTAGCGCAATTCCACCTATTGTACGTGTTGCGTACTTTTATGCAAATTTAAATTCCCCGTATTTGCATAAACATCCGCAGTCTAATAATAATGTTTCGAGCATAAAATTTGAATAAATGTTCCTTCGCGTTCGATATTTTCCACGCATTCTTACTTCACCCATTTTTTGCTGCATAAATCGGGCAAATTCTTATTCGTTAATGGCGAAAAAAAGAAGTTACGGAAAAAGAATCGGGAATACTTCGATTAGCGGAATACGCGTCTGAGAATTTTCTCAAATTTTTCTTTTCTTTTTTTTTTAACCCGAACTCGAATCGCTGAAAATTGAATTCGAAAAATTTATGGGATCGCCTAACGGTTTATAATTTTACAATGCGGATGTAGCCAATATATATATACTGATTAACTATTTATAAGATATGGAGATTAACTATGCACTCCATAATTGCGGATAAATAGTTCATTCGGTTCTACATAATTGCTAATCGTTTTATCCTACTTATACAAAGGATCTAGGATCCATACGTCGCATGGAAATTGTCGCTGCTGAAGGGTTAAATCATTGATTTATTGAACATTGGCCTTCTATAATTTTTCTTCGTCGTTTGTTCTTGAAACAATTTTGTATACGCTTCGTTTAACACTAGGTTTACGCGAACGTTACGCGTATACGTCGACAACAGGCTTGCGGAAAAATACATATAACGCGTATAAATGTTCGAACGTAGAAGCGTGATCAATTAGAATACATATTCATACCATTGTATTAATTAAAGTTAACATAAAGTGCTGAAAAACAATATTTATGGTCTCTATAATTTTAGGTACGAAACCTGAACGGCGTTCCGTAAACCTAGTGTTAATGGAATCTAACAATCGGACGTGGATCGCGTAACGTGTAAATGGAATGAATTCATTCGTGTATAATTTGTCGTAAGCTTTCTCAAGCGATAATTCATTGCGCCTACCAACCAATATCCGGCACGGAAGCGAAACTTATGCAAAAAATACTACGCCGCCGTCGAAGAATTAAAGCTTTCGCGCCATTTAATCGCGACGAGTTTTAAAATACAATAGATCGCTGATTATTATTGGAATTCATTGGGGAACAAAAAAAAATCTGTCCCGATAATAATAATCGGTCTGATGAAAGAATCAAATTCTCGACGACCTAATATAAATCGATTAGAAATAAAGAAACTTTCGAATGTGGACAGGTTTTGCGTAAAATTGCATACCTTTATAAGAAAAATACAATATAAAAAATAAATTAAACGTTTGTAGATATTGCCAAATTGCAGAATCTCTCTAACATAATTATTCGTACGGTATTTATTTCATTTCAATGTTTCGCTGTCTAATTCGAGTTCGAATCTCAAAGCGAGAATTTAATCGGCGCGTTTTCCACCGTTCAAGAATATTACACGTGAACCGTAACAATAAATATGCAATACAATAAATATATTTTGTACCGTTTTGATACTTTTCCCGATATAATTGTAGATCGTGCATTTTGTCGGTAGCAAGCAATCATTTCGTATTACCGATCGGAGATTCAAGAAAAGGGGCTACGAAGAGTTTCAGAAATAATAAATTGCGTTCATCTATAATTCTCGTACGCAACGCTTTACTTTTGCAAATAGATAATCTTGCATATCTATAATTCTTTTTTTCTTCCATATTTTTTTTTTAGTATAACATACTTAATCTTTCATATGTTCAATTCAATTTACAATTTGTCTATAATGAATCGCAAAAAAATACATTTAATCTGAACGTTCTTTTTTTTTAAGTCGATTATGATAATTTGTACAAATCCCGAGGGGAGATTTCATAAGTATATTCAATAAATATTAATTAAAATCGAATAAATGAACAACGATTCTATAAAATGGCGACGATACTTATTCCATAAGAGTTGTACGAATAAAAAAAAAAAAAAAAAAAAAATGATACTCGTAGACTTGAACAAAACTCGTAAGATCGTTCTCGGATCGAGCTTCAGTAATGCGGTAAACGTTGATGAATTAATATGCGCGTATGTGTATGTAGGAAATTTAAAAAAAAACAAAAAAAAGTCGTAGGTACTCCTGTCAAGTATAGTAGTCATCTTTCCTGGATTCTGTTTTTTTCTTCTTTTTTTTTTTAAAAATGGTAATAAAAATATCTTTGGTGCCCCTATTTCGCGTAATAAAAAAAAATACGATTTTAGAAAAGAGACTGAGAGAGAGAGAAAGAGAGAGAGAGAGAGAGAGAAAATAACGGAAGTATGAGAGAGGGAGCAAGTCTATAACAAAGATTAAAAATTATAAGAGACAAAAATAGTCCTGTCCGCTGTTGTAAAAGTTTATCTCCTAGTGGATTTTCTTCTACCTGTTGATCGTTTCGGACGACGGCTGTTCAACCGCGACATGTTTGTCCAAGGTAAAGAAAACTCGCTGCAATTACAAAATTCATTGTACCATTAATATAAAGCATTCAAACAAATTGTAACAATTAGACTGCGGATTTTTATGCAAATTCATATTTTCATAGAACTTAAATTCGAAGGGGTAGACGTGAGTTTTATTCGAGATTAATAAACTTTAATTCTATGTTAATTATTTAAGTAAATTATTATTATTTAATTAACTTACTACTTATTATTATTTATTATTTAGTTATTTTATATTAATTATTTCTTTATACAATACGGGATATGTAAACGTAATATTTTACAATATTTAAACATTATTCGTATTCCTTTTTTATACCGTACTTAAAAAAAAAATTAAAAAGAATTAGGGTAAAATTAATCTTCTAGGATTCTCAGCGATTTTTTTCCAAATTTTTCTTTCAAACTTTATTAGTTTCGAAGCTAGGAGATAGAAAGCAAGTAAATTGGGGGGTTGCCCCCCCCCCCTCTAAATATCGCAATTTTTACTGCACTTTAGACTACTGCATTTTTTTTTTTTCGTATCTTTAGGTTTGCGATAAATGCATAAAAATGCGCAGTCCAGTAATGATCGATTGGTTTCGATTTTTACCTTGGAGAGAAACTAGGAATAGGAGCACCAAATGCAGTAACAGGTAATTGTGGATCCACTTGAAGACTTTGTATTTGTTCTACGTCAGGCCATAACGACGACACAGTTTCTTCTTCAACAGCAGAGGGACAAGGTCCCGTGTGATTCGTGTTGTAACACGTCGCTTGATGATTCTGTCTTTCTTGCCTCTGTTTTAACTTTTCGATGTGCCTTTGTTCTCTGCAAACAAATTCGCCCTTCCGTCAGCGCTAAATTTACGCGACAATTTTTGTTATCGCATTACAAAATGTGATACGCTTAGATTTCCTAATTTTACGTTACGTTTTATCACTTTTAGTTATTTAATTCCTTGACGCTACGAACACCAAAGAGGTGAAAATGACTCATTGGTAATTTTCTTGCACAAATTAGTGTAGAAATTTACATCGATGCTTTCGTGCAAATTTGCCGTGTGATTTTCTATAAGGAGAACGCGAATGGAGATTTATTTCGAACGCACCGCGTATTTGTTCAAGCATCGATTTTACGAAAATCGAACGCGTCGCATTTTGCTATTTGGCCGTAGATTTATTGCCATTTAAATCTGATTACTAGACTGCGGATTTTTATGCAAATTTATACTTTAATTAACAAAATTAAATAGGGGGTAGTTTCATCCCCTAAATATTATATCTCCATTAATTTGAATATTCATATATTTCTGCTCGTTCTGTACATATTACATTTATTTGCATAATTAATTTCCGTAAGTAGACCGTGGATTTTTAAGCATTCGTGGAAAATCTGAATGCGTCATTTAAACGTTTCCCATTCAAGATCCACGGCCTACTTGTAATCTATTTTAAGGGTATACTTTTTATTCGTTATATTTTTGTATATATTTTCACGTTCTCATTCGCATGTGTAGAAACAAAAAAAAAAATCCGCAGTCCAGCGATTACTTTTCGAGCGCGATGCGAACCTTATCCTTTGTACGTCCCATCTTTTCCTCCTCCTTTCGTCGTTTTCCAGCTTTAAATGTCTCTTGTTAAAAATCTCGTCGTCGAGATTTTCGGTGCCCTCCATCGTGTAACAGCTCGTATATATTTTCACCCTCCAATTGGGTACCTCTAACGCGGTATCGCTTTCTACTGGATTAGCTTCCTTTAAACTTAACGTATAATTAGGATCCCCGACGGCCGTGTAATAATGCTCCTCGGTGGTGAGGAAAGACTCCTTCTTCGTCAACAGCTTCCCTCCTTTCCTGTCCCCCTTCCTGTTGCTTTCCTGAGTTAACGTTTTATCTTGTACTGTCGAAGACGCGTCGTTACTAATGGTAGACGAACACGAAACACCCCGTTTTCTTTTGCTTCCACTGGATAACGCCACTGGGTCTGTCCTCCTCTTTTTCTTCTCCTCCCACTCTAATCTAATATCGTTACCGGTATCTAGCTTCGCCTCGTGTTTACTTTGATTATCATTTGGTTCCTGTTTAACGGTCGTGATCCCACCACTAGTATTTAAACGTATTTTAAAGCTTTCATTGTACTGAGAGTTATTGTTCTCAGACTGGATGCTCCTGTGAAGTTCACTCGTCGACGGCACGTTCACGGAGTTGATGTTCGGCGGTGAACACGGTCCTATGTGCTCGGACCCGATCGAATTCTCATTGTTCTCCGATCGATGCTTTTGCAAGCTTACACGCCTGTCCATACGCTCCAAACGTAACTTGAGCTGAAATGTAAATACACGCCGTGTTGGTAAATCTATTCTGGAAATAATCCTAATTTATTTCATTCAAATTACACAGCTCTCTTTTACTCGAATTATTGTAATACACATTTGCGGGAAATATTGCCGAGCCAAAGAGAAGGGAATATACGTAACGAAGGACATTTTAAAATACTTAGGGGACGAAACGTGTATGTCTCTGCTTATTTTGCATTCGTTTTTACGGTGCATTTATGAGAAAATATTTCTCAAATAACAACGAAAAAATCCACGTAATACATAAAAATATACGTAATATATAGAATTAGGTGGATTTTAAAATATACTCATGGAATGAAACAAATCTCTAGTTGTACTCCATTTTTTTTAGTTGCATTCATAAAATTGTAAATTTGCATAAAGATCCACAGTCTACTGTTAGGCGTACAAATCGTGTCTTTCTTTCCTCTATCGTAATACTTAGTCCCAAGAAATAGCATATAGCTTTGATATTCAACATTTTTATAGCACTTTCAAATTTATCAAAAATGGTCCTATTTGTGATCATTAAAAATGTTATCATTTTTTAAATTCAAAGAATTTAAAGATACACTCTGAATTAATTTGTACACCTAATAAAAAATAAATCTCTGTTCTCTTCAATGTCTGCTTGCAATGTTCTTAGAATTAAGATCGTGGTGCAAATTTCAAGAGTCTAAGCCATTCAAGTATCTAAGATAAATAAACTCGACAAAGATGAGTTTCTTATGACTGGATTCAGTATTTCATTTGCATTTGTAATTTCACTCTTTTACTTGGTCTGCCCATATAAGCACCCAGATTTGATTCCGCACCGTGGACACTGAAGCAGGCACCAGTGCACCAAAATATAAGCACGAGTACAACTTAAAACTATTCGATAAGCACAGATTAATGTAACCAGTCTGTGGATTTTTATGCATATTTAAGTAAACTTAATATATGAAAAAATTTACAAAATATATGCAACTCGCAAAACATCTATAAGATAACACGTAATATTATTATTATTATACATACAATTATTGGTACAGTAATTGCAAACAATAGCTATACAGTATAACAAACAAATATCTATTCGCCTGTTTTAATTACTCCTGTTCACAGAACCGCGAATTTGCATAAAGATCGGCAGTCGAACACAACAATGGAAAAACGGAGCATCTCGCGCATCGCTGCACGAAAGCAGGCGCAAAAATCAACAACGCATTATCCGTGCCCACTTAGCACGGGCAGGGGAACATTCGCACGGAGAGAGACAATGCGAGAGATGACGGGCGGCGTTGTCGGTTTAAACAATTCTATTTACTGTCAAGCGGTAGGTGGTCCGAGTTTTGGTTTCCCTGCGAATCCCAGGCATTCTCGTGTCCGCCAGTAATCACATGTATGCGTAAGTATCGCGAAGCGTCGGCTACAGCGGCATGGTAACGCGAATAAGCGGCGATTCTCTCAGAAAAACCGATCTCTCGGAGATTCTTCCATTTTCGTTCGCAAGGGGTACACCGTCACACACACCGCGATGGCAGATTGCGCGCGAGAATGGAGCGGAAGATACCGTATAACGTGCTCGTTGTTTCGGAGTAACAATTCCAACGCGATGGCCCGACATCTCGCGGCAATATCGCGCCGTGACCTTCGCGTTCGACTGACCAATGAGACAAAGAGGAACGGAGAACCGGGAAAACATAGAGGCGAGAGAAAGGGAAGGGCAACCGGACTGACATACGAGCACAAAGCGCGGGTATTTCGGAATGCGGTGCCGCGAACTCCGAATCTCGCGCCTTAACACTCGCACCGCGATTGCTGCATCTGTTTCCAACCGTATCTTCTGTATTACCGTACGTACGTGTTTCACAAGCTTGCGTTTCACTCCCTAACGAAATTCTATCGGTCGCGAGCGCGATAGAGAGCAGGGAAAAAAGAGTGACGGAAAGAGAAGGCTCCGGTCACAGAGAACGCGTGCTCGCGCGAATTTCGTCACCGACGAATACGTTTACGCGGCGAACATAGTTTACACAAACACGCATCCACTGTAATCGTAATCTAGGCGTTTTACTCGGGTAGAGAAGAGGAGCCAGCGACCGGCCGGAGAGTGGTAAGGCGCGAGAAAAGTAGATGACAGAAAGATGCACGAGTACCGTTTCGTTTTCCTGCCTGAGCGACGCCAATAGTTTATCCTTGGTGACGATCTGCTCGGATTGTTGTTGAATGAGATCGAGATGAAGGAGCAACAGTTCCTTGAGATGTTTCACCTCTGTAAGATCATTATGACGTGGTTCGTTGCCTCGAAGAGGGCTGACACCGAGCGCGGAGGTGGCAGTGGCCGCCGCCGGAGCTCCGCCGTCTGTCATGCTCGCGTACATGTGATCGAAGTCGCATGGAAAGCTGAGTATGCCAGCGGCTGGCTTCCCGTCCTCGTCCACGTTCTCGAATTCATTGCGGGAGCAACTGTTGTTATTTTGGTTAACGACCGAGTTGCCAGTGGTGCTCGCGGTGGATACCGTGTTGCTTCGAACGCCGCTGGTCGCCGACGTGGTAGACAAGTGTTCGTTCATCGCCGCGACCATGTTGTCGTCGTCCTCCTCGTTATCCTCTTCCTCGTCTTCTTCGTAACAAGGAGCAGGGACGGCGGCGGTGGTGTTGGTCGTTCGATCGTCGTGCTCAATGATGGTGATGGTGGTGGTGGTAGTAGCGGTAGTAGTATTAGCAATAGTAGCGGCAGCGGCGGAGGAGGAAGGGGAGGTGGCGGCGGCGGTGGCGGCAGCGGCAGCGGCGGTAGTGGTGGTGGCGGCGAGGAGATCGAGGATTGGCGTCTCCACGCACGCTCCCGTGTATTCGTGTTGGAATTCGGTGTACTGGTCGCTCGCCACCAGGCAATTCACATCCCTACGGTCGGCTATCACCGACGAGTGATTCTCCGATTGCTTGAGATCGGAATTAACGTCACAAAACTCCACGCTGACGACGCCCCCGGCGGTGAAGCCGGTAACACAGACACCGCTATTACTACCACTGTCACCGTTACCACTATTGCTGCGACAACGACCACTACCACCATTACCGCGGCCACTACCGCTGCTACTAGAAGCAGTAGTACCAGCGCCAACCACAACACCACCAGCAACAGTAACAATAGTAGCAGCGTTACTAGTATCACCAGCGAGAACAACTATGGAAGAGGCAGTGCTGCCAGCAGCGCCGCTCTCGTTTTCTTTCCTGTTCCCGTACTCGTACCCGTGAACGTTCTCCTTCTTCTTCTTCTTCTCACCGTTCACGAGTTTCGAGGCCGAGCCACTCGACATCTTCCCTCTCTACCACCCTCGCCGTCGCTTCCCACTTCTTCATTTGTGGCCGCCTCGAGCGTACCACGCGCCCGCACCGCGCACATTAAGCGTCTTGACAATACCTTCACCAATGATGCCCTCACCGCCGCTCTCTAACCCCTTCGCGTATCATCGCACCCTTCCCAACCGATACCCGCAACCCTTCACTCTGTACACCATTTACCGTTGCAACGCGCCGGCTAAAACGATTCTCTATTTCGTTTCTCTCCTAGCCTTTCCGCTTCGATACAAGTACCCGTCGTGATCACGCACTGCGTATCCGCCAGTGGCAGCGCACACGAGGTTCCCTGTCCAACGACTTCGTACTTCTGTGTTTACTCTGACGAACGATGCGAGCCGCGCGCGGCGCGGCGTTTCTCGCCTTCCTAGCATCCTACTCTATCGACATCTCGCGGACCAAATTACAACTATTTCTTCTTCCGTAGTCTACCTTGTCCTTCCATATCGATCTTAGCTCGGCAACTTTGTCATCGACGAACGACAATGAAAGCCCGCGTTTATTCGAATATTCGCGATCTCGTCGGCGCAACAATCAAAACAAACGCATGCGCGGCAAGGTTGGTGGAAAGGTAACCCTTTGGCTATCCTTTCGCGCAGTCAGAAGCGGATTTAGATAGAGACGTTTACCGAGTGGGTGTAGAATGGAGTGGCGATTTTTCTCTTATTCGGTGAGGAAATTTCACCTTAAATGCTTCTATGTACGATACAAAGTCGTGCAGGTTTAACCCTTTCGCTGCAGCGGATTTTGTTCGAAGAGTACGAAGAAATCGTAGGAATGTTAAATTGTTCTTCTTACGGTTCTTTCGTGGTGTTCGAATGGCGAAAGGTTACGCGTTTCACGATATCAATAGCGTTGGATAATCGCGACTAATAGACGAAAGGTGTTTGCAACACGCGCAAAATTACGAATGGTATCAGTATCGAAAGGGTTAGTTAACCCTTTAAATAGGAAAAGAATTATCGCGGATACTACTGGGTTGAGATTAAGAGGGAGGACTCCAGCAAAACGTTAAAATCAAAGTGACTTTCTTCAATTTCTCTGTAACGTAAAACCTCGTTGAAACTCTTTGCCACTTTCCACATGTATCCTTTAACATTTCAAGATATAACAATTTTTGTTTAGTCACAATTTGTAGGCTTTCTGTAAAACGGTAAACGCTATTCTTCATGGACCTAGAAAAGTGGTACGTATAAACGATCGCTACGCAATCGATAAATTTAGTAGGAACCTTCTATGAATAAGTTTCAATAAACAACGCTTACAAATATCAAACATCAAAGGATATTTAATGCAAGTTTCCCAGATTCATTAATTTGATCCTTTTCCTCAAATCCTGCGGCAAAGATTCGTTAAACTCTTGCGATTAAGGATCTCTATTGTAAAACTTTATTATTTATCGTAGATCAGGTTTGGCTAAAAAAATTGCGATCCACGTGGTTAACGAATCTTTTCTGCATATTCAATTGAATCAATTTGTACTCCATAGTCGATATAATATTACATAAAATTTTTATTACGATGATTTGTATATTGGCATCAAAAGTTACAGTCTATAATGCGTATTTGATGTTGCTTTTTGTTTCTTTCTTTTACAATATTCGATGGTAAAATGTGAATCTGACACGATGCAAGAATGTTTTAAATAATCATCATGATTCTGCGAATAAATGTGCGGATGTGCGCCTAAATAATAGTAGATAGCAATATCGCGTGATTTTGATCGCGAGTACAGCAGAGAGCCTCCGTAATCCGAATATTGCATCCCAAATGGTAGCTACTCGAGTCGCGAAATTTACGTAATTTGGTAGCCAAGAAAATTCGGTAACGCACGGATAATTAAACAAGTTGCCAAGTTCCTTTATCTCGATTTAAACGACTTCAGCTGTTTCAGCTATTCCAAAAATTCTCTAAACTCTCTTTAGGAGGCTCTAACGTAATTGTTCTGTTACCGTTTACGGGTGTAGATATGTTGCATCGATTGTTTAACAAAAAAAGAACAATTGACACGGGTCTTGCGTATAAAAGAAGCTAACACTAAATGCTATACATAATTGTACCGCGAACAACTTACACGATAGAACTGATGAATCAAATTCAAGATTTAACCCTTAAACAGCCGGAAGGACAATATATATATTGGCATCAATTCTATTCGTACTCTCATATGAATATATATATATATATATATATTGATTTTTGGATCAAAAATACACGCTGATTATATTTCGTAATTTGCCGGCCCTCTAAGGGTTAATTACAAAATATGTCGAGCTTTATTTAGGTACCGCAAAAAATTCCTACGGTTCTTCTATCAAAAATATATTCCAATTTACCTTTTATCATTCCAAAAAATATATAGTCGAATCAACCCTTATCACTCTAACTATACTTGTTACGCATTCAGTTGAATATTGCTTTCGGGCGTACTGTCTCGGATCTTCGAGTGCGATCGATGCTAATTATTTACGCCGAAGATTATTATTTACTCGTCACTGTGGTATTTAACCCGTTTACCCCATTATCCGAACTTTATTTGGATGTTTTATTATCCGAATAGATGTGTCTTCCAAAATTCCGATAATCGAGGTTCCATTATACTTAATATATTTTTACAACTGCAAACAAGCGTACATGGAAAATAAGTTGGAATAATAGTCGCGCTGAAACACAATTGGATTGATAAGAGATTAAATTTTTATAGCATTTCGCAAAATCGCTGCGACAACTTTGTCCATCTTTTACAATGTTAACCCTTTCGTTACTATTGGCGACTATAGGCGCTCAATAAATTCGTACGTAGCGCTTTGTTGATAACTTCTACCGATTCATTCTGGTAATTAAAAACACCGTTGGCGTCGCGAAACACTTGCGCGTTTTTGTTACCTAAAGAATAGGAAAGAGTTAGAAGAAAACTATGAATTCAATGCACGTCAACTCACAATCAATATTCTGACGATTTCGGAATATTTCTTGATCAAACGTCACCGTAGCGAAAGGGTTAAATATAATAGAATTACTACGCTGCGGATATTTTGTGCATTTACGAAGAATTGAAATACGCGAGAAATTCGAAGCATTAGAAATATTAAGCGTACCAATGAATAATCCTCCTTTTCTCGACTTACCATCTTCGTAACTACGGTATTGATTTTTGGGATTAAAATAGATCGGCTTAAATTTTGACCGAAGCCGTAACTTGCCGCCAATAAAAACAGATGATGTTTATTACGTTCCATGTATAAACTATAGCCTCCACCTTTTTCATAATTAAAACAGTTAGCGGATTATTCATCGATAAACCCAATAAAATACGCGCTGCTTTATTTGGACGATGAAACGATTGATTCCCTTATTTAAATTTCATTGCTTGAATTTTATATCGTTAACAGAGGTGCGCAAAGTTGTACGAAAATCCGCATCGCAAAGGTTGCACTCGAGACGATTTTGGATCGCTTCGATGTTGCGGGACGCATAAATCCGCGCGGAACTTTTTCCGCCACCTAATATAGATATCGTAATTCGGTGCATTTGTAACACGTCAAACGTATATAATATGTACGCGCAAAATAATGCTTACAGAAGCTTTTCGATTCGAGATACGCGTAGGTAGAATTTATTGCCTGTTACAAATTTATCTTTCAATGTACTAAAACTGTACCCTATCCTCTCGCTTGCGTCACCTAAACCGCCAACTATAAACGCGTAGCTTTACATGTCGCGTATGCATACGTATATTTGTTTATTCGTCGTCATCTTTGCATACGTCATTGTTGCATACGCTTATTTCTTCCTCTTAACACTGGATTTACGAATATCGATCGCGCTATTCGACAAGTTTCCGAAAAGAACATGGATATACACGCTGTACGCAAACCTTCGGAAACTGTTGTAGAAATTCCATAGGATGAATTAGGATTTATGGTAGCTACAAGAAAATTAGGCATCTTTTTGGGGGTAAAGTTCGGATTCAAAGTTTTACGAGTTTAGGAGTTTGGAAGGATTTCGTAATGTACAATGTACACACGTACAAATCGCTTATTCGATGAAATAGTGAACGTAAAGCGAGTTGGTAAACAGTTGAAATATGCTATTTATCTATTTAAGACGTATCCCTATTCCAGCTGATGAGTTTTTCGTCTCTTTGCGATTAGGATAGCGGATATAATCGAGGGACCGTCTTATTTATTTTAGCATTGGGGTAGGATTAAGGTGACCACATTTCTCTGTAATCAAATTCAGGACGACCGATCCAAATTAAGGAAACGGGGAGAAGGATAATTACGTTGAAAAATTAATCCTTTAACCCCTTTTTTTCCTACGATTGTTTTATTACATCCTTACGCTTGCATCAGCCGATTATTTCCACTTTAGCTTTCGTATCGCGTCACGAACGAATTATTCAAACATCGTAGGCATTTCTTATTTAATAATTTCTATCTCACAACCCTCCATCTTATCATTTTTTTTTTATACGAAAGTGTTAACACCGTTGTGGTATTTCGTAACGCGTGTTTCGAGAGAGGGGTAACGTTTTCTAAAGTGCCATTTTCTCCGTCA
Organism: Eucera pruinosa; assembly: GCA_028830335.1. Lineage (NCBI taxonomy): Eukaryota > Metazoa > Arthropoda > Insecta > Hymenoptera > Apidae > Eucera > Eucera pruinosa. Next base: position 29,511,040 of record JAMYCR010000003.1, read on the forward strand.
AATCGACTGGCTCCGTAAATGCAGTGTTAAGGATCTATACGCGCGACCGATTCTCTTTCACAGATAACAAAATATAGATCGCTTATCATTTAGCTTGTTAATCGAGCCTCTGAAAGCGAAACGTTTCGATGTAAAGTTTACTAGTCGAAGAAAATAGATTCTCGGGTGAATTTAGTAAACAAAAGTGGCTACTATTCATTTGCTATATTTATATATATATTTATACGCATTATTATTAATTCCGAATGGATTATCGCAGGGTAGCAGGTCGCTGATTTTATAATTCGATTCTCGTTCGTTTTACTTGTTCGTTCCAATCGGTCGTTGCCTTATTGGTTCACTTTTAAAATTTATCGATATGACAAGATTATTCGAGCCTCTTGGAGGTCAAACCGATCGACTGCACATTTCTTTCTAACAAATCGCAAGAATTCGATCGCTCAACATTGTTCGTCGCTTTAATTTTGAATCCGTAAGAGAATATCTAATTCGTGAGACATCATTCAGAAGTATAGCTACGACGTAATAATTTTCTATACTGATAGCGAGTAACTAATTTACCGTAACAATTGGTTCTTAGTTTTCCCATAACTTCGACGCGAAGTTATAATACATATATTATCTTTTCTTACAATTTCATTTTGATCTACAAAACTTCGATTACGAAAGGTTAATAAAAATAGAATGAATTTCCATAGAAATCTACGGCCCATCAATTAGCAACAATCTTGTAAAAAAAATTAACAAATATAATTCACTTTAAACAGTCGATCGGTTCTCGATTTCCGCGCGGCTCACTTTTAGAATAACACCGCGATAAAATATACGTATTCTCGTAATTTACTAAATTGCCCTTTAAAAAAGTCTAATCGAGATACAAAGTTGCCCCACTTCGATGGTACACTTTTACGAGTCCGTTTCTATAACCGTGACAGGGTTGCAATTAAGTGTAAATGTATCTACGAAGATCTAAACTTATATGAGATGCAACTGTTATCCGTTGCCTTCGTTCCGCGAGTTTCTCTATCGAGCGCCTCGAGCGACTAACGAATAAAGAGAAAAAGAGAAAAAATCGCTAACGGCTTACTGAATTTGTCTTTTTCGTAACATTCACCGGCACACCGCGAAAACACGGGTCTTTTGATCGGTTTCGATACAGATAGCGAACCACGTAACTCGAGGCAAATCATTATTTTAGGCATCGAAAATCGCGTATACAATTTTCCCTAAAACGGATTTTTCAAACACCACCAAATCAATTTGTACACCTAAGAACTTTTTAACGAGCTTTATTTTAATAAAATTCATTTAGCGTGGATATGTTTTAATAAAATTCATTTAGCGCCGATTGCGCGTCACGCGTAAAACGGTTGCCATAAGTTTTCGTCCGAGCTATGTTTCAATTTAATATTACGCGTTAGTAAAGTTTCTGCACGGAAGTAATTATTACGATGATATTTTGTATTTCATTATTTGATCTTCCTCGGTTTATTAGCATGATAAATATCGCAGCTTCGATCGGAAATTTACGGCAGCCGTATTATGCGCGATGCGCGCGGCCCAGCGAACGCGTTAAAACTCGAGAAAACTAATGCAACTAATACCACTCAATCATCGATTCGCATCATACAAAATTCGGTTAGTTCGCTAAGAGGAAAATAATTTAAGTTGGTCGCGTTACGCGGTTCAGCCTGTATAATAATTCGACTGCGGATCTTTGTGCTACAAAAATGGCAATATTCTATAGTCGATATTTTCAAAAACACGCGCGGAGGAGAATGAATGCTAAACGGAAATTAGTTTCATCCTCTAAATATAAAGACACGCGTGCTTTACACGTTTAGGATTTTTCAATTGCATTTGTGAGCGTAAAAATCCGCTGTCTAAATATAGTAACGTTTGAGTATTATTCGGGTCTAACGATGCGCATGATATACAAAAAAAAAAAAAAAAAAAAAAAAAAAAAACAGAAATTATACTGTCGACTTGATGATGATTTACGGTGCAATGTTACCTAACTTCTTTTCCCTAAAACCTATCGCTATCTAAATACACATGTATATATGTATATAAATATATAAATATATATATATACATATATATATGTGTGTGTGTGTGTGTGTGTGTATTTTAACATGATTTTTGGTTATCGATCGTATTACGTTAATTTTACATATCTAATAAATATAACAACAATGGTATACAGGTTGAAACATTCACTAGTTACATGCATGTATAAATACAATTCTTCTCTACGCTATACGATACTATCCTATTTTGTATAATTCTATGTACAATTTTTATTGTTACAGTACTTTTTATTCGATAAAATCTCTTTGCTTCTCGTAAAGCGTACCGCGCGCAATTCCTTAAACGGTAGAAACTATACCAATCGTTAATATTTACAATGACTCGCGAGCAACGTAATCCAATTTCTACTGTCGTTCTTGTGGTGAAATTTGTAGCAGCTAAAAATGTTTCATTCATTTCTTTACGGGCGAATAAATTGTAACACTTCGGACGTGTATTAAAAAGTCTAGCGACGTAATAATATAGTTACAATAAGTAGATAAGTTTTGCATAACAATCTTTTTTCAGGTTTATCTTCGACTTCGATTAACAGATAAACTAATACTCTTGCAACGACCTAAATTCTAGTGTCTTTTTAAATATTTGAGATTTATAATTAAGTGGTTTGAAAATTTGCGGTGGTGTCGAAGTTTGCTGTTACAGCGTCTAACTAGCGAAGATTTATAATTATTACAGACTATACTTTATTGAAACCAATACCAACAAAAAATCCGTCCTCAAGTGGTTTGAAAAATCGCGGTGGTCTCGAAACTTTACGATTATAGCGTCTAACTAGTAAGGATTTATAATTAATAGAGACTATATTTTATTGAAACCAATGCCAAAAAAAGTTCGGTCCTCAAGTGGTTTGAAAAATCGCGGTAGTCTCAAAACTTTATGATTGTAGCGTCTACCTAGCGAGAGGATTGATAATTAGCGGAGACTTCATTAAACCGAGTGGCAAGAAATTACCGTCAAGTAGTTTATAAAAATTCGCAGTGGCCTGAAACTTTTGGCCGGCAAAGATAATTATACTCGCGTGGCTAATGGAAACGCTAAAAGATTTCGATGATGCGTACCGCTTTACGAGAGCAACATTTTTCCCGAGAATGAATCTCACGAGTTCCGATAGCTTTTCGCTTACGTTTGTCTCATATCCGGCATGTACTCACACTTTCGAACAAGCTTCGTTGAAGAAACAAATTTCGGTGGAATTTTTGGAAACGTAGTTGAATCTCTGAACGATAGAACAGCATTTTCCGCGATTGCAAAACACGCGCAGGAATTTCGAACGAGTTTGTAGAATTTTGTTGCGGATGTCACTTCGATGAGAAAATATATCGTATCTCTTATGACTAGAGTAGTAACATATGTAGCATCGATACGATTAAATAATATCGTGTTTTAAACTCTTCTTTTTTTTTTTTTTTGAAAACAGGATAATAATACAACGCGTCCTAATAAGCGTAAAAAAGCGATCAACGATTCGCGCCTAATTTTCTCGATTATTCTCAAGGAATCGCGCAAGTAAAAATATTTCTCTCTCTCTCTCTCTCTCTCTCTCTCTTTCTCTTACTTTCGCCTACGTTTCATCCAACAATTTGCTCTCCGCTTTTTCGATAAAAGTACGTATGTAAATAAAAGATCCGTCTAAGTTTGAGCTTTGCGTTTGATTAATATCCTAAAACTAAAACTCTTTAGAATGTTATCGTAATTAAATTCCGTGTTCGAAAAGAGTTAAAAAAAAGAAAAAAGAACAGAATGAAATCGGGAAGAAGAGTAATAATAATAATTAGTTAATTCGGTATTGTAATTCGTAACGTCGGCTTTTGTTGGTTAGTCCGGAAACCCGATACGCTTCCCTTCGATTCGTCGCGATAAGTTTGTTGTGCCGGTAACAATAGGAACTAAGTTTAAGTTGAATTAAAAATGATGAAGCTTCTTACAAAAAGAAACATACGCGACTTGACAGAATGCGCGTCGGAAGAATACACATTTTTTTCTTATTCGCGAGCAGCCGAAATCCGCCGCTTTCCGTACGTTTCTTTCGTTAGTCGTAAAGTTAAAAAAAAAAAAAATATATCGTATTTGCAAGCAACGTTTCGCTTAACTCTTCGAGGTCTGCGATGAAAAATATTTCCCGCCATTTTTTTTTTACTTATCTTACGCGTGCACAGAAATATCCAAGTAACTCGAGACGCAACGATAGTTTGTTTTGCAAATAAAAAAGATTAGGTGGGTCGAAACTTAATTTCTAGATTCGTAAAACTCGTAAAACTCGAAACTTTCGAAAATACGAACGCCTATGTTTCCTCCATTTTATTATTAAAATTATTACGATTGTTGGCACTCGCATTGTTTTCTACGAAATATACTCAATTATTTCCAGCACGTTCAACGTTGCAACAAGTTATGGGAATGTAAACAAATCTAACAATAACTCTAAGCTTTTTAGCTAACAAAAGTTTCATTTTTACACGCGTAATTTTCCCTCTCCAAGAGTAAATGAATTTCGCGTCAAGCAAAGTAAATATAAAGTCTAACCGCAATATCGCTGTTCAAACAACGTGCCGTATATCTAAGTTCCGATAGTTTCTCGTCGCAAAGTAACGGAATTCCAAGAACTCGAAATTTGTCGAGCTTCGAATGACTTCGCGGAGTTTCGAAGTATCCATTGTACTAAAATTTCCGTGCACCTAAAGTCTTTCTTCCATTAAAATCCAGCGCCTCGAAGAGTTAAGCATAATAATAAGATCCGCGTGATCCGTAACAATTAATAGCGCGATGCGATAGTTGAACGGACATCTGTATTCACCGCGATAAGTCAAGTCACGGATTCCTTCGTAAGAAATTCTTCGCGTCTACGTTCGATTCATTCGTCCGTGATTATAAACGTTTTTCTCCCTCTCTAATGGATTTCTCAAAAGTGCGATAACAACGATATGCAGAGAGAGATGGGTTGTTCTTACTGGTAGGATATCTGTCGGAACATGCTACTAATCTCCTCCATCGTTTTGTTCTTGGTCTCGGGCACTTTCTTGTAAATGAACACCACGAAGAACGCTTGCAACGCGGCGAATATAATGAATACGTAAGCACCCAGCGCCTCTTGCATCGGCAGGAATCCGATGCTGACGATGAAGTTCGCCGTCCAATTGACCGCGATAGCGACCGAGGTAGCCGCGGGCCTCGCCGATTGATTGAACAGCTCGGAAACCAAGAACCAAGGAATGCTACCTGGCCCGGTGGCGAACAACACCACGAACATGATCACGAGAATGATCGAGAAGTAGGCCGCTGCGCGAGACGATTCCTGTAACAATCAAATATCGCGTAACGCGTTTAATTCTTTTTCTTCTCTATCCAAATATGTAGTTACACTATATATATAGTGTATCTTTAGCCGTTCGTGCCTAAAAAGGCAGGCTTGCGCCTATTAACACGTTACCGTCCGGAGTGTAGCATTTAGTATTTAGTTGGAAATTGTTACGTAGCATTTAATTGGAAATTGTTAGTTATTTAATTGATCGATATTTAACGAATACTAAATTAACTATAAGTCTAGATAATGTCAAACTACGTTACTAGATTTAGCCAGAATTTCAACGAACGAGCATAGGTGTATCTTTAGTATCGAAAGGGTTAAATTGTAACCATCAAGGCAATTTTTATGTCGCAGCCCTGTAAGCTTGTAAAACTCGGTAATATTTATATTAGTCGAATCTGCGCTATAAAGCATAGAACGAGTATGACTCGTTCGTGTAAGCCAAGGGATTGACGCTAACCGTGTCACGCTCGGTTAAATGACCGGCTTTAAAATATTTTATTCGACGCGCCAGGAAAGGGTTAAATTGAAATTAAGGTGAAAGACTTACCGCGAAGGCAAGGCAAATAGCGAGCAAAGCGGTATCGATAAACATGCCGGTGAATCCGATCAGCATCAACGTTTTCCGTCCAGCTTTCTCGACCAGGATCAACGAAATAAAGGTCATGATCACGTTCATCGCTCCGACGCCCATCGTGGCGTTTTGAGCGGCGTTTTTGTCGAGCTGCGCCATCGTAAAGATTTTCGTGGAGAAGAACATGACGGCGTTTATACCGGACAATTGTTGCGCGAACATCACCATCAGCGCGATTATCAATGGGATCCTGAGAGTAGAATTTACGAACAGCTCTCTGAGCGTGACCTTTGGCACGAGCTTCACCGATTCGTATTCCGTTCTCATTTCCTCCATCTCATCGTGAACTTCGATCGTGCCACGTAACCAGGACAATGCTGCAACAAACAATCGTTTCGTTATAGATAAACGGTCTTGGCTCTAATAATGCAATCGAATTTTATTCGTTAGAAATAATTGACGTATGCGTGTGTGCGTGTGCGCGCGCGTGTGTGTGCAACTGTTGTTACGCCGATTGTTACGCAGATTCTAATCTTTTACGACGCACGTGGTACGCGGGACACGAGTGAAAACAGATTACCGTATCAGATTAGGAGCATACGAAATCTCGCGGCTTTGTCGCGCGTCAGATTAGCAAAGTTTGGAATTCCATCCCTTCCACTTTCTTAGCTCTCAAATTTTAAGTTTTCGATATCTAAAGCCTTCGAATTTCTAAGCTTTCGAAATCCGTACACCTGCGAATTCTAAATTTTCGAATTTGCAAGTGCTTAGTGTATCGATGCAATACCAAAGAAATAAAATACGATGGTAGAATAATAAGTATACGATAATAGAATAATAAGTATACGATAATAGAATAATAAGTAAAATAAAACTACGATAAATTACATGGGGTTATAGATGGTTAAATTAATCCATTAAGGACTAACGTGATGTTCGCAAAAATCCCCGAAACGCTCCACGATACGAACGTTAAAACGCACCATATTCAACCCGCGCAAATCGCCTTGAAAATTGTTGCTCCTTAAAGTGTTAAACGTATAGCGTTTTGCGTTCGTATTTCGTATGTGCCAACCTAACGTTGCAAGACATTAAAGACGCATATATACCTCTTTGAGCTTCCATGTCCTTTCCTTTGCTGAGCAACAGATATTTCGGACTTTCGGGGCACATTGGTAGCGTGATTACTTGAAAGATCGCTGGAACGATCGTCAAGCACAAAAGAAGCGGCCATTGTTCACTGGTGCCCAAAATTTGCTCTAACCCAAGAATCTGTGATACGAGAATAGAAATGGTGATAACCAACTGGTAAACCGTACCAACGGCACCTCGTAGATGTATGGGTGATATTTCAGATAGATACATCGGCGCTAAACCGGCGTTTAATCCAGCATTGATACCGATCAGAAATCTTCCAACGACAATCATCTCGTAACTTCTCGCGGACTTAGCGCAGCCTTCGAATATCACTGTGAGCAGCACCAGAACGTTGTTCAATAGCAAACCGCCCTTTCTGCCGAAACGATCGGCTATCCATCCGACCAGGGATCCACCGATCATTCCGCCCACGCAGAAGATCGACACCGCGATCGACCATATCACGGTCACTTCCGATTGTTTCGTCGGCTGACCCGTACGATTCTCCTTCAGCTCACTGATCCAATCCTCGATAAGCTGTAACACACCATCATTCGTACCATGAGTCTAAGGTAAATGTCTTTTCAATTAAATTACATTAACTCTGTTCCTATAACTGCCACTTGAATTAGTTTATTTAACGCACTACCGTCTGGAGACATGAAAATATGTTTTTTTCTTGGCTGCTGGTAAAATGCCGGAGACATATAAATAGGATTTTACACATTGTGCATTAAATATAAAAGGCGACCTATAAATATGTGTTTCTTTTTCAATGAATGGCGCCATACGCATTAAAAAAGTGCCGTGTTCCTAAACGATGTTTATTTAGGCACTCATATGTGTATATCCCTCTTACTTCTTTTAAACGCGTTACTTAACGTGCTGTTTTATCCGTTTATTATTTTATTATGTTCCGTTTGCTAGGCATTTTCCATGTACGTACTTACGATGTAATGTCTGTACTTTCCTTTATATCGCATTATATGTGTGTATATATATATATGTTGTAACATATATTTGTAAGTAGCCGGCATTTAATGCACAATGTGTAAAACCCTATTTATGTGCATACGTCTTCGGCATTTTACGAGCAGTCAAGAAAAAGCATATTTTTATATACCTACATACATCTCAGCGACGCGAGAGCAAACGACTTAAACCCGTCGCTAGTATCGGTGCACGCATGCATCAGCATCTTTAGAAATACGATTCCGATAAACGCGACGCTGTATAACGCGTGTGTTAAAAACGTTGAAACGTTCACTTGCTCCGCTACGATTCTTCAATGGCATTGAATCCGTTAATCGTAAAAACAATCTACTCCATTCCAGGCGAAGAAAAATGTTGCTTTGGTAATTGCAACTAAATTGCAACGTAAAGTAGTAGTCTCGTATCGACGGCTGACAATGAGTATAAGAAAAATGCTGACAGTGTATCTTATGAAATACCTGCTGAGGTGCGTTAACGACACCGGTGTTGTACCCATGTTGAAACGATGATCCAAGAGCAGCGGCTGCAATAGCGAATGCTAACCGTCCGTTTAGACCCTGCAATCAAGACAATCTCTTCTTAATCAATTGATTAAATAAGGGATGCTGCGATGCGGTGATGGATAAGAAATATTCGCTTCTCTCAATCGACGATGCGCCGTATAGCAGAATTTCAAGTATCGAGCGCTCAAAAGTTATCCAACACCGAATCTAATGTCTTTTAGAATAACCACTCAGTTTATATTAAAAGACAAACTGAATCTTTACTCTATAATTCTATACTCTTCTGTCTTTTTCGTTGCTTTTGGATCGCAAACTCGAAACGAGTATAAGTGGCCGTTTTAAGACAAGTGGTTAAAAATGGAAAAGATTGAATAATATCTTATACGTTAGATCGCTTTCGTTTTCTTTCAACACTCGCCCCGGCACGTAACGTTTACGATCCGCGAGTATGTTAGTTAGATTGTCGAAGAATTTGCAATTCGTAATTTTTAAGATTGCGTATCGCTCTTTTCTCTATAACGCCTGTTTGCGTCTATTAAAATAGATTTAATCCGGAGTATCTTAATCAAGGTACACGGTATCGTGTATGTACAATGTACATATCACAAGTAGATCGAGGCTAATCGGATCGCAGGGCGAATCGGATATAAGTAAAAATTCAGCTGATAAAACAATTGATAGGCTATTGGGTCAAGTGCGTGTGAGAAGGATAAGGTAATACTAATAATCGGTAGAATCTTTGTTTCTAAGCTAATTTGAACGGAAAGAAAATCTATTAATGTTAATTTCTTCAGCGACATCTCCACGCGATATAATTTACGTACAACGTTATGCGTTCCTTCATTTTTTCCACGGCGTCATTGACATTGAAACGTGCATATGTATATGAAATGTATCACTTTGCAATGGAAATATAGAATCTAGCAAAAAATCAGCTGCTCGAGAAATTGAAATATGTGTGCGCGGCTACTTTTTGCAACCGCTGTGTATGCGCGTATCCTCGCGATCGCTTTGTTATACACACACACACGCACACACACACATCACCGGGGGGTCAAAATTTACGCGCGTAGAACGACCTCGCTTCGGAATTCCGTTGCCGACGTGTTTTAAAAAAGAAATATCCCCCGTCGAACGTAACGAAACTTGTACAGTCGCTTTCAATTCTTTGCAGTCGAAGGCTCGGCGTTACGGAACCATCGCTACGATAATTAGCGGAGTTTTATGCAAATTCATATTTTTGCAAGCGTAACCAACCGCTCTACTCGGATTCTCAGATTTAGATCATATTTACGTTTCTCCTTTAATCGTACCATTTATGTTAACCCATTGGCTTGCAACGACGAGTCGCGCTCGTGGCACGAATTATGAATAACTTTACTAAACGTAACTTCTCTGTTTCCCGTACGGCGTTATTTTTATTCTAGCTTCAGTTTCACTTCGGAAGATTTAAGGATCGTTAAATACGAATCGCGTAAAATGTTTAAATATTTTGAAGGATTATGAAAACCGTGATCTGTTATTGATAACTTACGTAAGTACAGTAGCCTAAAAATTGCGCAAGGCAAGGGATTAACCGTTCGCGGACGAAACGCAGCAAAGCTCGACGAATTTTTGCTGCAGCTTTTTCTCTGCTAAAACTTTCAGCAGCTCGGTCTTTTTCTGGCTTTATCTGACCATGTAATATGCGATTTATTTGATGGCAAAATTTAAAAGGCAAGATATCTTTAACGTTACTTCATTATTATCGCGATGCGAAGATTTTGCGAAGGTGCAGTGAGAGGCACGCTTCGAGTGCAACGCAAACTTTGCCAGGGCCTTGTGAGGAGTACTTCGAGTGAAAAGAGGCTTAACCCTTTTTTAGACGAGACTCGACCAATTCTCATTCGATTATCGACACTAGGGTCTACTAACAATGTTAATAACTACTAGAATCTTTTGGCTTAAATACCGATACGTGTCCAGAAACCTAGAAACGATTGGGCTGGCATCGTCCGCGTAGGGTTAATAAGTGCAAATTAAATGCGTTGCAGTATTGAAAATTTAACGAGGCGATAGAGATCCACAACCTATACAACATTTCGCTAACCCAGGTCCGCTTTACCAGTCGTGAACTTTGGTTAAAGATACATACGTAAAACGAGAAACGTTCGCGTAACGACGATCACGTATAAATTAAAAGAAGAGTTAACCTCGGCAGGGTTAACGCGAAATAAGTTACAATTGAAATGAAGAAAAGAAATGTAGGCAGGAATTAAATAAATTTTCAAATAATTGTATCGACACCAGTAGAAACGCGCTTGACTTGAATTTGCGTGGGTTCCCCATAATCCGAACAAATGATTGTTTCACCCTCTCAAAATTGCAAAGGAGTACTTTACTTTTAGCGTTTCGTAAATCTTTGTGTACTCCGTTAACGCTGCACTTTCTTGCAAACATAAATTCCCCATGAATGCGTACAAAGATCCGCATTCCAATAATTGTAAAGTAACTCGTAGCAACTTCACTTGTTTCTCGAAGCCTTGGCGCACGCGTTAGAAACTGCGAATCGCCGAAACGGAGCACAGCTTTGAAAAGCGCGGAGCGCACACGTCGGATAAACGAAACCGAATATGCTCGCGGGTTTTTATCTTTTGCCGTTTAACAAAGGCGAAGGACAGGTCGCGTCTTACCGATTTGCCAAAATATGGTAACTGGAATCCGATTGTTTTCCGTGTCATCGAAGAGATTTGAATCGAAACACGGAGGCCGTAGAGGAACAGATGCACACACCGGATCGAGAATCGATTCGAGACGAACGTGTTTTATGTGCACGCTGCGAGGAGGTATGATATATGTCGGTAGTCCGGTGTTTTCAAACACGTGTCAAACGCTACTCTGCGGGTCGGTACCCCCGCTACGCATTTTTATACCGCTGCTGTTCACGGCTCACGCACACAAGCATGCTAAACAAACTATTATACACGCGACGACGGCGGACACGCACACCTATCTCAAGGAAGCCTAACCGACCAGTGTCTCTCAAATCGCGTGATAAACGTGACCAAATTCACTTGCGACTAACCCCTTGCCCTACGATAATTTATTGCCTACTACGTCTTCCAGAATTAACTAATCACAGTCACTTCTTATCATGTCGAGTGATAATTATTTAAATATCGTAGTCATTATTCGTTTAACCCCTTGCCTTACGAATTCTTCGGGAAATGTTTCTAATAAAGTTGACTATTTATCACTTTAACACCGCGTTAAATAACAAAACGTTAAAATATTGTATGTACGTGTTCCATGCTTACGATACTAAATCTCGCGAGCTGAAATTACAGACGAAATCACTATTGAAGCTTACTAGAAAATACTGCGCATTTTTATCGCAATCAGACCATAATTTTTACCACGAGTGTAAACTCGTCGTTGTAAGGCAAAGGGTTAATAATAACTTCCAATGTTACAACGGAAAGAGAAAATTGGGGATCGGGTTAAATTTTATCCTCAGTATCACGTGTTTCGCTTGAATCTTTGTCGTAATTTACAGCACGAGCGTGACTCGTTATTATAGGGCAAAGGGTTAACTCGGACACGATCGATTAGATTCGGAGAGCGTTATTGAAAAGTATACGAAGCGAACTGTTGCAATGCAGAAGTGCGCAATATATTCGCGGTCGAATGCAAATTATAATGCTCGGAGAATGAAACAAGTATCGTTTAGGGCACGTAAATTTCCATACAAATTTGATGGCCTAGCGTATTCGGTGTTGTTAGGAAACTTCGGTTAACCTGAATTTGATAATATCAGGTGTATGCAACTATGCTTTAGTCTCTATTTTTAATGACCTTTTACTACCCTATGCGAAAGTAGAGACTCGAAGCTTTAAAGATTTTTCCAATAATATGATCCAGCGATAATTCTAAAACCTTATGGCTACGGTGAGAATTTAAAGTGTTACTTATTTCGGAATGGAGAAAAGTTGCCGTTCATCCGCTTCGTTTAGAACGAGATGAGAACTGAACTGGCGGAAATAAATAAAAAATGTTGAATGCTGACGTTTGGGGAAATTTATGCGTGCCTCCGTTGCAGCGCCAACAGAGCGCAAAGGGTTAAAATGAGCCGAACGATGCGTTTCAACGAAACTATAGCAGGTCAAAGCGTGACTATTTTACCATCGGTAACTTTCTACCGCTTTTGCACCGAATTTTGGATTCCGTCGCGGAAGAATAAAATTGATTCGAAGGTAATAAGTCGCTAACCCTCTAAATTATTCTCCAGTTTGTCTGTCAAATTTTGGTAGCGACCAAAGTTGATCGGACACAAGGCAAAATAGAACGGAAACGCTATTATCTATTATACTTGTGCGTATAATAATTTCTTAATATTTTCTGATATTTTGTTCTACTGAATATGCACGTTCATTAATATTCGCCTACTAAATGTATACATTTACACTTTGCACCGCGTAAGTTGTACTGAAAAAATGGCAACAAATTGAAGACGGTGTAGCAGGAGAACATCTACAGTGTTCCTGATAAAACTACGTATCTCATGCGATCTGTTCTTTATTTTTCATGAATATGCACAATATTACGACATGCAGCGGGAACGGAGTGTTGTTTCTATGCGAGATCATTGTCACACGGAGTTCGCTCTTCGTTTGTTTCCATTTTCGCTCGGTCTTTACCAACACCGATTTGTAAAGGGTTATCCAAAATAGACTATAGGAACACCTCCTACCTTTACTTTTTTTCTTTCCCTTTCTGCTTTACCCTTTTCTAATCTGTTTTTTTATTTCTATTATCTTCGTTCGTTCTCGTTTCAATTTTTATTTTTTTCACCTCTATTTTACTACCAAACATGGCGTTTCACAGGTATTCTCATTCAACGTGCTAAAGGTACTTTTGGATAACCTTATACTACGATTCGGAAGCCGGCCAAAAATTACCCGCGATCAGTCCGAAAAATCATACTCCGTTAACCGAGGGAAGGCGAGCATGTGAGCAGCGCGCTGGCGCGTTACGACAGGAAAGGAATATTCTTTTAAGAACACGCGAGTTTATTTTTAAATTGTTGCAATACTTGTCCGAAAGGTTGAATTTAATTAACCTTGCCTCGAGTGGCTTATCGCGTAATGTAAAGAGTCACTTATCTTGTACGTACACGATTGCATCGAAAAATTGTAGCGCGAGATTTCGCGTCGAGAAAACCGACGCCGACCGACAGCGACGCGTACGAAATCGCCGTCGTAAGCATGTTTCGCGCAATAACGTGATTCTGTATTCATTCACGTTCGAATACGGGAATATTAACTCGAATATGGGCAGAAGTCAGGGGCGGATGCGAAATCCATTTTTAAGGAGGGACGAAATGTTTGAATCGTGTAAAGACGCAGTGTGTTTCACTGAGGCAACACGCGCACATGCGGCAATGACGCGTGTGCCGTGGAGTTCTTTAGATAAAGAGATACCGAACGAATAGTATCGCGAAATAATGTAGTCATTGATGAAGCATACGCGACAGAGGCTATTCATTTTTATATAGAATCATTAGGGCGTTACCCTGGCTCCCTTAGCATTTTTGCGTCAAACGATATTACTATAATAAACAGAAAATAGGTATAACAAATGCGACATTATAGATCAGATTGGAATAGGACGGCAACGATTTTAAAACGATGATATTAAACGACTTGCGCTGGCAATTATTTTGCGAGTATCTGTGATAAACTTATCCGCGACAATTTGCAGTGATTTAATTTCTTTATAATTTCGAGACCGAATTTCACAGTGGTAAAATAAAATAAAACGTACTCGTGGCAATTCTTCCTTAATTTTGCATGTTTTTCAACTTCGAAAGTTGCACGGTTTTAGTAGATCTAATCGACGCGTATAACACGCGTTATTCCAGCGTAAGTGGTTAAGTGGCGGACATCGATACAACGATGGAGAAAGGAATGGAAAATGATTGATAAACGCGAATAAGAATACGCCAACGAGACGAAACGTCGGCGAATTTAAATATACGTATCGGTGGGTCACTTTTAAGTCTCGTGGCGTTGTACAGAATAAACTCGATCAACTTCGATTCTTAAAATCACCGCTCCAAAACGAGCGGAGTGCAAAGAAAAGCTTCCAATAATTTTACGTAATCTTCGTAAGGTCTGAAGTTTACGATGCTTCCTATCGACGTGCGGTCTATCCTGTAGCTGGTCAATGATGTGGCGTTATACGATCGCGCGTAGCTCGGCGAGCAAAATAGGAAGCTTTAGGGAAAGTTCCAAAATACCGAGAAAAATTCTAAGATCATCGATCTAATCGGTAGGCTCGAGTGTGCGTTCGATAAAATGCTGTACGCGTCATGGTCATGTGATGACTATAATTAGTACGATCGAGCTAGCCACGAGACTCGAGTTGGAGGGGCTTGGCGACGCCGACCAATCGACGCTCGCTTCGATCGACACACCTCTGTTTCCACCAATCGCGAACGATACTCCGAAAAGAGCGGGAAACTTTCGCTTTTTTCGCGTGAGTCGGAGTTTATTCCAGGCTGCCATCTACGACGTCATTTAACGGCATGGGTTTTCAACGCTATTTTTTTATTAGCTTTATTCCCACTATTATTAACCTGTGCCTTTGGAAATTTCTCGAGGATCATATTCGGTAGCGTTAGAGCTTTTCATCGTTGCAATATATCGTATCGCGTGCCCAACACTGATACGTTGTACGCAATTTATACTTGACAATGTTCAACATTATGGGCTAACATTATTGTTACGGTTTAAAATAAAGTTTATTATATATATATGTATTTTTATTGGTGTATTTTTATTAGGATTAGCGACCAATATATATCGCGAATGTGGTTTACTATAACGCAAAAGATTAACCCCTTGCCGTACAATAACGAGTCGCACTCGTGGTATGAATTGCAGCACTGTTTCGATAGAAACAGATTCTACTTGCAAGACAAGCTGAACTTTTACTCGAACTTACGTTTTATAGTTACTATGTATAGTTAGTTTGTAAGACTGAGAATCATTAGCTAAAAGTTACGTATGTATATAATATTCGAATATTTTATATACGATGCAGCGTAAGGATAATAAATAGCTTACGTAGCAATATGCGTTGGTAGTAAAAAAAATGTATGGCAAAAGGTTAAATAGTGATTGAATTTTTCTTACGGTCCACCGATTATTCGATTTTAATGTTTAACCTACTAAGAGGCGACGCGTTTTAACATTGCATTTCATTTGCAATTTCTTCCAGCCACGTTACCGCGCCGATATCTGCTTAAAAAAGAAGTATATTTGCTGTCGAATTTTCATTACGTATTATTAACACCAGATTTCACAGTTCAAGTTACAGGAATTATAAATACTATTTTTTAAACGACTTACGATTAACCAAATCTGGTGTTAAAAACGGTAGGAACACGTTTTCGTATTAAAAGTGGTTTCATTTTAAGCGCACCTTCGTCGTCATTTTTCCTGGAATTTAGTAAGAGATAACATTGAAGTGTTCGTAATAATAGAATCACCCGTCTAATAGGCTGCATCAATTGTGATCCAGGTACTTAACGAGACAATTACGCGAATCCAGTGTCCGGATTCGTGACGCAATTTTTCTGACGAAAGCATCCAGCAATGTCGAATATGCGCGCGCAAAAATTCCCGCGGCTCGCGCAACATTTTACTGTTACCGTGTAAATTGAACTAGAAAATGGAAAATTACATAAACGATCCGGGAGTTGCGTAAAAAAAAAAAAACTCATCGGACGATTGTGAAACCGGTGAAAAAAAGCTGAATGGGTTTACGTAATATATTTCATATTAAGAAACACACATCCTACGTTGTTTACTCGTTTGCTTATTAGCGAAAAATTCTTTCGGACCGCAAATAAGAAAGAGTTACGCAGCTTTCACGGCCGGTGCTCTAAAGTAAAAATAGCCCCGAATGGCGACGCAGGCACGTACGTTTTCTTAACCAGTTTATTCAATGAACGAATTCTTTTTACTTCTCCGCTCTCTGTGTATCCGACACAGGGACGAGTCGAGTTGCTCGAGGGCCATTGGCGATATAAATAAAAAAGTCTCCGAATAATTATTACCGAACTCGGTAAGACCGAATGAAATGCTGAACTTTACTGGACTTAAACCGAATATTGTCAAGATTCTTTTGCGTGATTTTGGTAGAATTAAACGCGTTACCATCGAATTCTGCCACGTGCAATTTTCTAAGTTCAAAGAAAGAGACACCGAAAATTCGTGGTCCGTTAAAGTCTAACCGAATGGAATTTCAAGCCATCGAAATTACCAGATCTTCACGCGTTACCAAAGTTTTAGATTTCTATGTCTTTAAATCGACACATATTTGAATTTGCCAAGCGCTTCGATTTTCAAGCCATCGAAAATTACCATTTTAGTGTTTGAATTTTTAAAGGTGTAGACTATTCCCACGCCTCTGAATTATCAAGTTCTTGGACTTTCAAACGCGTCAATTCTCAAGCTATCGAACTCCAAGCCACCACATTTCCAAGCCTTCGAATTACCAGAGAGATTTTCGCCAATTTTTTACATAATTTCACGTGTGTAGTATAACAAGTAATATAAAATAATAAGTACAATAGTTGTGACAACCAGAGCGAGTAGAAGGTGATTTTGATTTGCGAAAGGGCGAACTTGGAGCGCAACGCTTGTAACAATTACGACTTTTACGCGTTTGAAGAATGTTAGGCCCGCAGAATCGCGGACGCCCATTGGTTAATCCGCCACTGGGCCGAGCTTATCGCTTTGCAAAGTAAATCTTTGCAAACGCCTAAAAGCAACGTCGCGGGATATAAATTCGTTGGAACGGTACCGTATAAATAGGCGGCTTAAAAAAAGCCGCCGTTCGCGTGTTGAAAATTACAAAACCGAAATTCCGACACGGCGATTTGCATTTAAACGCGTGTTCGATATCTCATTATTTAACATTTATTCGCGCCGAATTAACGTGCACGGCATTAAAAAGGAAGGTGTTGCGATTTTGCATCTCCTATCAGCTTTTGCGTCACCGATCGAACGTTAAAAGCGTGACTCTTGTTTAATTGAACAATTACAATGCCACGAATGCACGGGTAATTAACCTTTCAGTAGCGTGGATTTACCGAAGCGGTGCAAAAACCTTCGCGGCGGAACGTTCGCGAGTCCATTCGTCGTTCGTTCAAAATTTAGGCGTCGCTATTTCGCGTTCTATTTTTCCGCCCTGTTTCGTCGGTATTTTCGGTTCGATTTACGTTAACCCTTTCGCTGTTAACTCGTTGCACTCCGTTAGCTTTGCTACTGTAACAACGTTTACATCCACGTGGGAAGATCTGGCTCCGTTTTGTCCACGATTATTTTTTTACCGTTCTAAGCTTTTAAAAAATCTGGAAAAATTCCGGGACACTTATCGAAGTCTCTACTTTAACGCACAGTCGCTACTTAATCCGTTGCCCTACGATAACGAGTGAATTATGGTGCGTATTCCGTAAAAATAGACGCCATTAACAGCGAAGTTTAATTCGAACTTTAATTTTAGATTCTCATTACAATTTTGAGAGTTACAAGATGGAAATTGCTGATCGAAACGATACTTTATTTTAGTACGTTAGGAAAAATGCAGTATTCTATCCAATTTTGTTTTCGCGTATCGCGTTCATTTATTCCGAGTAAAGACATACTTGTTTTAGTTTATCATCTTATTGGTTACCATCGACAATATACAAATAATAACATAGGTTGTAATATAAGTGTATAATAAGTAACGTAAGTGTAATTAAGTAGCGTAAGGAAGATGTAGCGTAACTGGAAGTCATCCTAAGTCGCAAGGCAACTACTACAATACAATACTCAAAACAATTTGCTTGCGATACGATATAAAAATGGTAACCGATTAACGCTAACGTAAGCGGCTAATAAAATATAATCGTAGGGCAAGGGGTTGTTAATTCCAATAGAGTCCCACAAAAGGTTCTAAATTCTTCACGCTGAAAAAGCATAGAATTCGCAAACCTTTGGTGTAAGTTTTACGCTACTTGGAAATGTTTAGAACAGCAGTGCGCCATATTTTAATCAACATTGAAAGGGTTAACCGAAACGGGTTACATCGAAACTAACCGCGATGGCGAGTCTACGATTTCCCGTTGCAATAATTAACCCTTTCGCTACGGTATGTTAAAAGTGAAAAGCGTTTCCGATGCAAAGATGAGGGTAATTTTGATTAATTTAACAACGGTTTGGGTGCAAATATTTAGATGTTTAGTGCCATTAATTAAAATCCAATATGTACCAATGATAATAAAAGTATTATTGTGATGTTACGATTAGAAAAGGTATAGATGTATTTTAACGTATGATAGCTCAATTATTCAGGACGTATATATACGTCCTTCGTAGCGAAAAGATTAATATTGTGTATAACCAATGTAGGATATTCCATTCGTAACGCGGTATTTCGTTCCTTAAAGTAAGAACCAAACTTACACACCTGTATTCGAATAATTTTGCGACTCAATGTATACGTTTAGTAGACTACAAATAGCCGAGCATTTTAAGCAGACTATTGAAACGCGAAATTCGGCGAGAACGCGTTAAATTCCCGTTCAATGGCTACCGATACAAATAAAGGCGAATAGAAGACGTTGGCTCGTTACCGTCGCCAATTACCGCGGCACTTTATCGAACGCAATAATGTCGCTTCTAAGAGGATTTCCATGCAAATGACCACGTGTACCCGCTAAACTGGTATTTGTATCTACGTCAAACTTGTAAGAAGATCTGAGAACACCTTTGTCCTCATTTTCAATTGTCCGTTCCACAGTGTTACACTTTAATTGTGTTACTTTTCAAGTTGAAAGCAACGAAGATAGACGTAAGTATGTACTATTGGTAGCTCGGGAGTTGGAACTCTACCGACAAGCTAAAACACGCAAGGGACAAAGAAAATCGTAGCTCGCTTCACCTAGCCCTAGCCCCCTGAAAGAATTCTTCGTCACTATTGGCGAATTCTTCGATTCCGTCTTCTGCCCATCCCGCAACAAAGAAGGCGAACGAAGCAAAACGCAACAGAGTGAGATGGAGCAACAGTGACATCGGCGTACGATGTCTAATTCATAGGTTCAGGAGCGTTTATAAATCTGGAGCCTATGAATTAGGCATCCTAGGCCAATGTCATAACATAACATATCTTGATTGATTTCCTTCGAGGATTACAATGGAGTTCCGTTTTTTACATCTCCCCCTCCTATAATCCTACAATTACAACTAAATACTAAATCTTAAATAACAATCAATAAACAAAAACAAAAACAAAACTGAACCACAATGACGTATCTAACCTACTACACTCTATGTTTTCATACTTAATCTCCTAGGCCAATGTCATTGTTGCTCTATCTCACTCTGTCGCATTTTGTTTCGTTCGCTTACTTGTTCGTTCCGCGATGGGCAGAAGACGTAATCGAATTCGCCAATAGTGACGAAGAATTCTTTCAAGGAGATAGGGCTAGGTGAAGCGAGCGACTGATTCCCCTTGCCCCTTGCGTCTTTTAGCTTGTGGTTGACTTCCAACTCCTGAGCTCTTTATACTACACGCATATACGTTGCGCGACGAAAACTCGCAAGTCTGCATCGCGTTCAACTCTGCTCTGTTCCGGTTCGCAGTGGCTCGGATTAAAAATCGTCCGGTGTCATTGTATCAATTAAATGTGCACATAATCGACGTACAGCGGTTAAAAAAAGAAAGTATCTGCACGTCACTGTATTTATTTTCGTATAAAATATTCGCTGCCGGCGCACACGTGCGTCCATGTTTTTGCCGAATATTAATCAACCGATAAACTGAACTAAACTCCCTCCTGCGTGTCCTTTAGTACTCTATTAGTAAACCTAACGCACGAGTATTGCACAAATTAACCCTATGCGGACGAGCGTCGACAAATACTCGCCTGATCATATTTTGCCTTTCCGAACCCATGTCGACTTTTAAAGCACAAAACTTAATGCAACGAATACTTAACGTAATAATAAACATTTGAAATCGTTGGAAATGAAATGGTTTGGAACTCATAAGCGTGAAAACTCAAAGTCGTGGAATTCAAAACTAAAGTACTCTCACGAGTGTCATTACTTCTCGTCCGCAAAGGGTTAACCATCTTAGTAGCCGTACAACGGAAAAGGCTTTGCAAAAGCCGATACGTATATCGATTCGCGAATACCGAAAAGGTTAATAACCTGTCTAAAGCCGACGTATCGATTCTCGAGTACTAAAAGGGTTAATAACCTTTGCACTCGAGGATCGACCCATGATCGCTAAATTAAAACAGTTTTCAAAACTCCCGAGTGCAAAGGGTTAATCTTCGAAGCGTTTATATTCTACAGCTTTGCTCGCGAACTCTGTAAACCGTTTGTCGCGTATCGTTCTGGATCACAGGTTTATATGCCATATAAGGTAAATGATCCAAATTACTGTCACTTTGATTCGTTTATTTAACAGCAAAGTAACGTATAAAGAATCGTGAGTAAAGAAATTTTCATACGAAATTTGGACTTCGGTTTACGTAACAACGCATAGACATTGTATATTCGTTTACAGTTAATATTTAAAACGAAATATTAGGAGGTACATGTGCTCTTGAACATTGAAACGTGACCAATGTAATTGTAAAGTATGGAACGCGTCATTAAATAAGGACCATGGACTTTGTTGTACATTTTCAATTACGTAGCGATGAATTTATTATATCGAACGTATAAAAAACTGTTCATAAGTGAAAGAGGGGTTGAACAATATTATGACGAGAAACTGGAACGATCTTTACGTTAACGACGTTCTAAAATAGTTACTTAAAATAAAGTTACTTAAAGCGCGAACCTTAAAGTGGCAGTACGTGATACATTTACCCTATAAGCGACAGTGTCGTCACAGACTTTCGAACAAGCGGTCGAAATTTACAAGCTTAACAACGACGAGCAACGAGCTTACTCTACGAAGGCGTTTATATTCGTAAAGTGCATAATCTTCGTGTTGCATGATTTTCCACCACCTTCTGGCAAGTTTCGGATTCCGTCGCGAAGGAATGAAATTGGTTCGAAGACAATGAACTCGTCAGGCCAAGAATAAAACTTTTGCGTACACCTAATAGTAAGCGTTTACCTTTGATATTTTATACACCTTTGCAAGTTTCACCGCAAGTGCACGAAAATCCGCGGTCTAGTAACGAAAAATCGTAAATAACATCTCGAGCCATTTGGACACGTTCTCGAAATCTATTCACTATTGTAATGCTTCAACTATAAATGCGTTAACTACTAGATTAGTAGTTTATACCTAGACAAATTTTCCAACTTACTCATACTTCATTATTCAATTCGCTTCGTGCTGTTGCTCTAAATATAATTTATACCTACACCTAACTCTAACTCAATTCATTTGATATTATTCAATTATTTTAGATACTTTCTTAAATGTAATCTCGCACTCGTGTGATATAGTGAACGTATCTCGGGCCCTCGTCCGTAAATAAATAAATGATGAATGAATGGATTAAAAAGTAACGACTTTGGCGATCGTAGCGTGGCTTGTTCGTGCATGCGGACGGAGATTGAGGGCAATTGTCTAGGGGAGTAGCATTAATGTCACCTATGCTCGATATATCGCATACTTTAACCATTTGCGGACGGGGAAAAATAATGTTTAACGAATTTTTGTTCGATTATTTTAACATTTTCAAGACGTTATTAAACGAATACTTGACCAATTATTACCAGCAGCGTATAGTGATCGTTTTAAGCTGAATTTCTTGTTTTAAAGATTGATATTGTGGCGGCTCTCCTGCACCTACCACTAGAGGGACATACGAAATAGGCTTTCTCGAAAGTACTCGCTCCAACTACCTCGTCCATATATATACCGCCTTTAACCTTCTTTCCAATATCCCAAGTCTAAGGCAGGGCCTGCTAGGTAGCCTTACTGATGAGTCCACTAGCAGGCCCAGGACGAAACGCAACACCCTTCCTTTTTCCTATTCTATCCCCTCTCTACAGCTCCATAATATACGTCCAAAAACACCGAAGAACTTGGGCGATTATTTCCGACACTCGTCCGCAAAGGGTTAACACGAGGTTTACGGACGTTACGCGTATACGTCGATAGGCTTCCGGAAAAATACATATATTGCATATAAATATTCGAACGTAGAAGCGTGAGGATGAAGAGAATCGCGTGGAATACATATACGTACCATTGTATTAATTAAAGTTAAGATAAAGTACTGAAAAATAATATTTATCATCTCTATAATTGTAGGTATGAAATCTGAACGGCGTCAACGTGACGAGTTCCATAAACCTGGTGTTAACTAGTACAAGTTATCCTGTGCAACCTTGCTCCAACGCAAGACTTAACATACTTTCGGATTAATGTCATCTTTCCTATTAAATTCCCTTTCACTCTTGTTACGCGGCTATTTCACGAAACAATATTTACTCGCGATACTTTACAGAGTAACGTTTACTCGCAACAGTTTGCGTGGCAACACGATAAATGATCCACGTACTGTCAATGTTCCTATAACTGCCACTTGAATTATTTCAATAGCAAAGTAACGTGTAAAGAATCGTAAGTAAAGAAATTTTCATACCAAATTTCGACTTTGGTTTACGCAACACAACGCATAGACATCGTATATTCGTTTAAACTTAATATTTATAAATAAGTATTAGGCGGTAAACGTGCTGTTGAACATTGGAACGTGATCAATATAATTATAAAGTTTGGAACGCGTCATAATTCAGTAAGGCGCGACGTTTGCTATATATTTTGTATCTGTTACGCAAACTGACGCGTTAATATACTTTGTAAAACGTGTTTCTATTTAAATGAAAAGTTTTCGAGTGACAGTACGAAGGACCGTGGTCTTTGTTGTACATTTTTAATTACGTAGCAATGAATTTATTATATTGAACATATATTAAAAAAATGTTCATAACTGAAAGAGCGGTTGAACAATATTATGACGAGAAACTGGAACGATCTTTACGTTAACAACGTTCCAAAATAGTTAAATAAAGTTACTTAAAGCAACAATCTTAAAGTGGCAGTACGCGGTACATTTACCCTATTTTACTCGCGATACTTTGCAGCGTAACGTTTACTTGCAACGGCCTGCGAGAAACGCAACCCACCGATCTCGGTTAAATAATATATCTATTATTCAATCGTGTCCAATAACGTTATGCAAACTTGTCCATCGGCGGGAGGACAAGGGAATTTTGTTAACGATCGTCACGAATGTGTTTCTGTTAGGCGAGCGCAGAAGTTACGCGGGGAATAGTTTCGCTTCTGCGAGTTAATTTTACCTAGTCTAGAAGATGAAGCAACGAAATTACGGATCCCGCATATTGGTCGCGAAGTAAAGGTTATCCAAAAGCACCTTTAGAATGTTGAATGAGAATATCTGTGAAACGCCACGTTTGTTAGTAAAATAGTGGTGAAAAAAATAAAAATTGAAATGAGAACGAACGAGGATAATAGAAATAAAAAAACAGATTAGAAAAGGGTAAAGCAGAAAGGGAAAGAAAAAAAGTGAACGTAGGTGTTCCTATAGTCTATTTTGGATAACCTTGTATCTGGCCATTTTAGGCCTTATGGGTATTTAAAAATAGTGCTTAGCGATTCGATTGAAATCTATTTCGTTTGTAAAATAATCAACTTGATTTGAAACACTCTCTATTACATATTTTTACTGGCACGTGGTTACGCGTGTTAAACTTAACACTAGACCTACCGACAATTACGGTGTACTTATTTATACGAAACCAATTAAAGCATTAGATATTTGATGAAGTATTATATATACAGTCACTTCTCGACTTACGACGGGATTCGGTTCCGCAACTTCAGAGGTAAGTCGAAATGGTCGCGAGTCGAATTTCATACGAAAATAAATAATATAATTGTAATAGACATATGTACATCAAAATTAATTGCCTTTCGTTCTGATATTTAATCGTTAACCACATGTAAGTAAATAATTATATATTTATATGATATATATTTGACGAAAACTATACAAAATTGATACATTTTTTTAATTTCTTTATGAAATTTTTTCGTCGTAAGTGCGAACGGTCTTAACTCGAGAAATTACTGTAATGCACTGGAAATAAATCTATATTTACCCCCTATATATAAAATCACGGTATTATTCGAATGAATTACTGTAAGTTTATATAACCGTTGCGAGGAATTGCAGACAACTCATTTTGACCACTTTGATAATTCTAGTGTTAAAGTAATGAGGCAACGCGAGTTAAATTTTCGAGTCGTTGGAATATTTAAAGGAACGAAGCTACGTGGGCGTATTCGAACGACAATTCAATTCGTTTCGTCGATGTTAAGCATAACACGCACTCGGCGTTTTCCCCGTCTGTTATCGAATTAACGTAAAAATGTTCGAAGTATCGCTAAACAGCTGCTACGCCTTTGCGTACGTGATCGCCTAAAAAAAAACAGCAAGGACACGTCGGTCACATTTAAAGCGTCCAACAAGAGATTCAAAATCTGCGAAAAATAGAATCATCCTCGAAGCTGATCGACTGCTTTAAACGTTCCTTTGCTTCGCCATTTAAAATCGAGGCACGTGAAACACGACGTTAAATTGAATTCTATCGCTTCCTAATTTTGCGCCCACGCTCGTAGATTTCTCTCTCTCTCTCTCTCCGGAAGTTGTAAAAATTTTGCAATGAGGAAATTGAATCGAACGTAATTTCAACGACGCGGTCAAATTAACGTAGAAGCTTCGAATACAAATTTTGTACTTCGAATATCTAAGCGTTTAAGTTCAATTATTAGATTGCGGATCTTTTGCGAAGCGGTTATATTTTTGTTACCATTACCAATGCTGATGCTTACGAAATTTAGTACTAATCTACTAGTTTCAATTTATATATATATATATTTCCCCATTATTATTATTATTATGATTTTATGCTTTTACACGTTGTTTTTCTGTTTGCGTACTTCTCGTTGAATGCTGTACTTCGAAATACTATTCTATATTGTTACACTAAAGGGCGTCAACCCGTTGAATAAACTAATAATAATAATAGTAATAATACTTAGACTGATTAACTGTTACTCTACGCTATTAGTCCATCTACTAGATTGGCGAATATTTCTGCATTCGTGAGAGATTTCTAAATACGTAAGAAAGTAGAGAATTCGTGTAATTTGTCGAAATGTACAGACTATTCAAAAAGTAAAGCAACTTCCCTGCATAAAACTATCCACGCTCTACTAATTACTATCAGACGGCGAATTAAAATGTTTACCAGCGCGCGTAGATAACGATTAATTTCAACCTAAACTAAAAATTCGAACGAGTGCCGTATTTTTGATACGCGGTATATTTTTACGTACCACGTTCGCCGTACGTCTCTTTTCCCATGTATCGAAATTTTCCATAGACTCGTGTACGCATCCGCGCTATCCGATAATTATATTATTGTTTTGCTTCTCGTGATTAGAGTTTCAGCGTAAACCTTAGACCCTTTCCCGCGTCCCGAAAGTTTACGCGAACGTTCAAATTGAATATTAGTACACGGACGCTAATAAACATTCGCACGCCATTCACAACAACTGGGAACAGAGAATTTCGAGGAACACCTCTCATCGTTGCCAAACAGAGATCGCGTGTACAACGATAACTGCGCCCATAATTATGAGAGTGGTCTAAGTGATAATTTACAATAAAAGAAAAAATGAGTTTATCAGTTATTTCATCGCATCGCATTATTTTAAACCAAGTTAACCCTTTGCGGACGAGCGTCGACAAATAGTCGCCTAATCATTTTTTCGCTTTCCGAACCCGTGTCGACTTTTAAAGCGCGAAACTAAATGCGATGAATACTTAACGTAATAATAACTATTTGAAATCGTTGGAAATTAAATGGTTTGGAACACAAAAGCGTGAAAACTCAAAGTCGTAGAATTCAAAACTAAAGTACTCTCACGAGTGTCATTACTTCTCGCCCGCAAAGGGTTAATAATTCAATGTACGTGGGGCGGCTCTCCTGCACCTACCACTAGAGGAACATACGAAGTAGAACTTTCTCGAAAGCACTCGCTCCAACTACCTAGTCCATGTATATACTGCCTTTAACATTCCTTCGAATATCCAAACGTCTTCTCATTACCGCACAGAGGTTAACACCTCGTGCCGATAACACCACCATGAATACTCCTTTTCTCCGGTAAGGTGGCTTTAGCTACCAGGCACAGTACTCCCCTCCCAATAGAAAACATTTCCAAAAAAAGAAGAACCTTCCAATATCCCAACTCAATAAGGCAGGGCCTGCTAGGTAGTCGCATTGATGAGTCCACTAGCAGGCCCAGCACGAAACGCAACACTCTTCCTTTTTCCCATTCTATCCCCTCTCCACAGCACGTTTTACGATATCGTCAAAAATTGAACCGTTAGATAGTGCTCTGTTCGTTAAACGTTGTATGGAATTCGTTTAGAAAAATTATACGAAATGAATATATAAAATATATATACAAATTATATTTATTTATGAAAGTGGTCTATATATCTCGAAACAAGAAATATATGATTTTCGACCACTTTCATAATTACGGGCACAATTAACCACTGCTGCGATAATGTGCAGCATTTAAGCACAATATCATGGACGCTGCCAGTCACCCAGAAAAAGAAGATCCGAATACGCCATCTCATGTTTCGATTCTCGTCAATTTAACCAACTTACTCAACGCTACTTAATTACTGTGATTGCGTTCAAAATGTTTCGCTTTATTTATTATCGCGATGATATTTGAAAATTTCTACCCACGCATTTTTATGCGAGTTCATGATTACTATGAGCTCTCTGTAACGTAGAAGCTACATACAATTACTGACAAAAGTTAAGAAACAAAGTAACTTACGAATTGTTGTCTATCCTTTCGCTTCTAAGATTCGCAGCTCAAACTTTACAGTAGTATAAAAATATAGTATCACATGTGTACACGTCGATAAACAATAAGTCTACTATTATTTCGAATCCATGTGTCTCGAATGATAACGACGACATAAAGCTTCGCGAATACGTACCATGTTTCTTAAATTTTGTCACGAAGCGTATGTACTCGTACATTTCTGAATTTATCGAATTCTAGACGGCCATATAATTGTAATTACTGATTACTAGCTTTCAGATCGAAGTGGAAATTTTAACTCCATTACTGTTTCCCTCGTCGCGAAGATAAATCGAATTCGGGTTACGAAAGATAAAGAAACGGAATATAAATGGAGACACGTTTTACCCTCCGCTTCTAATCATCGAATAATTTAGCTTGTTGCACAATAAACGTCGCTTTTGAGCGAAGTCCCCTCTTCCAGCTATTTTAAAACCGAAACCTGCTCCGCCGTTAAAAGTTCGCGTGTCGCAATAACGGGACTTTATTAATTCTCACGATTCCTAGTTCGACTAAAAACGTTGATTGCAAAACATAATGTCAGAGAGAAAACTGACATTTATTCGCACGAATATTTACTTTATTTACTCTTGGTTATTTTACATATTTCGCGTGTTCCGCGTATTCAGCGTATTTCTGCGTGCTTCAAGTTTACGATTGCACAAAAAAATTCACAGCGCGATCGGTTCGAGGGAGCTTTTAATAAAAGTTACAGTGGCGAGCGTATAAATAAAGATATACAGTCGCCCGTAAATTCAATAGATTATACTATATCAGATTTACGTTTCTACTTCCCCCCGCGATGTATCGCTCGAAACTAGATATCTTCTAGACTAAGAAATCGTGAGACACTCGATTCCGCTATTTTTATTCAATTTACCACAGCAGAGCCTTCATTATCCGAATTCCGAATTTCTCGCGGCCGGCAAAAATTCACATAAATAGAATATGGTGGAAAAATAAATAAAAAGCTTTCCTCTCGAGTTCACTCTGAGCGTTTGTTAATCGTGTTGAGCTTCTCGCGTCATTCTTCGGCCAAATAACCGTGTTTCCCTGGTTTTCGTGAAATTTGTTCTTCCCAGATAATTGGAGATAATTAATACGCCCAGCTTCGAGTTCCGATTTATTTGTTTCTCGCGCGCGTTAGTTACGATTCCTCTATCAAAAGTTGCGGGAAGAATTGGGAGTACAGTTGGCGAAAAACAGCGCGAGGAGCGTGGCAGGATTGAAACCGCGTGTATTTAAATTTCCCGTGAACGTGCGAACGATTCGATGATTTCACACTAGGTTTACGGGCATTACGTGCATACGTCGACAGGCTTCCGGAAAAATACGTATAGTGCATATAATTATACGAACGTAAAAGACTGAGGATGAAGAGAATCACGTGGAATACATATTCGTACCACTGTATTAATTAAAATTAACGTAAAGTACTGAAAAATAATATGTATGGCCTCTATAATTTTAGGTACGAAATCTGAACGGCGTCAACGTGACGAGGTCCGTAAACTTATTGTTAATAATTAGTATAGACAGCGAATTCGAACGTCGATCGGCACAGGTAAATTATTTTGGACGTTTGTGGTACACGTCCTGTAACATTGCCTCGCTTCTTGCCGCTTCCTTTGCTCCAATTGTGTTCCCCTTTTCCGTGAAATTTGATTCCATCGAGCGGAGTATGGAGTACAGAGGGATCGTAATTAATACGTGGAAATTCAAGTTCCGATTTACTTCTCTCAGGTGCGCGTTTAATTCCAGATCCTCTACGTTTGTATTTAAAAAAGGCGACGAGGTTGTAGAAATAGTAGAAACACGGTTGGGTGAAAAATTAGGCAGGATTAATATAATAATCTATTAACGCCGGCAAATAAAAACTACGTACTATATTTTAACGGTCTGCATTTGATCCGGCATTAAAATAGAAAATAGCGAACGTCTCGGTGAATAATCTTCGAGAAAGAAGGTTAACGAATACTGTATTAACGTTTACGAGTAACTTCAACGTGTATTTTTTAACCCTTCCACTTTTCTCGCGCCATTTTTCGTCCAACCGTATTCCCATTCTTTCCACAACTATGTACCACTTCTCATACGAATACAGCGAAATCGCAACCAACACGCGAGAAGAACAATTAAATCAGAACTGGAAGCTGCGCATATTATCCGCAATTCCTTTATGCACACTTATCTGAAAAGAACCAAAGTTCCCGGAAAGGGGGGAGCACAACTGGGCGAAGAATGATGCAGGAAGCGTAACAAGTTTAAGGGACATAAATATAAATTTCCTATAAACGTACGAACATTCGCGATCTAATTACAGGTGGTCACAGCTAACGAAGTAAACCCAAGATAGAGATCAACCTCCGCCGTTAAATATTTTCCGCGAATACCATATTAACGTGTACGAGCAACTTGAACCTTTATCTATTAACCCTGCCACTTTTTCTCGCGCCATTTTTCGTCCAACCGTATTCCCATACTTCCCGCACCTTCAAAGTATAGGAGAAATCGCGCAACTGATACGCAAGAAGAACAACAGTACACGCGTGTACATTATCCGCGATTCCTCTATACGCGTTTATCTAGAGAGATTCGAAGTTCTCGGAAAAAGGGGGAGCACAATTAGGCGAAGAATAACGAGCAAGGAGCGCGGAGAGGCGCGGAGTTAAGCATGCTAATTGAAATCTGTGCAGGGCTTCCGCGGCGGTGTGCCCGTAATCCGAGCAAGGGTCAATGAAAACCGTTTCGTGGCTAGAAAGAAGAGGAAGAAAATCGATGGAGTATATGTATATCGCGGTGTATACCTGTAGCTTGCCTTGACCCATGGCGAATCGTTCGATGTTGCTTTTAGGCGGGCCGAGAAGCGTATCTCACTCGGTCGAGGGAACGTTTTTATTGTCACTCGGGTGCGCGGAATCGAATGAATGTAGCGCGTGTATAATGCAAAGTTCAAATGGAACGGATGCGAGCACGACGAGAGAGAGAGATTCAACGACCGAATCCTTCCGTGTCACGGACGCGTTTGAAAGCTACTGAGATAATACGTTCGCGTACGAACGGGACGAAAGCCGATTTTTCGAAACCAGTCGTATCTCCCTCTCCTCTTTGCTTCTCGCTTCGAAGCACGCTGGGTCCCCCGAACGATTCCCATTGGACAACACACGCGCGCACACAACGCCTATCTGTCTCTCTCTTTTGCCAGTACACACCGCATTTCTCTCGACGCAACACCACACAACACAACAACACAGCAGAATTTATGCGTTAAGTACCGTTCGTGCTTCGCTTTTCCTCCTTTCTCTACGCGTAACGCGTTTCACTCTACACTCTACACATTCTACGATCCAACGTCTTCGGCTTTCTATCGCTGAACATGCAAGCCTAATTATCGGCCCATTATATTGACCTGTTGCATAACCGCCGTCTCGCTTTTCAATGGAGCTTCCCCTCTTCGAAGGGTTTTTCGGTTGAACGGGAAACTCGTGATAATCGGGGAAAATTCGGAACACCTACGCGCGAATGGATATTAGGATGTTCAGGTGGTTGCATACGAAATGAATGACTTTACGTAGCGTAAAATGTTCCAGTCACTATAATGAAACTGTTAAACCAGTCATTTTTAGTCCGAATCTCCTGCATATCGCAGTATTATCATTATTTATTATTAACGAGCAAAAGCCCGCGAAGTAAAAGAAAAGAATATATACAGTAACGTTGACGCAGGCATAGTCACATTACGTAGAACATAAAATATTTGATAGACAGTTAATAAGGAAGATGTAGATAAAACTATTGATATCGTCGGTGAATAAGTCGATGCGGTTGCAATGTTTGTTAGCAGTTTTTCTAACGAAAAGGTGAAGACGGTTAACCTGTTAGCTGCGGAATTTTTCAGTCAGAATGTTCTTCATACGCAGACATAAAAGTGAATAAAAAGGAATTAATATTGTTTAATGGTAATTTTAGTTGCTGCGAATAAACGTGTAAAGTAACAAGTGTATTATACGAATATAAAGATGCTTTAGAAAATAAGGAATTTCTGAGAAAGAAGAATAGTACGTCCAAAACATTGGTAACCCATAAGACGAGTTAACTCGTCATCCCCAATTAACAGGTTAAGGACGATAGGAGCATTGAGAATTAATAAAAAGGAATCGATGTTGTTTCGGGGAATTTTAATTGCCGCGAGAATGCAAGGATAAAGTAACGTGTTTTGAGGTTGCGAATACAACGATGCTTTAGGAGATTAGGAATTTCTGAAGAAATTTCCAAAGTATCGCGTCAGGAAGGTTGATAATCTAACGAACGAAATCGGAAAATATTTAAGATTGAGGCGTTGCGTCTAGTAAGGGCGAACTTAACGCTTCAAAATATATTTCAACACCTTATCAAATTGATTTAGGGATACTTAACGCGCATTCCCGTTGGTCTGCTTTGTAAATTTCGTCCTTTTTCCCCGTACAAATATTAACTCTTACTCCGTAAACAACGGCGAGTTGCGTATATTTGAGCGGGTAAAAAGTCTTCCGAAGGAATCTGAAAAAATTCCTACAACGTCTTCGAACGTTCCGAACCGAGATCCGAATAAATAAAGCCAGCGATAATTCGTTTAAATTTATTGCGCTAGCCTTGCAAGTATGCGAAGTGGAAAACGAAACGCGTTTCGTCGCGGCGAGGAAAACT
The DNA here is from genome assembly GCA_028830335.1 of Eucera pruinosa. Lineage (NCBI taxonomy): Eukaryota > Metazoa > Arthropoda > Insecta > Hymenoptera > Apidae > Eucera > Eucera pruinosa. Next base: position 29,543,318 of record JAMYCR010000003.1, read on the forward strand.
GACCTGGGTTTAGATAGTAAGGTTTAAGTTTATGTATAAGGAATGCTTTTTCGTTTTCCTCGTGAGATAAATAAACCGCGGTCTCCTCGGAACACGTGTTCGTCGAGTTCGCCCTTATCGCCCGCAACGCCTCACTAAAACCACCAAGTTTAACCTTAGAAAACTGAACGAAAGGCTCGTCGAGCCCGCCGAATAAAAGCTACGTTAAAAATGTGTCAACTTTTTCGGTATAGAAACATCATATCATCTAGCCACCACCTATTCAAAAACATTTACCTCCCAATATTTCGTTTCAAATACTAAGCGTAAACGAATATACGACGTCTATGCGTTGTTACGCGAACCGAAGTCGAAAATTTCTTTACTTACGATTCTTGATACGTTACTTTGCTATTAAATGAAACGAGTTCAAGCGGCAGTTATAGGAACAGTGACAGTAAGCGGGTAATTTACCCTATACGTACGAACGGATCTCGATTTTGTAAGGTAGATCGCGGATGATTTCCGAGTGGTTAAATCAAAAGCTCAACAGTGGCGTTTTAAAACTCGATTCACTAACTGTTCGCTGCGACAGCTCGTACAAGTGCTTTAAAACGCCCTGTTGAGTTTTTGATTTAACCACTCGGAAACCATCCGATCTACCTTACTATTTCCTCAAGCTTGTCCTTGCCTTCTCGATTTCACCGACGTTAAACCAAAGATCCCCAGAGATCCAGTTTATATTTCATCCGCCGCGTATTAAATGAACGTGTTTACAAAGTCGGTTAAGGCAATACTTTTCGAACTGCGACGCGAAGCGGAACGATGATAAACCTAACGATCGTTTTAACCCTTTCGCTGCGACGCCGCTGGGTCCGAAAGAGATCTCAATTGCGGATGAAAAACAATTTAAATCGTGTGCAAAAGGTAAATTATAAAATTTCGTCCTAGACTTGTCCTTTATCGTTGGAGGCTAACACCGTCTCAATGCGAAACCGGAAGTAGCCTGTTAATCGAGGTACTCGCCTCGTCGAGTACACTAATTTTACAATTAAGAATATTGAAGTTAAGAGTGGCTGTTCAGTGCTGCGTAACCCGAAGATCACTTAAGCCGCACGCACTACCTTTACTCTTTTGAATTCGCTTCGCTTCAGGTTCACCGATAGCCTCCGCGAATCTTATTTCGATTCCCAGCAACGCCCCGACCAAAAGAGTATAGAATTATTAACCCTTTGAAGAACAAATTTCCACTCAATTATGAATCTATTACGGATAGAATTTAATAACACTTGACGAATTTTCGCTCGATTATTATCTGGTAAAATTCAAATTTCTTGCTTCGAAAGTCGAGAAACTTTGGGCGGCTATTTGCCGACACTTGTCCGCAAAGGATTAAAAGATACAAAAAGAAAAGGTATAGGGTTGTCGAAAATAGATTATAGGAACACCTACGTTCACTTTTTTTCTTTCCCTTTCTGCTTTACCCTTTTCTAATCTGTTTTTTATTTCTATTATCTTCGTTTGTTCTCGTTTCAATTTTTATCTTTTTCGCCTGTATTTTACTAACACACATGGCGTTTCATGGATATTCTCATTCAACATCCTAAAGGTACTTTTGGATAACCCTTTACATAGGCTAGAGATTTCGATTCGTGCCACGTTAAAGTTATCGCGAGGCTGAATGTTGTATATTAGGAGACGGGATTTGGACGATTGCGGCTACGTTTTATCAATATGTGAACTTTACGAGAGATTAGATTTCTTCTGCTTCGAAGAGTCACGGTCAATGTTTCGGCAACAGTTGGCCAGTCCTCCAATTGAATCGGAAAAAAATATTTGTCTCGAATAATAATTATTCCAATTTACTTGAAATATACTTGCTCGATTAACGTGTTTCCAGGCGAGCGGTTTATTTATTTATTCGGACAATACACGGTACAATACAATTAGTATACTGCGAATTTTTATGCGAATTCATGTTTTTGAGAACACGATCGAAAGAGTGGAGCCCAAATTGAAGATTAATTTCACCTCCTAAATATAACATGTACTTAAGTAACTAAAGTAACGATATGTACTTTATTTTGTACGCTTTATGTATTTTATACGTATCGCGTGAATCTCGATATCTTTTCGCGCGAATGCGTAAAGATTCGCAACTTAATTATTAGTTACTCGTTGAAAATTATCCTTATTTACTCGAACAACGGTTGCGAATTAATTTGGACAACGGTAGAAATAATTGGCGATCGCTCGCGTCTCCATTTAATTTTATAAGACTATCTATTTACACGGTTATTTAATTACAGAGCGATGCCGAATTTATCAAAGAATAATAAACTTTACGATTTCACGTTCCAAGAAAAAGACCGATACGAGAAGAGTTGCGCAATAAAGTGTGAAGAAATATTTCGCACTTGGTACTCGGTACATTGAACAGACATGAATATGATCATCCACCGTGGACTATAATATTATCCGTAAAAATTAATTTAATGTTCGTAAGAATCAAATCGTTTAATAACTTTAATTGTTAAAATGGTACGCGTTACTTTCACATTTCTAACAGAGTTATTGCCGAATTTCTTCGCGAAAATATGAGAAAGACGAATTACCTTGAAATACGACGGAAGTTTCAAAGCTGATAAAGCTGACTAATTTCACGTGAACGCCGAAAATTAATTTCTACGCATTCGTGTCTACTAATACGATACGAATAAAGCTGATAAATAAATTCCCAATCGAATGTATCTTTCTTGGAATAAAGTCTCATCCGAATGAATTTTTACACGAATAAGTTCTCGCTTAAATAACTTTTTACTTGAATCAATACTTATTTTCAATAAATTTCCACTCGTATCGATTATTATTCTAGTTAATTCCCACTCGAATGAATTGTAATTCGAATCAGTTGTTATTCCAATAAATCCCAACTCGAGTGAATTTTTAGTCTAATAAATGCCCACTCGAATAAATTCTTGTTCCAGTAAATGCCCACTCGAATAAATTCTTGTTCCAATAAATGCCCACTCGAACGTATTTGCATTCGGATAATTTCTTATTTTAACTGGCTACTTATTTATCATAGGCGGAGTAAAATTTTACTCGCTATCCGAACAGCTCGGCTTTCGATGTAACACTTTTCTTACAGACACAAAGCGCGATATAAAAAGAGGAAAATTTCTGAAGGAACATTATCTGTTAGTGTTATCACACTTACCCACTGCTTATCCTCCGTGGTAGACTGCGTGCAAAGGGGGCAAATAAAGATATAAGAAAGGTAGAAGAAGCTACATTACTTAACCACTTGCGCTGGTATGACGTACAATTACTCACAAAATTGAGCATACACCTTCAAACACAATGAAAAAGATGGTTAAAAATGGTTAATTTTCAGTGCACTCAAACTATTAACCCGATTGAACATATCTTGGAAAAATTGAAGTCCAAAATAATAAATTATACTTTTACGGATAGGGAAGATTTCAAAATGAAATTAAAAGAAGAATAGGACAATATTTCACCTTCTTTATGGAAAATGAATTAATTCTATGCCATGAATATTAAAGGTGGTTAAGAAAATAGTAATCTACATGTACCATATGTATAATAACAATTTTGTGCCACCAAAGAAGTTATACTTTTACGTTTCTTATTAAGTACGTATCATTTTATCTCAAGAATTTTGTACGTACTGTCTGTAAGAATATGCGAAATATATTGAGTTTCTACTTTTGAACATGCGCGTGTATATTTACTTTTTAGTTATTCTTCATCGGCAACATAGGTGTACGCTCAATTTTGTGAGTAACTATTATGAGTAGATATTATACACGTCGATTAGTACGTATTGGATCTACCGAAAACTGCGAACGTTCGCAAATGAATAAATATGCAGTGAATTAAGAATTGTTACGAGTACGTTTTACGTATTAACTCTAACAATGGGTTAGACAAAATTTTATAGAAGTAATTTCAAGTGTCAAATTGATATAGATGATCGATAAATAATTACCAGCGCAAGTGGTTAACAGTACAGGCCTCCTACAACGCGGTAGGCAGATACGTTCCTTGAAAATACACTATAGAATTGTGGCACTGTAGGAAACGTTCCACGTTTCCTGAACCGAGTTGTAAAAGTATCGCGTTGTAAAAGAATCGCGTTGTAAAAGTACCGCGTTGTAAAAGAAACGCGTTGTAAAAGAAACGCGTTGTAAAAGTACCGCGTTGTAAAAGTACCGCGTTGTAAAAGAAACGCGTTGTAAAAGAAACGCGTTGTAAAAGTACCGCGTTGTAAAAGAAACGCGTTGTAAAAGAAACGCGCTGTAAAAGTACCGCGTTGTAAAAGAAACGCGTTGTAAAAGAACCGCGTTGTAAAAGAAACGCGTTGTAAAAGTACCGCGTTGTAAAAGAAACGCGTTGTAAAAGTACCGCGTTGTAAAAGAAACGCGTTGTAAAAGTACCGCGTTGTAAACGAAACGCGTTGTAAAAGTACCGCGTTGTAAAAGTACCGCGTTGTAAAAGAAACGCGTTGTAAAAGTACCGCGTTGTAAACGAAACGCGTTGTAAAAGTACCGCGTTGTAAAAGTACCGCGTTGTAAAAGTACCGCGTTGTAAAAGAAACGCGTTGTAAAAGTACCGCGTTGTAAAAGAAACGCGTTGTAAAAGTACCGCGTTGTAAAAGTACCGCGTTGTAAAAGAAACGCGTTGTAAAAGTACCGCGTTGTAAACGAAACGCGTTGTAAAAGTACCGCGTTGTAAAAGTACCGCGTTGTAAAAGTACCGCGTTGTAAAAGAAACGCGTTGTAAAAGTACCGCGTTGTAAAAGTACCGCGTTGTAAAAGAAACGCGTTGTAAAAGTACCGCGTTGTAAACGAAACGCGTTGTAAAAGTACCGCGTTGTAAAAGTACCGCGTTGTAAAAGTACCGCGTTGTAAAAGAAACGCGTTGTAAAAGTACCGCGTTGTAAAAGAAACGCGTTGTAAAAGTACCGCGTTGTAAAAGAAACGCGTTGTAAAAGAAACGCGTTGTAAAAGTACCGCGTTGTAAAAGAAACGCGTTGTAAAAGAACCGCGTTGTAAAAGAAACGCGTTGTAAAAGAAACGCGTTGTAAAAGTACCGCGTTGTAAAAGAAACGCGTTGTAAAAGAACCGCGTTGTAAAAGAAACGCATTGTAAAAGAAACGCGTTGTAAAAGTACCGCGTTGTAAAAGTACCACGTTGTAAAAGAAACGCGTTGTAAAAGAAACGCGTTGTAAAAGAAACGCGTTGTAAAAGTACCGCGTTGTATGAAACGTTCCGCATTTTTCCAACCGTATTGTAAAAGTACCGCGTTGTAAGAGGCCCACCTGTATTTTCAATAAGGTGAATGACCCAATTATCGTTACCGGTTTCAAGTATCGATAGCCCAAGTATTGCCCACGAATATTCGGGTGCAACTGTACGTACATATGTGCCCATAATTATGAAAGTGGTCTAAGTCATACATTTCTTGTTTCGTGATATTAGACCACTTCCTCATTTTTTTGTAAATGTTCAGTTAGACACCACTTCATAATTATGGGCACAAATATGTATATAAATGTTGATAAAAATTTTGGTTACCTTTGGCGCCGGAGTTAAAGCAGTCGGCGTGGTAGCCTTCTCCTGAATATTGTTGCACGACTAAACCGAAATTTGTTAATTAAACGCGTAAAACGCACTTTCGATTCTATGCTAAGTTTTCTCTATTTATACGATACCTCGTCCTTTGCCACTGTCATGGTAGAGCGGCTTGCAAAAAGAATCGTAGATTATGTTTTTGCTCGTTAAAACCCTTTGACTACGAAAGACGTATATATATATATTATATGTACGTCCCATAGATTTTGTGTAATACAACATATGTAAATGAAATTTCCTAACTCATCGTTTCGTAAGAATATTTGGAGGTTTAACCCTTTGCGGACGAGAAGAAATAATACGTGACAAATCTCCACTCAACTACAAATCCATCGCACATATTTAATAACGCTAAACGAATTTTCGCTGAATTATTATCGAAAGTGCATATTAGTGTCACTAATCCAAATTTGCTGCTTTGAAAACCGACATGTATCCATAGAATCGTAAAAGTTTCGGCGGCTATTTGTCGACGCTCGTCCGCAAATGGTTAACACGTTGACGCCCCGGCGTGTACCATCGGTGGCTCACACATGAATGGTCCCATAGGACGACGTGTACCATCATATAGGGTTATCCAAAATAGTCTATAGGATCACCTATCTTCACTTTTCTTCTTTCCCTTTCTGCTTCACCCCTTTCTAATCTGTCTTTTCTTTCTATTATCTTCGTTCGTTCTCGTTTCAATTGTTATTTTTTTCACCTCTATTTTACTAACAAACATGGCATTTGGCGGATATTCTCATTCAACATCCTAAATATACTTTTGGATAACCCTTTATGTATATGGTCATTAAATTGATTTAGTAAATAGAAAAAGATTGCCATACAGTTGAAACTTAATTTACTTATCGGTAATTTCAAGAATTTAAAGTGGATTCGCTTAACCCTTTGCACTCCGTTGGCGCTGCTATGGAGACACGCATAAATTTCCTCAAAAGTCAAGATTGAAAATTTGTATTTATTTACGCCAATAGAATGCTCATTTCCCTAAAAAAAATATAAATTAGAAATGGCTTTTTCCCTTTCCAAAAATACGTTACACTTTACGTTTTCGTGAGAACGAAAAAAAAGCGTGTTAAAATTACCGCTAGATCATACTATTAAAACGGTTCTAGAGTGCAAAGGGTTAATTTCAACCGAATAATTACGTATTCTTAAAAGCAAAGCACCATTAGCGAAGCCATCGATCGGATAACGAAAACCGGAAGTTACAACGCCGGCGTCAACGTGTTAAGTTAACAGCAATTTAATATTTTCTTGTCTTAAAGTTTCGATCAATTTATTCGCAACTGACCGTTTTGCACGCGCAAACAAGTCACACACTTTGCATTATTGAGTCATACGAATATCGCGTCGCAGTCGAAGGGATAATTAAAATGGCAGTACGCGGTACATTTACCCTATCCACGATACCTTATTTACGTTTAAACTACGGGGTGCACCTTCGTCACGCGAATATCGCGCCGCAATCAAAGGGTCGAAGTATGCGTACGCGAAAATATACTGCAATCGAAGCGTCGCACGATCGACGATTACCGAAGGAGACGCGTTTCAGTGAAATCCACTAGACGATAAAATGTATGCGACCGCGATAACTTTGTATTTTATACGGCGTAAGTAGGTCGAAAAATTCTACGAACGTACGTATATCTGTTAAAAATGTCTAATTAGCAATGCGATCTGGTAGCTTAATTGATTTAAACTATGTTACTCAACGAAGATTACGTTTTTCCTTTCCTTGCATATACGCGATTCCAATATTACTGCACGCGTCATCCGACGTTAAAAGTGCTCGAAACGAGGAGGCATACGTCAGAGAAATCGACGTTAATTTTCAGCAGAGTTGGAAGTAGAGTTATTCGAACGACACCTCGAAGAATTTCTTTGGATACAATTTTAATCGAACGACATTTCGATTGGATTCTTCGAGTAATATTTTATTCGAATACCGTCTCGAATAACTTTTTCGGATAAAATTTGATTCGAACAACATCTCGAGTAATCTTTGAAGAGGGAATACGAAACATAAGACGTAACGAGACAACAAAGAGATAATGAAACGTATTTAATAGAATTATTATCGATGTCCACAAACCACACGTTTGTGATGTTAAAACAGTTCTGGAGTGCAAAGGGTTAATAATAAACCCGTATTGATTTTAGAAGCTTAATAAAAGAAAAAAAAAATATGTACTTTTATACCGCAGAAATTGGTTTCGTTTAATTCGACGTGATATAATCGTAGATAATAGGCTAAGTACACTATCGCGGAGACAGGGATTAAAAAGGTCGCGATTGGGTTATCAGCGGAGAAAGCCCGAGCCTTGCTTGTATATAAACAAAATCGGTGTCTGGATCGATAAAACGAAAATAACACGACTACATATTATACAGGGGTCGCGTAACCCACGCGATATCACGTTTCATTTCATAAATTGAAAGGACCAGATAAAACGTAACTATTACGTATTTTTACGTTTTCGCGGGTCAGAAGAGTTAATGAGACGCGTGCAATTGCTTCTTTTTGAAAGCAAAGTGTATTCCGAATAATGCTGGTCGCGCGAAAACGGACGGCGATACATAATTTATCGACCTTCTTGAGAATAGGATACATTTTCTATTAACCCTTTGCTCTACAACAACGAAGTTCACTCGTTCTATAAATTACGGCACAGGTTAAAGAAAAAATGCCTACTACTGAGGATAAAATTTAGTTTGAACTCTAATTTTAATTTTCCGTTACAAGATAGAAGGTTGTGAAAGAAAAATTGCCTAGAGTATTCGAAACGTTTTGTATTATCATTTTGACACGATGCAAAAATAGTGATCAACTAATGCTAATCTAAATGGGTAATAAAATAATCGTAGGGCAAGGTGTTAATATTTACGAATAAATATTGGGAGGTAAATGTGCTGTTGAACGCTAAAACATGGCCAATATAATTATAAAGTATGGAACGTGCGATAATTCGGTAAGGCGCGACCTTTACTGTATATCTTATATCTGTCACACACAAACTGACGTGTTAATATATGTAAAAACGTGTTCCCATTTAAACGAAAAGTTTTCGAGTGACAGCACGAAGGACCGTGGAGACTTTGTTGTACATTTTCTTTCAGTTACTTAGTAATGAATTTATCGTATTGAACATGTTTTAAAAATGTTCGTAAATAAAGGAGCGGTTGAACAATATTATGCTCGAAACTGAAACGATCTTTATAATATTAAATACACGTTCTAAAATAGTCAACGAAAGTTACTTAATTGCGCGAAACTTAAAGTGGCAGTACGTTCTAGGGTACATTGACCCTATCCTATCATTTAGTTGTCTTGTAGATTAGAATCACGATCCACTAGCATCTTTAACCCTTTGACTGCGAAAACCGTTTAAATCAACGAAATCTCGAAAAGCCGATTGAATTTTGCGTAGCCATCTATCGCGAAAGGAACTTTAATTGCCCGCAAAGTTCTAGCAATCAATGATCGTTACAATTGACAGAGATAAATATCCGTCGATCGTGTTTACTTTGTTGAAACCGTTCAAAGTGCGTTCGCCTGCAACGGTTCACTTTTCAAAGCGTTTGTAAATATTTGCAAGTACCGTTGTTTCCTACGCGCGATGTAACAACGATGATTTTAACAAAAAGATACGCGATTCCCGTTGGTAAAGAAACGAGACGCGCGCTTACTTGCGATTCACGATCGAAGGGTAAGGGGGAGGAAGCAAAGAGTATCTTATAATCTTGTTTGACTTGAAACAGAAGCTAACGATAAATGGATATTACACTGTTTACTTTTGCCAAAACAAAATGTCACGCTGCAGATATGCAACCGACGAGCGTGGAACGATTAAAGATTGTTTTTCTAGATTACATTGTTTTACGGCGTTTCGTATTGATTCCCCTCGGCCTTCGGTCGAAAGGTTGAAAACAAAACAACCTTCGTTAAACCTCGGAATCTCCGTTTAGCAGAAGATCGCGGATTTGTATGCACTTACGGGAAACTTCAATGGGCAAAATGGCAAATGTATATTCGTTTACTTATCACTTTCACGGGGATTACTCGTTGACGCGAAGAAGAAACAAATACACGAATAGAGAGTAAGCTAATCTAATTTCGTAAAACGAGAGACAAACTGAATGCAAAATATTCAAAGTAAAGTAAAAATTATCGTATTTCGAGGGTAAAATATACCTCTATTTAAGCTGCGTATTTTCAATTTCGTTAGTAAAAATGTGTATTTGAATAAATATCCGCAGTGTAATTATTAGTTTACGATTCAATTGGATACAATTGCTTTATGACATGATTCCAAGTAGCAGCTACAAAAACCATATAATGTAATTAAATGGACTGCGGATTGTTACGCATTTGTAGGATTAAATGTGTTACTAAGCACATAATGCATGGAATATGCAAGAATATACAAAACATTAAAAATACGGAAGAAAGTAGGGGATGTTTAAATGATGAAACAACCCGCTGTTACAATTTCACTGCTTCAATCTTGCTAATAAAAATATGAATTTCCATAAAAGTCCGCGATCCAGTAATGAACATTTTATAGATAATATAAAATTGATACGATATAATTATAATATAAAACTGATATAATATAATTACAATATAACATTGATATAATATAAGTACGATACAAACTTGAAAGCTACTGAACAAAAATTAAAGACACTAAATTATTCTCTTACTTCTTTGCAAAAAGGGGAATACTAACAGCGGTTGTCTTCGTTATAAACCCTTCAATTATTAAACCTATCCTCGTTTATATCACGTTAACGTGAACGTGTAATACTACATCGATTGCGATGAATTAAAAGGAGAGAACCGTTCGGGAAAAACGGAGAGCGTCGAGAATTGATCGAAGGAAACGTACAAAAACCAGCGCGCCGTGTTCGATTAGAATTAGAAGGACTGAAACGTGCAAGACTAGCCGCTAGTCACCAGCGCGAAGCAAACGTTTACTTACTATCGATGACGTAGTCGAAGGAAACGCGGGCTCGGAACTATTTCGAGAAGGGAGAGTTCGCGTTCGATCCTCGTGCGATTATACCCCGTAGACGAACCAACAACAACCTACCCCGACAGCTCCCGCTCTCTATTTTCCCGAGCGCACGCGCGAAAATTTTACCGGCCCGCACTTTCCATTGCAATCGCGAGCCCACGATTGCCTCATCCCTCGCCCGCTCCGCGAACCATCCCTAATTTTAACGCACAACTGCGAAACGTGTGACGAAACTCATTCACTTTCTTGCCGTAGTTCAATCTCGTGCAACACGCGAACACATTTACTCCCGAGCTTAAGGGTTTTCGTCACCCAGCGGGGCAAAACGACGCGAGCGACGTTTCTCTCCTAACCCTTTGCGGTATAATTTTTCTTGGCTATAAATACCTGGGCGAATTAGCTAGATTAAATCTGTCGGTTAAAGGGAAACGATATAAGTCGCATGGTTCACGGTTTCGAGATATCGCCGCTTAAAGTTTTGGATATGGATTTGGAATTTCGGTCGAATTCATTTTTTTCGGCAAAAGAAACTCATTTTTTGTCTACGAAGCATACGCATTCTATGATCCAGAGATCACTCAATCTTTTCATTACAATGGACGTATATATACGTCGTCGAGAATTGGACTGGCATTTGTTAAAACAATAACTATATTTTTTCTATAACGCAGTATAAATTCTGGAATCATTCGTACATCAATATTACGGTCTAAATATTTATATCTATATCATTTTTATATTGTAAACGGTCAAATCATTGCCTACGCTTTTAATCTTTAGTTTCAATGTACCAGTAGCGAAAGGGTTAATGCATGAATTTCAATTTTCTTTAGAAACGTGACTTACGTCGTTTCGCCTTGCAATCACAGAAATATTCTAATTACTGTAACTGTACCTACAGTCACTCGCAAAAGTCTTCAAACACTTCTCAACAAAATTCGATCTGACAAAAATCACTATAGGATTACCATGGGTAAAGTAATGAAACTGTACGAGGCATGTCTAATTTATTTGATATCAAATATATCGTGAGTAGTTTATTTGATACGAATAAAGTAACATTTATGTACATTTGGAAGTAGAAAGAAATACACAGAAAACGGGTATAAAGGTTCCATTAAGAGAAATCTATTCGTTAAAGTGGCTATCCAAGAACGATTCGCTCCTTGCTACGAAATTAATAGGCACGAAGATTAGATCGACCGATGTGATGCCGTTTAAAGGAGCTACTCTTTCGAAACAGGAACAAAGATCTTCGGATTTCAAGATGCGCGAAGACTTCTATGTCTATTTCGATTTCAACGAGCGCTTTGTTGCAAATATATGCATTCGAATACTAACCTAAGACGCGTACAAATTCAACGATTCGGTCATTCACTGGTTGGTTTATTCTACTTCAATTTTTACGTAATATTGTGCCTTTGAAGGGTGCTCCTCTTACCGCGGCCAACCTAAGCGTATATTTCGGGACACACGCGTAGCATTTTCCGTTTACGAACGAGAGCGACGGTGTTTTTAAGGGATCGTTCGGAATTCTTGCCGCGTAGAACAGAACAATATGTTAAACAATGTCGAAGAAACGCACGTATCCGGGCAAGGTACGAGGATGTACTGGCTTTCAGTAGTGGCCGTGTTTTTGTCGAGCCTGCGCCTCCACGGACGCCTATTTGGGACAAACGTTCACTGGTAGATCGATAGCTTTTGAACTTCTAACGAATGCCCAGCTACACGCGTTCCTTTGCTCAAATCTAGCTTCGTTACTTAACTCTAAACTAGCTACCGACAATTAAGGTGCACTTATTTGTGCCAAAGGTACTCGAAAGATATGTAATTGAAGGAATACGAGGTGAATCGTCCAACGGAAACACTTGAATTATTTTTGTTGCTAGTAGAGATCGATCATAAATATCTTATCGTAGCTTATAGCATTCCGAAGTATATTTAAGCTGATGATAATGATTTTGTCCTATGTCACCTATTTAATCCATTCACTGCTAAATCCGTAAGTTGTACGGGCATATCGAAAAGTATAAATTGTTAAATGAGCCACGACATATGGACAACGAAAATCTAGCTTCGTTATTTAACTCTACACTAGCTACCGATAATTACAAGGTTTAAAGACAAAGAAAGAAACGAAATGAAAGGGAAAAGAAACGGTTATTAGGGTAACAATAATTGCAACAGTCACAGAGTTATCTAATTGTAAGCAAAAATACGTCGACTGTAATTATTGTGGCGTAGATACAATAATGGATACTAACTAGGGATGTACATACATACATAATTTATCGTGAAACTCTAATTTTAGCTTTGTCTTATAAAATCATCTTATTAAATTATGAAATTAATTGCACGTGACATAATACGAAACTAGCAATCAGCTAACGCTAGCTCGAATACTTTACGCAAATAAAATAATCGTACGGCAAGGGATTAAATCATAAAACCGTGGATCATTCGCCGCTTTTTGCAACGAGTAAACGCGTTTGCAACAAAAAAGTCCGCGAAAATTCGTACAACGCCTGACTTAACCGTGTTTGAGAAAGGAAACGCGTATCATTGAAATTTTGCCAAACAAAAGTAACCCACGTTTACGGAGTAAATACAGTAATAATATATAGCGGCATTCTAACCTCTTTCGGAGTACTCAGGTGCGGTATAGAATTGAGCGTGGACGAAAATCGTGGCTTTGAGCTGGAGAATATTTGCCGAACGGTTGAAACGGGAAGGTAGGCAAGGCAACGGAGAATTGCCGGGCGGTGTGTCGTAAAACGTAATTGGCTATCTTATCTCAGGTAAAAATGAACGGCGCTACCCGCGTGGGCGTCGGACGATGGCTTTACGTTGCTAGATGCAACCTACGCGACGTCATTGCTCGACAGATGGCGAGCCCCCAAGATTCATTCTCTCCCTCTTCCGCCTAGCTCTTCGTTTCTAACGCCACTAGAGGAATAAAGAAGGCGAACGAAAGGATCCAATATCAAGAATCCTAACAATAAAGTAACCTTCAAACTGGAACGCAAAGATAGCACTTTGTAACTAACTACTTTGTTATCGCTGTCCATTAAGTCTTTGCTTGTTTAAGAAATTCAAAGCGATACGTACTTACTTACGCGTGTACGTAAGTATGTATGCATATATGTACGTTTTATTGCTCGCTGTTTTCGCATTATCTACATATTGAAATAATGTAATGGTACAGTGGTGGCCAAACGATGCCATAAAATTGATCGAAGAATTATTATCCGCCGACGTCAGCAATCCGCAATTATTGTGTTCGATATATATGTACATATGTACACAGTGCCGGATGAAAGCGTTGGCGCAATTTTCATTGTCACGATACGAATGCTGTTTGGTTATTGAAAAAAATTGGTTCCGGAGGAGAAATTATTCAACGAATTCATATTTCACCTCTTCTGGTTTACCGTGAAGTAAGACAGAACGAGATACGGTCGACAATTGTTTAAATACTACGAATTTGTCGCGCGTTTAAGACAAATTTCAGCAACGAAACGCGAATGCGAAATACCCGGAATATAAATTACATCTACGATAGGAATTAAATATATTCCCAAGGTGAAACGACTTCTTATTTAGCTCCCGTTTCTTTAACTTAGTTATAGAAGCAGAAATTTGCATAAGAATCCGCAATCTTATGATTATGCATCGGTGGAGGACAAGATAACTGGGAATTTGTTTTCGACATGGTTGAGTGGACTACTTTAAATAAGGTTGCGAGGCATTATTTTTCAATATATACACGACGCGGCAAGAACATAACGAGAGTGACAATGAATTTCTGCTGACATATTTAACAGCAATCCTAATAGATGACGCCAAACCTTTACAGCCGCACAAGCGTATTATTAAATTGCAGGGAATTTAATGTAACGTAGAAATAGAATATAATTGAGGCTAACTAATTGCTACCTAATATCTAAATAAATACGACGATGAATAAAGACCTTTTATAGACACTGCAATTAAGTTAGAGGAATTTCCGAAACCTATTAAGTCGTTATACGGGTGTTATAAATGTTGTACTAAATTCTTTGACGATTATTTTAAAGGGAACAAATCTGTTCTTACCTGAGACCGAAATTAGGAACCTTTTCGCATTGTCCGTTTCTCGAAAATAAATGAAACGCCATATATCTGCTTTTATCGTTTTTAACATTGTTGAATCTTATCTTAGAATTAACTTATTGTTGAATCGCGTATGGTTGAACTCGCATAGCGTTTTAACTTCCACTCGGTTTATAATTTTTGTCGTACGAGTCCTTCTTTCGGGAATCTTCTAAATTCATCGAAATGAATCGCTTAAAAGTACACGAAAGCCGTCGTTTGTACCGAAATTAGTCAGCAATATCGATAAGACGAGTAAACAATAGAGACAGCAGTGCAACGACACTAAATGAAATCATACTTTTTAACGATCCGACTCATTTCCTGATAATTTATAGCTCGATTCGGGGAAAAATTGAAATCGTTGTCAAATATATCGATATTACAGCGCTATCTATGTAAACACGTAGTAAGAAATTCAAAGTCATTTCCTTTAGCACGTCGATGTCGTAAAACAATTATTTGCATTTCAAATTATGCTCCGCGTTCACTTTAAAAAGCAGTGGCGTTTTATTCGGTTCGAAGTTCAGAAATACTTTACGTATGAATTGAGTGTAATTTTAATTATAGATCGTATTTGTCTTAACTTTGGCAAAGGGAACTTAGAAAGTATTACGAAAACGTATCGATGTATGTACGTACGGTTCGAGTGAGCAACGTTTCTAAGAAGTAACGCGCACGTTACCAACGGGAAGAATTTTAAGCGACCTGCCGGAGAAACGTGACCAGTGAAACGTACGCCAAATTTTCTACCCGATTTCAAACTTTTAAACGTATCATAATTAGGCCACAAATTTTTATGCATTTATGGGCAGAGTTCCGTGCAATTTACATATTCAAAAAGGCACCGAATATATACATATTTAATATGCAAAAAGATTCACGATATTCAAAGCGAAGTAAAAATGATTACATTTTGAAGGTGAGACGACTCACCATTTAAATTCCACTCCTTTAATTTTGTTAATAAAATGATTTGGTTAATAAAAGATCCGCGGACTAATAATAATCACTAGATTATGATTTTTTATGAAGACCCATTTTTTTTAATGTTTCGTAAATAGAAATTGGATTTATTCACTGAATATTATAAGCGTGCTTCGCTTTGAATATTTTACATAATTTTACGCTCGTATGACGCGAGTCCTATACTTTTTACAGCACTTAAAACTTCCATAAATGCACAAAAATCCACAGCCTAAATATTATACATCAAATTACATTGGAATTGGTTAAAATTATCGACTACTTTATTACTAGCCTGCAAAATTATTAGCATAAACAAAAACAACGCTCGTAAAACGATTGTAACTCGCGTGTTTTTTTTTAAATATTTGATTACGCTTTTAATTTTCAATTGCAAAGTGCCAGTAGAGAAAGGGTTAATTTTAAGCTTCGGAAAAAACGGCATTTCGTATGAATCAACCTAATACTTCTGTTCGGTATCAGATTCTACGATAAATAGGAGCATGTACAAGCTGCGATAATATCGCTACGCTCGCCCGAAAACGTTCTTCACGTGCGCCTGGTAACGTAACGTTCATATGCGATTGCGTCAGACAATATATCTCGAGGAATTAAAGAACTCAGGCAGGTGACGTGCCTCGGTACACACCCACCGAATCGACCAATCGCGTGTTAGGTTACCAAGGGTTCTCAAATCGCTCGCTACTCGCCTGACCGTCTGAAAACTTTCCTCAACGGAAACAAATATATTCACCGCAAAACGCGATTAATGCTTTAGAACGCCCGGTCGAATAATCGAGGAAAGTTCGCAAAATATTCGGGAATTCTATTCAAATTACGTTGCACTTTTGCCGCAGAGTTGTGGAATGGAATCACCACTGTTTGGGTCAATAAGTTGTCTCTACATAGCACAGCGCGATAGGTATACAGAAAAGCGACGATGAATGAAAGGGAAAATCCACCTGTTGACGATAACGTACAAATTCTAATGCTCCGGGTATTAAGTAAGACATCAGCGATGATAAATGCCTGTTAAGAAAACGCTTAGTAACGTTATCTAACACGTTTGCAGAAGAAAAAGGAATAATATTCTAAGCTACCGAAGCACGTGCGTTTTCCAGATAAAATCTACGTGTTTCGATAAGAATAAAAGTTACGAATTCGCGTCGCACATTTTTGCAGGGCAAATTTAGTCCCCTTTATTTTTTTCTTTTAATATAATTTCTTAACGCGTTACGACGCGGAAACATTTTTTAACACGACCCGACGCGTTGCAGAAGAAAACAGAATATTTTAGGCTCGTAAAGCACGCGCGTGTTTGATAGATAAAGTCTGTGTTTAGATAAGAATGACAACATTCGTATCGCACATATTTATCGTGCAAATTTCGTATCGTTTACCTTCTCCAACGTAACGCGAAACATTTTTTTAACGCGACTATTCGAAATAAGGGAAACATTTCTATTATTAGCGAAAGAAAATTTGGCGAAACGTCTAATTAATTCGTCCCTTGCATCTATTAGGAATCACGCTCTACTTTCGCAAGAGAAAATCATCGTACGTTGTTCGGCGAACAAAACCGTATTAATCGCGTGTATGTATTTATTAATATTATTAACACGCGTAGGTGAGTGAATATTTTTCCGTCTTTCGCTTGCCTCAAGCGTCAAATTACTTCACCTTTTGTCCGCCCACGACTAATTACATGTTATGCACATTAAAGGGTTTGGTCCCGTGTACTACTAAATAAATAAATAAATTACGCTTGCGGCATTAAAATGGCGGAGCGTATGTTTTGTAAGCGATAAGTATCGTTTAATTATCCGATAGGTACTAAGGGCATATTAATTGAATGCTTAGAATCCCATTAACTAGGGTCAAATACGTATCTACGTGCAGCAGTTTAGAGGACGTCTTGCGTCATTCGTAGAAACCGCGTTATCGTTCGATCAAGAAAGCATTACTAAAGACTAACGATATTTGTTGCAAACTCTCGAGAATCGATCAACGATCCGTGCTGCGCAAGGTCAAGGATTGCTCCTACGAAGAATTCCGCCAATCGTTTCTCTTCTATTCGCTATTATTACCGTATCTAGCGGTGCTTAATTTTCCTTACACGAAACATCTTTATCCTCGGGGTAAGAAGGACACGGGAAAACTATTACCGCTCGATTAATAATAATCAAAGCTAGCGTTGAAGTGAAATATTTTCATGTACCGCGTGTGGAAAACTCCGCGTCCTAAAATATTGGATATCGTTCTTAGATAGTAAGCAATTTTATGTATCACGTCTAGTTAGATAAGTTGTCTCCAAATTCTGTCTCATCCTCTGTACACAATTACGCATCCGACTCTTGAATCCGTTACTCATTATCCCTGAATCACGCCTGACCCTTAGTCCTAGAATTCTTACCATTCCTTCTCCTTATCCCCACCATCTTCAAAACGAACCTTTAAAAGGAACAACTCATTTTTGACGAGCATTATTATATCAAAAATAATACAGCGTCGAAGTTTCGCGACGAGTTTAGAATCCAAGTGCCTAGTGTAAGATTTCTCAATAAACAGTAAATTAGGAATCTAACAAATATTGGAAGAAGCGAGTTCTTTTCCACGGCTCGTTTACGACACACGTCGGATAATTAAGATTTGGGGATGCCCGCGAACACCACAGGGATGAATGTGCACACACTGTCGCCACGTTTTGTGGCCAACTCTAACCCTTTGCAGACGAGAAAAAATAACACTTAACTTTCTACTCAATTATGAGTTCACTACGGATAGAATTTAATAACACTTGACGAATTTTCGCTCAATTATTATCGAAAGTGCTTATACTAATTCAAATTTCTTGCTTTGAAAATCGACATTTATCCAGAAAATTGAAAAGGTTTCGGCGACTATTTGTCGACACTCGTCCGCAAAAGGCTAATCGTGCGCCCGTCTCGTGGACAATACTGAGATTTTTTTCCTTCCACCGTTTTAAATATAATTAATTTACTTACTTTACTCCACGCGAGTCATTTATTTAATAAACCCGTCAACAGCTAGGCACCGAAACATACAGGATAGATATATATGTATTTAATGTTTAAGGTCACATCAACCCATCAGGATCATTAGTGACCACTTTGGTGAAAAACTTAATAGACTTGTAATTAAATTAAAATACAGGGTAGATGTTCCAATTACTGCCAGTGTCCCTATAATCGTTACTTGAATTCGTTTCTTCGATGAAGAATCGAGACTAACAAAATTTCAATACTAAATTTGTAGTTGATTTTTATGCAACAACATATGGACGTTGCATATGTATGTTCGTATTTAATATTAGGAGGTGATTCGTGTCGCGTGAGCATAAAAACGCGACTAATGTACTGTAACAAGAAAGTATGGAAATTTATCTAATGCAATAAAGGCACGGCATGTTACGATTTATCGTCTACCTGTCGTACAAACTGACGTATCTAATATACACGTAAGGATCAATTCCATTTAAGTGACGAAATTTCAAATGGCAGTACGAGGAACATTGGACTTTCTTATATATTTAACGAACAAAAAAAAAACATCGCAAATAAAGGTGACGTTAATTAACGTTACGCCCGAAACCGGAACGATTCGTAGGTTAAATAGCTTCTAAAATAATTAAATGAATTGTAAGAGACAGAATGTGGTGTGAATGGTTTTGGACTAGAGCGATTGTCGAGCGAACGGTATCTTTGGATAAGATTGGCTAAGGCGTGAATAAAAAGTGTTTGGGACAGAGCGATTGAGTTGACGTGCGGACGAAGGGTATGTGGTCGCGCCAGATTTCGGGTGAACGTGACTGACTGGGTCTTACGAATGCCTGAGATGAGCCAGAGAGGCAGAGAGATAGAATGAGAAAGAATGAACGCGTGCTAGGGTAAAGAATGCGTAAAAAGCGTGCGTGACGGAGTCGAGAAAGAGTGTCGAGTGCGAGAGGACGTAGCGAGTAGAGAGAGAGTATTTCGTGAGACTGTGTTATTTTTACTGTAAATAAACTATTACCTATCCACAAACTAAGTTTTTTCTTTCCCTTCTCGCACTTTACAACAATCCACGTGGGATTTACCTTAAAATAATCCCTACAGAATTTGCTTAAAAGTGTGAGTACGTGGTGCATCTACGTTACGGGGCGGATATACTACGCTACGTAAGCTATAAGTTGACCGTAAACTACAAAGTATTATTGCTTGTGACACCTCATCGTCAATGATCCGACGGCTAGAGTCAAATATGTAAGCACAATTTCGACAGTTGCCCTAAAAATAAACCGTCTCGCTGTCAATCGTCTATTTCTACATGCGCACGTGCACACAGAAAACACTCGTGTTTGTACGCACATATGTATGTACATATGTATGCACCTTTGTATCTGTCACAAAGCTTTTCCTTAGTCGATCGTCTAATAATATGTACTCGTCTTTCACCGGCATTTTCTCACGTGTTACGTATGTATTACACGTAATCAACCACAATAATTAATCATACGTGTTTGCCGTGATTTTCACGCATCTATTAATTGCAGCGGCTACAACAAGTACTTGCACATCGTTGTATTTATCTTCGCGCTTATGTATTCATTTATAGTATTATTTATTAGAATACATTCGATGGATTTTTCTCTATTGTTTTTCAAATCGTTTACTTGTAAATTTCAGAAGTAAGTTTAATCAATTATTATTCGTGCATAATTTCGATCGATGATCTTTTTCGATGTTTTCGGTAGCCGAAGGATTTCTACCTTGTAAAATTCTTAAGATTTGAAAACGGGACGAATACATAAATTTGTCGTTTTGCAATTGAAATATAAAATCTAATAAAAATCTCTATCGTTAAAAAATTGAAATATATGCGAATACTTTTTGTAGCCATTATATTTCTCATTTATGCACGCCGTATGAATAATAGAACTTGTTACTGTGCATCGGTAATGGATGGAAAATAATCCAACGAAAGATGACAGAAAAAAGTTGATAAGGTTAGAAAACAATTGGTTATGTAAGTAGCACAGTGACTGAAAGAAGTATTCACGCGCTTCAAACTATTGACTTCTATTAAAAAATATCCGTTTTTAAAGCTACGCCAAGCTAAACTACGTTTACGCCATAATAATCTAGAAGAATTTACCTTTCAATCGAGTGTTCATTCGGTATTTAACTTAACTTCGCGTAGAAATGAATATCTACTCTTACAATTAGTCGAAACCGGAAGTTCGACTTTTTTCAGTTACGGTAGCGTCATTTAATATTTATAGAGTTTACAGAGAATAAATGCTGTTATCGATCACTGTAGTATTTTTTAATACTCGCAGATATCGCGGAGAATACGTGCGGTTTTTCAATCACTGTACACATTTTGAGTAACGATCGGAGAACGTGATTCTACTCACTTTTCGGGCGGAGACGGGTATAGTAGTTTCTCGGGTATAAATGGGAACATCCAAATCACTAACACTGCTGCTGATACTGGGTGCTCTGGAATCAGTGCGGCCATTCAGAGGAACCGAAAGATGCGTCGGCCTAAGCGGATGAGATTCCGTGATGAATCCTTCTCCGAAGTCTTCGTCATCTCGATCCATCTTTCGTCGCATGCGAAAAGAAACGGAAAACACGCGTGAATCGATAAATAAACATAATACACAGCATTGAAAATTTTCTTATGTATGTCACTTTAACCCTTTCGCTACGATATATCAAAACTAAAAGAATTCTCAATCCACTGATGGAGATTATTTTCATGGTTACAAAAGCGGTACGAGTGTAGGCACTGACATGCATTGCAAAATTAACTATCGTGGAATATGAATAAATTATAATAGAAACAGTACTGTGTTATTGAAAACGAATACGTACACTTTTAGCAAACAGATGCCCAGTGTTTCAGGACGTATATATACGTTCTTCGTAGCGAAAGGGTTAATATCGTAAGTAACGTCGTTTCTTGACTTAATTTTAAGTGCAAACTTTTAACCCGTTTCACTTATTGAGCCTGTATGTGCTACGAGCACTCCTAAAAGTATTAACAGAAGTATTAAGAAGTTATTCATTCAGCGATGATACGTGGCTAACGGGATCTCTTTAGACTTGAAAATATAGGTTCCAAGAGTATTTAAGTTTTTCTTCTTTACAATGAAAATTAATAGAAGCTTTAAACCTTTTGTCTAGGCTTTTATAGTACTTAGAAACGTCTGTAATTTTAATTACGCGAAAATTCGTTAAATATTATTTATGTCCCGTTCACAAAGAAGTTAAAGAAATCTAAAGAAACGACGTTACTTATGGTACGATCTAATATGTTGTAATTTGTATTTTTGTTTAATGCACGTTACACTTGCCGTTACATTGTACTAAAATGTAAAAAGCATGCTGCGAAAATTGCAGTAGAAAAGCAAACAAATGGTAGAGTGTTTGCAAAAGCTATGGATTTTTATGCAAATTCATATTTTTACGAATACAGATAAAGCAGTGAAACTTTTATTTTTTATTGGCGTATATTTTTGTATTACACGTATGTACATTTTACATCGTGTACCATATTTCGCGCATTGAAATTTTCCGTAAATGCACAAAAATCCGCAGCCTAACGATTAGAAATTAATATAGACGTATAATTTTAATGATGACAATTGTCAGTTGCGCGTCGTAGACATCGCACGTAAAATTAGCGCGAGAATGTGACAACATTACGCTTTCTCTATCAATTATTTGGCAAACGATCAAGGCTAGTGACTCGATGACACACTCCCCACTCTAATCGAAAATTTCGTCCTACGATCATTCAAGAAAATCGGTGGAAAACGGAGTAACTTTCCTATCCCAATCGTTTCGTAAACGTTCGCTCTCGATTACTGCTTACATCCTACGCGTACCTATATATAAAGCTTGTGTTTAACTTCTAATTCGAAGCTACATATGTGTATTCGTCACTTGCGGTTTAATTGTTGTACAAATACAACAAATTTAGTAACAAATTAGCAGGAAAAAAGCTCTATTTAAACTCATAAACTAAAGTAGCATAATTCTCGAAACTCTATAAAACACAAAACGTTCTTAACTATTTTTATTAAAAAGATTTGTCTCGATTTCTCGTGAATCATTCGAACGATAAACATAGATTGCGTTTAAAATTGGCAGAATGCGCGTAACATGCGAAATTATACGAAGTATCCAAAGAAAAGTAAATACCGATAAAACAGTGAAACGGATTTGCATTCAAATCCCATTTATTTGGTCACGCCCGCAAAAGTATTAATGCAGTAAATCTTAAAACGATATGATGCAAGATAAGATAATATAATAAATCTTAAAACGACAGTCTAATTATAGCGTTTAATATTTGTACAACGAACCGTGGTTCAACGAATCCTCACGTGACAGCGAACTACAATTTTTCCAGACGGACGCATTTCAGGCGAGATGAAATGCACTGGCTACCAAAAATATTTGTAGACAACAGTTTTTTATTAGGCGTCCTTTGATTATATTCTTTCTTCGCAACAAATTTACGGAGCCGCGAAGCAGTGCTACGAAATGGCAGCAAATTCAATTTAGCTGAGCTTAATTTAGTTAAGTTTAAGTGTAATTGATTTAGTTAACTTTAATTAAAAGGCAAATCTTCGTTTATGCTTCGCATGGAAAATTACGAAAGATTCTTCAAAATGTATCGCTGCAAGTTTACATAATTTTTGTATAATTATTATAGCAAATTGGTGATCGTCGTTCAGTCATTTTGATCATCTTGATCATTTTAATGCTCAACATTTCACTCGAGTATAATTAACCACATTATACTAACTAAATCATTTTAGTGCTTAACATTGAAACTATTAAGAAGATTAAAATAGCTGAACGATGATCAGCAATTTGCTATAAAAATGATAAAAAATTATTAAACTTGCACCGATACATTTTTACAAAACATAAATAAAGATTTGCTTCACCCGCATCGTAAACTTTTCTCACGCGTCTATCATTACTATTTCCTTGATACAACAAGTATACTGTAGTCGTTAAACGTAATAATAAATACATCGGTGTACGAATAGTTCTGTAGCTCAGAGCCAGACTGGCCTAAGCCCTGTATCGTAAAACTTTCAGCGGAGCAAAAACCAAAATAAAAACTGCAGAAGAAAACATTCTGTTTGGAGTACAATAGAACCAACCAATTAAGGAGGGAAGATTATAGCCCCAAGCCTTCAAATTCCTTAACCATTTGCAGACGGAACAAAATAACACTTAATGAATTTTCATTCGCTTATCAATCGTTTGAGAACGGAACTCGTTGAAGTGCTGATTAAAGTTGCTACTATACATATTTATTTACGCAGCATTGAATAGAATATTTATACATCTCCGAAGCGTGTGTCTATTTCAAACATCGATCACTTTTATTCATGTTTCTATGTTTCTATCTATATTTCAATTTCTGCTCAGCGTGCAACTGCTATAACCCTTAGAGAACCAAACTGTTTGTTCCACGAACAAATCTCTATGAAGCATTTACTAGTAATTCAATTGTTACTTATAACATTCCCCCCTCCTCGAACGCGACGCCACGGAAACTTTAATCCGGTCCTAATTGGGGAACGAATCTGTTACGATAATAATCGGCGTTTTACCGTAGTTCACTCAACTAAATCTTCTCCGTATATTATGTAATATCCCCTGCGATCTCGCAGCTCCGATGAAATCGAAAAAAAAAGAATGGATAACAAAACAGCCGTATATAGGACGGAGTCACAACGAAAAACGGACTTAGGTTAGTCTGGCTCTCGGCTAGTTTACGTAGCCACGGGTAAGTTCGCACGAGCCAACTGTGTAACGTCGACCGTGAAAAATCGGGACACGGTCCATTGACGTCAACGTGCGCGCGAGGGTTCTAAAAGTTGCTACGAGAGAAAAGGCATGAGATCTTTTTAATTACCTCGTGCTCGGGCGAAGGTAGGAGCGATTAGGAGTGATAGAAGAGAAGAGAAGAGTCAGTCGAGAATCGGTCGGTTGGTGCGAGATTCCGTGGGCACCTTTTGCGTGTGGCCGATTGCGAAACGATCCCCCGCGAACGTGTGTGTTAGCCGATTAAACGAACGATCGAAGCACACGAGAATGCGACCGATAGGGGAAAACGAAAAATCGAAGATCAGAACATCCGTACAGCCGGGGTGTGCTCTTGAGACTGAGCTAGAGGACGCATCTCGTCGCGACGTCGCCGTCGTCGTCGCCGTTGCCGTCGCCGTCGGCAAGACGTAGCCGTCGGCCTCCGGCTGGATTTAATTTTAACGCGTACGTCGTTAGACGAGCCTCCGACTTCCTCTAATAACGAACACAACTACGTTAATGCATCGCCTCTTCTTCCCTCCCCTCCCCACCCGTCCCCTTCGTTGCCAACCCTCTCTCTTCCACCGACGGGCTTCTTCGACTCTTGCGAGCATTCTCTATGTTTCTGCATCAATTAATTCCTGCTAAACTTCGCAATTGATTTCACTTGACCCTCGACACAACGCGGCATATCCTACCGGCGAGGAGCGGAGCCTTCCAACCGTAACGGGAGGCTTGCAACAATTCAAATATTTACCGAACATCTACGTACGTACGCGCGTACGTCTACGGCAGTTTTTACGCGGAAACTTGGAATCGTTTGTACTTGGAATCAATTTGGTAAACACTATGCTCGTGAGAGAATTACGGCGGAGACTTATAAATATATGCAAGGCAATGGGGCGTGACGAATGGGTTCGGGTAATGGAATTTTTGGAGAGCATAGAGTTTTTGGGATACCGAATTTGATTCGTTTGAATTGGCATAGAGGAAGTTGGCGGTCTGTTCAAACAATTGTGCGTTTCGAATGTTTTTGATCACTATATTGGCGTTGTCGCGTAATACGTTACTAGTTTAGATTAGAACAAGATAGCAGCGGTTTTAAAACGACGAGAATTGTTAATAAGTATTGCGATACCCACGTGTTTTCGATGTAATTGATCCGGAAAATCCGGATCTATAATAATGGCTATAACAAAGTGAATAGGAATCTATCGTTTAATCCTCTGTAACCTGAATTTAATTTACTTTTAAGTGGCACGGCATTACAAAGGGTTAACTTTCGTAACTCGAATGGTCGAATTGAATATGTAACTCTTAAACTGGTTTCTTACACGATCGGAACTTCAGTTTGAAATTTACGTTTCCTATAATTGAGTGATCTATCCTATACTTAATGATTCTATATAAGAATCGATAGCCTTATCCTATACTTGGTCAATGATTCTATTCTTCATCATTGCCGACATGTTCCTCTGAAATCCGCAGCTTCTTTCACCGGAAAGAAGAAAGTGACGATATCCTTTATTACCAAATCAAAGCAGACATCTATATAATTTATCGGTTTAAGTATTGTAGCTTTAAATTCCTGTGTTAAAATACTTTGAGAATTGCAACAAAGAAAAACCTTGAAACGATTATCAAATATCGGTAGATATACCGATCGTTCGTTCATCCAACTGACCGATATTCTTTCGTTTCAACGAATCTAGTAAACAAATGTTACGTTACTGCATAGCATGCGTTGCCAATCTGAACACGACACGGAATATTCTGCGTTTGCTTTTTATCGTGTCGATCGGCCGCTCGAATTTATCGTCGTACGACGTTAATTAGGACACAGCCTAACGGTATGACGTTATATCGGTATTTCTGAATTTCGGTTTGTGTAAGACCCCGTAAAACCCTTGGGTTTTCAAGATATATCGGTGTAATGTCATTGTTTCGTGAACTGGTATGAATCTCTGCATACAATAGAAGTTCACTGATTCTCCCCCTCCTGCCTACGATTTGTCGCCCAAAGAATCGAAGCTCGCGTTTGAATAAATGAATGATTATATAATCTGCTGAGATTTAAGTAAGCGGTAATTCTGCTTACAAGACTGTTTCAAATCTTACGAATACAGAGGATATTTTAATGAAAATTTACCGATAAATCTTGGCAACGCGACGATTGCACGGAAGAACGTCGCGACGTCGAGGCAGCGTAATTTCGTATCGGTCAGACACAAGACACAACACTGGTGCGATTACTGATAAAACTTCTTTACTTTCAGTCGTTTCGTTATGAAAATCGTACCGTTGAACGTAATACATAGACTGCGGACTTTTACGCGCGGTTATGGGAAACTTAGATACGAAAGAAATTAGAGAACGCACGCAACGGTCAAGAGTATATAAAATATACCAAAGGAAAACGCATATTATATTATTTGTAGGGTGAAGCAACCCTTTGCTTCAATTCCGTTTCTTTAAATTAGTTAATAGAGTTATGAATTTGCGTATAAATCCGCGATCCAATTATAAATCGTATCGAAATACTTTTCGTAAATTGCAAATGCCTCAAATGATATTTCGGTTGCATCTTTTCAGTCAGAAAAACTTAGCTAATAGGTTAATAATGTTCCGACGCAAATAAGTAAAAATAAAGAAGTTTTATTGTCATCGCAAATCGCGTTACTACCTTCACCGCTTTTCTTTTACGAATAACAAGCAATTTGTTATTATTCTAAACGAAAATCTCGCAATAGCGAAGCTACAGATTTCTCCGAACACTAACTGCACGAAAGATTACCGAAATACTAACCGCCAGGTGCAACGAATTCAAACGAATCATATAAAATATTAATCTCACCTTTCACGAGGAAACAGATGCAAAAATAATCGCGTATTAGTATCATCCCGTATTGTTTTATTAAGATGTTTCGCTAAGACTTTAAAGTAATTTACAACATTTCACACGGCTCCGCGTTACTTTTAAAAAGCTAACGAATCAGATAAACTTTTTGGCGCCATCTGAAGATTTCTTCC
Source organism: Eucera pruinosa (assembly GCA_028830335.1). Classification (NCBI taxonomy): domain Eukaryota; kingdom Metazoa; phylum Arthropoda; class Insecta; order Hymenoptera; family Apidae; genus Eucera; species Eucera pruinosa. The sequence continues at coordinate 29,570,948 of JAMYCR010000003.1, forward strand.
AGCAGCGCCGATAGATAAATATTAGATCGTACATTTTCTCCCAATGTTTTCGATTTTAGTAAGACTTGCAATAAAATATCATCGCGCTAGTAATAAAATGATATCGAAAACTTGTTGCTATTTTACGCGCTAATGAAACGTGCATTCGTTTCTCTGTACCTAATCTCATTTATTAACTTTCATTCGTCTAAGAATGGTTTTCTTAACGCGAGTTTTAGGTTACGCCGCAAAGGTAACCTTTAATTCTAACACTTAATCAACTCTTTCGGATGAATCATAGTAATAGAAAGAAAAACAAATAGAAAATACGATTGGTAGACGTATAAACAAAGATTTTTAATTGATAATTTAGTTGCCAAGAAGAAACAAGCGGTTCGGTTTGATCGACAGTTTACGGCTTCACGTATGCGGAGGCAACGGAGGATCGGGATTGCCCGTTTACGGTGGATTAGGTGGTGCAGGAGGAAACGTGTACATTGTCGGACAAAAAGGGTTAACGTTGGCGAAGGTCAAAAAGAAATTGGAGAACGAAAAGTTAAAAGCGAGACCGGGCAACGATAGTTCGAAAAAGGGAATCATTGGGAGTCCTGGAGAGGATCTGAGCATAGACGTTCCGTTCGATATTAGCGTTTACGATGATACACGCTTGAAACTTGGTAATACACCGTCGTTGGCAAAAAGTTTTCGATCAAAGACTAATATTCGGACAAGTCAATTTTTATGCCCCTGAGAGATCTTGGAGATTTTAGAGAGCCTCTCTCCCACATCACTATACGTCCCACTTCTCAAATATTGATCCAATTTATAGATCTACTATTACTATCTAACAATGCTAATTCTACCTTTACTCGTGTAGATTTTGATGTCAGTAAATTTGGTACTCTTAGAGAGTTCATTTTTAAAGTATACTAAATCTTTATACAAGTGTATGTTAAGTTTTCCTTATTTGGCTGTAATGATTTCACCTATTTTTGACATGAGCTATTTTTACTTTGTGCACGAATGAAATTTGTCCTGTATATTAAATAAATACATTAGATGATAGAAGCAGAACAGAAGCATGAGATTTTATTGTACAAATGAAAAGACACAGGAGGAATTTGAGGAAACATGTTGCATGAAATGTTGCTTCTGAAAGTAGAATTTTAAATGCGAGTAGATTTTGCAAAGCAATATGTATTTAATTCAGATAATTTTCGTATGATTCTACATACTGTTTGCAACAAGTTTTACTTTTCTGTACTGCAAATATGTACTGTATATTTAATATACACCATATTATAAACATATGCTACTGAATACTATAAAAATATATCCTACTAAATACTATAATATTCTAGAATTATAAAAATCGCCCGTTTTAGAATTTCTTTGTTTACTCCTCAATTTACTGTCCAATGAAAAATCATCAATAGACTGTGGATTTTTATGCAAGCTTATATTTCTCCAAGCACGATTAAACGAATGAAATATTAATAGAGGTTTATTTCATTAAGCTTCCGTAATAAATGCGTAAAAATCCGTAGTCTAATAATAAGACTTCTCAACAGGTTTATTGTTAAAGGAACAGGGCAGAAATACAATATAAAAACTTACCGAAAACAATAGCACGTACTGATTTCTAATAAAATAGCACGATTCATCGAACCTTTTGCGAGCATCTGTTAGCTTTAAATAATTGCATTTGATCGAAAACTTTCGGCCGAAAACAGTACGCTCGATCCGACAAAAATAAGATCGATCGCCTCGTAATAATTTTACTCTTAACTTTGCGAATTATCTAGGAGAGATAAATGTGGATAACCCGAAATTGCTGGTTGCAAGAGGCGGAAAGGGAGGTAGCGAAATGTCGGGATACTGCGGTCTCAAAGGCGAAAAGCGAACCGTAGTCCTCGATTTTCAGCTCCTCGCTGACGTCGGTTTAATAGGCTTTCCAAACGCAGGAAAGAGTACATTTTTAAATGCAATTTCTAGGGCTACACCGAAAATTGCCAGCTATCCGTGTAAGTTTATTCCGTTAAAAAAAAATACGCTGCTTCATCTAGCACGATTGGATGCAAATTACTTCTTCAACATTCTCAAAATCGTAGACAGAGAGTTTTGTTCAAGGGAGGGTAGAAATGTTATGCTAGAATCAATTATAATTTTACGCACATTGTTTGCTTCTCTATGCTACATACGGTATCTAAATAATATTTCTACAACACTGAATTTCAGACTTTCGCGGACGATATTGTTGCTGTTGACACTAGTCCAATTGGAACTGAACTGTTTGGCTTCCGGATGATTGCCGCGTCTTCTATCAGCGTTGTGACGACGTTTCAAAAACGTTCCAGTTTGCATCTTCATGGCTAAGTGCTCCAATGAAACGTCGGCACAACGCTGATGGAAGACGCGGCAAGCATCCTGAAGCCAAACAGCCTAGTTCCAACAGGACTAGACTCAACAGCAATATTCAATATTCGTACACTGTTTTATGTTGTACATAGAAGGATTCTTCTAGGATCCTTAGCTAATCTTTTCAAAATTTTCTGTTTAAAATTTCGTCAATCGCGAGTCAAGGGATGGGAAGCGCCCTATTTCTGGCTATTATTCCTATCCATTTCGTATTCGCCTTTTTTTTTCAGTCACAACCATAACGCCAAAAATAGGCACCGTAAATTTCCCGGATTACAGGCAAATGACGGTCGCGGATTTGCCGGGTCTAATCGAAGGCGCGCACGTTAATAAAGGAATGGGTCACAAATTTCTGAAGCACATACAAAGAACCAAACTATTATTGTTCATTGTGGACATCCAGGGGTGTCAGCTTTCCCTTAAATACGATCACAGATCTTGCCTGGAAACCGTGCTGTTATTGAACAAGGAAATAGAACTTTACAAGCCCGATTTGCTGGAGAAGCCCGCAATAATAGTGGTGAATAAAATGGATACCGAAGGCGCAAACGAAATCTACGAGGAAATCAAACCGAAGTTGAGCAACTTATCGGAATTCCTCTCGGAATTCGACAGCTCGATTCAACCGAAGCGAGTGTTGCAATTCGACGATATTTTATCGGCATCTTTGATCAAGAAAAATGCGGATGAAATTGAGATTATCAAGTATACCATGAGACGAATCATCGACCAGTACGAGGAGAAGAAACTGTTCGGCGTAAACCAGGATTCGAACGAAGAACGTTTGAGCGAGAAACTGAAGCGACAATTGGGACAATGCGCGCCCACGCTTATATAGTTTATCCCGCTATTATTCGAATAAATTAGGCGATCGAAGTACTGGGTTGAACGGAAAATTCGTGCGCTTCATATTAGATAATTCTGTAACATTTTGTTATATAATTCTATAACTGTTCTACAATGATGTAATTTAGTAATCAGTGGAATGCGAATTTTGTAGGCAAGTACGTATTTTGACTATTAATTATATTCCAAACTTTATTATCGATTTATTAATAAAATCTATTTATAGCGAACTGTATTTACGCATTCGTTTGTATTCGAAATTTATACGAAGTTAATTTTATATAAAATTGCGGTGTTCGTAGAAAGCTCGCGTAAATAGTATAGGAATTTCCCGTGCAACCCAAATAAAAGCATTCGCGTGTACAATTACGGGTGACGAAAGAAAATAACGTCATAGGTGTGTAACAATAAACGTACTTGTTATTATTTGTTTAAAACAGTTTCGATCAGTTGTTTTTGTAATTTCCCCCACTCGTATTTCAAGTCAATCTTTTCTATCTCTTTCGTCCAATCTTCACCGAACGGTACTTTCTTATGCGACATCACCGATTCGATTTCGTTCGGGTCTCTGAGAATATCTACGTTCGCATTCCATTTTTCTATTCCGTTCCACGCTATCATTACTCCGTTATCCGTGCACAATTTCGGCGGAGTTCTTACAAAATTGTACCCCAAGTCTTCGCACACCATCGTTAAAGCTTTGGCTAGGAAATTATTGCACGCGAATCCTCCGGATACCACCTGGAATTAACAATATTTAAGTTTAATTCTTGAACAGTTTAAGAATATTCGTGTTTAATTTTTATCCATAGGCCACTTCGTTTCCCCTATCCGCCATTTTTTCTTTCGCTAAATAATTAACAATCTATTTTTACAGTATTAACTCTGCGATCGAAAGTCGCCGAAAGTTTTCGTTTGTCTCGATGTTTTATATACCTATCGTAAAATAATTTCATTTTCTGTTGTTACTTGTAAATTTCATCTCTTTATTTTTTTTCCGCGCATCTATTAATATTGACATTACTATTCGAATTTAATTTTTAACCATAGGTAATTTTGTTTTCCTATCTGCCGTTCAGGCTAGCGTTAAAATCGGCCATCCTTGCTAACGTACCAGCGTCCTTTTCTCTTCGGGAATCAACGACAATGCATCGATAAATTTCATTGCCCTTTTAGTTCGTTCACAAATGTGCGTTACGGTAGTTAACTGAACTGCCGCGCATAAATTATATACATCGGGTATCAGCATATCCCCCTCTATTTTATGCTCCTTTTGTTGCTGCTCCACATAAACATTGCAGTAAGAGTATATGCCGCCAAAATTGAAGTTGCAATCGCGACGTCTTGGCATCATGGGTACGAATCGAAACTGCTTCACATTCGTTGCTCTACTCGCCGCCATTTCTATAGCCTGCCCACCGCATAATTTACTAAACTCGGGAATATTTCGTAACTTGAGCTTCCGCGCGATCTATAACAGTAATTATATGTATGTGTATATTATATGCAAATAAAACTTGTAACTATTATGTATATATTTATAATTAAACTTATAAGTATTGTATATAAAGTGTGGACTATCTAATGAAGACCATTTCAATCACCTCTATTATTAGTAGATTAACACTAGGTTTACGGAACTCGTCACGTTGACGCGTTTCAGATTTCATACCTAAACGTATAGAGACCATAAATATTATTTTTCCAGTACTTTATGTTAACTTTAATCAACACAACGGTATGAATATGTATTCTAGCTGATTTCCTTCATCCTCACGCTTCTACGTTCGAATATTTATACGTAGTATACGTTTTTTTCCGGAAGCCAGTCAACGTATGCACGTAACGTCTGTAAACCTAGTGTTAATTAGGATTTTTTTTTATCACAGATCATTTTAATCGAAAGAAATTTCGATCGAAAAAAGTTTTGCCGAGTTCACTAGTAACGAAAATAATTGAGGTGATCCACCCAGTAGTTATACATATATATATATATAAAAACTACAACTTACACATAGGCGGCGAATCGTTACGCAAATTTATTATTTTATAAGCAAACATAAAAGAAAGAAGCCTAAATAATTGATTTTAGCCTTTAAATACTGTAAGTTGCATTTTGCTTTTGATATTTTGCATACCATTGTACATTACATATATGCTTTTTTTACGCATTTAAATTTGTCATAAATGCATAAAAATCTGCACTCTCTATTGGTACATAATTGAGATAAGAATATGTATGATTGAAAGAAGTGCCCCGATTTTGGTTCCCTTACTTTATCAAAAATTTCACCGGGTGCATTAGTCTCGCTGGTGCCAAGTAAGTAGAATTTGTCTATATTTTCAACAATAGCTAGCATACAGTGACCTCCGGAAACTAGTAAAACAAGATATGGGAATTCCACCTGCAATTAGATCCTATTATTAAATCATTTGAAGGGTTTAGAGGTAGACTACAGATGTTTAAGCAAATAATTCGGAATTTTCTTAACTTCTTTTCGATTCTTGTTTTACTTTCAAAATACAATAATTTGTTAATATATTACGTTAAATATTTTATGTATAATATTTTTGTATATTACAAGCAATCTGTGCCATTGTGTGCATTTAAATTTCCCATAAATGCACAACGATCCGTAGTCTAGCTATTATACTATTAAAGGAGGCTACAAGACATAATTATAACATTATTAAATATCAATATATATCCCATAAATGCATACAAATTCACAGACTAGCTATTATACTATTAAAGGAAGCTGCAAGGCACTATTATGATACCGTTAAATATTAATAAAGTTTCCATAAATACATAGAAGTCTATGGTCTATTATATTATTAAAGTAGACTACAAAACGTTAAATAATACTTTGTAACTAACTTTCTGCGACATTCTTGCCGTTAAAGCGTGGGCTTCCATGTGATGTACCGGTATGAAAGGTTTCCCTGAAATTTTAGCCAAATATTTCCCAAATCGTAGCCCGACTTTAAGGGACATGGGAAGGCCCGGTTTAACGGTGGTGGCTATAGCATCCACGTCTCTCAACCTCAGATTTGCAGCTCTCAGTGCATCCTCGCAAATTCTGGTAATATTATTCACGTGCATGGACCTTGCGAGCGGTGGAATTATTCCTCCCAAACTGCAACGGGTGAAAATGATTTCAGGGCAAAATTAGAAAGCTTCCCCTATCGGCAATTACGAATAATTAATAAATAATTAAGTAGTCAGGATAGTTTATGAAATTACGTATAATAATATTCAATTACTTTAAGTGAGTAAGATATTGAGAACTAATTGCTTCACCTAAGATGCTTCCATTGCTATCGACAATTCCGCAACCGGTATCGTCGCAACTAGATTCTATTCCCAAAATTATAACCGGTCTATCGTGCACCGAATTTCTCTGCGATTTTACATTACGCGCACCAATGCACAGTAGCGTGTCATTGTTGCAAAATAGTTGCAATTGTTTTCGAAACAACGACCGCATGTTGCAAGCCATTCTTCTCAGGATTCTTCTTGTTTCTTTTAATTTGCGACTTAATCGTCTGTAAACGCTACAAGTACCAAAGTTGCATTACTCGAATTACTTGTAGAGCAATGCACGTTTAAATTGCGACGAGTTAAAAGTCCGCATCGCAATTCTAGCAGAACAGGAACTTTTATTTTCGCTTACTGTTTATTTATTTACTTTGCCGATAGGTTAGGTTCGGGTTAGGTTAAGTTGCATTAAGAAGCTAGGTTGCAATAAAAATATAATGGGGAAATATGCGAGGGCTGAATTGTTGCAATTTAAATGAAACGACTCTGATGGAATTTAAGCGTAGATCACTGTGTTCACATTTGCGAATTGCGAACATATAAATATTTATTACGAATTAATTAATGTTGCATCTTTGAGTTATGTTGCAATATTTTAATCAATTCCTTTGGAATTTAAGCAGCCGCTACTATATATTTGATTTTGCAAATGCAACTATATGTATAACAGATTGTGGATCTTTATGCAAATTCGAAAATCTTGTATTTAATCAATGATACTAATATAATCGACACTTTAATTCTATTATTTAATAGCAAAGCAATGTACGAAGAATCGTAAATAAATAAATTTTGATCCTTTCAAATCCGTATATTGTTTCGTGAAACTTTAATGTATTTCCCTGCAAACTTCGCAATTCTATATTTCTGTACGCTCTATCAACTGAAATGAAACGAATTTATACTGTATTCCGTATTATACAAACGTTTGTGGTTTAATAATATTTATTTCGCGATTATAAAGTCCGAATAGCTTAGCTTTAATATATTTTCTTAAAATTTCTGTCTACGCTTTATCAGCTGCAGAATAAATTGTAGCGTATTCCATTACGTTACACACATACACACACCCATGTTTCTTCTTTTATAATAATATTTATTCCATAATTTTATTCCAATAGCTTCTTTGTTTTACCATATACGCACAGTGGCATATATTATGCAACCGTAAATATATATATATATATAATATATAATATATAATATATTACAGTTAAAATTTGACGGTATAAATTAATCGAATACCATATATTCATAGCAAAAGCTCCGATACGCTTTAATATTACCGAATACGAAAGTATGGTAACTCTAAACTTACTGGTAGTAACTATAATTATAGTTACGCAGATTTATACGTTTCTAAAAAAAGTAGGGAAAGATATAGTTACAGCGAATTAAGATTACCATGTATATATATATACACACGGTGAATAATCAATTTAAGGAAACGTGTTGTTATACAGATTGTAATTAATTTTGTAGTAGCAGCAGCAGCATGCATACATAATCATACATATATATATATATGTGCCCAAGCATAAAACAGCCTTCTTCTATCGGGCATCCTATCTCTCTTTCTCTCTCACTCTCGTACAAACTACACTTAACTATTTTAAATAGTCACGTATTACAATTTAAAATACTGTACATATCGTAATAAATGTGTGTATCTGTGTGTTTGCGTGTGTAGCTCGTGTATTCCGCGTGTATAATCACGCATACAAGTTTAAAATTACAAATAGCATCGCGGCGGATCAATCATAAATAAGTATATATATATATAATACGCGTACGTGTTTTATTATACTACATGGTAGCACGTTTAAATGCACAATATATTAATAGATCTACTTGCGTGTATAGTTTGTGTATATATGAAATATACATTCCATTCGACGTGTATATGTACAAATTAAATTGTGTCCCCGAGCTCTCTCGGCTACCTTTTTCCATTTTCCGAAAGGCGTGTATATTTTACAATTATACTCGCAGCCAAAAATAGGTTTCTCCATTTTCTGTCGTTTCTATAGACGATACACGCGCTGTTTAAACGGAGGGTATTTTAAAATACGATTGTGTGCACGATTAATCGGATATACGGTAGTGCGTGTGGCTGCTCGGATATAACAATAAAAGTAAAATGCTGTTTGCATACGTTGAAACGCAAACGTGAATATTCTATGCGTGTAATTCGTTTTGTTCGGGTTCATCTATCCCTTCTTATTATCGACGGATACGCAACGCTACAGATTAGAAGATCTGTTTCCCCTTTATGAAACTTTGAGAAGGGTTGCGGCGGTCTTCGCGCCGCTAGTTTGCGGCACGAGGCGGACCGTGATCAGCGAAAGGTCTAGCATTTTGCGCTGGTATTTCTTGTGAAACACCATAGCGGCCGACTGCGTTTTAAACACAATCGTTGCGCTACGCTCGCCCATTTGTATGCTCTACAACAACACGAACAACAACAACAATTAAACAAATGGTTATTAAATCGACGCATAGACATATTGGTTTTATTAGCAAAATAAAGAAGCGGGTTGTGGTGAAGTTCTTTGTAGAAAAGTTTAATCAAAGATATATAATGTAACAGAAGTATAATTGTAATGTATGCTGCTGAAAATAATTAGGGCATCGCTTGCTTATCGTTCGCGTCGGTTTATTTCGCTTACTTTCTATCAGCGAAATATACTTCGAGGCTGTTCGCGCGTTACTTTAACATCAGTTTTAAACGCCGTCTTTTGCATTATTTTATTATGCATAAGGGACTATTTGTAATTTTTAATTCTTCTTCTTTTCTTTTACCTATTATCTGCAATTGTCTAGGAATAATTATGGCATCGTTTATTATTGTTAAACGCTGTTTGCGTGTTACTTTCAATCTGGCCTTAAACTCGATCTTTCGCATAATTTTATTGCGCAACGAACACGATTTGTAATTTTTATTTATTCTACTTTTCTTTTACCCATTGCCTATTTATACTTTCTGTGCCGCTGTTAATTTGTCATTTTTATATCAAAGAGCTTTTTAAATTTTTAACGATACTAACGATAATTATAACAATAATAATAATAATATATTTCAAACCCGTATAAAATTTATTTTCATTTTTTGCTTTAAAAGCGGTAAGGATAATAGAATTGTTCACAGCTGCGATCCCCTAATTGTTTCGAGCAGCGTATAATCATCGTAACAAAACAAATGGTTTTCTGTTCGTTCAACAAACAAAAAATGTAAGCAAAATATTAATTATCAAACGAAGTACTGAAAAACGTATCGCCCATATCTTTTGGTTCTCTATTCTTTGCTGTTTTTAACTGAGATTTTAAGCTGCTATTCGTTAGCTTGAATCATTAAAATATATTATCTACTATAATTTTGATTGTTGCGCGTCAATAATATGGCATATCATATATATAAATACGATCGGCCAGAAAAATATTTGGATACTAGACACCTCCGTTTCTATTCCATTATTCAAATAATCTTATTTGACAATTATCGTCATTATTCATTACAATTATTATCATTGACAAAGAAAAAGTTCTTGCATATTTGCTATACACAAATTACAGTGCAACGTAACATAATACATCTTTCCGTACTTTACTTGTTCACGTAATCCTTATATAATCAACTAAAATATTCATACGCGTTTAAAACTTCGATACCAACAATTTTTAGCGTATATTTTTGTTTCGGTATCCAGAGAATGGAAGCCTAATAGCGACGTTGAAAGAAATGCAAAAAAAACAAAAGTAAGATCTACACAGGTGTCTGAATATTTTCTGTGACCGACCGTATTATAATCAGCAAACGAAAATACTCGTTTCTATTTTGCCATAAGCGGCGTCTCGTCGAAAGTTAAACGAATACAAAATGAGGTAATAATCTCTGGGCAATTGCCCTGCTTCCGATTTGGTAATAATTCGTTATCGAAGTAATTAACATATTGGGTTGAACGGAAAGTTTGCGCATTTTTGTTTCATTCCTGTACGTTCTGCTATATTGTTGTCTTTTAAACTGAACTACAGGTGAGCCTCCTACAACGCGGTAGATACGTTCCTTGAAAATACACTATAGAATTGTGGCATTGTTGGAAACGTTCCACATTTCCTAAACCGTGTTGTAAAAGTACCGCGTTGTAGGAAACGTTCCGCATTTTTCCAACCGTGTTGTAAAAGTACCGCGTTGTAGGAGACTCACCTGTACTTAATCGACTATACAATTGAACGACTAGCTACTCGTAACTCGTATCGCTTCCCGAATACCAACCGAGGATGTAAAAATAAAAGAACAATTATACTTCTTTCTAATGGGGATTTATCCCGTTTAACGAATAAATAATAATAATAATAATTGTGAATAAATTACCTAGCAGAATCATTCGTAGTTATCTTATAGAAAAGCGCTCGAACTTTTCGTTCAACCCAATACCTTAACCCTTTGCACTCTAAAACTTTTTTAATAGCACGAGCTATTATTTCGCGTGAAATTTCAAGTGTTGCGTGTTTCGAAAAGAGGAAAGGTTTTCCTCGATTCGCTTCATCTTTGAAAGGAATCGGAATAAAAACCGGTGAAAATAAATAGAAATCTTAAATCTTGACTTTTAAAAGGAAATTTGTGCGTGTCTCCGTAGCAGCGCGAAACGATGTGCAAAGGGTTAACAAGAATCGGAAAATCACACGCGTTGCAAAACACGATTCGCAATCTGTCCCAAAAGAGGAAACTCAAAAAAAGAAAAAAAAGAGACTACGATAAAAAAAAAAGTATCAACCGAATCGTTCCTGATATATAAGTTCAAATAAAATCCATATCAAAATGGTTGTCGACAAAAATAAAAAAAAACAGAACAAAAAAATACTGCATCTTCTTATACGATTATCAAAGGGTCCGAAAAAGAAAGAGTGTGCAACTTTTGGAAGAGAAGCAAGCGAAAGGAAAGAGGCTGGTGAATTCTAGCGAACGGGCAAAAGACTGACTCTGTAAGCGTTCTCATGCAAAGATAGTCACCTCGATGGTCCCGATGCCTTGACACATACGCCTGATTTGCGCCTCAGACGTACTCGCCGCCAAATTCTCTACTCTCACAGTGTTCGTCTTTATCTCCGGCATCAACTTTTTCTGTTGCACCGCCGCCTTTTGCAGCAGCGCCGTTCTTTGGTTGCTTTGCGCGTTAACCATCACCACCTTTTGCGCGCCCGTGTTCGTCGCGTCCTGCACGTTGATCACGGCTTTCTGAAGACTCCCAGCCGGCGGCTTTTGCTTCACGATCCTCTGCGAGCCTATCATCATTTTCTGCCCCGCCGTCGCCAATTTTCTCAACGCGTCCGACTGATTTTGGCCGCCTTTCTGAGCGGGACTCTGCACGGCGTTTATTAGCTTGTTCTGCACCAACAGCGGACCTTTTTGTAGATTCGACACAGTTTTCTGAATGGTCGTGGCCACCTTCTGCGTGTTGGACAGCTGCTTTTGAATCACTATTCTTCGAGTGCCGCTCTGGGAGCTTAGCATCTTTGCGTGCTCGGCGGCTTGATTCATCGCGGAGTCTTTGGGATCTATGGAATCGTTCTGTTGCACGGTTTGGATCGTCCTGACGATTCGCACGCACGACGGTTTCTCCGGAGCCTACAACAGAGACGATCGGCTTTCTGAATCGTGGCATTGACGCCCGTGGAAAACATAGTGTAATTAATTGGTGTGTTAACCCTTTGCACTCCAGAAGCGATCTTCAGGTGGCGGGATTAATTCATTTGGGAAATCGCCGAGTGCAAATAGTTAACAGCATAATTTCCTGTAATATAGAATCTTCGTAAATATATGTGTATATATATATATATATATATATATATATATATATTAAAACTTTCGGACGGTTATTGGAATTCTTAAACATTTGTTAGAATTTTTAGACAGCTATTAGAATTTTTGAACATTTCGTAGAATTCTTAAACAGCCATTAGAATTCCTGAAACGTTTATTCATGCTATTGGATGAACGCTAATTGCAAAAGGTCGCGTTGTTAAACGCGAAGCGAATTAGCGAAGCAACGTGCGATTAGCGATGCGAACAAACGGTGTAGCAAGAAACGTAACTCGATAACAGAAAACGAGATGAAAGTGTGACACGAAAAAAGTTTGGAGGAAATTAAAAAGAACAAAAAAGTATTTAAAAAATATAGTTTATTGAACGACGAGTAAAAAATATACAGAAAAGTCTACGGGGACATATATGTATATACTTTGCTAGCGTATATATACATTTATGCGTGTGCGTAACCTTCGTTTAATCGTGATTATGTTCGAACCGTGTAAATCGTCGCTCGAACGTTGCCCGAAACGACGGCTAAAAACTAGATCTGCAGCGGCGTATCTTTTCGTGTATTCGATAGCCCACCGCTACAACGATTGCTTTTACGTACCATTAACATGCAAGGCATGAGTAATAATTTCACTATAATACAAACAAAATCGAATCTTTGCTATGCTCGAGTACACGTGTGGTGCATCTCGTTTTGCTCTCTTTGTACAATTCTAAGCACGAGCTTTGCTTGAAAAGATTGTACTGCAGAACTGCTTGGAAGAAAAGTTAACTGTATCGCCAAGATACAGATTTTATTCGGTTTCCTTGGTAACCATTCTTTCAAAGTACACGTTTGTTGTTGTTTTTTTTTTTTTTTTTTTTTTAAATAGAATTTGTGCCTACTTCGAGTGTTTTTATTATGCGTACCATTAAGAATTAAAAAAAAAAGTATGGCATCTTTAGTCATGTACCTCTGTAGATTGAGTATTGATAGGACGACCGCGTCCTCGCCCAATACCGCTGTGTCCTTTGCTTACAGAAGCGTCTTTCACTACCCCCATAAGTACCGATACGGGTTTCGCATCCTGCGTGGCCTCGTTCGCTGCAAAACACAATCGTACAATTGTTCACGCGCGTGTTAGCGAATATTCGTTTCGGGGTATAGGCGTAGTATGCGACGATTTTTATGGACAGGAAAAGGGAAGCTGCCAGACGGGCAATCGAAAAAAACAGTCGTAACGATACGGGGCTCGTTCAATATTATTACTTTAACAAGTTCCGCGCCGAAACAACGAGAACCGAAAAGACGAGAAGATTTCTTGGCCAACCTAACACGTAACTTGTACATAGTAATTGTATCCTGCACCATGCGTGGAACATGTTGCCTTCTTCTTTTTTTAAGTACTAATGTATTTTTCAGTCTTAATTTGCTTTGAACGCATTTAAATAAATATGCCATGTACCACCGGTGGTACACGTGGCACGGAACGTGTTAAAGACGGAAGTAAAGTTGAATAATTTCTAAGTAGGCCGGGGTTCTATATTCCTTTTTACTACCATTTGTAATACAGGTGGAACTCCTACAACGCGGTAGATACGTTCCTTGGAAATACGCTATAGAATTGTGGCATTGTAGGAAACATTCCACATTTCTTAAACCGCGTTGTAAAAGTACCGCGTTGTAGGAAACGTTCCGCATTTTTCCAACCGCGTTGTAGGAGGTTCACCTGTAGGTATATAAATTGGGGAGCTTTCCGGAAGAGGGGACCATAAGACATGTTACATCGCAAGTTCACGTGTTCCGCGAGTCGTGAACTTAGTTGGATGGTATAATGAAACGAAATTTTATGGGGAACATTAGTTACCGGAGTATGGCGATTAATTAACCCTTACGCTACGGCACTCTGAAATTAAAGACGGTCTCAATGCACAGATTGAGATTATTTGTAACATTACAAAAGCAGTACGACTATAAATATATGCATATTTCAGTTCTAAAAAGTTTCTAAAAAATCCTCAGTCTACTAACGAACGACGCAATAGTTTAAATTCGTAAATTTTGTTTTAATGAATCGTAGTTGAAAATCGTTCCGTATAATTGATTCGCAGTTAATCGTCTCTCTGTACTAATTGTGATCCGTAGTTAAAAATCATTCGTTTTAAACGTTACTTTTGAAGATCGATCTCCTTCGCGCGAATAAAAAACAAAGTAAATCGTTCTCGTTTAATCTTCGAATCGTACGATCGTGTCACACTTACATGCGTTGCTTTCGTTCTTAGCTTCTTCGTTCTGCTTCTCCATCGCAGCCATCTTTCGCCGATTTTCCTTCTCGCGTAAAATCTTTTCCCTCAAACGTTTCTGCTCCTCCATCTTTTTTCTGTACTCCTGCATCTCCGGATCGCTGTCTTCGTCCTAAAGGAATCATACTTATTTCAAGGGGAACTCGCGCGCGAGCGCGATACGCGAAGAACAAACGAAATCAGCGATCTACAGATGCATACCTTTTTCTCATTGTTCACATTGTTTAACGTGTCCACGGTTCGCACCTCTTGAAGATTCCTATTGTTAGGCTTTATCCGCTTCGGGCTCAAATCACGCAGCGGTCTGTCCACGGTGTCGGAAACCCTTTTCTGCGGCAATCTAGACCTTATCGAAGTGTTCACTGGCCTGCTGTTAGACTTTTGCCCGTGATTTTGATCGTAGTTGTCGCGATACGCAGTCGACGAGGAAGTCCTGCTTTTCGGCACGTGATCGTTTCTGGGTTTCGGTAGCAAAATCGGCAGCGGATCTCGCTCGCGATAATTTTGATGGACTCCTCTGTGATCCTGGGATAATCGCGCAACAGTTTACAGCAAATGTATGTTACGAATCCGACGCGCTAAACGCGGATATTAATTTAACCGTTTCAGTCCCAAGCAGCGCGATCGCGAATGTCGAAAAATCCCGGTTAATCGGAATCCTGTAACTGCCGTTGCATCCAGAGACTGTCGAAATAGCGCGCTCAACTTCAACGACGCATCGCTGCTTTGTTTTATGTAAATAATACAAGTGATACATTTTGTATTCCCTAGCTACTTTCTCAATCATTTTTATCGAACACGTGAAAAACTATCGGGCCGCTTGACTCTATTCGCATCCGATTAAGACAAGCGCTATTTGCGCTGCTCGGCATTTCTCGACAATGTTTTTTCTCAACGATCCCCCTGGGATTCAAACGGTCAATCTTTTTTTTTTATCAGGGATGACGTTACGAACCTGTGGATAACTATTCTTTTGATCCCAGTGATCCGACTTATATTTCGAACTAGATTCATAGCTACCGTCTCGCGGATAACTATTATCCAGAGGATACTGTTTGCTCGGAGTTGCGGCTTGACTTTTCTGTGGCTTGTTTTCTTGCCAGACGTCGGAAAAGTATGCGTAAGGATCCTACGCAAATCGTATCGTTTTATAATTGCAATTGAAGCCGTGAATTCCGAAATGTCGCAAGTCGATCGCGCAACACTTTGCCAGAAACGGACTTCTCTCTTTAAATCTTCTTTAATTCTCTATTAATTTTAATTGCTCGCGAGTATCGTAGATTCTACAGCAGAGATGTCCAACTTTTACATTGGGTTACATTGGAAGAAGAGAAGAATTGTTTTGTGCCACAGTTAATTAAGTTAAAAGTTACGCAAATTATAGAGCCGACCCATTCCCTCCACCCCTTGGGAAAATACACTTATAATACATTTATATTATCTATTATATATCTAATATTAATATTTATTAGAAACAGTAATATTGATATTCGAAAAATACCCAAAAAAATATTAAAAGCCCCCTGAAATTGTTTAGTCACGTTACTTTAAAATTGGACTTGCGCCGTTTTGGAATTCGTGGCTTCGCGTATGAGAGATTTACGATTAAGCTTCGTAAAACTACACGTCGATATGGTAAAATACGTACATCGCTTTTATTTTGCTGGTAATTTTGCTGGTAATGCGTCGGTCCTTGCTGCGTTTGATTATACGAACTTTGATTCTGATAAGGAGTAACAGGTTGAGAAAACTGACCGCTAGGGACTTGGGACAACAAATTTGGTGGGGCTTGTTGCTGATTCGAGTCCCACGCGAGTCTTGCTGTATCAGTCAAGAATCGAAAACAATTGTGAGTACAAGCAGGCAAGATTAAGAGTTGACAAAGATTACAGAGTTTCCTCGTTTAAAGTCCAAACATTCGGACCGCTTTTAAACTCTTACAAAGGAGAGGCTTTCATTTGTACTTCTAAAAAAAGGGGGGACTAATATGTAATAATATATACAATAATATAACTAACACATAATATATATGATAGTGTAACTAATATACAATAATATGATAAATGTTTCATTATATAATGGGAACCCGCAGAGGGACTTTAATCGTGGAAAAACTGCATTCAGAGTTGCGATTTTTTTATTAGATACCGAAGAAAAGTTTGCACGAATATATTATCGTAAAATTCAAGTTGTCTTCAACTTCATTCGTATATAATCTCGCTTAACGAGATATATCAGGATATCTTAAGTATATCGTAGCTGTTTTAGTACTTTAACGCTAAGTTTATGGAACTCGTCACGTTGACGTATTTCAGATTTCATAACTAAAATTATAGAGACCATAAATATTATTTTTCAGTACTTTACGTAATACAATGGTATGAATGTGTATTCTACGTAATTCTCCTCATCCTCACGCTTCTACGTTCGAATGTTTATATGCGGTATACGTATTTTTCCGGAAGCCTATAAAATTAAGCACGTAACGTCCATAAACCTAGTGTTAATGAAATATCGCAAAAGAAATTTGATTTCAATCTATATCTGAAAGAAAAATCGTACAACTTTTGCTTCGGTGTACTAATATTTAAAGCAACGTATTAACGAAAAGTGACCAGAACAATACGAGAAGCACTCACCGTCGTTCGTGGATTGAACCGCTCCTCGAAAGTGAGGATTGATTAAAATCTTGTGCCCTGGAGGTAAAGGTACATTGGGTACATTGGAAGCGGATTGTTGCGGTACGGGTAACGTATTAGTATTAAATTGGCTGGTAGATACTTGGTCAGAGTAGCCGGACCTCGAATCGTACACTGGCCGATTCTCAAATTGTGCCGCTTCTTGAAACGGTGCTCTACTTTCGAACAGAGATTGATTTGGTATCTGATTTAAGTTAGGATGATTCATTAGGGGACCTTGGGAAGAACCTTGCCGCGAAAACGCTTGCATCGGTAACGGTTGGTTCGCCTGTAGCAACGGCGTCGACGAGCCAGCTACCACTGGATTTAAACTGCCTAGAAGCGATCCTCCGCCGGGTGTTCCTTGCAGCAACGGCCCTTGATTGTTTTGCATCAATCGCGCTTGATTGTCTTGCATGAGCACCGCGGAGTTTTGAAACTGCGCAGCGGCTGCCGTTGGAGGTTGAATCTGAACGTAGGGCGGCTGATTCGATGGATGATTGTAAGACGGACCTTGAAGAGATCCCGGTAAACCCGTCCGCGGTCCGTAATCCAACCTTGGCCCGATTATTCTGGGGCCCACTTGACTTTGGAACTGATTAGGATTAAATTGCGGCCTACTATCTACAAAATGCGTTGGACCTTGCAGCGAACCGTTCGGTGAGTAATGCTGGAAAGGTTGTACTTGTGAATTTGGCTGCTGATAGATAATCTGTTGGTTTTGCATGCTGCTCGGTACACCGAGGAGAAAGGCTGGTCTGGTCTCGAGCAAAGGCGGCCTGCACGCTGCCGGTGGTTGCGAATCGAAATTCACGTTGCGCGCGTTACCGAACCTGATCAATCACGTTTTTACAGATCAATTGTAATTAGAAGAATAATCGTTCGTTTCTTCGATCGATCAAATCAGTCGTCGACATTTTCACGTACAATTCGTTTAATCGACGATCGACCTACCGAAATTCCATCGATCGATTAAATCGTTCACTTTTCGACTATGCACTTGAACGGTAGATTAAATCAATCATCAATTTTCACGATAAAAAAGAGAATAATAATGGTAATCAATTTTTCGATGGCTAATTTCACCAATCGGTTATATCACCCATTTATAGACACGCAATTTCTTTAATCAAAGATTGACGATTAAAGTTAAGTTACTAATTTTTCGACCACTAATTTCATCGATCGATTAAATCAATCGTCAATTTTTCCGGTGATTCGTTTGTTCGATCGTTAAGCATTCGATCAATCGATTAAATTGAAAATGACAATCGATCGATGCTCGAGTCTACCGTAAATAATAATAATAATAATCGGAGAATGTTTAAGACGGTGATAAACGCACCTTGGATTAAAATTGCCGGAATTTTGCATATTGAATCTTCCTCCGCGACTTCCTCTTGTGCTTCGACCTCTTCCACGGCCTCTTGGCGCCAATTTGGATGGTTCGCATGTGACCACGTTCTCCAGAGTGTCCGGTATATGATTGTTCATCTTCGACGAGACAATGGTTCTCTCGTTTTGAAATCTGTTCCTCCTTTCCTTCGCCTCTTCGCATTCATCGTCTTCCAATCCCTGCCCGTTTCCGGAATAGATCTTTGCCGCGTTTTTCTGCAGCTTCTCGCGCAAGTCTCCCTTCTCGATGTTGCCGGTAACATTAACGATATCGTGCGCCGTAGAACGTTCGTCGTGCTGTCGCGTTTGCTCGCTCTTATACTCGTTAATCTCGTCCTGCTCGTAATATTTCGGCCGAGCCTCTAGCTGATCGCCGTCCCCGTAAAAATCATTGTCCGCGCTTCTATCAGTTTTGCTCCTATTAAATTCAATGTTTTCATCTTCGGCATCTAAGTCGTCGAGTGCGTCGGTAACTCCTAAGTCCAGTACATCATCTGTCTCCTCTTCCCCCTTATAGCTATTCTGCTGCTCAGGGAATTAAATTGCCAAATATTTGTAATGAAAATATAATATTTAGCCGTGGTGCGTTACAATCTATTTATTCTTAATTAACGTACTATTTTATATGTTCATGTTTATATCTATCGTATCTATACTAGTATCGAGAAGAAATTACTCTTTCATGATCAAAACGAAGGCATCGCATAATAGGATCGCCGTGCATCTTTCTCTTTTCGTTTCTTTCCCTAAGCTCTATCACCGATTCATCTTTCACGCGGACGAGATATACGACACACAACGCTTAACGAATTTTCGCGCCCAACTTCGATATCGTTACTTTTTACGGGCGGAACACGCGTATAACATTTAACGAATTTCCGACGAAATTGTTATTCTTCGCGGGCGGAACGCGATGACAAAGAATTTTCGCCCAATTAACAATCCTTTGAGGGCGAAACGGGATTAACACTTGACGAATATGCGACGAAATTGTTAACTGTTTACGGGCGGAACGCGATAACAACGAATTTTGCGCCCGATTAACAATCCTTTGAGGGCGGAACGGGATTAACACTTGACGAATTTCCACCCAACGTTTAATCGTTAAAACTTTGGGAGCGAAATGCAGTAACATTTAACGAATTTGTGACAAAATTGTTAACCATTTACGGGCGAAATGTGATAATGCTTAACGACGAATCTTCGCCCGATTGTAAGTACAAGTTCAGCGTCAGCGATACGGAATGGAAATTTTTGGTTTAACCACCGAATACAATACAGCTGAAAGTGCAGCTATTGGGGCGACAAGGAAAATCGGTGATGCCTACGATTATCGTCTGCAAGGACTAAATCAAGTCCTTAGCGTTAATGTTAAGAATAAAATTCGCATCGGTAGAAATGAATCGCAAGCGTATTCGAATAATGGTTTGGTCTCGTTGAAAGTTAGCGAGCTCTATCGACGATAATTTGTGCAAACGAATATTATAGCGGCGAACGATGGAATAGTTTTCCGGGTTAGAAGTAACGGATATCCGATGATAGTTCACAGATACAAAATTGTTATAAATATTATACAATATGCTACAGTTTCGGGGTGCAGCAGCGTGATACGATTTACAGTCCAAAGATGCGTTTCACGCTTCAATCGTTTATGCGTTGTTTATAAAAATAGGTACGTGTAACAGTGGCTACAAAAAGCATTCGAACTTCGAGTCTTCATTGTAGACTCTATTTTCTATATTTCCTGTATTCCATATGTTTTATGCGTTTTCTACAATCTTCTACATTTTCTGTTTTGTCTTTTTTCTTTCTATAATTTGCCATAGTTGCTTTAAGTAACGCTAATATTTTCATAGTCGCGTAAGAGTACTATTTAAAGATAGGAAATTTTAATATACAATTAATTAATGCTTAAATGTGAACAGAAATCCAGTGGTGTGCAAATAATGTTCGTAGCCGCTGCGTTATATATTTCTTCATTTTATTCGGTACAAATTGCGGCGAAAATTTCTGGTGTATCGTTAAATTCTTGGGAATACATGATTTTCTACTGCTTCTGGATGAAAATGAAGGCAAACGTGGTGCGCGAGCTTAAATGCTATACAAGCGGATACAATTCCTCAAAAGTGTGCACGATACTTGTGACACAATCGTTCGAAGACACGAACGATGTTACCTTCGCAATTACGTTATAATATCACTTCGTTCACCGCAACTAAATTCAACGTTGGTTAATCGAACGTTTTAACGAAAGGATTCCAAGCATGCAGAAACTCGATTAAATACACATAGAATACGTTTACGTACATCTTTAATAAAAGAATATTTCGCCCTCGATATTTAACACGCTTTGCAAAGAACACATTTCGTTTCTCGAGCCGCTGAAAGCGATTAGGGGGTCACAATTTCGAACGATTACGATTGCGACAACTATGCAAAAAGAATTAGGATTTATAGATATATAGATTAGAATTTAACCCTTTGCGGACGAGAAGTAACGAAACCTATGAGAGTACTTTAGTTTTGAATTTTATGTCTTTGAATTTTGAAGTTCTTGCGTTCCCAACTATTTAATGCCCAACGATTTTAAATGTTTATTAATGTATGAAGTATTCGTTACGTTAAGTTTTTTTGCTTTAAATGTCAACACGGGTTCAGAAAACCAAAAATGATTAGGCGACTATTTGTCGACGCTCGTCCGCAAAGGGGTTAATTTATACATCGACGAAAACATACGCGATTAAAATTATTCGGTAAGTAGTTCCAAATAAGTGATACTTTAACCGAATTTGTAAATGGTGCACGTTTGTTAACCCTTTCGCTACGGCATCTTGGAAGTCAGAACTGAAACGTTTTTATTCGTACGAAAGTGAGGTAAATATAAAAACTTGGATGGCTTTATATTATCAATTGTGATTCTAATTTTATCGTACAACTGAAAACAGACAGAATAATACACGATAGAGACACAATACACGAGTTCTTTTAAGAAATGTATTGTTCAATTTTAGAGAGCGTATATATACGTCCTTCGTAGCGAAAGGGTTAAAGGCGTGATACAATTTTATTGGCCACTGCGGTATAATACAAGTGTTACAAATTAACGACGTTGATCCTTAGTTTTATTTTACTCGCATACAAAGAGTATGAAAATGTGCAAAGAAATTATCAGAAATTTTATGCCCGTTGGACAAGCGAAACAGTTGCAACACGCGATCCCCTAATTACTTCCTGCAAACATACTGGTTCTCGTTTTTAATTAACCATAATTTTCTCTTCTAAATAAAAACGATCGGAATGGAAAATTCGAACGAAGGAACTTCGACGAAACTGAAATGAAACGAAGCATAATGAAATTTACATATTTTACGCGTCTCGTAGAAAAGCTTTCGTTAAAACATTCTGCGCGATAAGGATGTTCAAAAGTTGCGCGGAATATTTGGAGCAACTATAACAATTGCACGCGTCAATTACAGAAATCACAGAATTGCATAATATAATTTGTTCAAACAATACGGAATTGCACTTGGACGAATATTTGCTTCGTCTACTACTATCGATATTGATTTTAATTACAATATCCTATGATACGTGTTTGATAAACAGGGAAAAGGAAATATGTAGCAAAGCATTTCTGTTCGTGTGATTTACACAAATGATAAATTGGCAAAGGCGATTAAATAAAACGATGGCTCGTTAATTATTCGCATAATCCGATTACGCGTATTAACGAAGACGATCCGAAGAATCTCGATATACGCATAAAGTAATAAAATAGGTATTAAAAAAAACGGAGTGAGCAATTGTTGGCGACAAATAATATTGCGAAACCATAACAGGAATATGGAGATTAATTAATAATCATTATATTGCGGATTTTTATACATCTATGTATTTCATGCATCGAAAAGTTTAACGATTCATACGCTCTATGGAAATAGGTAATTTATGCGAGCCACGCATTAAACAATTAATGCATTAAGTAATTAATGCATTTAACAATTGATGCATTTAAAAAATCGTGCATCTCATGCATTAAACAATTAATGCGTTTAAGAATTTATGCATTGTTGTCGTTATCATTATTACGTATTCAAATGTGCAAAGATTTACAGCGATTTAAAATGCATATAAAAATGTGTAAAATATAGCGAATAAAATGAAAATACACGTTAGAATATTCAGACAGAAAAACAGGTTTCTATTCACGTTCCAATCCTTTGATTCTTCACGCGTGTTGATAAAACTATGAATTCGCATAAAGATCCGCAGCTTAATAATAATTATCGATCGATCGGCTTTCGTTTTCCCTGCACCGATTCCAACTAAACGTGTCGTGTGTGGTGGTGGCTATTTTACGCATTTCTCGTTTCATGTTCACAATTTTAACGGATCTCGCGGCAAACTTTTACGAGTCAACAATTAAGATTCAACGATTAAAGTTCGTACACAAATTACAGGATTTTTCGGCAGCGCAGAAAAAATGTTGGACTTTCACACCGCTTTTGCTTCGATTTTTTGTTGCGTGAACTTTCGCTGCGATTAGAATATTACAATAAGCAGCGCGCAATATTCTCGCTTATAAATCGTACGAAATATTCCTCTTCCTTTCGGAAGATTTCCAGAGTATAGCGATCAGAGTGAAACGGATAATTTTCCCGTGTTCAGCAATATCCACGGTTTGTTTCGCATTGTCTTTTTCTTGCAACGAACACGTTAGAGTAAATGTTACATACAAAGTGGTCGCGTACATAAGAGAATAATTTCTTGCGTCCGAAACAATACGATTGTACAATAATATACATGGCTTTGGATTATTTTCTTTGCCACGGGGATTACATAACACACGACGTAAATTTATACTTATATATAATTATTATCATATTTATTACAATTAAATCAAATTCTGCTTCCTCGCTGAAATGCATTATTCATACATAAAGACAAACGAATAAAATCGAACATCGAAATTAACTACTTCCGGCGAAGCTCAAGAAAGATATTTAGACAAAGTTGGTTTCGTGTAACTTAACGCTAGATTTACGGAACGCGTTAATTTCACGGACTTCGACTTCTTTTCTCAACCCCTTGCACTACGATTATTTTATTACCCAAGTATGCTGCTATCAGCTGCTTACTGTTTTTATATCATTCAACTTGCAAATTATTTAAATATTCTTGGCAATTTTTACTTAAGAACGTCCGATTTTACGAGACCAAGCTAAAATTTGAATTAAAATTAAATTCCACTCTCGGTAATATCTGTTTTTGTCGAATCTAAGCCGTAATTCATAGAACGAGTGCGACTCGTTATTGGAGGGCAAAGGGTTAAAGTTACGGAAATGATAATTATTAGTTTTTAGCACTTTATATCGACTTTAATCGATGCAATGATACGAATACGTATCGCGCGTTACTCTATCTCTTTCCTGATTTTATAATTTCCAATGTTTATATATAATATATATAGCAGAGTCTCGTATAACACGGTTAATGTGCACCGTGTTGTAGGAATTCGCGATAATTACACGCATAACTGCGCACGATCTAAAGTAATGTGTTTGAAATGATTTTATCGTTATATACCAAATTTCATCTTCTTTGTTTTATCGAATAGGACAGGATTTGAAAAACAAATGGCATATATACGAAGTTGATTAAAAAGAAACGTACTATTAATCCCTTGCAGTATACCAATTATTTTATTATTAATGCCACGTAAGTTACTCATTAGCTTCGTTCAATATTACATGCGAACTATTCAAATGTTAGATATATATGTAATTTTTAATCAGTGACTCTCAATCTTGTGTAGAACTGAAACTAAAGATCAAGTTAAATTGATTAGCATTGTTGCGAGTAGAATTCCTTTTTATTGAACCAACAGCATAATTCGAGTCACGAGTGTGGCTCGTTATCGTACGTCAAGGGGTTAATGTACACATATGTGAAAAATCCTTTATTTCATTGACCGCGGCGAAAAGCAACGATGAAACATAAGAAGCTGGCATCGATGAGAGGAAATAACGTAACGCTCAACCAAAGCAGATTCCATTCTTTTAACACTTAACGGACGGGTCACGTAAATTTACGTTTTTCCATTCTGACTTCCTAACACGGGCCACGTAGATTTACGTTTTCGCTTGAATTTTTATTACGCTGCGTTAGTTTTTCATTTTTATGCGTATTGGGTTTTTTTCTTGTTGCCGTTAGTTGTACTACTATCTGTCTGTTGAACCTACCGCGCAGTTTTGCTTTTTAGGTAGTATTTTTTAGTAATTTTGTAACCGTGAAAATGGCAAGCGAAACAAGATGTATATATGTCAATTCTGTTAGGTTCCACTTCACAAAGGTGAATGATTTACGAAATATCACACTCGTAAGAAATACTAGACATGTAAATAAATAACTTTGTAAAATTTCATCAAAAATAGCGTTGATTTAATAAAACTGCAACGATTTAAAACCATACATACATGATTATTTAATTCTCTTAAAAAATGCCCGGAAACTGAGAAAGACAGAGAAAAAACAACCCGTTTGTTAAGTGTTAATTAATTGTGGGATAAAAAGTGGGAATTAATCAGGTAATTCCCGTGTTTTATTAGTTGGAGAATCGCGTGAGACGAAAACATATCTAACTAAACATATATCGCAATGTATTTGTCGCGTTATACGAGAGTCTACAGTGCTACGAGCGTCCGAAAATCTAGCATTAAGGAAGTTCATTTTACAACGTATCTTCACCGTACGCAACACGGTAAACCAAATGAATTGAAAAATAATTGATCGTCCGACTGAAATCAAAATTTTCAACGCACTCGGGGAATGAAATTCTGACGTTACTTTTTTCCATCGCGTTCAAGGACGCGTAATAAACGGGGTAGATTTCATTTAACAACAAAATAATGGTCCAGCAATATGCTCACCCTCTCCAGTTCATAGTCATCTGCTAAAAGAGCCTCTTCTTCGTCGTTCCCTAGATCGTATTCGTCGTCTCCGAGATCTTCGTCCAATAAGGTATCATCGCTAAGCAAACGATATTAGAAAACCGGTCAATAATATCGATAACAAGAATGGCGCGAATAAGCATTCGATCGCGTACTTTTATTTTACTCGTTTAGAGAAGAATTTAAATACGCGTGTACGCGTTTTATTTCGTTTGCGCTTAGCGTGCGATTAGTTTGTTTAGCGTACTTAACACTAGAACTACCGACTATTAAAGTATACTTGTTTGCATCGAAGAAATAAAAATGATAGTCACATAGGTAAAGATAGGTACAATAAATCTTGTATTTACGATAAATATTGTAAATCGAGTACAATAATTTTGTATGGAAAATCATGGAATATTCTAGAAAATGCACCATTGTAGATTTATATAATTTTTACGATAAATTTGTAACCAGTCATTTTGACTGCCTGTGTAGTTCTAGTGTTAAGGGAAAAATTAATTTTGAATACATTCCAAGTGATAGGCTAGATAACGATGACACTAGTTGCCTAGATAATGAGTACTAACATTCTTAAAATATTTGAACAGGCTGTGTACAAAAATAAATGATTTAAAAGCTGCACTAGGAATATTGAATTGGAAAAAAAGTTTCTAGCATTTTGCAGTGGATTTTATTAGCTCGCAACATCCTTTCTTCAAGAATGTTTTTAGTTTCCAAATGAATGGCAGAAAATAGTGCAACAAGATGGGAAATACGTACTAGAATGAAATTATGTACGCGTATACGAATTTCATCATTAAATTGTGTATAAAAACGCTAAAATCTTTCTTTCCCACTCAAAAACGTCAATATGAGTTTTACAAAAAAGGGAATTATACTGTTACAATTATAAAGCGATTATCATTAAAAATTAAGTACCTTGTATGCATTCAATAACTTATGATTTTGTATTACTTTCTGCTTCGTACCTCGAAAACAAAAATTAATCGAATCGCGGTGTACGTAACAATTTTTACGCAAAATGACCCCCCAAATATGTTGACAAAGTTCATCGATTTAAATCAGGAACATCATGTACATAAATAAAAGAGAATTAAAACTAATACTTTTGCGTACACCTAATAATGGAAACTAACAGAAAAAGCTGACGGGTATTTATGCGAACGAAAAGTTTACCACACTTCTGGAAAAGAGTAACACGCACACATACGACGCACACAGGAGAAGTAAAGTAACGTTTGTTGCTTATCGATATACGATCAAAGTGGACAATATTTTCCACTCGCTAAACGTCACCAATTTTCAGCGAATGCAAATATCGTTGCAAGCTAAAACTATCGTAAGAATAATTGCAGGGCGAAAGATGACGACCAAAGACACAATGCACGTCATTAAACAGTGATGATAACTCTAACCTCAATCTCTATTAAGCACTGAAAATTGCTTGTGCGAGAAAAATAGCAGAAGAATGATCGAGCAAAATAGCGGAGGAATCGAATAGAGTATGAAAAGTGTGGCAAAAGGTTGGCGTTACTGAGCGAAAGAAGAAAATTTCTTACTGTTCGGACATCGTACATCCACTTTGGTACACTTCAGTGAAAGTCTGCAATCTGTGATGGCTACGAGATACGCGATACTAGCGTTGCGTGGGTCACATCGATTCTCGCGTTCGTTGTATCGAACTCTCGAATCGATATCGAACAAACCTTGCAAGGCAAAACGAAATAAGTATATACTCTATGCTGATCTTTATGCAAATTCAGATTTGTACAAATAATATTAAAGAAACGAGATCTATTTATCTCTTGGCTTAAATTAAAGGGGAAAATCGTGAGAATATTATTCTAATGTCTTTTGCAACCAGACCTTGCAGTTCATTTGTTATAAACAAATATATCGCGTCATGGTAGATTACTCGGAAAGCGTTTGCAGGAAAATATTCATTTCTCAGCACCTAGACGTCCGATTTCATTGCCCCTTGGCTTAAATTAAAGGGGAGGTACCAGGAATGTTATTCTCTAACCAGTTTGCCGATAAACATTGCGGTTAACTTGTTATAAACAAATCTTACCTATTTTTTTGTATGCCTGCTGGGGGCGAGATTTCGCTCGCTTAACGAATCCCTACTTTATCCATACATTAATTATTGTGTACGTCGTATCGCGGCGCTACAAAGGCTACGGAATTCGAGAAGAGTGGAAAATATTGCATGAAAATATTCCATGATTTCGTGAGAGTTTAACGCTCCGATTAAATATTAAAATTCCCTCTCGCAATTGTTGTGAATGTGTCGGCGTTAATATGGCTTCGGCTGATCTCGATTGGGGAAAATACGCGGACGAGCAAGAGAAACTATCTGCCAAGGTAGACAAATCTTCGTCGTGTGTGTACACCACCGGCTTAACCTCAGTCTCATTTGTTTGTTGATGCAAAAAGATCCTTCTTACTTATTTTTCCATCGCGTAGCTTTCGATTATTTTACTTGCCTCTTACTTAGCTATCGCGCGGAATCGCGTTAAGCGGAACAAATTTGACGCCCAATTTTGTTTAGCGGAAAAATTGAATGACACACAACGCTTTAACCCCCAATTGGTAATCTTAGCTGGATGCAAATTTTGAATGTTTTAGTCTGTATTTTTAATTCTCCTCTATTTATACGCATTATAAGCGTCGCGAATCAATCTAGGAACTATTTTCATTCATTTTGGATCATTTTTCGTCGAGTTGCGGGTTCCGTCGGAAAAAATACGGTTGGTTTGGAGGTAACAAAGTTGCCAAGCCAAGACTCAAAGTTGCAGACCTTTATCAATTATCTAACTTAAAAAAGGTTCGCCGTTTGCACCTGCAGTGGCTACAAAAAGATTTCGATATTTAAGTGCTAATTAATTACACCCAATTGCATTAAGCTTCTTATACGTTAACAGCATAAGAGTATGCTGGTAAAACAATTTGCTGCCATTAAAATGAAATCTAGAACTTGATTAAGAAACATTTGTTCGATAAATAATGCAAGTATATACAAATACTTTTTGTAGCCACTACATTTGTATAAAAAATGAGTCTTAAGATTAACTCCCAACATAGCCAAAATGACCTGTTTGAGATTTTCAGTAAACAATCTAAATGATTATTTATTTCTGCTACATTGTGTATTTTTATAGATACTTAACCGTTTTGGTTATCTTCATACAAATAATAATAATAATAATAACATATTAATCGCTGATAATTGTATCAAAATAATATACAATTCCCACATACAATAGTTAAAAGAGAACAGAATATTTTTCGAAATATTTTTAATAATTTTAACAATACATGAGAAAATAAAATTGAAAAAAGAAACAGAAATAAAATTTCTTACGCAAGAATTTTCTGCGACATTACAATGGTGGGAATAAAATAGAAATTCAGTTAAAGAAATACTGACTTCAGGAATTATATTACCGTAAAAACCGTGTTCTCAAAGTGCCGTGTTATAGGAGGGCATCCGCGCAATTTTCAGTCCGTGTTGTACGAAAATCGTGTTCGCGAAGTACCGTGTTATGCGAGGGTTACTTGTACCTATTCTATTTCGCTTCCCTCCCCTTCAATCTTCTAATATCGAGTATTCATGTACAGTATACCTATTTTTCTAGAAACCTGTTAAATAATAGAATCAATACCCTTAAAGCTAGCGTTAAGTAAAACACCCTGTACAATGTATTTAATTATAAATAGGTATCTGGTTTGAACATAGACAAGCAACAGGTTCAAGAAACCACAGCGAACTCGGCAAGCACGGAAAATGCGGAGCCGAAATCTGAAGATGGATCGGACGAGCAGATCTCGCTCGCGGAGAAATCGTTGCTCCAAAAAATTATACGTAAAGGTTTGGTGGAAACGACGAAAGATCTAGAGATCCAAAGGAAAGATCCTTCCTCGCCTTTGTACAGCGTTAAATCGTTCGAAGCTCTTCATCTGTAGGTATTTTTCCTAATTAGCTTTCCTCTCGCAACAGTGTAGCGTTAACAAAAAATTACACACTACGAAATTCGTTATAGTAAACCGGCTTTGTTAAAAGGGGTGTACGCAATGGGATTTAATGCCCCCTCGAAGATTCAAGAAACGGCGCTACCTACTTTACTCGCCGATCCGTAAGTTCGTTTTTTATTTTTTTTTTTCACGTAGCAATTAATAACGTATAGCAACGATATTTTACGAATTAATTCTTATCACTCCGAGCGTGCTCTTCGGACGACATCGAAGTTCGATGTTTTACTTTAAGTACGCTTCTAATGCACCCCTAATTTCGAGCCTGCTACTCGTTTACCTTTGCATCCGTTTAATATATCGCACGATACTTTTCATGATTACTTAATATTACGTATTCACTTCGATCATTTTAATCCACGTGCACGCGATTATAAAAGTTGCCAACTTTGATGAAACTTTTATTGGATTGAAAATTCATACTTATATTTTCCTTACTTCGTTGCGTTAATATGAATATATGAATAATATGAATTTTATTTATGCAAGTAGTGCTTGTTACGTATTTGCAATTGTTTATGTTGAAGATTATTATTTACGTGTCGTTGCAGCCAGAGTTGGGAATCACTTGAATAAATTCGATTAAATTACACGAATAGAATGTTAAGTAAATTAAACGTAACGAAATTTTCTCGTCTGTGTAATTTCAATTGTAATTTCATAATAATAATTTAATTTCTAATTCTATACGATTTATTCGAATAAAGTTGTAAATAATCCGACTCCGATTGTAGCGTTTAAAACGTAGCGCTTAATATCTCGCGAGCAAGCATATGCCGAGAGTAAATCAGAGTTGCCAATAATTGGAGTGATAAGGATTACCAAGCAAAGGTATAATTCGATGAAATATTTGCAGACCTCAAAACATGATCGCACAATCGCAATCGGGTACTGGTAAAACCGCGGCGTTCGTGTTAGCGATGCTCAGCAGAGTCGATACGAATAAAAATTATCCGCAAGTGCTCTGCTTGTCGCCTACTTACGAATTAGCGATACAAACTGGAGAAGTTGCAGCGAAAATGTCGGCGTTCTGCAACGAGATTAAAATAAAGTATGCCGTGAGAGGAGAAGAAAGTAATATACTTTACACATCATTTATTCCGCCTTCTAAGCAATCTCCGTATTCCGTTCGCGTTGGAATTTATTGCAATTCGGTTTTCTTTGATCGTTTCAGTAAGCCGCGGATCGAAAATCACGGATCACATCATCATTGGAACGCCTGGAAAAGTTTTAGACTGGGCCATCAAATTCAAATTCTTTAGCTTGAATAAAATCTCAGTTTTTGTTCTAGACGAGGCGGACGTGATGATTGCGACGCAAGGTCATCAAGATCAGTGTATCCGTATTCATAAGTAATTATCTGAAATATTTTAAACATTTGCGGGCGAGAAGCAACGACATTCGTGGGAGTACAACGTTAGTTTCCAATTCTACGACTTTCAGTTTTCAGGCTTTTCAATTCCGAACCATTTAATTTCCAACGATTTCAAATGTTTATTATTATGTTAAGTGTATTCGTTACATTAAGTTTTGCGCTTTAAAAGTCGACACGGATTCGGAAAGCGAAAAATATGATTAGGCGACTATTTGTCGACACTCGTCCGCAAAGGGTTAATCGGTAGAAATATAATACCGACTTACCGACAAAAGTTAAGAAACAAAGTAATCCGTTGCATATTTTTGAGTACTCTCTATTTTCCGAGTTAGTATATAGATTAGAATTAAAAATAGGATAACTTATCGTTTATTGGCATACGTAATGTTACCTTTTTACTTTCGTTTTGTATTCTAAGCTTTTTGGTTCAAAAGACGAAGGATATACGGAACGTTGCAAATGATTACTTTGTTTCTTAACTTTTGTCAGTAAGCGTATATAGATATTATTATTATTTATATAATAATATGATCTATATAACGTTCGATCTGCTTCCTTTTTACAATGAAACGCGTTGCTTGCAGGCAACTTCCGCGCACGTGTCAGATGATGTTCTTTTCCGCCACTTACGAACCGGAAGTAATGAAGTTCGCCGAAATTATAGTCAATAATCCTTTGATAATCAGATTACTGAAGGAGGAAGAAAGCTTAGTTAATATTAAGCAATATTACGTCAAGTGCAAAGATTTGGATGAAAAATACGCAGCTATCACAAACATATATGGTGTAATAACGATAGGGCAGGCAATTATTTTCTGCCACGTAAGACGTCTACCGATTTTATTATTAACAACAAGGTGATCGTACTATTCAGCTCGATATTCAATTGCAGATTGCATGGGATTATTTGTCGTCAAATTTAGGATGTACGATCGCCTTAATTAATGAGCATTTCCTTTCGAAACGATAAATGTTGCTTTATATTTAAATACAGACTAGGAAAACGGCTAACTGGTTGGCCGAAAAGATGACGAAAGATGGTCACGCGGTTGCCGTTTTATCCGGGGAATTAACAGTCGAGCAAAGAATTTCAGTTTTGGATCGATTTAGAGCCGGTCTCGAGAAAGTACTCATCACCACTAACGTTTTGGCCAGAGGTAACTATTTAACCGATTTATATACCCTAACTCCTGAACGTGAATCGATTTCCTATAAATCGATGGTGTTAAATACATATACAAAGAATACGAGCCACTGAATATAGCTTACGAGAGTTGACGGTGTTCTTCACAAATATACTTCTACGTTTTACTAAGTACATTTTATTGTATTACGTTATACGATTTAGATATTTCGAATATTTACTCGTAATAACAAGGGAAGGCTCTTTCAATTGGTCGACTTCGATTTTAATGAGTTTTTGTAGACTATGGGCCTCTAATGATGCGTATGAAATATAAAGCGTAGTTACTTAATAGCTTTAAAAAAGTACACACATGAAATTGCATACCTGTTGACATACTATGCGTATAAATGCTTCCTGACAAACAGTCGCGGTGAAATTGGAATGACACGTGACTTCTAATGCGGAGTTCGTTGGGTCACGTGTGTATTTCTTTAAAACTATTAAGTAACTACGTTTAATATTTCATACACATCATTAGGGGCCCATAGTTTACGAGACTACGGAAGCTCATTAACACTAGGTTTACGGAACGCGTCACATTGAGGCATTTTCATACCTAAAATTATAGATACCATAAATATTATTTGTCAGTACTTTATGTTAACTTTAATTAATACGATGGTATGAATATGTATTCTAATTAATTCTATTCGTCCTCACGCTTCTACGTTCGAATATTTATATGCAGTATACGTATTTTTCCGGAAGCCTGTCGACGTATACACCTATAATATATAAACCGTGTTAAAATCGAAGTCGACCAGTTGAAAGCCTTCCCTTGCAAGTGCATTCCGCGCTATTTTGTACATTCAAACATCAACGAAGCGTAGGATAAACCATCATTCATTCTTATATGAAATCATCATCGTTTCCTATTAATTAATGAGTGGCTTTTCCCATACTTAGTCAATGATTTAAACTTCCCATAAATGCATAAAATTCCGCAGTGTTTACTAATTACTTAGCTGTCGATGCGACGGTAACTTTTTAATTGAAACATAAAAAAGAAAAAGAAGACACGGAAGAAATTATAGTAATTCACTATAGAACGTATCATTCGCAGGAATCGACGTGGAGCAAGTAACCATAGTAGTTAATTTCGATTTACCGATGGACCAAAATCGGCAAGCTGATTGCGAGACGTATCTGCACAGAATCGGACGAACTGGACGATTCGGTAAATCCGGGATCGCTATTAATTTAATAGACTCGCCTCACGCGATGCAACTTTGCAAAGACATAGAGAAACACTTCGGGAAGAAGATACACTATCTGGACGCGGAAGACGCGGACGAGATAGAGAAAATTGGAGCCTAGCTTTAAATAAAACGCGCGTAAGAGAACCATAATTGATCATATGCTTTTTATCGAATACGCATAGGTAATAATATTGTAATACTTCCTGCGAAAACAATAGACGTTTGTATTTGCCAAACATCGATTCTTTTGTATTTCTTTTCCAATAGCGCATATTACCGAGAATTATAGCCACTTCTATTTTTTACTTTTTTCCCTTCACGATGACACTGTATAGTATTTTTTTAATACTAAATTCAAATATGGCGATTGGATTAGGAATATACACAGAATTCAAACGAGAAAGAAGAAAATAAAGAAATATTTTTGTATAGTATACAGAACGCAAAGAGAGAGAGAGAGAGAGACGTATTCGCGCGAGAGAATTATTATGTTCTCAATTCTTACACCGTTAACGTAACTTGTACTTTATTGAGCTTTTTTACGCGAACAATTTACGGGAAACTTACGGCGCGTCGAATCATTCCTTTCAAACTTTATCGGCATTGATAAACCATCGTTGGAACGTTAATTTTTACTATTAAGGAAACATTACAACGATACCGTTGTAACAATATCACGACTTATATAATTGTAAGTACAAATAATGTAAGAAACAAAAGGAAATCAATTAATCGCTAATCGATAATTATGAGCTCGTGTACGTAACATTTAATAACATTCATCGTGTTATTATAATTTCGTTCGAAAAACCTGTGCATAAATATAGATCTATTATTTTTTACCCTAACCATGCAACGTTGTATTAAAATTATTTGCGTTTTATTTTGTTTGCTTGTTTCTTTGGAAGTTCAACATTTTTTGGCAACATCCTTTCACTTGTTACACTATTTTATTATCGAATATTTAAACGGTACCATTTTTATGGGCAACGAAAAACAAAAACACGTGGGGAATGTCTGTTTTTTTTAGAAAAATAACAGCGGGACGAACTTTAAACGTATATTTATTAAGACTAAAAAAATGGAAATAAATTGTAACATTTAAAAAAAAATTACGAGACAATCTGCGTTTTCTTTCTTTATATCCTATTGCAATACACGTGTGTTTGTACATTTGCATTCTTGTTCAACCATACGGACGAAGAATTATATAAAAATGCATCGGAGGATATCTCGCGCGTTGAGCTGCATTTTGAAGTGCAAATAATTTGACAAAAATCAAACGTCGGACTTTCTCTATTTCATAGAAATCCATTCGAACGTTTTTAATCAAATTTTTAGGAGTATTTCATGAACCTCTTTTTCGCGTTACGTTTTAATTATTTTGCATAATTATTGATGTATACTGCTCAAAGTAATTAGGAGATCGCAGAAATGAATTTACATTATTTCAACTCATTCCAATCGTTGCTAAGGCAAGAACAGAAGATGCAAAATTTGCAGCGGCTGAAACGAATTTTTAGTGGAATGCTATTCATACGATATCGCGAAAGAGATTAAGTTTAACTCATTGAAGACCAACGAATTTTGACGTAGCAATTCATTTGCACATGTTTTTTTAGTCAACTTAACGTTCTTCAATTTTATTATTCAACAATGGAATTACTAATTCACGTGTAAATAAAAAGAATGGAATACAAGTATAGACTGATTTCATCCCTTAAATACCATAAGATATATTTTACTTTGGATATTTCGCATGCTTTTGCCTATCTGCATTATTTCGCGCACTTAAATTTCCTATAAATTCAGAAAGATCCGCAGTCAAATAATAGTTGCTATTTCTTCTTCCAGCTAGGCTCTACACGTTTATAAAGGTTGAAGAAACTTGCAAATAAAATGTTGCAATTAGTGCGACGTTAGTTAAGATGAAAATGAAAGCTTCTATCTATACGAGATCGTATGATCCCATAATTATTTTGAGCGATGTATCTCCTGTAATAATTGCAATTTGTTCGAAGAATGAATTTCCATAATGGCAGGTTTACGCGTGTATGTGTGTCTGTATGTCTGTGTGTGTCCAGAAAAACAATAAATGCTCAGAGAAATGCAAAAGAGAGAAACAAATGATAAATAGAACGGACATCGCAAAAAAATCACGGCGTTCACTGGGAAAATTTTGCCTTTCCGTACCTTTCATCCTCCGCTTTAAAAAGTACAACCAAGTATACGTGTGTGCCTGCGTGTGTGTGTGTTCTAAGCATTCTGTTGCTTCCTGGTTTTACTAGCTATCCGGTAAATGATTATTTTCAATGCTTGTAACCGCAATCGCGCGATCGATACACCAAAGTAAACCACCGACGGTTGCGATTGATCTTTACGATCGTTGCCAAACGTTAATAATTACACAATGCAAAAATTCAGTCTTTGTACGGGGAAGGGGTTTGTTTCACTTAATTACATGCCCATGCCGCCCATACCACCCATACCGCCCATACCGCCCATTCCACCCATGCCACCGCCACCCATAGGCATCTGTGGCTCTTCTTTAGGCAACTCGGTGACGACTGCTTCAGCAGTGGTGAGCAACGACGCGACGCCGGCCGCGTCCGTCAACGCTGTGCGCACCACCTTCGTCGGATCGATGATCCCCTTCTCGATCATGTCCACGTACTCGTCGTTCAGCGCGTCGTAGCCAAGGTTACTATCACTAACTTTCGCCACCACTAAACTAGCGTCCACGCCCGCGTTTTGCGCGATCTGCAAGCAGGGCATGCGCAACGCGTTCGCCACTATCTTGATGCCCGTCTCTTGGTCGCTGTTCAACGCCTTCATGCTTTTCAGCGCTGGCATGCACCTCAGGAGCGCGGTGCCACCTAAGGAATTATTCACATTTACGTAATAGATCGACGATTGGGGCAATTTAGCTTTTCGAGTGCAATACTGAAGTGCTCGGTATAATCATTGACGAAGCGTAAAGTACTATTCTTCCACGTTAAGGAGGCACAGCGTGTTTACATTCGCACTTTTGCTGCAGACCACTGATTCGCCTATGAACACAGGCAGTGATCGCTATTGGCCGAAGACGCTGTACGAATGTAAACACGCTGTGCCTTCTTTCCGTGGAAGAATAGTAGATTATCCATTCTTATACGAAATTACCAGGCAGCTACTTGGCCCCCATATGTCTTGCCAGTCCAAATTTTGAAGACGTACATATACGTCCGTAGTAGCGAAAGGGTTAATTACCAACTAATAAATACCAAAATAAATACGGCGATGTGCAAATACTTTCTATACTCGCCTGCACAAGTATAAAGAAATTTGAATAAAAATTCAAATTACCTCCAGGGACAATGCCTTCTTCGACGGCCGCTCTGGTAGCGTTCAGAGCATCGTGAACGCGATCCTTCTTCTCGTTAACTTCAACCTCGCTGCTTCCACCGACTCTGAGAACCGCGACACCCGACGCTAATCTCGCCAAACGCTCTTGCAGCTTCTCCTTCTCGTAATCGGAAGTGGTATTCGCGATCTGGTCTCTGAGTACGTCCGCTCTGTGCTCGATATCCGTCTTCTTTCCCTTTCCTTTAAGGAAAAGCGTGTCGTCTTTCGTGATCACGACCTCTCCGACTTCGCCTAAGTCTCCTTGTTGAACGTTCTCGATCTTAATGAGATTCGCGTCGTCGCCGAACACGATTCCGCCGGTTAAGATCGCCATGTCTTGCAACGTGGCTTTTCTGTTGTCACCGAAACCGGGAGCTTTGACCGCGGCCACCTGAAGACCGATTTTCAATCTGTTCACGACTAACGTCGAGAGAGCTTCGCCGTCGATGTCTTCGGCTATAATGACGAGAGCCTTTCGTTGAGAGTTGGCCAATTCCAGGGCCGGGATTATAGACTGTACAGAGGATATCTTTTTCTCGCTGAAAAGTAGCAGCGCGTCTTGGAATTCGACTTTCGCTCCTTTACTGGAATTGATGAAGTAAGGAGATATGTAGCCGCGGTCGAATTTCATTCCTTCTATAACTTCCAGCTCGTCGTGTAAAGTTTTGCCGTCCTTCACGGTGATCACTCCTTCCTTTCCGACTTTCTTCATGGCGGCGGAAATCAGATTGCCGATCGCTTTGTCTCCGTTCGCAGAGATCGTCGCGACTTGCGCGATTTCTTCGGGGGTTGTTACCGGTTTACTCAGAGCCTTCAGCTCATCTTTGACTTTGTCCACCGCCATCATCACGCCTGCGATTAATTGTTTCATCGTTCAAGATGGAGATCATTTTTTTTAGTAACGAGATAGATATCAGTAGATCGCGGATCTTTATACAAATTCGTATTATTATTAACAAGGATGCAAAAAATGAAGAGCTGTTTCACTATCAAAATACAATAATTTGTATTGGATCGTAATGTAAAATTGTTTATTTATAAAATCGTATTACTTCGATGCGGATGAGATTCTTTAATCTTTTTCTAGTAGGTGGAAAAGTTCCTTTCTTCTAAAATTGATGAGATTTAAAAGAAAAAAACAACGCGAATAAATGCGTCAAATATACGTCGCAACTAAATTCATTATTTCAAATATTTTAGATACGTTTTCACGTTGCGTGCATTCTATACGTCCTTGCATATTTAAGTTTCCCTATAAGTGCATAAAAGTCCACAGTCCAGTTATAGCATTCATTCATTACGAGCAGATTGCGAATTTTTACACATTTATGAGAAATTTAAGTATGCAAACAATTAGAGAATGTATACGATTTGCAAAGATATACAAGTATATCCAAAATGAAGTTCGTATTATTTTAGTTAGAGGGTGAAACAACCCTCCACTCGGATGCTATTTCTTTACGAGATTTATAAAATATCCAAAAATCCATCCATTCATCCATTCACTCGTTTATTTATCCATCCATGTAAGAAACAATTCTCCACTCAAATATCATATTTTTATGAAATATCCAAAGATCCACCCATCTGTATAAGATATCCATGAGAATATGTAAGATATCCAAAGATCCACCCATCCATATAAGATACCCATAAGAATATACAAGATATCCAAAGATCCATCCATCTATCCATCCAAATAAGATATGCATAAAAATATGTATATTATCCAAAGATCCAGCCATCCATGTAAGATATCCATGAGAATATGTAAGATATCTAAAGATCCACCCATCCATATAAGATATCCAAAGATCCATCCAAATAATATACCCATGAGAATATGCAAGATATCCAAAGAAAATGCATACTGTTTCATTCAGAAGGCAAAGCAACCCCCAATTCGGGTACCATTTCTTCGATTTAATTAATAAAGATACGAATTTGCATAGAAATCCCCGGTCCAATCGCAGGTGAACCCTGTACGTTTTTATTACCTCTTCTTATTTCTACAGGATTGGCGCCTTTGCTAATTTTTTCGAAACCCTCTTTAGCAATTGCCCTGGCCAAAACTGTGGCTGTGGTTGTACCATCTCCTGCTTCTTCGTTCGTGTTATTGGCTACATCCTGCACCAATTTCGCTCCAATATTCTGAAACTTGTCTTTCAGCTCGACACCTTTGGCAACTGTGACGCCGTCCTTGGTAATTTTCGGGCTACCCCAACTTTGTTCTAGTATTACGTTGCGTCCCTTTGGACCCATCGTTACCGCGACGGCGTCTGCTAAGATGTCCACACCTTGCAGCATGAGTGCCCTGACTTCCGCTCCGAAACGCACATCTTTGGCGTATGAACGAGCTTGTAATTGGCGCAGGGCTGTGCTGCGTAATACGGTCGGCAGTCTATGCATCTGGAATATGGAAAACTTGGTTGCAGCTCCGAATACTCGTCCTCTTAAATTTCTACGTTACAATGTACCATGTAACATATATTACAGAGTACAGTAGAACTCCCGTACAACGCGTCAAACATGTTTGCGATTAGCGTTTTCATATAACGCGATTCCTCTTACAACGCGCTATATAATAAAATGCGTAAATCCTGCGTTCAAAAATTGTTTCGTTTACATGTATTAGTAATATGTATTCTTTTTTAATAAATGTCTATTTTTCTAACCAGAACTGTTCCCATTTGGTAAAATATGGAAGAAAAGAGTTGATGTGACTATAGCCATTCCAAACACGTTAATTCGTATTATAAAGATAAAGAAATTTTCTCGTATAATATAATTTCCTGTAACGCGAATTCATAAAACGCGTCATGCAGGAGTTTACCGTACAACAATATATTACAAAATATATATATATATAATGGCTACAAGTATTCGATACGACAAAATTATTAGATATTAATACTGCTTACTATATATTAATTATTCCATCGTATGTGCATTACTTATTCTATATTATAAGTATTACTTATCTTAAGGATATATTTTAAGGTAGGGATAGTAAGTTATATAGATGAAAATAGTATATATGCTTTGTTTTTATAAAGATATATGGAGAAATAGGGACAATAAGAATATTGAAAGTTATGCAATTAAATAGGAGGGAGAATGATATAAAGTAAAATTGTATGTGAAATATAAGATAATAGTAGTTTAATGGAGCAAATGCACGAGTGGAGAAATGAGGCTGAAGAAGCTGAAAAATAAACATATATATATATATTACTTATTCTATATTATATATATTACTTATCCTATTTTATATATATTATTTATTTTATATTATACATATTAATTATCTCATATTATGCGTATCACTTATTCTACATTAAATACGTTAGGAATACAAATTCTATATATCACTTGCACAGCAACAAATTTATTTAACTGCACAAGAGTATTATTGAATAATAAGGAGCTGAATTGATTGGTACTTAAATGGCAAAATAAAATACATTGCAAATGCTTTTTGTAGTCACTATGTAAATCTTGCAATTTAAATAACTTGTGATAAATGTAGATAAATGTGTTTGAAATAAAAGTTGCACAATATCAAGGGAATTTGTAATCAGTTTTCTATTACTTCGTTATCTTATCGAGACATTTTCTTCCTGTCACAAATAATGCACAAATTATTTGCATTGATTAAGTTGCAAAATTCATGTATGTTACATAGACTATAAATTTTTATGCAAATTTATATTGTTGCAAGCAAAATTATGGGAATTATGGGAAGTACGTTAAAGAAATGGGAGCTTAGTAGAAATTTGTTTTGTCTTGTAAATATAACAATGTAAGCTTTACTTTAAGTATTTTATATATATATTTTTAATATTATGTACATTCTGTAATTTTTTGCACGACAAAATTTCTTATAAATACGTAAAAATCTGTAGTCTAATAATATATAATGTACGATAAATGAAGAGTAAAGGAAAACACCATGAAGCGTTACAAAGCAGCTACGTAGAGAAAATTTATCATTAACGCTAAAAAAAAAAACGAGCCTGTTAAATTAATTAATAAATTACAGGCTTTTTGTTTTAAATGCAATCTATAAAAAATATTCTAAATGATTTCATCTTAAGAATGAAAATGAAACAGTTTGGATATTTTTGCAACATAAACGCGAAAATTTGTAACCAATTAATACTGAATTAGGATAATTTATTTTTACAACGAACGTACGTTTAATTGATATAAATAATGAATGCGTATATCCGGGTAAAATATTAATCGTATTTTCAACGTAAACGTGGTTATGTAAACTGCCGCGTGGATAGCGAAAAAATATCGTGCGATATAGACTACCATAAATAATTGAACCCCATTTTACAAAATTTATGTAACGCAAAATCTATCGTCTTCCAATTTTCCATAATTTTATCCCGCTGTTACAATTTATAACGCGAAACGTGAAATAAGCCGACCGGCTTATTCGATGCGGGTTAAAAGCCAAAAAGATCACAAATTTCTTCGTCAAATATTATTTTATACTAATCTTGTTTACGGTTCTCTCTCAAAGTGTCTTACAAACTATTTATTAATATCTAATACTTAAAGATTTAATACCGATAACTAATATACCAAGAAAACTTTAATGCTAATTAACTTACATTACATCGGTCTTAAATAAAAGAGAAATCGGAGAATATTAGGAATAAATTTCTTCCAAGAATCCAAACGAATTAATATTAATGGTATAAAGTACATAAAAAAAGAAATTACAAAACGTTTGCTTCTTGCTTTTTAACCCTCGCGCACG
Organism: Eucera pruinosa; assembly: GCA_028830335.1. Lineage (NCBI taxonomy): Eukaryota > Metazoa > Arthropoda > Insecta > Hymenoptera > Apidae > Eucera > Eucera pruinosa. The sequence continues at coordinate 29,612,593 of JAMYCR010000003.1, forward strand.
TCGAAAGTCTACTTTTTTTAAATACTCCCAGCGTTGCCGAAAAGGTTCAAAATTCCAAATGCACGGAACAGCGAGCGCAGAAATATCGCCATAAAAGCGCGTAATAAGTGATAAAAAAAGGGAGGAAAAGAAGGAATAATCGAGAAGAGAAACGAATCGCTGGCGTAAAGGAAAGTTTAACCGGTTGAATGCGACGAAATAATCGATGCAACGCTCGGAATGCGTGTAACGCGTAACAATTATGAGAGAAAAGGTTTACCTTTAATTAACGAAAGAGAAAAAGCCGTCGGTTAGAGATCGCAGTTAGAAAAGTAATCGAAAATCGTCACAGCGTGAGCGCACGTTGCCTCGGCAGTAGAATGAAATCTGTGAGAGAGCTTGCGCTATCACATGGGTATCCCTCCCCTCCATTTTTCTCCCCTATTCTAACCTAACCCTTTCGAATCCGACGAACGAAAGAAAAATTGTTAATAAATTCGCCTGAAATGGGGGGCCGCGAGCGAAAGAAAAGTTTCGCGTTTATTCGAAGGCGTTTCGTTGGCGGCGATCGATGCGTCGAATAGGAATATACATAGATGAAATTGTTTTGGAATAGGTTACGATTGCAGGTTCTAGAATGTACGAGAACGCACACGTGTGATGCAATCACTCGGTATCAGCCAATCACGTTCGTAGTTCGTCGATATGCCGGCAACTTGCTCTTTGCTGCTGCCACGATTTTCTTCGTATCTACATCGGCATCGGCCGCTTATAAACAACATCGAAACGGTTTGAAATTCGATGAACAGGGATACGTTAACGTATTCGAATCGCGAATATAATTGGATGGAATACAACAGATATAAGTCTTTAACGATTATAGTGGTATTTGGAACTATACAAATAGTAAGATATGATGCAATAAAAATAGGCCTTTGTACATTCGGAATTACATCAATTATAGAATGTATAATGCAATAAAAATACGCTACTACCAATAATAAAATATAATGCAATACAAATAAATCTTTGCACGTTCGCAATGATTCCAATAATAAAATATATATCTGTGCAATCGGAACTATACAATGCAATAAGAATAAAGTTTTCATTTACAATTTTTATGAAAAGTTCAGATTTCAGTGTTAATTTTATGAGAGATTTTATAACACTACTAATTCCAAGCACTTTTACGTGGAAAATGTATACACGCATGCATTCCACTCTTTTTTTTAAGCTTTGGGCTTTCGGACTTTTCTTTATCATCGTTCGTTTCGGTTAATAAATTATACTTGATAAGGGTTTCTAATCGCTTTTGGGTTTCGATTTGACTTTGTTTCCAAGTATACCGATCGACTGGAATAAGATATTATGTTAAATACTGCGGTAATCTTTGAATGTTGCTTTCACTATCAGCTTAATTGTTTCAACTAATGTTTATTTTATATATCGTGAGATCTATTTTTATAGTCTCTAGTACTAAAAACTTTATTAAAATGCATAATATAGGTTTTAAACAATTATAAATGCGTTTACAGAGTAGTTAAACTGTCTCGATATAGGTAATGAAAAATGTATTAAGTATTCTACCGTGGTTGTTTGAAGAGCGAAAAACACGTGGAAACTCAGAGTATTTTAAATACCATAAAAATAGAAAAATATATCGAATAATCTGTTCTAGTATAAAGAGTAAAAAACACGTGGAATTTCGAGTATTTTAAAGTACTATGAAAATAAAAAAATACATCGAATATACTGTCTTCGTTTAAGAAGCGAAAAACACGTGGAGTTCCAAATATATCTTAAAACGTTGTGAAAAATGAAAGATTGATGGATAAAAGTAGAACTCGTTTAGCGGCTAGTATACTTATCGCGCGAAAGAAAAAATGTCTGAAGCAAGGTTGCTAATCCAAATGTAAATTTCGACAAGTTTTATCTTAATAAGTTCTCGAAGTTCCACATGGAGATTCATTCTGTATACTCCATTACAGCTTCTTCGATTAGTAGTCAAATAGTTTCAAACTTTCTATACGTATAGAATACGATATTTATATATTTATATTAACTTATTAAATTAAACAAAAGCATTAACAAAATTGTACAAGCGTAATTCGAACGTTTACTATTCCAATAAAACGTTTATAGAGTGCCAACATCATTTTATTCGATTTTATCGTAGTCGACCACGATGTTGGCTATATCAGGAACGTATATAGTTAATGCATGTACTCTTCCACTAAATATAATTTTTTAACTTCGATATTCTTCTTAATTAAGGTTCAAAATTATTGTTAATTATATATATACGCAAATGGTTGAACTTTAATAGAGACTTTTGCAAAGGCTAGTGATGGGACTTGGAATTTTAGTGCCGCTTCGAATCTGTATATAAATACGTATTGCAATTCAGATTCGAAGCAATTCGAATATTATTCAAAGTTTAAAAGGTCTTGAAAGTCTTGATGTTTTTGATAGCATTGAATGTCTCGTAAGTATAGCGTTGGAAGTTTTAAAAGCTTGATAAACTTGGAACTCTTGGTAAGCTTTCAAAACTCATCGAAGTGCGAAATATTCAAGATTTTCAAAAGATTGTAAAAACGATTGTAAAGAGTTTTAAGGCTTCGAATTGGATTCGAAGTCGTTCGAATATATTTCGAATATTAAAGATCGCAAATGTGTGAATATTAAAATTCTACGTACGCTACTGTACACGCGTTTAATCGCACTCAGTGGCATCTCGCGAGAGGCTTTTCTACTATGTTAGTTACGTAACGGATAAATCGGGTTCATGCTCGAAACACGGAATCAATAAACACGTGGTGGGGCAGCAAATAGTGGAGGGGAAATGAGAATCTTCGAGAAAAGCAGCGAAGACTACTCGTTCTCTGCACATTGGTTGCACAACGTGCACGAGTATCCTCGCTGTGTAACTCGCTTGAATTTGTAATTTAAAAAAAAAGCACACTTTTTTCCGTAACAATGGTAAGAATACGAAAATCGTAGCGCTTTACAATTCTAATCTTTTTTCCGCATAAAATAACAAATTAACTGGCGCGATACTTTTTGAGAAGTTGGTAGAGATAACCTTTAAATTGTTAATTAAATTGGTATTGTTTTCTATTAAATCGTACCTCGATTTGCGAAATACGATCGGTATAGTTAAAAGGGCAACACACTGTACGCATATTTTTCGTTGCTCCTTTGTTTCGCACTGTAATTTCAATTATTTCGCGATTCGTACGTTTCGTCGCATGGGCCGGTACCACGGAATGCCTTCTTCTTTTCGTCTCGCGAAACGAGAAACAATTGATTTTAAAACAAAAAAATGTATCGCATAAAACGATAGTTTCTCTCGTGTTTGCTTGCGCGGATCACAGATTTAATAACAAAGTTGCTCGCGTAGATAAGCGATTCCAAAGAAATCGATCGAATTACAAAACTAATAAAATTGCATTTCGCGTACTATATATTTCGTTACTTACGAGCTCGTAATTTTTAATTTGGAAGCGTGTTTGAAGGTTCGGTAAATATCATCGAGTATTACGAGAAGCGTCGCGAAATTGCGCCATGCACGACCTAAAAGTAATTCCCTTTTAGCAAAGCAATATTTAACCGATTTAAAAAGATTTCTATTTAAGTGCGCGCGTTGTTAAATGCAACGGAAATTTTGCTTACAAATATTTCGTGTATTTCAATTATTTTTAGGCTGCAGTTAATGCCATCAAGAAACTGGTACCTCTTTTCGACAGAGTGCTAGTGCAAAGAGCAGAAGCTATAACGAAAACAAAAGGAGGCATTGTTTTGCCAGAGAAAGCTCAAGCCAAAGTTCTGCAAGGAACTGTCGTTGCAATTGGACCTGGACAGAGAAACGATGTACGTGAGAACTGTTTCATATTTAACCCTTTGCACTCGAGAACTCTGCTTACAAGGCTACAATTATTTAAATGAAAAAAAAAGAAAAAAACATTCGGTTCATAATATAAAAACTGAACTGTGGGTTTTTATGCAAATTCATTTTTTTTTGTACAACATCGTCAACAGAAATAGGCAAATGGAAGCTAAATACGGATTGCTTTTATTTGTTAACATTAGAATTACCAAATCGGACAAACGGACTGAAAAATTATATAAATTAGCAGTAGAGAATTTTTGAATGTCTTCAAAGATTTTGTTTAAATTGCATAGATGAAGATTCATTTCCCTTGCATTATGTATCTTTGCAAATATCCTATAAAGTTAATCGGTTGAAAATACTGGGTTGTAACATATTTATCCTGTTTTATTATTGCTTATAAAATCATTTATTTGCAAGTTTGGTAACAAGTTGCTCGAACTATTCCTTCGTTAGGAATTAAAATAGATTCAATTGCTCGTTGAATTAATCAAGGAAATTTATTAATTAATTCAGTACAGTGGCTGCCATAAGTATCTAAATCTAGCTAAAGTATAAGGGATACTGCACTAAAATCTGATTCTCGACTTGCATGGAACCAATTAACCATGTAACTTAGGATACTTGTAATAGTATAATATACAGTATTGGCCAGGATTTTGCCTTGAATATTGGCCGGTCGCTATCCCCACCAATTTTTCGAACTGGCTTCATGGAGTGAGCCTCCAACCCTATCTACTTAAGATATATATATGTCTATGTTTTTAAATCTACCGTGAAATGTCGATGAACCGTGCGGTGTATCTCTATCTCACTCGCTCTCTATGAAAAAAGAGACACTCACGATTTCCTGCAAGATCTACTTGCCTTTAACTTTGGCCAGGTTCGATCCCGAACGTCGGCCAATATCAAAGGCAAAACTGTATATAGTATATATATGTGTGTAGACTATATGTATATATATTTTTTATTTGTTTGCAGAAAGGAGAACACATTCCTTTAAGCATCAAAGTCGGCGATGTGGTGCTGCTGCCCGAATACGGCGGAACTAAAGTAGAACTGGAGGATAACAAAGAGCTCCATTTATTCCGCGAGTCGGATATCTTGGCGAAATTAGAATCCTAAATATTCCTGTTACGTTTGCAATTTTGTCTTTTTTTTTAAGTACCACAAACTTTTTCATGAGAAATATATAAGCAATGAAGCTGTGAGATGCGAGAGTTGATTTCACATGCAGTTTCAACCCATATAATTTTTTTTTTCACATCGTTACGTTGTACAATGACATTATTCCTTTATACGTCTACTGTTGTTTTTTACGTACCAATGATTTCGTAAATATAGAAGAGAAGAAGAAAAACAAAAATAAAACATTCTCGTTACGTTCTTTTTTTTCTCTCATCTTTGTTTCGTGCAACAAAAAAAAAAAAAAAAAATATACAACAATATTATCGACGTTATCGATATCATTAATGTAATATATAAAATAAGTTTACATTCGTACTTTATACATAGGAGAACATATGTCTTAATAGGAAATAAAGAAATTCTATAATTTTTAAAGCAAGGTATTAGTTTTAATCCCAAAACGCAAACATTATTCAATAAAAAAATGTATTAGTTACAAAAATTTACGAGTTTCCAAATCTTATACTATTGTTTCTATTATTTCTTCGTGTGTCGCGATATCGCAAACTTTATTTTAATTCCCTCTTGAAATCTTTATTGATAAAATATATTTACAGCGAATTACATCGAAACATTTGCTCGTATTAAAAATTGATACAATAAATCACGTTACGGCGATTGCCATAACGTTTGTGTTTCAAGATTAATGTAGCTCCCATCTTTTATTTCAATTTGATGCCCTTCTTTACTCCTGCCTTGATACCCGAAATCTCGCCACCGTAACGAGAGATTTCTTTTCTCACTTCTCTTACCTGCAAAGCAAAGGAAATTACATAAATCTATAAATTCATTATAGATCTATTTATAATAATAATCTATAATAAATCTATTATATACAATGAATACAATCGAAGTATCTTTGCTATTCCTGCAAAATCTAAAGAATTCGAACTCGTCACTTATTTTACCTTATATCGATTTATATCGCAAAAATATGGATTCTTCTTTTTCTTTATTTATGCTACTTTCAAAATTACCGGCACATTAATCCTTTCATTACGAAGAGCGTATGTATGTATACACCCTCAAAAATTAAACACCTATGTATTAAAAACATCTATACTGCGTTTTTTATAATAATTACAATAATGTTCATTTTACGGGCTGGCAACCCTTTTGCATCAAATAAGATTCGTATAAGAGGTCCGAGAGTATTTACAAAAATATAAAATGAGGCGCATCGATTAGTGCATAGCATTATTACAGCAAGAATAGAGACATAAGAGGCTCTGAAAGATTTATAAAGGAGTGTTACTTCCGATTTTATTCGTACAATAACGCTGCACCATAATCGATATGTAAAGCATCTAAATATTTTTTATTTATCCGATTTTTATCCCAATAAAAATTGTTTCTCACGAAACCTGTCGCCGTCGATGCAACATTGAAACAGAGGGAAGAAACAAGGAAATGAAAAATTGTTTCTCATCTATGTATGGTTTTAGTTTTCACTCGCAAGAAGCCGTAGCGAAATGGTTAATATTAAACAGATACATACCGCTCCCTTTCTGCGAATCTTCGCCTTGCGATATTTATTTCTATGCTTCACTCGGGGATTGCGTTGCTCCTTCTTACGATGCGGCGTTAAACCTTTATTTTTCGCTATCTGATACGTGATCGCTCTCTTTTTTTCTCCCTCGACCACGGGATTTATTTCGCCGGTATTTTCTATCTTTTCTTCTTCTATTTTCGAGTCTTCCTTTTCATGCATAGATTCGACTTCTTCCTCTTCCGCTTCGGATTCTAACTCGGATTCAGACTCGGGATGCAATTCCGTAACTTTAATCTCCGCCTTTTTCTCGTGATTCGCTTTGCGTTTATTAGCGTTTACTTTTGCACCACTGAATCTATTATACAACGGTTTTCCTTCCCTTTCGGCTCTTAGTATTTCCTCTATTTCTTCTATCACATTTCCCTGCTCCGACTCCAATTGATTTAATAATTGGCGGTATTGCGCCAAGCGTTTTATAACCGGGTGAGAGCTGACCGGCAATCGCTTCGCTTTCAGCATCAAGTAAAAGGAAATGTTGATGCAGTAATTTAAGAGGAGATGGTACTTCGTTTTTACGAACGAAACCGCGGGGCAATTCGGCAGGATTCCAGTTTTGGCCAGGTTTAAAAACGGCGCTAGCGAATCTCGCGCTTCGCTCATCCGATCTGCGTTTTAACAATGTTTGCAAACGTTAAATACAATTTATAAATATTCACCGTATTATATGTATTCTCTACTATTTTTACAGCAATTTATACCACCGTTCCTCAAACTTTTAGCCGTGGGACTCGACGTCGATATTTTTAATGGTAACGTGAATCAAATGTTTGTAAAAATAAAGAAATTGGTGAACCTAATTGACTGGAATCGGATTATATAGATGATGAAAATTATATACATTTAATAACAATGTCTATACATGTAGAGTAGCATTCGGCACATTTCGATATTTAACTGTGGTAAAATGTAGGACCAATAATTTTTAATCCGAGAAGCTGTTTCAAAATTATAAAAGTTACCAAAATAGTTATTAAATTAGAATAAGCAACTAGAATTCACTAAAATATTTATAACGTTAGAATAACCGATTGGAATTTATTAAAATAATTATTGAGTCATATTTGAATAAAAGAATATACAAGCAACAATTATTTCGTGATATTTTGTCTCTATATTATCAATATATATATGTATAATCTACTACGATTGTTATTACAGTGTATTTAATTTTACTTCTTGTAATTGGCCATTGCCAATTGGTGCATTAATAAATAAATTTTATTAAGTACAGAAATACACTGAAAGTACCTTTAAAATCATTTACAAGAGCTACAAATTCAGGACTCTCTTTTTGCATCATTGCCTGCTTCTGTCTCTTGCTAAGTTTACTCAGATCAGTCTTAATAAATTGCTCTTCTTCTTCCTTCTGTACTTCCTTTTTTTCTTCTTCGCCCTTTTTTGGTTGCATCACCAAATCCAGTCCAAAATCAGCATCATCCAGCTGCTCTGCTAATTTTTTCTGAATATTCCTGGCCTCTTCCTCTTCCCTTTCGGCATTGACCAAATCTTTGTGACTGGCAGTGGCATAATCTGGGTCCACGTAATCGGTGAAATAATAAGCTTTCTTCTTCTTTCCCCATGCTTTCTCGTTGGGCAAATCCAAGTTATCTTGTAGCCCTTCGATATCCGATTCCATGGAATCCGTTTCAGCTTCATTTTCGCTTTCTTGCGCTGCCTCTTTCTCGGTTTGCAATCCGTATACTTCGTAATCGCTGTCATAGCTGTCCGAGGATTGCCTGTTTCTTACGTCTCGGAGTAATTTGCGTTCCTCTTCTGAATATTCTTGTTCCGAGTCGGTTAATTCGTTCATATTCACATCTTCGAGATCGTCTGGTACTCGGCTAGTCTCTGCTGGTTTCGTTCTGGTAAAGAAAATTTTTGGTTGGGAAGAGCGAAATTGATAATATTATTTTTTATCATTATTATTAAAAAATATGGATATTATTACGGAAGGGCGAAATTGACAATATTATTATTATTGAAAAATAAATATATTATTAATAGAGTATGAATTTTGATGCTCTCGTGGAAATTTCAAATTTGCGAAAGAATGCAGAATGCATATGGCATACAAAAATACATAAAATATCTAAGTTAAATATACAATTGTTAAAATATTTCGGGACTGAAACAAATCTTTATTAAAATTCTAGTCTTTTAATTGGGCTTGTAAAAATACGAAATTGACAATACTATTATTATTAAAAATTATGTACATTATTAGTAGACTGTGAATTTTGATGTATTTGTGGAAAATTTAAATTTGCAAAAGAATACAGAATGCATATGATATGCAAACATATATATAAAATATTCAAACTAAACCACAGATTGTTAAAACATTTAACAGCTGAAACGAATCTATATTAAAGTCCTAGCTTTTTAATTAGGCTCGTAAAAATACGAATTTATATAGAAATCCGCAATCTAATTGTTACATATAATATTTACGTATACAAATACATATATTTATTTATAATCAGTCACGAAAGTCTTTGTACACTGCTTAAAATTTGAAATACCTATTTAAAAGGATGTCATGAGATCGAATTTTTAATTTCTGTGTATTTTTCTATACAGAACCAGAAGAAAATAATCGCTTTAAGCTGCGTGCAACTTTAACGAACAAATAAAAATCAGTGCTTACAAAATGTTCAACTCATATAAATTAAAACGGATAGATGTATGTACATACGAAGGCTTTCGTGAGTGATTTCACATGACATTAACATATACAATGGATTAAAAAAAAGTATAAAGTTTGATCGTTGTACCGACTTCATATTTATACTTATTATTTATTAATCTTTCTTTCTCGTTTTATTGTTAATTTTGTTTCATATGTTTCCGTATACCTTACATTGTATTTCTATTCCCTCCTGAACACTAATGGGGAGATTTATTCCCCATAGTTTAATGATTAAATAAATATTACTTCCAATTTTCATTTTACCTCTTCTTATTCTTCATATCGAAATTTTGGTGCAGAATAATGCCAAAATTGTAGTGAAGAATATACGATAATTACACAAATGTTAACACACGTGACAGTATAATTCAATTTATAACCTTAAAAACACTTGACATAACGTTAACATGCAATACGTTTCGTCTTCCACGACCATCTACGCTTGTCCACGACCGAAGAACGACTGAAGCGCTCGGCCGCCAAACGCTAGAAGATTGCGCGCATGCGCGGAGTTGCCCCCCACTACCGGTGCTCGGGACTCGGGAGTTGCGCTGTCGTCACTCGGCTCTGTGCCGTCGTGGAGAGAGCACGTGTGAATATTTGAATACACGGTACGTAATTTTCTCACTCCGCATTTATTGTACTTTAATTTTCGCCATCTCAGCACTGTTTTTGAATAATAGCAATTAATTATAATATATATCGAGACGGTCGAACGCGTGTTTTATTCGATAATTTCGTTTGTTTTTCGATTAGATTGGAATCATACGGGTTTTGAGAAAACGGACGATTTTACGCTTTCCTTTTATTTATTATTTCTTTTTTTAAATTAAACCTCGTGGGACTTAGATTTTGCTTAATTTAATAACTTTTGAAATTGTTCGGTTGCCTTTGTCTTTGTCTACTTAACACGCGGTTAATCGATAGTTTATTGAACAATGATCGATTCTCATTACTTTTATTTTAAATTGTGGTTTTCGTTTTGTTGCAGATATCAAGCAGATACTAAAGAGGGACGCCTTACACCGATTTTCTGCAAATTTGGGTATGATTGATAACATGGTCTGAGAAATATTTTGTGTACATGTATAATATTTTTGTTCGGTCGTCAATGAATAATATTTGACACTTGTAATCCGTTTTTCAAAATTCATAACTTGTTTATGTATTTTTGCAATACCAAATATCAATCGGTAAAGATAGAATCATTTATTTCTCCTATATTTAAATCGCAATATTCAACAAGTTAATAATTCGCAGTAGAGTCTTTCGGTCGTATTACTTTGTACTAAATTGAATAGAAAATCGGAACAGTCTTTATATTTTACTATATTTCAATCACGAATTATTTTCTAACTTAACCAATTATTTCTTTAAAATAGAATCATTGAAAGGAATCGCGTTCGTATTAAATTGACTCAAAAAGTCGGAACAGGTTTTACATTATCCTTTATTTCAATCGTGAATTATTTTCCAACTTAACCCGTTGTTTATTTAAAATAGAGTCATTGAATCGTATTCAATTCGCGTCGTATTTAATTCAACGTTAAATCGTAACGGTCTTTGTATTTTTCCATATTTCGGGCACGAATTGTCTTCTTTTCCAGCTTAAAAAATAGAGTCGTTGAAAGAAATTATATTCGTATTAAATTGAACGGGAAATCGTATAATAGTCTTTATATTTTTCCATATTTCGGGCGCGAATTGTCTTCTTTTCCAGCTTAAAAAATAGAGTCGTCGAAAAAAATTATATTCGTATTAAATTGAACGGGAAATCGTATAACAGTCTTTATATTTTCGCTGTGTTTTTGCCGTGAATTATTCCGTAGCTAAACACGAGTCAGTTGACTTAGAGAAACTTTGACCGTGAGCGCGTTGTAAACAAAAACGCGTTGCTAGCTCGCCGCGTGCGTTAGTCCCCACTCGACTGTGTTTACATCTCGAATCTTTAGTTTCGCCGGTTCAGTTCCGAGAATTTGTGACTCGCCGCGATCATATTTCCACTTGGGTGAGGTGAACGTACTTTGAAATTTCGGTGACGAACTTTTACAGCATTCGTAGCATTGTCCTTTGCTCGTCGTAGATTCCATTGCATCCATAATATTCAAATATTATATTCAACTCGAATATAATACAAGAATACTTGTATGTAATATGAATCGTAGAATAAATGTTGGAATTTTAATATCTGTAATATAAATGTTCTTCTATATAATACAAAATATAGATGAGAATATTTATATTATAGAAATTAATTCGTTAGTTTGTTTAGGAATATAAAATACTATAGAATATTAAAGAATAATATAGAGATATAAAAAATATTTATAGTTAGAATAAACATGAGAATATAATATAATATAAATATTCTACTATATAATATAAAATATAGTTAAGAATATTTATACTATATTATATACTTAGTTATTCTAATGTTTGCGATTTTTTCACAATGAATAAATATATATATATAATATAAAGTTGTGGTATTTTTCGTAACGAATGATAAGAAGAGAAGGATGATAATAAAAATATGTTGTGTTTTATTTATTACCTATCCACCTACTTCTATGTACTAATCTTTTCTTTCAGAAATTTGTGACCGCGCGCAATGCGGTTGTAGAGTCAGTGCTTGTTTCGATATAAAATTAGTTTGATTTTTTAAAGAGCACAGCTGCTCTATAACTAGATTTAATTACAATTAATACGTGCTCGCGCAATTAGAGTCAGTGTTTGCTCGCCAAATATAATTCATACAAGTAACGTAGTTCTTTATTTTTCCTTTTTTTTGTTTTTCAATATTTACAATCGAGATTAGAGTCACGCTACGGCTGTTGGCAGGTGACCTCGCTGGGCTCCCGAAGCTCGCAACGTAAGTATCTTCTCATCTTACTTTAATTTCTTATAATTAAAACACGTGGAAGCTATTAAAAATTCCTCTTGTTCGAGTACGAAGTAGAATCATTTAAAGATTTAAAGTTCATCAAGCTTTCGAATTTCTTAATCCAAAAACGTCGAGAAGACTTCGAGAATAAATTATAATCTTTTCTCTCTCTTTTTTGTTACAGATCTTCCACAGATCTTCTTGTCCTTGGGATACATTAAACAGGACATGGCATCGCAGCTTCACGGCTTCGCGACATCATTTTCATTTTTTTTTATATCCTCAAGGCTTCACGACTCCACGACTTCACGGCTTCGCTAGATGACGATGGCAGCAGGTTGTCATCCGCCTGGCTGCAGCAGATGACAGCGTAGTCGTCTAATGGTAAGTCGCACTTTTTGAGTCCCTCCGGTCACTCACGCATGCCGAGGACGAAAGGTCCGAATCGGCACGAGTGACTGGTTGTATACGTAGAATTTGCATAAACGAGTACAGTGACCACGGGTGTAGTACATTATACCCGTGTATCATTTTTATGTATTGTGTGTGTGTTATTTGTTAGATGAGGCTAGGTCTTCTTGTGCTGCGCGATTTTAAATAATATATTAATGGATAATATATTAATGTTTGAGTCAGAAATAGAGTTCATTAATACGAATATCTTTTTAAATACGTGTGCAATTAAAAGTAGAGTCACTAAAGGTTCCACAAAGATTAAAGTAGAATATCTGTCAGAATAAATATATAATGTAATGTTATACAATGATTTCTAACGTGTAATTTGTAGCGATGAAGTCGAACACCATTCGACTTCGTTCCTTTTTTTAATAATTACATACAGCATTGCACAATGGCAATAAAAAAGTATGTTATGAAATATACATGAATATACATATCAGTAATATTTTACAACAATTCATTTGGAATAAGTATTCTTATTGAAACGAAATGAAAAGAATTTTCTTATTGAAAGAATATAATAATGCAGTCGTTCACGTTTTATAGTAGCTTAAATTTAATTAAATATATAGACATAGCATGTTCCTTTTCTCTCGTCTAAAAACTATGTTAAATAAAATGCGCAAGAAGACAATTCGCGATGGGTAGATCTCTAAATCGAAGTCGCAAACTTTAAATCAATGTCGATGTTAAAGTTATACGCTTTGATAAGGGGTCGCTCAAGGTATTTAACGTAGAATTTCAATTTAGAGTCCTTTCTTTCATTTTATATCAATTTAGAGTTCCTTTTTCACGTTTAATATTTTTAACATTCATTTAGAGTCGCTTGATCACGTTTAATATTTTTAACTTTAATTTAGAATCGCTTGATCGCGTTTATTATTCTTACTTTTAGTTACATAAATTCAATTTGCATTAGAGTTTCCTTGCTTTCTTGTTTCGCAAATAACGTAGCTTCTTTTCGATTACAGTAGTAGAGTCTCTTTGCTTTAAACGCATTGGAAAAGTAGAGTCACAGTCCGCTTAGTCGATTACGTATGTTAATAACTTTTTTTAGCTAGGATTTTCAGCGTCCGTTCGTGCCGTTTTGCCGGGATCTCGCTCACGTGCCCAGGTGCTACTTGAGCGGGTGAAAAGCACGTGGCACGATACTTTTTTTTTAATATTTTGATATTTGATATTTGTGTGGCGGCTGATCGTGGGTAGCGTATCGTGCGCGACGTATGTTCCACATTGTGTGTGTGTGGTTAGGCTGTGGACATGCGTCGTTTTTTCTTAACTTTAATTAACTTCTCGCTCAATTCATTCTTTAATCAATGGTACCAAAATGTAAGTCGTAAACTAAATGGTACCAAATATAACGTCTATTATATTTGCAATAATAGCAATGAACCATTTATTGCAACGACAGCTTACAATTTTCTTATCGAATTATTTGATAAATGCTCAAAGTATATCTTACAATTTTCCCATCGAATCACACGTTTGATAAACGCTTGAAATAGATATGTTTTACAATTCTGCTATCGAATTACATATTTGATAAATGCTCCAAGTTTATTCGAATATATCGAGTTGTATACGCTTTAAATCATATGATACGCAATGGTCGCTACCCACGTCAAACGATTTCAGGATTTTTGTTTACTTTAGAGTGTGTATGAATTGTATGTTGAACTCGGGTGTCGGAGGCGTCCCGGGACGTTACTCCCTAGAGTAGGATTTTGCACCCGGGTGGTATGAGTCTGATCCGCTGGGTGGGGGGTGGGGTGGAATGTGTGTTTGTGTGCCTGTTTGCCATTTTTGAAATATAGCATTAGGTAGGTAGGTAGCATACTTTCTGGAATGTGTGTTAATTTTAAGTAGGTAGGGCCGGGCAGGTTGACATATGGTCTCGGGTCGCGAGTTTCATATTTAATGGGGGGTGCGCGTGTCAACCTGTTTCAGGGAATCTGATTTGAACATCGACAGCGAGCTGATCTGACCTGGAGAATTCAGGTCATTTTCAGTCTTTGCCAATGTCGATCTTTCGAATCCGGCGATCTTGAATCGTCACGCGGACGCGGTCGCGATCTGCACGAAACGAACGTATATACTCAGCTCGAGGTTCGACACGTTTGCACGAACAAGGATGCTGAGAATTCTTAGATTAGTTTCTTGGAATTCTTAGAGTCGTTGGTCGTCTGCGTGCTATTTAACTTCTTCGATATGCATTTTTATTCCATTTTTCTGAGTCTCTTTCTGGGTTGCTTTTCGAGAACCTCGAGCTGAAATTCATGTCCCTGCGGGCATGGCGCCCGAAGAAAAGAAGAGGCCCGACAAACTGTCACGAAGAGGGCAGCAACGAATGGCTGTTCATTTTTTCGGTTTACGAAAGAATGGATGGTCATTACTCTTGTTACTTTGTCACTGTACTCGTTATTAGATTTGCATGCGTAGTATTTTCAGCTTCCACATTGGGCACTTCGCGGTTTTTTAATTAGCTTTGCGAAATGTCACGAGCGGGTTGAGCTAGCGTTGCGAGGATAGAAAATCGCTAGCTTGATTTTAGAGTTGCGAATGATGACGTTCACGGGTTTGCGTTAGCGTTGCGAAGAAACATTTGTCGCGTTTGAGTTAGCGTTGCGAATTACCAAGTATCGCGACTGCTTTTAGTATTCCTTAATGTCAATTCGTATAGCTTTTTTGAGATTAATATCGCGGTACATTTGCTTAGTATTCTTCAGGACGAATTCGTATAGTTTCTTTGAGATTAATATTGCGGTTTATTTGCGAGTTAACTTTATAGTGTTGCGTTTTCCAAGTATCGCGCGTATTTAGAGTAGCTCCTTCCCCACAGAGGTAGTAGAGTTTCCATTAAAGGAATTAAGAGGTAGAGTTGCGACATTCTTTCATCGCGCGTGTTTAGCTTCTTACCAAGTAGCGTTGCGTTGATAAATGATCGCGTTTTTTACGTAGCGTTGCGACTGTAACAAAAAGCCCAATGTCTTCCACTAAGATTGTGGAAATCAGTTGCTGTGTTCCTGACGTTCCCGATGGATTTCCGCCGGCAGCTACGAAAGCTGCACTTCCGCTATTAGTGTTGCGTCGTAAAAGCAAATGGGTGCATTGATTTATATTTACATTTTTCACGAACCGAGGCACTTATACGAATGAAACCGTGGATTATTATCCATTCCACCCCGCACTTTCGGTTTTTGGTGGTTTCGATCGCGTCGCGTACTTAGATTCCGATATCTAAGCATTTTACTAATCACGTCGAGATTAGATACTTGACGCGGCACACGAAATGTCGTATTTTTCGCGAACCGAGGCACTTATACGTATGAAACCTTGGATTATTATCCATTCCACCCCGCACTGTCGGTTTCTGGTGGTTTCGATCGCGTCGCGTACTTAGATTCCGATATCTAAGCATTTTACTAATCACGTCGAGATTAGACACTTGACGCGGCACACGAAATGTCGTATTTTTCGCGAACCGAGGCACTTATACGTATGAAACCTTGGATTATTATCCATTCCACCCCGCACTGTCGGTTTCTGGTGGTTTCGATCGCGTCGCGAGCTTAGATTCCGATATCTAAGCATTTTTCTAATCACGTCGAGATTAGACACTTGACGCGGCACACGAAATGTCGTATTTTTCGCGAACCGAGGCACTTATACGTATGAAACCTTGGATTATTATCCATTCCACCCCGCACTGTCGGTTTCTGGTGGTTTCGATCGCGTCGCGTACTTAGATTCCGATATCTAAGCATTTTTCTAATCACATCGAGATTAGACACTTGACGCGGCACACGAAATGTCGTATTTTTCGCGAACCGAGGCACTTATACGTATGAAACCTTGGATTATTATCCATTCCACCCCGCACTGTCGGTTTCTGGTGGTTTCGATCGCGTCGCGTACTTAGATTCCGATATCTAAGCATTTTACTAATCACGTCGAGATTAGACACTTGACGCGACACACGAAATGTCGTATTTTTCGCGAACCGAGGCACTTATACGTATGAAACCTTGGATTATTATCCATTCCACCCCGCACTGTCGGTTTCTGGTGGTTTCGATCGCGTCGCGTACTTAGATTCCGATATCTAAGCATTTTACTAATCACGTCGAGATTAGACACTTGACGCGACACACGAAATGTCGTATTTTTCGCGAACCGAGGCACTTATACGTATGAAACCTTGGATTATTATCCATTCCACCCCGCACTGTCGGTTTCTGGTGGTTTCGATCGCGTCGCGTACTTAGATT
The DNA here is from genome assembly GCA_028830335.1 of Eucera pruinosa. NCBI lineage: Eukaryota > Metazoa > Arthropoda > Insecta > Hymenoptera > Apidae > Eucera > Eucera pruinosa. The sequence goes on from JAMYCR010000003.1 coordinate 29,629,504, forward strand.
CCGATATCTAAGCATTTTACTAATCACGTCGAGATTAGACACTTGACGCGGCACACGAAATGTCGTATTTTTCGCGAACCGAGGCACTTATACGTATGAAACCTTGGATTATTATCCATTCCACCCCGCACTGTCGGTTTCTGGTGGTTTCGATCGCGTCGCGTACTTAGATTCCGATATCTAAGCATTTTACTAATCACGTCGAGATTAGACACTTGACGCGGCACACGAAATGTCGTATTTTTCGCGAACCGAGGCACTTATACGTATGAAACCTTGGATTATTATCCATTCCACCCCGCACTGTCGGTTTCTGGTGGTTTCGATCGCGTCGCGTACTTAGATTCCGATATCTAAGCATTTTTCTAATCACATCGAGATTAGACACTTGACGCGGCACACGAAATGTCGTATTTTTCGCGAACCGAGGCACTTATACGTATGAAACCTTGGATTATTATCCATTCCACCCCGCACTGTCGGTTTCTGGTGGTTTCGATCGCGTCGCGTACTTAGATTCCGATATCTAAGCATTTTTCTAATCACATCGAGATTAGACACTTGACGCGGCACACGAAATGTCGTATTTTTCGCGAACCGAGGCACTTATACGTATGAAACCTTGGATTATTATCCATTCCACCCCGCACTGTCGGTTTCTGGTGGTTTCGATCGCGTCGCGAGCTTAGATTCCGATATCTAAGCATTTTTCTAATCACATCGAGATTAGACACTTGACGCGGCACACGAAATGTCGTATTTTTCGCGAACCGAGGCACTTATACGTATGAAACCTTGGATTATTATCCATTCCACCCCGCACTGTCGGTTTCTGGTGGTTTCGATCGCGTCGCGTACTTAGATTCCGATATCTAAGCATTTTTCTAATCACATCGAGATTAGACACTTGACGCGGCACACGAAATGTCGTATTTTTCGCGAACCGAGGCACTTATACGTATGAAACCTTGGATTATTATCCATTCCACCCCGCACTGTCGGTTTCTGGTGGTTTCGATCGCGTCGCGAGCTTAGATTCCGATATCTAAGCATTTTTCTAATCACATCGAGATTAGACACTTGACGCGGCACACGAAATGTCGTATTTTTCGCGAACCGAGGCACTTATACGTATGAAACCTTGGATTATTATCCATTCCACCCCGCACTGTCGGTTTCTGGTGGTTTCGATCGCGTCGCGTACTTAGATTCCGATATCTAAGCATTTTTCTAATCACATCGAGATTAGACACTTGACGCGGCACACGAAATGTCGTATTTTTCGCGAACCGAGGCACTTATACGTATGAAACCTTGGATTATTATCCATTCCACCCCGCACTGTCGGTTTCTGGTGGTTTCGATCGCGTCGCGAGCTTAGATTCCGATATCTAAGCATTTTTCTAATCACGTCGAGATTAGACACTTGACGCGGCACACGAAATGTCGTATTTTTCGCGAACCGAGGCACTTATACGTATGAAACCTTGGATTATTATCCATTCCACCCCGCACTGTCGGTTTCTGGTGGTTTCGATCGCGTCGCGTACTTAGATTCCGATATCTAAGCATTTTTCTAATCACATCGAGATTAGACACTTGACGCGGCACACGAAATGTCGTATTTTTCGCGAACCGAGGCACTTATACGTATGAAACCTTGGATTATTATCCATTCCACCCCGCACTGTCGGTTTCTGGTGGTTTCGATCGCGTCGCGTACTTAGATTCCGATATCTAAGCATTTTTCTAATCACGTCGAGATTAGACACTTGACGCGGCACACGAAATGTCGTATTTTTCGCGAACCGAGGCACTTATACGTATGAAACCTTGGATTATTATCCATTCCACCCCGCACTGTCGGTTTCTGGTGGTTTCGATCGCGTCGCGTACTTAGATTCCGATATCTAAGCATTTTTCTAATCACATCGAGATTAGACACTTGACGCGGCACACGAAATGTCGTATTTTTCGCGAACCGAGGCACTTATACGTATGAAACCTTGGATTATTATCCATTCCACCCCGCACTGTCGGTTTCTGGTGGTTTCGATCGCGTCGCGAGCTTAGATTCCGATATCTAAGCATTTTTCTAATCACGTCGAGATTAGACACTTGACGCGGCACACGAAATGTCGTATTTTTCGCGAACCGAGGCACTTATACGTATGAAACCTTGGATTATTATCCATTCCACCCCGCACTGTCGGTTTCTGGTGGTTTCGATCGCGTCGCGTACTTAGATTCCGATATCTAAGCATTTTTCTAATCACGTCGAGATTAGACACTTGACGCGGCACACGAAATGTCGTATTTTTCGCGAACCGAGGCACTTATACGTATGAAACCTTGGATTATTATCCATTCCACCCCGCACTGTCGGTTTCTGGTGGTTTCGATCGCGTCGCGAGCTTAGATTCCGATATCTAAGCATTTTTCTAATCACGTTGAGATAGGAGACTAGATGCGCTACCCAAAATTGCTTATATTTCGCAATCCATTGCACGTATCCGATTAATACCACGCGATTATGGTTCGCTACACTCCGTATTTTCATTTTAGGCCAGCCTCGATGGAAAGAAACGATTAGGAACCGATATCTAAGCGTTTCTTTATGATATCGATAATGGCGTGTTAATGCGGCACGCGTCGACCGTTACTGACCGTTACTTAGTCGTTTCCCGCGTAAAAATTGCGAATGCGCAGTCTGGTGCAGTTTCGTGCGCGCGCAGTTTGGTTTTACGTTTGCTAGGAGCACGATTGTATTGGACGACGAGAAGATTATTGTCGTTCATTGAACGAATTATTTTAAAAATGCTAGGTTACTGTTTCATTTATTCTAAACCTAATTCTACTATTAACCCCTTCTATACCTCATCCGTAATTCGAAATTGTTAGCGGAGAAAAATAGATATCATAACAATTTTCCTGTACAATTGACTCGCGACATTTTTTCGCGCTTGTACGTCTAAATTTTTTAACGCATGAAGAAAATACATTTCGATGCCTGTATACGTAATGCCACGTAAATGTGCAAAGCGTAAATTAATACGTTCGGCAGTATAAAGTATCTCTATATCGAATGCTAACACCGTGCTACTACAAATGTGTTTTTTATTTACGCGAAATGTATAACGTATTGTATTCATTATTACAACAAATTTCTAAGGGCGCAAAATGGCGCCCTTCTTTAAAACTACTCTTCTCTTTAGACGTCGATATCTCGGCAACCGAAAGTCGAATTTAGGTGAACCAAAAAATGGTTTAAAGGGGAAGGTTCATCGATTATGGTGGTGCATGGATTTTGAAAACGTTCACGCAGCTTCAAAATGGCGGCGAGTTAAAGTTTGAAACGTTTTAATAGTTGTTTTGGGGTTGGTTAGGAACAAGTAAAACGTAGGCTTCTCTTTCGATAATTATATTTTTCCAATGAAAAGTAGCATTTAGATGAAACAAAAAAGATTTTAAAGAGAAAGTTTCCCTATTTTTTATACGCTAAGGCGAATGCAAGAATTATAGTAACTATGAGTTCTACAGAGGGCATATGAAACACTCGGATTTTTTTCGAGGTCGGTATTTCAGAGCGTGTGACACAAAGTCCCATATGATGATAGGTCTATCCTGTACCTCGTCTGTGGCATAGGAACTTTTTTGGCGGTCGGTATTTCAGAACGTGGTGCACACGCAAAGTCTCAAGATTTATTCTGCATCTCATCTGTGGCAAGCCGCGTACATGCAAATACGTGTGTACAAGCAAAGATAAATGAGGAAAGATAAACGTTCATTTACAATTAAAATTTATAAAAATTGATCATTGGACTTCACGTGAATTCTGCACCTTTATCGAGATAGTTATCACGGAATAAACCGATTTGATAGTAGATCGAATTTTTATACACATTTCGCGTTCGAAATGGAACGGCAATCAGAATTTGTAGATTTATTGCTCGCCAGACGAAAAGATTGTGATATTTTGTGGGCTTCTCGATCAATGGACCCATTGACACCCCACAAGCTCCCACTGGAATCGAAATATACGAGAAACGAAATAATTCAAACAGTCTTGAACAATGAAACAGTTAAACTGGCTATTACTTCTTTGGCTGCAACCCGACAAATAAACGTTAAAAAAGTTTTCAACGAAGCTTTTTCGATAGTAAACGAAATGGCTAGTAAAGCACATTTGGCCACTGTTCGTTGGATAAGTAAATTGAAAAAGTCTTTATACTTAAAATTCCACGGCGTTTCATGTCATTGTTTATACGTATTATTAAAAAATTTCAGGCATTATTATTACAAAAGTTCTTAAAAGAATTTTCGTGAGTATTTACGTGAACGAAGATTTGATAAACAAGTTGAAGAGGGAGATGCAAATGTATCAAGTGCAATACGTTTATGCACCTTCTCACAGAAGTTACTTAGATTTTGTATTGTTATCCTATATTCTATTTTCTTACGATATGGCACTTCCAAATATAGCCAGTGGAATGGACTTTTATCAGATGTACATAATAGGGGAGCTACTAAGAAAAACAGGAGCCTTTTACATGAGACGTAGCTTTTCCAATGATTTTCTGTACAAAAGAATATTCAGTACATATGTAATGTCTATAGTAAAGCATAGCGATAGAGCCATTGAATTTTTCATTGAAGGCACTCGAAGCAGAAGCTTAAAGAGCATAGTACCAAAATTTGGTATGTTACAAATCAGTAGTTTTAACGCAACTTTTATAGATTAGGTGTATCGGTATGTAATTCACACTATTGTTAAACTAATTATAATTTGAAGCATTCTTGTGGGAAGTAACATAAATACCAAAATGTACATTTTTTGAGGACAGAGAAAATATTGATCCAACTTGTAATTGTTGCTAAATTTTCATTTATTTTCGCTTAAATATGTGACTAAGAATAAAACAACTAATGTGCAGAATGGAATCTTTTATTTTTCGAATTAATTCGGTGAAAATTATGCGAAAATCAATTTAATTTTATAGTGAATCTTGTAAATGCCACCTTTCAGTTTGTAGAGAAAATTCTATGCAACAATTACTTGAATTTGCAAGCACTGCAAGTGCCAATCTTGTTTATTTCTAAAGTAGTTGTATAACAAAAACAGTGGTTTGTTTATTAATTTTGTTCTACTTTGAAACATAATATATATGTATTAAAAAAATATATTCTATTGTAATAATATTGCAATTAGCACGTACAATGTTTTCCATGGAGGCACATAGAAAATTTTTTGATAAAAAGAGAAAAATGTAAATTTTCGTATTTACGCGATTTTCCACAAAAATGCTCTATTTGATGAATTTCGTTTGTCAAAAGAATAAATTTCCTCCTGAATAGCAATTTATACCTTGCTTGAAAAACTTAACAAATAACAGCAAATTATATTTAAGTTAAAATAAGTATTTTTTTTTTATTGTTTTTTAGAAATAAATGCTGAATTAAACAAAACAAGCGGATTATTGATCGATACACCTAATAGTTAACAGAGTACAAATGAAACATGATTGTGTTATTTTTAAGGTCTTCTGTCAATAATTTTGGAAAGTTTGTTGGATGGTAGTGTACCCGATATACACTTTGTACCTATTAGCATTAACTATGAAAGGCCACCAGAAGAACTTTTATTTGCATACGAATTACTAGGAATACCAAAACCCAAAGAAACTACTGCTGGTCTCCTTCAATCTCTGTCCATTTTACAGAAACCATTTGCATACGGTGGCGTCGTGTTCAATATTGCTGAACCTATTTCTGCGTGCCAATTTTTAACTATGGAACACCGTAAACAAAAAGTACTGTCACCTTACACGAAATTGCCAACAACTGTTACCGAAAAATTGGCTTACTGCATAATAGATTCGCATAAAAAGAACACGATACTTTTGCCGTTTAATTTAATTGCTTTATTATTCAATGAAAGAAGTCAAACCTGTCCAGATAATCCATATGCATTGGATGACTTGGTCAGTGATTATTTATGGTGTAAAAATCTTTTAAGAGCATTCAATGCAACGGTATCTGTAGAAACGTAAGTTGTACAAATTATGCGTATTATTAATCCTTGCACTGTAAACGTGTTTGTTATTCATCTGATACCGTAAATGGGGGAATCATATCGATCCCATGATTTTTCGAGTGGATAATAATCTTCGAAAAAATTTGAAAAAATTCTAGTAGCATCTCCGAACAGTCTAAATTGATGATGAAACGGAAAAATTGAACAACAGTTTATTTAAGTACATTACTTTTTTAATTTTATAAAGTGACAAATGAAAAATATGTATGCTTTTGAATATAAAACGCTTGGGTCAAATTGACCAGATTTACGGTGCAAGGGTCAACGTTATCAAAGAATTTTTCGTAGGCTGATTAGTGCAAACGATCAGAACGCAAACACCGCGGAACGAGAGATATTGAACGGCTTAAAGCCTCACGAAGAGTTGCTTGCATTCAATGCGTCAAATATGTTGAGACTCAAGGGGAGACATAAAGCAACAAATCTGCAGAGCAATACTCGGGCCAAGGGACACAGTTTGTCGGAAAGAACTATGAAAATAGCTGTACCCGTTATCAATGTTTCGATTTATTTGAACCCTACTTTAGCTTTTCTGATAAAACCAGCTATGGCCATTGTAGCGATAGGGATGGAAGAAATCGAGCTCGGTAATATTACTTCATACGTGTCACTAGATTGTGGATTTTTATGCAATTATGGGAAATTAACTACGCGAAATATTGCTAGATATACAAAATTTATTTGGATATTTATTAGTAGGACTTATATTAGAATATACATTAGAATTATATATTATTAGGACAAATTTATGTTGCAATATTTAAAGCGTGAAATAAATTTCTATTTAGGAGCTATCTTTTTAATTGCGTTTGCAGAAATATTAATTTCAATGAAAATCCGCAATCTACGTATAACATGTGCGTACAAGAAAATTGAATGAGTTTGTTATGTTACCGTATCATACGCAGGATTAGCGTTTAAACGATACGCATTATTAAGAACTCTGCTGAGTACCGAATTTGCGATGCCTTTAATGGAAAACGTATCTCTGATGAAATCAGAATGGGAAGATACGTTAAATCTGTTATTGGAACAAAACTATGTAACCATTCAAAATAATGCGTATGTACAGAGGAAAGACACTAAAGCGCTTTCCCTTTTGTATAACGTAATACTACCATTTATAGATACGGTATACGTTACAAGCGTCGCCTTACTCGAGGTAAAACTAAACGGTATTTTTATATTTTCTAAATTATGAGGCGTTAACGGTAGCGAGGGCGAACTCTACGCTTTCAAAAATATTTTTCCCTCTATTAAATCGATTTATCGCACTTAACGCGCATTCCTATTGGTCTGTGTTTCGTGGATTTCATCCGTTTTCTCGGTATAAATTTACTATTACATTATCCATTATTTTCCTATTATAAAATCCCAGGTTTTTTTTTTATAGAAAAAAATGTTTCGGAATATTTACGGTGCCGATAGAAAGCATCGTTTTCGAAACGCGTATTTATTGGGTTCGCCTTTGCTACCCGCAACACCTTATATACACACGCGTAGATACATGTTGCTTTTGAATTACAGTGGGATGATACGAAATCGAATTGTGTGACAACGCAAGCAGTTATGATCGAAGTACAAAAACGAATAGAGGAAGCGTTCCTCGAAGGACGCGAATGGGGCCAGCATCCCTATTCTTTGTCGCTCGATCTGATTAATACAACAACGACCAATCTGATAGCGCAAGGCATTCTAACGCCGTACGAGAAACGAAGAAACATGTATCACATTGATAAAGCGAAATTGGCGCTAATCGTTGCGCGATTGCAAAATCTCTTATTAAGAAGACCATCGGGTTTATATGTTAATGCGGTATTACTGCCTGCGTCACCACCACCTGTATCCGCTAAATTATAAGAACAGAAGGTGTACAGGACGAAGCTGGGAAGGTACATATTCAAACAAATTAAGTTAGACGATGAATTGATTTGGCTGTGACGATTTGAATACAGTGTTAGCATTATAGAAAGCGATTCAACCGCTTAACGCTCGATCTCGTAAATATCACGGGCTCGCTTGAACCTGTGTGCTTCTTTGTAGAATTATTCACTATCGTTATTGATAATTTATGTTTCTGTCGTATCCTTTTTTTCTTAAGTATTTTTAATGTGGCGATAAAATATTAAAATTGAAAGAAATATAGTACAACATATGCCAAAATATGAATTTACGTTATAAAATTTAACTACTTCGGTGTCGGTAAATCGAAGAAACATTTGAGCGTTAAGTGTTTAATCGATGTATAATTTTTTCTTTTTTTTTTTTTATTTATACGTATTAGAATTTAGAAGAAAAATTATCTAGACCTTTAAGTATCATTGTCATGTCTTCGTCGAATTTGTTTAACGATTTCTTTCTTCTGCCAACGAATAGAGTAGGGCTGGGAGTAGTCATTTGATTATTGTTCATGTTTCTGAATAAAAGCTGAGGAAAATGGTCACGTGTATATTCAAACGTTAATGTAATTGTTCGCGATAATAGGTGTTACAGATAACTGATTAATTACCATTACTAGTCTTACAAGGTACACGGCGAACGTAAGAAACGAAATAGCCATAAGTGCACCTTCTATGGAGGGAAATCCGGCAGGATGTTCGTGATCGGAACCGTGGTCGTAATGTTCGGCACCTCGTTTTTTTCGATCACCCGTTATACTTTCTGCGAGTTGATACTCTGAAAATGTTATAATCGAATACTTGATTATCACATTTACTCGTATACGCATCGATCAATTTATTGTTCTCGGTTATTAGACGTTGTTGTGTTTATTTCTTTTCGTTTTTTTTTTGTTTTTATTGTTTATTAGAATTAACACTAGGTTTGCGGAACTCGTCACGTTGACGCCGTTCATATTTCATACCTAAAATTAGTGAGACCATAACTATTATTTTTCACTACTTTATGTTAACTTTAATTAATACGATGGTATGAATATGTATTCTACGTGATCACGCTTCTACGTTCGAATATTTATATACAGTATACGGATTTTCCCGGAAGCCTATAAAATTATGCACGTAACGTCCGTAAACCTAGTGTTAATTTCGTTGCTACCTATTTCAGTTATTAATGTACTCTCAAATGTTTTTAAAAATTTAAGTTTCCCCTCGCTGGATGTGGGTTGAGATTTCAATGTGCGGTGAACGCTTTTAAGTATATCCACTGGAAGATAGTTCAAAAAATTTGTATCTTCGGCGAGAGATTCATTAGAGTATTGTATATGTTCTTCTTTTTCTTTCTGTAATATCCGAATGGAAATATTATACTTTTGTTTTTCGTAGGTTGAGGTAAAAACTAATAGATTAAAATTGTGATAAAATATTAGGCGTACCAATAAATAATAGTTCACTTTTTTTTGCGCTTTTGTTAAATTTAGCACTTATTTTTAACAAAATCATCATATATCTATCTTATTTTAAATGTAATTATTAGACTGCGGATTTTTATGCGTTTATAGGAACTTTGACTGTGCAATAAGTTAGAAAATGCAGTTAACATTCAGAAGTGTATAAAATATTCAAGGTACAAACACACGTGTGAAATTAATTTCTATTCAAGTTCCATTTTTCTGGCAATGCTTTCTAAATACAATTGCATAAAAAATCCGCGGTTTAATAATTATCGTTGTTTTGCAATCCATTGCAGTACTCATTTTGCATTGATTTAACAATTTAAAGCTTCATCTTTTGACGAAATAAATTCGTCGACGACTCGTTTAATTAAAAAAAATGGTGACTTACTTTATTGGCACACCTAATAATTACCTCAGTCGTTAAAGGAACTGTTGTATCATCGTATTCTTCTGTAACAGTTGCAAATATGTTTTCCGTGTCGGATGTTGTTAGAATTGTAGGTCCCTCTGTACTAGTTTTCGCCCCATCAAAATTGTAATCTTCGCTTCCGTGAACTGCTTCTTGTTCACTTTTCGCGTCTTCGTAAGTAACGTTTTCATATGTAGAAAAGACCACAACGTGATTGTCCGCATTTTTTTTATTAAATTGATAGAAATGATCTTGTTTCGCGTTAGGTAGCCTAAGAATGAGAAAGCGCAAAAGTATCGAAACGTATTTGTAATTCCTTTTTTATGTTATTCAATATAATGGATTTTTATATACTTTACCTGTATACCTTGTTTTCGTCCGAAAATTGAGGAATATCTATCCATTCTGCCACGATGTTATTCAATAAAAATATCTCGAGTACTAATAAGTTAGTCACTAACATTTTAGTTATTTAAATTGTATAGCTTTCTTTTTTTTGTCAATATCTACAAATATACGTGCTGCCGGTGATTATGAAAGTGACGTGTAAGTCAAAAATTTGAAAAGAAAAAATTAAATTTAGCACTTAACTTTGCGTTTTAAATTGATTTATATCGCAAAAATATTGAAGCTATTTTTCTCTTTCACCGGCACATATACGCGTGCAATATGATATTACACGGTAATAATAGAAAATAATTCACTTATTCTGCATATACCTAACTTCAGTTGAACAAAGTAAGTCAGCAGATATTCTGTTCCTGTTTTAAGTTACACGAAAACTGACTTGTAAATGTGCTTGGACGTGTATAGCGCGGCAGGGAGCAGGATGTTATTATTTCGAGTAGAAGTTCTGTTATACTTAACGAGGACAAAGATTAGGTTTTGCTAAGATGACGGTAACGACGACATCAATTCACTAATTGTTCGTACAAATTTTTATACGCGTAATTTTGATACGAAACACATGATAATATTAGAAAGAAATAGGAAGCAAAACTATTTTAGGAAGGCGTATTATGTATGGAAAATATTACAAAATTCGTTAGCATTAATAATTTATTTATTCACATTATCATAATAAGTACAATAATGATTTAACATTTTAATATTTTTTTTATGCAAAATTTGTTAGTTTTACTTAAGATCTCTATCTATCATATATAATAATTTATTACTGTGTCTTTTTAAGTACTTTTTGTTTTTGTTAATCGGATAACTGTAAACGATATTATAAACTTAATTTTTTTTTTTTAACAGAGTACGTTTTGTTAGTTCTTGTAAAATGTAACCGTTTTATAAAAATTTGTGAAGTATAATAAAAAGATTTTAAAATAGAATTAATATGTACAAACGATTTATACCGCAATAAAAAAGATACATCTTATCGGTACATCTCGCAGGAAACAAAAAAATGTAAAAAAATATAATAGCAAATCATGTACATAACATACTATGAACGTAACAATATCTATATGGATACTGCACGAATTCGTGTACACGTAAATGAAAATATAATTGGAAATTTTTTCATAAAATTATAACAGCTGCTACTTAATATTACGATTCATTATCCTAATAAAATTGGCTAATCGAAACCGTAGAATTTTAAACCATGATCATGTGACGAATGTCTTTTCACAAAAAAAAAAAAAGGAAAAGAAATCGAACATAGCAACAAACATTTTGCAAGTTTCGCATAACTAAAATAAACTTTCAAAAATATAGGCAGCATATATCATATATATAATGGTGCATTTAACGCCATCGATTGTATATAAAAAAAAAAATAATGATATAATTGAGTACGCGTGAGATTCCATTAATTAATTGCTTGTGTAATCAATTAACGCGCGAATTTCGCAAAATGTAAAAGTAACAGTGAACAGATCGAAGTAGTACCTCAAGATACAATATTATACTTAAAAGTATTGGTATAACATCGAGTAAAGGCGAAATCTTTTTTTTTATCCAAATACCAAATATTGCTATCCGAAAGCAAAACTCAGTCTTCGTAAAATATTTGATTAGTAAATTAGAGATTGCACTTGTTCTCATTTGATTTTTGAATTCAAAGGGGGAATTGTTTCCGCGTTACATACTACGAATTTTCTACTCTTTTTTTTTTTTTTTAATCATGTTCTTTTCCTATCACTATATTATTATTATTATTATTATTATTATCGATAGCTAGAAACATTGCAAAATTGTTTTTAATATAAAATGATAAAAAAGCTATCATGTTAGTACTATAAAAAACTACGAAAATGAATTATCCTGGTAGCATGCTACGAAGATTAATAAACTAATCGCAAGAGAAGATCTTTCGAATTCATAATAAAGATACGCTAAGTTAAGTACTCTCTCTAAATATTCGTAACTTTATGCGTTAATTACAGGAAACGTATAATAAATGGAATGAAAACATTAAAACGATAAAAATATGCAATTCGTATAACTTTTTTGTCTTTTCCTTTAGAATGATTTTGGAATGTATCTCGTTTTTAATGGAATATAATAGAAAGCGCGTTAAGCAACTCCGTGTGCGTTAATAAAAATGAATTAAGAAATACGTTTAAAACATGCAATTCATTTGTCTCTAGCACATGTTAATCATCGAACAATTAGTATGCGTTAAATTTGTTTGCTATACCTCCTAATATAAAATTTATCACAATAGTAACGTTATATAGAAAATTTTTCGGAATATTCTCGAATTACTTGAAATGCACTTATTTAATTACGATTTTCTTTTTTTTCATTTTCTTTCTTTCTTTCTTTGCGATCGGTAAAGAGGAATGCTCACAAAGTTTTATCATGATATAAGATAGATTTAAAGATTAAAGAGTTTGCATTTGCAATGATCTTACTTTTTATCACATAATTTAGTGTATATTTTTTCTTCGTGATTCTTCACGTTAGCTTTACGCGTTTTAAAAATGTTTTGACACAAGTAAGTAGACATCAAAGCTTTCTAGTTTCTAAGTTCAGATGCCTCGAAGCGGAAGTATGAAATAGTAAGAGTTTGTTATGATTAGCGAACGTTTGCGTATATATATATATATATATATATACACACTAGACTTAATCTATGAAAAGTTTGAGTTCTCGAGAAGTTTTCTATGATAATATTCTTAACCCCACCATATTCCAAAGAATGTCAAAAGATTTGTTTATATAAAAGAAATATATATATATATATATATGTATATGTATATATATGTATATATATATATATATATATGTATATATATCTATATAGTTTGTACATACTGCTATGTACTATTTTTAAATCTAGTTAACTCTACTTTCAGCAACTTCTGTGCAATTATAAAACATGCTACGTACCTCTACGTTAAGCTGTAAAATATTTTTATATATTACCAGATTAGCGCTTACATATCTTACTTGCAAAATGTTACTATTATATATTTTCAATGTATTAAAACGGTGAAACATGGAACAATCGCTTATCTCACGTTATAGATGAGCAATTGTGAAAAATGTCATGAGTATATTATTTACCGAAGTATCCTTCATAATTCGCTATCTACGGAGAATTTTTATAATACTCGAGAAACACGTTCGAATTCACTTATTAAAATTCCTCAAGAACTTTCGTAAAAACATTGCTGTCGTTTTTTTTTTTTTTTTTTTTTCTCCCCCCTCTATTACTCTTTTTCACTGTCTTTATCTTACGCATCGCAGTCTAATAAAAATGTCTTGTTACGTAACGTTCTCTTAACTTCTACGTAAAATATGTTTGGAAGATGCTTAATGGAGTGTTGTTTGAATATCGGAGCGTTCCGATATTTAAAATGGAATATAATTGTACTCCCTTTTATGAATGTATTCAAGTCAGGCACGAATAAAACGCCGCAACGTGGCTCGAGCGCTTCGAGCCCAGCCTTTATGTATAGACAAATTATTTGGCAATGTTTCGATGTTCAATGTAGGCGGAGAGTTCTGTCATGTATGTTGATTGCTATACGCCAACCACCGAGCGTCATCGCTTTCGTGGGTTAAATAACGGTATCCCACTTTTCCTTCCAATTCTCGTAAATCGCACCACGTTTGATAATCCTTAGAAAAAAGAAAAAAAAAAGAATTGTACAATTTATAATATCACGCAGCAACGCTGACGCTAGATTTACGAGCAAATGGTTGTGTATAATTTAACGGGTTGATGGAAAAATAGGTGTTACAGGGTCGGTGGAGAAAGAACGTTGAAATAGGATAATTAACACTAGGTTTTTACGGAACTCGTCACGTTCACGCCGTTCAAATTTCACACCTAAAATTATGGAGACCATAAATATTATTTTTCAGTACTTTATGTTAACTTTAATTAATACGATGGTACGAATATGTATTCTACGTGATTCTCTTCATCCTCATGCTTCTAATTTCGAATATTTATTACACGTATTTTCCCGGAAGCCTGTCAAATTATGCACGTAACGTCCGTAAACCTAGTGTTAAAGATATTTCTTTATAATTATAAGACCGATTACCTGAAGCCATACATGTTGCAAACTCTTATCTACGGTATAACGTTTCCTTTGCTTTACTTGCAACAAGTTGTTGATTAAGTCAATCGCTGTAAAAGGATAATAAATTATATTAATCTGTATTATATCAGTAGATCACAGATTTTTATGCATTTCTGGGATATTTTAAATGTACTCAAATAATATAAAATAGTCATAGTAAAATACAAATTATTGTACTTTCAGGCTGGAATAAATTTAGGTCCCGTTTATGTTTGTTAATAGAAATGTGAATTTGCATAAAGATCCGCAATCTAGTTACTGGTAAGTACTTAATAGGATTAGTTTTTTATTGCTTATTTTTTAATTTGCTTACCATCGGGTGAGATTTCCTGCCAAGGAATAGGTGGATACATAAAAGCAGCATTTTGAATTTGTTCGTTAATATCTTCTTCCTCGTTAAACGGAAATGTACCGCTTAAAGACACGTAAATAATTACGCCGACGCTCCACATATCTAGAGATCGATTGTAGCCTTTGTTTCGCAAAACTTCCGGTGCTAGATACGCCGGAGTACCAACGACGCTTCGTCTGAAGCTTTTCTCTCCTATGATTCTAGCGAAACCGAAATCGCACAGTTTTACTTGCGTGAATTCGCTGTCGCTGCTCAGCAACACGTTCTCGGGTTTCAGATCGCAATGCACTATATTTTTACTATGCAAATGTTTCAACGCTACCAATATCTGCGTGATTAAGAATTTGGTTACCCTCTCGCTGAGGCGACCGCGCTCCGAACTTAGTATCATCTCCAGCATGTCGCCTTTCAACTTCTCCATAACTACAAATATCCGTTCCGGAGTTTCGAACATCCGTTCCAAATTAACGACACCGCTGTGGGAAAGGTTCTGCAGAATAGCGACTTCGTTTTTAAGCTGCGCTTCCTGCTTCGTGGGGAAACGTAACTTGTCGATAACTTTTATGGCAACCGCTCGACCACTTTTCCGATGAACACCTCCGTACACCGTACCGAATTGCCCGGAACCTAAGACTTCGTCCGGAAAGATCTCATACAACTGAGACATGTCTGTGATATTTTCTTCCGGTTCCGTCGATTGTTCTTGATCTAAAATCGCGACGTTTTGTAATAACTGTGCCGTTCACGTGAACGTGTAATAAGAAGGGTAATACGTACTTGTCGATACAGTAGTTACAGGCATAAGAGCTTGCCTAATGCTAGTCTCCCATGATCTCGCTACGTGTGCACCAATACCACTTTCCGGTGGAGATACTTGGTTACAATTATCACCGTACGAAGGATCTTCTCCAACGTAATAATCGATATTGGCAGTTTTCAACTCAAAACAATGCATCGTGTCTAAAATATGTTTGAAATTCACGTTTTAAATAGAATGTTGATGTAACAAAATGAATGTAATATCATATACATACGGGAGCGAGATGTTTCAGCACTTTCTATGGACAATACTTCAACCAGAGGAATTTCTTTATAATATTTGGAATTACTTTCATTTTGAAATAACGTTATAGCTTTTGTGTCTAGCCGCCAATAATGCTTTCTTCTCTGTAAATCGGTATATTTAATTTTAATAATTTACCCCGCGTATACGGGCATGTTTATGTACAACCAGTCGCGAAAGTCTACACGCATACTTTACAATGCAATATTCGCATATTTTAGGACGTATTTTAGAATAGCAATTAAATGAGCTTCATTGATTGCACGAATAAAATTGCTCCGAAAAGCGTAAAAAAATGTTACTTCGTTTATGCTAAACAAATTATAGCACGTCAGAGATATATTAGGAACGGTAACAATTTGTAAACATAGTTATTAACAATAAGCTTTGAATACTTTAGGCGCATAGACTTTTGCGACTGATTTAATATTAATTATTTACCACTGGATCGCGACTTGTAAAATGTACCATCCAACCCTCTTTCAAAACTTTCGAACCACGTCTCTTTGTATGTTTAACGCTTTGCACTATGCGCATTAACGGAATATTATTGCTTGGCGTAGAACTGCAACTGATGCAACGACAAAATATATATATATATATATATACATTAAAAAAAGTAAGTTCAATTATGTACATTTTCACGGTAAGTGAAATACAATTTTTTACCTTGATGGTCTCGATTTTTGAAATTCGTCGTAGATAATATCATCGTTGCTTGAAATTTGGTCCTATAAAAATAATCTAAATAAATATTATTTATTGTTAAAAACACTTTACGGAATGAATATTGTTGGCTACGCTATTAAAAATAATATTCCTAATTCGTTGAATATTTTCTATTATATAAGTATCTTTATTACAGTGTACTCGTCGGATGCTTTTGTTTCATCTGCAGCGAAAGATGAATGTTGAGGAGGTGAAGGAGATTCGGCATCGCTATCGCCATCGCCTTCTTCGTTTCTACCGTCGCATTTCCCTTCTGGCTCGCTGCCCACACCGCTATCAGGATACTCATTACCTATCCAAGCATTATTATTATTATTACAATAACGTGTTCACGAAGAAAAAGCAAATAAGGGTGTGCGGGGTTCCGAAAATATCCGGAAATCTCGAAAATGTTTGGGATCCCACAATAATAAATAGTAATAAGTAAATAAATAAATAAATAAATAAATAAATAATAATAATAATCCCGAAAAGATTCGGGGCTCCGAGTTGGAGAAGAAAAATTCTTATCTCATCTGGATTTCAAGTTTTCGAATTTTTCCTCATCTCCAAAAATCATGAACATATTCAACGAAACGAATAGCAAAATTCCCTCGTGAATTTGAATACACCAACGAGTCCGATTCGGGATCTCGCACGCCCCTAAATACAAGCGAAAGGAACCTGTATTGTCACGTGGATTTTCTCCAGTACAGTCTTTAGGTATCTTTTCTATACATTTTTTGTGTGCATTGTATTGGCAATCTTTGCACTGTAGGCCTTGTTTAAATAAACCTCGTAATAATTTTTTACAATATCCACATACGGTTGGCCTAGTGTAAGTGTGTACTACAAAGGTGTGCGGAATTTTTATACGAGCTGCGAGTTCTCGTTCAACCCATACCGGTCGTCCACCCAACGAAGGAGAGCGAGATTGTTTTGGTGCCATTATGCTGGGTATTGTCTAAATTTGTAATACAATAAAACATGATACGAATAATATACGCAGAAGTTACACTCTCAATTGTAAGTTATGCTTTAGATGAACTCGTACCAAAGTACTGTTATTTTGACTTGCATTCGGTGTATTATTTGTACTATGATTATCGTCACTAATGCTGGTCAAACTGCTAGTAGATCCTTGACTCGGAGATCTTGGTACGTTCAACATTGCAGAACTGCGCCGTCTTTGACTGGCATCGTGTGAGCAATTATTAGGTACTTTTATAACGCATCTTTTATGATAATTCATCCCACAACCTGTAAAATAAAATACGGTAATTACACGGGTACAAATATGATGTATACAAAAATACGATAATTATATAGGCGCGGGATCCTAAACGGGACGGAAATCTTTCTCGACATCGGGATGGAATTAAAGATGTTTCAGGATTCTTGAAAATATCCGTGTTTCCCGAAAACACTCGTGATTCTTAACATTTTCAGGATTCTCGATAGATCCGAGATCCATTTGGTATTCGTTTTGTTAAATACTTTCTCATGATTTTTCGATGCAAGTGACGAAATGAGAATTTCTTTTCGAAACCCAGAATCCCGAAAAATCTTAGGATTCACGGGTATTTTCGGTATACCGCATACCCGTAATAATAAGACAGGGATAGAAGAATAAAAGATAAGCAATAATGTATATAATGAAGCAATACAAAGAGACAAAATGAAGTGTGAGAGGGATAATAATTTTAAGTTAGAGCAAATGTGAAATCGAGTCCATTTCTCGGAGTTCGAGCCAAAATAAAGACTCTACCTATCTATATTGTATCATCCTAAATTATTGAAATACAGGGTGTTTTTGTATCTTGGGTACACATAATATCTCTGTTATTTCTAATCTTACAAAGAAATGTATAAGGAAAAAGTTGCACAGTTCCATGGAGTGAATATAACAGTAGGACATTTTTTTCAAGGTCCTTTAAATGGAACTTTTAAGATCATTCACGATTTGTTAAATATTAGGTGTGTACCAATAAGTATGCCGCGATTTTTAAACGAATCGATGAATTTATATTATCAAAAGAATACGAATTTACAATTTATCCAAACAATGTAGCAGTAAACAACAGCATGTATATTTCAGATCAAGTAAATATCTAATTTTGTTAAAAATAAATGCTAAACTGAACAGAAGAGATGATTGGCACGCCTAATATATTAATTACTTGTGTAATAATATATTTACCTTCACATTTTAAACCTTGTCGAACAAGACCAAATAACATTTCTCCGCAAAAATCACAAAATGTTGGGACTTTGTACGAATGAACGGTTAAAGCATGGGGACGAATGGGAACTTCCTCATTTGGCACTTGTGCTAAAAAGAAAACAAAAACCAGTCAAAGTGATTTTATTTCGATCGTTTCATTTTGACCTTTTATCTATTCTAATATTCGTTGCAACATAATTTACCAGTCAGAACAATTTCTACCAATGTTTCATCGACAACTTCTGTTGCATTTGTAATGAGTTGCAAGATGTTTGTTGAATTATAATCATGCTTAAACAAAAGCAATCGTTCGAATAAATGATTTAAGCCGTGTTCTGGACACTTGGTGTTTATGAAGTCACAGGCAAATTCTTTAAGGGCCTTTAGCGTCAATGTGCTGCTTTCAACTGTGACAGTGTCACGAGTCAAGCCAAACTGAAATAAAAATGTTACTTCTGGTCCCTCCATTCTAGCAGTTTTATCTGCAATTAAAAGGAACCGTATTAGATAAATGATGCAACATTAAACGCACAATAATCATTAAATCCGTATTAAAACGGAAAAATTAGTATCCAATATAAATTTCAAATCTTTTCGCAATAACAATCGTAAATATTGTTACTTAAAAATCGAACGTATTCTTCTTTTATTTGAAACAATCAAATTATCGCCGCATAGTAAACAGCAAGTAGTACACGTTCTGGATGAAAACTGCTAGCCGTATATTTACCAATATTCGATATCGTTAAAACATTTTTTCACGGCAAACAATTTTCACGTGTAAAAACGCTCACACTCCGACCATACGAATTTCCCAGCGCACAAGGAAAACAGTTTAAAAAAGAAGGTATAGTGCATTGCCTGCCGTGCTATATGATTCATAATGTTGCGAACGCGTTGTTTAAATAAAAATTGTGTTACGTACGTATTTAAGCGAGTCGGCGGATAGATTTCGGCGTCGAGGTAGCTGCCTTCTTTTCGATCAAATTAAATTTGACGGAACATAATTATTGTGACAACAGATCTCGCGAGTGTCACCGAACAGCGTCAAATCCATGCCTGACACACATTCGTTGATGACATTTTACAGTTATCTCCAGGTGACCGACCCACCTTCGCGTATATACTTCTACCTGTTATATATATTGTTGTACACCGAGCACACTCTGCTCGCGCAGGGCACAGATTAACGAACGAATTAAGATCTCACAGCAGCATCTAACATGTATATATATTGCTCGCATGGGATTTATTAGGAGAAAAAAGAAAAGCTATCGTACGCTATGTGGAAATTTGAAACGAATCAATGAAACTGCCCGCTTATATACACATCCGCACACCTACACCTACATATACGTAAAAATCTAGTACCATATTGCAGTCAGCAGTTACCAAAGATTATTAAGAACGGGATCGACATTACGTTTAACGATTAATCCAATGAAAAACGATAAAGAAGATAACTGCATATATATAGGTGGAAAGGTGAAACGCGAAAGGCTACGGAAAACAATAGGAGAGGAGTATACGAGGAGGATATATTTGAAATTTGCAGATAAAACTATACGATCTACTTTCCTTAATTTCCCCCATCGTTATATTTTCCAAAATATAAGCGACAAACTTTATATCGATCCTGTAATTTTTCCCTTCTTTTTTATTTTCATTTTTCTTTAGATAATATATCGCGTACTCGAAACGATAAATTTTTAATTTAATAATTTATATATATATTTGCAGGAATACTTTACGTAGTTCGATTATTGTAATTTGCGAACAAAATTCAAATTTAAATTACATCATCAAGATTGAGATATGATATATTTATATATGTGATTTGAATTTCTCCTTCTTCAATTACTTGTTACATATATATATATATTCATATATAGATTGAGAGAAAGTCGAGTACAATTATCCGTAAGTGGGCACCATTGTGCACGTGGAAGAGAGGCTCTAACCTAAGTGAATGTATTTATGATTAACAATTTATATTTAAGCTGAAATTCGACACATAGAAATGTCTTACAAACTTAGAGTTAATCCTACGAATCCTCAGACAGGTAAATTTTATCACGATACTTATATTTCTCGCAATGTTTTTGTTTCCCCGGCAAGTAATTCATCAAGCAGATGTCGAAAAAAATTTACCGAACAACAAAGTTTCATCTTTTTTTTTTTTAACAATATTTGTTGAGAAGTAATTTTCGTTCAGCGATATTTGGCTTATTAATATTCATCTATATGGAATAATATCTATTTTAGAATTTATGGGTAACTTTATCAGAAACTATGGTTCTGATGCAATTTTGCAATGAAATGCAACATTGTTATTTTTTTTAAAGCAAGTGAAATTGATGACTAACATGCTTTGATTTGCACAGATGCTTTGATAGTATCAGAGGTGATTAATTCTGAGAAGAAAGCAAAAGTTGAAGTAGTTTGGTGCAATGATTGGAAAGGTGATGCAAATTTGCAGCTAACAGATCAACAAAACAAAGTATTGGGAGAAAGAAGTTACGATGTTAGCCGTTATTTTGCTAGAACAGTGTATGTAGATCTTTATGGTAAGTTTCACATACATGTATTATGATTAAATTCTAAATTTTTATACATTGATGGGAAATTTGAATATGCAAAAAATTAAAGAAGGTGTATAGTATGTGTAAAAATATGTAAGATGTTCAATGTAAAATGTACAGAGTGTCCCAGATGTTTACCACAAAACTTTGTTTGTATATGCTATATTATTCTGCTATAAGTAAGCAAAAAATGTTATACGTATAGGTAGGTTAGCATTTGAAGCTTTGTCAAAAAGTTATGATAAAAATGTTGGATTAATGGAACTGTTGATAGTTTTGAGATTATTCACATTTCAATGAAAATAGCATTAGTAATGCTCAAGGCATTGAACTAGAATCATATTATAGGGAAAATTGTATATGCTATACAATTGATTAAATTAAATACTAATAGGTGATTTGCTTTCAGATTTCAACTCAGTTTCAACCTAAATATAGTCACTGAAATAAAATGAAATTGTAAACAAATAAATTCTAGTTTTTAAACGCTGTCAGTATTACATTGACAAGAGCAGTGAACATTTTAAAATGGAGTATTAATAACTAATGATTATATTGCTTGTCAAGCTATTGCTATAACTATATTTCATATTTTTGTTGTTCATTTATTTATTTATTCCTTTAATGGATCAAGTTTTTTTTAATATAAATGATACAGAAAGCAGTGTAATACATATGACAGAGTTGCAGCAAGTACAAAGTATAATAGTATAGCCGTAAATACGGTAAATATAAAGTATAGAACTATATAATTATAAAGAAATATGTAAAAAATAGAATATATAAAAAGCATTAATTTACCAAAGAGCATTAAGGCCTAGGTTTAGATTTAAGATTTTGAGATAATAGTGAAAGTATGACATAAGAGAGCTATAAGAAGGTGTATATTTATATGTTGATAAATAAGTTACAAGATAAATGTATTTATATCCAATGACTGTAAAGCATGGATAGTGAATAAACATAATAATAATAATAATGGAATATATAAAAATTTAACATGAAGAAAGGTACACTCACGGAAGGACACTACTTAACTTATACTACTCAGGGCTGAAATGTAACAGAATGACAAGTTACAGTACTTGTATAAGCCGATCGTTAAAAGTAGAAAATGCAGAGATAAGACATGTCTAAATCTAAACTTTTTAATAAGACTATATTTGTATAACACTTTTTACTTAGTTGTACTCCCAAAACGTAACAATAAAATTTGGTGGAAAGAAACCTGGGACAGCCTGTATATTATTGTATTTGCAGAGAGAAACAAATCTCCACCTAGATTTCCTTTAAATTTTGTTAATAAAAGTATGAATTTGTATAGATAGAAATCATCGAATGTATTACACAAATTTGATTGTATCACCCGTTTTTGTTACATAACAATTTAGGTGGTGTGAATCCTCTTGAAAGGACCGAAGTTGACCATTGGTTGTCATTTGCAATTGGACCTTTAGGATCTAATCCGTTGAAACAAGACGCACTTCAATATTTGGATAATACGTTGCTAACATCCACTTGGTTGGTTTCCAAAAGATTAACAATAGCCGACATCCATGTATTTTCTGTTCTTCTGAACAAAGAATTTTCGACGAAGTTTGAAAAGCAATTTGTTAATATAAGTAGATGGTACAATCAGATGCTTTCACTGCCTGCCGTTACACAGGTGATGCTTGCTATTAAAAAGAACGCTAAATTACCTCCTGCTAATAATATGGAATCTGAAAAAGCTGCTAATAAGCCAACGGGGCAAAGAAAGCAGGAAGGTAAATTTATCGAGTTGCCCGGAGCAGAGATGGGCAAAGTGAGTAATTTTCGTTTAGAATAATTATATTCCATCATACATTTACGGCAAACGTCCCACGTACTGTCAGTATTCCTATAATCGTCACTTTCGTTCGTTTATGTAACAGCGAACGAATGTACGAAGAAAAACCGAGACTAAAAGAATTCCAATATAAAATTGCATAAATATCTGCAATCCAACGAAAGAATTAGTTTCTCTTCGTTTTACGAAGCACACTTTTGTAATTTCATATATTGTTCGGATAGGTCGTAGTACGTTTCCCACCGGAGGCAAGCGGCTTTCTGCATATCGGCCATGCCAAGGCGGCCTTGTTGAATCAGTATTACGCGGAAACATTTCAAGGGCAACTTATCATGCGATTCGACGATACGAATCCCGCGAAGGAGAACGTTGAATTCGAGAAAGCTATTTTAGAAGATCTAGAATTGTTGCAAATTAAGCCAGACCGTTTCACGCATTCGTCCGATTATTTCGATTTGATGTTGGAATATTGTACGAAACTCGTAAAAGAGGGCAAAGCGTACGCGGATGATACACCGGCGGATGTAATGAAGGAGCAACGTGATCAGAAAGTGATGTCGTCGAACAGAAACAATTCCGCGGAGAAGAATCTTGAATTGTGGAACGAGATGCAAAAGGGTACCGCTAAAGGCCAACAGTGTTGCATTCGAGCAAAGATCGATTATCAATCGCCAAACGGATGTTTACGGGATCCGACAATTTATAGATGCAAACCAGAGCCGCATCCGCGAACCGGAACCAAATATAACGTTTATCCAACGTACGATTTCGCTTGCCCTATCGTCGACGCTATCGAAAACGTTACTCACACTTTGCGCACCACCGAATACCACGATCGAGACGTTCAGTTTTATTGGATAATCGAAGCTTTAGGATTGAGATCCCCTTATATATGGGAATACTCGCGTTTGAATATGACGAATACGGTATTGTCGAAAAGAAAATTAACTTGGTTCGTTGATGAAGGTTTGGTCGACGGTTGGGACGATCCGCGTTTTCCTACTGTAAGAGGTATTTTGAGAAGAGGAATGACGGTCGAAGGATTGAAGCAATTTATCATTGCTCAGGGTAGCTCGAGATCCGTCGTCTTTATGGAGTGGGATAAAATATGGGCGTTCAATAAGAAAGTCATCGATCCGATTGTCACTAGGTACGTTACGTTGCAGATGACTTTCTTATGTAAAAATATTCCTACAAGTCAGTGGCGTCCATAAGACCTTAGGAATGCGGCCGTCGGACTGCTGAAGCTTGAAATTAATTTTATTAACCCTTGTGTGCTCAACTAAAAATACTCGTCATTATTTTACTCTTCGATGCTACACATTTTTAGCATAGATTTTTGTTTTTTTTTTGAAAGCGTAAATCGTTGGAGAAATATTCAAACGATAGGAACATCAAACGTTGTCGATATGTTTTCGCAAAAACATGAAGAATTGTTCAAGGAAATTATTAAACGGTTGCTCGCACAAGGGTTAAAGCAATAAAATGGAATTTAAAAAAGATACAAAGTTCATTTTTTAGAACATTGCAAACTATAAACGTGCATTGTAAAGAACGCCGCTTTGTTCGCTAAAATTTTGTTGGGAGACCCTTCTTTATCTAAGGCCCGAAAATTTTCCATTGCTATAAGTTATTTCTATATTACTGTCATTTTAGGTACACTGCTTTGGACTTCGATAAAATTGTCCCGGTACGAATAAATGACGCGAAAGAGCAATGGTTAACTGTTCAAAATCATCCGAAAGATCCATCCAAAGGCACTAAACAAGTTTTAGTAGGCCCACAGCTGTACATAGAAAGGGATGATGCAGATCTGCTGGTCGAGGGCCAGAATACTACTTTTATTAATTGGGGCAATATATTTATAGAGAAGGTGGAAAAAGAGAGTGGCGTAATTAAGCGAGTAATAGCGCGATTGAACTTAGAAAACAAAGATTACAAAAACACGTTAAAAATCACATGGCTATCGATGCCATCCGACAAAGCTGATAAAGATGCCAACGATGCTGATCTAATTCCGTGTTACGCTGTTTATTTCGATCATATTATAAGTAAACCGGTATTGGATAAGGACGATGATTTCAAACAATTCATTGCAAAAAATACAAGAGTAAGATTTTTTGCTCTCTCGGTGATTAATAAGTAAATTTAAAAGGCGGATCAAACTATGAATATAGTAAATATTTTAGGTTGAGGTACAAATGCTTGGAGAAGTGGAATTGAAGCGCGTGAAGAAAGGAGAAATAATACAGTTGCAAAGAAAAGGATTTTTCCGATGCGACGTACCTTACGCTCCTCTCAGTCCGTTTTCTTCTAGGGAGCAACCTTTAATCCTGTTCCATGTCCCAGATGGTCATACTAAAAATGCAACAAAACCTGCATCCACTGGTACCGCATCAGTTTCTGCGAAAGAAGTTCCTCAGAAAAAAGTACGCATCATTTTATTACGGTTTAAAATAGAGGAAAAATTATTGTAATTTGAGGGTAAAATAGTTCCTCATTTAGGTTCAGTTTCATGAATTTTATTACTAAAAATATGAATCTGCATATAAAGATTCGCGGTCTATTGATAACATATGTACACGTTAGTCAATTTCTTTTTACGCTCACGCAATTATTTCCTGCTACTATTCTAGAGTAAAGTTCAAGATCCAAATTCGATCAGTGTAAAGATCGTTGAGCAAGGTGATAAAGTGCGCCTTTTGAAGACCCAAAAGGCAGATAAAGCTGCGATCGATGCAGAAGTAAAAGCCCTTCTGGCTTTGAAAGCTGAATATAAAGCGAGTACTGGAGTGGAATGGAAACCGGGTACGGTTCCAAGTAAACCACCGCAGGCGGCGTCCAATGAAACGAAACTATCGGAAGATATTACACAGCAAGAAAGCAAAATTAACGAGCTACAGCTGAAGATAAACCAGGAAATGCAACGGCTATCGACATTAAAGTCGGAATATAAAAATAAAACGGGTAGCGATTGGGCAGGGTTGAAAGATCGAAGCGTAACGCAAAGTAATGCACCAACTCAGTCGGATGCTGAGAAATTATCTGTTGAAATTCAAAGGCAAGGGGACAAAGTAAGGGAACTGAAAAGTTCGAAAGCAGAGAAAAGTGTTATCGACGGAGAAGTGAAGAAACTTTTAGCGTTAAAGTCGGATTACAAATCTACCACGGGCCAAGAGTGGAAACCATCCGCTACACCAAACGCGACCAATCAAGCAACGGTTGATTACGAAAAATTATCCGAGGAAATACAGAAACAAGGGGATAAAGTGAGGCAGTTGAAATCGTCGAAGGCGGATAAGAGCGTCGTCGGTCAGGAAGTAAACACGCTTCTAAATCTAAAGGCCACATACAAAGCTGCAACTGGCAAAGAATGGAAACCACCAGCAACTCCGGTAACTAATGAAACGAGTAAAAACGAACATTCGGCTGATCAGATTTCTGTAAGTATCCGGAAACAAAGGAATAAAGTAAAAAAACTGCTGGATGATTCAGACGCAGAAAAGTACATCGCTGATGAAGGAGTAGAAACGCTTCCAAAATCGAAGTTTGATTACAAAGCTGCAACTGAAAAAGTATTGGAACCACCAGCAACTCCGGTAACTAATGAAACGAGTAAAAACGAACCTTCGGGAGATCAGATTTCGGAAAGTATCCGGAAACAAGGGGACAAAGTAAGGCAACTGAAGGAGGCAAAGGCTGAAAAAAGTATAATCGATCGAGAAGTGAAAGTTCTCTTAGAGCTGAAAGGAAATTATAAAACGTTAACGGGGCAAGAATGGCAGCCAGCGAAACCTGCCGACGCATCGTCTAAGAAGAAGAAGAAAGAAGATACTTCTAAAGCCGACAAGCAAAAGAATGTACCGAGCAAAGAAGTAAGTAAGAACGAGAGTACGAAAGATGCGGCGGATGCTGGCAAAACTGGAACCAGATTGGGAATGGAGGCGAAGAAGGAAGAGAACTTCTTCGATTGGTACTCTCAAATTATTACCAAGAGCGGTATGATCGAATACTACGACGTGTCGGGTTGTTACATTCTTCGGCCGTGGAGCTTCGCCATTTGGAAAGTAATAAAAGAGTATATCGATAGAGAAATAACCGAGATGGGCGTTCAAGAATGTTACTTCCCTATCTTCGTTACGCGATCAGTATTAGAAAAGGAAAAGGCGCATATAGCGGATTTTGCGCCTGAAGTCGCGTGGGTAACCAAATGCGGGGAGTCAGATTTGGCAGAACCGGTCGCTATTCGACCGACATCGGAAACCGTGATGTATCCCGCTTATGCCAAATGGTTGAAATCCGATACCGAACTTCCCTTGAGGCTTAATCAATGGAATAACGTAGTAGTGAGTATCAAGTATAAATCCGTGGTCGCTTTTATTATTAACCTTTTTCGGGTGTGCTAAGTAATTTTGGAAGATCGGCGCGTTTCTAGATTTATTTTACGCGTGACGCGTATCTTTAACGCTAGGTTTATCGTTATTACGTGCATAATTCGACAGGCTTCAGGAATAATACGTATACTTCATATAAATATTCGAACCTAGAAGCGTGAGGATGAAGAGAATCACGTAGAATACATTTTCATACCATTGTATTACGTAAAGTTAACGTAAATTACTGACAAATAATATTTATAGTCTCTATAATTTTAGGTATGAAATCTGAACGGCGTCAACGTGACGAGTTCCGTAAAACCTAGTGTTAATATCAATATCGTCATCTTTATTAATCATCATTACGATGCTTTTAAATTTACATTCGGTTATCACGTTTCGCCATCCGACCACAGGGACAATTAAAAAGCGCTGTTCGTCGATTCCGCTTGATATAACGAAATATTTTGTCGTAGAGATGGGAATTTAAAGATCCGAAACCTTTCTTGCGCACGAGAGAATTCTTATGGCAAGAGGGTCATTCCGCTTTCGCGACTAAAGAGGAAGCCGATAAGGAAGTCTTGGTGATCCTGGACATGTACGCCAGAGTGTACGAAGACTTGTTGGCGGTGCCTGTTGTGAAAGGTCGTAAAACCGAGAAGGAGAAATTTGCCGGCGGTGATTACACCACCACTGTCGAAGCTTTCATTTCGACGAGCGGTCGCGCGATACAAGGAGCGACGAGTCATCATCTCGGGCAGAATTTCTCTAAAATGTTCAATATTCAAGTGGAGGGTGCCGTGGAAGGGGATGAGAAAACGTTGGTCTATCAGAATTCATGGGGTTTAACGACCCGAACAATTGGAGTCATGATAATGGTGCATATTTTTCTTGCGTGCAGATGAGAATTATTTTAACGCTACATTTACGGATATCGATCGTATTATTTGACTTCCCGAAAATTAGGCATTGCAGGGTTTGGGAGAGGGGATGTTAAATCGAAGAGTTCGTATAAAAGACAACCTTTGTCGAAATTAACAATCTTAACGATGAGATGCACAACATTATAATTTATTCTGCAATGTAATTATGAATAGTACCTGAAACAATATTAATGCAACATCTATGCAATATTACGAATGTTTTATGAAAAGAATTGAAGTTTTTTAAAGGAAGAGTAAAGACCTTTGGAGTATTTGGAAAAATTAGAGAAAAAAATGTACGCAAGGGTTACTTTTATTATGAACGCTTCAATTATAATAACTATTCGTGTCATTATATTAATCGAAGTCAACGTAAATTGCTGAAAAATGTAGTATTTACGATTTCCGTAACATTAAACGTGTGAAATGTGAAATTCGTCAAACGTGACGACGAGTTACGTGAACGTAGTGTTAAACGGAATAAGTTGATAGTTTATTTGTAGGTTCACGGAGATGACAAAGGCTTGGTATTACCACCAAACGTAGCTTCCATTCAAGCGATCATAGTACCTTGCGGCATTACAGCAAATACGACACCCGAACAGAGAGCACTTTTGTCTTCTGAATGCGACGCATTGTTAAGCGAATTATCGAAAGATGTAACGCTCAGAGTTAAAGTGGATTATCGCAGCAACCGCACACCGGGTTGGAAGTTTAACCACTGGGAATTAAAAGGTGTGCCTGTAAGAATCCAATTAGGTCTGAAGGACTTGGAGAAGGGTCAGGTAACTTTCGTACGCAGAGACACTTCCGAAGCAATAGTTGTAAAGAGACCTGACGCGGTGACCAGTCTACGCGAATTATTAACTGATATACAAAAAACTATGCTTGCCAAGTAAGTCGTATTAGAAGAAGAAACATATTAATACTGTATAGCAGCGTTTCTCAACATTTTTGCCGCGGGACACATTTGTAATGATACCGCAGGCCAACTGATTGTAACAGAAAAATTCGGAAAACTTACGTGACTGGAATCATATTATACAGATGAAGAAAATTACATATATATCGAATGGTAATTTTTATATATGAAAAGTTACACGCGGTACACTTTCTATTTAGAAGCGGCATCAATTTTAGTTCGTAATAAATATGTACTCTGCAATTTCATAGTCAACCGTCGAAACATGTGAAGTGGCTAATAAATTTGAAATAGCTACTTATTTAATTTTAAAAAGCTACTTGGAAATTATAAAAGTCAGCGAAGAAATAGTTTCAGTTACCTTTGAATAATAAACGTACTATTAAAACTAGTTTTACGGACCGAATTTAACGACTATAGTTTCACGGTTCATTGGAAAATGAATGTGGTTGAATATCGGGCTGCGGACCATAAATTGATAAACGCTGTTGTATAATATTGTAAATTATACTTAACTGCTATTACAAACGATCTTTTTAACAGAGCCAGGAAAAACTTAAACGAGCATATCAAACGTACAGACAATTGGAATGAATTTTGCTCGCAGCTTAATAACATGAACATACTATTGTCTCCGTTTTGTGGCGACATATCTTGCGAAGAGAACATTAAAGCCGACAGCGCACGGTAAACACCATTAACACTACAATTAACAAAGCAGTCAAAGTAACTATTGTAGTTGCAAATTCACTGCAAAAAGTTATATAAACTTGCAACCGTAAAATCTACAATTTTCCGTGCAAAATATACATAAAAATTTATCGCGTTTCAATCGCGTACTTTCTGTAAATATCTACCATTTCTATTTCTTTGGCACGAATAAGTGTACTTACTTCAATCGTCGATAGTTTCTGGCGTTAAAAATAATTTTCTTTGATGATCGATGCCTTTTTGCACAGTATATATTACGTATATCTTTTTTTGTCATTTTCATAGGGTGGAGGATGTAGATGAGAAAATTGGAATGCTATCAATGGGTGCAAAAGGTCTTTGCATACCATTCGAACAGCCTGCCTTGTCAGTACCTCTTGACAAACAAAAATGTATCCATCCTAATTGTCAGAACAAACCGAAATTTTATACTCTTTTTGGTCGTAGCTATTAAAATGTATTTACTTCAAAAATGTGAGACAGTTAATACAATAAAAGAAGTGCTTCGAACTACGTATTTTCATTACGTGATTTTATAGTAATATATGTATACATAATACATATTATCATATTCACATATTTTATTTCCAAATTTGATATAATACACGTTATTTTATAATTATTACCTGCTTACAATATTATTACATTAAACAATTTTTTTTCTGCAAATTTTTCTTATTTTTGTTATACTATACGTAGGTGAATACGTAGCCAATTGTGTGAAATACCTAAAATGTATAGAAAAATGTTGTTGTTACACTGCCTTTAAGTTTAAAGCTGTTTCATAGAGCAGTAAACGTTTCTATTTATTTATTTCGTTTGAAGTACCTTATTTAAGGAGGAATAATAGAGGAGAGAATATATATATTCCATTTAAATTTCGAAAACACTATAGAGATGAATTTATAAAAAATTTATTACAAAGTAACTTAAATATTGTGAACTAAAAACACGAATGATATTTGTTACAAAGAACATTGTAAAATAAAATTTGTACGCAGAATGGAAAATTTATTTTATCAATATATGTACGGTACAATACTTCTCATTTACAGTTGAAACACAGTACAGTATAGTACGAGTATTGTACTACTTTATAATTAATAATGAGAAACATATGTATTATACTGTATGTATGTGCATATATACATATATAATTATGAATTTTTATACAATTTACAAACTGCTCCTGCATTTTCGTTCAACTACAAACAAATTTCGAGACGTACTAAGAAGAAGACACTTTACAGATCTCGTTTTGTGATCAGTATATACATGTACACGATAGAACCAGAACTATGATATTTAATTAGTGCTCCTACACTCTGGTGGAACGAGACGCATGTTATTCTTAAGCCAATCGTAATATATATTTACTTATTGTCATCTAGACAGATTGTAAATAAAATTAAGGAAGATTTAAAAACAAAAAAAAAAGTTCAAGTTTTAAATGCTACATACGAAAACGGTATGCATGTAACAGTATACTTTTGAACGAGTACTTGGGCAAGTTTCGAAATACGACCTTTTTACGTAAACATTTGTATCGCAACATCTATTGAAAATACATTATTTTTCCTAATTTTCGCGTTCATCTTTTCTTCTTTTTTTTTTGTTTTTATTAGTATACTTCGATAAATCACGTTTCTAACGGTTAAGCGAATTACTAATTAGTTTGTTTATTGAACTGAATTTTATTCAATGATTTATTTATATTTTTAACATTGTTCGCTATTTCAGCGTTACGACTCGTCAATTCTCTACCATTCCATATCTAAGCAAAGACAACTAAAAATTCTCTAAAAGTTGCGACTTATTTACGGTCGAACTTGTCATACGTTCCGATAAATTAAATTGTTTTATTATTTAATAAAAAAAAAAAAAAAAACGTGTCTGTTCGTTTATTACCCATATGTCTCATAGTTTATTACCCCTTTCTTTTATGCTTTAAAAACAAATCCGGATTATCGTCAACAAAGTTTTGTATCTTCTTTAAATCAATACTTACTTTAAGATCGGTTTCATTCGCATTTTTGACGTTATGTCGTAAATGGTTCGTATAACTTCTATAAAATAATTCACGCTGACTGAACATCGCTGCTGAATCACGAATACATTTACTACATCTACAATTATCGCTTATGGTTATATTGGAATTATTTTTGCTATCGTCAAATAAGTTATTATTATCGTGATTTCGCCCTTCATCGTCGTCTTCGATTACCAGTTTGGACACAGACTGCGTCAAATTTCCGTCTCCACTCTTCGTAAAAACCTTCGAATTATTCGTCGTTAACGTTGCATTCGTTAACAACTTATCCGATATATTTTTGCAAGAAATCGTGTGCGGATGTAAATTCTCCTTTGTATCATCTTCGTAATCTTCCGGTTGTTCGTCGATTAACGTGAATTTGCTTTTATCCTTATTAATGACGGGCGACATGCTTCGTAAAATATTTCCCGATCGAAAATTCGTGGAAGTTTCGTTTTGAGGTTTGCAAACATTTTGCTGCGCAATCTTCTTTTCTGCTGTATTATTGAACGTGGTATTACTCTTCATAGTAGTTGCGCATTCCATATTGATATTTACAGAAAATTTATCGTAGAAGATCATCTGTGAAATGAATATATCGAGCGTTTATACGATGTGTACTCGAAACGGATATCGGTAACGATGGCAATCATCATGCGTGTTCGATGAAAATATAATCACCTGTAGATTATTTGTATTATTTACTCGAAATTTAAGATCACGCAGGCGTACGAATTCTGGTATTAATCGAGCGTAATTACACTCTGTATCAGTAGGTCTCCCTTGCCAGCACATGCTAGATTTGTTGTGCGACGATGTTCTACTACGTTTTGGTGTGACCCTACAATTTAGAAAAGGAATTTAGTATTGAAATTGTCTCCTTTTAGTCTCGATTCTTCGCGCATTCGTTCGCTATTAAATAAAACGAATTCAAGTGACAATTACGGGGACACTGACAGTACGCGGGGCATCTACCCCATCCATATATCACGATAACGATAAAGAATCATTTTTGCGGTACGTACATCTCACCATCGGTTTGAACGTTCCGTGGTTCTGATTCATTTGATTCCTTAGATTCCCTCGATTCTGCACTATTTGACGTATAACGATCTTCCGTGCAAATGATTTGCGTATCATTGGCAAGGCTTCCACTTCTTGATTCAATGGCAGGACTGGTGCCTGCATTCCCGGCACACTGTTAGAATGCAAGTGATACATTGAAGAAAAGGTACGGGGAAATTCAAATTAGCACACGCAATCCCCGGACCCTACTTCTTTACAAAACTATAAACGACCTGTACCGTTAAGTATTTCACCTAATACCATCTAACGTTTATAGATAAATTATTCAGCAATAAATACAGCAAATCATGCATTGTTAAAAGAGGAATAAAGAAAGAAATGTTTAAGGATTAAAAATTATATTTAAATATATTCAATATATACAGTGGCTACAAAAAGCATTCACGCACGCTACTTTATCATTGTTCGTTTCATTTTTAACTACGTATACATTTTTCTTTTCTTTTCTTTGTAAAAGGTTTATCCCGTAAATAAACAAATGAATGCTAAATTTAAATTAAATATAATAAAAACTAAAGTTTGCATGCACATAAGTATCACTTAGTTAGATTTAATCATACCAACTTATTTTTATAACTGAACGTAATTCCAGACGCATAAGGTACTACTGAACGATGGAAAATGTATCACAATTAAATCTGGTTACGCGATACTTGAATGTGAAAACATAGTGGTGCGGTAATACTTCTTGATAGTCCTCGTAGTTAAAAATACTCAGTAGGAAATATTTCGTTCGCAGGGTGTACTTACATTTCTTGGACCACTGGATTCTTTAGTATTTTCATATGATTTATTAGTATTATTTACGGCAAGCGTATACGCGCTACTGTTTCCTTCGTTCGCTAATGTCGAAAATGCATCAGTCTCAATATTTAATAAATTATTCGATACATTCATTTTTAACGAATGTCTCGATGAGTTATTCGTCCACGTCTTATTCCCATCCATACTAGAAACTGGTTTAATTTCAATGTTCGACTTTCTATTCCGCAAACCAAGCACCATGTTCAAAGGAGCCTTCGTCGTATCAATGATTTGCAAATTACTACTGTTAGATGCGACGCGCGTACAATTAGCTAACGACGCGAGCGACGAGTACGATGTTTCTCCGATCACGCTATCATTCTGTTTCAATTTTTTAGATTCATTCACGACCGATATCGTTACGCTAGGGTCGAGTTTTCTCTTTAAATTTGATTCTGAACTGTCATCGTTAAAGGATAACAATTTAGACGTCGATCCATTGCTTATCAATCCATTGTTCCTTTGCAAGCCTGAATACTCAAGCTTGTTGGTATTCCAATCGTTCTGAACGGGTGGTACATTCTCAAATTCTTCGGGCGCCAACGAAACCACGCTTGTAATTTTAATATCCGAAAACAAACAGTTATTCGTGTATCCAGTTTCATGATTCGATCGTATCGAATCGCAGAAATCATGCAACATTATTTGATTCTGCGAACTGGATTCGGTTGTATTTGAATTATTTATCAGAATATTATTCGAGTCACTTCTCTGCAACGATCTTTCCTTTCTCGATGGGCCAGAATCGTGCGACATTCTCCTTTTATTAATATCACTTGCATTATTCTTCGATTCGCAATTGATGACAAGTATATCATTTAAAGGTGTACAACCAATAATCTGTAGAGTACAGTTGTTAAATAATCATATAAATTTTATCGCTGTACATTATAGAAAGTTGGTATTCAAATATTTACCTCTATGGTGTCATCGTCATCGCTATCAACTGTGATAATACTATTATCCGCTTTGTCATCTCGCGACTTAGAATGTTCTATCGAAGAATTATGATCACCTTTATTATCGTGTAACGCTGTATCCGCTTCTAAGTTCCATTTATTCGTCAATATTTCTTTACCACTCGTAGACTGTAGGCTGTGTTGTTTTGCGCGTACTGTATTCGACGAGGTATTCGCTTTTTTGTTAACTTCTTTCTTGCTAGTGCTGCATTGTTTTAAACATTAAAGAAAGTATCTTTAGATTAATATTATCCGAACGTTGCCAAAAATGTTTCATGTCCCGGCCTGTATACCACAGAGATGGCCGTGATTCGAACTTCAAATAGTTTGTAATTTTTAGATACTAACTCTTGCATTTCTCTGCTCAGTCGAAGTTGTTCCAATTTAACACTCTGAGGAGTTGCATTCTGTTTAACAGCGGGTACTGGTAACGTAGAATTTGTAGGCGGTAAAGTTGATGAAAATGGTATCGGTGAATCTTTGCCAACGGAAATGTCACTGTCAGAATCTTCCGATTTAGAAATATTCCTAACGAAATATACGTGTAACAATTCTACATTAATTTTAATAGCTTCTAACAGAAATGATATAATTAGGGAGAAATAGTACATACTGCAATATAGCCCTTGGTGTGCTCGAACTAGCAGGTTCGTTAGATTTAGCTACAGAAAAATATCATTCAAAATCAAACGAGTCTTCTTTCCCGGATAATTTTATTTAACCCTCGTGCACTGTTACAGATCAATTTGAGCCAAAATAAGAAATGGACATTCAATCTTTTTCTAAAATATACAAAAAGTAGTCAAGTTTATGGATTTTTTCGTAATTATTTGAGGAGTATGTTCCATAGGTAAAATCACATATTATACTATTAATACGTTGTTTGCGGGAAACGCTTAACCGCGTCTTGAATACTGTTGGTAGAGAGCGGGAGACGCTTAAAACGCGTTGTACAGTAAAAATTAGGCGCCAGCCGTTGCGAGACACGTAGTAGGTACGTGATCATAAAACATGCACTTGAAATACAATAGCCGTAAGATAAACCGCTCGCAAACAATGTGTTAACACGTTCAACTGTCCCCATGTATTATACTAAATAGATTTTATCGAAGTTCATAGAAACTTATTATTGACTGCTATTTTATAGCTGAAGAAATCGCAATAAAGGAATTACAATAAATTGTAAATATTTTTTGTATAGTAAATAAAAGGCAAGACTTTTATGCTGAACATTTTGTTTCTTTACTTTACCGAGTATTACGTTTATGGCTTTAACATAATACTTTCTGGAACAGTGCATAAGGGTTAAAGCGTTTGTAATAATTATTTACCTAATATTGAAATGCATTCTCTGCATTCCCAAATTGGATTAGCCCACTTAAGTTCCCCACAGGTCATGTGAATTCCTTGCGAACCGCAAGTCCGGCAAAGAACAAGTTCCCATCTTCTATCAAGTAACAATTAAACAATAAGAAAGAAGAATCCGGTCACATTGCACGGAAATCGATCTAATACTATTTTACTCACGCATTAAAGCTCGTATATTTTCTCCCTTTCGGACAAATGCATACCGGGGCATCGCATTGATCATGCCTAAACAAAAGTTCTTGAAACGCATTTGGCACAAGTTCCCAAGAAGCATCTCTGGAAAAGGAACATTGCAAACGTGAATCTTCTTAATCTAATCAACCATATTCGCGCTATAAAATATGCAATGTGTCCATCTTCTACTTACTGGCTTGGAATAAAAATTCCGCATTCTAGCATTGCTTTCTGAAATGCATTTTTATCATTGCATAAGGGACATTTGAAAAAATACCCAGCACTCAAGGCAAGTTGCTAAAACAAAATTTGTGCAAATCAACGTGTCGTTCTATATACTTAGAAATGTAAATATTTTTTAACGGATTCGTGTACGTTACCTGTACACACTTCCTATGGAACCATGCATTTTTCTTACAACACGGGGCCCATATTGTGGTAACCGAATCGTAAGGGTCTACTTGTTCGTAACATATATAACATACTACTTCATCCTTGCTCGATGCCACTTCCTTTAGTACCTGAGTATCTATTTTCCGTTTTGGTCTACAATTTATACAGTACGATCTGAAAAAGATTTCAATATGCTTAAGTTTCCTTGAAAAGCTACAAATTACAAAATCGAAATACTAAATGTAATATACCTAAATTCACCAAAAAACTGATTTAAGGATCCAGCCCTTCGTCCACAAGGATAATGAAATATCTTTTTACATTTAATATTGCAACATCCCAAAGTGGCACCACCTTTCTTGCAATATGAACATGCCTTCAAATAAGAAGTAGATCATTATAAAAATTGTTTAAATATTTTCTTTTTTAACGACATACGATTATTTACCAATTTTTTCCCTCTACGAATCTCCTTTTTTATATCTGTTGCCAAGAATCCCAGAATGCCTTGATGATCTTTTCCTTTTTGTTCCATATTCGATGATAGCAGCTATAAGATATATGTTGAAACATTAGATAATATCATATTCATTAGACAAACTTTAATAGAGCTGTCCAAAATGTGATTAGCAAATTATGTACCAGGCAATAATAATGCGTAACAATGTCATCGTGATTGTAAAATTTTCCAAACTCCAATTCATCGTTCTTTGATAATCTACAAAAGCAACAAACTTTGCGCGCATGTGTTGGATTTGACATGATGCCTGCTGCAAAAATCGGTTGACAAATTTACAATATATAAAGGTACTTTTATACATACAGAAAATTATCCATTCAACTTTTGCAAGCAAATCTTTAATAAAAAATCTATGTAACTGCGATATTATTTTATACAGGTATTTTATTAAAAATAAGTAAAAATAGTAAAATCTATACAGCGACAAATACAATAAATAGGAGTAAAACATAATTGGTATAATACGCACAGATTAGTTCAATTTTTCCGAAACGTTGTTACTCCGATTATATACGTATATATTAACGATTTGTATCGCAAGAATATCATACGAATTTCAGCCTTCTTTACATACGCGTATTCAAAAACACTTCCATTGCAATGTGTATGTTGGCTTCGCAATTGGAACACGATCGGCAAAGTAAAAAGCCGTATTGTCAGTGTGCAACAATGCAAGTAAAAGATTCCATTCTAAATAACTCGAAAAGTATTCTCTTTTTCTGAATAATATCGACGACAACGTGTAAAGAAGTCAACGTTTTAAGCTTCGGCAAGTTATTGTTTGATCGCACAGCAGTTTATTTTCAAAATAACACTGCGCGGGAGAAAATCCGTGTACGTGACATGACGCTAAACTAAACTCTTCTACCTAGAGTCCGCGTGTTTCGACGGTCATAGAAATTCTGTATGATTCTATAACTTTGTAAATGGACAGGCAAAAATTAATTTAATTCACATTATTAATGGTATGCTTCAACAAAATATGCTACGCAACGGCACAACAATCCTCTCCACACGAAATGCAACCACTAAATACAAATATGTCTCATAGTTGCAAGGCAAGTAACTCGGCAGACATACGCTACCTAGTGAGATAACAAGCAAATTCGCGTACGAATTCTTCCGAACGCGGCAACTCGAATAGCAAATCAGGGACAAGGTGTTCTCTTTCATTTTATTTTTATTCTTCCTCAGTATGCATTAACAATTAACGTACAATACAAATGGTAAAAAATTAATGTCTATTTTATGATTTCTTCGAAGCGTAGTGTTAAAATTTTAACAGATACGTGCCGGTAATTATGAAAATGGTGTAAGATACAAAAAAATTGGATAATTCGGAGCTTCTCGTTTATTTTGAGTTACATTGATTTATACATTACAAAAATATGGAAGCTTTTTCCTTTTAATTTAAGTAAACTTTTTTTCATAATTATCGGCATATACAGCGGCGCGCGAAAGTTTCTCACCTGATTGCTTTTTTAGTTCTTCTTCCATATATATATATATATATACATATAAACTCGTATTTTTCGAAATGTAAGTTACGTCGTTTCGCCTTACCACCACAACTATAACAACTGAAAGATAAAAATCGCTATCTCACATTTCTTCTCTCTACATAGAAAGATTATCGCCATTGCAAATAATGTTATTTAAATATGGTATTTGAACTAAATCTCTGCGAGCTTGCATAAAGCGATATAAAACCGGGCAATCTAAAGACTCGCATTTTGGTTCGTCCACGTAACCAGTGCAGGACTGGCATATCTGAAAAGAAAGTTTATATTTCTGCATTTATAGTCGGGTCGGGAGAGGATCCTGAAAATATTGGGCATTCCCGAGAATGTAAGAATTCCCATACGTTTCGAGATCCTCAATACTTTCGGGGAATTACGACATTTCGAATGCTGTTTCGTAAAACATGCCCACAGTATTAGAGAAAATGTAACAACGCCCGTATTTAACAAAACAAATTCGGCAACGACATTTGAAGTATCGAAAATTGCGTAAATACTTGAGGATCTCGAAACAGAGATGGGAATTTCGACATCTTTGGGAATCCCGAAATTTTCCAGATCCCGTCTCGATTCCGAAGAAAAATGTTTCTTCCCGACTTGTTCCCGTGCATCTCTAATATTTACCATAGTAAGTTCCCGATGAGTGCGTTCGATCCATCTCAATTTTTCTTGTAAAATAGTAATCGTACGACTTGGTTTCGCCGCGCAATTTGCGCATATATCTTTCTGCGTTTGATCACCGCAAGCGGCGCATATAACGGTGCTGAAAAATTGTCGAATAGTTAACTTTTGATTATCCGTACACAAATTAGCTACCTTGTCGGGTGTTTGACGATGGGTCATGTCTTTGTACCTAAAGATAAATGAAACGTTAAGAGTCGAATATAATACTTAAGTATAATGTAAACGTTTACGGTGTACAATGTTTGTTATACCATAAATTAGCATCGACACCGATTAAATTTAAACATCGGTTAAGCGGCGGAATGATCACTTTTGTTATGTAGTATATTGAGTTTGGACTCAAGCCCTCGTCTAACATCACTTCCATCGGAGTTCGAACGCAATGAATTAATGGTTGGTTCGGAGCCCCAGCAACTATAACGTATCGTACTCGTTCACCGGTGCGAGGTATTGCACGAGGATCTTTTCGAATCAATCTTCGCGTTAATTCTAACGCGGGAACACAGGCGCTAGGTTTGTACCCGCGCAAACCGCGAAATTCCTTCGCGAATGTTAAGTCTTGAATTGATATTTTCCTACGTAAAATTTTGTCGAACTGTCTAACGACGTACTGCTTTACGAAGGAAAGATCCTTTGTATCGAATAAGATTTTCAGCGTTTTCTCGAGTATCTGGAATTTAAAGTCACAATACGTATTATATACGTTATTATTACGTACTTTCACCCAGTGTTGTACGAATAATTTAACACCGATCAGTCACGCCGTTCTAAACGTTTTAATTACCTTAGCTACAGCAGGGCAACCATCTCTACGAACAGTTTCAATACCTTTTGCTAAATATTCGGGTTCTTTTTGATCCGGAGACTCGTACATGTAACCACAGTATCTTTTCTTAGTCTAAATTAAAAAAGGGAATACTATAGAATGTTATATGCAGACAGAGGTTCTTTACGCAAATTTGTGTTTCAACGAACGCAAGTGCAGAAGTGGAAACTAAATACTAAATTGGTTTCGCTCGCTAAATATTATAAAATACACTTTACTTATGATATTTTATATATTACACGCATTGTAACGTTTTGCATGTTTAACGTTTTCATAAATGCATAAAGATCCGCAGTTTAGTTCTATGTCTTAATTTAATGTTTAAGGTGAAACACTAAGAGAATGTTATTACTTGTAATATCGACGGCTGCAAAACTTTTTCAAATTTAAGTTTCACGGGAGGAGGATTGGCCGCGGTAACAGTATCAGCGA
Organism: Eucera pruinosa; assembly: GCA_028830335.1. NCBI lineage: Eukaryota > Metazoa > Arthropoda > Insecta > Hymenoptera > Apidae > Eucera > Eucera pruinosa. The sequence goes on from JAMYCR010000003.1 coordinate 29,670,402, forward strand.
TCTCAGCTCCAATTGCAAAAGCATCTTCCCTTGATTTTCCGCGTAGAAGAATAAATAACGAATCTGTATCACCGTAAACTACTTCGGCTCCCCATTTCGGCGTAGATTCCACTATTTTTATCGCCCGTTCCAAAGTTTCTCTTCCTTTGCTAACGACGCTATCTCCTATCTTCATTAACAATAATTGTCATTAGTCTTCTGAGACATTTTTTAAAAGGATTACGTTTCACATTTCCAACATACTTCGATGCAAGGCATTCTACCGCTAAAGTTAGCAGCGGTATAGCCGTACGTGACATTTGCAATTAATTTCAGACCCAATTGTTGAGAGTGAAGAACGCGTTGTAATACGCGATTTTCATTTCCATGCACTTTCATGGAGTCTTTCACCATTAATCGAGTATTTAAAATTTCCGCGAGCATCCGAGGCAGTATACCCGTTCGCACTTCTGGCTTTACAAAAGCTACACCGCAAGGCGCGAAATTTATTTTTCCTAATAACTTTTCAGCGGCATTCTTATTTATCCTTAGCGTAGTTGCGCCGAACTCGTACGGCTCGTAACTAAAAGAAATAAAAATAATATTGTTGTTGAAACTAGTCCTGTTGGAACTAGGCTGTTTGGCTTCCGGATGGTTGCCGTGTCTTCTATCAGCGTTGTGCCGACGTTTCGCAAACTAGAACGTTTGCGAAACATCGGCACAACGCTGATAAAAACGCGGCAACCATTCGGAAACCAAACAGCTTAGTTCCAACAGGACTAGTCTAAACAGCAAGTATATCGTCCGCGAAAGTCTGAAATCCAAAAAAAAAAAATAATATTCTACGCTACATTTTATCAAGATAAATTATCGAAAATATATAATAACTGGAGTGGACATTTTTATTACAAGAATATGAATTTGCATAAAAATCCGCAATCTAACACGACGATTATGAGAAATATAAAAATGCCAACCATTACACTTACTGGCCAATATGTTCTACGCGACCCAAGCAAGTAGAAAAGCAATAGTTATAAGCGATAATGATACTAGGATATAAACTTTGAAAATCTAAGACGATCAATGGATCCGCATAGAACACGGATTGCGGTTCCATGATCAGTGGTAAAGATTCTGGTGCGCGCATTCTTGCTCTCTGTTGAATGGACGGTGAAACCGGGATGTAATTCAATGGTTTAGCCAATCTTAACATCATTGACTCGACTCGAAATTGTGAGCCTCTCGAGAATACTTCATAAAACTGTATTCCGAAAAGTCGCGCATGTTCACACGTTCGGCCTAAAATATATTGTTAAATGCGACGTGAAAATCGGAACACCTGTGTTGTAGAAATAACATAAGACGATAAACAGACTTCAGATTTTGTATGCACTTATGGGAAAATTAAATAGATAAACAAGTACAGAATGTAACCATTGTAGGAAGATATATTATTCGTGAATCCAGCGAAAATGTTCAAATTACCGCATACTGCAAAATAACGGCGAATAAAAATTTTGTTTAACTCTTTTTAAACATTTGAATTTTATAAGCTTGAAGTACATTCTTGGAAGTATTCCAGTGATTTTTTGTAGATTTTTCTACACGCTCAAAACGAGTGAAAATCACTCGAAATCTGAAGGATCTCAAAGTGCCCTGTGAGTGTCCAAAAAAATTATGTTTTCTAAGGATTAATACTCAGACGATGAAACTATACCCTCTATTTAATTTCCTGTGTCTCTAATTAAGAAGTGAATTTGCATAAAAATCCGCAGCCCAGTAATAAATACCACGAACCAATAATATCAAGATGAATCAACATTCTCAATGTATCCACAACTCTGCAGACATAATGAGCAATAACTCTCCACTGTATCGTTACATTTGTATGCTTCCACCATTCGCTTATAACTTGAAAAGTGGGACACGAAATTCTTTCGCGCATCACGTTGTACATAACGTTTTCGAATGTGTAATTTAATAGCGCTACTTCGTGTCGCATTATTCGCCAAACATCGAGAACAATTCGACCTGGTACTTTCACATCGTTTAGATTGTCTTTATCGGGCGCCTGCCCTTTAGATGTCGGAGAAACGTTTGCGATTCTTGAAATTTGCCACGTGAAATTATTGACACCGATACGGGAAGCCCTATGGAAGATATATCCCCACGAAAGAGATTCTATCTCCCAACCGATTAAAATATCCGGGTCGCAATGTTTAACCAATATTACGAGACTGTTCAACAAGTCCTCTTCGCTCGACACATACGATATAGGGCATGCCGTGCTAACCGAATGTATGTTCTTTACTTTAGAATTTTTCACGGGCAAATTTACTATAGCGCCTGAAACGTAGTTACACGTATAATTGCCTGAGAAATCAATGAAATATGATTAAAGAAATAATAGTCTCTGCGTTTACCATGTTCTATCTGTTCAACTTTTGAAGACGATGGAACATCATTATGAATAGCATAGAATATTCCTCCAATCGCATCGTGTTCTGGATCGGCAAGTAATTTATCTCGCGTAATAACGTGTATTTCTACCGATAATATTGTTAAGTATTGATGCTGCAACAATTCGAACGGACAATTTTAATAACGCGTAATATGGTAGTATTATGTGAGCCGCGTATTTGCCAAATCGGTTAACTTCGCAAGATGAAAAGTAGAGAAATCGATTAATTAAATATACATTCTTTATTCAAATTTGAATCCGAATAAACACTATAGAATATACTATTAGAGGCAAAGTCTTTATCCAACAACAGATAAAATGCATAAAATAATATATCCTTAGAGTAATCATTATTATTGTTGTTATAAATTCGTTATTATTCCATTATCAAAAATATTTTCTTCGGTATTAAGAAAAAGATGCTAAAAGTGGAGTTAATCACTTTGGCCTGCGAACGACTCGTTTAAAAATTTTTGAAGAAGTATAGTACCACAGTCAAGCTCCTGGCATTTTGGAGATTATCATTTTCGACATTACCACTGTGCTCCTTCACGCTATAGTCAATCTGTCCGTAAGATATGCCCAAGTGTTGCTGCGAATCATTATCCTTGTATAGCAATGGATTTTCAAGCATCTTTTGCAAAGAAGAATTACAACTATCAATGGATCTACTCGAATGCTCTGATTTTTTAGAGCACTGCGAGTTGCTTTTCGTATAATCATCGATAAGGGTTTCATTATTACTCCCTGTTATGTCTTTTGCAACGTCAATATTATCCTCTAATTTCTTAACTTTATTGTTCTTCTTCAATAAATACTTCTTGGCTTGCAACCAAGTTCTAACATTTTTCGACGTCGGCGGCCGAGTCAGAGGACGAATCACTATCAAATTGTATCCGGCTAGAACTCTTTTTACATCGCAAGACTTTATAGTTGAACCAGAAGGATAGAATTCGTTTATCTTCACCCGACGCCAAAGTTTGATACCCGTAACTCTGTCTAAACTACATTTAAACGGAGCCACATTGTCGATATTAATTTTGCTTGAACTTTCTTTCTGTTTTATCGAATCGATCTTGTTGCTAAAGAATGGCGCGTTAAATTTCGTTCCCAAAATATTATACGCTTTCATGGAACTTATAATTCTTTCTCTGCTTGGTGGATTGAATTTAGTGGTCATAGTAATCGATCTATTTCTCGTAGCATCGGCTGAGCTTTCTAACTTTGATGTACTGGGAGTACCTAATTCAGATTCTAATTTTTTACTCAGATATTGCGTATAAGTCATATTACAAATATCTTCTTCGTCTTCATCCATGTCTTCTTCGTCCAATAATAGCGTCTTATCCGAGGCATCGTCCGCATCATCTTTCGACGTACTCGGTAAATTATGTGCATAATTTATTTGCTCGTTATTTTCTCCGGTGGAATTTCCGTGAATAATTGACTTCATTATGGTATTATTGACGAGATCATTTTTACGGATCGTATCGATTATTTTATCGGTTAAACATAAGTTTTCCAAATGAAATTCATCTATGTTGTCCTTTTCAGGCTTCGTATCTTTTTCATCGATGCCCATAAAATCTAGTCTTTTACGAATCTCTTTAGTATTTTTAGAAGCGAATCGTGCCTCGAGATTTGTCCTTAGCGCATCGTGATCTTCTTTTTCTAAATCAATTAACTCCTCATGTACGCTTGTATTGTAAATAATAAAAATTAAATTTCGAAATAATACATTTAACGGTGAAAGAGAGAAGAGATATAATTTGTTATATTTACCTGCCGCTGTGCTCCTCAAGAATATACGTTTCGTTAATATTTCGAGCTTCGACGTCTGTGGAACATACTGAAAATATACAATAAATTGTTTAACGCGTTTGAAACCACCGCTCATAATAAAAATATATTTATTATTATTTGTATATACATAGGTATAGTAACGTAAGTTACTAGGTCTTGGTTCGCGTACAAAATGGATCAGTCGTAAAGGGAAAGAGCCGTCGATCTGTTTATCGATTAGATTGAAAGAAACATTTGTTACCTTTATTCGTCTCTGAAGCCAAATTGTTCATTTTTTCGCGAAATAAATTCATCCTTAAGTGCTGACTACTCCGTTTCGGAGTGGTGCAAGTAGACTTCGAACTGCACGGTCTATTTTCTATCTGTCTATCCGTTTTCGGAGAGATTACTTTTATATTAAGCGGAGAATACTTTTTCGACGAAGACCGTGGACTTTGCACGATTTTCATTTTAGTCGGAGTTCGATATGCTCCGTTTTCTAAAGAGTTTGCGTTACTGTTACATCGTTTGCGAGGAGATTGCAAATTAGGATCGTCGAATTCAAGTTTTCGCTTTCTCGACGGAACACTGACGACGTTTCCGTCGCTTTTAAGTTTCGTACTCGATTTATATACGCAAATGCGCTTCTCTTCTCGGTTAATGGTAATATCTTGACTCAATTCGGAATCGCTGGAACTATCATCGATATTACCATCGAGCGCCGGTATTTTTAATTCGTCTAAAGCATCGTTTTTGGAATAGTGTAGCTTATCGCGATTAAGTCGATCCGAGACGTTCTTAAAATCCGTTGGGTCTTGTAATTTTTCATCGTTACTCGATGTTAACGATTGTTCAACTTCATCCACATCGTAAACATCTAAATCCTGGTGATCTACTGATTTATAGAAATTCATGCTCCTTTCGTGCGACGACGGCCTTTGCTCAGTAACTCGTACTACTTTTTTACGTTTAGTCTTAAAGTCGCGAATTTGCTTTTGGCGGACCTTAGAACATTTATCGTGTCTTCTATTACGATTGCTTAAGATCAGATCCATCTGGCCGTCGTACTGAGGAATATTCAAAGACGACGAAGTTTCCTCAACGATACGTTCAGCTACGCGATCCGCTTCAGTTTTCGCAGCTCCGATTTCGGGCACGCTTGATTGGCTGACACCTCTGCTAACTGTGTTCCACGAACTAAGGCTATCCAAATCGAAACTAGTAATAACATTCAAATCCTCAATTTCATCGTCTTCGTTATCCTCCTTAATCTGATCGCTTAACACGGAAAATTGGGAACCTAGCATGCTATCGTCGTCCACGTCTTTTTCATCCTCGTTCGTATCTGCTAAATCGGCCAGAATTTCTACCAAGTGCATATCTTCCGCATCCACTACGAACAATACGTAATAAAAATAGCAATTTTAAGTAAAAAAAAATAATCGACGAATTTATTTATGTAACGCTGCCACACTTACAAATAGTGCTATCTATTGTTTCATCCTGAGGCGAACTTTTTTTTATCACAGATTTTTCGAGTTCCGACGAATTAACAGTTAAAAGTGTTCTACTTTCATTTTCGTCATTTAATCCTGATGGTTTTAAATGATTTAAAACGTGCGAGGCACTCAGCGAGTTATCTTCGTTTTCTGTTTCTAGGGGATAACTGAATGTCTTCAATGATACTGGTGTTACATTTTCACTGACCTAATTAGGCACAAGTAAATTAGGATTTCTTATATTCTTAGATTAAAAACAATAATTAGCTAATGCTAGCATACGCGGGTGATAAAATAATCGTAGGGCAAATGGTTAAAGTGACCCGGTGTAATATACCTGTGAAATAGACTCTAATCTTGTTATTAATCTTTCCTCCTGATAAATATCGTTCTCCGTTGAACCATAATCTCTTTCGATACTGTTGGTATTTAACAATTGTGATCCAACGTTAGGTAAACTTTTTTCCTCTCTTCTATGCTTCTCTTCGTTCCAAATGGCCGCAATGCCAGGATTTAAATCCAATCCTTGCTCAATTTCTTCCCTATTTAATATTTCTGATGCTCGTGCATCCACTTCTAATTTGCAGGTACTTTGTCTTGCAACGGATAGAGGTAGAAGTTTCTGCGAATCAACTAAACTTAGGGAGCTTTCATTTTGGGAATTTTCTTTTACTTCTGAATGCACGTGCTGCCTAAATTTAATATCCTTTAAATTGATTAAACTCATACCATAGAGATTGTAATCTATCATAAATTGCATGATAAAGGGAATATGTGCCTCGTGTGGCTGCAAACTTTGATTAAGTATCATACCATTCTGGAAGAAAATGTTTTACTACTGTTTGTATAGTTTTCAATGGAAGCAAGAGAAAAATTATAAATAAACGTGGTTACTATGTACTTGTAGCAAATCAGCTGTTCGTTTAATCATTGCTGGATTGTAGAAGTAAATTTTGAAGAATAAATGTTCCTTCTCATGGTATCCATACATGGGACTGAAACAAAAATATTTCAGTCAACAAATTTATTCATATACGCGTATAATCAGTCACAGAAGTCTACATACACATTTTAAATATCAAACATTTATATACTTCAGGATATATTTTGGAATCATGAAAGTAGTTAGAAAATTGATAATATATAAAATCACACATGATAAAGAATTTTAGGTAGCATTTCATGATGAATAAAATTGCTGTTAAAACTGCAAAAAGAATTAGTTTATTTATTAGCGAATAAATTGTAGCATATTAGAAGTTCAACAATGTATAAATACAGTTATAACAATAAACTTTGAATACTTTAACAAATGTATAAAGTTTCTTGCAGTATCGTGTTATTTTATTATAAACAAATGAAAACAAATACCTGCACTTTTTGACAGTCTGTCCAGTTTTAATTAGTAAATAAATTGCTACTTTTCAAATGATCTACACTCTTATTTTTAAACATTTGAAGTATAAAAGTATATGTAGACTTTTGTAATTGACTGTATATATTAACAGATGAAATTAATGATTTCTTACATGCCAGAAACTCTTTGAATTTTATAAACATGCTGAGTATTGGACATTGCAGATCCCAAAGATACATTTACTGCAGAGTCTATTGCTGCTGCTAATTTGTACATAAAACTATCAACATTATTAATTATCGTGCATGGTATGTAAATGTATGGAAATACTCCATGTATATGCAAGCATGTTTTTATTCCTTAAGGAAAGAAAAAGTGAAGGAAATAATTATTAACTGTACGCTCATTTATAAATCTTTGACGGATAAATTAAAATTTACCAGAAGGAGTAGATCCGAATATTCTAATAACTGGAACATGTTTGATTTCATTTCCACGGAAATTTGAAAATGTTACATCCAATTCCGCTATTGGAGTCGATTGATAACTGTCTAATGTTACCAAATTAATTGAAAACATATTCGACATCTGTGAATAAAGAATTTTGTATCAATAAATGTGAATTCGCATAAAGAACAACAATCTATTTGTCACTTAAATAAGTAAATTCATTGCTTAAGTAATTATAATTAGTTTACCTGGCTATTTAAATAATATAATTATTCTCTAAATCATAATTCGAATCAACCGGCAAGTTTAAAGTTCCAGGTTATATTTATATTTTCCTATCACTGTCATTCAATTCTGAGGTCGCTATAGTTACGACTTTTTATAAAATTATAATTATTCGATGCTTAAATGTTACATTAATACTTTTAGATATCAAGCTTTTAATATTATTCGGAAGATTTTCGAATAATACTAGCGTGCAAATAAAACTCGCATGTTTCCTAACATGTTGCAATACATCTCATGTTACATTGTTACATCTACTCGTAACTTGTTACCAAACTTTAAGTAGTCATTATCTCCGTAAAATAATCCTAAGGATACATGTAATGAGGATATAATAAAGTATAACTTATATATTTCTTTTACAACATTTCGTTTATTTATTACAATTCAATAGTATTTTTTAGCAAGTTCTTGTAGTTAACAATACAAATTGTACAAAAGTACACCGATCTAAAAATACATAGGTTTCGGAACATCCCATTTCAACTTCAATCGCGTATAGAATGTACAATGAAAAATAGACTGCGATATATTTTAATTGTTAAACAACGTGTTCCCATTCTGTCATTCGAAAAATATCGTAACACGTCAAATATTTTACAAGATCAACATTGTACAAAATATCTTTCCACTTTTGTGTGTATATATATATATATATATATGTATACAAAAAATAGCACTATTTATACATGTTGAAAATCGTTTGTGCGTTTATGTTTTCCGTTTGTACATTTGTAGGCCAATGAAATCACAATTGGGCATTAGAAAATTTGGATGAGATTCTTCGAATATTCGCATGCTACGAATGTACAAATAATTCTTCTTCAACGATTACATCAAATAAATATCGAGGCATAGTTTTTTCGCTCGTGAAAATGATAAAATAATAGCGATCCGAATCGGTCGAGTTAAATTAGCTAAATGAACGCTCGAACATATATGATACAGACTGAAATAATTCGTTCTAATGACACATAATAAGTTAAAACATACGAAAATTCCAATACTTAGCAAAGAAACGTAAAATCGCTCGGTTTTATTTTAAACATGCAAGCTTAAAAAATGGTACAGTAACTTCTTTCACGAAAGGGATTAGACTTCTGCGAGGAGAAACCAACCAAAAGATAGTCTTCTTGTTCGTGCTCTGTGATGTACTTCATAATATCTTCTACCGCTTTGCTAACCGTGATTCGTTTCAAAGCGGCTTCACGACGCAGCTGCTCCGTGATTTGACGTTGTTGTTGCAAATTCGTGGTCACCATATCCATAACAATCGAAGGCAACAGCAATTTCTATCGAATACTTGTAAAGTAAAATACGTTTTAAATTCCTTTCCGATCGGTTTCCAATAATTTTCAATGGTATCAAAATTACGATGCAAAGAACTCACTAATTATTTTAATAATAACTTCCGTCACGGTGCTGCGCTTTATAATGCTACATAAATTATTCTACTTTTCCCCGTATATCCCTAAATTTTATCAGTTTACGCTTCCAGCCTATCCCTTAAGGCTGGTTCTCGCAAATTCTTGTAACCCTGAGCTGGCGACAGGAATTTTTTCAACGGATACGAATTCTTTCGGAAGATTTCCTTTCGCTTCGAATAAATCGGGACCTATATCTAAATACTTGATATTTTCTATACCATTTAAATTAGAAAAAATAGATATTACAGTTTGCTATAATTTTTGTAATTACAATGTTACGATTATCGCGACAGATGTCGTTGTAGAGACACCAAGCTCGAAGAAAGATCTCGATTCTTCATCATTTTTGACGGAAAATAGAAGTAGCGGATTAATCGTGACTCGCACGTGAGGCAAAAGTAAATTTTAATTTTTAACAAGAAAATATGGCTTTACACGTACCAAAAGCACCGGGCATGGCCCAGATGCTGAAAGATGGTGCCCGCGTAAGTAAAAAAATAGGTTTTCGAAAAATATTTATGCGCCGTTAAACTATGCTCTCGCCGTGCGGTCAATTGATGTTTCTTCGTCAAACGCAATGTTCTATCAAACATCACCATTTATGGACATAATATATTTATTTCGCGCGTATGAATTTAACAGTGAATTCGAAAATCCATTGCTTTCAAAAACGTACGAACTCTTAGATTGATATATTTCCTGTATTATTCGTAACCGGTTTAATGCATATAAGTTGTCAGTGCATTTTATGCGTAACGTTTGGTAAATGATCCATTCGCGAAAGAAATTGAAAAGTATTACGTATCGTGTTAAACTTTTCAATATTTATTAGTAAAGTTGGCTATTTTCAATTTGCGAGTAACGTTTATGAACTTAGGTACTTCGAATTTGTAAGTGAAGTATTATTAACTTAGCTCTTTTGAATTTATATCGGTTAATAAAGAATCATGACTAAAGTGCGGATCTTTATGCAAATTCATATTTTTATAAATCAAACTAAAGAAATGGAATTTACATAGGGGATGATTTTATCATCTAAGCATCAGAATTCTTATTATACATTGCATATTTTATGTACAGGGTGTCCACCTAAAACAGGTCACTTAATTATTTTTCAAACCTTTGACGATATAAACGATTCTCCAAATTTAACTTAAGTGGAATCAAAAGTTTACCACATTGTAAGTCCATAGTTTTTATGCCATTTAGCAGATGTTTTAAAATTTCTAATATTTTTACTATAGCTACATAATATAGAACATAATTAATTAGTAGCCTGTTTTAGGTGAGACACCTTGTATATTTGTATATTATGTTTACCTAGCACTTTTTTGCATATTTAAATTTCTTATAAGTACATAAAAATCCTCAGTCTACTTGCAACATTTGGAAAGTAAAACCAATCTGTATATTTGGGTTCCATTTGTTCGCTGATATTTATATAAATATAAATTTGCATAAAGATCCACAGTCTAGTTGTGACACATAGTTAAATAATTAACTAATATGTGGTTTCTCTTTTGATTAGTATTTCTCAGGTTTAGAAGAAGCTGTGTACAGAAATATAACAGCATGTAAGCAATTCGCACAGACTGTGAGGACTGCTTACGGTCCAAATGGGATGAACAAAATGGTGATCAATCACATTGAAAAATTATTTGTCACTAATGATGCTGCAACGATCATTAGCGAGCTGGAAGTTGAACATCCGGCTGCTAAGTTAATAGTTTTGGCATCCAAAATGCAAGAAGCAGAAGTCGGGGATGGCACTAATTTTGTGATCATCTTTGCTGGAGCACTTCTCGAAGCTGCAGAAGAGTTGCTTCGTTTGGTAAAATTTTAATACGTTATAATTACTTATACAAAGCGTACCAATGAATAAAATACACCTCTATTCTTTAACCCTTTGCGGACGAGTGTCGGAAATAATCGCCCAAGTTCTTTGGTGTTTTTTGACATATATTAATTTTTAAAACAAGAAATTTAGCTTAAGATGATCACTATACGCTGCTGTTAATACGCGGACAAGTATTTGTTTAATAACGTCCTCAAAATGTTAATAATCGAATGAAAATTCGTTAAACATTATTTTGCTCCGTCCGCAAAGGGTTAATTCGGTATTTATTTTTAATAAAATCGGATATTTACTCGATCATAATTATACGTTCTGCTATTTACTGTATCTTTGGATATCTATAAACTGTAGATTTCTATTCAAGAGGAAGCCTCCTAAAAATTAAAAATAACAGTTCACTTACCTTAGGTACACCTAATATTATTGACTCACCAATTGTATAAATATTGAAAATAACGAAATACTCCATATTAAAGGGAATCACTACATCCGAAATAGTCGAAGGATACGAAGCGTCCTTGGAAAAAGCTATGGAATTATTACCGACGTTAGTTTGTTACGAAGTAAAGGATTATAAAGATGAGAACCAGATAAAATTAGGAATTAAAACAGCTATTATGAGTAAACAATACGGAAACGAAGTACCTCTTACTTCCCTTGTTACGCAAGCTTGCGTGTCCATTTTACCGGAAAAGACTACATTCAATGTAGATAACGTTAGAGTTTGTAAAATACTCGGTGGTGGTATATCCAATTCCGAAGTTGTACAGGGAATGGTATTCAAGCGGCAAGTGGAAGGAGATGTTACGAAAAAGGAGAACGCTAAAATTGCCGTTTACACCTGCGGCGTAGATATCATGCAAACGGAAACAAAGGGAACGGTTTTGATAAAGTCAGCGGACGAGCTGATGAAGTTCTCCAGGGGAGAAGAATCCTTATTAGAAACCCAAATAAAAGCAATGGCGGAGAGCGGAGCAACCGTAATCGTTTCAGGAGGAAAGTTTGGAGATATGGCTTTACACTATATGAACAAATATAATTTAATGGCTGTTCGCATACCCAGCAAGTTTGATGTTAGGAGATTATGTAAAACCGTTGGTGCTACCGCGCTTCCAAAATTGGTAAACTATTTAATTTTACAACCCGAGCGATTCCCGACGAATGACTTTCTCTTTACCGCATACTAAATATCGCCTTCCGTCTTTTAGAATCCACCAACGAAAGAAGAGTTAGGATTCGCGGATTCGGTATACATCGACGAAATCGGAGACACCATAGTAGTTAAGTTCGCAATAAACGGCAAAGATAGCCGCGTTAGTACGATAATCATTCGAGGAGCCACCGAAAATTACATTGACGATATCGAACGCGCTATCGACGATGGAGTTAACACGTTCAAGGGGATCACGAGAGACGGACGATTCGTTCCTGGAGCGGGCGCCACTGAGATCGAAATCGCTGCGCATCTTAGTACATACGCCGATACTTTGCCGGGCTTAGAGCAGTACGCAGTGAGAAAATTTGCATTCGCTTTGGAAGTTTTCCCGAAAACGCTAGCGGAAAATAGTGGCAGTTACGCTCCTGAACTTTTATCCAAACTATACGCTGCGCACAAAGAGGGAAAGAAGAATCACGGTTTCGATATTGATGTACGCATTCATTTACGGACGAGATATAAGAGTAGGCGAATCATCTTACGAGACTTCGCGTCTTATTATTTGAAATAGGAAGTAGAGTCGCGAAAGTAATGAATTATATCATGTTAAATTCGTATTCTTCGTTCAATTCTTTCCTGTTGTTCAAATGGTGAAGAATTTTAGCTGTTTCAAGATATACCAATAGTGGTTTTAAGTATTTTAATATGCAAAATGTAAAAGCAGACTCCAAAAGCTACGAATATTACGTAACGAAGACGATAGAAATGGACGCGGTAATGGGGCTCTGGAACATAATACATTGCATAATTGGTCTACCCTTGTATCTCGTCTGTGGTCAAGCTTTGTATCGCAAACGGTGCATATAAAAAGGAATTTGTTCGTTTTTAGCAAAAGGCGGGTCTTATTGACACGGTCGAAGCAGGAATTTTGGACTTGTTCGTAACGAAACAATGGAGCTTGAAATACGCCGTGGGTGTTGCGTGCACGGTACTCAAAGTGGACCAGATTATTATGGCAAAACGTGCGGGAGGTCCGAAAGTACCTGGCGGTGGTGTTCGCGATGACGACGAGTGATAGAATAGAGGAATAATCATTTAATTCGCCATTAATTCCTATGTTTAACTTATAACGTTGCATTACATTGGCTTTCAATACAAGTACGATTAAACTTCATGCGAAACAAGAAGAATTTGTAAAGAAAATATTAACACACACACACAGATACACATTTTTTTACCACATCACGTGCATAATGTTACACATTGCTTTTTCAATGAAGATCTTCATAAATTATAAAACCATTTTCTATTTTCCCTTCAGACGTTAATGCATTTAATGCGAGTATACTTACTAATAAAATTCGAATTATTGTATAAAACGAGTTCTCTTCATTTTATCGTGACAACAACAAGAGCTACGCAAAAGTTACGGTGTTTTACGGGTACCGTGAATTTTTGAGTTCCACTTTTGATACGTGGCTAAAAATAATTTAAATATTTTTAAAAATGTTTCAATTTTTTATACAAGGTTTACTTTGTAGGTTAGTGCTGCAGTTAGTGATACGTTGTCACAAATAACCAATAATAAATCTTCTTATAAGATACGATAAAGTAGGAGGAATAAATTCTCAACGAGTGTTAACGTAATTTAATAAGATCTATATCATAAATTAATTAAATTGAAATTATATGTAGTATGATCAGTATCATATGTATAATGCATGATAGTATCAAAAGTGATATTTGTCTATAAGTATTTTACTGATATTAATTTCTCCATACAAAGATAAGAATAATTATATAATATCACAAATATTAAGCGACTTATAGTTTCTTGCCCATTGGTTAGAATAAGTCGATGATAGGTAAAAGTTTAGTAGAGAAAAATTAGAGAGATATGAGTCTCAAATTTGCTACTAATTTATCCTTTATGTTTTTGGAGACACCTTCCATTATTGAAAGGTATAAATTAGCAAAAGAAGCCGGCTTCAAAGCTGTAGAAAGTGGATTTCCATTTGGCTTTACCATAAAAGATGTAATGGAAGCCAAAAAGAATGCAGGTGTTGAACAAATTCTTATAAACGTGTATACTGGTATGTAGCAAGTGACGTGTTATAAAGTATATCATTAACGCTTCGTTGACCGGTTACCAGTTAACTCGTGTTTGCATAATTTGCATTAGTTTATGCAGCTTTTAAGCCTATATGCAATATACAGTTAGTTACAAAACGTATTCGTACACCACTGTATTTTCTTTGTCATTTAGACGTTAATTAATTAGGTCTAAGCTAAATTAAAATTATCATTCGATAGTAGTCTTATGCATCTCTAGAAATATGTTTGTAGAAAGATGAAAATATAAAATAGATTCGAATAAAAAATATTGTCTATAGGAAGATTGAAATATAGAATCTGATGAGACAAAATGTAATTGAAAGATGTATACAAATACTTCTTGTAGTCACTGTATATTTTATGTAATATTATAACATTTCAAGAAAAATAATAACTAAAGGAAAAGCACAGCCCTAGTAGCGAATTAAGTGTATTTATTGAAGTACATTGAGATGCTTTCATTTTGCATTCAATCGCGCAAAAGTAACCGGCAACGCGGAATAATTTTGGCTTGAAATTGCTGGTCAGCAAAGTGTTAAAATAATGAAAAGAAGCAAATACAAATTTCATTTTACTGGTGAATGTAGGTGATGTAACAAAAGGAGAGTTAGGATTTGCAGCTGTACCCGGAGAAGAAGAAAACTTTAAGAAAAGCATTGATCTAACAATAGAATATGCAAAGGCTTTAAATTGCAAACGGTAAAGGAACGTTTAATTATCGAGCCTTCTTCTGATAAATAATGCTGCAATTAATTCCTATTTCAGCATTCACGTAATGTCAGGCAAAGTAAACGAAGCAACTGCTGCTAACGACGACGTTTATGTAACAAATCTTTCGTATGCAGCTGAAAAATTTAGTAAAGAAGGAATAGTCGGTGTTATAGAGCCAATCAATAATATTACCGTGCCGAATTATTACATGAACAGTTTCCAAAAAGGTAATCGTTTTAGTTGAGAGCGAAAGCAATTTTGTCACATTTATTAATAATGCAATTTTGCATACAGGATTGGACGTAGTAAAAAAGATAAATAGCCCAAATTTAAAGCTACTGTTGGATATTTTTCACTTGCAACATATCTGTGGCAATATTACCAAAAATATTCAGGAACTTTTACCGTACACAGGTATGTGATTTCATCTTAAATGTACAAACGTACGGAAAATTTATAAAATAGATTTATATTATTAAACCGTGGATTTTTATACAAATTCATATTTTTTAGATTAAAGATTAACAGGGACATAAATCGAGGGCTGTTTCGCCCTATAAATGTTGTAATTTCTACTGTACTTTGTATATTTTTGCGTATTGTGTGTGTACTCTGCACTTTTTGCACATTTAACACTAGGTTTTCGGGGAACGCGTCACGTTGACGAATTTCAGATTTCATACCTAAAATTATAGAGACCGTAAATATTATTTGTCAGTACTTTATGTTAACTTTAATTAATACAATGGTATTCTAATATATTCTACGTGATTCTCTTCATCCTCACGCTTCTACGTTCGAATATTTATATGCGGTGTACGTATTTTTCCGGAAGCCTGTCGAATTATACACGTAACGTCCGTAAATCTAGCGTTAAATCTCCCATAAATGCATAAAAATCCATATAAAAGTTGTATCTATATTTCGAAACTATTTATAGGTCACGTGCAAATTGCTCAAGTACCAAACAGAAACGAGCCTGATACCCCGGGAGAAATTGATTACAAGTACGTTCTTTCCGCTTTGGAAAACGAAGGGTACAATGGGTACGTAGGTTTGGAATATCGCGCGAAATCATCTTCCGTAGAAGGCTTAAGTTGGATACAAAAATACGGATACAAGTTGTAATATTTTTTCATGTATATATATATATATATATATATTGAAAAGTTTTATTTACAACGGTGATACTCATTTTTTACTTCTTATTATTGTTCGATAAAATCGTACGATATTTTTCTATAATAATTACATGCACATTGCGTTACAATACATTTGTCATATGTTTGTATTACAATATATCTTTATTGTACATTCTATATTACACGAAAGAAAAAAAAAAAAAAAAAAAACAAGGAAGGTAAATAAAATTTTATATTAATATTTTCCGCGTTAAATTAATAAAGAAACTCTATACATGGATCATTCTCTTCGCTTACATTGATTGAACACAACAGTAATTTAAAAATACTTTATGCTTCAACAAGGGGGGGATAATAGAGTAAGCAATGTAAAGAATGTGAAAACACAGGATATTACGAACAAAAATTTGTTCCGGTTATGTAAATGTATTATTTGTCAGTCATAAAATGTACATTATATTAATATTAAAACGTACCAGTTTTGCAAAAGTGTTAATCTTACTCTAATAAGAATAATTACCGCCGTAAGTACAAGATAAATTTATTAAAAAAATTGTGTTAATTAAATTTCTAATTAGCTGCGTCAAGCACAAAATACTTCAAAAAAGGAAAATATATGTATTAAACATGCGCTTTCATGGAATCATTAATAAAACAACAAGTATCGCAGTGGAAACAGTAATCTCAAACGTTGTAAGATAATTTAAGTTATCTCCTTTCATACGAAGAAACATTTTTAAAGTCGGTAATTGTACTAGCTCTTTTGATTGTATGATAAGTATAATCATTTGGCTTCAACGCACACATAAATGGTTTATGTTAATAGAATTTACACCAAATGTAGCTAAAATATATTTTATACAGTGTGAACCAACTTCTTGTAATATATTTCACCTTCTAGCAATTATATTAAAATATTACGTATTGTTAAATATTTGTTCATTCAAAAAACAATAGTATATCTATCATTTTACTTACAATACCTTTAATTCATGGCTTTTTATAAAATCATTAAATTCACGGCAACAGTGTTTTTTCTTTTTCTATTTTTTTTCGTTTTTTTTTTTTTTTTTTACACGTTTATCGTTAAATCATTTTTCTTTCCATTCTTTACATTTCAATGGCATCGATATAATGATTAACAGCAACTTAATATTCGTAAGATATGTCACTGAAAATTGCAATCGTGATCATTACATATGCCGTTCATATGTAACAACGATTATATAATAGCAACAACGTTGTACGCACATACCTAAAACTTTCAAAATATTGTGCAGATTACATCGTATTCTATTTTCTGTCGATAATTCCCACGATACGCGCGACGTCGTATAGAGAACTATAAAAGTTCCGTAATGTACGATAATAATTATCGCCTATATATCAACCCTTTGCAATTGTATCTTAAATTATGGCGAACAACGGGATTGAATTATAGAGACAAAAAGTACGATACGAATATTAGTTATAAAAATGCTCTTTTAAATTACCTTTAAAGGGGAAAACAATTGGAACTGAAAGGAAAAATAACAAGTGCAAAGGATTTATATAAAGACGACCAAATCGAATTGTGTTCAGTTAATGGGGGGAAAAGAATATTTTTCCACTAAGATGAAGATGAATTAATTTTAAATGCTGCTTCAAACAACTTCAGTTGCATCCACCAGTGGCTGATTGGCATCTGTCGCAGGACCTATCACAGCAGTGCTGTAAAATATTTCACAGATTTAAGAAATTACGTTTACACACGGACCAACTGAGAAGAATATTCTATCCGCAGAGGGATTTGTATGAGTAACTTACACGATCATAAAATCATGAAATAGAACGAGAATACGGTATCAGATACGCAGAAAGCTGTGATGCATGATTTTGCGAGAAGCCGTTGTATAAGTTAGCATTTCAAAATGGCATTTTTCACAACGAAGCATTAAATGTTAGTGTTTCTAAACCAAGAACCAAAACTAAGGCTTAACATGCAATAATACAGAACTCAACATTTCTCATACGCGATGTTGTATCGAATAAACGTGTAATTTGTTCTTGAACGTGTTTCACGATGACTTTGTTACAGAAAAAAGTTGATGTCGCTTGTTACTCGGATTACGAATGAAATTCACATGATCAGAATGCAAGTATTAGTTATAAATTATTATATATATAGAAATTAAAGATACATTCTTTTCTAATTCCATACAATGAATCTCTCGGAATATTGCTTCAATCAAAGTGTAAACATTTTTAAAAATCCGACACACACTTTTGACCAAACATTTGAATATTACCCAGTGCCAAGTGCCAATATCGTAGCTTCTTGTACCAATGTCATTTGATCAATGGTGGACCTGTAGCCAAAAACTCGACCTAAATATTATATTAAATAGACACAGACACGTAGACGACAGACACATTTGCGTTAATTATAAAACTGCAATGAAATATAAAATCAATTAGAATTTACATATTATCAAGGGAAGCCAATTATATTACGTACAAATTGTAACACAGAAAATTACAAACTCGTTTGAAAGTATTAACACAGATTTATATTAACCAGAATAAGTACATTAATTAACATGCTCCTTTAAAAATATTAAAAAGGATTAGTACATTTTTTGAAGATATATTACGCTGTTGTATAGAATAAATGAGCAGAATTAGCGTGGCTTGTTATGCAAAGAACCTGCATGCAATTAGAAACTGGCTGAAAGTGAAATTGTTATAAAAAGTTATTATATGTATATATATAAAAATTGTACAATTATTTATTTTTGTGTAACAAGTTCATATAAATTAATTTGTACGTAGTGAGTGACATGCGTATCTACGAAAATACGAAAATAATTCACCATTCGTGCACGGTTAATCAACAACTCGAATGAAACAGAGAAATTAAAGATAAGTTAAAAAAAAGTTAGTTACATATAAAAGTGTTTCATGTATTATAAATGCATTAAATACTTCAACTTTACCAATTTATTTTTCTCTTTTTATTACAGCGTTTTCTTTAATAGTAAGCAATAGACAATTTATCTCGTAATTGGAATTTTACGCATATCCTATGGATCAATAAATGCATAAATAAGGAATATAATAATAACATAAAATTAATATACAATTCATATAATCTTCGCGTAGAGATTTTCAGGCGTCACTCTCTAACTATTGTTTGCATTCATCGTACAAATTGTATAATCGTACCGATCGTTATAAAAAATGTGCACTGTCTGCTACATAGTCGTTTATTTTTAAACATATATACTTGTATCCTGACTTTTACATCAAATTGTCAACTAAATTTCCTTAAACAAAAAAAAAAGAAAAAAAGAAAAACTACGCAATATATATATATTTATATAGTACTTACATAAAGTACGAGTTCATAGTAAACTCTTTATTAACCGATAATACTCTTACGCTCATTTATGTCACATTACAGTTTAAGATGAAAGTAAAATTCTAAGTTTTTCGTTTATACTTTTATCGTAAACTTTTACGTCGGTCACCCATTTAAAAATAAAGAGTTTACAATTAAATACAGTTAATTCCCTGAATTTAATCCCTATGTATGTATGTACGTATAACATCTAAAGTATTCTAAAATAAATGCTCTACTTTTCCTTCAATGAGGCAATGTATAAATACTTTAAAAAAAAAAAAAAAAAAAAAAAAAAAAAAGGAAAAGAAATGAGTAAAAATATGTACTGATATTAGCATGTATTGAGTTGATGCACATGAAACGTCGTTTGTCTAAAGTAAAACAATTAAATGTAAGTAAATTCTTCGAAACGCTATACATATATTTAATTCAAAGAAGCATTATACGATTCTATATACTTCTCATCATCAATCAGTTAGTATCATTATCATATATTTATAAAATTCATCAACTTCAAATCGTCTGATCTTCCTTTTCACATTTTGTCCAGTGAAAAATGATTGATCCTAAATTTTACTAATCGTAATTGAACTATTCCTCTGTTTGCGTAATCTTCTCTAAATTCTATTCTATTTTCAAACTTCGACTTCCATAAGGAATCGCTTAAATAATTCGCTTATTCGCGCGACGTCAAATATTGAAATTTTCATAATTTTATTACAATATACGAATATTTATATTGCAACTATTTTTTGTCTTCTTTTTTAAACACTACTAAAACTACGAAAACCAGCCGAATGAACGATTGATAATTTACCATAAAATAAAAATTATACGATATCGCAGCGGTGCATTTTTGAGAATATTTCATGACTTTCAAGTGTCTTATCATTTTTCTTTCTTTAACATAAATAAGTATACATTGCACGTTGGTAGCTTCGGTATTAATGTGCTTCGTTCTAATTAACACGTTTACAAAATTAAGATATTAGCATTGACTAAGTACGAAATAGACCACTCATTTATAGGAAATATAAATATCGAACTGAAATTCCTCGCGTGTAAAAAGAAAAAAGCAGAGATCTTTTACACTCCTTACGATTTAGAATGAGTCGTTTAAGAATGAAGTTAAAGTAGTAAAAGTATATTAAATTCGGGTTATAGAGGATTAATCGTTAGAATTCCAATGCATACGAGGATATACTTCTATCCAGCTGGATTTTACAAATCACGTATGTCGAAGACACGTGCGTACCGCGATATTTAATTATAATTTCCATCGGTTCAGAAACTCTGTTGTCTTCGTCTAGTCTAAACTAGTAATATTGCATGCGATACTAAAATGGTAAAAGGGGGCCAGGTAGGCTCCGAATGATTCCATATCAGAACGGACAGTCTATCCTATGCTTCGTCAATCATATTAATATCCACGTGCCGTAATTCGAAGGTTCACGAAGCGGCGATTTCATATGCATCAACCTAACGCGATTACTCGGACGATCTAGTAACGTATAGTTTGTTCATGAATGTAACATAAAGAATACTTGTGGCTAATATGAGCTTTGCACCAGGAGTATCCGTATACTTGGACAATGCACAAGTAGACTAACGCATTGCCTCAACATAGGGATTCACAGACTACACGATACCTGATTGCGACCCATAGGGAGGTGGAGAGTCAAGCTCGTTCTCATCACCCCACTGTTGGGCGGAATGTCCCAACAGAGTATGTGTGTCTTCATTGCACAGCCGTTCGGGAAAGTTTACCCCATCGCCAAAACTGTAACCCACACCCTACCTTCTACTCGATGTAACCCACTTAATTTACTCAGAGGTAGCGTAACTACTCGCCTCTGATTAACCATTTACAATAGACAAATTTCCGAAGTAAACGAAGCGATTTGTGAATTCTTTTTTTTGTACGTTATGTTTTTTCTTTCCTTTCGCGTTTATAACTGATTCGTTATTTATAATATAAAAGAAATACATATATATATATATATATATAAAAAAAATAACGTTATAGTTACGCCACATCTAATAATAATGAAATAAATATCAATCTGCAAGAACCAGATGCACAATACCTTTTACGATAGTAAGAAAATTATATACTGATAAATGTAATTTTTGGTTTATCAATGCACAATGTTGATGCATCTACAGAAACATGCATTTTTAAATATGAGTTTTTCTTTTAAATAAAACTAATACCTATTTTAAAGTCCATTTCGATTAATGATTATCTGCAGATTAAATACAAGATACAAATTTAATTTTATGTGAGACAGTCGTGTAAGGTACTATCAACTTTAACGCAATATAAAATTGCTATCGTTTAAGATAAGAACGTACAGAGTTAGAACAGAAATAACATATAATACCCGTGAATACTGTAGGAATTATATTTTCGCTGTGTATTTTTATACGGAGTTAATATTATATTCATCGGAATTCATAATTAATTAGAAACACGTATTAACAATTCACGAAACACGTACATAATAGATTAAGAACTATTAAAGAGCATTAGGTACACATAGCTGTAGCATTAATATTATCATTTCATTAATTTTATGTTATTCTCGTTATGTTAGTAATAAATAATTCGATCGACTATTTTTTTTTTTTTTTTTTTTTTTTAAATGTAACACATCGAATTTCCTAGTAGAATTAAATCAAAGCACAAATACAAAATAAATAGTTGCATGCATTCATGAAGCAAATATGTATATGTGCAACTTTTGTTACTCTGGAACTCTGTACAGGAAAATAAATGACAAATGAAGAAGAAAAAAAAAAGGTTCTCTGAAAAATAAGTGCGTGAATTTAAAGAAAAAAAATATGAAGAAAATGTTTTTCCATTTTTAGTCTTTTCTCTGCGTTACACGAAAAATATTTCGATACCTACAGGTAACGATGCGCGTTACGTATTTTTAATATTAACTGCCTTTTAATCAACAACGTTAAGGAGTTCCACAGTAAGGTTTATATGTAGCTATCATTAAACTGGCACGTAGATTTCTAGAATGCTGACCTGTTTCGAGTACTGCCCATGGAGTCGTAAGTATTGGGTGTGCCTTGATGTTGCGCACGTACGGGATAGATGACACCATTTCCGAGACTAGAACACATTCAACGCATCCATCGCGTTTTAACGGTAATGCAATTATTATTCTATTTATGTATTTATTTACGAAAGATAGAAATTAACATAATTGAAGTGTCAAAGAAATAAATAATAGAAACGCTTAACGTGTACCGTTAATAAATATTAGAATCATATATATATTTTTCTTTTTACAATCGATACTCCGAATGCAATGGGGAAATTACTTTAAATAACTTTGATTTTTAAGGCAGTTTATATGATCTATAATATAACCATTTTCTTCACTTTTATATCTTGGTGGTGAGATAGTAACTTGCTTTCTTTTCAATGAATCTATGCTACTACGTTAACGTGATTTAAAATACATACATTAAAAAAAAGAAAAAAAAAAGGAAAATATGCAATACAACGAATAGTGCTAAAGGTGAAAATATCGTTATAAAAGTTCTAGGTTCTATCCTCTATGTATGATTACATTTAATAATAAAAATTACGTGATATCGACATTTACGAATTGATAATATTATATCGTATATACATACATGTATGTATATCGGCATATGCATGCTCTGTATGTATTGTAATTACTATGTAATTACAATAATTGCGCTAAGTTCTTCAGGTTTGTATATTGTGCAAATGGTTCACAGTTACGTCACAGACTTATCATTATTGTATCAGGAAAATAGAAATACTGTATGAAAAGTGAATTGCTAGATACTGTTAAACCTACCTAGTAAAAATAGGAAGGAACCATAATTTAGGATTATCACCGAATACTTGTTGGAAATTATTGTACTTTCCAAGACTGAAACCATCTTTATCCTTTCCTGTGCGGAACATAGGTGGTGTAAACGCCTCTACAAATATTTGACAAAATGTAGTGCAAATTATTGGAGGTGTTCCATCAAACATTTAAATGATTCTTATGTAACGTGCTTTTAATTACCTAGTGTAGACCTATTATGCAAAACAAGGTAGCAATGATAAAAGAAAAGGGAATTTAAACTAACTGCAAACATCAGTGCGGTAAAGAATAAGAATAGTAGATGATATCTACCCATTCCATCCAATTCCCCCTATAAAACAAACATTCGTATTATTGTGAAAGTAAAAAAAAAACAATGTTCAGGATTACATTACATAAATTCAAATTATACTATGTTATTAAATAAATTAAACTGTACGCGTGAAACGTAGAGAACATTAAATTCTAGGACTATATACGTATAAATTTCACATTAAATTACACGACACATAATCTAATAGTTATAAGTAAAGGATTATACTTACTTTCCAAAACCGTATAAAGTACTGCAATGATGTAGCAGTAATGAATATACAATAAAGAAGGGCATATGCCAGGAACAATATGAAGTATTTATAATTGTGAAAACCTACACAGTTGTTCACCCATGGACAATGATGATCCATTTTTAAAACACACGCGCTGCACACGCTGCAATGGTGTGCACGATCTGGCTTAATTACCTGGCATTTCTCACAACAACGTATTACTAGAAAAAATATGTAGCATTTTTCACTTGCTGTCGTCGAAAGAATGCATAAACCAGGTAAAGCAATTTATCGATTATAAAAAGATGCAAATTTCTGGAAGGATGGAATTTTTATGTTACCAAATAGATGGCATAAATGTAATGCAACAAGGTGGCAAATACATAGTAGTACAAAATTCTGGTAAAGTTGCACGAATTTTATCATTAAATTTTGATGAAAAAAAGAAAAGAAAAAAAAGTGCTATGAACTATCCTTCCAACCCTATACAGTACATTTTTCTAGCATAAATATCGAGTAATAGTATACCTCCTTTTATAGTACGATTTGTGACTGGAAGATCTTGTGCAAATCTTTCCAAGATTTGCCTCTGCACCCCTTCCGATTCAGCTTGTTGAATTTTCTCCATTTCTACATCCGGTATTCTAAACTATACGACATATCTTATCATTAATATCTTGTGGAATGTGTTTGCACGGTAATGAAGATTATATCAAATAAATCTTACCTCATTTGGTATCCCTATTAAATCCGCGAATACAGTCTGCCAGTAGGACCATAAAAATAGTAGAAACAGGACATGATAAAAAAACAAATAGAAAGCTGTAATACAATGAGAGAAATAATAATATTAGTACGTTATTAATAATAATAATATTTTGACTAAGAATATCGTGTTAATGATCACACAAACCTTTTTGAACATAATTATCTACAGTATCTAAAAGGAAAAAAGGCGAAAAGTTAAAACGCTTCGAAATGTTAACTGCCGCATCGTTGAAAGCAATTATCGCGTACGATTCGAATTGGAAATCTATGGAAATACTTACAAAAACATAGTTGCACCACATAAGCATAATACGACCACACGACAACCGTCAGAATAAAAATAACTGGTATCCATTTCACGGCTTTTACAAACCACCAACAAGATCCGTTCTGCTTTCCCATTCTATTCACTGTATTACAGATATACATGTGTGCACGATTATATTCACGTAAACATTATTTTCACCATTATCAAACCGATGCACCATAGCAAACACCTTGCACGAGGCGTACACACGTAACTACAGGGTTCTTCATTATAAAGAACCATTCTACGATAAACAACCGATTGTCACGTTCTCAATACTTCCTCTCGTCAATATCTCAAATGCCGATGTCTATCAAAATATAAGAAACGAAAATTATCCCCTCGAACGGAAAACAGAAACGATACTTTACTTTTGTTGCCCGTTTTCATACCACCACCGAACATGCAAGATAGGCGCACGCGACTTTCATTTTAGATAACAAATCTATGCTTTTTAATTCCAGCGAAATAAAGTCCGCATGAGAATTTAGCTTTCATCGGTTATCATTAGGCTGTGCCGTTTCGAAAAACTGACTAATCGCTGTGAACGATTCTCAATGACATTTTTTTCTTCTCTCACGAAAATGAATTAAGGTGTGGTTACACTGATATCCGCTGGCTATTTTTGTTGTTATTTAACGTAAACGGAAAATTCGAGGGAAAGGATGAGTTGTCTAACACTGGCAAGTTCAAAACCCGACGGTCATGTATAAGCAAAGTATGAGAAACGTATAAATCGCCTAATTGGAAACGTGTATATAGTTTAGGATAGCAAAGTAAATATGAACTGGCATTAATATCGATCAGGAATCTTAAGGACGTAAAGTTGGCAAATCGTAACTCGTGTTTAATTTCAAAGTTTTCTACCGCCGGACGATTTTTCAAAAAAATCGAAAATTATCAATGGAATCGGTTGGCTTTGTGAAGTAAAAAAAAATAAAGCATAGACATAGTTTCGCATAATTGAAACACTATTGTTTATGATAAAGAATTTATTCCATTATGACTAGATTACAAAATTACGAAATTTTATCAGCACGGACGTATGCCTAAAAAAATATAACAATATCTTTGTTCACCTGTTACTATATCTAGATATTCAGTATTCTTTATTACATTTTATTACAGATATTTGCAGACACTGGGAAATAGAAAACTATTTGCTAGTTTAACATCTTTCACTTATATAATTTTACATATATTCAAATGGAACATGCAAAAAAGCTTAAAAAATTTTAATAATTTTACATCTCAATTGCAAGATACTCCCTCAATAACACAGAATAAATGTGTTTTTTTATTAATACTGAATATATAATATGTACGTATAACGCAATAAATTATAGTAATACTTTTTACATTAAACATGCACGCAATATTAAGTTCCAGATGCTAAGCACAGGATTATTTCCTTAATAGAAAAGAATTGCAATTATCTAGCTTTCATGAATTAAGTCCTCTATGTTTTCGCTTTATTCTAGCGTAAGGACCTATATCAGGGTCCATAACAAAATCGTACAAAACAGAAATCCACGAATTGTGCTGCGGTAAATTATCGTAAAATTCGGGAGCTATTCGTTTCACCTATAAAAAGATAAAAGCATGTAACTTTCGTAAAACCAAATGCTCGATAATTTAATTCGCATTTATTATTAATAAACTGCGGATTTTGTATGCATTTATTGAAAATTTAAAGATGTGCAAAAGGAGCTTATGCAGAATGCACAAGTCCTATAAAATTATAAAAAAATATGCAAAGTACATTTTTCGGAAAATATTTGGATATTCGAAATATGGGATTACGAATAATTCGTTATTATCCGGGATATCCAAAAGCAACTCCTAATTTAGGTCCTATTCCTTTCAACTTATTCATGAACATACGAATCTGCATAAAAATCTACAGTCTAGTCATTAGCTTGAACCCTTTAAAATTGATATGCTTGCCTCTGGTAATCTGGAGCCAGGAACAGCAGGAAAATCATGATGTTCATTATGATAGCCAACATTAAATGTAATCCAATTTAATGCACCATAATAGCTATAAGTTTCAAAACCTTTTTTGTACATATAATGTTCCGATACAAAATGGCCAGCAACAGGATGCAAGCCCATTGCCATTGCCGAGCCACAAAGTAGATAAACCAATACTTTTCCACCTGTAATACAATCGTATACAGTGTGATTCCAGTCTTCATAAAAGTGTTATCTTTCCTGGGGAGACTCACCTAGGAAATACCATACCAATCCATCGAAGGTAAGTTGTATTACTAAATTTATAAATTCCATTAATGTAGGTGACAATGGATAAACTATAAGTGGTCTAAATGCATAAAAAAATGGTTGCAGTCCCAACCAACAAACTTTGCCAAATGTCGTGCAAAATAATTTTGCTTCCAACAATGTTGGTAAATCTGTGTCTAATATCTCATCGCCTTGATACTGTAATTCATTTGTCAAGATGTAGGAAGATTCGTTTGTATCGTTTCTAAATATTATTTTATTCTATGCTTATCCGATGACTCGTGCTATACTTCTACTTACACGATGATGTATAAGGTGATATTTCTTAAAGCTAACGGATACTGGAATACCTATAGGTAAATTGGCAAAAAATCCAAATACTCTATTAGCTCTGGGTCTGGAGTGCCCGAAAGCTAGATTGTGCGCTATTTCATGTATTGCTGAAAACAGAATCGGGTTTAATAACACAGTTACATAATACATTCATAACACTTGAGTGTAAATAACAAGATAAAGATATAGAATATATAGAACATATTTGATAAAACTTAATGAATCACTTTCTCAGAAATGATATGACTACTATTAAATCCTATTAAAGTTCATTCAAACTCCATGCACATAAGTTCTTGTAATAATACTAATAACATTTTATATATATATATTTATCCTGCTTTGGATAAATTTAATGATCATTAGAATATATTAATATGAAATTACATATTTTATGCATATATTAATTCAAATGCATTTTGTACATACCTAACATGAGAGAATGATTAATTACACCTCCAAAACAATATGCTAAAAGGAACAACGTTGGATAACTTAAATCTTTGACGAAAAACATAGAGATAAACTGAATTAAAACCATTCCTGTCACCACCCACTTAAACTTTGGATCATATCCAAACAGTTTCGTTATTTGTGGATATTTCTCTGAAAAAGAAAGCACGAGTTTTCAAATTTTTCACACAAGCAAAAACGCGACAGATCTAATAC
Source organism: Eucera pruinosa (assembly GCA_028830335.1). Taxonomy (NCBI): domain Eukaryota; kingdom Metazoa; phylum Arthropoda; class Insecta; order Hymenoptera; family Apidae; genus Eucera; species Eucera pruinosa. The sequence continues at coordinate 29,698,735 of JAMYCR010000003.1, forward strand.
AGAATTAATAAAATGAACATTTTAAATGAATCATTAGAAAACCGCGAGGGTCATTTAAATTTCCGAACGCTACTATCAATCGGTATCGTTAATTTTATTTACGCGATTTCGCTTACGATCGTCGAATTGAATTTCGTCTCGGAGAAACGATTACAAAAATAACGGTACAATTAAATTGGTGTACAACATTTTATATACATACCTAAGATTATTTTACGTCGCGAGGCATGTGGCTCTTCCGTGTAAACCCACTCGAAATCGTCTCTTGAGACGTGTTGACCCATCCTTGCATAAGATACCTATCTACTTTTACTAATAAGTAAATATTCGCCAATTTCCGAATCAATCAGCATACGAAATATAAACGTATGCCGTAACAATGATTATCGAGTATTACATATACAAAACTTACGGATATTTCATACCCGGCTTTAACGACAATCAACCGTGTTAATCGCTTATATACTGATTACAGCGCAATCTATCATAAGCAAGAATACCAAACACGCAAGTGATAGCGGCTGTATTTTACGATTTTTATAACAATAGAGCTTTTGTAATAAGATTATAAAACGTATTTCATACGATAGAATAAAGTATCCACTTTAATATGAATATCTGTCCATTGTAGGAAAATGTTCAACTTACTTTGCAAGCCTATCATGTTTTCTTATCTATAAATCGTTTCACTTGTTTCTTATCGTAAGTGTAAGAAGAAACAATTCCATTCCTTTATTTCTTAATTAACTCATTAGCGTCTCATCCGCACTATATTTATAATTAAGATTGATATTAATATAAAATATACGTGCGTAAAGTTTAAATATTTCTCTCGTGAATTACAATTGTTATAACTGCGCAAAGTATTTATTAATAATTTAATAAGTTATAACACTATACTGTTTAAAGTAAAAAATATCGTCCACCGTTGAAACTTTAATTTAATAATTTATATTTATTTGTTATATAGAGAATTATAAATCGATTCGGTTTCTTAACGTGTGCGACTATAGTAATATAATTTTATTAGACAGTTTAAAAATGTATTTGTAAAGAGAGAGTTTTATTAAAACGATTACTGGTTTACAATTGAAGCGTTTTATCATCGACGAAGCATAGGATTATTTATTTTCAAGGACTACCCTTGCCATTTCAATGTCACACGCGACATTACTATATATATAGTTTAGAGTATAGAAATTAAGACAACAGTCTCTTTGAAACGATGGGAATTATGATTCCTTTCCAACTGTTAATAATGAGTAGAACTTCGTTTATTTCGTACTACTTCACGCATTCAATTCGCTAAACTTTTGTACAATTCCTTTTTAAGTTCGGTCCAAGTCGGATCGAAAACGCGCGTAATGATGCTGCTACAAACGAGTGGTCTATCCTGTAGTTAGTCAATGGTTTTATGAAGCAGGCATTAAGTTTTTTTCTCGACCGGTTCCTCCGCTCAAGTGCTCACTCTAAATACTGTGGACCAAAGCCGTAATCTTTTAGTGCTTTCAGTTTTTCTTGTTTTCGTGCAAAGTGAATATGTCAAAGACGGTGGCGATGTATAGTTAGCATTAAGTTGAAAGTAATTACAATTGCGAATTATATGTGCGAGCATCGATGAAGCGTTATGAATTATTAATAACCAGCTGGTTATAGGTGGAATCACGACATGGCATCCCGCAGGTGAGGCACGTTTTTATACTTGCATAAAAAATATGTAATTATCATAATTCACGGACGATCGGTGAACAGGCCTACTTATTTATCAGTGTTAGCCGCGGATTAGTCGAATACAGTCAGAGGTAAGGTATGCGTACTTAAATCAATTAACACCGTCGAATCCTTCGTGTCCAAAAATGGATACAATAATTCCTTCTTTATATATACATTTGTAACGGATATTTGTTTTGCATCAAGGTAGTTGCTATACATATTTTCACGTTACAAATTAAACCCTCCACAACTACTTACACGCAACCTTTAATAACATCGTGAGTTAGCACTGCTATTCATTCACGTTCGTGTTATTGTTAAAGAAAAATTAAATAGGTTGCAAGAAGTTAATCGAATAAAAGTGTATTTAATCGAAAGGGAACGTTTTGTGCGTTGGATATCGTTGAAAAAAATTTATGTCGAAACTTCGTAGCAATGGTAAAATAATTATTTCGAAATACCTGTATTTTGTTGCAATGGCATAAAGGGGGATACTTTTTTTGTTGCAGATGGTTTCATCCGAATATATCGGGTTTAGAAGCAGAACGTTTATTAATGGAACGGGGTTATGATAGTTCATTTTTGGCACGTCCAAGTTCATCTAATCCTGGTGATTTTACATTATCTGTTAGGTATATACATAATAAGTTATACAGGTTATCCATTTATGTAATTTTACGTTATTTATTGTGAACTATAGTTGTACAATATTTGGTATGTTTTTTATGTTACTCTTAGACGGAATGGCGAAGTGACTCATATTAAAATACAAAATACAGGGGACTTTTATGATCTGTACGGCGGTGAAAAGTTTGCAACTTTGTCGGAACTTGTGCAATTTTATATGGAAAACGGAGGACAATTGCGCGAAAAAAATGGAGATGTTATCGAATTAAAGTATCCATTAAATTGTGCAGATCCAACAACAGAAAGGTATTTGTTCGATTGAAATTAGATCATAACTTAACATCTTTAATGCTAAACATTATAATAAAGTTTGTTATGCATTGGAACACTTTCTTGTTATTGTTACTTCAAATGCACGCATATAGCATGGTATGTGTTAATAGTAAAATATGGGTAAAGGTGGTTCCATGGCCATTTATCAGCTAAAGAAGCAGAACGTTTAATGCTGGAGCGAGGTAAAAATGGATCTTTTCTGGTTCGTGAATCCCAGAGTAAACCTGGTGACTTTGTATTATCTGTTCGCACAGATGATCGTGTTACACATGTTATAATACGATCTCAGGTTAATTACACTTTGTATTTTTTACTATACATATACATATATATATATATATATAAATATATTTTCATTATATCTTTGAAACTATTATGTATCTATTACAAATCGAAATTTTTGGCTTTCATTATTGGAAACAATGAATATTGTAGGATAATAAATATGATGTTGGAGGAGGTGATAAATTTGATAGCCTAAGTGATCTGATAGAACATTATAAACGCAATCCAATGGTTGAAACAAGTGGAAGTGTTGTCCATTTGCGGTAAGAAATACAAAAACGTATTCACTTTTCGCATAATAATTAGGGGTGTACGGGATTCCGATCGGGATGAAATGCCGAAAATATCTGCTATTTCCGATATTTTCAGGATTCTCGATACTTCCGAGAACTTCGAAAATCCATAGGCTATTTCGTTATTCGTCTGGTTGAATAATACTTTCACAATTTTTGGAGATAAAGAAGAATCTGAAAATATAAAATCAAGACGAGATGAGAATTCTTTTCCCGAACCCGGGATCCCGCGCACCCCTAATAATAATGTAAATATCTTTATATAACATGTTTATAATTTTCTAGGCAACCTTTTAATGCTACCCGTATAAATGCTAGTGGTATTGAAAGTAGAGTAAGGCAATTACATAAAGAAAATGGTTGTTCGAATGGATGGTTGTGGAATGGAGCTACAAGTAGCAATGAAGGTGGAGTAGGGCGCGGTAAAGGAAAAGCCGGATTCTGGGAAGAATTTGAGTCATTGCAACAGTTGGAATGTCGTCATTTATTCTCCAGGAAAGAAGGTTTACGCCAAGAAAACCGAGCAAAGAATCGGTATAAAAATATCTTACCATGTAAGATTAAAATTCTATTCTTTCAACTTAATCACGTTTAATTACGCATAAATTTTAATCATTTACCGTTTATTCTACAAGTTGATCACACAAGAGTGCGTTTGAAGGATGTAGATCCAAATATTCCTGGAGCTGATTACATTAATGCTAATTATATTAGGGTAAATATATTTAGTACTTTATAAAGGTGTGTGGGATCTCGAAAATTCTCGAAACTCGACGCTTGAATCGGGGCGAGGTTCCAAAAATATTGTTCGAGATTCCCAGAAATGTTTCGAGATCCTCGATACATCCGGAAATCTAAATATTTCCAAATAGTTTTGGGAATCCCGAAAGTTTCAAGATCCCGTTTCGATCCCGCACACCTACTTCAATATCCCTTTAATGCACGCGTATTAAATTCTACTCGTAAATAAATATTTGTAGAACGAAGACGGGGACGGACAAAGTAGCGGAATTAATACTGGTGGTGATGGTGGATTATTCATTAAATGTTACATCGCAACGCAGGGTTGCCTTCCAAATACGATCCAAGATTTTTGGCATATGGTGTATCAGGAAAATACCCGAGTCATAGTTATGACCACCAAAGAGATGGAACGAGGAAAAGTACGTCGTTCGAAAATGTGTACGTATCTATTGGAATTGGATTTTAAACCTATACGACGTATATCTTTCAGAATAAATGCGCTCGATACTGGCCAGATGAAGGTGAAGTTACAGAATATGGAGGCGAATGGAAAGTGCGCGCTTTGTCCCGTACGTCAACCGCGGATTACACGTTACGGGAATTTTTATTAAACGGGAACAAACAAGGTTTCACGGAATCCAGACGAATCTACCATTACCATTTTCAAGTACCCTGTCGCTATCTTTAATAATGTTAACTTACATACATGTTAACGGTAAATTAATTACGTTGCATAAACTCTTTAGGCATGGCCAGATCACGGTGTTCCGTCTGATCCTGGATGTGTACTAAATTTTCTTCACGACGTTAATGCGAGACAAGAATCGATCGCTGCTTCTCTCGCTTCAAATGGTCAAACTGTTCCAAGCATGGGGCCAATTCTTGTACATTGTAGTGCTGGAATTGGTAGAACCGGAACGTTTATCGTTATCGACATGATTCTCGATCAAATCAAGCGTCACGGTAATTTTATATTTTCATTTCGATGATCGCTATTACCGAAAGTGCGTGTTTCAAATACTACTTATTACGTTTCAGGGTTGGATTGTGAAATCGATATTCAAAGAACAATTCAAAGAGTACGTTCGCAAAGATCGGGAATGGTTCAAACGGAAGCGCAATACAAGTTTGTTTATCTCGCTGTATTACACTATATCGAAACCGTATCTCAACGGATGCAAGCAGAGCAGGTAGTTATCACTTTTCTGAAAATAATTCAGGAGCTTTCCGGAAAACGGGTCCGTAACGCGAAACAGTGAATTCTAGGAAATAGGAAATTTTTGAGACTATTGATTATGGGGGTACGGCTCGCGGAAAGCTCCTCACTTACCGAATTTACTACGTTTCCACCACGCAACGATTTACTTGTTTATTTATTCACTGTATTGTTTTTACAGAAATCTCTTCATTTAGGTCGGGAGTATACTAATATTCGTTATAAAAGTGAAACAAATGCTACGACTATGGGCGATATTCCGGTCCCAACGTGTACCACGATAACTCTTTCAACGACGGCACATTTTTTCCCCACTCCTATCAATAGTTTGAGGCCAAAGTAATTAACGTTAACGTCATCGAGTAACGAGATTTTTGTGAAAAGCAAAGAAGAGGCTTTGTTACTCTTACCACACGTGGTGTTGAGCTTTCGATATTATCGTAACGTACTCTAAAAAATTTCATTTGCAAATTCATTTGTTATCTTGAATCTTACTTGAAATACGCGTTATTACGATGAATTTACGTACAGTATATATATTCGTTTAGTGCATATGCACAATATACTCAAACGGTATACTGATATTATAATTCCGTCATTTTGCAATTAAATTGCTGATTACCTTCGCGGCAATCGGTAAGCTGTTTAAAATATTGTATTATAGAAGAATAATATTTTTGTGGCAATTTCAACCGCAGTACTAAATGACAAGAAAAACGTTAGAATACAAAGTCTCAATAGTAATTGTATTAATTATAATAGAAGTATGTTAATTGCTTTTATATTATTTTGCTATCTATGTTTCATCAAATATTAATTAGATAACAGATTTATCTCGATACAGTTTTATCATCTTTCATACTTACCTTTAAGAAAACACGTGAATCTTCCTTTTCGAAATTTCAATATATCTTCTTCCGAATATGCAACGAATTACCGAAAATTTCCCTAAGTTTCAGGTATAATATTATATATTGTGCCTGAATATATATTAATATTTCTTTCTATTGTGATTATTATATAATTGTACAAATTTTCTAGTAATATTTAGGACTGACTTTTATATAGAACTGTTCTTTCAATCGAGGCTAGGGACACAAAACAACGTCTGATTTACCCCTTTGTAGTTTTGAATTAACCAGAATATCACTCGACACTTTTTCTCTTCGCACATAAGAAGGGGTATCTCTGAAAGTTTGATTAACTGGCAATTCGCCCAACAAGCCTTATTCGACCCAACAAAGACATGGATTGTGGTGTTTCCGCTACGAGCCAATAAGGTTTCACATTTCCGTTCGGAGAACGTAGATTATAATACGCACGTAATTCTTCGCCTCTATTTCTTGGCGGGATTCTCAGATCACCTTGTTCGTTACAGACCAGCTGCGACTCATGTCCCGAATCTTTGTATTCAACAATTCCGGTGATATATTTTGGAAAATGCTTTTCTAAAGCTGTGCCAAAGTGGGCCGATCATCGTTGTATCGTAGTCGTATTCTGTGGATATTATCTCGTCCGCATCGGTGAGGAAGTCGTCTTCAACGATCACTCCCTGTATAGAACAGTGATCGAAATACTCTCGTCTCTATCGTACTAGAATATTCTTCTCTGAAAGTGCTACAACTGTTTCGCGGAGATCGGATAGCAAACGATTTTCACTACGCGGAATAAATCTACTACCACGTGCATTAACACAGTAGTTCTTATTCGTAACCGGTAAGTAAGTGACTCCTTCGTGCTCTAATGCACATTGCAATGCATTCCGGACATATGGCCGGAGTATTAACGCTCTATCTTCAAATGTGTTATAACGCGTATCAGTATCACGACACGCGCTAGTTGCAATTTCGATTCTATTAATCCCAAAAATAGTCTGAATGTCAAATAAATGTTCGGTAGCTGCACGTCCCGAAGTCCCGATACGTGACTATCGCTTGAAAGAGGCAGGTCACACCTATTTCTACTCCGCGTGTTGTAATCGGTAATGAAACCGCGATCTTTGTCCGAGTCCTTTCGACGAGTTCTACGACTGCATGAAAAGATGGTAATCCCGCAGATAGATTCTCTTTGGCGGCATCTGCCGCTTGGGCCTGGGTCTCGACAACCTCCTTCGATCTGAAACTTTCAATTCGCCGTTGGTGAAATGGCCGCCCTTGTCCACTTCTTTGTTCAGATCGGTATTGGTTCGTGTAATTCTGGTCCCTAGCCTGCGAGGTTTCGCTGCTTATAACGTTGCATCTCGGAAAAGGTTGCTACGAGGGTCTGGTATCAGGATCCCCAAAAGCCGCATTTCTTTTAATATTCTTTTCAAATATTGTGAATGGGGGAAAAAGTAATGATCGTTTGTAAATTTGATCATATTACAAGGCAGAACACGCGAAGATGTGATACGTTCAGCTTCACGCATAATAATAACTGTATGGGCAATTTTTTATTGCAATTGACATTCGTTGTTACTTTTAGTATTTGTACTTAATTATTTTATAAACGTTAGTATTGAAGTTCGTTCGTTCAGTTGTAAGGATAATAGGATATATAAAGGTGAGACGGTACGGATAAAATGTTAAAAATCGAAGTTAACGCATTCTCATATTTCAATGCATACTCGTGTTCAACGTTTTATATATTTTAATTCCTTTCTATCATTCTCGCACATGTTTGAATGATCATTTTATCATTGTGAGAAATTCCATCGTATTCATTCTTAAAGTTAAGTAAGATTACCTAAGTAAAACTTTTGCTGTTCCAAACTTACTATAATGCTTGTATATTGTACGTAACTTTAACAAGTTTTTATACAAACATATATATTAAATTATACGTGCTTGAGGTAATTATTAGCGCTTATTTTGTACGTTCTTTTTGTATTTGTTTATAATATTTAAATGATTTATTTTAACAAATACATAAGCGGCTAATGTTTGCATTAGAACAATGCTGGTAAAGTATGCATCTGAGTGAGTTCTGCCTTAAAAACATCAATCGTAAATTCGATATTTTTAAAAGTATTTTACTACATTATTCCGAAACCAAAACAATAATTGCTTTATTAATTGTATATTATGTTTTAAAAATTATGAACGTATATTTCAGAATTATACTAAGTTCTTTTTTTTTTACGTATGTATAGTATTTTTTTTTTTTTATAGAGAATTTCGAAACTTTTCAAATATTATTTCGTTATTAATTGCGAAAAATTACTTTATTTGTTTCATCTATCATTATTTCGAATTTTATAATTTGTTTATACTTTTGTGTAACGTTAATAGAATGACTTTTATACTTATTCGAATAATAAATACTTTAAGCTGGAGAAATTTATTTTAAGATCGAAACAATGTTGCATTTCGTTTCTATCTCATTTTTTAATGTACCTTGGTTCTGGAGGAATGTACTACTTCTAAATACCGTTATACTTTATTGCAATCAAAAATATATGTGATATAATAACTATGGCATTAAAGATTGTGTTGTAAAGTTCTACATTAAGATTATCGTGTAAAAAAATTATATTTGTATTGAATTTAAAGGGTTCTGATTTTTATGTATGTCGAATTGTGCAGTGCATTAAACATCAAAAACTTATCTATCTGAATGTAGATAATTTATAAATTTTCACGAACAAGTATAGACAGGTATTACATGGTGTAATATGAAATGAACATATTATAGTAACTCTACTACCGCATAGATTAACCGAAGCTTAACCATTTAGACAAGAAGAAGAAAACAGCTATACTTAAATAAATAATTGTTCTTCGTGAGACATGTTTTGTTACAGTTAAAAAATTGCCTTTATATTATAAACTCTTCAATAATTGTAATGATAAGTATTTAATTATCAAGCGAATGTCATAATAAAGTGTTACCATAAGAAAGAAATGGGGTTTAATTAATTATATTTTTAGAATCGTATCGTATTGCAAATTATCTTTATAATTTCTATTATTTTTAATATTATTTTATTATTAAATAACTATATAATTTAATAGGTCCGTGCATATTGAATACCATTTTCCTTTTACTTTATTATTAATATGATATACAAAATTCTGTATAATAAAATAAAATAGATTTGGACACTACGAAAAACTTAGAAGATAACCGTTGAATTTACTACACCAAAATTATGTCAAAATAGGTTAGGTTGTACAAGATTTGCACCGCACGTATCGAAATCAATGATAGCGGTAAAATTTCATTGGAAAATGCTTATTTGTAAAATCTTATAAAAGTGTGCGTCATAGAAATATTATTATTAACTTTAAAATTACATAATTACTCAAAGTGGAAGACGTCCGAGAACGTTGAACTTTCAACGACGGAGAATGTATGCCTTGCTCGAACGTTGTTTAAACCCTTTTACATTTAATATTCGATGCGTTCGTAGCCTAAATTATAGCGCAATCAATTTTGCGTTACCGGCGGACAGCGTAATGTATGTTTTTGACAGAAATGCGAAACGGCTTCAAAGAGAACGTGCCGCACAAGCGGCCGACGTAAAACTGTACGATTACTTGAAAGATGAAGTAGGCGACAGGCTTGCAGACAGGATATTTGACATAAAGAGAAATTTCAAAAAAGCGCTTGATTTAGGATGCGGTCGTGGCCATGTGTCGAAATTGATTTTGCCAGAATCCGTGGAGGAATTAATTCTAGCCGACATGTCCTCGACTTTTGTCGATCAAGCGGAAATTGCAGACGGAATCAAAGCATCACGAATGGTCATGGATGAAGAAGATTTCTCTGTGGAACAGGATAGTCTGGATTTAGTAATAAGCTCGTTAAGTCTGCATTGGGTAAACGATTTGCCAGGATGCTTTAAGAGTATTAATAAAAGTCTGAAAAACGACGGGGTCTTTATGGCAGCTGTGTTCGGCGGAGAGACATTATACGAGTTAAGGTAATTTAAGAGATAAATGGAAAATACAGTGGCTACAAAAAGTATTTCTATACGCTCATATTTTTCTATTAGGTGCTTTTTAATCAACTTTCCTATATTCTTTTCATCGCAACAAATTTATCTAATTCTGATACTTTTTGTACCCTCTGTGCATAAGCATATATAAAATTACTTGGTTCTTTTAGAAGTTCTTTGCAATTGGCAGAATTAGAAAGGGATGGTGGGGTTTCACCCCATATCTCTCCATTTGTAGATGTTAGAGACATCGGAAGCTTATTGACAAGATCTAACTTTACAATGTTAACAATTGATACGGATGAACTTGTCATTGGATATCCAAGCATGTTTGAATTGATGTGGGATTTGAAAGGTGACCCAATCGCGATTTAACGAACTCGCGGTTTATTCGCATCAGGTCCAGTTCACGAAGTTTGTAATTTTCAGGCATGGCTGAAAATAATGCAGTTAGAACGAGAAAATTACGTTTAAACAAAGATACCGTGCTTGCAGCTTCCGCGATCTATAAGCAATTATATGGGAAAGAAAAAGAAGATGGTACCCCATATGTACCTGCTACATTTCAAATAATATATCTGCTAGGTTGGAAGCCAGATCCGTCTCAACCGAAACCATTAGAAAGGGGCAGTGGAGAGGTTTCCCTTAAAGATTTATATAAATTGGATGAAATTATAAAAGACAGAAAGAAAATCAAATTAGACGATGAAGATAAGTAACTATTGTAAATATTACATAAAATATTGTAAATATATTAAAAATATACAATTCTATATATATATATATATATATATATATATATATATATAAATCTTTTTTAATTTATTAAAATGGATTAACAAGTAGTCAACCTTGGTCAACGAATAAAAAATGTAATTCCATTTATATTGTATAATAATTATCTATTATATATATATAATTTACGATTTGTCTCCATCAATTTTATCTTTATGAGCTATAGCACCTTTTTCTATGAGATCTGGAATTTCAACTGCCAACCATGGTCCAAGCTACAAATATTAACATTTTCTTTAAATGCATTCAATGTCAAAAGTGATCATTAGACTGTGGATCTTTAGGCAAATTTTTATTTTTATTAACAAAGTTGCAAAAGTGAAACCAAAATGGAGGGTTCTTTCATTGTATAAATACCATTAGGTCTCTGTAAATAAATAATCCACTTTTTAATTAATTAATAAATTTATTCTGTCAAAAGAAGAAGCTTCCTCTCAAGTAGAAATTTACAGCTTGTCCAAAAAAATGTGGCAAGTAATAACAATTATATCGAATTGATGACAAAATTGGTATTTAATTTTGTCACAAGTAAATGCCGAATTAAACAAAAGTAGTGGACTATTTATCGATACACTTGATATAATGTCTGCTGTGTTTTGAGTATTTTCCACTTATTTATTTTTTCAATTATTATCCACAGTCCAGTAATTCAAAGACTTATAGACAAATGATAAGAACTTACTCCAAGCGCCATAGCATGTGCAATTCCAAATTTTGGTACATTGCGTGCCCATAAAGGTTTAAAATGATCCGTTAGGCAGATCTTTCCACCTCTGTACATTTTTGCTGTTTTACCATCCAATTCTGGTAAAGCAATTTCAGGTGCTGTTGTAGGGTACGTAACAGGTATCTAAATGTTCAATTTTAAATACTTGATCACCATGTACAATTTAATAAACATAGCAACTTTGAATTACTTACATCAAATTCTATTTCAAACTCGTATTTTAAGAAATTATGTATGTACCAACATTTGCCAAACCATCTTGTGCCTTCTTTATTCGATTCCAAACGAAACCAATCATTGTCAGATTCTTTATTATTTTTTACATACTGAAACGCATATAACGTCGAGTTACATTGTAAACTTATTATTAAACTGTGTACCTTTGTGCAAATTCGTATTTTTATTAATAAAATTGAAGGAATAAGATTTACACAGAGGATTGTTTTACTCTCCCAGTAGAATAATTTTTACTTTACTTTGAATACTGTTTATTTGTTTGCATATTAAATTCATTCTGCACTTTTTTCGCACCTTTAAATTTTCGATAAATGCATAAAAATGTGCAGTCTACGAACTAAGATTAATATTGGATTGAATAATAAGTTCGTTCGCGTTTCATCGAAATAATGTGAAGTATTATTGTTGGACTACAAATGTTTTTACATTTATGGGAAATTGAAGCGTATATTACGTGCATTCTGCAATTTTTATTATAGTTAAATTTTTCATAAATGTAAGAACATTCGAAAGTCTAGCAATAATACTTGACACTATTTTAATGAAACGCGAAAGAATTTATTACTCAAGGCAATAAATTAGACAGCATCTTGAAGCTTCTACGGTTCCAGCCAACCATATGGAGATTAATAATATTTAAAACAAAATTTACTTTAATTAAAGCTTGGTATTCTTCTTTCAATCTTTTCACCCATAATTCTTTATCCCTAGGACCTGCTTTCGTTTGTAACAATGGAATGCTACTTAACGTCTTCTTCGTCGATTCATCTACCATTATTAACTATTGTAATTGTTTGTGACAACAAGTGACTTGAGCGTCAAGTTTATATCGCTTCAAACTACAAACCAATAAGGTGCGTTTCGATTGTGACAATTAGAAAGTGTGATCGATATATCGAAAAGATTCACGTATAGAGTTCTTTGAAACGTTTAAGTTTAGAAGATACTAGAATTATATCATTGGCGAAGTATAGAATAGACTATCCATTCCCATATAGAATTATCAATTTACCATTTTAGTGTCACATGCGATATTACCAGTTCAGACTGGAATAAGATAACAGCGTTTTTAGAGAGGTGGGAATTGTAACTAAGTATAGCGATAATCAACTACAGACGAGGTACAGGATAGACCTATCACCATTGACTAAGAACAGGATAGACCACTCATCCAATGCTTTTGTTTGTCACACGGTTTTGGGGCTCATGAGCCCCATTACCATTTTCGTGTCACGTCCAACGTTAACGGTTAAGCATGAAATAAATGTGCAGCGCTGCAAGTGATAAGAATTAAAACTATAATATCCGTAACAATTTAAATATGGTTGGATATACAGTTTTATATATACGTTCGACCATTTACAATATCGACGAATTAAAAAGCATTAACAAATCAATCTCATGGTGTATCTCGTATACTCTTTAAATTATTTTAATATTACGCTGTTACGTAACGAAATGTTTAACGTATTGTATTTATTGTTACAATAAATTCCTCAGAGCGCAAACGTATAATAAAGATATAAAAATTAATAAATCTTATCATATTGTACTAGAAAACTAGTGACAAATTGAGAAAGGTCTCTTCTCACGCGTGATCCGAAGAAGGGGAGTCACGTGACATCTCCTCGCCTATATAAGCAGCGGAAGAGCGACGCGCACTCTTATTGTTACAGGTGCTCCCGAAGGGATCGGATCGAATCTGTATATCATAGATTCACTTTTTAGCTAGATGATGACCAGAGATGACCACTGGGGCTAACCCACCGCCCACCGCCCACCACCCACCACCCACCACCCACCACCCACCACCCACCACCCACCACCCACCACCCACCACCCACCTACTACTAATTTCTCTTAGACTCAAGATTAAATTTAACCCATTACGTTTGATACACATATATCTGTGCATGTATGATTGTATTGCAGGTGCTACCCACTAACTTTTATTACGTTATTCTATTTATTTTTCATTTTATTTATGTTATTCTTCTCATATTTTATTCTGCTATCATTTTACTTTGTTTCTGTTTCGTTGTATCAACATTCTGTTCTATTAATTACGTTTGTTTTCTAATAATTTATATATTTCATTCCGTTTAAATGTTACTCTGCTTACATTTTATTCTGCTAACATTTTACTTTATTTCTCGTTTCTTGTACCTACATTCTATTCTATTAATTACTTTTGTCTTTTATTAATTTATTGCGTGGACTACTAATTTCACTTTAACAGCGTAACTTCATCACGAAGATTCAAGAATTTTAAGAAGAATTATAACAAGAAATCAGCGAAAGAAGATTCATCGCGGGATGCGTGCGTCTAATTCTAAGTTAGAATAAGCTACGTACATTTAGTCAGAGTATTTTGTACCTCGATTACTGTGCATGCATTTTGTTCTAGGATCGCTCGACAACTTAGAGCCAAAAAGCCTTAACTTCTCTTAACTTCTCTTTCAAAGTACATAATATCTTTCATCCCATTCTTGCTCGCGTTAATCAATTTGCAATTGCTCGATCCCTTCGAGATTCTCGCCACGCACTCGCTCTCAAACAGCCGCGCTGTTCGAGGGTAGTCATGGACAATCGAACTGTATGCTTGGTAAGTCGTTCTGTCATACGATCTCAATCTCATTCCTAATCGCAATCGACGTTCGTTCGCGCCTCGAATCGTTGAAATCGCTTTCGAGTCGAGGTGCAGTGGTGTTTGCGATGCGAGGATCTGCAGCCCCTATCGAAGCAATTCGATAGGGGTGCAAGGCCCTGTAGGCTGGATCGTACGCATCTCTGTCTCGGGTACGCAGTGCGGCCTTCTGTTTGCTGCTGGGGTTAACGTAATGTTAACTTTCTGTTAGACGGCATCAGTGGTCATTATGTACTGCCCTCGATGTAGAGGGATTCTTGCGATCCGACTATTAGGCTGTGCTGGATCCTCTGCAAAGCAACGCAACTTCACCTCGGCCTCGAAAGCGATTTCTTTGACTCGTGTAAGTCGCGTTCGAATTTCGCTTTCGATTCGGGTGAGTGCGAGTCGCATGACAGAGCGCTCGAGTATAGAGTTTTGTTGCGTATGCAAGTGCGTTTCGTGACTCGTTGGTTCTTTTGAGAGATAGTAAATTGTGTTTGCTTTGCTCGCGATTTTTATATTTGCTTTTCATCGCCCACTTCCGGGCGAATGTTCAAAGAATTAGCGTTGCGTACAGAGTAGAGTTTAGTTTGCCGTATTAAATTCCTCTTTGCGAGACACGAACGTTTTAACAAAGTGTCAGTAGAGTCTCTTGCTTTTCGTAATATGGCTCTAAGTTGGAAGAGCGTATCTTAGAAACAGAATACATCGGTAGGGTTAAGCATCGTTGTACAGTTTTGTGAACCGAAATTCATTCCATGTTCTCTTAAAGTTTCTTCGAGAAACAAATTATTTTTCGCGCGAATATTCAGTAGCTTTAAGAAATACTTTAAGAATAATCTTCAACGGGAAGTCATCGAAAGAAGATTCATCGTGGGAGGCGTGCGTCTAATTTTAAGTACATATAAGCTACTTATATTTAGTCAATGTAAATTTTGTACAACGATCGCTGTCCAATTTGCAGCCAAAAAGCCTCAACTTCCCTTTTACAGTACATAATATCCATCATCCCATTCTTGCTCGCGTTTATCAATTTGCAATCGCTCGATCCCTTCGAGATCCTCGCACGCACTCGCTCTCAAACAAGCGCGCTGTTCGAGGGTAGTCATGGACAATCGAACTGTATGCTTGGTAAGTCGTTCTGTCATACGATCTCAATCTCATTCCGAATCGTAATCGACGTTCGTTCGCGCCTCGAAGTCGTTGAAATCTCTTTCGAGTCGAGGTGCGGTGGCGTTTGCGATGCGAGGATTATGCAACCCCTGTCGCAGGTACTCGATAGGGGGTCAGGGCCTGTAGGCTGGAACGTAAGGGTTTGGTAACCCTATGTTGCAGCTGCAGTAGTTTCTAGGTAATGCTGGCTCTGTACTTTATTCCTGCCATTAGGGTTTGGGGCACTTGCGATCCGACTATTAGCCTGTGCTAGATCCTCCGCAAAGCATCGCAACTTCACCTCGATCTCGAAAGCGTTTTCTTTGACTCGCGTAAGTCGCGTTCGAATTTCGCTTACGATTCGACGTGAGTGCGAATCGCGTGATAGAGCGCGCGAGTGTAGAGTTTTGTTGCGCATGGGAGAGCGTCGCGAAGCTCGTTGGTTCTTTCGAGAGATAGTGAATTGTTTTCACTTTGCTCGCGATTTTTATATTTGCTGTTCGTAATATGGCTGTAAGTTGGAAAAGCGTATCGATACTTACATCTAGTCAAAGTAACGTGTACCTCGATTAATGTGCATGTATTTTGTTCTACGACGGCTACCTAACTTGGAGCCAAAAAGCCTTAACTTTTCTTTACAGTACACGATATCCATTCTCCACGCACTCGCTCTCAAGCAGGCGCGCTGTTCGAGGGTAGTCATGCACGATCGAACTCTATGCTTGGTAAGTCGTTCTGTCATACGATTTCAATCTCATTCCGAATCGCGATCAACGTTCGTTCGCGCCTCGAGTCTTTGAGATCGCTTTCGAGTCGAGTTGGAGCGGCGTTTGCAATGCGAGGACTTGCAGCCCCTATCGAAAGTGCCCGATAGGGGTGTAAGGCCCTGTAGGCTGGATCGTAAGCATCTTTACCGCGGGTACGCAGTATGGCCTTCTGTTTGTCGCAGGGGATACGTCTTCGTTCAGACGGCATCAGTGGTCCGCTACTGCCCTCAAAGTTTAGTTTCTTGCGATCCGACTATTAGGCCGCTATTTCCTCCGCGGAGCAGCGCAACTTCATCTCGGTCTCGTAAGCGATTTGTTAGACTCGTGTAAGTCGCGTTCGAATTTCGCTTTCGATTCGGCTGAGTGCGAGTCGCATGATAGAGCGCGCGAGTATAGGGTTTTGTCGCGCATGGGAGTGCGTGTTTGCTTTGCTCGCGATTTTATCTATTTGCTTAGCGTTGCGTACAGTAAAGTAGAGCTTAGTTTCGCGCGTTATATTTGTCTTTGCAAGACACTAACTTTATAACAAAGTGTCAGTAGATTCTCTTATCATTCGTACGTCGGCTCCAAGTTAGAGAAGCGTATCTTAGAAACAGAATACAACAGTAGGGTTAAGCATCGTTGTACAGTTTTGTGAACCGAAATCCATTCCATGTTCTCTTAAAGTTTCTTCGAGAAACTTTAAGGGCGTAGAATGGCTTTCGGTGGGTCTCGGCGCGTAGTCACCTCCTCGTGGTGAGACCTGGTAATTGGTATCGTTTTCCAAAGAATGAAACGTCTTTCGAAAACGATACCAAGCTGAGAACTACGCATTAACGTATAACCTTTATATTTTAGTTTATATTTCACCTTAGACTTTCGTTTACATGCTTCGATCTTAGATTACATCTTACAGCTACCAGTTTCCAAGAGTGATCGACTTCGATTTCCAAATGCATGTTACACGTATCTTTGACCGTGTTAATATTTTGCAGGCTGTGCATTTCTACTTTAATATTGTATTAATATCGATTAGAGAACTGTGTATCGTATGATTTAGACTGTTAGGAATTTGGTCTACGGTGAAGCTTTGTTAGTTTCGTGCTCGTGTGACTCAGTTTGTCATACGTGTAAAGTATCACGCGTAATATTTCTACATGTTTTGAACATATTTTGCGGAAAGAGATGTTTATTGTACGTGCATCTTACGACGTGGCAATACACAGCAGCTATATCTGTAGGCGAATACGCGTACGCGTTCCCGAAACATTGCTAAGTGTTTGTAGGAGCAACTTAATTTTTATGTCACTGCTCTTTTATACGTTTCTTTCCGTTTCAGTCGCTATGACTTGCGAGTGTGGTACCGCCACGTTACAATCTTGCGACTGCGTTAGTAAAGAGCGTGCTAAACATCTTGTATATTGTCGTACATTTGTATTTATTGTAAATATATCGTGCTGCTATTTGTAACATAGTGTCCATGTATTGAGATGTAATGTAGCGACACTGACAAAACATAGAATAGACTATGCTCATATATTGTTATACGAAATCATTAGGGTGCTACCAGGCCCCCTTGCTAAACGAAAACAGCAGCGTTTCTAAAACGATAGAATTTCTGAATAAACAATACGATAAATAACTGTCTCCGATATACGCGCCGCGATATATAATAGTTAGATTTAAAGTAACGTGCAAACAAGCATATCTTCATATGTACTGCACTTCTATCATTGATTCCTACGCGTTACTCCTTACTTATTTTCACGCGCCTTTATGTAGTTGTCTGTAAAGTTAAACGACGAAGACGAGATATTATAAAAATCAGATAACCACCGCCTAAACACGAGAGGACGATACTTTTGTCACCGTCATCGGCGAGTCGACGGCGGCGGCTACTGCTGCGAAAATTGCAGTGTGCGTATACGCACGTGAACAGAAAAACCGAGTCCCAAAACTGAAGTCGGCCTCTTCGAGGGCAACAAGATTGTTGCTGTGGGTTTAGGCGGCGTCATTGCTATCGGGTCTACTGGTGAGAAAATCAGGCTGAATAAAAAAGGATTTCCTATATACCGTCGAGCGCGGACTATGCAGAGCCACCTGGTCGTTCCTTGCCAGTGTGCGTCCGCGTTTCAAAGTGCTTGCTAGGTTTCGGCTTCTAGGTGTCAGATTCCGATCAAACGCGTGTCAGAGTAAAGGGCCCGCTTCCCCCTGCAAGAGGCACGCGACTTCATCACAGTAGCACTTCCGGTTCGGATTTTATCAGCGATTCTTTCCTTATACTACATTCTTTATATATTCTTTCGGGCGCGCACCGTGGAGAGCATTTCCAGGTGCGTTCCATGACAATGCGCGTACACGAATCGGAAAAGTAGTCATATCTCGGCTTCTGCACGTCCGATTCCGATCGGCGAGTAGTCATATTAAAGGGCACATTTCGGTTTTTGGTGGCTTCCTCTGCGTCGCGAGCTTATATTCCGATATCTAAGCATTTTTCTAATCACATCGAGATTGGTGTCTTGACGCGTCATACGAAATTTCGTATTTTTCGTACACCGATGCACGTATTCGATTAAAACCACGCGATTGTGGTTTGCTACACACCGTGGTTTCATTTTAGGTCAGCCTCGAGGGAAAGAAACGATTAGGAACCGATATCTAAGCATTTTTTCGTGGTATCGATAATGGCGTCTTAACGCGGCACGCGTCGATCGTTACTGACCGTTATTTAGTCGTTTCCCGCGTAAAAATTGCGAATGCGCAGTCTCGTGCAGTTTCGTGCCCGCACAGTTTAGTGTTACGTTTGACTAGGAGCACGTTTGTATTGGACGACGAGAAGATTATTGTCGTTCATTGAACGAAATATTTTAAAAAAGCTAGGTTACTGTTTCATTTATTCTAAACCTAATTCTACTATTAACTCCTTCTCTACCTCATCCGTACTTCGAAATTGTTAGCGGAGAAAAATAGATATCATAACAATTTTGCTGTACAATTGATTCGCGGCATTTTCTCGCGCTTGTACGTCTAAATTTTTTAACGCATTAAAAAAATACATTTCGATGCCTGTACACGTAATGCCACGTAAATGTGCAAAGCGTAAATGAATACGTTCGGCAGTATAATGTATCTCTTTATCGAAAGCTAACACCGTACTACTGCAAATGTGTTTTTTATTTACACGAAATGTATAACGTATTGTATTCATCGTTACAACAAATTTCTAAGAGCGCAAAATAGCGTCCTTCTTTAAAACTGCTCTTCTCTTCAGACGACGATATCTCGGCAACCTAAAGTCGAATTGATGTGAACCAAAAAGTGGTTTAAATGGGAAGGTTCACCAATTATGGTGGTGCAGTGATTTTGAAAACGTTCATGCAGCTTCAAAATGGCGGCGAGTTAAAGTTTGAAACGTTTTAATAGATGTTTTGGGGTTGGTCAGGAACGAGTAAAACGTGCGCTTCTCTTTCGATAATCATATTTTTCCAATAAAAAGTAGAATTTAAATGAAACAAAAAAGATTTTAAAGAGAAAGTTTCCCTATTTTTTATACGCTAAGGTGAATGCAAGAATTATAATAACTATGAGTACTACGGAGGGCGTATGAAACACTCGGATTTTATTCGAGGTCGGTATTTCAGAGCATGTGACACGAAGTCCCATATGATGATAGGGCTATCCTGTACCTCGTCTGTGCTATCGCCTAATGCACATTTTTGTTCCAGGATTCGAGGGTCGCATGGGCTGTTACCATTTTCACGTAAATCTCAACGTTACCGATTTTAACATTATTAGCGGTTAGAATTGAAACTAAATTTAGCCATGGAATCGCAAGAGAAATATAGGATAGGTTATTATAAACAATCTAAAGGATTATTTGGATATCCGTGTTGCACTCGCTGAGGAATAGTTGATCCTGTGTCTCCTCTGTGCTGGAACATCTGTAACTAAACTTCTCGGCTTCTAGTGGGTCGATTTCGACGCCCCTTGGATTAACTTAAAGAGGAAAGTCCCGAGAATATTATCATACAGTCTTTTGCAACTAGCCCTCGCAGTTCATTTGTTATAAACAAATATATAGCTCGCCGTGGTGGTACCTCTTCCACGCGTTACCGCACATGACAAGTATCTTGTAAGAGCATCGTCAAAGTTGAAGCCCTCAATTCAATTGTAACACCCGTTTGTTTATAAGGATATTGTAGCATTTTTGTAAATTGTACTCTAAGAAAGCTTAAATAAATGCCCAGTTAAACATACATTAATTGTTCAAATGATTCTTCACCTGTCCACCTATCCTAGAACGACCAATCCGAATCCCTAAAAGAGTAGTTTCGCGGAGGAACATTAATAGAAAAGTTCCGAAACGAGAACCTCTAAAATATAGTCCTGACCAAGCGTAAATTAGATGTAAGCTTAAAAATTTAAATACGAAGTCATGAAAACGCTGGCAGTTCCTGGAAAATGACGTCACTTCTAGGATGCGCAGAAATTCTTGGAAATGACGTCACCTTGCCATAATCGCCGGATACCTTCTCGCAACTCATATTCGCCTAATACAAAGTCGTCAAATCGACCCAAGTTTTACTCGAAAACCTGAGACACACGTCAGTTCCTGGAAAATGACGTCATTTCTCGGACGCGTCGAAATTCTAGGAAATGACGTCATCTTGCCATGTTCACCGGATACCTCCTCGTAACTCATATTCGCCTAATACAAAATTGTCAAATCGCCAAAGTTTTACTAGAAACCCTGAGTAACTCGGCAGTTCTTGGAAAATGACGTCACTTCTCAGAATCGCCAAAATTCTTGGAAATGACGTCACCTTGCCATGTTAGCAGATACCTCCTCGCACATCATATTCGCCTAATACAAAGTCACCAAATTGGTCGAAATTTTGTTGGAAAGTCTGAGAAACCCGGCAGTTCCTGGAAAATGACGTCACTTCTCGGATGCGCCGAAATTCTTGGAAATGACGTCATAGTTCGAAACTTTTAGTCGACCTCCTGGCACCTTATATTGTCCTGATACATGGTCCCAACTTTTCGAAAAATTGGGAAACGTGGTATCAGGAGCAGGAGGTGGCATAAAGTTTTTGGCTGTGACGTCATTTCCAAGAATTTAGGCAATTCCCAGAAATGACGTCATTTTCCAAGAACTGCCGAGTTACTCAGGCTTTCCAACAAAATTTCGGCCAATTTGGTGACTTTGTATTAGGCGAATATGATATGCGAGGAGGTATCTGCTAACATGTCAAGATGACGTCATTTCCAAGAATTTTGGCGATTCCTAGTAGTGACGTCATTTTCCAAGAACTGCCGAGTTTCCTAGGCTTCCCAGTAAAATTTCAGCCAATTTGACGACTTTGTATTAGGCGAATATGATATGCGAGGAGGTATCTGCTAACATGGCAAGGTGACGTCATTTCCAAGAATTTTGGCGATTCTGGGAGGTGACGTCATTTTCCAAGAACTGCCGAGTTTCCTAGGCTTCCCAGCAAAATTTCGGCCAATTTGACGACTTTGTATTAGGCGAATATGAGTTGCGAGGAGGTATCTGGCGAACATGCAAGGTGACGTCATTTCCACGAATTTTAGTATTTCTCGGAAGTGACGTCAAATTCCTGGAAATGCCGAACGTGTTAGACTTCGACATAGTTTTACGTGACTTCGGCAATCTCCTGGAACTTTGCTTTTTCGACTTTCGCTACTTATAACTAGTTTAATAGTGTGCAGGGCTATTCTTTAGAGTTTCTCGCTTCGGAACTTTTCTATTTAAAGTTCCTCCATGATACTTCTCTTTAAAGGATTTGGAGGGGTTACTCTAGGATCGCTTGACAGGTCAGAAAATGTTTAAACTATTACGTGCTTTTAACTGAGCATTTATTAACTTCTTGGTAAAGTACAAGTTACAAAAGTGATCAAATGGTCTTAAAGATTAACGCCTGTTACACGTTGCCTTAAACTGTATTACGCTGCTTCTTTATAAGTTCTTTGTACGTCGCACTGTTGTAACCATTCTGGGATAGGAGTAGCCGACCCCTGCTTCGGTGCAACAATTTTCAAAGAAGTTAATCCTCGTTTCATCGCGCTGCGGAATGGTGATCCGACGCGCAGCCACGGAAATAGCTTGTCGCTCGCTTCTTTACGTCTCTTACTCTGTTCAACTCCTGGTCACCGTTCACACGTGGCTCCTATTCGTTTTCGAAGAGAACTCAGCCTTTTGAAATCGGTAAGGTGGAGAGTGACGCGAGCGCTCGAATCCTGGAACAAAAATATGCATTAGGTGATAGGTCTATCCTGTACCTCGTCTGTGGTTGCGTATCGCACGACTTAGTTACAATTCCCAGCGTTTTAAAAGCACAGTTGTCTTATTTTAATCTGAACCGGTAATATCGCATATGACACTAAAATGGTAAAGGGAGCCAAGTAACGCTAGGTGGACCTCTGATGATTCTATATGGGAATGGATAGTCTATTCTACACTTCGCCAATGGTATCGCGTTCACTCGAATGAAAAAAATGTTCGAAAGTTCATTCTGAGATATTATTTTAGCCGTGATTGAAATCTAATCGATCATTGGTTAGTGGCACGCGTAAAGGTGGTAATATTGAACTTTCTTTATGTTGCGTGCATTTCGATTTGATTTACTATCCGGTTCCTTCGAAATATCCTGTGAAACATTGTGACATGTTAAACGGGGAATGAATAAAAGTATCAGCTGAGATAAAATAATATTAATTCACCATGGCCGATTCGTCTTATGAAAAGGGGCTTACGGAACTTTCGAAAATGAAGGTAACCCAAATTGTTTCTTGTTGATACGATCCTATATCCGGGAAACTAACCTCGAACTTAAGGGCAACTTTTACTGATGTAATGTAAATTAATTTTATTTGCAGTAGCTTTTACGTAGCACGCGTAATCGTAGATAAGTGCAATCTATGTTCTTACTTTAAACGTATGCTATTACGAAAAAAAAAAGTTTGCGGATATCGGGATTACGAATTTGATTTATGTATAACTATAGATAAATATTGTTGAACAGGTTGCAGATCTAAAAATTGAATTGAAGCAAAGGGGACTTCCCACTACTGGTAATAAAAATGAGTTGGTCGAAAGGCTCCAGTTAGCAATTCATGGGGGTATATACTTTTGAATGACTTTTCCACTATGTGTTTCTACTGTGCATGGATATTCTGTATTGATCAAATGATGTTTTCATTGTCAGATTCTGCTTTATCCTTGGATGAAACTACAGAAGAGATTTTAGACGAAGATGCAGTCCTTGGTGTAAGCAAAAGGATAAACTTGATATGTTAATTAATTTTTAACATAGCCATCCATAGTAGAGGTGTCCAAGTACTCAAATATAGAAACCTAGTCATGCTTGGTTTGAATTGTTTAAATCAAATCAAGTATTCGAGTATTTAAGCAAACTTGATTATTGAAGCAAGCTTAAATTATCAAGCAATCTATTACCCGAGTAAACTTGATCATGTATCCTTCGTATTCATTTAAATATTCAAGCTGTTTAGATAATCGAATACTTGACTTGGTTTGAAAAAACGAGTTTTGGCTTGCTTTGAATTTCAAGTACTGGAACATATGACAGTACAATTATAAAAGTGACATCTGATGAAACAGGATGAAGAAATAGAAGAATTATCGAGTAAACCTGACTCTCAAGAAGTTAGTGAAAAAAGGAAACTGTCCACTGAGAGTAATGTAAGTGCGAAGAAAATAGTTCTAAACCGAAAGCCAGTGATAGAGGAAATAAAAAATGAACAATCAGAGAAGATTGAAGCTGATACAAAAGCTGCTAGCGATGCTGCACCGCCGGAGAAAAAAATTATTAAATTATCAGAGCTTGGTATCAAAGAGGTACTAATTCATTTATATGATTTTTTAATACATTATAAAAGGATAAAGTATTAATGTGATTTACCTTATCGGACAGAGATTAGAAATGAGGGCTAAGAAATTTGGATTACCATTATCAGAAGCTGCTAAAAAGGAAGCTAGGTCAGCCAGATTCAGTGTTAATAATCAGAACAATAAATCAGCTGCTTCTGTGAAAACGCCTGTGGTATATATATATATATTTCTATTTAAAACGGAAGTACGAAATTTTATATTTTTTTCGTTTTTGTAATATGCACGGTTAATTTGATTCCTTTGCAGCATACGACCTATGAGGTTCTTAAAAAAAGAGCAGAAAGGTTTGGCACCTCTGTCTCTAGTTTAATGGAAAAGGTAGTTGACTAAAGAAAAAAGTTAAAATTTTGTTGCGTTACGTCCAAACGGTAATTCTATTATGAGATATATAATTTTGTTTCAGGCCGAATTAGAAGCAAGAATAGAGAAAAGGAAAGCTAGATTTGGTGAAGTGAAACCCGCAAATGACAAAGTATTTTTGAATAAAGTTAAGATTGAGTAAAAACAATTGAAGATTGTTAAAACGATATTCAGTGTTATATACCAAAACGGCAACTTAGACTACAAACTTTACTTTTAAGTTTTCTTATTTCCAACACACGACCATTGTATACAAAATAAAACATCGTATTTGTTATAAAATACTTTGCACGACGAATTTACGATTTTTCTTTTTTGCTGTAATATTATCTTGAATATCCGACGTATATTCGGTATATATTTCTCTGTTCCCGAATACTTACGAAAAATGTACAAAAGTAATTTGATAATTATATTTTTTATTTAATCGAAGTAATTACGAAACGAACGTAAAAGGTAAATATATACACTTAAGAAGAGCATGTTATAAAACAACGGAGCATTGTGATATTATTTTTTTTCATTTGAAATGAAGGGATTAATATGGTTTTTACCGCAAATTAAGTATAACAACACCCAGGCATTCGTTTTAAAATAAATAATTGACTCAAAGTATACCTATTTTATAGTATCGAAGTTTTGTATTATACTTGAATGCAACCGAATAAAATTGTTCTTCTATCACAGGCACGTGTTGAAAAAGAATAAGGAACATCCCATGATATTATTTCAATATATTGAATTTTATTACAAAATGTATTTAGGCTACAACATGTAGTATAATAATTGCGTTTGGTCTAGACCCTTACGAAAAAAGAAAAGCTAAACTGCACCACATTTACTGTTGTCTCAACAAGACACTTCGTCCGTTTACGTTTCAAGGAAACACTTATAAATGCGAAAAAGTTTAGTACAGGTGCGAAAATCAACGTACCTCTTCTTCCTTCTTTTTTTTCTTTCTTTTGTTTTGTTTTTGCTTGTTTGTAAGTTATGCAGACCACGTTTTGATACGTTTATCCAGTTTTGAGATCGAATCACTTGTGTTATCACAAATATATCCTATACGAACTATACGAATTTTTCTAAATGCGGACGTGCCATGCATAAAAGCAATACAAATATATATGAATATATTATATATATATACATATCTTTTTGAAAAAATCGATTTCACGTATGTAGTGCTTCTTCTTATCTTTTTTTCTTTTTTGTTCACTTGTTTGTTCAGAGGAATTAAAAATCGGATAAAAAACGAGTCTTCGGACATATCGACGAAGTTTTCAAACTTTTCTTTTCTTCTCTTCTTTTTTCTTTTTTTGTTGCCTTTTTCTTTAATATAAATACGTGTATGATTATCGTGTTATCAAAGATTAGATTTCCAAATTGTGGAAAGTGACGTAGCTATAAATTGCGTATATAAGAATGTTTTACACACGGTTCTAATGACCATTCGAGTATTCGTGAAAAAACATACAAGTAGATTACAAATTCGCATTTTCCTTGAAGCGCACCCTAAGAACGAATGGTCCAAAGACACATTATGTTACATTTAAAGAAGACAATAGAGATTGTACATTAAACAGTATACAACCGAAATATATCGTATAGATGTAAAAAATAATAAAATTATCGGTAGTAAACTCTCTATTACATTATATGTCGTGTAATGTGTGTGTGTGTGTCTATAATCGTTCGAATTCGGTCGTTAAACGTTCGACGAAGTAAAGGAAACTATCCCAAGCAGCTAATCCTAAGATAATGTATTTCCTTTTTTTTTATTTTTATTTATATAACTTCTATTTATATTAGGTATGCACGTACGTGTGATAACTAAACAGATACATGATTTTTTTGTGACGCAAAGACACTACCAGCTTTGCGGATCGATCAAAGAGCAGGAGGCTGTTGTGTACACGTGAAACAAAAATTAAACGTTAAACTTAAACGCCACAGTTTTCTTTAATTCTTTACTTTTCCTTTTCGTCTCTTTCTTTCTTTCATTCTTTCTTTTTTCTTTTTGCACATAATCGTATCTGTTCAGTGAATCACTCAATCCAATGAATCTCATTTGTATCCACTTTTTGATCAAAGAAAGCAGCAGCATTATTCGGCCAAAAAGTAGATTCAACGAAAACAAATTTTTCAAAGCTGCACTATAGGCACGAGCAACTCTGACCTTGGGTCAAGTTCATAATGAATCTCTAATAATACGAAACATTCGTATAATATCTTAATTAATTCTTTACACTTTTTTATTATTATTGTGTATATATATGTATATATCTCTTTCTCTTTCTCTCTCTGTGTGTGTATATATATATATATATATATATATATATATATATAATTATTTCTCCTTTTCTTAAAAGCTTGAAAATCGCCATAAAAAGTTCTCCAGAAAAAAAGAAAAAAAATAAGAAAAATTTCTTAGTTTTCACCAACACACGGTTGCACATGCCTAGAAAAAAAAAATCATATACATTCACACATAAGTAGGATACATATAAACTATGTATTCGTATAATTGCACGCCACAATAGAATAAAAATTGATTTCTTGTTTTCCATTAAACTATTCACCGATTATCTACAAACACGCTTAATGTCGCGTTCGTCAAATTTCTCTCACTTTCTTAGAATTGGACTTAGCAGCCTCCTGTTCTCTAACGTGTAACTATATATCCAAATGTTTTATTCTTCTTTAATATAATTATCAAGTAAAATTTGTAAAATACAATATATATACTACCTATCGTAAATTCTTAATTCTTTTCTTTATAAATAATTATAGTAGTAGTCTTCACACCATTTGTTAATTTATTATAATCGGATGCCGTTCTTTTCGTTTTTTTTTCTTTTAATTTAAATATTACATTTGTGCCCTTTGCACTAATTCACTTTATAGTATTCTGCGTGACTGTGTATATATAATACATGTAATATAATCTAAAGGACTTATTGTATTTACATATATACATGTAACAACGGCGCGTAGTCCGAATTTGTTTATAATCTTTTTTCCATTTTCTTTTCCCGATTACTACCAAGATCGACTTCTTTTTAACAGCAAACGTTTATCTGGGAAAGGACATCTACACATCTACAATGGATTTGGAAGTAACTGTGCACGAATTTCATCTGTGAATACTACAATGAATGATTAGTTAAAATTCTGGTCAGATCTTTGTATAATCCTTCCTCTAGCGACACGCAACTCGGCGTTGCTTCTAGCGGCTGGTCGTTTGCTTCATATAAATTTAATCAAACTCGAACTAATTACAAAAAGCTTACAACTCTTAGGAAATAGGCTCCATTGTTAGCGATTAATATATATTTCTTTTTCCCATCGTTCTCACTTGGCCAACCTTGGATTTGATTTCGGCGGCCCCCCCCCCCCCCCCTTTCTTTTCTCTTCCGAAAGTACAAAGGATTCCAACAACTTTTTGCTTTAGAGGTCAAAGAGGAAGACAGTTCTAATTCTACGCTTTTTTTTGTTGCCTTACACGGTTTAAAACAGTACAATACGCGTATAAAATAACGCTAAAACGTACATCATCGTAATTGTTATGTAAATATCCTTTTTTTTTTCGCCATTATTTCAAACATTTCAATGCCCCGACACATATATGTATAATATATATATAATATATATATATATATCTACCTTTTTTATTTACGATTACATTTTACACGGTGCTAACTTCTTTTTATGTTTCTCTTGTATTTGTCCCTCTCTAGCAAAAGTTGCGATCTTACCTGGGCCGTTTAAAATACCATTGTCTAATGCATCCTATATAACGATTCAGGGTTGGCCAAGATCTCACTCATGCTACGAATCAAGATCATCTTCTCTCTGGCTACTGAAGTATGATACTAAACCGCCGAACTCTCCGGAGCCTTCCTCGTCGTACTGTTTATTCCCAGCACCGGCATCGTTCGGATGCGTTTGTTGTTGAGGCGGGGGCTGAGGGGGTGGCGGCGCTTGAATGGGTGGTTGATTATCCGCGGGGGACGAAAAGTGATCCGCAGGATACGGTGAGCCTTGATACGCTGCCGCGTCGTCCGCGGTCGACATCGGCGGTGGAGGTGGATAGGCACCGTAGTGATAATTGGGGGGAGGTGGAGGGTGATACGGTGAGAAATTACCAGGCGGTCGATTGGGAGGCGGTGATGGTTGTTGCATGTTATGATTAACCGGCGAAGCATTGGTGAAAGGTGGCATCTGATGCCTGGGACCCATTGGATTGTCTGAAAACCTGGACATGGGAGGCGCTCCTCGTACGTAAGGGGGAGGTGGAGGAGGCGTGGGACCGCCTTTGGCTAGAGGACTTCCGGCGGCCGGTGGAATCATCGCAGGTCCAGGTCCAAGCGGAGAACTGCGATCTCGATTGTTGATGGATATCGGTCCACCGCCCGATGGAGACGGATCCATCGGATGATGCGGCGTGTGATACATCTGCGGACCAGGCACCCTCATTCGCATCGGTGGAGTTCCTGACCTCACAGCCGCGAAGTGAGGTGGCATGGAGGATTGCCCTGCTTGCCTATACGGGGAAGGAATTCTTGCACGTGGTTGCATTTCGTAACCCGTCCTAGGTCCGGCCATCATTTGACCTCCAGAATTTGGCCCTCCGAAATATTTGTGTCCCATCGCTGCGGCCGCAGCGGAGAACGACTGCGGGCTACTCGACACTGGTTGAGATTGAAGCATCCTGGTGATAACGGAAGACTGTTGGTTAGGTGGTAACGACGGATAAACGGACTGTGAGGTCGGAGTTTGCGAGGCTGGTGGTCCTTGAGTCGTAACAACAACGCCAGCGGGTGGTGTGGACGGAGCCGAACCGGAGGTGCTACTACCTGGTGTAGGAAGAACATTCGGAATTTCACCAGGTTTCATGTCCGGATTTGAGTCGGTGCCCATTCCAATTAAACCAGCATCGGCAGCAGCTTTTGCTGCTGCTTCCGCGGCTCTAGCTGCTTCCAAAGCAAGAGTCTTCTTACCCTTGCCGCGGCCTTTTCTTTTAGGTTTCATCGGTGATCCATCCGGGTTAAAAAGCTGTCCATCCGGTCCTGTCATCATAGGAATGTGTCCCTCGCCTGTCCTCTCCGCGTCAGGCGTCATCACCGCTGACATGCTGGGGCTGATACTAGACGACGACATGTTACTTGCTAGATTTTGTGGCACGCTGGTGGATAAACTAGTGGTGGTATCCAGATTCGGAGCCCCATCCCTACGCATCTGTTCTGCAAGAATTTCGGCTTTACTGCGACGACCTCGTTTCTTTTTCTTTGGTACCTCCCCATCGGTCCCCTCGGGCGCGTTAGGATCTCGTTGCCTTTCAGCTGCTAGTATCTCCAATGCTTTCAACCGCGCCTTTTCCAACTTCTTTGCCTCCCGTTCTTCTTTCTTCTTCTTCTTCGCGATTTCAATAGCTGCGAGCTCCAACTGCCGCCTGCCGTATTCTTCGTCTTCCAACATCATTTGCTCCAGCTGTTCGTCGTCTAATTCGGCTAGCTCGCCGGGTCCGAGTCCCGTTAAGGAACCTTCCGGAACGTCTCCGGTAAAGGAGCCTGCTACCGACATAGCCGTGCCGCTCAATCCTACGTTCTCGGAAAGATTGTCGTCGATTTTCGCGTCTATCTCTACTATAGGATTCTCCATAACATTCGCTATGATATCCTTCTCCCCATCTTGGTCATCTCTTTTTTGAATAACAGAACTGAGCAAGAAACTTTGCTTGCGCGACTTGTTTTTACTTCCGGGTTTCGGGCCAGGCTTTTTTCTCTGCTTCGGCGTTCCATCGTTTATTATTTTCCGTTTACCACCGGGACTCTTGCTTTTTCTGGGTTTTCTATTTTTTGGCGATTTATTTTTTAATTTATGACCATCTTTTTTGGGATTATAAATATCGCCTATAAGGTGACATTGTATATTAATCCACGATATTGGTACCATTTATGCTTGATATTAATATATACTTTTTCTCAATTACCTGAATCTGAATCTTTCTCTGCATCTTCATTCAATTCTTCGCCCTCATTTACAATAAACTCATCCTCACTTTCTCCCGTCCTTCTTAACGCCTTCTTTAACTCCTATAATATCGCGAGAATTATTGTTTTACCCGCAACTTTCTACGACACGTAACGCAAGGATATTAAATATGTTACCTCTTCGCTATCCGACGCTATTTGTTCTTGGTAATTAATTTTCCTACCGCGAGTTCTTCTGCTTAGTATTTCCTCTTCTTCTGGTTTGTTCTCATCCGGAAGGCCACCGTATATGATCTGAAAACGTAATTCAATTTATACAATCAAAATATCGTATGCTATAGTATAGAAAACGTACGATAAAATCAACATACTTTTCTTCGAATCGTTGGAGTCTTCTTTGTTTTTGATGAATATTCCTGCACGTAGTTAAGAAGAGACATAAAATTAAAAAATAAAAAGAATGCAGACATTTCAATCTAATAATAAATCATAAACGCTCGTGAGCTTACCTTCTTTCTCTTCGGTTGCGTTATTTCTTCCAGTGGTAAAGCGGCGGGTAGTTCAGCTATGCCTGGGTTTACTTCCCCTAATTTTTCTTCTTGTTTTAGGTCGTTAACATTTTTGTTCTCACTATTTTCAGCGAAACTATCAGCTTTAACATCCAACTCTTCGGACACCGCGGGTTTGCTATTTTCTAATTGCGGTTGCGTTTCGCAAGAAGTTTCGAGTTTCATTTCCTCGTTCGATTCTTCATTTTCGCTTTGATTATCAGATTCGATTATACGTTTTCTCTTTTTTTTCTTTCTGCTCTTCGTCTTGGGTACTGCTTTATACCTAGTTGTCGGTATGGTTCTACTTCTGAAATCAAATTTGAAAATCATAGTACACGTAACCAAATCGTAAATTAATCACTGGCGAGGAGGAGTATTAATTACTTAACGATGAGAGTATCTTACTTTTTCTTTTTCTGTTGCCACGAATTATCGCTGTCCTCGTTATCCGAATCCCACGTAGATCGAGATTTCTTTCTCTTTGGTCTGTCACTTTCTTCACTGTCGTCATTTACTGTAAAACGGTTATTATTCAAATTCACCTTCGCTCTTTATTAAATCTTATTATCAGGCTGCGCATTTTTACGCAAATTCATTCTTTTCCAAGTTCGATGAAGTATAGTCTAAATCGAAGGTCGCTTCACCCTCTGAATATCGTAAAAATAATCAAAACTACGAAAAACGTAACAAAATTATCTCGTCTCTGTAAGGTAAAATTTACCTAGCAAATTGTATTGTAATTTAATGTTTCAAGCAGCTCTTAGAGCTCTCTAAAAAAATCTGAAATTCCGCTATGCAGAAACACGTTATACGACGCAGGACTATTCCGATTTTATTCGAGTAAGATGTGCCCAAAACTTTGCGTAAACCTAGCGTTACACGTTTGCTCGCTATACTCACTGAAATCGTCGTAGCGCGTAGTTCTTGCCCTCGTACTTCTTCGCACCGATCGCGAATCACCCTTTTTACCGCGACGTTTCACATCGGCGAAAGTACTTTCGTCGGAAGATGTCATATGATCGTCAAAATCTTCTTCCTCCTCGGAACTCGATCCTTTAAAGTCTTCATCACTTTCCGGGTCATCTTCGCTGCTTATGTCAAGACTATTCAGTTTCCGGTGTTTCTTGCGCGAGAGGAATTTTTTTACCACTCCTTTGTGCTCTTCTTCTTCCTCATCGGCGCCATCCTCTCCTTCGACCTTGTACTCCTCGTCGCTATCTTTCTCCGACTTTCTGTCAACGTCGCCTTTATTCGCTGCAGCTTCTGCCATGCTTAGCACATCATTCTTAAAATGAAGCTGCAAACAGATGCTCGTTGAAAAAAACTTGAAACATAAATTGACGGTAAGTCGAAGTATAAAATACACAGAGTGATCTTTTTTACCTGCGCCTCTTCTTTCCCTGCATTTACAATAGTTGCAATATCTTTCCCTCTTCCTTGATTACCAGCTCCCTGAACAGCTTCCACTTCGTCTTGAATGGCAGCATTAATCATCGCGTCATAATCGTTGAACTTGTATCTGTTAGCGCAACGTCTTTCGCGTAATTGGTACACCGGTTCGCTTTCTTCGCTGCTGGACGTTTCTGAACTCGAGGAAGACGAAACCGATGAAGATTCTATAAAGAGAAAATACGAAATGTTAATTTAAAACGGGTAAATTAACGGGTATACACGAAGATACCGTAAAAAGATGAAAGTTACCATTGTCGGATTCTTGGCTAGACGCTTTCGACCCTTTTGGATGACGTTGCGATTCATTTTTGTGAAGAACGTTATCTAAACTTATACCGACAAACGCTAGCCTCTTCTTTCTCAAAACCTCGTTCTCGTGTCTTTTCGTCAGCTGATCGTACGTTTTCAAATTTTCACGTAATTTGGTCACCAGCAAGTTCTAAAATTAAGTAACCCCCTTTGTGGCAGGAAATTCTCGATCGAATAGCTCACTCCAGCGGATTGCTAAGAGTAAAAACTTACATGTTGACACGGAGGACAGAACCAGTCGCCCTCTGGTATTAGCATAAGCGCAGGTCTAAGACAAGAACAGTGCCAGCCTTTGTCACAAGAATCGCATAAAAGAATCCATTCTGGATGATCCGCTTTGCCACATTTTTGACAAGCGTACTCATCGTCCGCTTCTTCGATATCGCTTGTAGCTATAATCGAAGAATGTTGTTTTACAGAAGCACAACCGAGTTTTACGTACTTTTTACCATTAAGTCTGTACATCGTACGGGCACGTGAAAAATCTTTATGCAAATTCTGGTTTCTTCAAAAGCAAAAATAGCAACTAGTTTCACCTTTTAAATATTGTCATTCTTTTCTTAAATTTGAATGTTTTATATATTTCTCTAAGTCATATTTATTCTCTACCTGCGTTCGTGTATTGAAATTCCCCATAAATGCATAAAGATCCGCATCACTGGTCTATACGGTAAATTAATAATCTTATTAAAAGCAAAAGGACTCGTATTTTATCACGAACAGTACGAAGAGAACAGCGGGCCTCTAACATTCTACTCGTGCAATAGTGAGAATAATATTTTTTCACCCGTCTACCGAAGAGTCGAGTAACGCCAAAGTACCTTTTTGTGCAGTTCTTGCTCGTCTTAATGGTTCCGATTCTTGATCTTTTTCAAGATCGCTTTCCGGTGAAAATTCATGGTCGCTTTTAAAGAGCAGAGATCCTTCGCTTTCTATCTCTTCTTCTTCGTCCTCCTCTTCCTCGTTTTCATTCTCATCGTCGCTGCTAGAACCCGAAGAACTCTGCCACGGATTCGACTCGTTAAATTTGGCCAACATTTTCTTCTTTTTCCTTTTTCTTCGCTTCCTCTTTGATTTTTTTTCTTTCTCTATCTCTTTTATTACAACTTCCTCTTCGCTTTCAGGCTGAAAAAAGATGCAACAGTTGTACAACACGTTAACATTACCTACAAACATTCGCGCGAAATGGAAATGTACTTTTTGCTTCTTCCGCTTCTTCTTTTCCGTGGAATCTTTTTTCTCTTTTCTCTCGTTCGAATGCTCTTCATCGATCCTTCGTCTATCCGCTTCTTCTTTGATTTTCAATTGCGCTATTCTTCTAGACTGTCTTACAGGTGTTTCGTTCTGGTTTAGACCAGTCTGTGACTCGGGAAGAATATCTCTTCCTATTTCCAACCCCAGAACCATTTTCCCTATTGAACAGTATTATAAATTATTTGTATCGTATTTTACCTTCGAAGTACAGTACCGTTCATAATCATTTAAACAGCAGAGTTTTCCTTTTGAATTTTCCATCATTTCAATTTCTAAACGTTCGAATTCCCAAGCGTTTGGATTTCCGAGCCTTTAAATGTTCAAACGCTTGAATTTCCAAGGGTTTGGATTTTCGAGCATTTAGATTTTTAAGCTTTTCAATTCCCAAGTGATCGAATATCCAAACTTTTGTATTCTCAAACATCGTGAATTTCCAAGCGCTTGAATACCTAAGCCATCGTATTAACAGGAACGTACATCAACTTCTTAAGTGGTTCGAATAATTATAACCGCGGTACCGTATTTGAAAATCAGATAAAGGTAATAAAGAAAGACTCACTCTTCTTTCGTTTCTTCTGCGAGATCGGTGTCATATTCAACGCCTCATTATTACTCGGCGCTTCTTCGAGATGAACAACCTCAGGTGATACCTCGGAAGTTTGATTGCTCGGAAATTCGGTATTTTTCGGTCGAGTTACACGTCCGCTTCCCCTGTAACCGCGTCTTCGCCTTCCTCTAGGACGTCCTCTCGCTTTTCTCTCGATCGCGACCGAATGGGCAGTGCTTTGGTCATCGCTGGCATCTTTTAATTCGTGATCCTCCGATTTCTCCGGACTATATTTCACAGCCTCGTCTTCTGAACTAATCGTTACAACGCGACTTTCTTCCACGGATTTTCGTAATTGCCTGTCAGGCATACGTCTCGCGCGCAACTTTATCCGTTTACTACCCATTGTTTCTTCCACTTTTTTCTTCGCCCCCACATCCTCCGAGTTCGATTCATGGGAACTGTTACGTCGTTTGCGGGATACTTTCGGAGATTCGGTGGTATCTAGTTTCCAGCCATCATAAACAAGTTCAGACACTGGTTTTACTCGTATACCTATTCTTGGCCTGGAAGGCTTCTCTTCGGGCTGCTGGTCTTTTTCATCCGATTTCTTTAACGTATCATCGTCAGTACACGCTAAAGGATCCATTTCCTCGGCCGCTGTACTGAATACATTTTCTTCGTTATCCACTCCCATAGAATCGTCGGATTCCAAGGCGACCGTTTTTATATCGACACTTTGAATTTCTGCGGTTCCCTTTTTCTCGTCATTTTCCACTTTCGCTTTTTGTTCAACTTCCTTCATTACTACGTCTGCTGCTGTTGTATTATCACTGTCCTTAGTACTGTCCGACATTATATCCTCGCTTACTTTAGTTTCACTGGTTTCCTTTTCTTCAAAGTTATCCAAATTTTCGTCCAATTGCACTTTGGAATTCGTTAAAGCTTCTAATATCTGCTCGTGCGATTCTATGCACGGAGGCTTAGATTTGATTGGAGGAACATCTTGTATATCCGAGAAGTCGCTTAACCTTTTACTAGCTTCCTTCTTTATATCGTTCGTAACGGTTGTTGATTCCGATGCTGCTTCTTTTTGTTCATTGAAAATTGCCGAACTATCGTTCAACTCGTTGGAGACGGTATTCTTTTGATGGGATTCTATCGTTTTACTTACAACGCGAAGCGACTCGTTAAGCTTCTCGTGATTATCTACAATATTTAAGTTCTCCGATTTCTCAGATATAAAATTTACAAACTGCATATTATCCATAGGCTTGAAATTTTCCGGTATCGTCGAGATATTGTTTTTATATATTTCTGATTTACTTATACCTGAGGAGATATTGTCAAATTTGTCCAGTGCAGGGTGAATGGTTGTATCGATTTCGGGTAAATCTTTATTCGAATCATCCTCGCCGCGTAAATGCTTATCAAACTTATTTCCTTTGTCGCTGAATTCCGATAGCTCTTTTAACTTATTGCACGGTTCTATAATCGTAACTTCTTTTGCGTCGCGTTTTACTTCTTCGTTTTTCATAAATTTCACATCGTTATCCAAGTTTGTTACCAATTTTTCTTCCACGGGTTTTAGAGGCGGTTCTTTTAAATTCTCGTATGTTTCTTCGTTTTCAATATCGCTAATTTCGATTGCCTCTTTACGCGTCTCATCATCAATTGCATTTATAGGATCTAAAGTTGGAGGATCGTCGTTTTCCTCGGAAACTTCATTTACCACTTTCTCTGTAAGTTGAACCAAACCGTTATTTTCCGTTTCGTTTGCTTCGCTTAATAAATTATTTGCTTTGGTTAACGTCGAATTTATACTTTCTTTATTTTCTACATCCCTTTCGGAAGAACTCGGCAACAGTTCCGTTTTCGACGATTCCGTAATATTACTTTCCTCAGAGCTATTCGTATTTTCGTTCTCATTCGAGATTAATTTTTCACTCGAGTCATCTTTATTACTGCTAGCAGTGCACGCGTGTTCTTCTTCTTCGATTTTATCATTCATTATTTTCACCCGTTTATGTTCAGCCTCTTTGCTCGTTTCTTTTTCAATACTATTTTCCGATACTAATTTTGCTCCTTCACTGTCGTTTACCGTATCTTGTTGTAATTCATTAGATAATACTTCACCCTTCTTCGTTGAGTCTTCAACGATCTCATTCTCGTTTCGCTCGTCACTAGCTGCCGTTTCTTTCGAATTCGCGAACAAGGTATTTTCATTTTCAACCGACGCTGTTTGAGGTGTTTCGAAAACATCATCGCTACCATCGTTGGAATCGCTGCTTTCATAATTCGCAACCAAAGACTGTTTAATTTCATTCCCTTCCTGTACATTTGTAGGACTGGCATTTATTTGATTCAATTTCGTTTCATCCGTCTCTGATGTTTCGCTAACATCTTCTTGCCGGCCATCGTTTTCATTTTCTACAATGTTACTCACAGGGTTCAGCTGATTATTATCCTCAACGCATTTTCCACCATCTTCGCACTGATCCGTACTACTATCGCTTTCGTCCTGAATCTTTTTAGCTTCTTCCGTAATTTCATTCCCCGTTGCGGTATCAGATTTTTCCTGAATCTCAACAACGAAGTCGATGTCCTCCGTTTTTTCGCTTTCAGGAACAGCACCAAATTTATTCGTTTCATCGGAAGATGAACATAATTCCAATGAAACATCACGCGTATCCTCCTCCCTGTTGCTCGATAACTTCTCGTTCGAACACGCGTATTCTTCTTCGTCCAATTCAGCGGTTTCATTGGATTTTGATAATTTATCGTCGGTAATCGTATCTTTATTCGAATCTTGATCAACACAGGAACTTCGGTCTTCTAATGTTGCGGTAACAACTATATTAGATATATCGATTTCTTTTTCAGCTTCAACTGCGTCGGATTTGGATGGTTTAAAATTATTTGTGTCAGGTACTGTCTCTGGTAATACATTGTAAATAGGACATTCATCTTTAAAGGACAACTTCTCGGAGTTTGCTTGCACTTCAACGCTCTCCCGTACCGAAGCGTCTCGAGTGCAAGCATCGTCCGAGCTACTTATCGTAGGAACTAGTGCATCTTTGTTACATTGTTCAACCGATTCCGAACTAGTAACAGTAGAATTGTCGGTGAAATCTAATTCAGTATTAACATCAGGCACAGAGCTTTTGATAAACGAATCAACTTTCGCTACTTCGGAATCTCCAGAAATTTCATTACGTTCCGAAACGTCAACCTTTTCATCACCATCGCCGGAATTATGTACCGAATGCGCATCAGAATCAACCGAACTTTTCGCGTTCTCGTTATCAGGACTCGCCGATAGCTCCTCTTGGTTGTAAAATTCGGGGATGTTGTCGTTCTTGTCGTTCTGTTTGCTACCTTTAACAGACGAATCGGATTCTTTCTTAGAGCTGTCCTCCATCTGTTTTCCCGCCGAGCTATCAACCACTTCCTTGCAAGTTGCTTCTGAATTCCGAGCAACGGATGACGAACAGGAATTATTTAGAGACGCCGAATCCGTTTCAGACTTGCTCTCCTTTAGCGTCATTATATCGGATAATTTGCAATCGGCTTCGTCCACGGAACAAGCAGTCGGTGTTTGTTCCGTTTCGGTGATCTGCTTTTGCGAATTCTGCGGCTGCTTTTCCGATGTATTGCATTCCCCTTTTGATACTTCGCGCTGCGTCGATTCGGTAGCCGAACTAAGTTGCACCGTAGACGGCGTTACAATTGCATCGTCCGATTTCGTATCCGCCTGTTCTTTACTTAAATCGTTCGTACTGTGAGGTTGCGAAGTTGCATCCCATGCTTCTGCGTCTTCGGATTTTGTACACTCGTTCGTCGTATTCTCGCTACTAGAAATAGAATCTTGCACGCTGGTGCAAGGTTTACAATTTTCCTCTTTCGTCTCGGAATTAGACGAATTTATCTCCGCTTTTGGCATTGCACACGGCTGTTCGTGTGTAGAATATTTGGAAGAAACCGTTTGCTCCCATGCGTTGGTTAGCTCCTCGACATTATCCATTTTACTCTTACTACTATCGTCCTCGTCGCAAAGCGGACTATTACTTTCAGGTGTAAACGAGTTCACTTTTCCCGAGTTACTGTTCGTTCGGGTTGGACCAAAATCATTCGACTTGTAAGAAGAAACCATATCTTCCGTCGATTTGGAAGAGGAAACGCATTCGTACTGTACCGTGTCCGATTTGGATTCTATGGTGGTTGAAACTGTGTGATCGGATTGCGATTCGAATACTTCTGTTTTCGAAGTGTACGAAATACAATTGGGTCCAAAAAAAAATCTTGGTGGAGATGAAGCCGTTGGTTTA
This sequence comes from Eucera pruinosa, assembly GCA_028830335.1. Classification (NCBI taxonomy): domain Eukaryota; kingdom Metazoa; phylum Arthropoda; class Insecta; order Hymenoptera; family Apidae; genus Eucera; species Eucera pruinosa. The sequence goes on from JAMYCR010000003.1 coordinate 29,737,880, forward strand.
CATTCGTTATCCACTTTTTCCGAAGTACTCGTACTCATCTCGTGCGAAGCTGTACTATCGGAATCGCACGCGTTCTCCGAAATATTTATATTGTTCATCGATTGCGCGGTTGGCGTAGTTTCCGTACAAAATTCAAGCGTCTCCGACGTGTCTGCCTGACATAAAGATATAGACGAGTCGCATTGTACGGAACCTTGAGAAACGGGACTGTGCTTTTGTTTGACGGAATCCTGTTCCGCGATCTGTTGCGAATTTTCCGCCTCTACGTTTCTTCTCTCCTCTAAGGTTGAATCTTTAGTTCCGCTGGCGGAATCTTCGCGCTCGGTTTCAGTTTTCTTCTGTGATATGTCTTCTTCGTTTGATATGATACTACTGTCACATTCGGGTTTCTCTTCCGGTTTCCCAACGTCCCATCTCGATAACCTTTTTACAGAACTGCTAGAATTTTTTGGTATTATCTGAATGCCCAATGTTGGTTTGAACTTTGATTTCTCTTGTATGGAACCTACCGTTTGGCAATTACTTTTTACACTAACGCTCGACTGAGGATAATTTCTGTTCAACTTTATAGCGCTTTTACTCGTTACCAACGATCCAGCGGAGACTTCGTTTATAAGGCTATCCTCGTTCAAGTTTTTATTGGGCGACAGAGACGAAGTAGCGGAATCAGCTTCGTTTTTTGATTCGTTGCTTTCTTTATTGTCGGCTGATGTATCCTCACCAGGATTACCTGTTTCACATTCCGCGCCGGATCCTTCTCCGTAAAAAAAAACTACAGGTTCTTCTACCGCTTCCCCGAGGCCAGGATTAACCGCGTCGCAATCGCTGCCAGACCCTTCACCTTGAATCATCATCATCGGTTCCTCGATGGCTTCGCCAACGTCATCTCTCGAATTGCTACTCATTATCGGCCTTTTATCCATGGATCCTCTAATCGGTATTACATCCGCTCTTATTCTCTTCAACATTTCCTGCTGAATTTCGTCCCCTTCTAACGAACGTTTCACCGGCGTTGCGTTCATCCTTAAAGCTGTAATTTTACTGGGGTCCGGAAGTATCGTGTAATTTGGTAATCTGTGATCTTCTTTAGCAGCTATCCTCGTCGCATTGTGATACGGGGCAGAGGACATTTCGTAGCTAGCAAACGACATTTGTCTCTTGCTTAAATCTGCTACCATCGCCTGATTGCGCATCATCACAGCCCGAGCGTCGTACGGTAAATTTGTAACTTCCGGTTTGTTTAACTTTTTCGTGCTAAGATCCATTTCTTTCTGTTGAAAATCTTTATGCTGAAAATCTTGCGTCCTGTACCCGGGCGAGGGTAAGTCCATGGTTTTATTAAACTTTCGACTAGATAAATCGATTCCGGAGAAATCCATTGGTCTGTTTTGCTCGTTCGCGCACTCCCATCCTCTAGGCGATGTCGACAAATCCATACCTCTGTGCTCTCTAAGCGGATTGCTTTTCTCTATCTGACTTCTCGCGCAGAAATCCTGCGGTATCCTGTCCTCGTCTCCGTTCACCACGTTTCCCACGATACTTCCCGATCTCGCTAGGTTTTCGGCGATCTTCTCCAACGATTTTGCTCCACTTGGTTTCTCGTGTTTCTCGGACTGCATCCTTACAAGGTACGCAGCGAAATGATCTATCGGCTTCACCGACAATTTACTGTGAGCCGTTGGCATGTCTGCAGATCCAAAAGAAAAATTTTTGTTGGATAACTTATCTAACGATTTCATGATTTGATCCGTCGAATCCTCGTGTTTCTTTGTTATATTTAATGCACCTCCAATTGGAACTATTCCAGAGATCAGTTTCTCTTCGTGTACTTGTTTCATCTCAGAAATGTTTACTAGCTTAAGAGGAGATGTAATAACCGGTGTTTCGATCGATTTAAGGGGCACCGATTCCTCGGGATCGATTTTTGAACTGCTCACTGTTGTATGTTCTTCGGATTTATACGTTTCTACAGATTTAGTACCATTTGATACAACAGTAGCAATCATCGTTTCGTGAATGGTTTTCAGCTCCTTCTGCTGAGATGAAACAGTTTCCTTTTCTGATAACGCGTCAACTTTACCATTTAACGTTTTGAGAGGACATACCGATACTAAGGGACGCGTATCCGGTGGATTTGATTCCGTTACATCGGTTTGTATTGTTTGTTGAGAATCATCCTCCTCCGTGTTTTGTTTAGAGCTCTCATCGTTTGTCAACTCATCTTCACCCTCTATATCTTCCTCAACATTATCACCCTCGTTAGTATCGTCTTGTTCTCGTTCATCCTCGAAATCTTCACCCCCGCTTTTTTCTAATTCCTTCTCGTCGGATCCTTCAACGTGAATACCATTTTCTTGTACAGCTTCATCCTCCAAACTTGGAGATGTCGATATTTGTCCAGTATCAATAATAGGTTTCTCGGAAATTTCTAAACTATTGCTATCTTCGTTAATTGGAATAGCTCCGATCTCTCCATTTGATAAGGTATTTATAAGATTAACTACACCTTCTCTATCCCTATATAATATCGAAAAAATTAACATTGGGATATACATATATCCGAAATTATAAAGGTGGACAGAAAACTCAAGATCAAACACTTACTTAGCTACAAGTTCCCAATTCTCTTCATCTATATCTTCTCTATAAACTCTTATATTGCACTCTTCGTCGAGCTGACACCAATAAGCTAAACCGGATTTGTCTCTTCCTAATGGCTCCACTCGTAACTCATTAGCTGCTACTTTATTTACCTCATTCTTAAATTTTTGATTCAGATCGAATTGTGTTTCTAACAAAACCTGTAATAAGAAAAATTTATATAAAATAAACTGCTCTACATACCCGGCACACTTTTGCTTTTAACAAATCATAATCGTATATGAAGCATAATAAAGTAATCGTGTTCATACTTTAAGTAATCGTAGTTTGACAGCAATACGGGCTTTCTTGTAACCAAAACGTTCAAGTTCCCATCCATCTTGATTAGAATACGTATGGCAGAACTTAACCAATGCTCTTTCCCATTTTTCTGGTGATACTGTTTTACGCGTTTTTCGCAATAATTTGATGTGTAGATCTATCAACTGTTGCGGTACTAAAAAACAATGAAATTACAAGTAGAAATGACGGTACTTGTAAAGAGAATTGGATATTTGTAAGAGACAGAAATGAAGTAATAAAATATCTTCCGAAAATTTTAATTAAACGTGTAGAATAATTTATAAAATTAAAAATATCTAATTTAACGACGTAGAACTTTTCTTTGCAAACGCATAACAAGTAAAAGATCGATAACGACGATTCGGAAAATATTTTTATCATAAAATAGTGGGAGCCATTGAGATGCATGTTTTGAAATCATTAATTCGACGCGCGATTCATAACTCGTAATCACGTGTAACCGACGTTGACAACAAGGGAGGTGGCAGCACGGGAGAAAATAACAACAGTGGACGGTAAATCGAACTAAGCTGTCAATAATATTATTATTTAAATGTATCAATGAATGTTAACATAAACAATTATTAACTTCTATCAACTACTCCGTAACTATTGTTCTCGTTAACTGTTGCTGTACAAAGCAAACAAATAGAAGACAAAGATCGGTAAGAATGATGTGTTGAATTTCAACGAAAAAAGGGGGATGAAAACACGCGTAAATCTCTCATTAGGTTGAATCGAGTGAAGCGATTAATGCAAGATAATTAGAGGATTATTAAGTATATCGAACGATGTGAAATTTGCAAGGTGAAGATCTATGAAAATGCCAAAGAAAACTAATAGCACACGCGAGACTTTTGGCCTCGCGGGGGCGGGTCAGTCATTCTCTCTCTCTTTCTTACACATACACGTATGCATGTCAAGTTTACTCACCCTCCTGTATGTTTTCAAGCATCTCTTGTAGGCGCGCGATATCAGGATAAACGATACCACAGGACTTGCCAAAGCACTCGAGAAACGAGCAAATCACCGCGAAATTTGGGTCACTCGCGCAAGAGGCTTCGTTATCGGACGCCATTTTTCCGCCGCTTCTCTCTGGGCCCGTCGCCGCTAGGCGATATACTACGCTAGGCGACCTAACAACTCGTATCGCATTTTCGTCAAATCGCTCTCGACCGTCACCGTTGTGTCACAGCTTTTCCATAAAAAAAAACGTTAACCAAGTCAGGGAACGATGAAAAATCAATGTTCAAAAATGGTTCGAACGCCGCTTCCCGCTTCGTTGCTTTTCGCTACCTTGATGCGTGTTCCCTACCTGCCACTCACACCCGCATCAAAACCACAAACGTACGACGGACGAACACACGCGTCCGCGCGTGAGACAAATGAAAAAAGACAGAGACAGAGAAAAGCAGGGCGAGAAAAAAAAACACTCACACGCACCAACACACACGCGCGCACGCACAGCACAGACAGACAGCAGCAGCAGCAGAGCAGCAAACAGAGACACGTATCGTGTTGTGTTGTCTCTCTGTTAAAGTTGCACTCTGTTTTTGTAACGTTTAGACATCGATGAAAAAGGAATACCTTTTCTCGCGCGCCTCTTCACTCCTTCGTTCACTTTGCACTTTTCCACATATCACGCTTACCACAAATTCACAGATAGACATAGGCGAAGATCGTTGCGCCTCTCGAGTATATACAAGATGTGTGTGCACGCGCGCGCGCGCGCGCGCACCTTCGGGCGCAATAATAACGATGCACGTAATCGTGGGATGTATCGCCTTTCTCGTACACGTTATTCGTGCCTCGCCGTTCTATCAGCAAGAATCATTACTATCGAATCACAGGGTATATGGGTAGCGAAGAAATAATAACCACCACAATGACAACGAAAACAGCCCCTTTCCTTGCAGCGCGGCGCACTGGACATCGCCTTCGGGTCCGGGCTACGAAACATTTGGAGGGTTCTCAACTTGTGTGCCGCGGCACCCGAGGTACCTGCAGCCTTTAAGCCGCCTTTACGAGACTATCCTTTAACCAAACTTTTACGCATCTTATTTTCGTTATACCTCCCCCCTCGTAGTACCGTATCGAGCCACCTTTTTCATTAGTACCGATCGACAATTCATACATCAAGTTCCCGTTCAATGTATACCTTTGAATTTCGATTATATCGAAAGAGCGCGAAAAGTTTACGGATAGAACGTCAAGCGCACATTTCAAGGTTTCACCGAACGACGCTGCCGCTTAATGACGTAGTTTGCGTAGTTTCGTATATAATTTCTTCTAACAGCGGGAGTAACGATTCGATCGATCGGGACTAAGCAGAGGCAACGGATATCGTTTTCTAATCTTTCTCCCCCCGTGACCGCGGCGGACACTCTACGGATTTTAACCGATTAATGAAAAAACAAACGCGATCTAATATAAGCGCACACGCACACACACGCGCGAATGTGTGCTTTGCTACATTTCGATTCCTCGCACTGTTTATCGTAGTCTTTACATGGCCTTCTCTCCTCTACAGCGCTATACATCAAACGCACGGTAAACACGGCGACGTTTCACAGCAGGCTGAGATTGTGCGACTGCTGCGATCGATCGCGAGAGCCAGAAACACGAGTGAATGTATACCTATATGCACCGTAGAGACAAGACTCCTTGTCGACACCATTACATTTAGAAGTAAATGATCCAATTCCCATTCTGTTGTAGCCGCTATTTTTAGATCGTCATTTTGTCTCATCGTGAAGGAATATTTCCGAGCAATACTTTCATTCCTTTTCGACGGCAGATGAAACGGAAATCCATCGAACTGATCGATAAGCAAAGTTTTTAAAATATGAAACTTCGTGGTAGACGGTGCTGCCCCACGCGAGAGCTTTCAAATCGATAGCGCGGGAGACATTTTCGCCAACAACATCGATCGTACTCTCCTTTTGTAAAATTATCATACACCGGACCCTCGAAATGTGAACATAATCCCTTTCAGGACACGGCTCCAACTTTGAATCGTTCGAAATTTTCACTTAGATTCGCTCATTTCAGAGAGAACGCAAATTAGATTAATCGATAGGTTTATCGATTAAGGATAGGATTTAAGCTTATCGATACCAGATTCATACTAATTGACGATCTTCTTTTTCTTTTCTATCGTAGAAAATATAACTTTTATTTAGCATTTTTAATTCTATCATCGACGAAGCATAGGATCGACTACTACCCATTCTGATATGACATCATCCATTAGTAGCATAAGATAAATAATAAGAAAAAATAGATAACTGATCCCCGAAAACCCAGATCGTATACACGTTTTTCATCAACTTTAAATGTAAAATTATTTCCATGCTATCTACTTAGCATTGAATGGCATATCAATACAAAAAGGAGCTCGTGAAATATAAAATGTTTATTTTCGAATGAAAGTCCGCAACTTTGCGTCAACAACTTCTATTATCGTATTGTATAAACGTTTATATTTACAACATATATTACTAGAAAAAGTCGTAGTATCGGTAGTAATTTGTTGAATTTGATAATATTTGACACTCGTCAATCTGCTTTCATACATTATACACTCCATCATTTGTACCTGAGTGGACTACTTTCTTTTTTGTCTCCTGTACATCATTCTATTCTGCCATGCGGTCTTAAATTAGAAATTTCATTTATTTTGGGATTCCATTTCAATACGTAGCACCATGTAAATTGTTAGATAGAAAATAAAAAAAAAAAAGGAGCAAAATTATTATTCACAGTTTCGAAACACGTGTAAACCGAGTTCAAGTATGTCGTCGGGAACTATTGAGGAAATATTTGGAATGAAATTACTTATTTATACCAAAATATACAAAAATGACACCAGCAATGTAAATCTATCCGTTAAGCAAGTTTCCAATTTCGTATTACTTAAACGTTTATTCGTTCGAATGATTTGCTTTCCACATTTTGTGCTTTAGATAAATTGTTCGCAAAAACTATCCTCTTTGTCAACCTACATAATGAAGAAATGATCGTATTTAATTAATAATGTAGCATTTTACAACTCTGAATCGTTATGTTCCTCTGATTTTTATTCGTTAATAAATATACTTATTTAATTCTTTGCTCTAGAAAATATAGTTTTAGGAAATATTTGTTATCCCAAGTTTAGTTCATAAAATCTTAAAACTTTTATAGAAATTTCCTATTCATTTTATTTCTCTCGTGTAGCCCTAGCTATTTAACGGCGTTGCATAATCCTGTTTACAATTATTATGCAATTTTACATTATATATAAAAATTCACTATATACAAAATAGATTCATATACAATTTAAAAACACGCCCTTTTTCCCTATACTATTATTTAATTTTTATATTGTTTTCCTTCTCTTTTATATTGCCTAACAACGTGCGTTGAATATGAAAATCCTATATAGCTTCAAAAATAAATGAATCACTGTTTATTAATAGTAGTTTAGAACGGAAGTATTTAAAATAATAAATAATATGCTTACAAGATGAATATTTAAATTCGACGCAAGAGATTGCATTCGATGTAGTGATGTCCTATAAAAAAAAAAGAAAAAAGATATTAATCTATTGCGAGACATTATGTGGAAAGCAAATTGATGCTCGATATTATCTACATTTATTTTTAAAAAATATTTATGTTTACTGCATAAATCAGACTCAATCATATGTATATATCTATATATCTATGTATAATATGCAGCTTTTAGAAAGCGTGCATGTATTAAATAGCGTAGGATTATGCCCTGTAAAACGAAAAGTTGAATTTTCTAGTACAAATAAAGAGTATTAATAATATACTGTTTGAGAATCGTCTAGATTCGTAAAGTACCTCTTTACAAAAATAAGCTGTTAGTAATGAAAAGCTCGCATAAGTACTACTATAACGCTTTGTGATGAGATAGTGAATGAAAAATATATTAAAATATTAGGATATACTTTTTAATCGAGCTTTTTTCACCAAGCTGTAAATTGTATATATAGGAAGATTTTTTTTGTTTTTTTTTTGTAAAAAAAAAGCAGGGCTATTCAAAAAATGAAGCTTAATGCGAAAAGTATACCCATAAAAAAATCACTTAGATGCTCTTTGCGCTGTAATATTTTGAAGTTGTTGCTTATATATTTCGGCTTCTTCTTCCTTTTTCTGAAGTCGCTTACGATATTCGGCTGCTTGTCTTCGCGCTTCCGCTAATTGTCTATTCAGTACCGCGATATCCATAACTGGTTCACTGTTATCCGTTGCATCATCTTCGGTAATTTCTTCTATTTCGTCGTCTAATTGTAAAATTATTGGTTCTGCCATTTTCGTGGGGGAATTGATAATTTTACTCTGTTGGAACCAACAACGACGGATACGTTAAAAATTACACGCAATAATTCTGGCGATTTAGTAGAGGTGTGCAAGAACCCGAAACTTTCGAAATTCGATCGCAATTATTTCGTACACCTTGAAAATGTTGGCTCTCGAAGAGAGAGGAGATTTCTATTTTTATTTCAAATCATCAATAATTATATTGATTCATCGATATTTTCAGTTTTATCATTAGCGAAAATTAACGTCCCTCGTCCTGACTTTAGGAAAGCTAGTCTCTCTTCCGGATCGACTTCGGGACTAATAAATAAATGAATTCTCAAAAATATTGGGATTCTCGAAAATTCCAAAAAAATCCAATAGCCGTTTCGAGAGTTGTTTTAATGTATAATACGTTGGTGGTTTCGGATTTTCGATTCTCTACGTGTCTCTCGACTGTTTCAGGAAAGCCGATATTTTGAGAAATCTCGTAATTTTCGGGAAGCCAACTGGTCCCGACCACCATTGGGTTCTCGCGCACCTCTATAGCGATTAGTTTTATCGCTTAACGATTAACTGCGTACCTCCGGCGAAGATATTACATTTTTGGATTGCGTGAGTGTTGATACAGGTGTGGTGTTAGAAATAGAAGATATGAACAATTTCCCAGCCTTGTTATCCACGGAAGATCTTTTTAATATGTTAGGTCCTCTGGATGTAAGAGTAGGCGTATTATGACTTAAAATTTGATCTGCTCTAATTGCTATCACCTTTCTAGGAGCCCCCTTCTTTCCGGTCACATGAAGCCGTTTCATTCCTATCGAAGAATTTCTTGTTAAGTTTAGGGCAAGTTTACCAGCTTCTGTAAAAAGTATTTATCGATGTCGATAAACGTAAATATGAATAGTGAACTATGTTGTATCACGTTAGAAGTATTTCGTACCAGTCAAAACGACTGTTCTTCCACTTTCCATGGCGTTCTCAACAATAGACGAATCATTATCTACGGGAATCATTGTGATTCCGTGCGCTTCTAGTAACCTAAACTGTTTGTTTACTCCGCCAATAGCAGTAACATCTTTACGCTTTTTACTGTTACTTATATTATTTGTATTAGTAATTTCATCCACACCTTCCATCTCTTTTTCTTGGTCAACATCGGTATTTGGTCCAACGTGAATTTGTTGAAAAATCATTCGCTGCTTTTTCCCCATTTGCACTGGATAGTTGACAAGAGACAGCAGCATTATTGACGATTCGACGATTATTTAAAATATCGATTCAACGATTTAACGCTTTGACGGCCGCTGTCACGAATGCGTGATTTCGTTAGCCAATGGTTGTCAGCCGGCGTCGTGTAAACGTGATTTCACAAATTACGTAATTAAGCTTATTAAAACCTTCGCGTCGGACAAGGCATTTTTCCGTGAAATCGAAAAGGCTCGCTTATTACGGATAACGCTTTTCGTCAACTCGAAAATGAGATTCGACTCCGATGCGAAAGTGTTAATAAATAAATGTTTCTAATTATCTTTTTTTTTACATTTACATGGTAAGTTAACATGGAACAGTTAAACAAATGTAGTAAAAATACATTTCCATCGATACGTGAATTACATATGTGATTGTAAAATTCGCTGGCGGCAAGTGATAAAATCTGCGCGGGAAACGGCAGCACGAACAAATTTTCCGGTGAAATAAGCGGCCGCCAATGCGTTGAATATCAAGCAACGCACCTTGCGTAACTTTTCTTCTCGATTGTGAATCCTGCTGTGGAAGTTCGAATTTTTGCTCCTCTTCTCTTTCAGATTCCAACTGTATCAAATTATGAGTTGCTACTTCGAGTTCCGCCGAGTTTGCTTGACTTTGCTGATGCGCTCTAATACCTACAATTTCTCTTTCTTGTTGCAATATGTCTACCAAATCTAATCTATCGTGTTCCAATGCAAGGCTAATCGGAGTTTTATCAAATTTACTAGTTGCATTCGCGTCTGCTCCATGTTCTAGCAAAACATGCATTACTTCTACATGTTCCCTTTCCACTGCCCAATGCAAAGGAGTCATTTTTAGCTGCAAACATTTTCTGTCTTAATATAAGCTCCATTGCTATATCGTTTGTACAGGTTTATTTCGATTACCATGTCCCTGCTATCGACATCTGCACCATAATTAAGAAGTAACTGTGTCATCTGATGGTGGCCTTCATATGCAGCCATATGTAAAGGTGTTCTGTCTACTTTTGTTCTTGCATCTCTTGAAATTCCTGCTCTAAGTAAAACTTCTGCAGTTTCGGTGTGATTATTTTGTGCAGCAAAATGTAACGCGCTTGTGCCCAACTGTCGAGCAACAATGTTATTAGGAACAAATATTATTATATAATCATGGATTATAAAGGTATTAATGTAAAGATATATACCCAATCCGTAGTGAAAGGTGCACCTCTGCACATTAGGTCACGAACGGTATCGGTGTCCCCAAATTTTGCACTGATCAGTAATTGCTTTCCTAATTCTACTATCGATAAGGCATCTTGGGATCTTGCACGATGAGATACATCACAGGAAAGAATTTCAACCTATGAAATATCTACGGATGAAACAGCATGCCTGAAGGATAACGACAGGAGACGAGTTTACGCGAATTGTACGTACAGGAATAAGGGTATCCGAGTCCAGACCCTCAATATCATTAGTGCATATACCTTCAGCTTGCATTTTTGTGTATTCAACTCAATCCCCTTGCTTTTGACGCGCACTAAAATCAAACGATCCATAACAATTGATATCATTGGGACTTGTTTAAAAGTAAAAAGGGCTAGCTGTGATCATTCCATTTTTCACTCTCGGTAAATTCATCACTGTTGTTCGACCTTGGGTTGCCGGAATCGAAAGTAGGTCGGAAAAATTAAAATTTAACGTTCAATTCGATATAATTAACATAATTTATTCATTTTTGCCTACTTGTTGGGGGATGTAGCGTGTGTATTTTTCAAAATTTTCTTCAGTACAGGATGTTTTTATTTTGCCATTTCAGATTGCGAGGAACTTCCTGTTCCTGTTCATTAAACGGAAGTCCCATGCCATAGGCCCCGTGTTTTGTGCCCAAAAGCGATTCAAACCGATCGAAAATAGCATTGAAGGAAGATATACTTACGACCAGCGCATTATTCTTGCTTTTTCGCTATTTTTCCAACAGTTTTCCGACGCACACACTCGCTTTGAGGAATTCTTCCTCCCCACAGCCTTCTCGATTTACCGTCTTGGTAAAGTTTCATGAAAATGGCGACACCTTGGCGCCATTCCTAACTCAACTTTATCGATGTTGCAAACAGCTTTCAATATCGATACGATCGTATTTCTCCGATTGAAACGGTTCCTTTACTCGGATTAATCAATTTTTCTGTCCCATATTAATCGCATCCGTTGAAATAGTACCGAATAATAGTTAAATATGTTAAATAACAGATGCATTACAGCGCCACATTGTGGTACACGTTGAAAGTATCGTACAATAAATAGGTTAGGTATTGTGTTAAATTCGAGTAAGATTAGGTTACGTTGCAAAGTTTCCTTTGTAGAACGTGTTTCGAAATATATACACACGATAATTAAAATAGTATGAATAAAGAATACGACGATCTTTGTAATTATCGGAGGGTGTGATATTCAATAGTTACATACTACGCATACCGAATAAGAATGAAATATTTAATTCGACCATCTATACATAGAATGCGTTATTTAATACGATAATAAATATAAAATATAAGACGACTCGTATTTGTAATATATAAGCTTTATCCATTTTTAACCGATTTAAAAAGAAAAATCAGCGACCATTACTAAGCATCTACATTATCCGGAAGGAATTGATCAATCCAGGATAGATCGAAAATTGTTCAACCTTGCCGCTTTCTTCGAGTCATTTTTCACCCAGTTATGACCTTATTCTTAGTTTTGGAACGATTGTAAAAGAATTGTTGCCAATATTTGTAAATTTGTTTCATTTCTTATGTCGAAGATTCTATTTCTCAAATATTATAAATTCTTCCCGACGAAAAAATAGTAGAACTGAATGAAATAGAATCTCTAAGACCGCAACAGCGTGCAAATTATCGTCTAAAATTCAATATGCATTCTCCGCAATTCGAAACGATTCTACCAAAATCCGTAACGAAATTAAAATGGAAGTTTACTCGTTTCACGATGCAGAAACGATGATTCCATCGAGTTACTTTTATAAATATAATAATACTTCTATGAATTCATAAGCGTAAAAACAATATTTACCGAACTTACGCCCATTGGACGAGCATTGTTTAGTGAAATAAGCGAAAGTACAAAGGGACGGGAAAGTTTATTCGTTTGCTTTGAGTCGGTTACAAAAATGATCAAGCGTCCCACGTTGTCTGACGACGAACCCACGATATGTTCTTCCCACTCGAAGTGTCCATTTTTGGCGGGTGTCAAGTGCAGCCCAGTTTAGATGGCCCAAAAATCAAAACGCGACGCAATAATGAACAATAATACTACTGCTCTCTATCCCGGTTACGATAATATTAATATAATTGCAAATTCAATCAGTCCTTCGCGTCGTTTTGTTCCATTTGTCCGACGGGTGATCTAAAATATCATAAAAACGCGACTCAACCTATATTGATTGCTTCACCGTGACCCACTGTAGCATAAAATAGCAACAGGCCTTTCCATCGCGTAGTTTCAAGCTTCCAAATCATTGAATTCTGCGCTGTTGATTCTTCGAAATTTCCTTGGCGCTATTCTTGAAACAAACGCAGTCGGATGCATGCGTTCCATTCATTCCGACGATTCAGAGCCAAACACGGAACGGCATGGAATCGGGCCCTGCGGATGCAATAATATAATTAACATAAAGAATGCACATAAATATTTAAAGCAAATTATTTATAGAAATACACGAGTGTACGCGAAAATGTTTAAAGAATAATACGTACAAGTTACTCGCGAATTATTTCGCAAAATGGCAAAGAAATGGATGCATGAATACGTGTAAAATAACGTATTCCTTTTTTTAACAGATCAGTAACAATTTGTTGAACCTCTAATTCTATCGAAATCGAAGTGTTGACGCGTCACACGAATTTCTTTATATTGCACGAACCGATACACGTATTCGATTAAATCCACGTGATTATTGTCCGCTGCGCTCCGCGTTTTCGTTTCAAACGGATTTCGACTGAAACGAATGATTAGAAACCGATGTCTAAACATTTTTCTAATTTTATCGAGACTGCCGTCTTCACGCGTCACACGAATTTCTTTATATTTTTCGAACCGATGCACGTATACGAATAAAACCTATTGATTATTGTCCGCTGCACTACGCGCTTTCGTTTAAGACCGATTTCGATGGAAACGAAGGATTAGAGGGCGCGATCTAAGCATTCTTTTAATCCTATTGAGAATGGCGTCGTGACGCGTCACGCGTTGGCCGTGACTTAGTCTTTTCCCGCGTAAAAATAGCGACTGCGCAGTCACAGAAACAAAGCTTCGTGCGCGCGCAATTTAATTTTTTAAAGTATACAAAATACTAGAGTGGACGGCTATAATCTCTAAATAATGAAACTTTCGCTTTGAAATGAACGATACGCAAAGATTTGTATCTCTAAGCGCAGCCATTCGCCCGCTACTATTTGCAACACAATTAACACGTGTCGCATATTATCATACGCTACGATTATTAATTGTACGGTGAATAATAACAATTGCTCGGGTCCCACCAATCGTGGAGGTTGCTGCGAAATAGGGACCCAACCTAACCACGATCCCATCCACCCTCCTTTTAATCAAATTTTTAACAAACATTTTATATTATCCTTTTAACGAACCTTTGCTAAACGTTCGCCGTTCGATCGTTTTGCAAAGCAGACGGCAAAAGGAAGGCGTAGAGAATCGCGATAAACTTACGGCTAAAAGGAAAATGCACCCTAAACCTTAGCTTATACTTGCTCCCAAGTATCATTTCATGTCGTATTTATTTACGGGTTTGTACCCTTTAATGTGCATGAGATGCATACAAAAATTAGGGAAACTTTGTACCGTAAATGTAACATATTCTTCGATAGTAACGAAATATGCTTTGTAGCGGTATTTTTCTACAACAAATGCTCGATGAACAATAAAACGATAAACCAGACACAAGTGACACAGAAATAACATAAACGAAATAGCAGCCCCGAAGAGTGCTACAGTAAAGTAAATAAAGCAGCCCCGAAGAGCGCTAGAAGAAAATGCAAAAAGCAGCCTCGAACAGCGCTAAATGAAAATGGAAATGAATCGAGTGGCCAGAAGGGGCCACCCAAAAATCGTAATCATCCACTCGTAAAACCGATCAACCCGCGAGTGGAACATTCTTCTTCTTCGCAACGCTACTTTACTCGATCTACTTATCGAATAGCAAATTCAACAAACGAATCGCGAAAGGTGCTTCATTCTATTGCAAAAGCTACTTTACTCGATTGAACTTTAATCAAAGAGGAAAGAAAAAAGGCAACGTCGCGCAAGCGTCCATTGCTGGACGCTTCGTTGACCCTGTAACGCAACGCTAATAAATAATAACGACTAATCTATGCACCTATTCGTTTTCAAAGCGCAACGCTAGTAGCGGAAGTGCAGCGTGCGCAATGCACAGCTGCCGTTGATTCTTCCAGGGTCCATCGACGATTCAGATCCACTATCTCAGTGGAACGCCGTGGGCTTTTGTCTCGTATGCGCAACGCTACGTGCAAAACGCGATCATTTCGTGGCGCAACGCTAACTACAAAGCTAAACACGCGCGATGCAAATGTGTCGCAACTCTAACTTTTTAATTCATTCAATGAAAGCTACTGTCTTCGTGTAACGGAAGCTGCTCCGATTAATCGCGTTGTTTATAATTTGAACACGCGAGCGATATTATCGCAACGCTATCAAATATATTACGATACTAATCTCAACTAAACTTTGGAACGCTATACTAAGGAATGCTAAGAATACGCGCAGCATTTCATACGCCGCAACGCTAAATCAATCGCGATAATCATATCTTCGCAACGCTAATGCAACCCCGTGACTTTTTCATTCGCAACTCTAATATCACCTCGCGCTTTCTTTGATCCGCAAAGCTACGTCAACCCGTGCGTACGTTCTCGCAACGCTACGTAGAAAAAGTACGCGGTGCCCAGATGTGGAAGCTGAAAACACTACGCATGCAAATCTAATAACGAGTACAGTGACAAAGTAACAAGAGTAATGACCATCCATTCTTTCGTAAACCGAAAAAATGAACAGCCATTCGTTGCTGCCCTCTTCGTGACAGTTTGTCGGGCCTCTTCTTTTCTTCGGGCGCCATGCCCGCAGGGACATGAATTTAAGCTCGAGGTTCTCGAAAAGCAACCCAGAAAGAGACTCAGAAAAATGGAATAAAAATGCATATCGAAGAAGTTAAATAGCACGCAGACGACCAACGACTCTAAGAATTCTAAGAAACTAATCTAAGAATTCTCAGCATCCTTGTTCGTGCAAACGTGCGAACCTCGAGCTGAGTATATACGTTCGTTTCGTGCAGATCGCGACCGCGTTCGCGTGACGATTCAAGATCGCCGGATTCGAAAGATCGACATTGGCAAAGACCGGAAATGACCTGCATTCTCCAGGTCAGATCAGCTCGCCGTCGATGTTCAAATCAGATTCCCTGAAACAGGTTGACACGCGCACCCCCCATTAGATATGAAACTCGCGACCCGAGACCATATGTCAACCTGCCCGGCCCTACCTACTTAAAATTAACACACATTCCAGAAAGTATGCTACCTACCTACCTAACGCTATATTTAAAAAATGGCAAACAAGCACACAAACACAGGCATACACCCCACCCCCCACCCAGCGGATCACACGCATACCACCCGGGTGCAAAAGCCTACTCTAGGGAGTAACGTCCCGGGACGCCTCCGACACCCGAGTTCAACATACAATTCATACATACTCTAAAGTAAACAAAAATCCTGAAATCGTCTGACATGGGTAGCGACCATTGCGTCGTGCGCGATTCAAAGCGCATTCTACTCGGTACATTCAAATTTACTTCGAGCATTTATCAAGTAAATGTAATTGGATAGGAAAATTGCAAGATATACTTTAAGCATTTATCGAAGAATTAGATATGAAAACTGTGAGTTGCCGTTGCAATAAATGGTTCATTGCTATTATTGCAAACATAAAAGAGACTGTATTCGGTACTATTCAGTATACGATTGGTAATGCATTTTGGTACCATTGTATTAAAGAATAAATCGAGTGAGAAGTTAATCGAGATTATGAAAAAAACGACGCATGTCCACGGCCTAACCACACACACACACAATGTGGAACATACGTCGCGCACGATACGCTACCCACGATCAGCCGCCACACAAATATCAAATATCAAATATCAAAATATTAAAAAAAAAGCATCGTGCCACGTGCTTTTCACCCGCTCAAGTAGCACCTGGGCACGTGAGCGAGATCCCGGCAAAACGGCACGAACGGACGCTGAAAATCCTATCTAGAAAATTGATTAGCATACGTAATCGACTAAGCGGACTGTGACTCTACTTTTCCAATGCGTTTGAAGCAAACAGACTCTACTACTTTAATCGAAATGAAGCTACGTTATTTGTTAAACAAGAAAGCAAGGAAACTCTAATGCAAACCGAATTTAAGTACGCGAGATTGAGAATAACAAACGCAATCAAGCGACTCTAAATTGAAGTTAAGAATATTAAATGCTAGCAAGGGACTATAATTGAAGGAGATTGAAGTTAAGAATTGTACGATAAAATAAAACAGGGGACTCTAAATTGAGATTTTAATAGCAACACCTTGGGCGATCCCCTTATCAAAGCGTCGTATCTTTAACATCCATGCGTCAAAGATTGCGACCTTGATTTAGAAATCTACCCATCGCGAAACGTCTTCTTGCGCATTTTATTTGCCATCGTTTTTGTACGAGAAAAGAAAAATCTACTGTCTCTGTATCTTAAATCGAATTGAAGCTACTATGAAACGCGAAGCATTGCATTGCTCATTTCTCTTATGAATTACGATTCAAGAAAGGAACTCTGATAAAATATTACGCGTATACCTGCGTGTATTCAAATAGCAATGCGAATACATTTTCTCATTATTATCGTGCAATGAATACATCTACAAATGTAACTAAAAACTACATATAACGTGCTCAAACATACGAGCATTCCACTTTAATGCCTATCTATGTGGAATTTCTATTCACTCTACTTTTAAGTGCATCAATATTTAAAAGGAAATTCGTACTACGCGACTCTACTATTCGAATTCTTTTACTAGCATACGAAAATATTTAAAATCGCGTAGCGCAAGAAGACCTAGCCTCGTCTAATAAATACAACACACACAAGAAAAAAAAATGATACACGGGTATACGATCGTACACCCGTGGTCGCTGTACTCGTTTATGCAAAATCTACGTATACAACCAGTCACCCGTGCCGATTCGGACCTTTCGTCCTACGACATGTTTGAGCGACCGGAGGGACTCAAAATGCATGCCACTTACCATTAGACGACTACGCTGTCATCTGCTGCAGCCAGGCGGATGACAACCTGCTGACATCATCGTCAAGTGAGGCCGTGAAGTCGTGAAGTCGTGAAGCCTTGAGGACATAAAAAAATGAAAACGATGTCGCGAAGTCGTGAAGCTGTGGTGCCATGTCCTGTGGTCCCAAGGACAAGAAGATCTGTGGAAGATCTGTAACAGAGAAGAAGAGAGCGAAAAGATTACAATTTATTCTTAAAGTTGCTGTTCATTCATTGTTCGGCACTTTTAATATTTAGGAAATCGGGATTTTGACGACGTTCAAATCAAATGACTCTATACTGTTTAGTTTAATAAAAAAAAAAAAACTGAGACAAGAACGAAGTAGAACTCTACGAATGTTTTACAGAAGGAATTTAATAATGAACTATTTAACGAATCAGTTTAATGGCTTCTATATTTTTTAGTTACTGAAAATGAAAATGGAATGCAAAGATAAATACTTACATTGCGGACTTCGGAAGCCCAGCGAGGTCATCTGCCAACAGCCGAAGTGTGACTCTAATCGCGAGTACGAATATTAAAAAACAGAAAAAAAGGCAAAATAAAGGACTACTCTACTGTTCAAATAATATTTGGCGAGCAAACACCGACTCTATTCGCCCGAAAAATTCTTAAGTATAATTGAATGTACTTCAGAGCAGCTGTGCTCTTTAAAAAATCAAACTAGTTTTACATCGAAACAAGCACTGACTCTACGACCGCATTGCGCGCGGTCACAAATTCTGAAAGAACAATTTAATTAGTAGGAAGAGGTGGGTAGGTAAGAAATAAAACACCATATTCTCTTATTATTCTTCTCTTATCGTCGAGCATTTGTTACGAAAAATACTGCATCTTTACTTTATATGCACGAATTATAAAGACGTATGTTTGTGCACGTATTCTTGTATTACGTTCTCAGATGTAATATAAGAATAGAGAGCAGATGTAATAGAAAGTAAGAGCAAGGGCAAGGCTACGAATGAACGTTATCGAAATTCCCACGTTCGTTCAATCTACCAAAACAAAAACACGGTCGCGAGGCACAAATTCTCGGAACGGCCTTCGGAAATGTTCGAGATGTAAACACAGACGAGTGGTGGGACAATATAGTAAATACGCAGCGAGCACGCGGCGCGTTTTTTGTCTACGAGTTCGGTAGCGAAGGGTCGCAGCACACGCCAACATTTTTGCAAGTTAAACTATTCAATTTTAGAAACGAGTCGCTCCTGAAATCCGGCAAAATATAAAAGCTTCACCGATTTTTCGTTCAACTCTGTACCCTGTAACGCGATTTAGCGACTCCACCGCGAGCTGCTAATTTGTCGAGAACTCTAATTTGAAAACCGATTCTATCTTTCCCGAATTGATTTTGGTATTTGGAAAAAAAACACGATCGAACTACGAAATAATAATGTGCCGATCGGTACTCGAACCGAAATTATACCATCTCTCGATAGTTGGATATCTGAAACAAAATAAAATTCACACGTTAAAGCAGACTCACGAAAGGGAAATCACGTGCTTAAAGAAGAAAATCGAATTCCGATATAAAAATTCGTAACAGGGAAACAAAGAGAAATAGAAAGCAAACGAGAGTTTAATTTACAGTCGCGATGTACAATAAACTATTACGCATCCTCGCGTTTAGTGTACGAACGTACGCAAACGAAGAATGTAAAGTACAGTTTCGGTAGGTATTGAATGGGTAGCCAGAAAAGTGCGTATGTAGAATAAGATGCGGGGTATTGAAGAAATACTAGCGGCAATTTAACCCCTTGCCCCACGATTATTTTATTACCTACGTATGGTAGTATTAACTGATCAGTGACTTCATATAATGCCAAGTGCAAATCATATGAATAGTAATAGGCAATATTTGTTTAACAGCCTCCAATCTTATAACGCAATGCTAAAATTAAGGATCTACTTAAATTTTCGCGGCAATCGTATGTGGTTTAGTTGAATCTGTGCCCTAATTCGTAGCACGAGTGTGACTCGTTATTATAGGGCAAAGGGTTAAACGCGACGAAATACGAGGAAGAAGCGCGAAGATTACGTACCGAGCGTGAAAGCGACTACACATCTTCCTTGTATGGTGTCTCGCGAACGACTGAATCCGCGCGCACGCGGCACTGGAACTCGAGAAGTGGGGGAAGCGTGGACGGCTTCGTCGTTCATTTACAATCTACGAGATTCAGGATTAGGGTAAATGACCCACGTACTGTCACTTCCTATAACTGCCACTTGAATTATACGTATCATTTAATAACGAAGTAGCGTATAAAGAATCGTAAGTAAAGAAATTTTCATACCAATTTTGGACTTCGGTTCACGCAACAACGCATAGACATTGTCTATTACGCTTATGTATTCGTTTACGCTTAATATTTGTAACGAAATATTAGGAGGTAAATGTACTGTTGAACATTAAAACGTGATCAATGTAATTATAAACTATGGAACGCGTGATAATTCAGTAAGGCGTGACGTTTACTATATACAGGTGGGCGTCCTACGACGCGATAGATACGTTCCTTGAAAATACACTATAGAATTGTGGCATTGTAGGAAAATTTCTGCGATGTTCTAAAATAGTTAAATAAAGTTACTTAAAGCGCGAACCTTAAAGTGGCAAGACGTGGTACATTTACCCCAGCTCGTCGCTATTCTTACGAATATTATATTCTACGTTACTTCTACGTTATTCTACGACAAATTAAGACATTCTATAATTAAATATACACTAGAAATTAGTAAATAAAGCGATCATTTATTGTATCATCGATTACAATTCAACGTATTTTCAACGTTCTCGTGGATTCGTTTCGTCTACACCGTAGGATACGCGCACTTGTCTTGTAATCTTTGCACGAACAATTAAAATATTCGCGATTGTTTGTAGCTTCGATATTGAACATTTTTAGAGTAGGTTGTTATTTTGAAAGCATAGATCGACGATATTATATCGAATCAATGAGAATGTAGCAAGAAGCCAAGGAACTGTTAAGGGAAATTGTAAAAATGTGCAGCGGCACAGATGAGGTACAGGAACATCTATCGCCTAATGCATTCTTTTTTTTTTTAGTGCCAATCTTTGATGAAGATATAACGAAGCATCGTGTTCGCATTCTTATCGGCGCATCGAATTTACTCACGCCTCTCGTTAAGCATTACTGTTTAGAAGAATAAAGGTTCTCACAAGTCTGTCACGCTTTCCCTACGCGCGACAATAATTGGTAATCGGAAATAAAGTCCTTTGGCACGAAGGCAGCGGTAATCGATTTACGCGTTTCTTCCGTGTCGCGTCACTTTCGCCGTACACACGTTTGTCCTATAAGCTATCCACGAAATGTATGCACGCGTAGCACAATACGAGCTCGTTCATTCGGGTTTCTTGTCGCTCGACGATTTGTACAGCTTCTGCAAATCGGCAATCGAAGCCTTTTTGCCGGTTGGTTCCGGGGGCCGTCCGATTCTCTGCACGGTTTGCAATTTCGGCGACGTCTCGTTCGAAATATCTTCCAACGATGCTTGATCCTCGGACGATTTAACCATCTCCTTGCTCCACTTTGTCAGCCACTCGCTGGCTACAGTCTAAAGGTGAGAAGAGGAGAAGAATATCAATACCGCGTGCAAGAAGTTTCGATGGCTTCGTGGTAATCGGGTGGTTCGAAAACGTTCCGTAGGGATTATTTTAATTTAAACCCCACGTGGCACGCTTTCAAAGCACGGGGCGACAGAAAATGTCTCTTTTAACGATAAATAACAGTTCGTTAAATATAACCGGCAATAAACGCACAAAGTCTCCCTGTTTCTCTGTTTCTCTCGCTCATCTCATTGTCAGGCATTCGTAAGACCCAGTCAGTCGTCACGTTCACCCAAAATCTTCTATAGCCACGCACCCTCCGTTCGTACGACAAACTCCAGACACTCGATACCAAACACTCTTCAGCCAGGCGCCAGTTCATAAACATTCCGTCTCCCACATTTCTATGTATAAAAAATTAATTTTCCAAGGGACGACAGAGATTAGTCGAAATTACCTTCTTGTCTTGGCTAGTCGCAGCGGACACCCCGTTCGGCTTCTCCTCCGTCTTCTTCAACCTCTCCAATTCCCTCTGCAATTTGCGTTCCATCTGATACTTGGCCACCGCCTGGGCCAGCGGCCCGAGCTCTCCTCTCATCGCGGCGCTCAGCATCGCCTGTTCGACGCACAGTTAATCGTAATCGTTACGAATTACGAGCATCGCGAAAGGGAAGTTCAATTGAACGTTTACGACGGCGGAAGGAACACTCACGTCTCGACGCCTCTTGGATTCGGCATTGCCGATGGGATTGGTCTCCGTTTGCGGTCCTAGCTCTAACAGTACTTGAAAATCCGCGTGCTCGCCGAGCCGGAAACCAACGCCGATCCTCGAGTCGGTACCTGTCGCGAGAATCCATAATAAAAAGAGCGCGCGAAGGATTCCGGGCAAAAACTGCGCAGCTCCATTGCTTCACACTAGAACTACCGGACTAGAAACTATTCTTGCTTGTCCCGAAGAGACAAGCAAGAAATATCACGAAAGAGACGATGGAAATAAAAACGACGATCGAAAGAAATATACGATGCGACCGAAACGAATTTTTATTCGCAGTTTGCAAAGAAATAGCGATTACGGATTATACCAATTATAGCGTAAAGTAATGTAATATAAAGCTAGATGTAGTCAGCAGATTCTAGTTACTTTAGTCACTAAAAGTTAGTGTATATTCGATAGACAGATATATGTATATGCATACTATATTAGGTTAATACTCTTTGGGATAAACGCATGTAAATAGCAAAAGAGGAAATTGTAATTTCATGACAATATTGTAACTCTGTACAAGGAACCGGAAGCCATCCGAAGCCGAAAGGCAAGGATCAGAAATAAATAAATAAATAAATATACTTAAAATTTTTGTGGGTTCTCCGTAAATAGTACGAACGAAGGTTTATTCTCCTCGCATCGTCTACCTCGTTCGGTATCCTATCGATTTAATCACCTCGGCGCTATTAAGCGTACTTTAATCGCCGGTAGTTCTAGCGTTAAACCGAGCGTGTATACATGTAGAATTCGTTGCGAGCCTCGATCGCAAGGCAGCGACACGCCTCGAAGGAACGAAACACGCGCGACTAGTGAAAGTGGTATTCGCGTGACGCGATAAAACGTTCTCGACACGAAGGAGCGTGCCGTGAAACGTTTTCCCGTCGCTGGTATTCGAGAGAAAAGGTCCGGACACGGGCAAAGAGTGACGCAATACGCTTTACCTTTCTTTATCGGCGGAATATTGGAGTAGATCAGCGAAAGTATCGTGGGCAGCTCTTCCGGAATAATGAGACACGTTGCAGCTGAAAAACCATCCGTACAAAAACGCCACTTGCCAAACTTTAACGTTGCAATCTTAATCGTAAGCGTAAGAACCATAGCTTTGCGACTCTGCGAAACCATAATCTCAATCCGTGACTTCGTACCAACGCTTTGCTATTTAATTAGCTAGATTAAACTGATAAACGAGTTAAAGTAAGAACGTATTAATGCACGTGTATTTAAGTGTACGGGGAACGATTCACGCGTACTTATAGGAAACGCTGAATAAGTCTCGCGATACATACATATGTCGTGGTACTCGAAAAACTAAACGTCGCGTATCTTTTTTTACATTGGCGGTGAATCGGTTTAAAGGGTGGAAACCTATCCCCAAAAGTTTAACGTACGAAAAGAGTAATTAAAATTCGTACGCAAGAACGTGTAAACGAATATACAACGTCTATGCGTTGTTACGTAAACCGAAGTTGAAATTCGGTACGAAAATATGTTTACTTACGATTCTTTATACCGTTACTTTGCTGTTAAATAAACGAATCAAAGTGGCACTACATTATAGGAACAGTGACAATAATAGTGTAATTTACCCCAGCTTTTTTGAACTCGCGCAGCTAGCGAGAATTTCGCAAGGCGAGGGGTTAACCCTTTGCCCGACAGTAACGAGTTATACAAATTCTGGCGTAGATTCGGCAAAAAATGGATACCGTTCAGGGTGAAATTTAACTCGAACTCGAATTTCGGTATCGTCTACTAAGGTTAGGGGTTACAAAAATGCAAATTTCGCGCAACGTTGAAACGATCTCGAAACGAAAGCAACCATCGACTATATGCTAGCACGCGTAGACGATAAAATAATCGTAGGACGAGGGGTTAATAAAACCGTTTAGCATCTCGCCTTACGTAAGCGGGATTTTACGCGAATTATAGGAATGCTCGGTTGCGAGACGAACATCGGACTATTGCTCAAGGATGTTTGCGACACGGGGAGATAGTTTGCGCGGAAAGTAGGCTAAGGACGCGGTGGTATACGTATGAATGGGGCACTTACGTTCGTAAAGAAGCAACAGGATGCACAGCCTCACTAGGACGTCCTTCGTGCTCGACATCTTTTCACCAAGTGGATCACCTGTACGCGAGCACGTACGTACACGGTGAGCGGGAAAGTGTGTTCGTACACCGGCTGGCAACCTTCGATTTCTATTTAGAAGTAAGCACAGTCAGTCACGGAATTGATCCAACGATAACATTGTAACGAGATTATTTTCCGAATCAATTCCCTTGCCGCGATGCATTCTCGGACGAGGTTAAAACGTAAAAGAATTGCGCGTCAAACGGGCGTTCGAATTATCGTACTCGACGAGTCGCTACTAGATTGGCGATCTTTATGCAAGCTCGTATTTTTCGGAATTCGATTAAACGATAACATTGTTGCAAGATTATTTTGCATTGCAAGTAGAAGCGAAGAAACCCGACTCGAACGCGGATTCGTTTTATCCTCTAATCGTAAATGTAACGATGCGTGGATTACTTGTACCTCGCATCGTACAATTTTCTGCACGCTTAAATTTCTCATAAATGTACGAAAATCGTACAGTCCAGCGATTGAAGTTTGATCAAATAGAGAATACAATACGATGCAAGTTCGTTTCTTTGTAAGGAAGAAGCAGCAACGTAGCTTCGCTGCAAACCTACTATACAATATCTGCCCCAATTTGCACAAGTACTTTGCACATTTTTACGGAACACGTTACGGTCCGGGCTGTTTGCGCGAAAACTTCTGCGCGTAGCCGACGAAGTAAAAGCACGAAGTAACGACTGTAAGGGAAGCTACCGATGTACTGACATAAAACTGCAATAATTGCACGAAGGAATAAAAGAGAGAGATAGCATGCGTAGGTAAGCGAAAACAATAAGAAAAGGGATTTCCTTCTCATTGAATTGAAAAACATATTTTTATGTCTCCGGACGGTAATGTGTTAACTTGCCTATTCGATAAATGCAGAAAAATTCGTAGTCCGATAGCGAGTAACAGGGTTTGATCAATTTCGCGAGTCGCTGGGTATCTTTTTCAGACCAACGTCTAGGTGTTCTAGCTTCTACCACACCGAAATATCAACGGTCTGCTTCTATTGAAAACTATATTCAGGGCGCAGCGAGGTTTTCATATATCGTTGCACGGCAAAAGTCCGCGGGGTACTTCGTTCGCTCGCTGCACACAGATATCCTATAGCTCCTTAGTCGAGTTTGAAAAGGTCGCGTGATTTCCCTGCCGCGCGATTAGAATCCTCCGCCGCGTCGTCGAGCACCTTTTCTTAACTTTCATTCAATCACGGCAATTCGTTACGCGATATCCTTGCAAGCAACGCTAACGATAATTGTCCCATTTTCACGATCGATTAAACGCGAGCGCACTGCGAATGCGACGATTGGAAATCTCACCGCGTCCAGACCCCGAAGCCGACTTTTGCTTCGCGACAGAAGCCAATAAACTTCGCTCTTCTTTCGCAGCAAACACAATTTCTCGCGATCTACTTCTTATTCGAGTTTCAAAGGGTCGCGTACGTTCGCGATTATTTATTCGTCGCCGTTTAGCATCCTTTCTCTATATTTTTTGTTCACCGACGACGATTCGTTACGCGATTTCCTGGCAAGCAGCATTAATAATAAAGACAGGAACATCTCGACATCGCGTCGCGCGAATATTTAAGCGCGAGTCGATGGATTTCCGCTGCTTCAAATCCGTTGGAAGCAAATCATATTCACGCCGCGCGTATCGTGTAATATAATACGTGATTTCGCGTGACGCGATACCAGCCTGTTCCTACCTTAATTGTCCCCTTTTCACCGCGAGCTCGACGATTGGAAATCGCGCCGCGTACAAATGCCAAAGCCGATTTCTGCTCCGCGACCAGAAGTCAATAAACTTCGTTCTTGTTTTATCTTTTGGAGAAGCACACGGGCGCGCGATTCGCTCCTTATCCGAGTTACGAAAGGTCGCGTAACTTCCCTTCTTCCACTTGGATGTTGCACGCGTACACGCGTCGATCATCCAGCCATCCTCTTTCGACTTTTAATCGCCGATAATAATCCGTCGCGCGATTTCCTAGCGACCACCACTCGCGTGTTTCGCTGCGAATTCAACGCGGATGCGATACGAAACGCTGATGCGACGATTGGAAATTGCAACGCGTAGGGATCCTAAAACCTATTGGTTACGGAAGCCGGTAACCTTCGCTCTTCTTCGATATTTTCGACAAACAATAACTTAGTCACAGAACTTTCTCCTCGCGTGGATTTTCCGCAACTACGATCGTCGATCGTTGAACACACCGGCGACGATAATCGTGCCCTCTTCCCTGCGGAATTCAACGCGATGGAAATCGCGGGGGAGCCGATTTTGCCCGGGCAAAAAGAAGAAACCCACGAATTTCGTTCCTGTTTGTTGCCCCGAATAGCGCGATCGAAGTGGAAGAGTTGGCGAGTCGGGACGACGGGAAGAGCGGTTGCGAACGTCCGCGAGAAACGTTCCACCGACTAGGCGTGCGTTTGCTTACTTACATGAAAGTGAAATCTAAATGTCGGTCTGGGTGGATAAGACTAGGTGGTCTGGCTTACTCCAGCGAACTGAGGCGGCGCTCCGCTTCGCGCGATAGAATGCAATCGCGTTCCTGGACAGCGCTGGTGCGAGAAAGAGCTCTCGAAAGAAGTGGCCGAGTGAAAGGAGACGTCGCGTCGGATCGGGGATCGAGGATCGAGGTCACACCGAGTCCCAACGACCGCCGATCGTTCGGGGATGAACTCTCTCTTCGTTTCCTCGCCGCTGCCTCCTTCCTGCTTTCGTGTTCCGAGCAACCGTACATGCGTATGTACGCATACATTACCGGCCAAAAATTTGCAATCGCTTTCAGGGTCGCACCTACGCGCAAGCATCTAATAATCTATTCGTTGGTTCAAATTTAATATTCTGCGGATTAATAACGCGTTCCTTTGCATTCGTAGATGTTTGGTCGGGTGTTTCTTGAAACTAACGCATCTCTAAATTCTCTTGTCATTGAATTCTTACACTTTTTAGAAACGTGTAGTGATTCCAAACTTTTGGGCGGTAGTGTACGTACAGTTACTCGAATTAATATTCGGACGCCACTTGCAACGAGCAATCTATTAAACAGGGAAGGCGTGATTTTAATGAAAGTTCACATGCAATGAACAATATGGAGGAATAATATGGAGCACGTTTTCTCGTCGGTAGAGAATCCCTTTGAGGGGTTGAAATCAGATCCCCAAAATGTCGGCATGTTTTCATTCTTTAAATGCTACTTTGCCTGCGACTTTTTTCCACGAAGGTGATAGTGCATTCAAAAGTGAACATTTTCCGCAGGAAAAGTTTTGCTCCCTCTATCTCGCATCGTTACAAAGGTATAGAGAAAATAAAAGACGCGATGAGCACGTTGAGTTAGGAAAACAGGGGAACGCAGTCCTTCAAATGCCGTTTGGTCTTCGATTCTTTAAAAATAACTTCGTAACAGTGCGAAAGACAGAGAGAGAGCAAAACTCTTTCAAAATTGGAACGATCTTTACGTTAACGACGTTCTAAAATAGTTAACGAACTTAAGACTGTAAACTTCACGCGTTACGTTGAAAATTTCAACGTAGATGCGTGCGTCGTTGAAAGGGTTGAAGAGGAAGGGGATGAATAGCGAAGGTGCACGCGAAGTTGCTTCGCGTGACCGTAGATTTCCCGTCGTTCGAGGATGCACCCGGAAAAAAAGAAACAGATGGAAATTACGCGTCCGCTCGATCGAGCAACAAAAGTGAAACTATAATACGTCGCCGGTCGGTGTTATTTTCAATGGCAACTAGAAATTTCCGTTTCCCTTGCCTCGTATTTAACGAAACCGTTCAATCATCCTTCGATCGGCCACGCTTCTTTTCCCGTTACCCGCCCCACGGTGCAACGCTCTTTCGAAACGACGTATTCGATGAAATTTTATGCAACGCGGTTGCGTAACGCGTTAGCGGATCGGTATGTTTCATTCAAGAATAGTGAAATTAGAACTCGCGCGAACGATATCGTAACACTAGACGGGTTCAAAGACTCCGGCTCGTGATAGCTATATTTTTTTTAGCTACGTCTCCGACGGGGCTGAATCGATCAGCGAATATCGCAGACTTCTGTAGGAGACTTTTATTCCGTAGGCTTTCGATTTTTCGAGCCGTCAAATTCCCCCAAACACGTAACAGAATTTAACAATAACTTGTTACCCTTCGCGCATCTTTATGCAAATTTATGTTTTCACGAGTACAAATAGAGAGTTGCAAACTGGATACAGATTCGTTTTGTATCCTAAATGTTGCATCTCTTACATTCTGCTTAGAATACTCTGAACAATTTTGTATACTTTGCACGTCCTGTGCTTTTTCGTTAATTAAGTTTCGCGCGAATGCATAAACATCCGCGGTCTACTTATTAAAAGCGCTGCGAATTTTTCAGCTCCTGTAGAAGTTCTAATATTCGAGGCAAATATAAGTATATACAGTCGTTTTGGATTTTTAAGTTTCACGCGGAGAAACGAAGTTTCGTATGCAGCGGTCGAATATAACGTGAAAGTTGCGGCAAACGAATGGTAAAACGTATGTAAAAATACCATCGCTTGCGAATGGCGTACATACGTGAGAAAAGATGTCGCGTCGACGAAACAATGACATAACCGAGTACCTAGCTTCGCCACGGCAATTGTATAAGATCTCCAAAACAGCAAAATTCCCGCTAACGAGATGTTCGCACCTTTTTAAAGAAGCATTTCCCTGCTCGTTGCCGTAATCCGGTGTTCGGCAAAATGAAACGTTTCTCTAATTTGCGTCGACTTATTGCGAAAGCGATACGCAAAACAGAAACCAAACGCGTACTTATTCACTTCATTCTTACTTATTTTTACTTTCCGTACTCGCTTCTATTTACTCTGCCAATCGAACTTTATTACGTTGCGTTATCCTGATTTGCATCGCGAACATACGAAAGCTAAGGTAAACGTATAGCGTACTGCCGCTTTAACCCCTCCCCCTACGATTACTTTATTACCCAATTGTGATCAGCGTTAATTGGTTACTATTCTTAAATCGCGTCGCGAAACAAATCGTTTCAATATTCTTGGTACGTTTTATTCGATAACCTGCGATGTTATTATGCGAAGCTATAATCAGAGTCTAAGTTAAATTTCATCCTTAACAGTATGCATTTTTCTTCAATCCGTGGAATAATTTATAGAACGAGTGTGACTCGTCATTGTAGGCGCGTAACTTTATTTAACTATTTGAGAACGTCGTTACCGTAAAGATCGTTCCAGTTTCGAGCACAATATTATTCACCCGCTCTTTTATTCGTGAACACTTTTTTATACGTTCCATATAATAAATTCATTACTACATATTAACAAACAATATTATGCTCGAAACTGGAACGATCTTTATGTCGGATACGTTCTAAAATAGTTCAATAAAATTGCCTTGAAGGATAACCTTGAAGTGGCAGTACGTGATACGTCTACACTAATTATATTGGTCACGTTTCAATGTTCAACAGCACGTTTACCTCCCAATATTTCGTTATAAATATTAAATGTAAACGAATATACAACGTGTATGCGTTGTTGCGTAAATCGAAGTCGAAATTTGGTATGAAAATTTCTTTGCTTACGATTCTTCGTACATTGTTTTGCTATTAAACAAAGCGAACTCAAGTTGCAGTTGTATTAACAGTGACAGTACGCGGGTCGTTTACCATAGTTTTCCTTTTCATTTGTTTGTTTTCCGCTCGGCTCGCTTTCACAGTCGCGTTTAATCGAGCAGCATATTTCCACAAATTGCTTTCCCACGTCGGTGGTAATAGTAGTTGAAATTAATCCCCGGATATCGCGTATAAGCCGTTCATTACCATTGAAAGTAGTTTGTCAAACAGCGCATAATTTGTTACCACAACTCGACACCTATGTAAACGACCTTCCACTATTTCCAGGAATACGCCAACCGCATTAATTAACGTACACCGACCATTTCCTATTCCATATTGCGCTTAAATTGGCCGAATTAGAACCTACTTATCGAATTGCGTATCTTTACAAAATCTCGCACATTTGTTGACAAAATTAAAAAAATGCGAAGCCTAAATGTTTTGACAGTTGTTTCACCTCCACATATAACAATTTTTATACTTTCCCTCGAATATTTCGCGTATTTTCGCATAATACGCACTTCAGCGTTCGAGAGTTATTAAAAAACTGATTTTTATTATTACAAAGGGGGAAAAATACTCAGTTTCATACAAAACTGTTAAACGCGAACAGTGAAAGGGAAGAGACGAAATTTAAACACAGCAATATGTAGACCCGTAGGCTTAATTATATGGTCGCGTAGCGAATGGAAGAGGGTGAGAGCCTGCCGTAGCAACAATAAAACCCAAGGAACCAGTACTTGTTAATTTTGCAGCTGGTCAGCACGTGAACCCAAGATTTGGGATAGTTGTAATTTCGTTATTTTCGCATGTGATTTCAAAGTCGAGGCGATCCTTGGTTTTTATTGCTGGCTGCCGAGTTCCGGGTAGGTAACGGGAAAGACGGAATGACCGTTGACGGGGAAGTGGGGAATTCCAAGGAATAACATACCCTTTAGCTCTCTCCATCGGCACTCTTCCCCACCATTCGAATATTGAAAAACATAAAATGGTACGCCGATCAACGAAAGGTCTGTCTGCGTCTATCACTCGTCGAACGAAAAAGTAACGTTAAACGAATTGAATTGTATCTTCCTCGCCTCCCCGAGTTTCGGTCTACAAATAGATACAAATTGTTTTACAACAGGTGTATAAATCATGGAGAGACGAAGAATAATTTTTGCGACTGAGAGTCACCTTTCGAGTGCAAAGGGTTAAAGTTTCCTACGCCGTAAGCGCACGAAAATCCGCCACTTATCGTCAGCATTGAACAGGTTACGGTAAATGTTTACTAAACTTCGCCAAGAATGTAAGCGGGGAAAAAAAGGTTTTGCTGAAAACCGCATACGGTGGCATTGTCTACGAGCGCTATCGACGGTGTTGTTGATAGAGAGCTTGGTCGCACGCGTGATAATCGTACGTGTTATCAGCCGTAACCCACAGTTTCCTCGTTGTAAACGTTCAAGTTTGCCCGCGCTTAGAGGTTGCACGACGAAAACGCGCGCTAACGAAACATTATCGTTCATTACTGAACGAGCAAATAACCCTGTTTGGCGTACGCAATAACAGATTGCTGCGTAAGCTCTGTCCTTTCAGCTTTTAACCCTTTGCGGACGACGAATAATAAAACTTAAGAGTATTTTGACTTTGAATTCCAAACTTTACGAATTTCTAAGCTTACGAATTCCAGGTCAACAAATACCCAAAACTTTGAAGCGTTTATCAACGATGTTAATTTAAACTTTCTGCTTTAACAGTAAACAACGCGCGTCCACAAAAACGAGGAAAGTGGCGATTATTTGCAGACACTCGTCCGCAAAGGGTTAATATACCCAACGAACGCAACAATAATTAATTAGTGCGCAAAAGTCTGCGCGTAGCTCGTCAATTTCACGCGGTCAAACGGAGTCTCGATCGCTTCGAGGATATTAATTTACTTACTAATTACAGGTAGAGAACGGCGAAACTTTTGCAGCAGCTTAACGTACAAAAGGCGAGAGATACTTGACGAATAACACGTACGCGATTAAAGCGATACTTGAGTTTAACAAATTGGAATTGATGCAAAACGTGTTTTGCATCGGCGATACTTTGGGCGATGCGATTTGCCCATTGCCTTACAAGTTTTTCAAAGACTATTCACTGCAACGTTAACTATTCAATAATAATCCGTCAATAATAATCCTTAATATTACTTAATATTACTACGTTTTCAATTACGTAGCAATGATTTTATTATATTGAACGTATAAGAAAAAATGTTCATAAATAAAAGAGACGTTGAACAAGTATGTTATTCTCGAAACTGAAAAGATTTTCACGTCAACGACGTTCTAACACAGTTAACGAAAGTTACTTAAAGCGCGAACCTTAAAGAGGCAGGACGTGGTACATTTACTTTAGACTGCGGCGTGGTTGTGGAAAAAGAAAGGGGCGATTAATGCTTTAATGCCTTAATGCGGATATGGATACAGTGGGAAGACAGGATGAAACGGACACGTGTTTGCCGGTGAATTTCAAACGATTATGCAATTGAAAAGGAAGAGGAAGACAGGGAATGTATAATGTATTAGCCATTTCGCTGGGAAGGACGCGCAAATGCGTCTTCAAAAATTGGGCAACCATTCGTACGAAGCACAAGTAGTAGTCTCTTTGTAACATAGCACGTACATACATACGTATGTATATAAATAAATATTTTCAACTTCCTCGGCCTTGAAAAAGAAACTTGCCTTTGCAATAATAAATCACACTCACGCTTCCGCTCTAATTCACATCCATTACGTACATATGTACGTCTGACTAACTTTTTAACCTATCGCTGCTAGCTGCTTCTTTCGTTCCTTGTATTTCTAGAGACGTAGGGAAATATTGTTTCTATTTTTATTCGCGTGCATCGATAATATCAGACTACAATTGTGCTTGCCGCTCTAACTTTCGCGGGACGAGAAGAAAAATTCCGAAACTATTGTCTTTTGCAACCTAAAAGCGCCGAAAAGCTATTTAATTACGGTACACCAATATTGTCGTTCTCCGTATTAAATTGATCGGTATAATTGCGTTTCGTCAAAGGGAGAGTCAACCAAGTTTCGCACCGAGCGTTACAATTAATCACACCGAGTGGCTACATATTTATACTTATTCTATTTTCTCCTTAATGGAAACCGGGCTTATCTATGCTTTTAGTTCTCAGTCGCAAGAAACCGTAACGAAACGGATAAATAAAAGAAAATCGATAGCGCAAAGCGATCGCTTAGCTGCGTATCTCTGTATGCATTTAGTTGGGAAATTAAGCGCACGTAAAAATGTGCGGAACACGCGATATACGAAACAATCAAAGTAGCAAAGATATTATAATACACGGAGGATAAAGCTACCTTCTATTTCGCTTCCACTTCTTCATCTTCGCCTGCAGAGAAGCGAATTTGCATAAAAATGCGCAGCCTACTTATTAGCCGCGTCTACAGAACAAAGTTGATCTCTATTTCGATATCCTTCCTCTAGTCCTGCTTCGAAAACGACCATGAGTCCGCGTAAAACGGCGCAACCTAACGATCCTCTTATTATAAAAAAGTTTCTTACGCAACGTGTAGATAACCATGTTAGATTATTACAACTTACTTAACCCTTTGCATTCGAAAGGCGAATCTCAGTAACCAAAATTATTCTTCGTCTCCACGTTTCACACACCCGTTATAAAATAATTCGATCATCCATTGCTATATTTGTAAATTACGTCTCTATACTTACTCTGTTCGCATTCAATAGTTTTGTATAGAATCGGGTATTCTTCTCCCATCCAATAAATAAATAACTAAATAATGCGAACCAATTTTAACAACTCCCGAGTGCAAAGAGTTAACCCTAAAATAATATTATTACCAATGTACGCGTCTGCTATATGCTGTAAAATGTCAGTACTCTAATTTCGTGTTTGTTATTTACTTCGTAAGATATATTTTCTTTATACGAAGTCATATTGTACGCGGGGATTAAAACCCGTAAATAAATAGATAACTAAATAAAAAAGGCATTAAACGGTTGGCGTTGGCAGTAACGCCGCGTAACGCAGTAGGAGAGGCTAAGCGGCGTATTTAGATCAAGTATCAAGCCGCGCGCGTATGAAATCAGCTGGTCACCTTCATGGTCCAGATGCTCGGGCTAGCGATGGAAGTGTTCACCGGCTACTCGGGATAATCGACGTATCGACTACATTAACGTGAGTCGCGTACCGCCAACTACCGGCGCGGCGCGCCGCGACCACAGGCGATCTAGCGTGCTCGTCGAAGCTGCAGCTGGAGAAGGGGCACCGCGTACAGATACCGCGCGTTCCTCGTTCCTCGTTCCTCGCTCCTCGCTCTATGCAGCCGCGTACTCGCGTTTGTCGTTCACCGGGAGTTGACGATCGCGCACCGAGTCGTCGCCGCCTCGCAAGTATCTCGCGCGCCGCGTAATCGTCCTTTTCGATTCGCTGTATGTATCGTTGTCGTCGTCGTCGTCGTCGTCGTCGGGCTCTGTAACTCGCGAATGCCAGCCGATTCTACGGCGAAGCCGAGAACGCCTCCTCTCGTCATGCGACGCTTTCTTGGTCGAGTAAGTATCGTTCCACGGTGACTCGTCGCGTCTTCCGAAACGTTTCCCGCCTCGTCGCTGGTGGATAAATACAACCGAACCGTCGCGGCGATTCGCTCGCGAAAGCCTTAAAAAAACGACGAGGGCGCGCGGACGCGGCGATCCGAAGGAAATAGACCTGTCGCGGTGACGCGTTACGATAACGTTTTCGTTCCGCGATCGACGGCTGGTAGTACGCGTAACGCGCCCGGAAGGAAGAGAAACGTGGAACGTCGCTGTTCTCGGTGCCTCGGTTAAAAGTGACTCGAGATAAACGTTAATTTGGCTGCTATCAGCCATATGCCGCCAACTCGTAAACGCTCGGTACGTTTGCTCGAACAGGTGCCTTGGAAACGTAGCGCGCGGAGAGGAAAGGAAAATATAGAAACGCGAAAGGTATCGGTAGTCCCCTTCCGTTTACGTCGGACGAGCGTGAAAAGCACCAGTGTTTTCCACGCGCGTTAACGTGGCTTATTTTTCACGTCTCCGCGACGCGACGCGATAGATGTACGCGAAACTCGGCACGTGGACCCCAGCGATTTCTTCTTCGTAGCGGAACGCGCGGATCTCTTAAACTTCGCGAGGCCACGAGTAGTAGTCCCCGCTTCCGATCGATCGTGGATCATTTTCGTAGCGATCGTCGCGTGCGGCCTTGCGCTGGTAGCCAAGGTAGTAACCTTGAACGTGCGTTTCCACAGTGAATGGTGCACGATGACTTTTTTGGCCCGTGGGGCCGAATTCTCATCATCGTGGTGGCCGCGCTCACCCTGGTTATCGCGTTGCTCCTCATCGCCTGCTTTCTCACCCCGGGATGCCTTGGATACGAGTGCATCAGGAAACGAAGTAAGCTCCGCTTTTTATCCACGCCCCTATGCTCGGCGCGTCGAAACGCCCGAAGGGATCGAAAAAGTTATCGGAAACGCCTCGAACGTCGCGAGTCGCAAGGCACGTATGTACCTACGACGCGACGCTTGGCCCCCCTGTTTGTTTCCGTGCTGCCACGTAAACGAATTTCTAATGCAAATGACTAACGTGGCGCCTAAAATGCGCGCTTAGCACACGGGCTGGGTACAGTCGCTACAACCTGCAACCATTTTACGAGCTTTGCAGAGCTTTTGCTTATTCATTACTTCGTCGATCAAACTCGGCGATAGTAGTTAAGGGTTAACGACGTTGCTTAACCTCGCTCCGGTCTTCGAGATTCCGTTCGACTCGATCGCACCCTTCTTTTCTTGGAGAAACGTTTTACAATTGTAAGCGAGAAGAACTTCGATATGGAAATTGCCCCTTAAGTCTACGAATATTCACGACAGCTTGATCACGTTTGCCACCAAACTCCAAGCTACCGAATGTTTTAGAAGACGAGCAACGCGTTTGGGTAAAAAATCAGCGGAGGATCGCGGCAGGGTTAAGGTCGATTTATATAGGGTTATCCAAAAGTACCTTTAGGATGTTGAATGAGAATATCTGTCAAACGCCATGTTTGTTAGTAAAATAGAGGTGAAAAGAATAAAAATTGAAACGAGCATGAACGAAGATAATAGAAACAAAAAAAAACAGATTAGAAAAGGGTAAAGCAGAAAGGGAAAGAAAAAAAGTGAACGTAGGTGTTCCTATAGTCTATTTTGGATAACCCTTTATTTTCCGTTCAGACGCAATTTACGCAATGTATCATACTTCCGTTCGTCAACTGCATTCGCCGGAATTGAAACGTGCCTGAACGGACAATATTTTAAGATTTCAATTCGTCCAACATACGTTCAATCACGTTTAGAACGTATCACCGAGTTTAATATAGTTTCGGCACATCGAAACGTAACCATTTTTTACAAGTTGGACGCCTGTCGATCGTCTGCGTCTCGTTTCGCGCGCGACGCAAAATTCAATCTCGTTTTTCGCTTTCGATCGCGCTCCAACAGGCTAGCCGTTGTTTATTCCAGGGAACGGGTTACTCCGAGTTTACGAAAGGACGGTTACGGACGGAGACCAGGCGCGTTGGAACGAATCCGCGTCGGATTAGTTTGTCCGTTCGCGAAGTTGCGCGAGGCACGCGGTGTCAGTGGTTCGCGTTGATTAAACGCGAAGGCGTCTGGCGGCTAAGCCGAGCTAGTAATATTTAATTTTCTCCGCACGTTCGCCAGCTCTGCTTCCGCGCACACGTGCTTGTACGCGAAACGCGTGCCGGGAAAAATGATTGCGTGCTTGCCTCGCTTTTGACGCGTTTCGAGCGACTCGAAGGAAGACCCTTCGTAGCGATCCATCCGCGATCCCGCGTTTCAACCGATCCTCGCGTTTGTCCACTCGCTCGACTGTACCGCACGCGTTTCAATTACCACCTTCCACGGAGATTTTACGGCGAGTTTACCTAACAAGTAAAACGACAACGTTTTTCATTTCGCTGCATGCGCGCACCGTTGACCTTCTCCTATCTAAACAAGCCGACACGACGCGGTGCAGCGTCGATTATCCGAGCTAATAGAGAGACCAATTTGCGAGTGTGTCGCGAAACGACCGCGAGTAAGAGGATTTTTGTTACGACGAAGCGCGGATACGCGTACACTCGTTTGGAAAATCTTAGGACAGCCGTTGCAGTCTCGCCAAATCTGGAAACAATTACCTACGTAACGATTAGAAAGTACGCGAAGCGATGCATCTGACACTTTGGCAATCATTTCGCTGGAAGGTGCAGCCACGCTTGCCGACGAGTGTTGAGAAGCCGAGCGATTATTTGCTTACGAAACGCCCAGTTTCGGATTAAAAGTAACGCGAAACGGTAACGCTGCACAGGTACATCGATAAACGATAAGTTATCCCATTTTTAATTCCAATCTATGTATCTCGGAAGATAGAGCGTGCGCGAAAATTTGCAAACGATCGCTTCGTTTCTTAACCTTGGTCGGCAAGGACGCGTAAGTTCATAATTCATAGCGAGTTGAGTCTCGTTAATTACGAGTGACTCATCTTGATTGCCTCGATGGCTCTAGTATGAAAGGTAACAGCAATTTGCCGGATAGTAGCGTAAATGATCCACGTACTGTCATTGTTCCTATACCTGCCACTTTAATTCGTTTATTTAATAGCAAAGTAATTGTATAATGCATCGTGAGTAAACAAATTTTCGTACCAAATTTCGACTTCGTTTTACGCAACAACGCATAGACATTTTATATTCGTGTACGCTTAATATTTGTAACGAAATATTAGGAGGTAAACGTGCCGTTGAACATTGAAACGTGACCAATTTAATTATAAAGTATGAGACGTGTCATAATTCAGTAATAGCGCGATGTTCACTATACATCTTGTATCTGTTGGACAAACTGACGCGTTAATATATGGAAAACGTGTTTCTATTTTATGAAAATTTCTTTTGTTATGAAAAGCTTTCAAGTCACAGAACGAAAGATCGTGGATTTTGTTTGCACCGTTTCAATTCCGTAGCAACGAATTTATTATATTGAACGTATAAAAAGAATGTTGATAAATAAAAGAGCGGTTGAACAATATTATGACGAGAATCTGGAACGATCTTTACGTTAACCCCTTGCCTTATAATAACGAGTCACACTCGTGGTATATATTGTACTCTAAACGCAACGAAAAATGCACCGTATTTGCAATGAACTTCAATTTTAACCGCAACGATAATTTTAGTTCATAAGACTAATAATAATGATCAAATACACGTTACGTATAACAGTTCAGTGTTTGCGTGCAATAGAACGTTACGATAATAAATAGCTAACGCTGCAAAGTATAATTTTTAAAAAATTCGTCAGGCAAGGAGTTAACGACGTTCTAAAGTAGTTAACGAAAGTTACTTAAAGCGCGAACCTTAACCCTTTCACTACGGCACCTTAAAATTTAAACGCGTTTCGGATACACAAATTAGAGTAGCTTTTATTAATTTGAAAATAGCGCAGCGCGAATACTTAGATATTTGGTACTGTTAATTAAAGTGTATTATATACTAATAATAATAGTAGCTTTGCTATGATTAAAACGGAAATGGTGGCGTATTTTAACAGACGATTATTCATGTTTTCACGACGTATATACACGTCCTTCGTAGCAAAAGGGTTAAAGTGGCAGTACGTGATACATCTACCCTACTTTGCCATCCGCTTGGCGGTCGCGAGTAGCGAGCCACGGATTGAGAATCCATAGCGTAATTTGTTTATTCAGAGGGAGATTGATGCAACGAGGAGTACGGTATTCCCGTGGAAAGGAAGGAAGCTTAAATTCCTGCGTCATGAATCGTGTGTACAGCGTATGGCGTATGGCGTATGGCGTATGTACATGGTCCGTACGTTACGCCATTGTTCGCACAGTTATATTTATACACACACATGCAAACTGCGTTTTCTTCGTTTCCTTCGCGATGTTACGTAATTTAGGTATGTCATCCTGCAAACCGCACGCAGCCTTTCGATAGCGCCGCTACGGAAACGCCCAACTTTGCCGTGCAAAGCAACTCTATTCGCGATCAGTACAGAAACAAACCGATCCTTCGCCAATTTTTCTACATCGTTTAATCTTTCGAGCGAGTAATCCACTACATCTGAATGGGTCGTTGAATTCGATTCGTCCAAAAATGAAGCTGCTAAACTTTAACGTTTTGAACTTACTGTAAAGCTGTACGATACTTTGAACGCGCTTAGACGAATATTTGACGCGCCACAAGTGAGACACGCGTAGCTTGAAAATACGCGTGGCACGGAAAGTGTTCGAATTGGGGCTAGAATTTTATCCTTTACTCTACTTCGGCTGCTTTTACGGTCTCTGACTTTTCCTCGGATCTCTGACGCCGCTTCCACAGCTCTGGTTTCTCTTAATTCCATTAGCGGGGTGCGAAGTAATAATTAAAAGCTAGGCGAGTTAATAAAAGATTACGCACGAACGATAGAAATAATTGCGCCGACGCGCATCGAGGTATGCATACCGTTGTCGATATAAGTTTCGCGCGGCCACACGATTCGAAGGCTGCGTTCCATGAAATCGCGGATGATTTCAAAGAAACCCGGCGAATTTGTCGATCGGAAATATGGAGTAGTAGTACGCATCTTCTAAATCATTCGGAATATCCTCTCGTTCGGAAGGATGCTTATTTAATGCTTTCTACTCGCCGCGAACACAGCAATGCGAAACACCATTAATATTTAATCGCGTTTCAGTTGAATCCCGCTAGCCGTTTGCAACATTAGCAAGCTTGTATAGGTTGCATTAGGCGGTTGTTTGCTGGCACGATTAAAAAGCAAGCTTCGAAACGCAGACGTTCGATGATCGCGGCGCGCCGTAGAAATCAGAACTCGGCTCCATTCACACGCGTTAACCAAAGCGCGTAATTATCATCGAGCAAAGCGATTCTTCGAGCGGCCAGCCTCGTACCCATCCGCGGCTGTTTACCAATTGCATAATCAAAGCCGTGAATAATTGCTCGCCTGCCTGCTTGCAGGGAGGGACGCAAAAACTGTGCCGTTGCGTGTCAAGAGCAAGCAGAATGAAAACGCCAAGTTGAACAACGTCAGCTACAGGTCATGGAGAGTGGATAGCCTCTACGACAACAGCACCAATGGTATCGAATTATTTGTCCAACTCTCCCCTCCCTTTTTCCCGCCACCGTTAACCCTTTCGCTACGAATACGTAACTTTTAATACGTACACTTGGAATGAAGAAAAACTGATATTATTAGACTGCGGTTCTTTACGCAAATTTAGGGTAAATGTACCACGTACTAATTACTGCCACGTTAAGGCTCGCGCTTTAAGTAACTTTCGTTAAACTATTTTAGAACGTGGTTAACGAAAAGATCGTTCCAGTTTCGAGCATACGATTGTTTACCGCTCATAATTAGTTAACCGCTCTTTTATTTAAGAACATCTTTTTTATACGTTCAATATATTTAATAAATTCATTGCTGCGTAATTGAAACGGTACAACAATGTCAAATGTCCTTCGTACTGTCACTTGAAAGCTTTTCATTTAAATAGGAACACGTTTTACATATATTACCGCGTCAGTTTGCGTAACAGATACAAGATGTATAGTAAACGTCGCGCCGTTACTGAATTATGACACGTCTCATACTTTATAATTAAATTGGTCACTTTG
This sequence comes from Eucera pruinosa, assembly GCA_028830335.1. NCBI lineage: Eukaryota > Metazoa > Arthropoda > Insecta > Hymenoptera > Apidae > Eucera > Eucera pruinosa. The sequence goes on from JAMYCR010000003.1 coordinate 29,778,534, forward strand.
CAATGTTCGACGGCACGTTTACCTGCTAATATTTCGTTGCAAATATTAAGCGTAAACGAATATACGTCTAAACCGAAGTCGAAATTAGATATGAATATTTGTTTACTTACGATTATTTATACATTACGTGTACTTTGCTATTAAATAAACGAATTCAAGTGGCAGTTATAGGAACAGTGACAGAACGTGGGCCATTTACCCTATACATATTTGCTAACGAAATTAGAGAAGTGCAATCTAAACGGACGATTGCTTATCCATAGAATAGTAATAATTCGTACGCGACTTTGAATATTTTATAGCTACTAAACGACGCCAATGCTTGGTAATTATTTACAGTCACGAAGGTCTACGTACGTGTTTTAAATTTCAAATTTACGTAACGCACTTTACGCCGTATTTTAGAAGAAAACAAAAAAAGAGAGAGAGAGAGAGAGAGAGCGTCTAGTTTCGCTACGAAAAGAAGTTCGTTAGTCGATCGTTAGCGGAACATTCGATTGAGGATCGACGTTAAACGTTTAATCGCTAGTCGTACGTAACGACTACAGCGGGAATCTAATCGTTAATTGCCGGCCGATGATTAAAAGGTATTCGATCGTTCATTACCATTGACGACTACAGCGAGAATTTAATCGATATCTGTAACGAACGATTAAAGTAGGGAATTAATCGTCGATTCCGATCAGCGATCGAAATAAAAATGTAACGGTTAACGGTGGATTGAATTTTTGCCCGACTCCGGTAGAAAGTATAGCGTTGCTCGTTTGTTACTCGAGTACCCTGTTTTATCGGGCTGCTCTACTCCGTCCAACTTTCCCCTATCTAAATATTTACATATCAACAAAACCCGTCCCCGGTGTGCATTGAAAACGCTTTCATCGCGAAACGCTTCCGAAGCGAAAGGGTTAAAAGTTGTGGCTTACTCGAACGCGTGGCAAGCAAAAGGTCTCGCGACGGCTAATAAACATTGCACAGGTACGATCCACGAGAATGCGAGCCCGACCGAAGGGAATTCCTTGAATTCCTGCAACGCTCAGTTCGGCTACACCGATACCTCGTCCACCCTGGTGAGCCCCGTTACGCGTGCCGAATCTTCATTTTAATTGCGCGCCATTCTGCTCCCAAGTAGATTCATTCGTGCGCGATACTTTGCAGAACCTGGTGCAAAAGGATAAGCAGAAAGGCGAGAAGAAGCAAAAGGAATTCCCCACCGAACTGACGATAAGCTTGCAGTACCTGCCGCCCTGCGACGAGGTCATCACCGGCAAGTTCGTTATCGGGATCGAGGTATTCGCTTCCCTTTCAACCCTTCCGTCTTTCTATTACGTCGTCCCGTAAACGATTTGCCTTCATATACGCTTCTTTAACACTAGGTTTACGGACGTTGACAGGCTTCCGGAAAAATACGTATACTGTATATAAATATTCGAACGTAAAAGCGTGAGGACGAAGGGAATCGTGTAGAATACATATTCATACTATTGTATTACGTAAAGTTAACATAAAGTACTGACAAATAATATTTATCGTCTCTATACGTTTAGGTATGAACTCTGAAAGGCGTCAATGTGACGAGTTCCGTAAACCTAGTGTTAACGCTATATTCACGGAACCCGTCGATTTGACGGATTCAAACTTTGTCTTTAAAGTTACAAAAATCATAAGCAGGGTAGATAACTCGATTACTGTCACTGTTCCTATAACCGCCACTTATCTGTATCTATATTCTTCATTATGATCGATAGAACTATAACCATCTGCTTATCTTACTTGTCGATTTAAAAGCTTGTATACGCGGAGATGCTTTATTATAATTTGAGACAACTGAATTCGAGACAAAGAGACGTCCCGAATTGCCTATTAAAAAGTCGGGAGTGTCCCGAAAAATGTATAACGTATGGTCATCGTAGGCATTCTCCGCCTAGTTTTGTCTAATATACTATACTTGCAATTACCGTTGCGTAATTATTCGTAGACCACGGAGCGTATAGGTTTCCGCGTGAATTAAAGACTTGAATAATGTGCAGGCGTTATCCGGTGTTCCTCCAAAGCAATACAACTGTACCCTGGAGCCGTACGTGGCTCTGAACATTATGAAGCAATCGTGGAGCCACAGGAAACGGCAGAAGTTACACAGTTTTCGAACGAGGAGCGTCAGGCACTCGGCGAGTCCCATTTTCAAAGAAACGTTCGTCGTGGCGAACGTGAAACCTCACGAACCTAAGGTAGGTGGATACATTTTTAACGACGCGTCGCGTCGCGCAAACGATAAACTCAACTGGCGTATATTTTACCCCCTCTTCGTCTTTTTATACGTATTTTCAAGTTACGGTAAATGTACCACGTGTTGCCACTTTAATAAAGCCCTAAAATAATATTACTGCGATCGTAGCGTTCAAATATTCCATCCATTTTGCACTGCGATACGTTAAACGATATTTTACAAAAATTCAAAGTACACGAATTGCGTAACGCGAATCCGTACGATGTTTTTAACAATTTGCGGGGATATTCTGCCGCGTTTTCTGCGTTTTCAAAAGGCTCAGGGCGAGCGAACCCGTGGTACCCGGGAATTAAAATATACGAGGAAAAAGTAAATAGTCTGGCGCGGAAATGTGTCGCTTTTTACCGCGTCTCCGCGAAACTCGCCGTCACGCCGTTTTATTGGCCTTTTTTTTCTTTGCGCAGGAATGGATTCTGGATTTCTCAGCGTACGATCACGACAGATACGCCAACGACACGGAGTTGTGCACTTTCAAAGTGTCATTGAAGGAGGTGAAGCACGTGCTGCACAGCCCGGAGATTCACATGTTCAATTTCAAGATGAAGCCGTCCAATGCGGTACCGTCGCCAAAATACACGCTTTCCTTCCTTCCGCGTACGTTGTATCGAATAAACGGTAACAGAATAACTTTGGCTCGACGTTGTTGCAGGAGTATGGAAGCATTTTATTAGGTGTAAGTTACCTGCCCACGGCACAGAGACTGACTATAAACGTTATGAAGGTGCGCGACGTGAAGTTCGCGCCTGTGGTGTCGAGTTTAAGCGATTTTAGTAAGCGACGCACGTAAATTCCTCCCCAAAGACTTAAATATCCTATCCTCTGACTTATCGTCCACTTGCAGATCCTTACGTCAGGATACTGATGCTTAACGGAAGGACGGGGCAACGAATGAAGAAGAAGAAGACGAAATTCGCCGTCGCGAACGCGCAGCCGGAGTTCAACGAAACATTAACGTTCGACGTGTCGTACAATCAGCTGGACATCGTGCAATTTCTCGTGGTGCTGTGCAGCAAAGTATGACGAATTTCGATGATCTTCGAGGGTAGTTCGTAAGCACGGTCGAGTGGAATTTTGCTGTTATTGGAAACCTATTTCAGACCGGACCTCTGGAGGTTGCCGGAGGCAACGTGGATCACCCGAGCGACAGCGAGGATTCGGTGTCGTCGATTCAGAAGACGAAGGACATTTTCATCGGGAAAGTCGCGCTCGGGAAAGGGGTGAGGGGCTCCACGGAAAGGCTACACTGGTTCTCCGTACTTCAAAATACCAGAAAGCTCGTCACCGTGTGGCACGCGTTGAAATGATTGACGTAACTTGACGCGTTGAGTGCCGTGTGATCCACGAATCTGCCTCCTTCGGCCACTTTTCTTTTCGATTGTTTTTGTCCTCTTTTTTTTCTCTCTCAAACGCGCGCAATGGCCACGGCAATGATATTCGTCGACGATCCGTGTAGCACGAATGGAAAGTCAAGAGAACGAATAAAGCGCTCAACGCGTCAAGCGTTGTTGGAGAACCGATAACAGAAACGAATACAGGGAGGGGGGCAATTCAACGTTGCTGCTCAAATTGTCCGCGTATACCTGCGCACTTGGTCGTTACTGCTTCCGTTAAAAACGCGATTGACGTTGCTGCGCAAAAGTGCTACGCGAAGCTGGTTCAGTTCGCGAGTCTGAAGAACGAAGGCTTGATTGGCTTCTCCTTCTCGATTGCGAAGATAGGTCAGGCGTATTTGCATCGGTAATCGAAGAAAGCACGGAGACACACGAGGGAACGCAAGTTTGCTGCTGTGCTCGCAAAACTTGCCACTTGTCTACGGCTATGGTTGCAGTGGACGCGTATTTGCGCGTGTTCGTACGAATTAGCGTTTCGCAAAGCGACGTATTCGTGAGAACGCACATCCAGGGCCGCCGCGTGGGTAAGAGTCGCCTATGTCCAGATTCGGTTGGGGATGGAGGAAGGGCAGAGCCACGAAATTATCGTGGTGACATGGCGCTCCTTCGATGAAATACAACCTGCACACCCGCACGCGGCGGCCCTGCGCGCATCCACTGTAATCGCGGTCTGTAGAATTGGATAAACGAAAAAATTGCGATGGGTTTGCACAGCTATTTGTAATTTCTCGATTGGCTTGTACGGAAAAAGTTAAATGCGCGTTTACATTTTTGGGGATCGAATAAGCAAAAGCTTAGCTTTGCACGTATTCGATACACTTTTGCTAAGAAGCGTAAAGACAGTCGTTACATTTACCCGAAATCTCGGAATAATCGGATAACCGATGATGACTAGAAGGAAAATTTGTTTGCAACTTTGTAAATAATTTTACGTGAATTGAATCGTATCGAAAACAACGAAAGACTATTAAACGACGGTGCAACGTTGCACAGCGTGCTGTTAGAATTTTTAGCGTACCTAAATTTCTCCTCGATCGAAAACTGTGACAAGTACGACGATAGATAAACAGTGCCATAAAGTAGACAGGTGAAATCCTTTATTTATGGGTTTATTTTTGTTCGAGATTGTCGCAGCGGCGATCACGAACATTGCCTCCAAATCGTATCCCGCGTAAAGCGTCGGAATTTTTAGTAAATAATAAATCCTGTACTTATTGGCGTTTGGTGTAACGGTACAATTCGGGCAACAACGTTTGGCGATGAAATCGTGCAACGATAGATACGTAAAAAGTATATTTCTATATTTATCGGTGATTGAATGCCAGCGTGTAAAAACGCAACCAAAGATCGCGAAGATTTTAAATTTTGAGAATATTTATGGAATTTCGTTGATATATCGTATGTTATTTAAAATGAAACTAAATAAAGAATTTGTTGAATATACACCTACATCTTTAACCAACTACGTATCGTCCCTTGCACGGATAACTTTTTCTTTCTAATCTGAGCAGTAAGGGCTGAATTTTCTTATAAACTATTTAGAAAAGTAGCATTCGGAGTAAAGATTGCGATACATAGTACGATGTTTGTATTTGTTGCGTTAAAATTTTTTAGAAAATCAGCTAACCTTACTTTTTGATCAACTCCATTAAATACAATCTATCTTCTATAAAATATTTTCTATATACTAACACAATAAATTGGTTCTTATTGACTCACCCTACGTGTTATAGTTGATAGGGCACCGCATAAATTGCACGTTAAAAATCTCGAATACGAATCCACACGCAAGAGCGCAAAGGGTTGATTTCCGAAAATTTTCGGTTACTCGAATAAGCGACATGGAAGAGGAAACGTTACGTTTAAAAAGTGGCGCGCTGCGGCAGAGCGGCGAAGCAATTGAAAGTTCGAAGATGTCCTACAGAGGGAGGCAACGTAGTTTCGGTTGGTCTCGTAGCAACGTCGAAGAAGAGGTGCCCGGCCAGGCGGCCAGCGAGCTTCAGTCTGTTGTGTGACTTGTGAGTGTGTTGTGTTCGTCGTCCTCGTCGCGTTGAGTTTATTCGGTTCTCCCTTTTTCCGTCGCGAGTCCGCGAGTTTAGTTGCCATTAGCCGAGGAAAGTGTGCCCTGCGTGCGAGGACGTGGCCGTTCGTCGACTGGTAAGCAACCGATTTATTCCCTCTATCGACATCCTGCTCGCTTTCCTGCGGCTCACAGAGCGTTACGCTGCAAATGTAACCTCCAAACGCGCTCGAGCCTCGAGGCTTCGGATCCTTCGGCACGTCCACCTCTAAAACATCTTACATCCTGCTATCTTTCTTCGATTCTATTGTAGCCGTCGACAGCGGCAGCGTTATCGCCGCGATTTCACGATAATACGAAAACAAACAGCCGGCTTCTCGAGCCGTGCGATATCCGTGTTTGAAAAGGACAAAGTATCGGAACTCGCTTCTCGCGGTAATGTCAACCGTTTTTGAATATCGTCCAATAGCAGCGCTCAGATTCCGCCGTTCGCGATGCTTGAAAACTCGCCACCGAAGGTCACCGATTTCCTACCGGCAAAAAACTTCTCGCCAACGCTTTCGTAGCAAATTTGCCGTAAATTCCGATTGGAATTCGATCTCGGGTTTTACCTGGTGGCGATTCACGTGCGCCTTGTGCTTGCTGTCACGCCGCGAAAGGGAAACGAAAATGTCGACTACCTGTCGGTGGAATCCCGACACGGTTTGACCTGCTCGTCCTTTGGCCACGTAGCCACCCTCTTTGCTCTCTGTTCTCTATTCTGTTCTCTGTTCGTTTCACGAGTCACTAAAATGAATTTACTGGCCCACCCTAAGCGTCTCTTTCTCCGTATTATTCGGTGGAAACCGTTCTTCTCGGCGAATCGCTTCCCGCCATCGTCCATCATTCATTGCACCAATTCATTCTTTCTTTCCGAGCCGAGGCTCGCGATTCCGATGTTCCATACGTACGCGATATTGTGTACACTTTCGCGGCAATCGCGATCAGGCATCTGAGATCGCTTGTCGGCAACGATCACATTGCCAGCCGAAGTTACGAAATAATCGGACGCCGTTATCGAAACACACCGGGGGCAATTAACACGCTAGAGCAACCGTAATTAACGTATGATTATTTGCATGAAGGTGATCGAAACGATAGAGCGTTTGCAAAACGTGTGTAACACAAGGAAAATGAATTTTCATTCACGGTATTTACAGAAATCCTACGAATAATCGTAACAAATGCTCTGCTGCAGGTTTACGCGTCGGTACAACTTTTGTAAAAGATGGAGGATGAGTAATTTTAAGCACCTTGGTAGTTCTAGCGTCGTTAACCCTCTGCAATTTAAGGCTATTCCGAAGTTATTAGATTGCGTAGTATGTTTGTCTCGCGGTGATTAGGGAATGAGTATTATTGATATCGTGAATATTATAAATTGGGAAAAATTCCTGGAATCTCAGAGAGTACGTGGAGTTCGGTAATAGTAAGTTCTTACGCCAAATAACGGATTCTAAAAATAATAAATAAATCCAGGATACAATGTCGAGCTTTGTTAAGAATAATTTGCAAATCTTTTTTGGCTCTCCCTTCCTGAAATTTGCCCTTTAGATATTTTCTATATTTTTATTAATCTGTACATTTACTTGAATTTTCCATAAATGCATAAACATCGGTAGGAACAATGCTTGCAACTATTTTAATAAAACGCGAGCAAACTCATTACACAACCTAACACATCCACCTGTGTTTCTTAACCATTTGCAACTTTAGTTTCCCGTCAAGAGAAATTACAGTTGCTTAGAATTTTCAATTTCAATCTGAACAGCCGGCACTCGATAACGATCTGATGTGTGTGTGGTTGGCATCAATATGAATTAATTAAATGGTGGTTTAAGTAGCGAATGTTTAAGTTACCTGCAGTTATAGAGGGTTAAGCATTACATTATTCACTCGCAATTACGCTACTCCCTTTTATTACCATATCTTTGTACGGTGAGCGTTGAAATTATTGTGAACTGTTTATTCGCAGTTCGTAGCAAGTGCTAGGCTTGTAGCTTTTTAATATACAGTCACTTCTCGACTTACGACGGGGTTCGGTTCCGCAACTTCAGACGCAAGTCGAAATGGTCGTTAGTCGAATTTCATGCAAAATTAAATAATATAATTATAATAGACATACATACGTACATCAAAATGAATAGCTTTTCGTTCTGATTTTTAATTGTTAACTACATATAAGTAAATAATTATATATGTATATGATATATATTTGACGAAAACTATTAAAAATTGATACATTTTTTTAATTTTTTTGTGAAATTTTTTCGTCGTAAGTGCGAATGCACGTAACTTGAGAAGTTACTGTAATTAATTTGAATTCGTTTCATCGCGAGGGAACAAAATTTCGTCTATAGAGGCTTATTAGCGTGGTTTGGAGCAGTTGGAAATTGTATCAGCTTGTCGCAACGCAAACGGTGCGTGCATATGGTGTCGCATATGGGTTCTGCGTTCGATTGGGTGGGGGGTCTTCAACCGGGTTCGCTTTGTACGCGAATTATCCCCGAGTAAATTATAAACACGACTATACTCGTAACTGTTGTCGTCTACGAAAGCACCGCGATTCGTTTTCCGCGTAAACAAATTCCAAGTCACAAATATACAAATGTATAAGCACGAGAATGCGTAGAATGCATATGATCCGCAAAACGATACAAAGTATCCAAAGTGTAGTGAAAATTGTGATGCTTAAAGAGCGAAGTAACTCCCAACTTAGTTACCGTTTCTTCGTGTTTATTCTTAAGCATATAAATTTGTATAAAAATCCGCAGTCTAGTCGTGAACATTCGTTTCCATTGTATTATATATTTCGTCAACCATTCGTCGTCTTAATTTCTTAGGGACGGGTAAGTGTTAAATTTAACTCGTCGATATTTTCTCCAATTTCGCGAGTTGCTTTCCCAATTCGCAGAGCCGCGTTTCTGTTTATTTGCCTCCGAACGTAAGCCGCCGGATCTCGTTTGTTTTCCCGAAAAACGAATTAAGCGTCTGCACGAATTTGATCGCGTATTTTCCGTATAACGAAAATGCTGCACGGTATTCGGAAGGTTTTCGGCAGCTCGGCGAGTCCGCTGTTTCTCGATGCGAAAGAAAGCACGGGGAATTCGCGTTGAAACGCGAGCGAGCGGTTTGTTTGCGTATTACGCGAAGGACGTCTCGTTGCCTGCGGCAAAGAGGAAAAGAAATGTAGCGCGTGGCTTTGCACGTTTATCTTTGAAACGCTGTTGGGTAACCGACGACCACTGATAGTAATTAGGTTTAACGATGTCGTTGCATAGTCCACGTCCGGCGTCGAAGAGAGTAGGCTAGGTAATTCGATCGGCCGCATATTATCCGCATTCGTGCAAGTCGCTAATTAACTCTGCACCTCTTCTTAACCTTTACGAAATCACGGCGGATCTTTGATCCTAAGAAAAAGTTGCGGAACACCAAAAAATTGCCAGGACTGTAAAAAAGCTAATAACGAAAGTACGCGCAAATCTTTTATCGGATCAAATGGAAATTTCATGCCGTTGGCAAAAATTATTTGTAGCAGTGTTCTGTTTGGAAAATTGAGAAATTTTACGCCGATGAAATCGCGAGGCCGATGGCGAAACGTGGTTAAAAGTTGTCGAGGAAAAAGACAATATCTGTACGAATGAAATTATATCTAAATAAAGATTTACTGTTGGTAGACAGTTACTTTACAATTGTCTTCCAGCAATAATTCTTTATTTAGATGTAACTTCGTTACCTTCTAATTGTCTTCCAATTCGATCGAAGAAGCGAGACAAATTTTCCGTTCAACTCGATATTAATAGCCTCTTATCGAAAAATGTAAATTACAAATTACGTAACAGCAAAAAAATGGAATATTAAATAACAAGTTTGGGCGGCAAAACCGGTTAAAAACCATCGAGTTTCATTTAAGAAGAATTAAGCCAAGTTAGGTAGAATTGAGTAGGAACAGATTACGTTTTATTCGTTTTAAATGGATAGAGGCGAAACGTTAGGAATATATCGAAAAGATAACGTCCGCGTGCGTAGCCTTTAGTTAAACGGAAAAAGCTAGAAGAGTACAGAACCATTGTGTACACATACGTGACGCTATCCTTGAAGAGGTTAAGTGCTTTTCTATGGCGTTCCTAGAAATTTGCTTAACAATCCTGCTGCACGTGCGCCGAGCAAAAAAGTTTCCACGCGCTCGTAAAGTAAGAGTCAAGAGTGAGTAGTATGCTTTTCAAAAATGAAGTTACGAATTCTGCTGCGTCCAGGTTGCGTTTAAAAAAGTAGAAGCGTTAGAATAATGGCACGGAAATTTAACGTACGATAATTTGGAACGTTTCGCGAGGACTTCAAAGGGAAATAAATCATCGAGTCAATGCACAAAAGTCCGCTTTCTCCGCTTAAGGACCAAAGTATGGAAATGCAGCATATCGTTTGCAATTCTTTTCAATCAACTCCCATTGTTGAATCTCATTTTTTAACAATTTGGTTACGAAAGGGTATTCCAGGGTTTTATAAATGATTTTTTCCTTTTACATAGATTCCGCAGTTTTATAAAGTTCGAATAAACTGCGAGTAAAATGTTGCGGCAGCGCAACGTTCACCCTTAACCCCTTGCCTTACGAATTTTCCAGAGACTTTATAGCGTTACCTATTTATTATTTTAATACTGTGTATTCGATATAGGATATCGAAATATTAGAATTAATTTTGACTCGATAAGCCTCTCTACTTTCTATACTGAAACAGAAATTGCAATTGCAGCTAAACTTTGTTATAGACCCTGCCTATTTTCGTTCTATTTAGATTACAATGTTCACCGCGAGTGTGACTCGTGATCGTACGGCAGGGGGTTAACAAGTTGAAGAACGGTTTAGTTTTACCAACGTGTAATTTAAATTGTGGCAAAATAGCAATTTGACACCTCACAAAACTCTCGGCAACCGTTTGTAAACGCGTATGAAATAGCGTGACGGTATATTATTGAGCGAGCGTAGCTGGAAACAGCAAGTGACAGCGTGTCGTGTGCATATATCGTTAGGGCCGCTCGGTTTCCCACAGCTTTTTCAGAGCCGGTGCGCGCATTTTTTTTTTCGGCCGCCGCGCCGCGGCGAGCTAAACTATCCGGCACGCGGCTGTGCTTCATTGTCATGCAAATGATTTTTGCGCAATCACGAAAGAGCCTAGCACCGTGGACGCGAACGTAGCACGTACACGTACATTCTACGTCGCACGTGCATGGGAAAAAGGTTCAGGAATGTCCCCGCGCAACCCTTTCTCCGCGTATTTGGATTTCTCCTTTTCTCCGCGCTTCCTTGCGATTCTTCGTCTTCGTCTTCTTCTTCCACTCCCCAAAAGGAATCAGGCTTTTATTGTTATCGTTTATTCCGTAGAGTACGTATGCAAACTTTTACGACTAACCGTAATCGTTGGAAGCTTCTTTAATTCAACCCTTTCCTCTGCATTGGTTCCGTCAAAATAGCACGCGTAAATTTTGTATTCGTTTTCGCTAGTTTAATTTCTATTTGTCTAGGAACAAACGAAAATTAAAGGCAAACTTTAATGTTACTTTTCGCAATAAATTCTCACCAGAATTGTTGCATTATTCGCGAAGTTTGGAGCGCAAAAGATTAATTGCAGTAACCACGAAAAGTGTTTGCGCTTGTGTAGATTTTTCTATTAGGAGCTTTTTAATCAAGTTCCGTGTATCATTTGCACCGCAATAAATTTATATGATCGCACAAAGGTACTGTTAAGTAATAAGAACCCTAATCCAGTTTAGCTCAATTAATTAACGCAAATGGTAAAGTAAGCGCTTAATGGTAATTTAGCGCTTAAGTACTTAATAGCTAAGTACATTACTTCGTTGGCAAAATAGATACACTTGCTCGCAAAATTGATCCTACTAAGTTTTCTTTGGCAATAAAAATCTATTTGGAAGCAAATTAAAGCAGGGTACGCGTTATTGCTGTATCGCGTAACATCGCGTGATTCCAGTTGACACGCGTACAGTGAAAGACCATCTCTTTCTCCCTTAATTTTTTAAATTTTGACCACCAGAGCTCTTTTATCTCTTAACGCATTTACCGAGGACCGCGATTAACAAAGAAATCTTCGAAATAGACGGCGCGTGTTTCTCTAACCGAATGACTACTACATTAACCCTTTGAACTCTAAAATAGTTTTAAAGGGCAACGAAGCTGTTTTTAAGTTTTGGAAACTCAAAACCTTAGAAATTCGGCGCTTTGAGAATCCGAGGCGGTTAGAAATTCGAAATATTGGAATTCGAAGCTTTATAAGTTTTAAAGCATCGAAGATTCTAAACTTTGAGAAATGTATTTAGGTTAACCACGTTTTGAAAACAGTTGAGTAAAGTTAGTTATTGAGCAAAGAACCTTAAAACGGCAGTACGTGGTACACGTTACCTTAGTACGCTGAATTTTGCGAGCAACTGTACCGTCGGCGCAGGAACACATTCTGTGGTCGCTGTATATTTGAATATTAATCGTCGCCCGTCCGTTTGTTGGACGTTTCATCTAGTTGACGCGTGTAGCATAAACGAAAGCGAGGGGAAGCTGGCGTAGACATATCGGTAGCTTCCTTTGCTATCGTTGCGCGTCATCGGATTCCTGGCGATTTCCCGATGATCGACGGAGCTCTCTCGGTTAGCGGCGGCCGCGTCAACGCACCGGCGCGGATTCGCCTCGGGATCTCCCGATAAGCCGAGAAACCGTGTACGCGTTTCCAAACAATAGCAGGAACAATACCGTTGCTTCTACCTTGCACCCCGAAACCCGTAGGCAAATAAGCGGCCGAGTAAAGTGGCAATTATTCGTAATTTCGCAGAGAAAAATGCAGCTGCTTTGTATCAGTTAATTAACTGCGCCTTCCGAAGGAAATTTACCCTCGCCTGTGGATCGCAATCTTAATTGGCTTCGCCCTTCTCGGCTAAACTTTCCGATGGCAAAAACGGTATCTTCGAGATCCGAAGATTAAACGTCTACGGCTAACGCAACGCAGTCGAAATCTCATCCTCGCACAATGCGTTACTTAACCCGTTACGTTTCCCTTAACGGGAAAGAATCTAAAAGTCAACATTAGTTTTTACTATGATGCGTAACATGAACCGTAATTTAGGGTCTCAATTTATATATGTGCAATAGAAAAAAAATAATAAGATAGCCTTCAACGCTGACAAAACACAGTACTATAGCTCACTTTCCTCAATATTTCAACATTTTATTCAATGAAAAATAAAGGTCACCATAATTTCTTCGATGAAATTTTTGCATCAATCAATGCAATCTTTTATTCTTTGTCAGAAAGTATTACGAGTCGTAAGGCGAAAATTGAATAGTTTAGAAGTTATGAATTTTGTCCCAAATGCTTGTATACTCGACGCAGTGTCTCGCGTAGATCGCGTAAATTCGTGAATCGATGCGATTAGGTCTGCTTCGTGATGATATTTATGATATTAACCCTTTGCGCTCCAAAACTATTTTAATAATACGATCTACCGGTAACTTTAACATATCTTTCCGGCTCTTGTGAGAAAGTAAAGTATTATTTCGTATTTTGGAAAGAGAAAGAGTTGCTTTTAATTTGCTTTGTTTTGAAAGAAACAAAGATCGAGTTAGCGGAAATAAATAGAAACCATAAATCTTGACTGTTGAGGAAATCTATATATGTCGCCGTAACGACGCCAATAGAGTGCAAAGGGTTAACCCTCTGCACATGAAACCTTTTTTAATAATATGATATAACAGTAAGTGTAATACACTTTTCTGAGCCTTGTGAGTACTTAATATGTTACGTATTTCGAAAAGAAGAAATTTGCTTCGACTTCGAAGGAATGAAGAATCGAATTGGCGTAAATAGAATTAATAAAAGTTAAACCTTGCTCTTCTTGATCAAATTTACGCGTGTCTCTGTAGCGGAGCCAACCGAGTGCAAAGGGTTAAATTAATGGATCTATAGAACCTTTGAAGTGCGCGATTCGCTGGTAACGTGCCTTCCGTTGCAAACGCTCGACGAATATTGGCTTTCTTTCGCAATCGCAACATCGATCTCCCTCTATCCGAAATTTATTCATCAGCCGATGAGTTATGAAGGAGAACGCGCGTGAATTAGGATTGTCCTGATTAACAGAGCAAGTCACGGGCTTTAGAATCGCGTGACTGTTCGGTGATGCATCGGGATTCGCGTGTTCCTTGGCTGGCAAGGGTTCGCAAACGTCGCGAAAGCCATTTAAAATAAAAATAGTGGTCTGAAAATAGGCGGTCTCCTAAATACCATCGAACAATGATTGGCGCGATCGTCGCTCGCAGATCAACAGCGTCACCGTTACTATTTTCGGTCAGACGGAACGGTGGCATGAAAAAATAATGCTTATTTGGGTTAGTTAAAGGAAGCACAAAAATCGTCGGCTGTCCTGCCTGCGGACTCGCGCCGGCTTAACCCTTTCGCCGCGGGATTCTGAAACTGAAAGGATTAATTTTTACCATTACATTACGAAAGCTGCCGCGACTATAAATACTATTGCATACTTTGCGTAACTAATCGTAGCGGGATACAGGGTAAATGTACCACGTACTCTTTAAGGTTCGCGCTTTAAGTAACTTTCGTTAACTATCTTAGAACGTCGTTAACCTAAAGATCGTTGCAATTTCGAGCATACGATTGTACAATCGCTCTTCTATTTATGAACATTTTTTTATACGTTAAATATAATGAATTAATTGCTACTTATTTGAAAATCTACAACAAAGCGCAATGTTTCTATTTCTGTCACCTGAAAAGTTCTCATTCAAATAGAGACACGTTTTCCATATATTAGCACGTCAGTTTGCGTATCAGATATAAGTTGTATAGTAAACGTGGCGCTTTTACTGAATTACGACACGTCCCGTACTTTATAATTACATTGGTCGCGTTTCAATGTTCAACAGCACATTTACCTCCTAACATTTCGTTTTCAATATTAAATATAAACATATGTGCAATGCCCATGTGTTGTTACGTAAAGATCGAGTCCAAATTTGGTATTCAAATTTCGTTAGTCCCGATTCTTCGTACGTTCGGTCGCTATTAACACTAGGTTTACGGAACGCGTCACGTTGACGCGGTTCAGATTTCATACCTAAAATTATAGAGACCATAAATATTACTTTTCAGTACTTTACGTTAACTTTACGTAATACAATGATATGAATATGTATTCCACGTGATTCTCTTCATCCTCACGTTTCTACGTTCGAATATTTATATGCAGTATACGTACTTTTCCGGAAGCCTGTCGATGTATACGCGTAACGTCCGTAAATCTATGTAGTGTTAACAGTACAACTACCGACGATTAAAGTATACTTATTTGTACCTAAAAAAATAGACACTGCAGATATTTGCAAAGCGCATGCGATTGAAGTACGATAAATGTCCATTAATATTTTGTATAGAAAATCGCGAAATATTCTAGAAAATGCACCGGTGCAAGTTTATATAATTTTTGTGGCAAATTTGTACCCAGTTCATTTCGACTGGTCTGGTGTAATTCTAGTGTTAAATAAACTAATTAAAATGATAGGAATAGGGACACTGACGGTAATCGTGCGAAAATACAAAAATCGTAACAAAAATAAGTAGCACTTGACTAGCATTGTGTCGCGGAAAAGGAACACGGAAACTTTCGGCAAACGATCGTCCGACTTTTGAGACGGCGTATCGGTCGGAACTATTCGTAGCGAAAGGGTTAATCGTTGCTACCCGGACCGCATCCGGTGCATCGGTGCAATTCATTTCTCTGGTTAAACGTTCTCCGTCCGGAGAAAAAAGAATAAAGCCAGTCCGACGCGAGCGGTTAATTGGAATTACGAATTCAAGCGGAACTGCGCGCGAGGCAGAGAAAATTATCCTGCCAACGGAAGCTGCTTATTTATGCGAACGAAATGCGAAGTTCGCGTTTAATACCGCTGCTCGTCCCGTGCGCTCGAAGAAAGTCAACCGCCGCGCACCATTTTTATATTGTCAAAAAGTATAGCCGGTCCTCGAGCAATTTACGCAAATTGACGTGCTGATATATGTAACACGTGTTTGTATTTAAATGAGAACTTTTCAAGTGACAGGACGAGGGACCGTGGACTTTATTATATACTATTCAACGACGTAGTACGTAATACATCGTATTTAAAGTACAAAAGAATCATCGTAAATAAACGAGCGGTTGATTAATGTTGTGCTTCAAACCGGAACCATCTTTATGTTAAACAACTTCTAAAATAGAAGAACAACTTCTAATGAATAAAGTTACGGAATAACCTTAGAGTGGCAGTAAGTGGTACATCTACCCTACGGTTCGCAAGTAAACGTGGGATCACCCGAATATCGATACTTTTGTAAGCGAAAAGTAAATTGCAGTGGATACCGTCCGACTCTGGGGTCCAGATGATAATAAATACACAATCGCTCGTAACATAGGAGGCGATAAGGGAATACTTCAATTTAGACTCGCTTCGGTTGCTAACTATCCGCGTCTCTGGATCCTCGACCAGCGGCGCGATAAATACGAGATCGCGAAAAGAAGAGAAGAGGTGGCGTTTTGCTAGCTCGGCAAAGGCGAGCCTCTAGTCGAATCAAAAATTCGGGTCGCTGCAAATTCGTTGTCGCGAATCTCGCCGCAATTTAATGAGCGGACCGAGTTTCCGCGCCGGATGAAATGTCGCGAATTTCACGCATCGTTTAAGCCCGCGTGAAATACGGTTATCATCGAACGAGTACGCGATTTAAATTATTTCGCGCGCGAGGACAATTTTCCGCGGCGAAGAACCTAGCTAGCTAGCGTTGGAAATTTTGCTGAACTCGGAGGGGTGAAATTACGCGCGGCTCGGCGAATCGTTGGAAATGGGAGTTACGAGTTAAGAGTTACGGTGGTAGCGTGGATTTCGGAATGCAATATTTCGTCGATAGATAGACGGCGGAGGTCTGAGAGTAGAAATTGGAGAACGTCGATGCATAACTGGGTCGCCGTCGGCGGGCAGGTTGGTTAGAATGCAGTTTTCAATGTAGGCAGTTAGTCTGCATTCTGCGGATCTATAAATACACGCGTATTTTATGGCATTAACGTAACGCGCGTAACAGTAGTTTCGTCGAACAGTAATCGCGTTCGGTCACCTTTTTAGTCGCCACGGCGACGCAACTATATTACGCTTCGCTTTGCTCGTTGCAAAAAAATCTCTCCAACGGCTACGTAGTTCCCGTCCCGGAACGTTCTGTCGTTTCCAACGCAACGCGTCCCGCGTTCTTTCCTTTCCCAAGCGACAAAAACAGTTTATAGTTGCCATTACAAATTGCACGTGTATTCGTTTGGAAACGTGGAACGCTTTGCAAGAGCGCGGCTATCGAAAAGTAGATAGAAGATTACGAATCGAAATGCCGTATATATGTATATAGATCTGTGCAAAAGTAACTCGGTGCAACTTCGTTAGGAAAAGTCGCACAGCATTCCAGCCGAGCTCGTCTCGAACCGCAAAGCCTCTACTTTTACTTCCACGAATGGAATTTTCCAAGAGATGCTCCGAAACGAAAAATTTCGTGCTAAAATTTACTCTACGATTTCTCCTGGAATTCTCTATCCCACGAGTTCTTATTTTCCAAATTCGAACGACTCCGCGGATTTTAATAAATTTCGTTATCGATTCGTTTGAAGGGCGAAGCCTTTCCTTCGTACCTATTAAGCGAACACACTTGTCTTCGAATTAGTTCCGACAATCGAGATTTCATTGTACTTAAGCGAATGGGTACTCCACGAATCATTAATCATAGGAACAGTGACAGTACGTTGATCATTTATCCTAATTTTCGCGACAGGTAAGCTTCCTATGAAAAAACGTTACTCCACGTTTCCGGTTTACTTTTCCGTATAGAGTTACTCTTTCCTCGGCTGGGCCACGCGCAAAGGGATAACTCGTAAGAACCAAACGAAAGCTTGGAAAGTTGAACCAGCTGCAAAGTTGCAGAGCAGCGAAGCAGCGTCTAAAAAGTCGAATTGTCCGACGGACTTCTTCATTGTAGATTGCGAAATTCTTTAAGCCATTAGATAACCGAGCGTCGCGCGATAACGATAAGAGCTACGCGAAA
The DNA here is from genome assembly GCA_028830335.1 of Eucera pruinosa. NCBI lineage: Eukaryota > Metazoa > Arthropoda > Insecta > Hymenoptera > Apidae > Eucera > Eucera pruinosa. The sequence goes on from JAMYCR010000003.1 coordinate 29,796,385, forward strand.
CGATGAATCACAACCTTGCTGCTTTTAAACGGCAGCGCAGTCGTTAATTAGAGCCGAGTGGCGCGCGCGTGTACTCCGCGATTAGTCAAGTTAACGTGCTCGCGGTGAGACTCGCGTTCGTTTGGCGCGTATGGGCGTTAATCGTTGAAAGTGTCATCGTCGGTCGCAGCTATCGAAGATAGTGCGTGGGTCAGTATCCGTGAAGTGGTCGACATCTGACAGCGATTGCGTCCAGTTAACTTCAATAGCAATCTAGCGGCGTTGAAGATTACAGAGCCAGCTATTGTTGGTCGTCGGACGCGTATACGTGTACGGAGAGTACGCTGGCGAGGAAAATCTCAGGTCTGATTTTCATTCGTTTCAGATTAAATCTGCCAACTTAATCGGTTTAACCTTTTTAGAGCCACGGAAAACCATTACACGCGCTTCGGGTAATTTCGCTTAATCGTCTTTTAAGCTTCCAAATTTTACTTTACGGTATCTAATTAGCACCCCTGGAAACCGTTATGCGTCACAAATTAGGTGGCCGTTTCGAAATTAGAGGTTCTTTTATTCTTTCTTTACCTTTGAGGAGCGGAACGCTACAATAGTAATTCGAACTTTGACGATTAGTTTGTTTCGGGACCGTACGCGTAAGCTAGGTAATGATATTAGTGGCACATAACTGAACGACGATGCATAGTTGCGTGAAATCGTTAATATATAGCATCAGGTCTAGCAGTAATTATGTGCCGCTTTTGCATCGTGCACTTGTGAGGTTAAAATATGACAATAGGTGTCGCAAGATGGAGGATTTCCTTTTGAAGCGATTCATGAAAAAAAAAACTCCAAATCCACGGCGGTATTTTTTCAATTACTTCTATGTTCTTTGATCTTCCGAAGTCGGCGGAGCGGCTGTTCTGTCGGAAGACGTTTTGCGATAGACTTTTGTTTTAACATCGAATGTTCGAATGCGCAATATGGGGGTAATGGCGGGGACCATGGCCATAGCGACGTTCAGTTGAGTTTCGTCTTTGACGTTGCCAGCACGCGGATCCTCCTTCCAAATATATTTTCTGTTATACATATTAATCCCCAAGTGTATTTTATTTTTAAAACCTTAACATTTCCGAATATGAATTGCGCGTAAACTAGTAAATACGTAGAGCATTGCAGTGAACGGTGTTCGAAGAGATCCAAAATGGTTTTTCTTCTAATCTCGAGTTAACCAATCTCGGATTACCTTTTTCTCTCTGAAGATCGGTAATTTCAGAACCGAAGTATATAGATTTCCACCCGTTTAACTTGTTTAACCCGTTGCCATAAAATGATGATCAACACTCGTGACGCGTGTTGTAACTTAAATAAAATGAAGACACGCCGTATCTATAATAAAGTTTAGTTTCAGCTGCACGTTCTGTTTCGATACGCAAGCGACGAGGGGATTACCGAGTCCAAATTAGTTCTAATATTCTTATGTCCTATATTTGACACAGTATTAAGGTAATACCTAGCTAATATTACAAGCTATAGCGTGTGAAAAGTTCGTAGGGCGAAGGGTTAACGTTCCCAAATTACGCGTTTATCTTTCGCCAGATCTCGTTCCTATCTATCCGCTCGTGCTTTATTTTCCCGTCTCTTTGTACGTGAAATGGTTTAGTCCGCGACCAAGTAAAAATCATTTTGCATACCACGAAACATACGCAACGCGCAAAACGGAAGCTACGCGTTTCGTTTGCCCCGAAGACAAAATAAATTTCCGCTCAAGTTCCGTCGCTTCGTCTTGCATTTCCTATAAAACTATTCATTTGCATAGACATCCGCAGTCCACTTACGGGCGACGGTGCACACGGTGGTGGAGATAGGCGCGCTACTCGCTACACATACGGAGAGCAAATTATCAGAATGTCAGATCCCATATGGTAGGTGAAAGGAGAGCGAAGTAGCTCCGGCGCGCGGTGCAGTCGGAAAAATAAGTCGCAGGTGTCATATGAAGGCGAATTCCAGGACACAAAGGAGGCGAATTCTAGGGCAGAAGAAACGACACGGGGCACAGATGCGGCGGCGGCTTTCTTCTCCGCGCGCGACTCGATCGATTGTGTCGTTTCTGCAATTAGAAATCCACCGTTAGACCTTATAGAGGGAAAAGCTGCGCGATCGCCGTTCCTCTGTTTGCGCGCTGCGCAGCGTTCGTTCGGAGTGCGACAATGCGTCCGTGTTTGCACCGCCTGCGCGTGGATGCAGCCTCTCCGTGCGAACGTGAAAAACTAGAGGAAAAAGACGCGTCGACTACTAGTTCCTTATATCGAGATGCAGCAACTGCGCAGTCGATTCGCCAGCTGTTTTCCCAACGCGCTCGCGTTTATTCCCATAGAAGGAGGCAACCCAGCTTGGCCGCTTTTAACTTTTTCCCGACTTCTCCGCTTCTTCTCTCGTCCTTTCGTCTTTGTTTGCTGCCCGCAACCAACTGTGCCCGCATCATTTTTTCGTGACTCGTTTAAAGCCGCGGAGAAACTCCGCTTTTTCGAGCGGCTCGTTTTCACGTTCGAAGCGAAGGTCGATTCGCGTTATCCGTTCGGCCGCGAAACGTTTACGCCACGTTTCGCTTCAAACGGAAGCATGTCACGTTTGTGGCATCGGTTATCAGCAGCCCGTGGATTTTTGCGCATTTATCGGAAGCTTGAAACGGTAAAAAGGCGCGGAATGCGCGTAGTCTGCACACCCGCAATAAAACGTTTGCAATATTGTACTATTATGAAAATTAGAGGGTTAAGCAACCCCCAATTTGGGTTAGGTCTAGGTATCGGTCTACGTTCTGCAGGTTTTTTATATTGTAGGGCTACTAAAATAAAAATTAAGTCCGTAGTAGTCGGGTTAAATATGTTTATTATATAGGCGATGTGACTGTAACGAGGAACGGCACCTGACTGCCTCCTCGATTGCTTTCCAAAAAGGAAAGCCTCCTCGCTTGATGACATCCGTGACCCAGGTCAGGGTGGTCTGTTAATCACGCATCCATAAAATTGTCAGCAGGCCTGGACTACCTCTCAGACCCTAAAGTATAAGCGCAAGCAAAAGGGCCAACCGTCTACAATATATACAACAGTTTATTTAGAAGAAAGTATTAGTACAAAGAAAGTAATGTAGAAGGCAAGCACGTCTTTACTGCTTTGTTTCGGCGTCGCGTTAAAACGTTCGACGATCGCCTCGTGGAGATGCGGACATAACCACCGTTTAGATTCCGCGAAACGGCACACATACGCGTCACACACACTCGATCAAAAGTAAAAGCAGCCACAGTTCTGCAATGTTAGGTGTAGAAACGATATCTCGAATATTCCGTGACTTCTGTTAGCTTTTCGTCGCTCGTTTTAACCCTTTTGGTGTTCGTTTAGTTGCGATGTAGAAATCGGAATCTAGCAAGGAACTTACGATTAGTTGGTTTCGTTTGGCTAACGATATTTTTGAAACCGTAGCTTAGATGGTGAAAGGGTTACAATCTGGTTCTAGGTAGTATACAATTTTGTAAGAGGATTCGCAGATTCTGTGCTCTTTAATGACAAATTGGGAAAGCGTAGACAATCTCCAAAGCCGTCTCCTAAACTCAACAACCTAAACAATGTTAAGCTCAACAGCTTAGGCTCGTGGTGTCGCGTAGGACTCTAAAAGTCCCTACCTTAGTTGTCCTGACTACTTTGCAAATGCCTTTAGGGTGTCCGAAAAATGTTAATCAGGGCAATTAGCCTAAGGACCGTGCGGTCTTTTCCCAGAAACACGCCTTCTACTAAAGCGCTGTAAAATTGGAGCAAGCGAAACGTTTTGTCGTCTCAGGTAGCACGTTTGCGAATAATACTTCGTATTCCGCATTTATCTCAATTTCACGTTCGAGCGGGATCCGTTTGTTCGCCACTGAAAAGCCAAAAGAACGGAACGGAGCGCGAAAGAATATAAAAGTCGGGAGAAGAAGGATCTCCGCGAAACAGCGTGTTTCGCCAGAGAAACAATGAGAGAGGTTCGACCGGAAGAAACGGGAAAGCCAGAGAATTCTTTTATTGCGCGATGAGTCGTCGATGCGTGAAGCTACATGCAAAAATTTCCGTGCTGCTCGCTCGTTCGCTTGCTTGCTCCGCCACTTTCCGGGCATCCACTCGCGCTCTTCCTTCGTTCGCAATTGCCGCAGCAAAACTGAACTCCTCGCGGTCCAAAACGCCGGAGGATTCGTTTTCTTTGCGGAAAATGCGTAGAAAGCGTTCATCTTCGGACACGAGCTAGGGTTAAGAGCGAATCGTTGCTCGATTAGCAAGAGAAGAAACTTTCCCAGTGAAGTATCTTCTAAAAGCACGTAATCGCTTTAGAAGATTTATGCTAGCTGGCAGCTACAGGGTGGCCACTGAAACATCGAAGGGTTTGAAAAAGTCACATAACTCGTTCATTTTCAATCTCTCGTATTTCCTTTCTTGGGAGGTTATAAAGCATCCCTCGAAGATTAAAGTTGGTTACATATGATGTCCAGCAGCGAGTAAAGCTCATTGAGATTTCGTATTCCAGTGAAAGATTCATTCTTAAAATTCTACATTTAACTCTCTTTTAGATTTTTCGGGTATTGAGAATCCAAGGGAGTTGCACGAGTAGAGTCATGGAAAATGCCGTAGAAAGAGTCCGTATTTGCGAGCAGGAAAATGCTGGCGATTTCAGAGATATCGTTCTTCGCAATAATACTGAAAAATATCCATTAATTATATTCACGAATAAATTAATCGAAAATTGAAAAAAACATGTGACTTGTGAAAGTTATTTTTGTTTTATATCATTCGGCCGTTCAGTGGCCACCCCGTAGACGGATTAGGAATGCGCAGATGCTTAAACGAGCTGCCAATTTCCTTTCGTTCGCGTTAAGGCGATCGAAACGTTTGTTTTGCAGCTGCAATTTCCATCCTGTTCGATGGGGTACGTGCCTCGCGCTGCTCGGATCGCACGTAAACGCGAACTCGTAGTACGTTTCGCACGGTTTGCGATGAATTTCTTGTTATCCGTGACGCGATAGCGAGCGCGTTATAAACGGTGAAGCAACCTCGAGCGAGATAGCCGTCTTTTGCCCGCTTTCCCAACGACAAATGACTAACTTGTACGGCCGCGCATTTCCTTTTCTCGAGCAAACGAACGTCGCACTTGTCGCGCAACTTTTCCACCAGCGCGTCGTGCGAAGCTTTCGATCCGTGGCCGCTATTCGAGGGGAAGAAACGTCATCGAAGAGGCCGGGCGATTTTTCGAGCAGCTCGTAAACGCGACACGCGGGACGCGTTTCGAACACCGTGCCGCATTATTTTTAATCCTGCGGGGCCGGCAGAAAATACAAGCGGCGGATGCGAAGCGCGTGGGCAAGCGTGGCGCGGAAAAACAGCAGCTTTCGATACACGTATCTCGCGAAAGTGGACGACGTCGACGTCGCGCGCGCCTGTGTTGCTCCGCGTGCGTCGAGGTGAATAAACCGTGAACAAGTGTGGCAGTCGTAAAGCGTTCGCGTTGTTGCACCGCTGCGCCAGTAAAGATGCAGTCGGTTGACGCGTGACGTTAACGGGCGTTCCTCGAGCCGGTCGAAACGAAAGCAAACGGCACGAGGAAAAGGGGAGGAATCGCGGAATCGCGCCCACCGTCCGTGTTACGACGGTAACGTCTCGCTTAACCCTCCTCCTCGCGGACTGCAGAGATCTCCGCGTTTAATCCTCGAGCGCGTCATCCCTTTCGACGCTTAGCTTACGCCTAGGTTGAGCGATAAATTCGTTCGCTTTGCGGTGATGCTACTTTTAGGGGAGCATTTTATCAGGTTGTTCAAACAGTTTCTTTCCGCGTTTTCGGCTTTCTTAGGCAAAACGACGTTGCGAGGCTGCAAAAAAGTGGCATAGAGGATATTCCGAAAGACAGAGAAAGGTAGAAGCTCAACGATTTCACTCTCTCCAATAAATTTCACTGTGCATCAAATTTTCCGCACTGGATATTTAGTAAGAAAACGGAAGGGACTTTTGAGACAGCTTAATAATTAACCTGTGGATTGGTATGCATTTATAGAAAGCTTAAACGTGCAAACAGATGCACGATGCAGAGATGTACGAAATATCAAGAATACAGTGCAGTTTGTAACGCGTAGTGAGTAGACTAGTAGTCAGCGTTTAGCTTCGACTTTGTTGCGCACAGTTGCTAAAATATGAATTTGTCGAAAGATCTTAATTTGCGAAGTCCAGTTGTAATTAAGAAATCAGAAGCATCGTTTGTTAGGAATAACTGTAAGACCTTTTAGCGAATAAAGTCTCGAACGAAGCCTATTATATACGCTTGCAAATAGACGCGGGATATATACATAAAAGGACCACGCGGTGAGCAGCGTAGTAGAATAGTAGCGAAAGCAAGTGTAACGTTAAGACGAATAAAAGTAAAGTGATAGAAAAACCTAAAATCTAATACCTCTGTACAGAGTAGAATAAAACCTAATAACAAATTAACACCGTTAACGTTGCGAGTATCGCAAAGCAGGGCACAGCTACGAAACAGGCGAAGGGTGCTCGCAACAAACGACGATTCGTTCTGTGCCAAAGACTGACTCACCCCGATCAGCTTTTAAAGTTCTTCGACTAATATCTCGGCGTCTAGCTTGGAAATAGTATATTCCGCGAGAAATACAAATTAAGCGCGATTTGTGGTGGCCAAAGCTCTAAATATAAGACCGCGGAAGCCCGCAATTTGTCCGCGAGCGATCTAATAAAAACACGCGAGCTTCTGGCGTTGCCCGAAAATTTACGATCCGCGCGAATCCGGCGCTACGCGTGTCTCTGTTTCGGTAAGAGGCTCGCGAACTGATTTCAAGCCGGAGCAAAAAGCGGAGAAGCGTTACTGCATCCCGTGCATCCGGGTTTACGGTGCACGACGCGGGGTGCATCGTAGGTGGCGTAAATACGCGCGCGTATAAACACAGAGGCCGCGCGTATTTTTAGCGTAGGCCCGTGTCAGATTTCCCGTACACTCGATACACTGTAAACTCGACGGCGCGTAGCCCCGCGCCGTGTCCGGGGGATGGATGGATGCTCGGATGGATGAATGGTGGTGGTTGCCATGCCTACGTCTCCCTCGACCCCGTCTCTCTCGTCTCTCCATCCATCCATTCGTCCTCTCGTCTGTCTGTTCGTTCGATACCTGCCCTCTTCTTCCACTCCTCTCCTCGCAAACACGCGTCCTCCTATCTTATTACTACTGTTACCCGCGTTCGGATTTTGCGAGTAAAAAGCCAGCAGGAGGTCCGCTTCTCTTCTGACGCGCAACGCAGATCAGGGGTGATCTCATCGATTTAACCCTCTCGAGGTTCGAAGCTCGTTTTCTATCCAATCGTGCTCTTAATTTTTTCTAAATAGTTTCCCGATTTTAAAGTAAATACACAGAGGGATTGCTGTTAACGTTTGCGAATTCGTATTTCAGTTTCTACGTTGAAGAACTTTCTTTTAAGAATTGTAGAACTTTTCGAAAGAGCAACGGGATGCGATTGAGTTGAGTAGACTTTCGAAGATTGCCAGCAGGGTTAGCGACGTTTAAATATTGAATTCAAGGTACAACTTAAGGCAACTAGACTCCGCTATATTGCTAGCTTTTGGATCGATGCTGACTGGCGCCGTTTTGCAAACGATCTGGGCTAAGAGCTTTGATATGAAGCCTCTCGATCGTTTAAATGATCATTGAAATTACAAAGAAACCAATTCTGAGCAACTTCTTTCTTTGCGCAAGCATAATAGGCGGTCGACTTCGGCTTGCGAGATGCTGGCGAAAAGCTTTTGGTACGCAATCGAATTTTCCGAACGAGTACTCGAGCCTGTGAAACCGGCAACCTTGCCAAAGCCGAGGCGACCTTCTCCTCGAGTCGGTCGAGAAATTTCACCGTTTAAGTCGCCAGCGGGCCGAAACGGTGACACGGTCTCTCTTTGTCGTACTCTCGCTTCTCGCGCTGGCCGTTGAATTTTTTACGTCCCTGGGAGCGGAGAATCTTTTACGCGCAGCCCTCCGTGTAACTTCGCGGCGTATACATACAATATATGTGCATACGTAAAAGCATCGTAATGCTTTTGACAGGGGAACGACGGACTGTGGGAGAGTGCAGCTCCGTGTTTCGTCTAAGGCACCGTGAAACTCGACGATCAAGAAAATAGAAATTGTAGTCGAAGCATATTGTTTAGGCAACCGGCCCGTAAAATCGTGTTTCACGCGCGAGAGTAAGGGCTTCGTGGTCACGCGCGTCCTTCGTCTCGGGAATACGAAACTTTTTTAACGGATTTCGGGTCGTCGAAGAACGACGAAGAATGCCTTCTAACTCTCTACATTTCTTGCAGCGATACGTTCGCTCCAATACTAGAGTCACCAGGAAATTTACTTCGCGTGCAGCAAACTTCCGCTTCAATAGAACTACTTCCTTCATTGGTTATGTTACGGTAACATCGATTATTAATTGGGTACACGCGTACTCGCCTGATACTTACGTAGATTCTATTTTCTCCCACGCAATTTCGTTACTCTTGATTTCCGTCATGCTTTGAGCCACGGAATCTACCTGACCCAGTTCGTACCACGAATTACGACTTACCCTGTGCGCGTCTTTCGCGGTCAAAGGGTTAATTGGACGATATATTGAACTAAAATGTCGAAGGAATGTTGGTTATGGTAGTGCGGAGATTCCTTAACCCATCTACATCGCAGGAAAGAATGTGGAAAGTATGCTCCTATTAAAAGTATTAAAAACCTAATAACTCAACGACTCGCGAAGGATAAAAATGAAGAAGTTCATGCGCGTATCTTACGTTGATTCCTTCGTAATTAGAATCCAGTGCTTTGTAATATAAAGAACAAGTAATTATTTAAGGTGAAAGAAGTCGCAAAGAAATTGTTACATGCGTTAATAATAACGAGTGCAATCTAAACTAATGTTACGCGCAGCACGATAGCAGTTCTGATCGATTATTTTACTCGCAATTCGAACGCGCGTATTTTATACGTTTCGACAACATACGTGCCATTAAGTGGCCAAAGGCAAATTTACAATAAATGAATAATGATATGTACGCTCCGAATATTGACCAGAAAAAATGCGAACGATGCAAATAGGTTAAAGATAGATTACCAAAAAAGGTCCTCCAAATCTATGAGTTCTTTTATAGGAAAGATCCTCCTCGATTGCATTTGCGTGTGTCGAATTTTATTACGAGCTACTTAAAATCGGACGAGAAAAGGGGTAGCAAGTCTGCTGCAGCAGGAATTCGTAAATTACCGCTGCTTCCGCCCTTTCGCACGACGGATCGTGAACGGTTCACGCGAGTTTGCTTTTCTCCGTGCTCGGTACAGGGCTGGTGGTGGTTGTTGGTGAATATTTCAGTGCAAAGGGCGAGGCGGTTGGCGAGCAGCGGTAAATATTATCGGTTAGATTTTTGTGGGGCGGGTAGTCATGGTTAGCTTCTAACTCCGTAAACTGTAAACGGTGTCGTTGGCGGGTGCCTTTAGGGGGCTGCTGTGATCTCGCTTCTTTGCCCACTGTTTGTGGATTTATTCCGTAAGACGCGCGCGCGCAAGTTCTCGCGCAGTTGAACTCGAAATAGCTCTCTCGTGGCGCGCGCCACAGAAAAACTGCCGCGCCGATTCCTCTGCGTTTTCTCTTCGCCCGATAATTAATTATAATCGGCTGGAAATAATTGTAGCTCCGTCACGTGAGGCGACCCATTTGGCCGCGTTTCCTCGCGCAGGAGCATCGCTCGAGTGTCTCGAGAAAACACGGCTGCGCTAATTGTTCGAACCCTTCTTTGGATTTCCAACTTTATCTCCTCCGTGCTTTAGATTTCTTTCATCTTTAATTTCACCGCGCGCAATTGGCGAACGCGAGCCGCGTGTTTTGCCGTGTTTAGAAGTTCGGTGAAATTGTACAGTAATAAGAAAATATAGCATTGTAAAATGGGAATTGTAGAGCGAAGTAGAATTATTAAACTGCAGATGTTTGCATAGGAAACGTAGAATTATAGAATGCAAGTTAGAGACTAATATGCGATAACAATTTCTAATTACAAAATTGTATCATTTTCTATACCATCGTACAATATTCCGTATTACAGAGTAAATGACCGACGTCCTGTCACTGTTCCTTTAACTGCTACTTGAATTCGTTCATTTAGTAGCAAAGCAACGTACAAAGAGCCGTAAGTAAAGAAATTTTCATACCAAATTTGCACTTTGGTTTGCGTAACAACGCATAGACATTGCATATTCGTGCACACTTAATATTTGTAAATAAATCTTAGCAGGTAAATGTGCCGTTGAACATTAAAACGTGACCAATATAAATGTAAAGTATGGGGCGTGTTATACTTCACTAAGACGCGACGATTACTACTATACATCTTATATCGGTTACACAAACTGACCTGCTAATATATGTAAAACGTGTTTCTATCTAAATGAAAAGTTTTCAAGTGACAGGACGAAGGACCGTGGACTTTGTTGTACCGTTTTCAATTACGTGGTAATGAATTTATTATATTGAAGGGATGGTTTATCTGACTGCGTATTCGCGCGAATAATAACCACATTATTTCTACACTAGATTGCCACATTAGATTGTACACTGTTCGCGTAAACATCGGGAGTCTACCTATAAATTTGTGAGGGAAGTTGGCGATGTTTGGCGCATCGGTGGACGAGGAATGAAAGCGAAACTGAAAGTGCAGCAGCAGGGTGGTGTTGCACGGAGAAAAGCGTTTCGGCGTTCGCCGTGATTTATGTCGAGCCTTTAATTAACGTCACACTTTTTTACTCGCGATCACCCGTCAGCCTTCCCTCGAAATAGCCCCGGCTTCCAATCTATCTTCGTGAAAGCGCCATTTAAACGGATGAGATTCGCCTACGAATTTCTAACCTGATCGACGTTGCGCGCAAATTGCCCGCAATTTCCCTTCCCTTCCCTTGCCTCGCCGATCTTTGCCTATTCGCATTTAACGCGTGACTAATTACCCACGAAGCGAAGTGCAAGCAACTCTACAGCGACAAACGCGCGCGACGTATTTCAAACGATTTCACTGAAATTTCATCGCAGAACCGGAAGCGCAATCGGTAAGATCCTGTTAGAATCCATGTCAAAGGGAGATCTATTTCATCCTTTAGCCTATTACGCTCGTATTAATGTTGCGCACTGTTGTCACGCTGATCGGAATTCATTTTCATTGAACGAATACTAATAATCCTATCAAAAGATACTAGAGAGTACCGCGTCCGAGAAGATAATAGAATGGTTAAGGGCATTAGATAGGAAACTAAAACGGAGTGGTAGCGTAAGTTAGGAATAGGTAAGATAAGTGGAGGTAGATAACAGAAAACAAAGTAAGAATACAAAGTTAGGATTATAGGGTCTAGGACTAGGACTACGATAGAATAATACACTTTTGGAAAAGTTGAATACGGTAAGCAGTTTGCGATCTCGCACTTGGATGTGCAATAAAGCTAAGTTAATCTGTAGCGGGACTGGCTAAGGGAGAAAAAGTATGGATGGATGAAACTGATCAATATTTTTTGTAAAACCAAGTCACTTTTCTTGGCCGAGGCAGCTGGAAATAAAGTCTATATATATTGCCATACAGGTACTTTATCACCTATGCATGCTAGGATTAGTTGATCACTGCTTTCGTATCGTATCAAATACAAATGATATGGATACTGTAGATTTTTTTATATTTTACTGCATATACACGTATATACGTTCTGAAGTAGTTAAAGTTACTTAAAGCGCGAACGTTAAAGCGTCAGGACGTGGTACATTTACTCTACTTCGTACATTTTTGCCCATCACGCGAAACCCTTAGTTCGCGCCACGCATAAGTTCTTCGTAAATGCATAAAGATGCGTTTATGCTATAATTTATAAACTGGTTATTGCGGGACAAGGGGTTAAACGAAAGATGTAGCAAGATCTGACGCGTACAAGTTTGACAAGACGGAACAGTACGGTTAACGATCGAAACGACGTTCGTCGAAAGAGTATTTCTAAGCGAAAGCCATTTTCGAATCCGACGGCGAGGGCGAAACAAAAGACGGATATTGCATCCCAATACTAAAGGGGAATTCCGCGAAGGCCTAGGAGAATCCCCCAACATCAGAGGCAAAACAAAGCTCGCCGCCACGGAAGATTCCGCTCTATATTTGGAAGGATTTGCGACGAACGACACACTTTGAGCCGCTGCAATCCGACCGAATGTGGCCGCCATTGCGAACACCGGAATCGACTTTGTCGCTGCGAGCAAAAGTCACGGCTTCGCAGCTTGCAACCGAGTATACGCGTTGCACGTTTATTTCTATTCTACACGTACACGGCGACCTACACTGTAAATGATTTCCATCGTCGCTGCTCTTCTTCTTCCGCAACATTGCGAGACGCGATCTCCATACAATAACACGTCCTCACTGTTAGGAATAATTTACGGAATTATTCTACGCTACTCTGTCTTCTATTATTCCACATTGTGGAATACAATTACAGAAGATAGTAGTAAAATATAAGTAGGAATTATTATTCTACAACTTTTGTAAGGATATATTTTTGCACGAACATCCGCGTTCCTGATTATAGAACTACTATTCTATATCTTCTTATTATTCGCCCAGCTTTTAGGCGCGACAACAGTTACAATGAGTTTGACTGCGATTCTATGGTGAAATCGAGCAGGGAAGAAGAATGTTGTAGAATAAAAATTGTCTATGGTATCCATATGATTTTTACTTGATACGATATGAAAAGCAGTGATCGACTAATATACTAGGACACGCGGGTAATAAAATAATTGTACGGCAAGGGGTTAACGTATACAAGTTCTCATTCTTTGAATACGCAGCTTAGTAGCTTTGCCTTGCACCTAAAGAATTATTCGCTTACCCTCGCAAAAGGAGCAACCGCATCGAAGATTCGCAAACGCGGCGGACAATTTTGTAGCTGTGGGAATCGGACAGAGGCGCGTGATTTTTCCACACGGATTCACTGAATCGTTCCCTGTGTTTCCTAGCCGTTTGGTTAGCGCTTCACAGTAGCCAGCGTTGTTCGAAGCGTGAATCTGGGAAACGCCTGGCGGATAAATCGCGCCGTCTGGACGCAACGCGACGCGGCGTGCAGCGATCCGATGAAAGCTCTGTATTCTTCGATCGGGCAACGCAATCTTGCTCGATAATCCCCGGTGAATTTTGTTCGCGCGCCTACCCGTACGGCGCGTAATTCCTCCATTGCCACGCTCTCTCGATGGCTTTTTAATAACCGCGTATCGACGATCCGCGAGCTACCGAGCAACCCCGCGAATAACCGAACCGCGCGCGCGGAGTCTATTGATTGCGGATCTTCCGTAATCGTCGGCCCTCTCGTTCTTCACACCTCCAGCGTGCATTTCTGAAACGCGTACTTACGCGTGCCGATGAACAAAAATGGAACGTATCGAGATAATCGAGGATATCGTTGATCTCTGGTTGCGTAACAGGATGAGAGTTTCCAAGCAAGGTTGTTGGAAATCGAAGGTAGCTTAGGCGACGATAAAATCGCGGCTGAGGCAAGCCATGATAGATCGTTGCTTCCTTCGATACTATTATTTAACTTGATCGCAATTTGCTTCGAAGAATATCTAGAAATTGCATAGCGCGGTGGAATCCGGTTACCGTAATCGCGGATAATGTTTTACCGAGCCAGCTTATCGCTTCCATAATCGGTCGGACCCGAAACACTCTACACGAAGTTGGCTAAAAATAAGTCGCCTGTTGCAATCAAGCTTCGGATATTCTTATTAATTACGACAATTAAACTCGGGGGAAAAGTGACGGAAATTGTTAGCAGATTAGTATTGAATGGATCTCTTCTTCGGAACTTACTTTTAACCGACTGCAACTAGAATTTCGTTTAGCTGGGAGAAGAAATTTAGCCGATTGAAGTTTCCTTATTTTCTGCCTGCAAACTAGGAGACGATACTTGATTCAGTAGTATACCAATGCGATACACCTGTACGATAATTCCGAAGTGAAATACCTTGTTTACCTAGTTCTTAAGGTGGGAAGTTTGACTGTCGAACAGTTACGCAAAAGCGAGGAAATACCTTGCGATTAGAGACGACCTCAAACCGATATATCCGCTGCTTATCTTCGCCGATGCTTTACAAATATTTACGTTGATAAGATCGCTGACTCGCGCGCGTCTTTTGTTCTGTTTTGCAACTCGCTGCTCGAGCGACAATCGAAATCTTGGCCAGGCTGAAAAAGTGAAAGATTTGTGCAACTAGGGTAAATCACCCACGTATTGTCGCTGTTTCTATAACTGCCGCTTGAGTTCGTTTATTTGACACTAGGTTTACGGAACTCGTCACGTTGACGCCGTTCAGATTTCATTCCTAACATTATAGAGACCATAAATATTATTTTTCAGTACTTTATGTTAACTTTAATTAGTACAATGGTATGAGTACTGTATTCTACGTGATTCTCGTCATCCTCACGCTTCTACGTTCGAATATTTATACGCAGTATACGTATTTTTCCGGAAGCCTGTCAACGTCCGTAAACCTAGTGTTAATAGCAAAGTAATATAGTATCGGAAATATCATATCTGTTACACGAACTGACGCGTTAATATACGTAAAAACGTGTTTCTATTTAAATGAAAGGCTTTCAAGTGACAAGACGAGGGATCGTGGACTTTGCTGTACATTTACCATTACGCAGCAATGAATTTACTATATTGAACATGTAAAGAAAGTGTTCGCAAATAAAAGACACGTTGAACAATATTATGCTCGAAACTGGAACGATTTTTAGGTTAATTACGTTCTAAAATATTTAAATAAAGTTACGCGCGAATCTTAACTCCTTGCCATTAGATTTAGCCAGATTTCTTTACCGGTGCAAAATTTCAACAGGCGACTATAGTCGTCTTTAGTATAGAAAAGGTTAATTCGAAATCCAATTTTATCTTTGTATTATAACATTGGAAATTATTAAATAAAACGTGCCTACAATATTTAAACGGTTTACTCGTGACGCGATATAAAAATAGTGAATCAACTAATGCTCGCTCTTTACGTTAACGACGATCGAAAATAGTTAACGAAAGTGATTTAAAGCGCGAATCTTATTGTTAGAGTGACAGCACGTGATGCATCTACCCTTTAGGGGGTTGTTGCGTTTAGGTGGACGTCTTGAAAGTTCTCACAGCTGCGGATTACGGGCGACGCGCGACGCGGTAGGGTTGTGTGGGATACGCGCGGCAGAAGTAGCACAACGAAACCATTCACTCTGGCCAGAAGGTCGGTCGAGTGCGCGTATTTCATTGTACGTTGCATCGATTCCCTCAGGGGTTTCCGTCCATGTGCGGATAATACTTCGATAACTCGCTGCCGCCAGCCATCGCGCGCCTGCTATTGTTTTCTTCCCGTCGCTTTCCAGCGAACGAAATTTTTAACCCCTCGCGGAGGATGATAATCTTTAATCCGCTGTGGCTTTCGATCTTCGATGTTAACGAAAGACTTCTATACTTTTGAACACCCTGTGATCCTTCCTTTACGAAGCGTTCTCCGGAAACCTTGTACCTCGCAATTTTATATTTCACGAATTTCCGCGTCACTTTTATTCGCGTGAGATATGCGCTCCGAAGTATACGAATGTTTGAAACGTAGAACGCGTACAATGTGCAGACCTTCGTGACTGACCGTAACTAGTTACCCTGGTAAATAACCGACGCCGCTTGACGCCGCTTGCTTTTGTCCGTGAAAAGTTTATAGGGCAAAGGGTTAATCCAGCAGCGCTCGCTTTACAAGTCTCTGCTCGCAACCGTATCGCCCGGGAAGCGAGGTGGTAACCTTTGCGTTCTTGTTAATTTTCCGCGCGCAAATTGTGCATAGCCGTGCTCGACGCGCTCGAAGCGACCTCGAAGCTACGCGAGCAAAGATATAAAACCATTATCGGTGTCTCTCGGTACGGTATCGTCGTTTCCTAGAGTTCCGCGTAATTAAACGTTGATTCGTAATGGGATTCCGTTGATCGCCGATCGATGGTCGTTCCGCGAGTTTGCGTGGCAGCTGGGAAACGACGCGGCGCGACTCTTACCATTTTCGAGAATACCCCGGCTGCTCCGTAGGTATTTCTAGCAAGGTGAACAGGAAATCCGAGTCCGCGACACGGTTTCGCAAACGTTTGCGCGCTGTACCGCGATACGCGCTTCCTTGAGAAGCAACGTTTGAATGCGAGTATAGGAGGTAGCCTCCGCGATGCAGCGCCGCTCTAAATTAAATCGTGTCCTTTTCTAGCTCAACCCTTTCAGCGTTGATTAAAATCCCGTCGCGCTGCAACTGTACGCCGCTCTAAGTAACGCGAAGCTTGCGAAAAGGATTCAGCTGTATATCGTTGTACGATGCAAAGAGCTTGTCGATACAACGCAGGCATCGCGATAAAACGCACGGCACAGTTCGGTTGGAAGCGATTGAAGTAAAATTAACAATCATAAGCAGACGCTACCGTTTATTTTACTTTATTTGCATACGTACATATTTGTGCATAGGTCTAACCTGTTACAAGCGACGACGACTATTAATAACTGTTAAGGAATCAGTGGAAATCGTGCGGTACGGTAATGAAATTATCTATACGTTCGTGCAGTGCGCAATATATTCTGGACACCTTCGGATACATTTATTCTTTCGCACGTTTGCACGCTGACCGTCTAATTACGTTTAACCCTTTGACTGCGGCGCGATATTCGCACCACCAACGCATGCGGAGCATTGATAATAAAAAACGCACGCATAGTTCGAGTATGCGAACGAGTTACTTGTGAATAAATTCATTTGAAGTTTAAAGTAATAAAATGTTAGATGCGTATTACAATATTGTTACGCAATGATAAGTTACAAACTTAATCTACCTTGTATAAGATAAAATCTACGGGGCGTATATATACGCCTTTCGTAGTCAAAGGGTTAATGCCGTGAGCAACTGTCTTCGTTACCCCCCACCCTTATCCCAGTTACTAATAAATAGATGACGACGTTGCCATAAATCGCAGATTCTAAACGACAACTTAAGCAACGTTTACCTAGACTCGGTTTCGAAGCGAATCGACTTCCTTTCCACGTAACGCGATTCAATTTTATCCCGCTACCCCGTAACGGATTAACAATCGCGGATTAATTTTTGTTCTCCGCGGCACCCGTTATCGTAATCTGGCATCGAGATACGCACGATTACGTTCTCCATCGAATTCGCTCTACAAAAATGAGTCATCCCGAATACGGTCAATATTTGCAGACCTCGTCTGCGCCCAGCGTTAACAAGGCCTTTTAAACTGCCGTTAAACGCGTACCTCTGTACGCGCATATTAGCCGCGCTTAAACAGGGGACACGCGTTACGTAAAGATCGCGCAAGCAAAAAATATAAACATAAAAAAGGAGGCAGATAGACGAAAGATATAGCCGATATTGTAGGGAGCAAGCGTACGAGAGAGAAAGAGAAGAGAATGCTAGTTGGCAGAGGTGTCAAATTTCAGACGCAATTTCCAGACGAAACACGATCCAAACACGGCACCAATTAGGCGACGATACTTTTCGTAGATTTGCCGATTGGTGCGGGGCTACCACTGCTAGTAGACTTAGGGTAAACGACCTACGCACTGTCACTGTTCCTATAACTACCCCTTGAATTATATTATTTAACACTAGGTTCACGGAATTCGCCGTTCAGATTTCATACCTAAACGTATAGACACCATAAATATTATTTTTCACTACTTTATGTATAACTTTAATTAACTTTAATTAATACAATGGTATGGATGTGTATTCTACGTGATTCTCTTCATCCTCACGATTCTACGTTCGAATATTTACATGCAGTATACGTGTTTTTCCGGAAACTTGTCAACGTATGCACGTAATGTTCGTAAACCTAGTGTTAATAGCAAAGTAACGTATAAAGAATCGTAAGTAAACAAAAAGTTTTCAAGTGACAGTGCGAGAGACATTGGACTTTGTTGTACATTTTCAATTACGTAGTAACGAATTTATTATATTGAACGTATAAAAGAAACGTTCACAAATAAATTCGATGTTGAACAATCGTATGCTCGAAACTGGAACGATCTTTACGTTAACGACGTTTCAAAATAGTCAACGAAAGTTACTTGAAGCGCGAACCTTAAAGTGGTAGTACATGGGTACGTTTACCCCATTTATTTAATCGAACGAGAGCTCTCCGTTTCTTCTATCCCTCGCACAAGTCCAGCGTCGTAGACGAGATCTAGCAGCGTCCCCCAGTTTCTCGTCCTACGACATATAAAAACAGCGACGTAATGAAAGTGTGTTCCGGTGGCATTTAATTTAAAAGAATGATCGATCTGCGAACGGTTGCGCTTCGGAGTGCCCTGGCAACATCCCGTTGCGAGGGTTGCGGGATGCAATGGCTGCGCGGTCGAGGGAAAAGAGAGGAAGCGAAAGCAAAGGGAAAGGCAGGAAGGAAAGATGGAAGGGTCGGGAAAACGGGTCGATAATTCGTAGGTTTATATTCCTCTGCAGTGGCTGCTGGCCGCGTCCGGTCGTGGAAAATTTATTTGTCTAGCTCAGGATCGTAACACTTTTACAGTCGGACAGGATCCACCGAATAATTCCGCTTGCTTTTGAATAATATATATCCCCCGGTGCAGCGTTGCCTCTTCAAGACTCCGTACAGGCTGATCCTGGCTACCGGGACCGAATTCCAGCTACGACGTCCAAACTTGCGCTAGTCTACATATTTTTCGAGTAACGCGAGATTTAACTTAACCCCTTGCCATACCATTCTTTTATTATCAATACACGCCACGTAAGTTATTCATTAGCTTTATACGTTATTATATACTAAGCATTCAAATATTGTATGTAATTTTTAATTAACGATTCCCAATCGTATTAACCGAAACGAAGAATGGAGTTAAAGTTTAATGCTGTTGCAAGTAGAATCCCTTTCTATTGAACCAACACCGTAATTCGCGTCACGAGTGTGACTCGTTATTGTATGTCAAGGGGTTAATCTCTGAATATACCTCTATCGATGTCCACGAGAATTGGAAAAGTTAATTAACCCTTCGACTGCGGAACATTTCAGATACCCTTCATTTAAGCGACTATTGATGGTACAGCGTGTAGCCAAGTCGCTATTTAGTTTCTTCTTGTGCATATTACGATACTTGGGAAGGCGAGGCCAATCCATATTTACGTTTCATTTTTTCGTTTGCATTTGCAGAAATCGATCGCTTTCCTTGGTGTACGATACGATCTTCTTGTTTAACATTTTATTTATTTATTTATATTTAATGTTTAAGGTCACGTCAACCCATCGAGATCATTAGCGACCACTTTGGTGAAAAACTTAATAGACTTCTATTTAAATTAAATGATAAAGTTCAATATTTTGCTTGACGTAGTTTTCTATGTTCTCGCGTGTATTAGAAAATAGATGAAAACAAAAGCCACTTATCAACCTTCCAAGAATTTATTGATTATTTACCGCCTTTCTCGATGTACAAAAAGAATCGCTCGAGTTCCGTATAGTTCGGATGCTTCGGTAAGAATGATCCGCCGGCGGCTTCCCTTTTTTTCGGCGGAACGGCGCCCAGGAAGGGCTTATTATCGCTTAATACGTTTTGTTTACGTCTGGTATAAACGTCTCGGAACGCATTTTCGTTAACACGTGCGACGATAAAATCCGTAAACTCGAATACGCGTCCACCGCAGCCAATTGGTTAAGAATCAAAGAAAGTAAACAACGAGAGCATTGCCCTTGTGAAAATGTTGGACGGCGAACGCGCGCGCGCCGTTTTGCAATTCACCGTTTTGATGTTGGTGGTGTTGTGGCACGCCGCAGATGCAACAGAGGCAAGTTAAAGTAGAGGAAAAGTTGATACGCTTCTCGGAGCTGAATGGCTGCCAGCTGAATTAGGCGTACGTTCAAACGCCTGTCAATTAACGCGTAAACAGGGGGCAAGAACGCGAGAATCGCAATGAAATGTAAATACGATGTTGGTAAACACGATAGCGACGCGATGATTCATCGTTAGCGTAGCAATTGTTCGACTCCGGAATATCGAACGTTTAAATAGCGTAGGGGAAAATGCGCAAGAAATACAGGAAAACGCGATAAAAATATATAGAATGCAAACGACGCGTAACGCGTTTAAATATTTTTCGTACATTTTCGAGCTTCGAATTGCATTTTTCTCTTTTCTCGCTTTTGCTGTTTTCCCTCGTAATCGTCGTTCCTGTGGGAAATATTTCCAAGCAAGTGGTGGCGGGAATTTTCCCTCCACGGTTGTTTTCCTGCTCCCAAAAGCGATAGAGTTACAGTCTACTAGAATCATCCTGTATTCCGACTTCGTAAAGCGCCAGTCGCTTCTACCTTTTTTCCTCCGACCGTCGAGCTCTCGTGTAATCGTCGCTCCCATGGGAAATATTTCTAAGCGCTACTGCGCAATTCGTCCTCTCTAGAATTCCTGTTTCTTCTCCGCGAGCGATAAGCTCGTTGCTAGAATCGTCCCGTACTCGCACGCGGTAACGCGACCCTAACTCCGCAAAGTGCCAGTCGCTTTTAACCCTTTTTCCAGCAACGATCGAGTTCCCTCGGAGCCCGTCATTGCCGCGGAAAATATTTTTCGACGCGTTTACGAGCTCGCGTAGCTCTTCTCTCCCGGCGGCTCGGGACATTTTTCGCGAAGTGCTCGTGGAAACGAGAGAACCGACGCTTGAAAATTCGCTCTCGGAAATTAAAGGGTTTACGGTAAAAACAATCCTTGCCTACTTTTTCTGCCTCCGCGTAAGAGCAAAGAAGCTGTTTCAAGTTTTGGAAATGCAAAAACTTAGAAATTCGAATCTATTGGAATTCGAAGCTTTAGAAGTGTAAAGCATCGACGATTCTAAACTTCGAGAAATTAATTCAGAGGTGAACGACGTTTTAAAATAGGTAAATAAAGTTACTTAAAACGACAATCTTAAAGCGACAGGGCGTGGGTCATTTACCCTAGTCCTCTGTTTTGTTTTGCCCGAGGAAAAATTGACGAAAGCCGGGGTTGCATCCGGTCGTTGGAAAATTTCGTTGCCGGTCTCTCTAATTTACTTATCATCGCCGGGCGTTTGCGAGGCAGAGCGGTATCGCGTTTAACTCGTTATCCGAGAACGGTAAACGCTGCTGAGTCCCTGCAACGAGGTAACGTCAACATTACCGGGTTGCTTCAACTCTCTCTCCCTCTCTATCTTTCGGCTTTATCATAATCTTTGCTCAGCAAACACTTCTTCGAGAGATACGAAGATCGTGTCTCCGCTCGATGAAAAGGAACCGAGCCACCACCGGAGACTAGAGTTTGCCTGCCAAGCCAGAGACTTACAGTTGCTCACAAAATTCAGCGTACACCTAGGGTAGATGTACCACGTACTGCCACTTTAAGTAATTTTGTTTAACTATTTTAGAACGTATTTAACCTACGAATCGATCCAGTTTGGAACACAACATTAGTTAACATCTCTTTTATTTATGATGATATTTTTGTACGTTAAATATTACTACGTCATTGAAAATATATAACAAAGTCCACGGTCCCTGGTACCGTCACTTGAAAAGTTCTCATTTAAATAGAAACACGTTTTTCCATATATTAACACGTCAGTATAATCGCGTTTTTTAATCGCGTTACTGAATTATCACACGTCCCATATTTTATACGTATATTGGTCACTTTGCAACGTTCAACAGCACATTTACTTCCTTATATTTCTTTACAAATATTAAGCGTAAACGAATATACAACGTGTATGCGTTGTTACGTAAACCGTAGTCCAAATTGTGTTGCCAATGAAAAGTAACTAAAACGTGAATATACGCGCGCACTTTGAAAAGTAGAAACACAATATATATGTATCTCATTCGCATATTCCAACAGACGGCACGTACAAAATTCCTGAGCGGAAATAAATGATTTACACGTACTTAATAAAAAACGTAAAGGTATAGCTTTTTCGCTGAAACAAACGTGGACGTACTCATCGATATTTTCGTTACTATATACATATAATACATGTAGACTACTATTTTGTTAACCACTTTTAATCTTCGTGGCATAGACGTACGTAATTTTGTATAAGGAAGATGAAACACTGTCCCTCCTTCTTCTTGTAATTTCATTTAGAAATCTTGTCCATTTGTAAACGTATACGTTATCGTTTTGAATTTCAATTTTTCCAATATACGTTCAGTCAGATTTAGAACGGATCACTGAGTTCAGTAGTTAGAAACGTAACCATTTTTTAGCCATCTCTTTCATCAAGTTTCAAGGTGCACGCTCAATTTTCAGAGTAACTGTACTTCCTCCTTCCCCTTCTTCTTCTTCTTTCTCTGCCGCTTTTTCAAAGCTCGTTTTGAACGTAGAGTTGTGCGAGACTCTCCTATCCCGTGGCTCCCTTGGAATTTTCTCCGAATTTCCCTCCTCTATTTGGCCTTCCATCAGCGCAAACTTTGCACGCTCTTCCCCGAAAATTAACTCCGCTCTCTGCCGAATCTGTTGACGTTTCCAATTAATCTATTTGCTCGCTGCAATTTTGATAAAGGAAACTCCGGTTTCCGATGCAAATTCGTAGCTTGAATAACGTCGGAAGAGAAAAGGTACGTAAATGGAAATTGCTTTCGTCTTCTAAACGTTAAGATGTAGCTCCCGAAGTTAGGAAGCTTCTCTTCGGTTCAAACTCTCATCCAGGGGCATGATAGAGATGTGGAGTTGTGGAGGGGGGATAATATGGGGAAAAGGAAGGGTGTTGTGTTTCGTGCTGGGCCTGCTAGTGGACTCATCAGTGCGGCTACCTAGCAGGCCCTGCCTTAGACGATGGGATATTCGAAGGAATTTTTTTTTTGTCGACATACTATTGAGGGGGGAGGGTGTACTGTACCTGGTAGCTAATCCTCCACCTTACCGGAGGAACGTGATGGGTTGGGTTGGTAGGAAGTATATATATATATATATATAATGTGATAATTCTATCTTGAGGATTTGACACAGTTAAACAAACAATACTGAGTTTCAGCAACAAAGAGTTTAATTTATTCGTAACTTATATGACTCCTAATTGCATTACTTTATCCTATTCCTACCTGTAACAAAGAAAAACGACATTAAAGTTTGTTCTATCCTTGATGTCAATTCCCTTGTACGATTTTACTTAAACAATTCTATTAATTTCTCAATTCTCTCTCATACGTTCGATCGCGTGTTGGCGATATCCACTTGTATATTTTCATCGATCGCGTTCGTAAGTGAGCGGTAGATTCAAATTAAAGAAATGCACTTATGCACTTTCTTTAGATATATACATCCTTGTAGTATTAGAAGATTATTATGTACATATTAATTAAGATTAGCAACTAGGTTTAAGGAGAATGTATATATAGGAAGTGTGTATAAAGAATGAGAAGGGGCGGAAGCTTTGCAATCCGATAGCAAAACAATAAAGATCTATCTACCTATTTATACACATTCTTCGTGTCGTCTCTTAAATCTGTAATCGAAAATACTTTGAATCCAAATCTTCGGACGAGAATCGAAAGGAAGATGGACGCGTTCGGGGAGCGAAGCAAAAGCCGTCTATCATTTTCCTATTAATCAGAGCGTTACCTGGTTGTAGGCGCGAAGGAAAAGGAAGTATGCTAATCGTCGAGGAGCATATTTTCACTGAGAGCTACGCTAAATTGTGCAAATATATGTGTAACTAATACAGACCAGCAGAACGTAATTGTTCCCTCGGAACACGCCCCTGGCGAAACAACCGTAACTGACACGCTCCTGCGCGTTGCATTAGAAACCGTTGGCAATTCTATCGCGAATCGCGAGTCGAACAAATTGTTTCAACCCTTCGTCGACGGGCAATAGTAGCATTGACTAAGAACACGATAGACTACTCGTTCAATGCATTTCTCTGTCGTTTGGATTCGGGGTTCACGAGCCCCCAATCCGTTTGCATTTTTACCTTTTCGATCGCCTAAAATGTATAACTTTTGCGTTTGCTCTTACCTATTTTATATATTAAAATACTTTAAAAGTGTTTAGGGACTTGGTTCGGTGTGTGAATGCAAGCGTGCTGTATGCGAGAGGGGCGTGAAATGGAAACCGAAATTAGAGGGTGGGAGTTTGGATTAGGATTAGGGTAGGAGTGGATTTTGAAGTGAAACAGTGAGGTAATCTAAGAAGTAGAATATTATTTTTAAGGAGGGACATATAGGTAATCGTGGGAAGGATATCTTTGTAAGGGAAAGAGTGAAATACTTGAAATAGAATTTAGAATACTTCAGAAGAGGACCTTAGAGACCTTAGAGAGATAGAAGGAACATTCTTTGTCGCGTAATAAAACGAAAGATATTCTTCCGAAAACTGTGAATTCGAGAAGCTGTAACATAACGGAACGGTCAATAATATTGTTCAGCGAAATCCGTTCCGACATTCGACGTGTTAAGTGCCCAAAAGATCGTTGCACAAACTCCAGATAACGTAATTGCTATAATTTGCGCGACTCACTAGACGAACAGCGACGCGATATTATTAACCTAACAGAAAGAGATGTGTATCTTTCTTAAAACAGTACGATGTTTTCCTAACTCTGTCGTTAATGTGCATCCCTCCTTTATGTAACACGATATTATTAATCAACGGCGAATCAATTTACTTCGCGCCCGTAGGCAGATCGTAAATCTTATATGGGAAAATAAAGCAAAGCAAAGTATCTAAAATGTACGAAGCGACGTTGAATAATCGAACTCAAGTTGCCAGAAGACGCGACGAGAGCGTTCCGTAAGCGAGCACTCGAAGCGGCTGCAGGCAACGAAAGGGTGAATTTCTCGCAATTAACGCGTTCTCTTGCAAAGTCGGTTAATTACGTGCCATTAATCGCACGCGCTCCACGCGATAGAAAAAGGATTTTCCATCTGGCTAGCGGCTAGTGGTCATTCGATGATCGAGAAGGTTGCGTTAAGCAGGTTTCTCGGGAGAGCGATGCGCCTCGGCTGGCGCGATCTCGACGAGGCGATCGCCTGCCGATGATTTCACGCGAAATCAGCTAAACGAGCTCGTTCTTGCGATTACCCAGGTTTTTGCAAACCTGGGGAAAAGGAACACCATTCGCACCACTCGCCGGCAACCGTTGCCTCGTCGCGTTACACACGGATAGCAATTATCTCGTAGTTCGACGAGCAAACACTTCGCAAAGCGCAGCTAGGCTTTTTTTCAGCTGCGCGGATTTGCGCTTGGATAGGGTAAACAACCCACGTACCCACTGTCGGTGATCAGAGGTTGAAGAAAGGAACCGATAAGTATTTGGGTTTGCACTTAAAACAATATTTCTAATTTACTTTAACCCATTTGCATCGTGGCAATAAATACGCGATCCGCTTTATAACTCGACGACTTTCGGTTTTACTTGGAAATTACGCGTGATAATCGAAATACGGTAACGAAATTTGGAGCGGATATTGCACCTTTTATTGATCGGTATGAGTATCTTTAAAATGATCGATACACAGTGATACATTGCAAACATCAGCAATATCAATATCAGTTATCGTTCGCGGATTATTCCGCTTGCGGATGCCAATGGGGGTTAATTAATAATACAATACGAAGAAGCACGAAAGTCTTAACTTTGAAAGAAATTTAAATTAAAGTATAGTAATGATAAATAAAAGCGTGCAATAAGTTAAAGCAACTTTACATTAAAGTCTTAACTTTGAAACGAGAGTTGCTTTTGCAACGATCCTCCTCGATTGGTTTGCAAATTAGTTCGAGGCAATCGAATTAACGCGAAACATCCTCACCCCTGTAGCCCGTAAATTCGAGCACCATCGATAACCGGATAAAGAGCGGCGAACGGTTTCGCGCAGACGTCTTTCTTCGAGCGATAGCCAAGTGCACGGCGATTGATTGGCGAAGGAGTTAGGCGGGATCGAATTGGCATAAAACATCGACGAGTCGAAGAGCAATAACGGGGAGCATTAGGAGCGGAGATAAAGCGCGAGCTTTTAGCGTAGACGGCTTTCTTCGAGTCGAGTGCGCGAGAATCGGTTGGCAAAGCCAGAGTCGGGTGCAATCGAATCAGCGTAAAAACATCGACACCTCTTGATGGAGCGCAATTGCAATAACGAGCAATAAGGCCGATCGAAAGGTCGTTGCGCGTTAAAGATAAGAGGTTAGAGAGTGCAATCTCGATTGGCGGCTGTGAACCGCGAATCGCAAATGCCCACTCGTCGCGCGCTAATCATTGAAACGCCTCGCGATCATACTCTCCGTCGCATCGTCGAGTTGCTCGCCCATATTTCTTCCGCCGCTGTCGTCGATGCAGCTGCAAGTGCCAACTTCTCGTACCGAACTTGCCCCGTTTCTTCGTAAAAAACGAAAAGAAAAAACTCCTTCTCCCGTTCTCCGACGCGTTTAGTCGAGAAGCAGCCGTCTGCGGAGAGCGAAATCTTATTATTCGAGTGGCGTCGTTTGCCCGCAAACTGTTGAATCTGCTCGACGATTGCAACCGAATAAGATAGCTTGCTTGGAAGTCGCGATAAAACGGTAAGGAGGAAATCGGCCCGGTTCACGATCCTCGGAACTTGCTAGGGTGAATGATCTACGTATTGTCACCGTTCCTATATCTGCCACTTGAATTCTTTTATTTAATAGCAAAGTAACGTATAGAGAATCGTGAGCGACGAAATTTGCACGCGAAATTTGGACTTCGATTTACGTGGCAACGCGTAGACATCGTATATTCGCGTACGCTTAATATTTGTAAGTAAATATTGGGAGGTAAACGTGCCGTTGACCATTGAAACGTGACCAATATACGTACAAAGTGTGGAACGTGTCATAATTCAGTAAAGGCATAATTCTGTTACACAAACTGACGCGCTAATATATGTAAAACGTGTTTCTATTTAAATGAAAAGTTGTCAAGTGACAGCACGAGGAACGTTGGACTTTGTTGAACATTTTCACGTGCGTAGGAATGAATCACGCTCCAACAAATATCGGTCAAAATTTGTATTACAATTTACGCTGTTGCCTGTAAATGCACGAGAGCACGAGGTACCCCGAAGTTGTCGAGGAAATCAATGTTGAGCTTTAGGAGTCGCGTAGGCTACGGATCGCACCGCGACGCGACCGGAAGCTGGCCGGATGGGACCTTGGCAGTGACAAACTATGCGACGGCTATACGCATTCGCATCTGGCCGGAATTCTTTGTTCCGCGTTCGCGCGCTGTCCTCTTGCCGCGGGTCAACGAACCGGCCGACGGGCGGAATCGGCCGAGCTTGCTTTCAGATAATGCTATATTGATCATTCTCGATACGAGACGGTAGCGGGAACGCTCGATAATCCACACCTTCGCTCCACCTGCTGTGCACGCGTGTGTATCGCAACGACGCGACGCGAGGGCTGCGAAGCAAGCCGCGATGCAGGAAGTTTAATCGAGTAAAAAAAAAGGCGACGCATATTGCGCGCGTCTAGCAAACAGGGTTATACGAAAGGGAAATAGGAAAGATTCTGTTTGCGTGGAAATCCACGTGGCTGGAGGAGGTAGACGCGGGAGAATTCGGCGACTAACGAAATACCGTCACTAGAGCGCATTGAGGACGGCTCGCGCTTAATAGTTGCCTGTGTGGAGCTGTGGAGAGGGGATAGGATAGGAAAAAGGAAGGGTGTTGCGTTTCGTGCTGGGCCTGCTAGTGGACTGATCTCAGTGTGGCTACCTAGCAGGCCCTGCCTTACACGTTGGGATATTCGAAGGAAGGTTAAAGGCGGTGTATATATGGACGAGGTAGTTGGAGCGAGTGCTTTCGAGAAAGTCCTATTTCGTATGTCCTTTTAATGGTAAGTACAGGAGAGCCGCCACACCTGCATTTCCATGCCCTTTCGCGTAGTTTGAAAGCGCGAGGTAGCTGCTAGCGCGTGACTTATCGGGGCGCGGGTTACGAGGCTGCAAGAGAAGAGTTTGGAATTTTCACGAGCGAACAGGCGCACGGGCGTAGGTTGGAAACTAGAGCAGAGCAGCAGCGTAGATGAAAGGTGGCGTTAAAGCGAGCAGTTAGCCAGTCGACTGGCCGTTAGTCTCCCCTATGGGACCTTGGCAGTGACAATCAGCCGTGCGAACGCCTATCTCTTAATAGCATCGCGGTTTCCTCATCGTCCGCTAACTTCTTACCTCGTTACCTTCTCGCCGCCTCTCGCCTTCGAGTTGCGCGGCAAAAACGCGCCGCTTTCAAAGGTGTCGCAAGCGGGAATTGGCAAAAAAGCGGCAAGCGCGCGCCCGTCAAACGATCCGATATTTCGCGCAATTGGATTGTTCCGCGGGCAAAACCGGTCTGGAACGGAGAAAAGGGAAAAGTCGGTGGAAATGGCACGCGCGCGATCGGCTGCGGCTAACAAAGCGCGAGAGGAAGATGTAAGGCGACTTTGCACGGCGAACGGAGCAGCTGGCCGAGAAATTCCTCGGATCTTTTGCTCGTGCGACTTTTCCGCGAATTTCGTTCTCCTTTTTGCTTCGACTAGAAAAACCGCGCCCGAAATAAAGCGTCCCGAAAGCTTTAGTCATCGAGGATTTTTCTCGTCGCCGCTGCTCGCGAAACGGCTTCTTCGCCGCGGACCACCCTATCCTTTGCCGCGCTCGTTGATTGTAAAATTGTAGGCGTGTTTTCCTTTGATAATCCGGGGAAGCCTGGAAAAAGCTGGCTGAAGGTAAATCGAGGATGCGAACCCGTTAAGTTAAGCAAACAAGCGGACGATCGTGAGAAATATTAGTAATCGTTATCCGATTAATTATACAGAGGATTAATGGGGAACAAATTAATTCAGCGCGCGACGTAATTTCGTTCGCATTGTCCCGTAATTGGCGGGCTGAATGAAAGAGAAAGCTTCCCGTGAATCGCGGCCCAGCGAAAAGGGGATGCAAATTATTCTTCGGATTCTTCGCCTTATTTGTCGGCCTGCCGATAGATCCGACTTCCAACGCGGATCTAAATATCATCCGTTCGGGACGTCGATCGGACCGTGCGTAATTCTTTCGCTGTATATTATTATATAATATTATTATTGGACTGACACTCGTCAGAAGCATACGTATATTTTTTCCGTAACGCGATACAATTTCTTGGATTATTCGTGAGTAAATATTACGGTGCAATTGGTCGTATTATTATTATTATTGTTATTATTTATTTAATACATTACAGGAAAGTTTCCTATTACATATGTGTTAGGTAACGTTAAGTATATTTTACATAGTGGCGTAGTTGTGACAGTGTGATAATTAATGATACATGGGTTAACTGTCGAGGGACAATAGTGAAAACAAATTATATTATTGACTTATTAAGGGGGAATAGAATTATTCGCGTCATTTTACAGTAACAAACGTTATCGTTGCTCACGCTTCCTGTCTTTGACCGCGATGCGCCGCGAGCGAAAGGGTTAATCTCCGCGTTGCGCGCATCTTCTTCCGAATTAACTTGCTTCCGCGTTACGCCGCATCGAAGCGCTTACTTAACCGATTAAACGACCCGTAAACGTTGCAGCTCCTTCGCTGCAAATGTAAGCGAATGAAAATTCCGCGTATTGCGTTCCCTCGTTTATAAGTTCGCCACGGGTACGCTGCATTTCAATATTCGACCGCGTATCGCGCACAATTGCTCCGGCGCTTCACGAACGAGCGTGGACGCGACGCGGAGCCATAAACCGTTCCCGATTCGGCTCGTCTGACAATTAAATGCCACCGTTCTCCCTTATCTCGCTGTTTGCCACGGCGAGCCAAAGACACATGGCTGGCTTTATCGCCCGTGTACTCAGCGTACTAGCGGCGATAAGAAACTCTCCGACGTTCGATACGCGATAAAAGAGAAGTATCTCCGTAGGAATCGTTATGTAAAACGGCCCCCGCGGTACTTGCAAGCGCAAGGCGCGCGACGCTCACTTTTGCAATTTTCCTCCGGGGAAATTGGGTTGGAATCGAGGGGGGGGGGGGGGGCAATCGTTTCCTAATTTCAATGGGATACGAGGCAAAAGGCAAAGTCGTTTGGTCCGCATTCTTCGGCGACAGGGTTAAATCGATTTCCGATCCGTTCAGCCGCTTTTCGTCTTCCTCTCCCCGCCGCTTCGAGCCTTTTCGGGCCACAACGGAGCATCGGAAAGATACCGTAATCGAAGAGCTACGAACGAACGTATACCGCGGCTGACCCATTTCCCCTAGACGCGTTTCATTTCCGCGAAACTGTTGGACGCGCGAGCGATGCAGCTTGCCGTAGAAGACGCTGGGTTCCAGCCACCGTGAATCCCCCGGCGAGCGAGAGATCGCTCGTCGAGGCTTTCACTGCTCCCCGGAACCGGAAGCAGCTAACCTAATTCCCCGACACGCGAATGCTTCTTATCGGTTTGCCGTGCGATTGATCTTCCGAGCCGCGCGCTCCCCGGCTGAAGCAAACTCTGCGCTCGATATCGCAAACCAGCTGCTGCACCTTTTTTTTTCTTTTTAATGGCAATCGCGATGTCGGAAGCGAAGGGCTCGCAGGAAAAATCGGGTTTGCTCCACTTTCGACGGGAAACGACTTCTTTTTGAATCGATTTGTATAGGCGCGCCGCGTTTCGCGCAGCTTAACGCGAGAAATCTGCAGGCGCGTGAATTAAGCAGCGATACGGTGGAACTAGCTCCGGTAGCTTTTCGATGCTTTTACGCGGAAAAGAAAAAGGTGTAAAAACCGGGTAGCTGCAAAGAGTTTCTTTTTTTTTGATTCCGAGAAGTTTCGAGCAGCAGCAGCAGAACCGCGACTGGTTTCCGTTCCGATTCTAAAGCGAGATAACGAATCGATTCAGATTCGTAACGAGGTAACGAACCGAGCTCTTAAAACTGAAAGTCTTGCTAGAATCTCGTTGGGTATCGGATTGAATTACTATTTCTTAGCTCTCGCGCTCTTGTTCCCAGCTAGCGTTAGACTTACCGGGAATTAAGATGCAAGTAAGACGTACTTGTTTGCGCGAAAGAAATCGAGCTGATAAATACGGTGACTGCCGAATGTTTCCGGTCAAAGTGTCGCCTCGTTACTTTTGTAAGACGACGAATGCTTATCAATTACCGTGTACGATATACCGTAGCTTACAAATTGGCATCTTATTAAATTGCCTACGACGAAAACGTTGTCAACGTGCAGCTTAAATTGAAACAGAATTATAGTCTGGTTGGACCGTATAAATGTGTGCACGTCGAATACGACGAGGCTAAGTGCAATTTTAACCACCTGCGCTGGAATAACGTGTGCTATACACGTCGATTAGCCCTGTGAAATTTCAGAAGCTGAAAAGTATGCAGCGAATTAATAATTGTCACGAATACGTTCTACGCGTTGACTGGAAAAATCGGTCCGAAAATTGTACAGAAATGAAATCGCTGCAACTTGCTATGGACAAGTTTTATTACGGGCACTCGCTAAATGATTTCCAGCGCAAGTGGTTAAAAATGCGACGATATTACTGTTAAACTGTACTCGCAATCGATGAGAAATAAATTTATCGCCACTGTAGTCCTAATCGGAAACTTATGGCATCCACTGTATTTGGAGAAATACGAAACTCGAGAGGAACGAATCTCTGCATTCGCTTGTTTCAAGAACTTATTGAAACCGCGTCGAACTTGCATCGTTGGAAATTGATACACGATGCAAATGGGTTGTTTTAACCACCTTTGGCACGTCTATCGTTAACCTCTTGGCTTATGGTAACGAGCGTAGCTCGTGATATCGATTATGGTGTAAAATGTGGCAAATACGCGCTGCGTTTCTAATAAATGCCAATTTTACCAGTGAATATACTTCAGAACTATAAGATCAAGGCAACGTACGCGTGATGTATCAACTTTTTGTATCCGACGGAGCGTTAAAGCGGTAAATATTCAAGTTAAATTTCTTGGCGACCGAAGAATTAATAGGGCAAAGGGTTAAGAAACGTTCGCTGCAGGCATCGAAAAATGCACTGGACTGGCGCGCGTGTTGTGCCGTTAGGCGATACACGCGGTAACAGGAGTCGAAGCGTTCTTCGATGACTAGCAAAATACCGTGGCTACAATTGCAGCCAGTCGACACGGCAATTCTATATATCGGGGTACGGTTAATCCGTTCTCGGGTTCACGGTTCTCTCCCAAGCGGATTGTTCCGCAGTCCCGGGACCGGTGAAACTTTTTTTTCGAGCTCGCCAGCAACGGGAACCCTTCTAACCGCGAAACTCGCTCGCTAAACCTTTCGGCCAGAGCAAACGCGGAGCGATTCCACTGTTGTTATTGCACGCCGCTCCTTTCGTTCTCCGCCGCACCGCGTATTCGTTACGCAAACGCAGCGACTCCTAACTTCTATTTTTAGCCATACTTATGTCACCTTATTCCACGCGCACCGGGGGGTACTCGCCTTTTTTTTCTTTTCTTTTCTTTTGATAAAACCCATTCAAAGGTTGCCCGCGTCCGCAGCGGGCTATTTTCGTAGCGGCGAAACGTCGAGCGACGCGGCGGCAACTTCTTGAAAAGGTTCCCTTTCAATCCGAGCGAAAGGCTTTCCGAAATGGCCGTTTGAAGCTCGCGCGGATGTTTTCATTATACGAAGGGCGAAGATGTCTTTCGAATAAAAAGACGCCGTTCCTCAAGGCTGCGGCTTTTCTACGGCGGAGTAACTTTCTCGCTTCAAGCGTCGCGTCGCTTCCGCCGTGTATGTATGCATATTTCCGTAGTTAAAGCTGCCGCGCGACACGAGAGCAATCGAATCTTTTTTTCTTGCACGTAGCGGTGCCTGTCTTTCCTCTACGCACACAAGCGATTTGTAAAGCGAAGCCAGAACAGCGCTGCCCTCCTAAAATGATGTACCACTGAAAGGGTTAACGGCGCGGAAAAATGTATCTCGGCCTGGCTGCGTTCCTTCCCGCGCGTACGCGTGCATTATTGTACGCAACGTTTAACGCGAAATTGATGTACGCGTACGTCTTGCCTAGCAGTGGACGTCCGGATATCTGTGCGTCGCTCTGCTCGCCGTTCAATCCGGACACCGCTGCGTTTGAGATCGCAAAAATTTGTCTACCTTCGAGGTTCCGCGTTGCGCGAGACGATTAAGTTGAAGGGGTTCAGGATTAGTTCTGACAAAATTAACCCTTTGCATTCCGACATACATACGTTTCTTCGTAATTCACGGTTCAAGGTTTTTATTTATTTCTACTAATTCAATTTCTATTTCTTCCAAAGCAAAGCGAATTAAAGGCCACCCTTTCTATTTATGAAGTATAGAATAACGCTTCAAATTCTCAGAAGCGCGAAAAAATAGTGTTCGAGTTTCCAGTAGATTATATTATTAAAATTGTTTTCGAGTGCAAAGGGTTAAGAAGGAAGCCTAAGAGTTTGAAACACGGTGGCTGCGATACGTTTCGAGCTGCATACTTACCCTAAAATGTTGCCCGATTGATCCACTAACCCTAAGCGCGACGACTCGCGGGCGTCGCGTTGATCGAGAAGCATCTGTTCGCGGGGAACGGCTCCGGTTTTAGTTGCTAATGTTTCTGGGGCGAGGAGTCTGCTCGCGGTCGCCGGATTAGCTTGTAACTCAAATGGAAACGTGCCAGAACTCGTGCTAATGCGGGACCGATTCGCGAACTAGGCCGGCGAGCATTATCTTTGGTAATTAAAATCTCGCCTATACACTCTCTCAGCCCTTTGCTAATTTCGCCCTGATCGCGCGGCCCACGGAAAGCTATCACTCGCGTCGTACGAACGATTAGGAGATCGTGATACGCCCTCCTTTGCTCGGCAACCTATTCCAGGCTTTGCCAACCTTTTATGATTGCGACGCTCTTTTGTAAGTATACACCCTCCCATAACTTTCCCTTGTATAGGACGAAATAAATTTAATAAGCGAATGGAAACGCGTTGAAAATAAGTAGCAAATAATAGCAAGTTACAATTATAACGTTACAATATTTCGTGTATATGTATGTGTTACTATCGTGCACGGCGTACGGATAAGGAAATAGCAGTCGAGCATATAAATAAGAATAACGAACGCTTGATTAGAGTACACGTTCACGACGTAATGATTAATTTAACGCAGTTCGCATTGGTGATTTTGAGAGCGGCGTGCCTCCATTTATCGACAGAGACAGAAAATAAATTGACGTGGCCACT
Source organism: Eucera pruinosa (assembly GCA_028830335.1). Classification (NCBI taxonomy): domain Eukaryota; kingdom Metazoa; phylum Arthropoda; class Insecta; order Hymenoptera; family Apidae; genus Eucera; species Eucera pruinosa. Next base: position 29,830,626 of record JAMYCR010000003.1, read on the forward strand.
TAACGAATCAATATAATTACAAATTCCGGTAACAGGGTCAAAGAATCTAAGGTCGGTCAGTCTTATAAGCATCGATTCCGAATAACGGACAGCTGCGTCCTGGACGTGGGCTAAAATTAAAATTTATAAGTTACAATACTATAATTTACATCTACGTGCCTCTCCTAGTACGCGTGTTTAACGTGCATAAAAATATCGAGTATATTTAATTGAATTTATTTCGAACCTAGGAAATCGCGATCCCGAAAAACGCTTCGCGGCATTCGATACGCTTAAAGGTATTTCATATATCCACGCTTAACTATTTTGGACCTGCGAAATTGAAATTCCCAGAAACGCTTTGCGATCCCCCTGCGAATCGCGTCGCGGCGGCTGGGAATCGGTGATCCGTTTCGTTCGACGAAGAAAATTCCGTTTCCACGGCTAATGGCGGAGGGACGAATTCCCCGATACGCGTTCACGGTCCGCTAGCTTTTCGATCGGATCTATCGGACGTATCGAAGCGAAGCTGTGCGGAGTAGTGGCGGTTTGGCCGTTTATTAGATTTCCGCTAGCGCCTAGCGGAGGCACACGCGAATACACGTGGCAGACGAAACGTAAAAGTTCCGGTCCGTGAAGTACGCGTACTCGTTCCGCTTGTACTTGTGCTCTCCCACGTTAGCTAAGCGCCGTGGGATTTGTAATGGGTGTCGCGCGGAGCCTCCGATTGCGAAATGCGAATTTCTCCGCGGACCTCTCGGGCTTCTCCCAGCGCATACGCGTGCCTTGCCGTTTCGAGTATTTAGGGGAGACGAACGAGCGAAACGCCGCGATACGTCGCTAGAGTTTGCAGCTGCCGGGCCGCGTCGCGTCGCTCGCATCGTGTGTATGCTTTTACGTAACACACGGGCTTCCTCGAGCAGACTTCCTGGTTACTACGAGTTTCGTAAAGCTCCTATCGTATCCGAGTGTTGAACGCGATGCGAGATTCCACTATTCCTGTATCCCCGCACTGGTCGAAACAATTAGACGATCGTATCCTGCGCCCGTTCCTTCCGTGTCGCTTTCAGTCTAGCCTTAAATTCGACTCGTTTTATCGTTTCGATATATGGCTATGCGATTTCTAAGTTGGGTGGCGTTACGGAGATTATTTATCGGCCAGTGCGAGAGAAACTTCTAGGGTAATGCTCTCAATCGCTGATCTGCTAATTCCGCAGCTAACCTTTACTTTGGAGCACTCTTTTCTGATAAATGCATAGATTCTACGTTGCGGAGCTCAATTAACGCGTAACGTGTACGGGTTTTTTTTTTAAATGTGACTCACGTGGTTTGCCTTACACTCGTAGAATTATAGAGAGTATTACCCTTTGCTGGATTTCGTAAGCATCGCAACATACGTATATTATTAGGATGTCCCAACAGTTCCTTTCGTTTTCTTGCTACCTATTAAGTGCAGAAATTTGGATGCACCATGCGATTCATTAACACGTTGACTAATTCACGAATCAATCGTTGACTAAAGCACGACTAACTCGCACATGGATGTCCCATCGGACGACGCGTACCATTATATATGGTCATTAAATTGACTTAGTAAATATAAAAGAATTGCCATATACTTGAAAGTTAATTCACTTATTGATAATTTCGAGAATTTAAAGTGGATTTATCGAAATAAGCCAGGATGCATTTAATTTCAATCGAATAACTACGTACTCTTAAAAGCAAAGCAAAGTAACGTACTACATATTAGCGAAGCCGCCGGATGACGAAAAACGTAAGCTACAACGCTGTGCGCCGGCGTCAACGCGTTAAAGAGTGCAAAATCATCGTGCTTTTTACTTTCTTCTATCTATCGGAACGGCCTCTCGATGCCACTTTTTAGCAACCTTGCAACACCATTTTCCCCAACAAAGCCAAAAACACGGAAAGAAACCTTTTGGACAACCTAATACACGTATGAAGGAGATAATAGAAAAGTACACCCTTGGTGGTGGTTAATCGATTCGGGGTCGCAATTGAAATAGGCGGGGACAGCAGAGGCGGAAGTGGGATACAATTCGGGCCCGCTAACGCACCAAATACCTCGTGCGTATGCGGGCGCGCGCGTAGTAGCATGGGAATTAATAGGCCACAATTATTTGACCTGGTGAATCGAGTAAGTACTCGGTTGGAATCTAAGTAGCACGACGACCTGTCTCCTCGACCAAAAGAATAGACGCTTAGGTGATGCACCATTTACCATGAGGGACGCCTCTGCCCCCGGACATTCGATCGCGATAGATTCCGATGACATTCGAATCGCGAGGGCCGCGTCCAAGCTTCCTCGTTCGGAGCTCCACCTTCGATTCATCCACGGCAAATTGCTAGCGGAAGCTCGCTGCGTTGCCTTCTATCGTTGGACATTTGCATTTTGAGTGGCAATAAAAATCCAAATAGGCTTCGGTCGGCTACGTCCTCGATTCAAAGCCTCGGGACGTGTCGAAAATGTCAGAAGCTGTTGCTTTTAACCCTTTTTTGGTATTGCCTCCCCCAGCAATTTTGCAGCCAAGTTTTAACTATTTAAACCTTGCGCTACGAAGGACGTGTATATGCGTCGTGGAAACATGGCCATTTATGTGTTAAAATTCATCTACGCTCTTCTCGTAAATCACAATAATACGTCTACTATTGTTAGTCTATATTACACCTCAATCGATGGTACAAAGTATCCGAGTATTAGCACGCATTCCATTCCTAAAGTAATAAAACGTATCCTTATCTGTGCGTTAGAAATGCTTTCCAATTTTAAGGTGCCGTAGGGAAAGGGTTAAGAACGAGCTAGGGAGTTGCGTTACACGCAAGCATCACCTTAAAAGTATCGATACATTTGGTTTAACTCACGCCCGTTTCTACCGTTGATCGTTAACAGTTCGAGGTGCTTTTTTATTAGAAATAGCATAATTCGTCTGAATAAATCGAAGCAATATATCTCTGTTAAATATACGAGTAATATACGCTTTCTTTGGAGTAGGGTAACTCCACTGACTACTATTATATAAAATATCGTGAAAAATCGCCGACTCGCTCGTCGCTGACATAAATGCCCATCTCCCTTTCCGTATCCCGCCGTCCGCGATCTCGTCGAAGGGTAAAACTTGGCGCGCTCGTATCTCGAAGGCATAACGAGCACGAACCCCGCTATTTTACTCTCGCGTTTGGCAGCGGCTCAAAAAATCTCTTTTTTCTGCCACGAAAAACTGGAAGCGAGGGGACATAAAAGTTCTATTTGATGCGCATTTCGGTGCACGACTCCAACAGCCCACTTGTTCTCTTCGCTCGCGTACGCACTCTTCCACCCCGGCACTCGACGCAACGTCAAACGAGCGTTACGAAATCCGGGAATTAGTATATACACGTACTCAGTCGACGAAAGTCTCGAGACAATCGTTGCGTTAGGCCATCCCGTAAATTCGTGCGAAATTTCGTATTAGATACTGCGCGTAGCTACGGTAAACGACCCACGTCCTGTCACTGTTCCTATACCTGCCACTTCAATTCGTTTATTTAATAGCAAAGTAACGTATAATATAAATAAAGTAACGTAAAATAGCAAGATCACGTTTCAATGTTCCACAGCTCGTTTACCTGCTAATATTTCGTTACGAATATCAAGCGTAAACGAATATACGATGTCTACTACGCGTTGCTACGTAAACCGAAGTGCAAATTTAATATGAACATTTCTTGACTTACGATTCTGTATACGTTGCTTTGCTATCGAATAAGCGAATTAAAGTAACAGTGGGTCGTTTACCCTATCCGATGTCGCGGATCGCAACGCGACGTCGCAGCGCGTTGCTGCTTCGATGAGAAGGGCTTGGCCCCCGGCCAAGTATTCGAAAATCGAGGGGACGAGGTTGCGCTGTTTCCACCGGATCAGGTATCGTCGATTCGATGAAACTTACGCCTCGTCGGGTCCTCCCCTTTTGCTATTTTCCATCGAGACTTGCAATGGTGGTCCGCAACAAGGATAGACGATGCAAAAAATCAATCCGCGAAGAATTGGATAGAAGTTTGTATCTGTTCCACATCGCGGCGCGGATCCGGGGAGGAAAGCTTGCAGCCGGTAGCTCGGTCGGCCATTAGCTGCTGACAAAGCTATAAGAAAGCAAGCAGGGGGTTAATATCGTGCTTTATTGATTTCGTGTCACGCTTAAACTGCTCTCCGTCGCTGGCGGAAGCCGTATCCGTGTCCCTTCTCCCGAACTCTGTAGCACGGCAACGTTTCCTTGTGGTTCACGGTCGGCGTTATCGCGCACGCAATTGGCGAAATCAATTTTCCCCGCGCACCGAAGTCCGATTTATCGTCCTCTCTCCGCCTATTAGTCATAAGCGGGGCAAATTTGGAGCTGCGCGATTGCTGCGGCAAATTAACGGTAGGGTAAATGATCCACTTCCTATTACTGTTCCTATAACCGCCGATTGAATTCATTTATCTAATAGCAAAGTAACGTATAAGAATCGTGAGTAAAGAAATTTTCATACTAAACTTGGTCTTCGGTTTAGGTAACAACGCATAGACATTGTATATTCGTTTACGTTTAACATTTTTAAATAAATATTAGGAGGTAAATGTGCCGTTGAACATTAACTCGTTAGCTCCCAGGGTTTCCTGGGAAAAACGTCCACCACAGCGCATGATTTTTTTTTCGGGATTATATGACACCACGTGGAATAGACTTGATACTATTCAACTGCTGTACAAACTCTTAAATAATCTAATATTATCGCAGATCAAGCGCATCCTTCTTATATTTCACCGTTTCAGAACTTAACGATGCATAGTTTGTACGATTTCTATGTCAAATCAACCTCCAGTTATTTTTCCCGCCTCGGTAATTCCAACGTCAATTGTCCGCGTATTTGAATTTCTCATAAACGTACCACAGAGATCCGCGCACGGTCCAGTCGTAAATCACGTTGGCGGCGATCGCTATCGAGATACACGGGATAGCGCGGAAGGACGAAGGAGATGGTACAGATCGGTGGAGAATCGCGAATGACGTTGGCGGTAGTCGGGGAGAGGCGTTGAGCAAAGGGAAACGAGAAGAGGCGAGGTCGATATTCGAGGAATCCTCCCGGCTCCGGCAAGCTAGCTGCTCGTAGCCGGTACCTGTTCGCGCGCATTATCTTCCGTTAACTCCCGTGCATACCGTTATCCATTCCTCGCGTTTCCAACCACCAGCTGTACCGGTCGAGCTGGAATTCGCGTAGGCCTCGATCTCCCACGATCGGGAGACGCGAGCGAGCGCGCGCACCTTTACTCTTACTTTCGCCCAACGACCTGCTATTTATCACCGATCCAGTCGCAGATGCTGACACCGTTTTTCTCACCCAACGCAGATTCCTGCCTTTCGAGCAATCTTTCAGCTTCTGCATTTATGGGAAATTTAAATGCTCGGGTAGAGGATATAGAAACGACGGGGTGATTCTCCCGCTAGTAAACTCGAAAGGAATACCGCCGCCTAAACACTGAAGGACGATTCTCTTGTCGCTGTGTCATCAGCGGAGTCGACGGCGACGGCTAGTTCAGCGAAAACTGCTGTGTGCGTATATACGTGTGAACAGAGGAAAGCTGAGTCCCAAAATTGAAGTGGGCCTCTTCCCTAGTAAATCGTATACACAGACACGAGGTTGTCGCTGTGTGCTTAGGCGGCGGCATTGCTTTCAAGTCTACTGGCGGGAGAATCATCTTGATTTCACCATAAAATATTCAACGTAGAGCTTTCTTTGGGGGAAACTAATTTGCTTTTGAGTTATACTCCTCCGAAAACATCGATACGCATTGAGAGGAGAGGATTTTACGTAAATCAATGCTGGGAAAAGTTTATACTCGTTGCTTAGGAAACTTAACCCCTATACACTTTGTTGGCGCTGCCTATGGAGATACGCGTAAATTTCCTCAAAAGTACAAGATATTATTAATACATAGTAATTAAAACAGATAACGTTAAGTATTAAGATCGTTACTTACTTTCTCCAGCTCAATTCTCATTTACTTCGAAGCAAGTTGAATTAATTTATCCGAGCACCTGTCCGAAGTGAGAAGTTTTCGAGTGGCAGTACAAGGGCCATTAGATTTTGTTGTACCGTTTCAATGCCGTAGCAATTAATTCGTTACACTGAGCAAACTAGAATGGTTTTATAGGTTGACCACGTTCTAAACTACTTAAACCTTTTCGCTACGTCGTATCGGCTCGTAGAAGCGCTGCCTCGGTACGGGGCAATCCTAACGAAGACGCACTTAAATTTGACTGCTGAGAAAACATCTTTTAACGTCCAGTGACGTGAGGTAAATTATTAACGCTCTATTTAAATTGCAAAAAAATAATGCATAACAGATGAAAGATAAGTTTATTTATAATGCAACTATAAAATATAATTTAATAATGTAACTTCGTATGAAAAGTTTCAAATATAATAAATTGCAATGATGCAAAAAATAAAAAAAATAAAAGCACGTACCGTGCGAGTGTTTCGAACGTGTGAGCGAGCCCAAACGGGTGTACTGCCGAAATGTTACTTTTACACTGCTGTTCATATTGCCAATCTGAAATCTTGTAGCGTAAAACGAGTACAAAACGTATATATAGTAGTAACCGTCAGTACATAGCGAGCGTCAGGCGTTGGGTGACAATAGTCACTGTCAGTACATAGCGAACGTCAGGCGTTGGGTGATTATAGTCACCGTCAGTGTACATAGCGAGCGTGAGGCGTTGGGTGACTATAGTCACCGTTAGTAGCGAAAGGGTTAACGAAAGTTACTTAAAGCGCTAACCTACCCTACGCTTCTGATCACTCTATCTAACGTATTGCTATTTCTGTTCGCAGAACATGAAGTGAGAGAATCGGGTCTCCTTCAGGGATGAACTCCTGACGAGAGAGCAACGCGCACCACCATGATGGAACCCCCAGTTACGAGCAAAGTCCTGCGGGCTCCTAACCTGAAGAGGGGACAAGAGAACGTCAGGATTCAGGACAGAGTGAGTAGAACGGTAATCCATTCATCGCGAATCGCCCGGCAATTCACGCCGCTCGCTACTCGAACGCTCAAACTTTTACTTACAATTAGTCGACGCGCGTTTAACTTTCTTCTCTCTATACCAACTTTTAATCTGCCGTGGCGAGGACTTGCTCTTTATTTTTTTTTTCGAATCCGCCGGCGAGCTGGGAGCAATGTAGCAGAATGGCGTTGTCTTAACAGAGCAATGGTAGAGAATTAATTCGAATCGTGTCGGCATTAAAGTGAAATGCAAGTTTTCCTTTGACCAGCCGGCGTGTCTGACACGCGCGTCTTCTTCGTTCGCGATGCAATTTTTGCCATTCGCGTACACTCGCGATATGCATCCGATGTTATCGAAGTAAATGAGAATCGTTGAAACATACCAACGCGCGTTGTAGGGGCTAAGAAACCACATTTGCGAGTTAATAAAACTCGAATTAACAAGCGCCATTTGTAGCTTGGCAATGGATACAGCATTTTGCTCGGGTATTAACAGAAGCGTTTCGTAACCCTTTCCCTGGCATGCACGTACATGTACGCCTTTAAAAATTAGACTAACATTTGTTAGAAGCAATACGTATACGTTTCCTATAACGGAATTATAAATTCTGCTATCATTCGAACATCGATACTACGATTAGGTGCGTAGTGCACGCAGCTACGTAGAGCATCCACAAACATTTATACCTGTATTATTTCCACGTAAACGAATGCTACCCTTGCCTACGTTCTTAGCTTGGAGCACGCGAACATTAAAGTGGCAAGACGTGGTACATTTACCCAATAGCCGGCAGACACATTACCCCGCCCTTGATTCGAACAGACTTCCATCGTTTCGGAATTCGCGCATCGAATTGCTAGGCACACCGCGGTGCCTGGAAATAGAAAGCGAGAACGATCGGCGGAAGAATGGCGCGCGGTTATTTTGCAAAACGGAGCGTCGCGCAGGTGACACGGAGGAAGACAATAGTCGGCAGGCCGAGCGTGTCGATTTCTCGATGCACGCCGGATGCGCATTATGCATCCTTGTCGCGATGCAGCAGCCTCGAATTGACGTCAGTACACGCGCGCGCGTCTCCTTTTTTCGAGGACTCGCCGTGTCCCGATCAGCCGGTTCCCCTCGTCGCGTTTCTCGATGCACCGGTGTCGTCGTCGCCGGGTACTTGCTACGCGCGAACGTGGGCGGCGCACTTGCGACTCGCATTCTGCGTCCGGTCGCTTCTCGAGGTCCCCGGGAGGAATCTCGAGAGTCGTGATGTCGAGAGTCGCGACTGTTTCACGGAAAATTCACCGCGCTCGCTTCCACGCTACTTTCCCTCTCGGCCGAGTTGCCGCCTCGCGGATCCGATTACACAGCGTGCGCGACTCGCCACTCGCCACGCGTGCGCCTCGAACGCTGCACACGCTGTGCCCCCGGTTACATCACCACTCGCGTAACACCCTGCTATTTTTTTCTCGCCTCTCGATGCGGCCCGCGCTATCGAGAACCCACCCGCGATGCCCCATGCGTTTTCTTCCGCTTATTTTTCTTTCGCTCTGGAGAGATTTACGCGCAGCCTCCGCGTTCTTGCTCTCGGGTATACTAAACGTACGAACGTCTCGAGTCGATAATAGGAAGGGCTTGTCAAACGGTAGTGGACCACGGTGTACAGAGGGGAGGGTTTATGTTACAGCTTGTACGGCAGAGCGATCTTTGAAGCAAATTTCGATGGAGGCTCTTCTGTGTGCGGGAGAATATTATGCGCGTGCGTTTCATTTTGTAAACGATAGCGACTACAGTTGCGATCAGAGGGGGGATTTAAATGCAAGCTAAGTAAGTAGGCTGTACTTCGGAGTGTATTAGATATTTTATAGGGTAGCGATTCTCTGAGGTAAATTTCACTTTAGACTTTTTATATACGATCCTAGCCAATTTTGTAAATGATACCAGCTATACGTGCGATCAGAGGGAGAATTTAAATGCAAGCTAAGTAAGTAGGCTGTACTTCGGAGTATATTAGATATTTTATAGGGTGACGATCCGTGGGGAAAATTCCACTTCAGGTTCTTTATATACGATATTAGCCAATTTTGTGTAATATTATATATTATACGTGTAATCAGAGGGAGGCCTTAGATGCAGGCTAAATAAGTAGGCTATACTTTGGAGTATATTAGATCTTTTATAGAGTGTTGATCCGTGAGGGTAAATTTCACTTTAGGCTTTTTTACTTACGATACCATGTAATTGATTTTGTAAATAATAGCAGCCACAGTTGCGATCAGAGGAGGATTTAGATACAGACTAAGCAGGCTATCTTTTATGGCGCTGCGATTTTTGGGAAAATTTCTCTTTAGGTTCTTCTATACTGTTCTAGTATTCTGTACTTGCTCTTCTACGCCTTACTTAGTACTCTACGTCATTTCACATTCTTTTACATTCTTCTGTGTTCCTCTGTTTTAATTTTTACAGTTGGGAAGTTGTCTAGGAAACGGGCCCACAGATCTGTAAATCCTTTCTCGGTAAATTGTCTTCAACCTTTCGGCAACTATGAGGCTTAAACCCCTTGCACTAGATTTGATAAAAATATGCATACTGCTGTGGAGAACATTGAACGTGAACGATTATTTCAGCTTCGTACTATAATATACCAGGGGCTACTAAATAAAAATTGCCCGCAATATTCGAGTAATTTGTACGTAACGTAATACGAAAGCAGTGAAGCTAAAGCTGGCACAAGTGAGTAACAAAATAATCGTAGCGCAAGGGGTTGAAAGTAATTCCGCGGGTTCCACTCGAACGACGAGCGTGGCGACGAGGTCATTGGTAAGGTCATTTAGCGAGGTAGAACTTGGGTCGATTAACAAGGCTACGCTGTATATTATATTTTGGAATCGAAACGCGATACGAGTCGGTTTGCGCAGCTGTTCGAACAAGTGGTCGTCGATAAACGAAGGATCTTCCTTACCTAGCGATTTATACTCTCGAAGATCACGACGCTAGGCGCCTCCTATCGGTAGATCCCTGTACTATGAAACGCAGCTTAGGGCTTGCGCTCAGGCGTCAATCAAATCTGACATTGACGCGCGGTGCGTGGCAATTGAAATAAACAAGCGCATCCTTGCTACTCTGGCGCAGGCTTCTTGAGATTCGTACTGGGAACTTTCTTAGCGAGACGTCGCGTCGAGGACGTTCTCAAAGCTTTTAGAGCCGAAAGACGAGAACCAGATGAACTCTTTGAGCTCTTTAAAAATGGATCGCGCTGGCGCCCGGTGCAGAACCAATGATCGATAGCTCGTAAGAAAAGGTACTTGGAAAGTAATTCTAAGTAATTCGAGTAGCGGACAATTCGGAACGAGGATTTACGAGGTGCGCGTTTTCTTCGTAATGAATTAGGAGACCGTAAACAATTTCAACCCTTCGGAGACGCGTATAAATTTGATTAACAGGTAAGGTTTTAGTGCCTTCGATTGTATTTTCGATTCAGTGTTCGTTTCTTCGAAATCGATGCAAGCTATTCCCTTTCGAAAAACGTAACGCGGTTAAGTTCTCGCAGGAATTAAAAATATGTATCGCGTATCGTGAAATTGTTGTTGTTGTATCGTATCGTTAAAAAAGGTTTGCAGTGCTGTCGAGGATAACTGATGGAAGCAGGTTCTTCTTTTCTAAATAAGAACACAACGGCTTACTGAGAAAATGGTAACTCGAGTATATATTTGATTAAACAAAATTAAACTCGGAAAGGAAAGAAATATACCAGAACTTTCAATGTCCTGTCCACGCCGACTCTTCGCGTCGAACTGCCGAAAAACGGCAGCCTTTAACAGTTATATTCTAAAACAGAATGGCCAACCTTTTTCGGGTACGCTTGACCTTCGACATGACCAAAACTCTGCGACTTCCAAGTTCTGGTTTTTTCCCCCCGATCACTTTATTGCGCCTGTAAAAGCGACACTTTGATATTTTTGATTGGGAGGAAGTTTTCAAGGAGCAACGGTTTACTTCAACAAGTGCAAAGAGTTAAAATCTGTTTCTAAAAAATGTGAATACCTTTTCGTTGCCTGTACGTTGTCGCTGACTTAACAGTCCATACTTTCCTCAAAATTTAACACCCAAAATATGTTACTCGCACTTACAAACCCACGAATTTGTATAAACATTCGTAAAATCGCGAATCCGCATTGAAATACGCAGTGCGGTGATTAATTTTCGAGCGGAACCCTTGCGTCTCGCTAGCGACGAAAGGGTTGCAAAAGAAATTTAGGTTTCCCTGGGCAATTTCGGTTTTGAAACTACGCTCGGCTGTCCGTTTGCTGGCAAACGAAAAGACCGTTGCACGCCCACGCGAGCTCCGAAATCACGATTGTGTGTAAATGAACGCGTGGGTGGGCGGAGAGGAATTATCAGCTCGGAGCGAGTCGGTCCCCGCGAACGTTTCGGAGCAACGCGCCTCTTTGTTCCTGCCCACTATTCTATAACGTACACAGATGTACCACGTACTGCCACTTTAACCACTTGCCCTACGATTATCTTATTAATTACTTCAGCTAGCGTTAGTCGATTCACCATTTTTATATCGCGTCACGAATAAACCGATGACAAGCCTCCGACAGAAATCGTTCGCAGTTGCAAATCACAGAGTTACCGCTGCTAGTAGCTTCAGAAAAATTCTTTCGCCCAAGTGTCGATGTTCGAGAAACACTTTGATGCAATATATGTACAGTTACCGCGTTATCGAATGATTCTGCACGCAGTTTTTGTCCGTTGGTAATGCAACGAGTACAGGGAAACGTCGTACGCTTATTTTCCTAGCAATTCACGCGTGTCTGAAATCATTTTATCGTAAACAGTCTTCTTGCAATCAACTACACCTGTATTCAAGGTCTGGTTATTAATCCTTTCGTTGCTATGGACGAGGTATCGTTAAGCTAAACGATAATACGCAACGAAGTATTCCGGGCAATGCGTAACACGTTTTTTTTGCCGCTTTATTGAAACGCGAAAGTCCAGTCGTTGCTTTTGTCTTTGACCAATTGCAAGCGCTGTTCTCAGTTGCATTTGAGGCCAAAACAACTCGAGCGTTTTGTTGAAGGACGTTTGTATGTTTTTCTTCTTTTTTATTACGCTGAAAGGAAAATGAAAATACCGATAAAGTCCGTCAAAAAGACGGTCGTGAGACTAGCCTACCTGGCCCAACAGCGAACAGCATTCGTTTAAATTAACCCTTTCGCTACGGACTGCGCGAATTTATAGCATTCTCGATTTTTGGACGAGGTTAATATTTTATTAATTTAAGAATAGCCTGAACACAAATATCCGCAGTCCCTGTTCAATTACTATACAATAAATACAATAAGTACAATAAATACGAATGAGAATAAAAATAATACAGTACCGTACGGAAACTTTACGTACGCTTTAAGCAAACGATTGCCCAATTCTCGACGAAGTATCTAACACTATAACTACCAACGACTAAAGTGTATTTATTCGTACCAAAGAAATAGGAATGGTAGACATTTGCAAAACCCATGCGATTAAGACGCAATAAATCTTTGTTTATATTTCGTGCAGAAAAGCGTGCAATACCCTAACAAATGCATCGCGGTAAATTTATATACGTATTATGCTAAACTTGTTGTAACCAGTCATTTTGATTGCCTTGGTAGTCCTATTATTAATCGTCCGTGGTAGCAAAAGGGTTTAAGAACGCCTATCGTTTATCGTAGATTCGGAAAACGTAGTCTTCTTTCAATTCTACCGATCGTGCAATGGAAGAGCTTAATTGCTTAGCGCGATCACGGATCCGAGTATTTCGTCCGGTTAATCGGCTCGCTTGCGAATCGGTGGCGTTTCGTGGGAACGTTGGATGGAAAAATCGAAAACCGGTGCCGAATTGGGAACCCGTTTCGCTGTGACCAAGACCTCAACGGATTCATTTGCGATGCAGTTACGGAACACAGGTGTACTGGTCGCAGCTGGCGCGGGTCGTTGACCGAGCCCGACACACTTTAACCAGCGAGACCCTCTGCTTTTACTTTTCCTTCCAAAGGGCCAATGCCGTCGTTCCCTTCTCGATCAACCTCCGTTTTATTCCGCCCTATTTTCGGTTGTCAAGCGATTCGAGCTAGGGTAAGTGACCCACGCCCTGTCACTGTTCTTATAACTGCTACTTTGATTCGTTTATTATAATAGTAAAGTAATGTATAAAGAATCGTAAATTTGGTCTTCGGTTTAGGTAACAACGCGTAGACATCGTATATTCGTGTACGCTTAATATTTGCAACGAAATATTAGCAGGTAAATGTGCCGTTGAACATCGAAACGTGACCAATATCATTACAAAATGTGGAACGCGTCATAATTCAGTAAAGGTAATACGTTTACTATATATCTTGTATCTGTTACACAAACTGTCGTGTTAATGTATGTCAAGCGTGTTTCTATTCAAATGAAAAGCTTTCAAGCGACAGGACGAAGGACCGTGGACTTTGTTATACCGTTTCAATCACGTAGTAATGAATTTATCGCATTGAACGTATAAAAGAAATGTTCGCAAATAAAGCAGCGGTTGAAAAATATTATGCTCCAAACTGGAACAATTTCTACGTTAACGACGTTCTAAAATAGTCAAATAAAGTTACTTAAAGCGCGAACCTTAAAGTGGCAGGACGTGGTACATTTACCCTATGCGTGAGTACGATTAACAAAATTCATTCGCGGCTAAATTGGTCGTAGATATAATCTTCTGATAACACACGATTGTTATAGGAGCTTCAATAAAAGCTACAAAAGTTGGTTTGAACATACGTCTGATCGAAAAGCTCGAATATTTCCGGGACCTAATAATAAGATTGTAGACTCTTATATCTATCCTTTTTATATCCTGACTTTTGGAGCCTCGAAAGAGGATCGAAGATCAAAAGACGAGCCGCTATGGAGGCGAAGGAAAAAAAAACCACCGGTGCGTCGTACCGTTAGGCAAAGCAGGAAGTCGCATCTAGCGATGGACACATCCGATTTCCCGTCTATCGTAAGCTCTCGCTCTTCCATTCCGAATAAATCTCTCCGCGAACCCGTACGAGAAGAAAACCTCGAAGTTACGTTGTCGCCTAAATTTGAATGCAACTTTTAATCGGCACGCGATTGCGAAGCTGCGAGCTTTTTTATAGGAAAGCGTCGTATTGGAATATTAGATATGTCCAAGGAATCGAAAAAACTTGGGCGACAGTTTGCGACAATCCTCCGCAAAGGGTTCATTTTCACCTCGCTAGGATTCTCAATTTATCGAAGCGATTCTGGAGAAAAGATGGACAGGAGGAGACCTAGATATAGCGAAGTTGTGAATTAAATTTTGTTCGCCTAGTCGACGCGACGTAATGCGATAGATACGAATTTCGACAAGGAGACAGATATCGATGTTGCGATACCTACGATCAGGCCTGCAACATTAAGTTGCAACGTTACGTTGGCTGGTAAAGCTTCGTCCAATTGTTGTTCATTAGCGAAGTTGGTCGAACGTGCGTTAAACAATTGAGTTTGAGTTTTAAAAACCACGAGTTAGTGATGCAACTTACTTACAAATCTATAACGAAATTAAATTTACTCCCTTTAATTCCCTTTGAAATCTTTATACGTCGCTATGGCAAATAAAAATACTAACGGATTTAACACAGGATTAGAGTAGGTAATAGTTTTTGCCAACGCGTGCAGCTACTGTAAAATTCGTGCAGACAAATTTGCGTTCACTTCACCCTAAACGAGCCAAACGAAGTCCGTGCAGTGTCATTGATTTTGATGGTTAAGGGATGACAGAACGCAGCGGTCAGCGTACGCTATCATTGGAGGAATCAAAAATAGAGAATAAAGGGAGGAGACCGGGTCGCGTGATAAGAAGCAATTTTATTAAAAGTGACGGGCAAGCGAGGAGCGAAAGCCGTAGTCTACGCCGAAAGGGACGGGAAAGGGCTGATAGGCAAGCAAAGGTGTGTCCCTTCCTTGCCAGCCATTAACCTGCCACGTAATAAAGCCTAAAAGGTTTTCCGAGGTCGCTGACAGCCGCCTCTAAACACGCCTTTGTTCTAAAATATGCATTTCATTTACCTTCGTTTACCGTTGGTCGTCCTACCCAGCAGGTAATTTTAATCTAAAATTATTAGACTGCGAATCTTCGCGTCGATTCGTCTATTTATAGACGCGACCAAGTAAGCGGTATTGTTACGTGTTTTGAGGATATTTTGAATGCAAAGAAGCATGGCTACTTTAGAGAGATGTTAAGCTGTGGTTCATTCGAAATATTTACCATCTACATTCTTTTACCCCTTTTCTGCCACGAAATAGATTCCCCTGTAAAAGAAATTCGAGCCATTTTCTACGTCGAAATCAGCGCTTGCGTGGTTTAATCGATGGAGCGAATTCGGAATAGCTTTTCGAGATGAATCGGCGAGGTTTCAGCAGCTGTTTTTCTTCTTCAATTGAAGCAACAAAGTAGTAAGCGTTGAAAATTTCTATCTCGCTAAAAGTTGTGATTATTTTATTTATACGGGGAAACAAAAACCCATTAACAATAATGATGCAATTTCAACGTAATAGAGAAAATGCAATCCGATTATGCGTACGAATGCACAGGACACGGGTCGAATTGTTTGTAGAAAATTCCGAGTTACGTTCTGTTGAAGCGATTCGTGACAAAAAAAACTCCACATTCACGGCGGTATTTTTCAATTACTTCTATGTTCTTTGATCTTCCGAAGTCGGCGGAGCGGCTGTTCTGTCGGAAGACGTTTTGCGATAGACTTTTGTTTTAACATCGAATATTCGAATGCGCAATATGGGGGTTATAGTGGGGACCATGGCCTTAGCGACGTTCAGTTGAGTTTCGTCTTCGACGCTGCCAGCACGCGGATCCTTCTTCCAAATATATTTTCCGTTATACATATTAATCCACAAGTGTATTTTATTTTTAAAACCTTAACGCGTTCATCTACAGTGTCTCCAAAATTAATCTGAGCACCTAATATTTAGGGTTTCCCAGAAGTAGTATCCTCAGTGCATTTTGTTTTGATCGTCGATTTATCGAGCTCTGCTTTCGTCTCGCTTTGCACCTCTCCCTTTAATTTACCATCCACCAAATTGTTCATCGTATCAGCAGCGAACGAAGTGAATACTCGTTTGTAAACGTTCTCGCCAACAGTTGGGTGAAAAGTCGTCAAGCGCTATTGCGTCTGTCGCGCAAACAGTCGAGAGTTAACAGTCTCATTTTTTCTGCCGCAACCTAGATTCTTTGCGAGCGCGGCAGCTTTGTATTTTCGAGCACCTAACGGGGACAAACAATGCCAGAGAGCCTCGGCAAAGTGCCTTTGCGTTTTCAAACGAGCCTCGATTAATAATCTTCCGCGTCTCCGTTGCTCCAGCCGAGTCCCGCGAGATAATTGCCGCGTTTCGCTCGTTTAATCGATTCGATTAAAATCACGGCTCGCAGGGGGGAGAAGGAGGTAATTTGGCAAGCGACGGCGTACATAATTAAGGAGCCCCCAGTCCCGACCGATAACGAATCTCCGTGGAACGAATTTCCGATCGCGGAAGCGGAAGGCGTGCGCCGTTCGCTCCGCGCGACGGATGCCGATGATCGGCGCTCCAATGAATTATTTCGCTCGCTCCATTCTGGTCACACCAGTTCTATCCTCGATCTGCTCGAGTTTCTTCTCTCTTCCGTCGTTCAAGTTCGTTGTCCGATCGAATCCGTTCGTTTCGCGTTAAACACCGCCGCGAACGGGTATTATTTTAGGTGGCGGAAAAAAGTCGTGGGAATTTGACGATGCAACAACGCTTAAGCAATCGAAAGTCGGAAATCCAAGATTCAAGCAATCCTAACATTCTTGCAACGTAATTTTGTTAGGTCGTATTAGGTTTGCATCGTATTAGGTATAATGTTGCATATAACGTTCACTTGGATAGCGGATACTTCGTTTCAAAAAATGCTCACCTCTCTCGAAAACGAATTCCTCCAAGCAATTCTTCCGTTCCCCTAATGTGTTTAGTTTTCGATGGATGACCCTTCGACTGCGGCGCGATATTCGCATGACTCGGTAGTAAAAAAATGCGCGCCTAGTTTACGCGTGCAAAACGATTACTTGTGTTAATAAAGTGTTAGCTTGCTGTTAACTCGAACCTCCGCGTCGCGCTGTGAAACGATAAGTTAGGAAATTAATCGGCAAATATTGTATTATACACTTTGTACAATATTGTATATATATATATATATATGTCTTTTGCAGTCAAAGGGTTGATCAAATTTTGTTTAGCAAGTAACCATTCGCGAAACTCCCGTGATTCACCAATCTTTTTCGATCGTTCGTCAACTTGCAAAGCGTTGGATTCCGGGTTATAAAATCGAGTGCGATACTTTTAGAATCTACCGAAGAGGTTTTATTTTATGAACAAAATGGGTAAAGGATTTGGGTGGCTAACTCCTGTATAAAACAACTGATACTGATGCTTACTGGCTGACGAGATTATCGCGACGAACTAAAAACATTACACGGTTGACTAATGCTGATGCACTGTTTGCAAAAGATCGCTAAGCGTTGTCTCCTTAAAAGTTTTCCGTGTATCTTTCTCTCCTGTAAACCTTCTTCTCCGTGAGCCTGAGTTTCTAGTCCAAGGATGGAAAAACGATGCGCGGAACCTCGAGGAAGGAAAAATGTCGGTCGAATGACGCGCGTGTCTCGCGGCGGCGTTTGCCGATCACCGATTAACAAATCGCGTCGATCGGTTCGACGCTTCTCGCGTTAAACGATTACGCGGGTGGGACGAGCGTATGCAAACGTATGCAAATCTCGACGAACGTACGCGACGGGTTTGGCGGATTGTCGAATGGCCCCGCATCCATGAGCAGCTCAATTACATCATCCGGCCAAATAACTCGGGGCGCCGTTTCTCTGTCCAACTACGTTTTCGTGCGTCGATCGTAAAATATGTCCCCGATAGTGCGCGCGTAATATATCCTGCACGACGTGTGCGTCGCTTTCAGCCGCGAAATTTATCAGCCACGCTCTGCCACCTCCCACATTTTACCAGAGGATTAGCTAAGAGTAAAACACGGCTCGATTTATTCCATCCGACCTCTCTGCATTTGCTTCGCGTCGCGTTTCGATATTTGCCCGCCTCGATTGCAGCGATGCTTTTTAAATGAATTTAGCGGCAAACATTTTGCTGCTATCGGAAAGCAGTCGCGTGGAAGCCTTTGGATATTTCTAGCGCGTCGATGGCAGGGGAATAAAGTAAGATGCGTATTCGCGTCGGTGCATCGATCAAAGTCAACGTACATCCCCGTCTATAAATGTTTGGACACGGGATTGCGCGAGTTTCATTAGCTTGACGATGTTGTTGCGGTAAAAATACATACGCTTACTGACAAAAGTTAAGATACAAAGTAATCATTTCCAACGTTCCGTATATTCTTCATCTTTCGAACAAAATAGCTTGGAATAAAAACGAACACAAAACGGTATCGTTACGTATGCTAATAAACGATAAGTTATCCTATTTTTAATTCTAATCTATATACCTTAGAAAATAAAGAGTATACAAAAATATGGAACGGATTACTTTGTTTCTTAACTTTTGTCAGTAAGTGTATTATACCATGCGTATGCTATTTGTATAATTAGTTTGCACTCGATTAACTAGAAATGTGTACGGACTGGATGCGCGTGATTCAAAAGTTCGAGAAACCTATTCGAAGAAAAAATCAGATTTGTAAAATGAAATAGTATCGGATACACGATACAGAAGCTAGCAGTACGATTGTTAGAATTGGTTAAAGATCGAGAGAAGCAGCGGATAAACGAGAAATGCGTTTCATTTTACTTTGCGTAATGAGACGCAAGATCATTAATTGCGAACCTTTGTTCAAATTGCTGTAAAAATCGTCGTTAAAAATCAAGCTTTCTGTATGGGGTTTGACTTATTTTCGAAGGAAATAATTATGTTTTCCCGCGGTATCGATAAGAACGTGTTAGCATCGTTTTCCCTAAGTTACAAGCTGCTTCGAACGTAAAGAAACTTTTTCAATATAACAGCCTCCCCTTTAAGCACAGATTTCATTTCTTAGCTACCCACCAAAATAAAATAGACCTAAGCGATCGAAAAGTAGAAGCTTTAATCCTTAATTTGCTTCCGTCGTAATAGCCTTCGACGATTGTTAACAAACTTACGCAACTTTTAATTCGACCATTTCAGTAGTGGTCCTAATTCAACCACTAGGAACTGCAATGCTCGCGATCTTACATACGTACGCAAATATTCCATCCGTCTATCGCTTATTACAATTATATGAAGAAGTTACGAGCGGAAAGCGCGCGAGAGAGGCCATGGCTTTAACCACCCACGTTCTCCAGCAAGAACGTAGAAACTACAGATTCGCTTTCATTCTTTCATTCTCAGGGAGGAGATTTTTCGGGCATGCATATTCAGCGTTCCGGTTTTCGTTCGCGATCCGCCAGCTGCCATAGACCGTTTCAATCTGGAGCCGCGATCTCGCTTTCAGAGTTTTACTTCCTTCCGTCGAATCGATAGCCTAGAAATCCCGCGGCGATAACCGGCCCGAATTCCAGTTACGTTGTAGCGCGAAAATTAACTGAATAATTATAAAATTATTAAATTAATTAATAATCGCGCGTTTTCGCGCCGATTAACCTTTTCGCCGACACGCGCGGCGCTCTAAATGTGTCTCGTTTAGGCTCGTCGCGTCCTTCGCCTCCGCTAATTTATGAAACTCGCCAGAAGAGAACTCTGCCGTCATTTTTGCGCAGCGAGAACTCGTATTAGGCGGGCGCCCACTGCGAATTTTGCTGGAGCAAACGCAACTCGTAGACGATAGAGAGTGATCTAATACGAGATATAGACAATAATATAGATTTCGTTGAAGCACCATAGAAGGAGGCGCAGGATTGAAATCGAATGTTGCTCAGCTAGCAGCTATCGTCGTTGCAGTCGTCGAATAATCGACCAGCCAATTAAAGCGAACTTAGACTTTGCACTGTAGATTCGTGGTACTTTTACCCTAGACGTGAACGCTAGACGTACGAATTCGATAGAGCAAAAAAGGATCTTCGCAACGTTTCACTATTTTTTTTTGTAAACGAACTCGTACCCGCTGCTGTTTGATCCGGATAACGCGGCGGAAAAATGTCGAGGACAACGAAAGAAGGAGCGCGCGATTGCAGTGACCGTGAGCGGTTGAGATCGTTTCACCGAATGTGGGTGGAAATTTCGTATTCGGCGTCCTCAACCGTCGAGGACAAGTGGAAGTGCCCACGTAGAATTCTGGCATAAACAAACATAGCCGAGAACGTTCCACGGCGAACGAAAGGAAAGGAAATTTGATTACGGCTATGGTTTTGAATAAGCGGCAGAGGAACGCGAAACGTTTTGCAGGCGAAGCTTCTCTGCTGCGCGGGTCTGGTCTGGCGCTCGCAGGAATGTCGCCGCGATGACGGATCGCAGCTGCATACCGATTGCGAGCACGCAAGATAAAGAAGCGGCAAAATCGATGCTTCTGCCATTGCGTTTGAATTTGCCCCTTTTGTTCCGGAAAATTTGATGATCGCCCTGCAAGTTGACGCGGTCCTGCTGCAAACAGCAGCTGTTCGTCGGTCTGCTGTTTTGCAAATTAGTGGCTTTCCCGTTGATCGACGCGTAGCGAATACTAGACAAATATAAAGCAACGAGAGGTAGCATAGGAATATTAACACTAGGTTTACGGACGTTACGTATATAGATCGACAGGCTTCTGGAAAAATATCTACACTGCATATAAATATTCGAACGTAGAAGCGTGAGGATGAAGAGAAAATCAGGTAGAATACACATTCATACCATTGTATTACGTAAAGTTAACGTAAATTACTGAGAAGTAATATTTATGGACTGTATACGTTTAGATATAAAATCTGTACTGCGTCAACGTGTGACGAGTTCCGTAAACCTAGTGTTAACTCTAAAACCACCAACGACTAAATCACGTCGATTTGTATCAAAGAAACAAAAACGATAGACATTTAAAAAAAAGAAATATATGTGGCTCAAGCGAAGTGAGTCTTTGTTTCCATTTCGCGCAGAAACGCACAGAAGATTCTTAAAAACGTTTCAACGGTCGAGTTTCGAAAAGTTCCTGCGCCGGAAAAGATTTACAAAGCGGACGCGAAGTCTATCCTAACTCTCGCGTCTGTTTGGACTCGCGTTGGCTACTCCGCCATCAATTAGCATCCAAGTTCGAGATACGAAATTGCCGGGAAAAGCGTTAAGAGGGCAGAGGGACAAGGAGGGAGGGAGAATCGAATGGCCATCAGTGGTAAAGGCCTGGCAAGTGGCAGGTACGCGTTGTAGCGGCGAGCGTGGAGAGGGGATGGACGATAGTCGAGTCGGAGCTGGAGTAGACACTGGAGAACACCTCAGTTCGGAGTCGGACGTCCTCCGTCGCTCTTCTTGCTTCGCTTTTCGTTAGGCGTTGCTCGGTGCGCGTACGTTTCCTTCCCCTCGGCTCATTTGCTTTACCCTTTCCCTGTGCCCCGAGCGCTCGTTACCGGTCACGCGACCATCGCCGCCGGCACGTACCCGCGATTCACCGATCCAATCGACCTCTTGCGCAACGGGTCCGCTCTTTGCGAACAACGCCACGCGAACCGGACAGAGCGTACGATCTCTCTCTCTTTCGACCAGTGGCGAAGCGTGGAAACCAGTGTGCTTGCTGTTGTGGTGCGTTCGTTGGAACGGTAAGAGCTCGTGGCTCGCTGCTGCGAGGGCAATATGCAGACGCGCGCGAGTGCCGCGAGCAAATAATTCCACCGACTGACAAGAGTGACTCGGTCTTCTTGTGCCGTGGAGATGCTTTGAGAGAGGACGGTCGATTCGCTTGCGATTGTTGCCACGTACGACGACGCTGCATCGGCACGCGGATGCGTTCACTACGTTTTACGGGCAGACGCTTCGAACCGGTAGTTATTTCATCCGTCGCTCGCGCGTGTTCGCTACGCGTCCGGAAGACGCTAGCCACCTGGGAAGGTCAACCGTGTAAACGAGAAACGTTTGCGCGATTGCAAGCCGAAGCGACGCGAGTCACGTGTTAGTATAGCCGCGGATTTCTATGCAAACTCGTCCTATTACGAGCGCGTTCGTTTTCTAAATACAGCATCGCAGGGTTTGCTTCGAACACGCGTTAGGCGTTGCTTGTATTTTTTCCCCGCAGCTGTTTCTCGTAGTTATATAAAAATACCCAGGCTACGTGTTAAGTTGAAGACTAAATTTTAACGCTAACAAGAGAAGAAAAGTTGCTTGCAAGAGTTCGTTGCAACGAACGACGAAAATTTGTCGGAAAAATAAACAACGAAGCCAAGGAATAGTTAGCTTAGAGTCCAAAAAATTAATGCTACACGCGCTATTCGATACGCAGTCAGCCACGAAAGTCTGCGTATCCAAATACGTTTAATTTTAGTTAATACCTAACGAAATGCACCTGAAATGATCGAATCTCTTGTCTTTTTTTTAACGGTTTAAACTTACCCTACGTAGACTTTTGCGACTAACTTCGATAACATTACAATTGCACGCGTATTATACTTATACCGAATATTTCTCCTACTACGCTACGAGCTTATCGAGTAACCTAATATAGCTACTAACTTTCCAAACAACCTAATATACAACGAAGCGATTATCGCACCAGAGTCGATTCAAAATAACCAAGTAGCGCGAAGATTAACGCGTAAACTACAATATTTCCAAAAACGTGACTCGCGTCGTTTCGTCGTGCACGCGTTCAGATTAATCCGAGGAAAAGCGATGCGCTGGATGTGAGGGGAAATTGAATAAATCTCTAGAGGAGATAGCGGAAAGAAGGCTAAGGAGAAATCATGCGATCGTTGCCCGGAGGTCTGCTGGAAACAGAAGCGGAGGTTGCATTGTCGTGACGCGGTTCGCGTTCCCGTGGAAAGCGACGGACGATCCGAAGTGGAATTTCGCGAGCTCGAGCTAGAGCGCGGGATAGCAGGATAAATTGTGTATCGTGTGCAAGTGCGGTCCGCGGAGACTTGACGGGGGAAAGTGAAAATCGGCGGAGGGAAACGAGACGAGAGATGCGGGATACCGGGGACACGCGGTGACCGAGAAAGGCGACGCGCAACACGCTCCAAAGCACAACCGGCGGCTTTGCGAGAGGAGGATAATCGTTGAAAACCGGCTGATATTAGATGGGAAAGATGGCTTTGATCGCGTCCAGGAACAGCTCGCCCGTCGTTCGGGACAAAGAGAGCATTCCGGCCTACGATGTACGTATATTATATCACCATATCCCACGCGTTTTCGAAGCTTTTCTCAAAGCGAAAACTTCTCGCCGCTCGTTACGTCCACTACGCGATAACGATTCTTTACTCCGGTACACTCGAAGACTTTAACGCTTTAATTTTAACTCGTCGCTGGACTGCGAATCTTTGCGCAAATTAAGGCGAGGGCACGCTCCTATCGCTTTGCGTGAAATATTGTAAATATATCACGGGAGATATTGTAAGAGGCAGCTTACTCTTGATAGCTTGTACAGCTTTGAATATTACGCCATCTTCCGTGTCTGCTCGTGCAATTAAATTTCCCATAAATGCATAGAGATCCGCAGTCCACGCTTTATCTAAAAGGCCGGTCAATTTAAGCTTAGATTCTACGAGAATACCAGGTGGTTTTAATTATCGTATATTATATAGAAATATGTTAAGTAAGGTAAGGATTTGGAGCATCGTTTTGTTTGTGGATTGAATTACTGTTAACCGCAAATGCTTTTAGTTTGCTCGCGTCAAGTATTGAAACATCAGGTCGGGTTTTCTTTTAGATTATGTATTACAGTGTAGGCAAGTATTCGAAATTGTATCGTGCATCCAAAAAACGATACAGAGAATAAAAACACGATTCGTAGATCACCAATCGATAGCAGGTATCGATAAACGAATGTTTACGTCCAAATTGTCTCGCTCGATTCGTAAAAAATGCAAAAGGGTTAAAGGAAAGTGCAAGGGGTTAAAACGACAGGAGATTGGACTCGACAATTTTAACCCTTTCGCTGCGGCAGTTCGAAATTAAACGCATTATCATTGCATAGGTAGGAGTACGTTTTAATAATATGGAAACAGTACGAGTACAAATACTTACATACTTTGTATAATTAACTGTGGTATAGAATATGTATCATTCGTAATAGAAATTATACTATATCACGGAGAATTAATACGTATAATTTCTTCAAATGATTCTTCAATTTTTGAGGGCGTGTATATACGCCCTTCGTAGCGAAAGGGTTAGTAGGAATAGGTAGAAATCTCCTAATGAACACGTTCGAGTATCATTGCTGTGTCGTACACTTGTACCGGCGATTACGTTTCCTCGCGTTCTCCGACGAATGGCAGCTCGCGAAGCAAGTGCAGCTGTTGCTCGTTCCGCAATCCTACCTTCTTACTTATGCGTCTTCCTCTTCGTCCAGCGATTCTAGAAGCGAGAAGCTTGCGGCGGGATGCTAAGAGTACGGCGAAAACCGTTCTCGGTGCAGCCAGTCAGCTGTGCGCTCGACTAGACCGGCTAGAATAGCGTAAAGCTTCGTTTCCACCAAACCAACGAGAAACTGCCGCAGTAGGAACGTTAATTCTTACTCGTTTATCCACCTATTATTAACCTCCGGATCGCCGCGTTTCGAATACCTACCATTTTATCGACTAAAAGCAAGCGCGCAAAAATACGTGCAGTTAATCGCAGAAGTCTGCGTACGTATTTGAAATTTGTAACGTTTGTATATTTTGGGATGCATTTTAAAGTAGTCGAAGTAGGTGATGCTAGTAGGGACATTGGGATTTGTTGTACACTTTCAATTAACACTAAAACTACCAGCGACTAAATTATACTTACTCGTATAAAAAAGAAGTAAAAATGATAGACACTTGCACGAAGAAAATCTGTTGCGTAGAAAATCCGTGGGATAATCATAATAATGCATCGTTGAAAGTTTTTATAATTCCTATAGTAAATTAGCAA
This sequence comes from Eucera pruinosa, assembly GCA_028830335.1. Lineage (NCBI taxonomy): Eukaryota > Metazoa > Arthropoda > Insecta > Hymenoptera > Apidae > Eucera > Eucera pruinosa. The sequence continues at coordinate 29,855,699 of JAMYCR010000003.1, forward strand.
CCGGTCATTTTGACCGGCTTGGTAGTTTTAGCGTTAACGACGTTCTAAAAAACAGTTAAATAAAGTTACATCAATCGCGAACTTTAAAGCGATAGGACGTGGCACATCTGCCCTGCGTTTGTCGAGTTCGCCCGTTACTACTATTCTTCCACGGAAAGAAGGCACAGCGTGTTTACATTCATCACCTTCTTCGGCCAATAGAGATCGCTGCCCGTGTGTTCGTAGGCCAGTCAGTGAATCGCAACAAAAGTGGGAATGTAAACACGCTGTGCCTTCTTTCCGTGGAAGAATAGTACCTGCCTCGCGTCGCACGATCGTCTCGCGTTATCTTACTGTTCGATGCTCGAGGCCAGTCCCCGATCGGCGGAATTGCGAACGGGTTAATTGATAAAGCGTTTGTTCGCCGCGTCCGATGCCTTGTACGTTTAACGAGCACGCATCGGTGCCAGCCCTCTTTTGTTCGACGCGAATGGAATGGCTTCGCGACAGTTCATAGGCGTGCATTTGCATATTACGTAGCGATAAATTATATCGATGTTTCCGTTGGAGGATATCGCTTCGTTTCCTCTATCCTAACGAGCTCTATCCTCGCCTGGTATTTCGATGAAATGAACCTCCTACAAATTAACCTTCGACGGGGTTGCGTTCGGATGTAAAATGGTCGGCGCTAAGAAGCGTACGGAGGAATTCGGGAGGCTGCTATAATCACCGGGGGCAAATGCTGCTTCCGTGATTCGTCTTATCGCGGTTCTGCGTCTAGTTTTACGCTCGTTTCGCCGCGCTTCTTTTCCAAAACTCCGCGTTTAACCCGACCGCAAGGATTATTAACGACGACTGGGGAGCAGCAGACGTCTGAAACGCGAAAGAAAGTAAAAGAAGCAGGGCGACGGCGACGGTGGAGAACGATGGACACGTTTAATGGTGTTCCAATTAAGTACGAGCAGCGCGCGCAATAACCTGGGAAACAAGCATCGCCGCGGCTCTAATTATTCCGCCGGGTTGATAAGGAAAGACCGGTTCTCGATGTGCAAACGCACGCGTATCTGCGCGCTCGCGCTCTCCTTTTCTGCGCCAACTCCACCGACATTCTTATCGCTCGCAATCGCGCGTTATTTGCATTCTCTTGCGCTACTCTCTGTTTCCACCCACCAACGGGTGGCTAGATTTAAACGGCCGTTGCGCGATCGTCGACAATTTTACCGTAGTTGGGTCGAAACCTGATTTGTAGCCTCGCGTAAGTCGAATACGAAACGTGCGTGGCGAACTCTCGAAACCTTCGAGACCTCAGGAAGTCTCGAAACTTGGAATTTTTAACCCTTTCGTTGCTATTGGCGGTCGAGAAAAAATGAATGAGACGCGGAGTTAAGAATCTGTATGGTCGGAGAAAAAAAAAGTAAGGAAACATTGGCGCATCCTGTTTGGCAGGGAACTGTGCGAAAAATGGTGGCGGATGAAACGCGCGTTTGATCGATATCGGTCGCGAACGGCGGAATTTTTCTCGGAATATCGTAGCCGATAAATCAGCCGAAAGTGCGCGATGAACGCGATATCCTGGCAACGGAGAAGGAATCGGGAAACGGCGGAACGTTCCGTAGGAAAAGATCGTGCACGGATATAGCTCCGTTCACACCCGTGCATCTGGTAAACGGCGGGCAACCGATCGCCTCGAGATATTCCGTTCCTTCGCCAATTTATATCGTTGCGAACTGCTGCTGCTGCGTTCATTAAATAAAACGCAGAACACTTTTACGCCGACTAACAGCTGGATACCATGCATTGAAATTAGGTTAGGATTAATGGGAAAGGACTTTATGGGAAAGTTGCTAGCTTAGGCAGGGAACGTTGGTCTATCTATTATCCGCGGGTGATCGGAGCCAGGTGTGTAGAATGCGGGGCGAGGCTATAAGCAGACAAGACATGAAAGGTCGCGACTCGCGCGAGAGTTGTTGGATGTTGCATGCACGTAGTACGCGTTACCATAGCAGATCGATCTAACGGGCTATTACGAGTTTCGTGCAAGACCGTTTGCCTGCTGGCCGCGTCGCGTAGCGCCGCGGCGTGTAAGCCACACCCTGGTACAGTTATACCGCATCGCCGAAGAATAAGAATAAGCTCTCGCACTCGCGTTCGCGTTTACGAGACACACGGCCTAGAGCCAACCTGCTCTCTCTACATCTGCGCGCTGCTTTAAACCAATAATACCAGACGCGGAAATTTACGCGTCCGAAAGAGATAAGTCCGAGCAGGAGCAGGAGGAGGAGGAGGGTGGGGATGGAACTCGTAAATTAAACCGAGCATTGCTGTAATCCTTCGCGCGCGGCCAACTATCGGCGAAGCCCAACGTGGACCCGATACAAGATAGCGATAGAGCTGAAAGCTGCGTGTGCGTTTAGCAACTGGTGGCGGCGTTGCACGACACTGGAGATAAAACGGCTTCGAGAAACGAGGAGGCAGGTGTGCACCTCTGGCCATCGCAACGTTCTCTCGTCCAGGGGAAAAGTGTGCCACGCTGCTTGCTGCCTTTCCGACTGTTTTTCAGTCGCCTAACTTCTCCGCCGTCTCCGCGTAAACCTTTCCCCTTGCGCGCTTATCCGACGCATCTGAATTTGACTCGTTATCCGTAACGATCTCGCTAAAATATCACCCGTTAAAAATACGAAATCGGTGAACACGCAACGCGCGAGTGTAACAGAGTTGCGGTTAAAAATGGCAGAGGGGAATCGTTAAAACAGGTCTAGCGTGGAGCAGGCATCGAAAGAGATCAGCTGGAAATAGCGATGCGTGGCGAAGCAACGCGATTTATGCTTATTGCGCGCCGCGCCGTTTTGAATACGGTTCGGGTAAAATCGCTGCAGGAGAGGCAGCCAGGTGAACGGTGGTGTGTTGTTGGGCTTCGCGAGATGGAAATTGACGATTAAGCCGGTGGATCGCAACACACGCGCAGGCTTGGCGTGTTTTTCAATACGCGTGAATAGACGCGGAACCGTGCAACGGATGCAAATCATCATCGTTGGCTGTCTGGCTCCGAGCTGTTATTAACGCGCAATCACCGGACTCTTCGATAAGCTTTCAGCGCGAAGTCAAACGCCGATGCATATAGAGGAAGCGGTTGCCTCGTCGTTCGTTTTCTTTGCGCCGAGACGATAATTTCCCATTGGTCGCAAAAGCAATAGAATTCCTTTTGTTTGGTGGGTAAAATCAATCGAAGTCGCAAAAGGAGCAAGCGAGGCAATTATTATACACTCCTGCTTTAGCGTTACATCGAATGCAAAACCTTCAGCGCAATTTGTGTTGTATAATTCTGTAACCGAGTTTGATAATAGAGTTGGCTCTTTTGCTACTGTAGCTTTACGATTCGACTGCGGATCTTTATGCAAATTCAAATCTTTGCAAATAAAAGTAAAGAAGCTAGATATAAATAGAGGTTTGTTTTATCCTGTAAATACTATACTTATTAACAGGACTATTCGTTGACGATTGGATTGGATTTTATTGCATTTCTAGCAAGTTTAACCCCTTCTACTCTCAAAACTTTTTCATAGTCTAATCTGGTGATAATTTTCACACACTTTTGTGACTCTTGCGGGAATTCAAAGTGCCACTTATTTTTTAAAGGAGAGAAGCTATTTTTAGTTTGCTCTGTTTTAAAAGCAATGAAAATTCGACTGGTTAAAATAAATGAAACTCCTAAATTTTGTCTTTTGAGTTAGGGGCGAACCTTCAAGTGACAGTACGTGGTACACCTATCCTATTTGTCGAACAGAAAATGCTCATATCTATATTGATATATAGATATATTTATTTATCGATACATTGATGTATTGATATATTGACATATTGATACATTGACATATTGATACATTGACATATTGTTATATTGATATATTGACATATTGATACATTGATATATTGTTATATTGACATATTGTTATATTGATATATTGTTATATGGATTTATTGATATATAGATATATTGATACATTGGTATATTGATATACAGACATATGGGTTTATTGATATTTTTATATATTGATATATTGGTATATTTGTATATTGATATATAAATATACAGGTTTATTGATATTTTGATATATCGATATATAGATAGATATGATACAATGTTTTCAACGATTTATTGCCCTACTTCTAAACGCGTACATGTATATATATTCTTGCTAGCTAAAGATTACAGGTAGAATTGCATTTCGTCACAGATGCAGGACTCGTTTAATATATTTGGATTACTATCCGGAGGAGTGTCTTTTCGCCGTGTTACGCGTTTAATTTTCTATGCAAAAGATATCGCGCTCCTCTCGTTCGCTGGAGAATGCTGCAAAGCAGAGTGGAAACGCATCGCGCAGTCTGAAAGTAACGCGAAGATGAATTATTTGAGTGGCAATGCTGCGGAGCTGGGTACGCGCGTAGCAGGTTAATTAGCCTTCCACCTCGGCCGCGTTGCAAACGAGCTTAACGATAAATATTTATCGCGGATAACTCTTCATTCTTGAAACCGTCCTTCGCGTTCCGCGTATATGTACATTCTTCTGGTCTTTGGGTATTTTTTTCGTCTTACCGCGGGCTCTTACTCTTGCATACGCTGTTTACGAATTCCTCGACGCGCAGTTAACGCTGCTCTCTCTCTCTCTCTCTCTCTCTCTCTCTCTCTCTCTCTCTCTCTCTCTCTCTCTCTCTCGACTTCTGTTAACACCTACCCGTTTTGTCGCGCCTGTCCGCTAAATTATTCATCTATTTTTTTTTTATCGAATCTTAATTTACCGCTTATGCAACAGCGGGTTCGCGGTATCGTGCGAAATACCCTAGCGACTTCCACGAACGTTTGCGTTTACGAATATTGTTGTAAAATCAGTTTATTATATAATACATTAACGTATTAAATAACAATGGATTCGCGTATACAGTCTATAATGAAATAAGAATAAGTAAAGAGCTATAAGAAACTTTAAACTTTCTGCCTTGCACGCAACGGCAGTGACAAGTGTGTCTTTCGACTCTCGGCTATTAACTAACCACAAGGGCGAAAAAACCAAAACCCTTGTCCGCATCACGGACAACCCCTCCGCAAAGCACGGCTTAAGATGCCTGAGAGATGGGAACCATAGGCCGTCGATGCTTGACACATCTGGCATCATCGTTGCATTCCAACAAATATCAACCTGCTTTTGCATCCGCCACGATATTTATTTACTACCAGCAGGAAATAAAAAGACTGGCAGGTTTTAACGCGTCACCGGCAAGTTGTACCTCTACTTGTCGTTCAGTCGTTAATGGTAGATCGGTGTTGCAAAATTAGAAGGGCAAGTAGAAATATTTGTCGATCCGCGCCGATATAACCCGGCGGCTAATTAATCAAGAGTCTCCGCATTTGTGGAATCGATTGCGCGTTTGGAGCTGGGATGCGAATGGGTTAATAGTAATAACCCTTTTATAGTCGACTCGAAGCTGGAAAGTATTCGAGGAAAATACGAACGCGTTTCGGACGCGAAAATAATTCGAAGATCGCAGCAGCCGGGTTAAATACGAAAAATAGATAAATAAATGCAGCAGTGAAAATACTTGTATATCCGCTGCTGTATTTGCGTCTCGAGGAAAGTTACAATTCTTCCGGCTATTAAAGCGAATCGAAGTTTGTCAACAGTTTCGCCCGGAGGAATTGCGCACGTGCGCGTGCAAATGTTTCCGGCTGGCTCGGAACTCTTCCCAGAAATCGTCGCGAACTCCGACGAAGTTGGCCGGCTGAACGATGCAATTTGCATCGCGATTAACTATTTAAGCAAACTGCGATCGCGGAGATCGGAATTCGCACTAGTCCCCGGCAAAAATGTTTCCATATCTCGCGTGCGAGAGCGAGCCTCCCCTGGCAGTTTGCAAAGCAAACGATACCATTAACAAACTTTACGCGAACCAATTCAGCCGCTTTCGAGAGCCGAAGACCTTTGCAAGATCGGCAATTTGCCTAAAACGGAGACTGGAACGGATACGAAACGGGGAATCCTCGGAATTTACGAGTTCGCAGCACCTCGAACCATCCCGAAACATAAGCCCTCGCGATCGAGATTAGGATCCTCGTTTCCCGTTGTCACGCTTACTAAAACGGAGCGAAAAGTTAACCAATGAAGATGCAGCCGGAGGAAGGATCAGCGTGTTACCCTTGAAAGGTTGCATGGTTGCGCGGCTGTGCACGCTGCATGGACGACGATAAAGAAAGACGGAGGCGTATGCAGAATGCGCGCGAGTTTGCCGGCTCTTTTCATTCAGTCGCGACGAACCCTGGCCGGGGTTATTACGTAAGGCTCTCTCGGTATTATGCGAAGAAGGAGACCTTGTCTTCCATCGGTTGTACGTTGTTACGTCACCTCGCACTGTATCGCGATGCAGCAGCAGCGCCTACTTCTGCTTCCAGCGTGTCACGCTCGTCGTCGTTAGTCTCGCAAATTGCTCGTCTCGTTCGCGTATTTGCTATTTTTTTTTTCTTCTCTCGCCAGTTCGTTCCTAGTCGCTTCTGCGCTCGCCTCGGCTCCCACGATGAGATCTATCCTAGACTGACGGGCGCGAGTGCGTTCGCTTGATTTCATGGAAACCGAAGTTGCGGAAATCGCGCGGATCATGCTGCTGCATCGCGTAAGATACGCTTCTTCCTTTTTTTTCTTTTCTTTGGGAAAATCGCTTACTATCGTTTCATCTCTGAAGTATTCTTAACTCACCGGGAATGCAATCTAGTAACACGCTGATAGCTTTGGAGTTTGACAGAAGATTGTATCATTCGCGACCTCGCGATACCAGCTGAAAGTTGACGTTACGTTTTCGTTGACAATACGAGCCTTTCAACCATTCGAGTGCGGAGCTATTTTAAATTAAAACTGGTATATATCTTTACATGGAGCATCGATTGCAACACTGTGATGCTTATCTACTTGCGCAACGCTAACTACGATGTTTATACTTGCGTCGTATGCTATGCAAAAATACGTTTCATTTAAATCCGGAGAATTTTTAGTCGCGTCGCGTTTATAAGGTACAAACTTCTTCGCCGTTCCAATATTAGTTTCACTGTTCAGCTTTCGCTTTAACTCCGCTACAAAGCTGCTAAACGAAAGCTAGCTGCTTTGCAGCAGCTTAACAAGTTTCTGAGACAATACGAACGATACGACTAACACTAGGTTTACGGAAATTACGCGTATACGTTGACAAACTTCCGGAAAAATACGTATACTGCGTATAAATATTCGAACGTAGAAGCGTGAGGATGAAGAGAATCACGTAGAATACATATTCGTACCATCGTATCACGTAAAGTTAACGTAAAGTACTGACAAATAATATTTATCGTCTCTGTAATTTTAAGTATGAAATCTGAACGGCGTCAACGTGACGAGTTCCATACACCTAGTGTTAACAGATTTGTGAGGCAATACAGTATTGCGTAAATTTTCAAATACCTGCCATAATAGTAAGCCTTCTAACGTAACTGTAAACCGTGATCCTTGGACGCTTGGAAAATTTGGGAGGTGCTTGGAAACGCGTCTGTAATTACATAGATATTTTGATTATCGGATGGGGAGCACGTATCGCGAACTTGCCAGAGCCGCAGCGGTCTCGCCTTTGGGAGCGACTGGCGCAACCGTCTCGTGTCCGCGAAAGGGTTAAGTACACTCGTCGTCCGCTGCGTCCGCGTATTACATGAAGCGTGAAATTGCAATTACAAGGGGATAAGGAGCGCGGCAAATAGGCAAAAAGGGTAACGATGACACAGGGCCACTAACGGGCAGCCACGATAACCAGACTGCCGCAAAAACACCGTGGTAATAATAATTGCGATGGCCGAGCACGGTAGATGGCAAATTAACCCCTTGCCTTACGAATTTTCGAAAGATTATTTCCCCGAACATTGAGTGGTTTTTATCGTACCGACGAGTCGAGCGCAAAACGGTAAAATATTATACTTGTACTTACTTAGTAGTGCTCAGTCTTACAATCGTACAACGTAGAATGAAATGAATTAACGCGTATTAAAAAATACAGCGTGCTTTTGTCGTACGTAGTCTATAAGTAACACCACGAGTGTAATTCATCGTTACAAGGCAAGGGGTGTTAACGAGACGCGCGTGACGGAGGGAATTTTGCTATCGAGTAACGAATATAATAACGCTGCCGCGTTTTGCTCGAAACTTGGGACCAGCTGCGAACTTTTGCCGAGGAAAACGGACACGATTAACGCGTGCTAACGTTTTCTTTTGTCGCTGCTTTTTATAAATCACTGGACTGCCGAAATCGGCATCGACCAGCGAAATGTTGTTCCTCGAGGCACTCGGTATCTCGGTCAGCGCGCAACGCGCCCGGCTCACGCCGTAATAGACAGGTTGCTTGCCAGCAATCGCCACACGACTCGACTTTTCCATCCTGCTCGACAGTTTCTGCATGTTTGATGCACTATCGATTACCCAGACCCGATTCCCTTGCCAACCGAACCTTTCGCGGATCAACGAGCCGGCTTTTATGCGCCGCTCCTTTCTTCGCCCAGCTTCTACGGATATTTCTGTGAACGTCGCGGCGCGAGCCTTTTGGTATCGACACGCTTCTGGGAGTGGCTTTGGTTCCTTTCCACGTTTAAAGTTAGTTGCGACGCTGTCAGGGGCAGTATTAACCCTCTACGCTCGACTGCTTCCAGAGCTGGTTTGTTTTGGAGATTGTGAGCCGTCAAAGAGTTAAGTCTAGACGCCCACATTTAAGCTATCACATTTTTGCCACTGTGCAGTGACAGAAGTAGAGAGAGGAGGATTACAGATGCTTGAAATACTAGATTCGAAAGTATCTTTTGAAGAAATTTATTATTTCCCCATTTGGAATCTTTTAACTCTTTTCCCATTTGCAATCTCTTAACCCATACAATAATGCTGGACGAATGATCGTGCACGTGTTACCTACTCGCGTACGGAAGTTAACGAATTCTCGTCCGATTGTTAACAACATTGTCTACTAGCAACGTTAACCGCAACATTTTGGTTCGAACAGCGATTCGTGTCCAGAAAGGTTCGAATAATCTTTGACTATTTGCCGACATCGTCCGTAAAGGGTTAATATTTATAAGCTACTATTAGACTGCGGACTTGTAAACAAAAACGAAAGAAGTAGCGATTAAAGACCGGAGTACTTTAATCCTCCAAGTATTAAAATATCTTTGACTGTATAGGTATAGTATGTAAAGTATCTTTGACTGTATAGGTATATTCCGTACAATTTTGCCTACTCGATTTTACCATAGACCTATCAAAAATTCGCAGTCCACTTGCTTTAGCTCGAGCTAGCTTTCAAAGCTACGGCGCGGATACTAAAGTTCGAAGCAAGCTGCGCGAACGTAAAGCCACAAGTCATTGTATATCGCGTTAGACGCGTCGAGCACGCGATCGAGCCTTCGGCGAAACGCAGGAAAGACGCCCGTTTGCATAGCGAACCGCGGCAACGCGAGTCCGCACCAGCCCAAGCCACTTATTCATTCCTCGTCCTTGCGTGGAGAGCGCAATGCTGCTGCGATAAAGCATTTTGCAACGGACTGTAAACGCAACCTACATTCTCGAACAAAGCCGCGCACGCTTCAAAGAAAACAGGAAATCTCCATCTTGTTTGTTCGATTTGCGGAACTCGGCCGTCGATTCGGATCCGACGTCGAGGCAGGCGATTTTTCCATTGCATCGCGCGGGTCGCGACAATCCGTTCGACGCCGTGAAAAGATTAACGGCGCGGATCTTCTCGGCGAGTTTCCCTTTCGTTGGCGGATTAAGAACGGCGACGTAGAGAAGATGTACCACACTTTAAGGTTCGCGCTTCAAGTAACTTTCGTTAACTATTTTATACTTCGGATTTTCAACCGGAAGCGGTCAATTGTTGGCGACGCGGCCTACCGCGGATAGCTCAGCTATACCTCGGCGCGATTCACGCGTTCACGAACGCAAGCAGCCGTTTTTTAATCCGAAACGGTGATCGGTAGGATAGGCGAGCAAGAGGTGGGGCGCCCGCGGCGAGGAGGAAGGAGGAAGCGCGCAAAAAGTCGGTTAATGTGCATAAACGCGCGGATGGTTCTCGCGCAAGGACGTCCGCTGGATCATCGCTAAAAGCGTCGCGACCGGTTTCTCCAGAAGCACGCGTTACTCGATTGTTAATCGGTCCACCGAGATAGCAACCCTTCGATCGTGTCCCCTTCTTCCTCCCTCCCATATCGTCAACCTTGATATCCGCTCGGCGGACAATCAACCATCGGCGTGCACTCTTATTTGCATCTCGATCCTCCGGAGCAACCTGGCTAAGTTTCGTTGCGCGCCGGCGTTGATTAACCCTTTCGATACTAATGAATAATAAATGCGGCCCAGCTGAGGAATTTGGCTAAATCTAGGAGGAAGAGAAGTGCTCGCGTATAGCCATCGCAGATTTAACCCGTGGTCGTTACGCAGGGTAAATGACCCGCGTGTTGTCCCTGTTCCTATAATTGCGACTTGAATTCGGTTATTTAATAGCAAAACAACGTATAAAGACGCGTAAGTAGCGAACGAATGTACGAAGAGTCGTGAGCAAGAAAATTTCGATACCAAAGATGGACTTTAATTTTACGTAACAGCGCGTGGACCCTGCGTATCTGTTCGCGTTTAATATTTAAACGTAAATATTAGCAGCTGAACGTGTGCCGCTCGATCATTAAACGCGCGACTAATGCAAGTAGAAAGTGTGTTACAGAAACCGATTTGCTTAATACCTGTCAAAATCATTTCCATTCGAGCGATAGGTTTTCAAGCGACGGTACGAGGGACATTAGCCTTTGTCGTGTATTTTCAATTACGTAGGAATTAACGCACGATACTCGATACTCGACAAAATCTTCGTAAATAAGAGAGACGTTAACTAACGTATTACAAACTGAACCGATTATTAGCAACGAAAGAAAGTTACGCGATGCGCTAAAAGTTGACAGCTACTGGAGCATCCACCCCAGTTTAACATTCCTACGCGTACATTTAATCTAATATTCGTTAAAAGGTAATCGGTTAAACGACCAGCAACTCGCAAGCGAGCATTACACCGTAAACTCGCGGCTAACGTCTCTCGGACAGTTTTAACGCATCGACGCCCAACTTCGTCACAGCGAAAGGGTTAATCGTTTCGGTATTTTATATGGACCGTACGTTCGGCGCCGCCGATAGCGCGAAACAAGAGGAGGCAGGTAAATTGGAAAAGGGCAGGGGACGGCGGGATTGCTCTTGCCACGCATGGAGAAGTCGGCGAGCGATTGCGCGCAGCGTCGGTCCATGGAAATCGTAACGCGGCGGATGTGGGCAACAGCACGGGAGTGCACGCGTGCCATACCGTGCATTTCTCTGTATGTACATCTATGGTCGTTGTCGTAAGGTTTCGTAACGAGCGCCATTGCCGTGGCGCGCGCGCGCGCGCGGTTTCGCGGAACGCGTGTTGGAAAACGCGGCGCGGCTGTGTCGTAAGCAGGGTTACCAGGTGGGGAAGTTGCCACCTCTTCTCTTACTTTAACCGCCATTTAGAGTTATCTATCTATTCATTTATTTACTCATTCAGTTATTCAGTTATTCAGTTATTTAGTCGTAAGTTGTAAGTACGGTGCGCGAGAGAAACCGGCTTCGCGCACGGATGCCGTGAAATGGCCACTGCATCAACGGCGCGCTCGGTGATCGCCATAAATTTCGCCTCTACGATCTAGATCCTCTTCGCGTTTTTCATCCTCCGTCGATCCCGCCTCGCGTGCTTAGCCGTGAGAAGCAGTTTCTAATTTCCGGCGACTCGCGAGCAGCGTATTTTTTTTTCACCTTGACATCGGCGCGCAGGAAATCGTAAACTTGGCGCGTCCACGGGTAATCGACGGCTGGGCTGCGCCTATTTTTAGTAGCGCGGCGAACAATAGCTTAGATAGATTGTCACTATTCCTATACCTGCCGCAATGCTTTCGGAGCGCTCAAAGATTCGAGGACCAACGTCAACGCGACATTACATTGGCAATTTTTTCAGTCACGTTACACGGGTGACTCGTGCGTTCCAGCGTTGCAAATGCTAAAGAACGCGCGAAAGATTTTCGTCGTTTAAATTCCGCGCGTGTACGAAACGGTTGGAAACCGAAAGGATAAACTTAAACGCGTCATCCATCGTAATTAATACCCGTTAGGATTCATGTTTCTCGTTTCGCGCGACCTGCTAGAACTCGGTGTGTTTATTCTCGTACCGAGCGTCGTCGGAACGCGCGTGTTTCTCCTCTAGTCTCGCATCGTATCCGAAGTGAAAATCGAAGCGTTTAGCTTTGTCACGCGTGTTACCGCTGCCATTGTTAAGCAGAGTGTCAACGAAAATCTAAAAGAATCGCTAGTGCGGCGCCGATTCTCAAAGGTTTAACGCGATCTTCCCCTTTTCCTCGGAAACGGGTGGCTGCTGGTGCTTCTAGCGTCAGTCTCTCGGCCTTGTTCGCCAGCTTTCCGTTCAAGGTCCCTCAGAAACTATAGACACGGATCTCATTGTTCCGTTCCGAATTGTTCGGTCTCTCGAGATTGGTCGCGGCCTATTAAGTAATTTAGTGGCTCGGATACGCCAGCGGTCGAAGCCGATCGATCGAGAGAAAGTTGGCTAGTTGCGAGGACCAAATTGCTACCAATTTAGTTGGCCGCTTAAAACGCGCAGGTTAGCTACGCGTTCCTGTACGCATCCATAAACGAATGCTTCTCTTCCGAATAATTGCTAACCCTTTCGCTCCTACGAACGCGTACATACACGTCATTAAAACATTCAGAGACATTTGTTAGCAGCACGCGAAATTTTGTTCGGTAAGGCGACGTAGCAACGTCCAGCTATACTGCAATGGTCGAGAAGATCGTGTATTCCAAAGAACCATTAGTCTACTTGGGAAGTAGATCATTTCTAAGGAACAGCAGCGGAAGGGTTAATCGTTGAAACCTAGAGACCATAGAAGAAACGTGCTTCGCAGGGCCTAATTAAAATTCGATCAGGCTCCTTTGCTAATGGTTGAGTACTCGCCGCTGCAATTGCAGTACGTCTTCTTATACACGCTTGCGTATCAGTTCGAGACAGAAGCGATAAATTTTGGTGCTTAGTTCGCGAGGTATTGCGAGTGGCCGTAGGAAAAGCACGAGTCTCTATTATACTTTCACCTTGTACCTTGCATCACCGCGAGGCCATCCATCCCTAAGGGGGTGAATTAGCTTTTCAACCTCGGCCCTGATTTTCCAAATGAGAATTTAAATTTTCATCGCTCGCGAACGACGCCGGCGAGCAATCGTTTCTGAACGTTTCGTCGCTGTTAACAGATCCCTTTCGTGAATTCGAAGGTTTAAACATTGAAAGCTCAGAGGGTTTAAACTTCCATCGGAAAGGAGAAGCATACCGTTGAAAGAGAGAGATTTTGCCCGCGCGGATGAAAATATCCGCGAAGCCGGAGCAAAACGCGATTATCGTCGAGTCGGCGATAATGACTGGAGAGTTTGTTAAATTACGGGTGAACACATGCGTCGAGGTTTTCATTTATTCCCCGCGACACCGTTCTCCGTTTAATCGCACGCCTGTCTTCCCTTTCTACTGCACACCGGTGCCCGTCGTATCGCGCAGTTTTCTCCGCTCCTTGCGACCATCGATCAGCTGCTCGCTCGTACGTCCAACGTTTCACCCTGCCAGAAATTATCCGTATATACTACTTTCTCCGACGCTCGAATCGGCTCGCGTCGCGCGTACCTCGTTCCTTCGGGACTCGTCTCTTTTTATCCGCCAAATTAGCCTCCCCGAGTACCCTGCCGCGCTCTGCTTCCAAAGGTAGTCCATTTTCGCGAAATTTTGCGTCCGGAGGATCGAAACGTATGAAACCATTAGCGTCGCGTTAGAAATTTATCGCTAACTCCTCGAGAGTTTATTTATTATTTATTTATTAACGGGGGTAGACCCTAAAGTTGAGCAACTCTTCTGTCTCGATTCTTCTTTACTCTTGTCCTCCGTTTTAACGTTCTCCAGTAGCTTCGAAACGAGGAGCTGATTGAAGCTAATAAATAGCTTCTTTGCCCCCCTTCAAATTTGAGATGCATATCTCACAAATAACGCGCTTTTAATTTTATCACCCCTCTACTTTTATTACCAGGTGTACAAATGAATTCGTTTACCTTTAAACGCTTGCTATCGTTGTCGCTTCGAACTCGCTTCTTTTCTATTTTTTCAAGCGAAGAATTTTCGTTGCAAACGCGAAAGTGCGGCAAATTTAAAACGGTAAAGCTGTATTCGATTTTCCTTGACGAAACGCGTATCGCATCTTACGAAACTTCGAAGACCGAGAATTACGTTGTCCGCCTAATATATTTCTACGAGAGCGCGCTCGTAGATAAGTAAAGGCTGCTCTAAAGCAGCCCCGAGAGTAGTAGTTGCACACGACGTTTCTCGTTAGCATAGCGATCAGGTTTCGCCGGAACGGTCGAGGCGCGAATTCCACCTGACCGGGAAGATTAACGGCTGCGCTACGCGAGAACTAAATCCAGTCGTGTCTTCCGTCATGTTTTGCCGTTCGATTCGCGATTTTTCCATCGAGCCGTCGCAAATAATATCGCTTAGACGCCCACGCGAAAAGAACCGGCCGTTCGCGCAACGAATCAATGTCGCGATCCGCGATCCGCCCACCACGATCTCGATTCTCCACAGACCATATACAACTCGCCTAACTTCCGCCGCGCCGCTGCAAAGCGACCGGACTTTTAACAACGGCCACCGGCTGCTGCGAGCTGCTTTACGCGCCTCGAGCCTAGGTATCGCGCAATCTCCGCCTCTAAATCATCGCGTCTTTTCCACCCATTGCCCATTGCTCGATTTATCGCAATTTATCGTTCGACGACGCGTTCTCGTGTTCCCGATCGTGGACGCGAGCACGGCGGAAAAGGAAGCCGCTTTTTCCGCGAAACGTGAGCAAAGTATCTTCTTAAATCACGCGAGTAATCACCGCTAACCACCCTTAATTATACCGTAGCGAATAGCCGCTCGCAACTTCTCCACTCACCGTCGCGTCGCGTCGCATCGTCGCCGTCCGGTCGTTCGAAGCAACGTTCCAACGATTACGCAACCGTGATGCAATGGCCACGGATTACCGCGAATCTATTTTTTACGATCATCGATGGGGATTCGACGAATTTCGTAAACTTGCCCGATCTGTCGCGATCGATCATCGTCGCGGATTTCTCTTAACAGTTTCGTAGAGACACAGGTGGGACGGAGACGAGTAGAATGCGCGGTCTTTTGCAGATTTATATTTTTACAGACTAGATTAATCCTTTCGCGGTACGATAAAGCGACGGACAACAGCGACGCGAGAAGTATTTCTTTTCGTTTGATCGCTGAATACGGAAACGACGTAATTTCAGCTACTTGCATGCAACGCTTCTTAATAGCGGCACTATGTGTAGCACGACTTAAGATAATGAATTTGAAACGAGCCCAAGTCGATCGGCGTGCGATTCTCTGCAAGTCAAAGCTTTCCATCCACATTTTCTTAATCCCTTAACCCTTTGCACTCGAGAGGCAACTCTAAGTAACCGAAATGAGCAAGTTTTGAAATCTCTCGAGTGATACTTTACTTCCGAATGATGCCCTTATTCTTGCTGCATCTCGGAGACCAACTGTTTCGCTAAAAATTCATAACCACAAATATTATCCCTTTGCTCACGACAAGCAAATCGCCAGAATGACCTAGCTTTAAAAGCTCTCGACTGCAAAGGGTTACGTATTCTTCCAAGCGTGTAAATCTGTTTGCAACTGTTGGATTATCATTTTAATTAAAAGCAAAAATAAATTTTGTGTCGAGAGACACTGGGTCTGTAATAAAGGAAAGCCTTAATTCTGTTACCATAGTCATGGGCCTCTGGCCGTGTAAGTGTCTAAAGGCCTGTGTGACAAACACGTTGCAGACCCAGGCCGTTGTTTTTGTTTCTGGAGTGGGCGCCAAATTTTCTATGCGCTTTAGAAAAGCCCTCACTTTTAGTTCAATCCTTGTAACGTTCAGACGTCCTTCCTCGTTGCTAAAATGAAATCATAGATCAAACAATATACCGAGTTTTAATTTAAATTAACGCCATATGCCAGTAGCAACGTATTCGCTTCGAACGTCTCGTATATTCCGCTTATTTCTCCCCCAAGTTGCTCAGAAATGCGCGAAAGTCCGCAGTCGGCTAGCAGCGAGGTTCGGTTAATCCTCATTGTTCGGCCCAGCGAGTCTCCATCGTTGACCCAATGAACTCACGGGCTGCCGGATTTTGCATAAAATATGAGACGACCAATTAGAGGAGTCGTCGAGAGTTTCGGCCATTATTCGTAGACGCGCGATCGCTTGGAGACAGAAGGGGAAAGAGACTCGTGGCTGTTGGATTTCGTGGGTTAACGACGACACGGTAGACCGATCGCAAGAGAATCGGCTAACCGGGTCGTAATTACGATCGAACGATCGATGAAAGTTGCAGGGGAGAGCGCAAGTGTCTTTTGATGGCATCTAGCGAAGGAAAGTCGCGAGTCGCGAGTGGCCTTCGAGGTTGTCGTATAGCCGACACTTGTCTCGCTGCTTTCTAGCAGCAAACTCGCGCGTGCGGTAATCGAGCGATTTACATAGCCGATAAAACTTTCTGCTCGAATAACGGTCGCTTTCAAGTTCAACAGTCGCACCCCTTTAATCCTTTGCATTGCATCGCGTCGGCGAACAGCTGGTACAGTTGCAATAGTTCACGCTGGCGGATACTTTTGCGCGCGGATGCGTACGACATAAAACGACGATCGTTACGGGGAAATAATTCGGCCGGTCGGAAAGCGGCGGGCATGAATGGCGCGCGGCGCACGGGGAATCTCGTTCGAGAATGAAAGCTCGACGAGGCGAAGAAGAACCGCGGAGCGTAGTATGTATTCTCGTTACGCGGCGGCGTGTTGCTGATATCGATCAGACGAGTTTCTCTGAACTTCTGCCGAGAGCCGTGAAAAAAAAGAAAAAAAAACGGAAGCACGGCGTATTAGCAAACCCCGCCTTCGCTCGGCATTCCAGATCGATGCCCCAGTGAATAGAGGAGCGAGCGATTTTTTCACGCGAGCCTCCGTCATCCAGCAGAAGAAACTCTAGCCTGGCCTTCTCTTCCTTCCTTCTCGCACCACTCTCTCGTTCGCCGTGTGAATTCGCCACGGTTCGATTAAACGCGCGATAAACACTCTGCTCGATCTCTTTGCCGGTCGATTGCCGCGTGTCGCGCCGCCTTTCTCGTCTTTCGCGCAATTTTCACGCGGCCTAAAAACCCACCGGGAAGCCACGCACATCGCGGACCATTGTTCGCGACACCGCTCATTATTATTTGGCTTGCGAAAATATAGTCGATTCTCGAACAACGTACGTTTCAGTGCCGCGGTTTTTAGCTTGCGATCTCCGTGTTCCTAGCAAGGACTTTAAATCGCCGCGAGTTTCAAACGAGAACTTCAAATCGTCGCGAGTTTCTAACAAGGACTTTAAATCGCTTCAAGCTCCAAGCCACGACTTAAAATCGCTGCGAGTTTCAAGGGACGACTTTAAATAGCCGCGAGTTTCAAACGAGGACTTCAAATCGTCGCGAGTTTCTAACAAGAACTTTAAATCGCTTCAAGCTCCAAGCGACGACTTTAAATCGTCGCGAGTTTCAAGCAAGGACTTTAAATCGCCGCGAGTTTTGAGCAAGGACTCTAAATCGCCACGAGTGCCAAGCGACGACTTTAAATCGCCGCGAGTTTCAGACGAAGACTTTAAATCGCCACGAGTTTTTATCAAGGACTTTAAATCGCCGCGAGTTTCAAGCGAGGACTTCAAATCACCGCGAGTTCGAAGCAAGGTCTTTAAATCGCCGCGAGTTCCAAGCGACGAGTTTAAATCACCGACGACTTTAGATTTGAATCGCTGCGACGACGACGGTGTTACTTACTTTTTTTCTCTAATTAATTCTTTCATTTATTTTGGTATAAAAATACGTGGCAACGTGTAGAGTTACACAGCGTGTGCCTAAAGCAAAACTCTAGGGTAGATTGTACCGTAGTTAAAGTTTTTGATGAAAAATATGGAAGTAGGCAAACGTTACGCGGATTTTCACTTATGCTATTCTAGAGCCGAGTATACGGAAAGATCGCATCTCCGAAGGATCCTGCTGAATCAACTAATTTCCAGCGAAAGAAGGAAAGGAACCGTGCCGTAGGCTTAATATTTTAACGCGTTCGATGCGGATGACGTGGACTTATGCGTCACGGGGATTTCCTGTCCCCCAGGTGACTCGTCATGCCGCGTCACTAACCCTTTACCAAAAAAATACGCAAGGAGAAGAATAGTTTCTAAGTATTCGACTTTCCCTTTGCGTATGCCTTCGACGCGAGTGTCGAGTTGAAGCAGCTGTTGTAGATCCCCTTCGATAAAGATTAATTAGCCGAGAGAAGACAAAGAAAGTGGAACCATCGACGAAGCATGAGATGAAATAAAACCATTCGTTGTTAATCAATACGCTAGCAAATTAAGCAGATATTCCATTTAAATGGATGTAATGCGATGTAAATTCCACAAAATTATAAGACACTCGCTTTGGTAATTGACATTAGAACTAACTCAAAATGACCCATTCGTAGGTCCTTAGAAAAATTGCATAAACTTGCACCGGTGTATTTTCGAAGATTTTCGGAGATTTCCTGTAATTAGTACGAATGAAGATTCATTTTCCTCTCATTACGTGTATTATCGTTTCAATCGTCGCGATGCAAATAAGTTCCCTTCAATCGCCAGTAATTTCTAGCGGTAAAAGACTATTTTATGCACGGCTAATCAAAGGTATCGCTTTTGGGGATGCCTCTTACTCGAGCGTGTGTGTGACGCGTATGTTTCGAGGAATTTAGAAGGCCGTTACATCCGCATCGTCACGAGGTGATCGTTGAATGTTTTGACGCGACGCCGAAACATAGCGTTCAGTTCTCGTTCGGCCACGCTTCCGAAGAGATATGTTTGCGTTCTTTGTGCTAATTCTTTATTTCAATAAACTCTTTTTACATACAGTTACTCAGAAAATTGAGCGTACACCTATGTTGCTGATGAAAAATAACTAAAAAGTAAATATACACACGCATGTTCAAAAGTAGAAACTCAATATATTTCGCATATTCTGACAGACAGTACGTAAAAAATTCTTGGAATAAAATTATATGTACTTAATAGGAAACGTAAAAGTATAACTTTTTTTGCTGGCACAAAATTGTTATTATACATATGATACATGTAGATTACTATTTTGTTAACCACCTTCAATATTCATGGCATAGAATTAATTAATTTTCTATAAAGAAGGTGAAATGTTGTCCTATTCTTCTTTTAATTTCATTTTGAAATCTTCCCTATCCGTAAAAGTATAATTTATCATTTTGGATTTCAATTTTTCCAAGATACGTTCAATCGGGTTAATAGTTTGAGTACACTGAATATTAACCATTTTTTAGCCATTTTTTTCATTGAGTTTGAAGGTGTACGTTTAATTTTGTGAGTAACTGTACACATATAAAAAAAACCTATACTTTGTTCCGAACGTTAACAACGACTAAACCCCCATTTATTTTGTACCGCTTTGCGCACTCGATTTAGTAAACCTTTGTACTACGCGTTACTTATTATAAATTTGGTCCTGGTCTGACCAGGCGGCGCGATTTACGACGATCCCTGTAAGCAAATGCTCTAATTAGCGAACGGTGGAAGGACAGGTAGTAATAAAAGGAACTTGGCGTTTGTTTCAGATCAAGCTGGAACGTGTGCTCGGCGTAACCGTGTCGAGCAATGCAGCCCTGGACTGCGACGCGACCAGCGAGCTGGTCGCCTATCCTGCTGGGTGAGTTCCAGACCGGTCTCTTCGTTTTCTTTGATCGATTCCTTCGACGCGTCTCGATCCGGCTTCGCTTTGCCATTCACTCTTGCCCCCTGCGCGTCCGTCCCAGTCGCACGCTTGTGCTTCTGCAATCGCATTTTTCGCCCATTTCACCCTGGGAACCGACCTCGCATCCGCGCCGGACGTGCACCTTTACTCGTCTATCATCTCGTTTTCCCGCCGCGCCGGTTATTTCAGTCCCGCTGCCGCTCTTATTAATCTCCCATCGATTAGCGCGATCTTAATGGCACCTGCGTTCGCTACACGATCGCGATAAACGTCGCTACTTTCAGCGGAGCTTTACGATTGCTTTTCTCACGCGATTTACCGCCGGGACGTTGAGCTAGTGTTATGTGCCAACGTAATCTGTAGCATTATATTATTTTTAGTTAAGACAACGCGGCCTTCTCATTCTCCTTCAAACGCCATAAACCGATCTCCAGCAGCAAACATCCCAAAATCCTTCCTTCGATAGTTGATGATCATTTCATCCTCGTTAGTCATCTCCGAACCTTGACCTTGCTACCTCATCCCTTCCTGACCATTCAACCCAAGCGAACCCCTACCTCTCTATTTTCCGAGTCTACAAAACTATTAGTTTTCCTTTGAAACGTTGGAACAGTCCAAACCGTCTTAAGACGCGTAACTATACTTATATTACGCGAATACAGCCTGCTATACGTTTAACTTCGTCTTTATTTCGCTCGACGTTGTAACTTGTTATATACAGTAAACCGACAAGATCAGCGGAATGCAACACTAGGAGGACGAAAAAATGTGCGAACGTGTGACGAAGGTTTGGCGCGGCGCGAGAGCAAAGCAAATCCGGGGAAGGTGGTTTAATTCCGATTGGAAACGCGATGCTTGGCACGCTGTGTTTACACGTGAAACGTCCATTTAGTTTGCTCGCGCGGTTGCTCCCGCGTCTATCCACCGCAACTCTGGCACCGAAATTATGCCAGCGTCCATCGAGCTCTAAATCATTCGTCGATAATGGCCGCGATCGATCGTGAAATTAAAGTAATTGCCGGGTCGAGGAAACGCGGGCCAAAAGGGTTAGTGCGTTTTCGTTGCATCGCCTTCCAACGATTCGTTGCACGGGGCTCTGCTGCATTGGAATTGCCAACCTTTACACCGATTTCGATTCGTCAGGCCTGGAATGATCAGGCCCGTACGCTTTCGGTACGCTTCGCGCTCGAGGAAGAGTCGGTGCAAGCCTCGCCAGGGAAACGCGCGCACACTCGTGTTCACTCGCTTAGCGTACTTCCTACGTGCACAGGTGATGAAATAATCGTAAGCCAAGGGGTTAATCCGTGCGCCTAATGTTACGCAAACGTTACCCTCTGCATCTTCTTTTTCTTTGCTGAAATCGAAGCGAGGTATATACGAAAGTCTCGTAGAAGAAATGTTGTAGGCTGAATCCTTTTGATACGGCAATTGGAATAGAGAAAGAAGAAGAAGGGAAGAGGGAGGGGGGGAATTAACGACACGAATCGTATTACAAATCCGGTGACTTAAAGGCCGGCCGATATTCGTGGGAACGGGCACGGGAAGAAGGAGAGAGAAAGAGAGAAGAGAGGCTTTGCACAACGCGCGGCACACGGAAGCGCGGGATTATCGCGATCGGCGATATCGAATCGCGATATTTCGATAAAGATGCTCTCGCTGGTCGCTAGAAACTTGCGAAACGCGATTGGATCGGCTTGGTCGCGCGCGCGTGACCCACATACGCTGCTTCTTCTCGCCACTCGCCACTCGCCACTCGTCTGCTGCCTTTTCCACCACGTCACGTTTCTTATTTCTCCGACTTGAAACGTGCGCAAATATTCTATCGCGACTCGTCGCGCTAATCGGACTGGCGGCGGACAATTCTCTTTCTTGAAAACTCGCGTCGCTCGACTGTTGCAACGACGCGCAACTTCCTCAACACTAGGTTTGCGGAACGCGTCACGTTGACGCCGTTCAGATTTCATACCTAAAACGTATAGAGACGATAAATATTATTTGTCAGTACTTTATGTTAACTTTACGTAATGCAATGATATTCTAATTTATTCTACGTGATGCTCTTCATCCACGCGCTTCTACGTTCGAATATTTATACGCAGTATAGGTATTTTTCCGGAAGCCTGTCAACGTATGCACGTATCGTCCGTAAACCTAGTGTTAAGTTGAGTTGCAAATTCGTATTCGTCTCGCAGGGATGCTACATATTACGATTCTTTGTATGTTACTTTCCTATTAAATGAACAAATTCGAGTGGCAGCTGTAGGAACAGTGACAAGATGCGGGTCGTTTACCCTATACGACCTGGCTATACTCCGATCGTCACCGTGGCAGCGATAAACGTTCCGGACATTTTTGCAACCGGTTTAGTCGGGCTCGCGAGCGACCGAAAAGATCGCCGCGCGGTGTCTCGAAAAGTACAAAGATACGAGAGGCGGGAGAGTGTTGTAGAGTGCATAGTGCAGAGGTTGGCAGGTCGATCGAACGATTTAATTGTCGCCGCGACGTGTATCAGTCGAGGCGGATCTTTTGGTCCGTTCACCTCTCTCTTGACCCGATTTTCGTCCAACTGCTGCGGCGCATAGCTGCTTGCTAGCATTCCGAGTATCCGCGATTAATTCGCGTCGCCAATTTAAGCAGCTTAGGTATCGCGAAGTTAAGAATCCTCCCAACCACAACCTTGCCAACTTCCCTTCGACTTGTAATAGTGATCTTTGTTTTTATGCAGCGGTATAGGCGCGAAACTACAGGAGGCTACAAACGAGTAAATTAGACGAGCGTTTCCGAATGTTTTACTGTCGCGTGTTGCACAAGACGTAACTTCGAGGAATATATTGATATTAAACGTACCGCTGTAAGGTTAAGAGACTGTGGAGCTGTGGAGAGGGGATAGGATAGGAAAAGGAAGGGTGTTGCGTTTCGCCCTGGGCCTGCTAGTTGACTCATCAGCTAGTTGACCCATATTTTGATTTCCTTTGTCTCGCCATTTCATTGAAAAACTTCAAGAAACGTGTAAAACTAAAAACAAAGCCGCTCGCCCGAGTTAATATCGTGCAGTTTGCTAACAAAATTTAACGTCTCCTATAATGGGACAATCCGAGTGCAAAGGGTTAAAAAGTAACGCTCCTCTGGAAGATTCCAGATGACAGTAGTGAAAATGGTAGTCGTAGAAATGTCGTAAAATTAGCGCACGTTCCGCGTGATATCGATCGCTGACTTATCGACAGTCTTACCGTTACTTCGTATTCAACGCGTGCACGATGCTAGTCGAAGGAAAGCCTAGTTGCCGTTAGTTAAGTTTTGCAGCGACCGCTCTCGATGGCAATCGCTACGAGGACGCCGAGACGGAGCTAAAAGGGAATTGTGTACGGTAAAAATGCAAGAAGAAGGCGGAGGAAACGACGACGCTTGGCGCATCGCGGACGAAAACGCTGGCTTCTTCTCATCGCTCGTAATCCGCTGATCGCACTTTCGCCATTCTTCCATTCACGCCGCGAGCATCCTTTTGTGCCGTCCGCGTTTATCCGTGACCGGGAGGAATCGCGCGAGCATTTTTTTTTCCGGCGCCGCGCTAACGAAGCTCAACTTTCTTTCACGGTCGCGTCCGTCCTCCGCGTCGTCGTTCAGCCACTCCGAACACCACCGAGAGTCGGCTCGTTTAGCTTGCCACAGAGGCTCGAAAATTCGGCCAACGACCGCGTCGACGAAACGAAAATTAAGAAACAGATTTTTGAAGCCTTCGTCCTGAAACGCTTTTTAGGAGGCTGATCTTCGAGCAACGCGAATTTGAATCGCGTGCAGCGTGGATTTATTCGCAGACGAATTTTTCCCGAGAAATGTATCGCGTGCAGGTGTTTTGGATACCGTCGTAGGCTAGTAAATATTTTTATGGTTCACGTTTAGGTTGAAACAAGTTAACTCTCAATTTCGTTTCTAATCGTTCTATCTTCTGTGTATACGATTACGCATACGACCCTTGAATTCCTTACTCGTCAAACCTGAATCGTACGCTTTACCTTCCGAACCTTGTTAATATCCAAAAATTCCTCCTGGTCCTTCGCCTCATCCCCGTTGCAATCGAAATCAGACTTCCGATCCTTTGAGAGCAATGCAAAACCGTATTTTTTGAAGAGAAGAGAGGAGCTGTTTCCGTAACAAAGTAAAGAAGAATCGCTGGCTCTAGAAAGTATAAATTCTAAGTGTCTCTTGTAAGATTTCCGTGTAAGAAGTTTAGAAAGAATAAAACTATTCATTGAACATCGGAATCTTGCACAGATGAAAAAATTCGCGGACGCGAGCGGCGGAATTTAGAAACGCGAAGAAAAGGAAAATTAAGGTGAAGTTCGATGCGCCGTAAATGCGCGAAGTATCAGGAATCGGCATCGATGTAACGGTAAATAGAAAAAATGCAGCAACACGATGATTTGCAAATAAGATAGAGCGCAGCGCATTTATTAAGTAAGCCCTGGAGCTACGAAAAGTATTCGTACGCTGCACTGTATCTTTACGGTTAAGCGCTGCTCAAGCAGATTTAATTTTGCGAATTTTTCTGTCGCTTAGGCGTCCGATTTCAATGCCCCTTGGCTTAAATTAAAGAGGCATTGAAACCAGATGCCTAGGAGCAGAGAAATGAATATTTTTCATCGGTTACTTTCTAAGTAATCTACCATGACGCGATATATTTGTTTATAACGAACGAACTGCAAGAGCAAGTTGCAAATGACTGTAGGATAATATTCTCGGGACTTTCCCATTGAAATTAGGACAGTGGCGTGTATTATCGGTGAAGCTTGGGCGGTAGGAAGTGGCGAGCGATAATCGTGAACCGCGATGACATAAGAAAAGACCGGTTGAGGTTGAGAGTCGAGGCAACGACTCGAACGATAGCCGGACGCATCGAGGAAACCGAGCACACGCTACTTTCGATCCACCAGGGGCTTTGTTCACGCACGCGTAAACGCGTATGCGCGAGGAATTCCTCCGAGCTCGTTACACCTTGCCTGCAATTACACTCCTATTACGTGACTACGAAATCATCATTTCGCGCCAGCTGGTGTCAACGAACAGCTAAGCGGAATCGGTTTAACCATTCGCTAACGAACAGGATAGAGGAGAACACTAGTTTATAGGAAGCTGAAATAAATTTCGAAATCAAATTCCAGTCGTGTGAAGAGGCAGAGGTTTTTTACGATTTAGAACGATGTAGGAAATTTATATGTAGCGAATCTTAACGAAAATTATAGTTCAAAGTAAATTTCACCCTCGATAATATCCATATTTTTGCTGAATCTACGGCGGACTTTTTATAGAGCCAGGGTAACTCGTTATTGCAAGGCAATCGGTTAACCCTTTTGTATGCGACGAGAATTATTCTTCCCTCCGATTAAAATCGGCACGCGCGTTAATTTGGCCAACCCTGAAACGGTGAAGCCTTTCTAACGGCGAGCATAGAAACGATGCCGCGATTTGTTTAATCGAAACGCTTAACGGGCAAGCGAAGACTCGAATTGGAAGATTGGAAAGTATTTGACATCGCGTGTTCGTCGTGTTACGAAGAACGAAGGAAAGTTCCGCTTTCCCGGTTTCTCGATCTACTCTGTTTCCCAGTTTAGAGGCTCCAGATGCTCTCCAAACTCGATCGACAAGGGCGCGAAAGCAATAGCCGCGTTTACCGTAGGAGAAAACCGTATGCAAAGAAAAGTAATTACTACTCCGCGCGAATTTCACCTGCACGGCGAACGTAAGTACGTGGATCGGATTATGGTTTACGCGCCCCAGCGATAGCCGCGGGATACTCGCGATTCCTTCGAGACTTTCCAAATCCCGACTTTCGAGAATCAATCCTGCTCTTGGCCGATCAAAAATACCACAGCGAACTAAAGTTCGAGAGAAGTCTTCTGCTATCCAAATAAGTTAAAAGTCATTCCTTAACTCTTTCGCTGCTGTCGACGTTTACAGGCGCTCAAAAAATTCGATTACAAAGTATGTAAGTCCGGATATCGAACACGATTGGCCCGTCAAATTTGTGTACTTCATTTTAGTCGTAAACTTCTATTTCGTGTGCACCTTGAAAATGTAAAAGAATCGTTGGAAGGAGAACTTAATATTTGGATCACTCTACCGCGTTCTTTCAATAATCAATTGTATTTATGTTAAGATAATATAAAATATAATATAAGCAATTATATTATATTCATAATTCAATATAAGCAACAGGCACGACGTTTACTATATATCTTGTATCTGCTACACAAACTGTCGTGTTAATATATGGAGAACGTGTTTCTATTTAAATGAAAAGCTTTCAAGTGAAAGTAAGATTGACCGTGGACTTTGTTGCACCGTTTCAATCACGTAGAAATGAATTTACTATATTGAACATGTAAAAAAGATGTTCACAAGTAAAAGAGCGGTTGAACAATCGTACGCTCGAAACTGGAACGATTTCTACGTTAACGACGTTCTAAAATAGTTAAACAAAATCAGTTAAAGCGCGAACCTTAAAGTGGCAGGACGTGTGGTACATTTACCCTAGACGCAGAGTTAGAAGCTTGCGATAAATCTCTGGCTAATTATTATCGGACTTGTCGGGTTGCTCTTCTCTCGTTGCAAGATTCTCAAGTGCACCGCGAGTGGTTACAAATCGGTGCGCGCGCGGTAATCGTGGCTCAACAAAGTGCAACGAATATCCTCTCGGTGGTCCGAGTCGTCGGAGCGAGTCGGAACGAAACGGTGTCGCGGCTCCGAATCGAATCGATGCTCCGAGATGCTGACAAAAGATTCGCGCGTAACCAGCCATTATCCCCGTAGCGAATCGAAGCGTTGCAATATTCTCGGTCACGTTGTTGCAGCCTTTCCGGGCTGTGCAACAGTGTTGCGACCCGGTGTTGTTACGGATAATAATTCGATCGGTCTCGGCGCAGCATCGTCCGAGCATGCTCTTCTCTCCTTCGCGTGACTAACCTTCTCGCCGGTAGAAAACGAAACAACCGGTTGAACGAGATGGGAAAAAGTTCCCATCGAACCGCGATTCCACTGGATTTTTCGTGCCTCGAACCCGGGGGGTGTGTTTCCACGTCCATTAACCGACCAGGAACCATAAACTCGGCTCTAATGGAAAATCCTTTTAAAGTAAATACCCGCGCTCCACGCTTCTATCGGGTGCAATTTGCTCGGCCAAACAAGAATAACGACCGTACCAAGTTTCTATGAAAATAGTTGCGCTAAAAGTTAATTGGTCGGGGAGATATTTCATAGCCTTTGGCTACCGGCGAGCAAAAACTCCGCGGAGAATTAAATTACGCTACTCTCCGCGATTAGCGAGAGAATCGCGGAAAGAGTTTGCCCGCTCTCGACGTAACCCCTTCAAAAGTGCTATGCATTTTACGACGAAACGTAACTGCGAAGCTTCGAGTCGCAGCGCTAAAAATGATGGAACAAAAATACGGGTAGAATGTTTCGATATTTTGCGCGCAACGCAGGATTAACATAGAGAGTAGATTTCGCGAGCGAACGTTGAATAATATAATTTTATCCGGTGTTGAAGAATTCGTCCGCGAAAAGGAAATATATAGTAGCCGTGGGGGAAGGAAAAAGGAAGCAAAGTTAAAAAGGGCGGTAATCGAAATTCGAGGAGCCGCGGATCCCGATCGATGGGATCGTTAGCGAGGCCTTGGAGCGTTTCATTTCACGCTAATTATCCTATGCTCTCTCGAGCGTTTTCCTGTCCGCCGCGTGTGCCAAACTGCAGATTGAACTTTTCTCCAAGGCCGCCGGCGGATATCCAGGTCGCGTCGTTCAATCCTCGCCGCCGCATTTTCGCCTCGTCGCGAACTTCTCTCGCTGCCTCGAGTGCTTCCATATTCCAGATTCGAGGAGAACGATATCATCGCTGCGCCGTCTTGCTCCCCCTTTCCTCGCTCTCGCTCGCATCGAAGCATCTTCGCCGCGATAACGATCGCGATGACTCGCGCGGATTATGCCGCGCCGCTGGAATAAATGAATTTTTAAACGTCCCCGCGTATCAACGCGGAGTCTCTACATTCTTGGGATTGTTAGATTGATAGAAGAGTGGAGAGAGTATTTGGAGAAAAGGAAAGTTGGTCCGCGACTTGGAAGCGCGAAGAGCACCGGATACGAGCCGGAGTCCCTTGTTAGCAATTAGGCGGAAGCGAGCGGAGACACGCCGCCGGAATTAGCCGCTGCGGGACAACCTTTTCCGGCTCGCGAGCAAACGTGTTACGCGTTCGAATGGGATGAGCAAGAAAACGAGAGTCGCCGCCGCCAGCGCACTCGATAACGATGTTCGGCTATTCGCAGGTGGTCGCGGAATCGATCGAACGCTAACGCCGTTACTAATTTAGTTCACGGGTAGCTTTGTTAACCATTTGCCATGAATCCTCGAGTCACTCTCGTGGCGCAGCTTATAGATGAAACGAAACAAATACTTGCGATAGTTGTAACAAACTTAATATGTTAATATAATGTAATATAAATATAATAGTTAATATTGGAAATGGGTTATTAAATAACGAAGCAGTTTATATCTTTTAGTCTCACTTTATTACTACGGTTTTAACAAAACACGTCTAGCTGTTTCTAGTTTTCGAATGCGAATGGGGCGAACACCCAAAAGAAGATTGGGGTCCGCTTTTCTTGACGAGACTGATTATGGCTTTGCCTGGCGACGAAGTCTCTTGACTTCGTGTAACGAAATCCAGACACATCTTTCTGTCGCCTTAGTTTAGTCTAGAGATATAGGAACGTTGGGCATTATTGCTTTTGCCAGCTTAGCATTAGTAATAATTCAACAGTTAATAAATATAATATGGCAAGGTAACCCTTTAACGCTGTATTCTTACGGTAGACAACGTGAACTCCTGCTTCTTATTACGCGCGACACGAGTATCCGTGTGCTTTTGACGCGACACTCGTTTTCTTTCCTTGGGATCCTTCTCGTGGCGTGCAAACGATTGGAAATTGCGGTCTCGGTCACTTCGAGTTACATTTCGAGCTCCCGTCGCGTCTGCGTTAAGATTTCGTCCAAAAGCGCTTCTTGCACCTGCCAGCTTAAAGTTAACCGCGGGAACTTACAAGTATACACCTAATATTTTCCCCGTTAATTAACCCCTTGCCCTACGAATTTTTCAGTAGCTGCACGTGTTAGCAGAACGTATTACTTGCTCTAACACGATGGCAGATGAGAAACATTGAAATACTATACGGTATTTATTTTCTATAGCGATTATAAAAATTCCAAAGGAAATTAAAGGGGATAAATTGAACTTTCTTATAAAAATAGCAAATATTTGCTCTGCTTAGTTTACAATTTCCGTCAAGAGTGTACCTCGTGGTTTTAAGGCAAGGGGTTAACTAGTAAGTACTAAAAAAATCTGGAAACTTGTCGATTGGATGGCGCAAGCGTTAGCTAACAGCTTCGATTAGACGTCGGAAAATTTGAAAGGCTAATTGACCGTTTAATAAACGGTTTAATCGGTCCGCCGGGGTCTAGGAAATGAACGCAACGCCCACTTATCGTTAGCCGGCGAACGGAGGAGAGTTGTGGAAGGAAATTGCAGCGAGACACGGAGGCATATAAAGGTTTCCTCGGTTCGTCAGCTGGACACGCGTATCGTGACCGGTCGGCGTGATCGCGATGGGAAATAACGAGCGCGACGCGACGCGGTGCGATCGGCCGTTCTAAATCAGCCGGGGCTCCATCGTCGGCCAACGTTATTAGACACGCCGTCGACCGGTTTCCATGCTCGATAATCGACCTAGTGACCTTTATACCGGCGACCTTACGTGTGTTCCTCTGCACGCAACCCGCGCGCCGCGGATAGAAATTACAGTCACGGGCTTCCTGGTGCATTGCTCCGGCTCCGGCTCCGGCTCCGGCTCCGGCCAACCAGACCTTCTTCGCTCCTGCCTCTTGCCGAGCCTTTGCCTTAACGGTACGCATCCGATCCGCCAGCCAAACAAAACCTTCTCCTTTCCCTCTGCGATGCGCGTTTAAACGCGTACGGTGTACGGGGGGAAAAAAAATTGGCGCAAAAGATGGAAACGTGTGTGTGGCTCTGGGAGAAAGTCGTGCAGGCAAAGAAACGAGCGGAGCGTTTGGATACGAGGCGAAAAGTTCCATTGTTGAGCCAGGTTTTACGCGTTGCTACCCGCACCCGCGGAATCGGCAATTTATCGGCAAGTTAGCGAGGCTCGGTTAAAAAGCGAGGCTGTTGATCGAGTTGAAAGACTGCGGGGAAAACGCGAGGCGATCGAGGCGCGGTTAGTTGTTATCGAAGCGAAGAATTTCGAAGTAGTTTTTGGAGTTTACTTTCGTTGCGAAGCAAGTTTACGCGTTGTTCGCCGCGCGACTTCAAAGTAGACGCTCGGAGTTTCGAGCGCTTATCGTTTGCAAGTAAAAACGTAACAAATATGCGACTCGTTAAAGTCTCGCAACCTTTCTTGCTCGCGCAGCTGGAATTACCCCGTTCTCTCGTACTTGGCGAATCATTATGCTACGCGATGTTACCGCAAGCTATCCTTTCTCCTGCTATCCTAGAACCTGAACTTTAAACGATGAGTGCCGTATTTTCCCGGTCGCTTCAACGAGACCACTATTCTTCCGATAAAAGATTCGCAACAAAAATTTATTATCTCTTCCCATGCGAATAAACGAATAAACATCTGAGATCTTTAATTTCTCTTCGATAAGTTTCAACTCTTCAACCGGTGTAGATGGTACTGCTAATTGCATCGCAGACGCGACTATATTCGATTAAATTCTGACGTTGCAGACTTGGCAAATCAAAGATAGGTAATTAACGCCGCAAGCAAATTACGACGTTGTGGCTCGAAGTAGCTAATGGAAGATAGATAATAATCAACGTCCCTGCTCAAGTGCGACGCCGTGGACTAATTGTAAGGCAGCTAATTTTCACGAGGATCGTTTTCGACGTAAACCCTTGAATCGTTGGATCCGCGCGTACGGACTCGATTGCATAGGCGGTGGGCAGCGTGTACTAGTTTCAGTAGGTCGTAGGTACGGTGAGCGTGCCTCCTTCACACGGCCTCGTCGCGACGATGGGTCTCTCATCTCTCCTCTTTCGTCTCTCGTCGCGAGTCGCGAGTCGCGAGAGAGGTCTCGCGCACTCCACGCGGAAAAAGGCTTAAGCCCCGTTCACAGCCGCGCCCAGCACCCGCTTCGTTACTTTGCTCCATTTCCCCTCTAATATACGGTCGATTAACCCTTTCGCGATCTTCCAAACTACGCGTTAGCGTGCGATTTCGAGCCGCGAGATACGAATGCGTCTCTACCTTAACCCTTCGGCAGCTAGGCGAGTAAAAGTCGCGCCGCGAACCGTGTAGGGTTTCGTTTATCTCGAGCATTGTCCGCGTACGTTGCGCAGCGTTTGATGCGAAACGGCAACGTAGTAGCGAGTCACGGTTGTCGCACGAATTATGCTACAGATTCGATAAAAGTGGATACTGTTGACGATGTAATTTAATTTCAGCTGCGCGTGTTACAGTAACGAATGCTATTAAACATATATCGTTCACCGTATTTCACTAATTTGTACGTAACGCGATATAAAAGCGAATTAGTTAACGCTAGAGCATGAGCAGTAAAATAATCGTAACGCGAGGGGTTAAATTATTTACGGCAAGTTTAAAACGGTTAAGGCTAATTTAACTCCGCATAGATCTCGAAAGGTTAACGCGTCGACGTCTCATTTCGCTGCATTGCAGCGGAGCTAATTTTCTGTTTCGCAAAAAATACCCCGTCGCGTAAGAAAGTTTTAGCACGCGTTACCTATCTTCGACGTGCTAATTCGAACTGGAAGCAAGCTAATTAGCTCGCTCGAATTCGAGCCGCGTTTCGCGAGAGGCCGAAACCGCGAGTTCATAGTCGCGCACTCGGGAAGCAACCGGAGAAGTTGGGGCGCAAATTGAAAGCAGCTGCGGCGAGGGAAGCTTCCTCCTCGAAGCATCCTTCGAGTGCAAGCTACACGCCTCGCGGCGGAAAAGTGGATTTCGAGGCTAATCGAGTCGAAAGACTACAACGTATCGACCTGCAGGTTTATTCGTAGCTCGCGTTCGTGCGCGGCGTATCGGGCGCGGAATTCGACGTGGAAGAAACGAAACGACGCCGGCAGCGAAGCAGCCACGATTTCTCTCCACGGTTTCCACGTGTTCGTTTCAGACGCGTCCGTTGCACGCCGTGTGTATCGAGTGCGATTCGAATTGAACTGGATGGAGACAGCTCGCGTTCCCACGCGCCGACTTTTCAGGCCGAAGTAGACCGCGCGACTTCTAGCGAGGAACAAGGAACGCGGCTAGCCGATTCGAGGATTCCAATTTGGCTGAAACACGGCTGCGAAGGAAAGGGGTCGAGCTAGAGGGAACGCCTGCACACCGCTCCCTTCCCATAAATGGCCTCTCCCCCATTCGCTGCCCCGGTACACGAAGCCTCTCTCGTTCGCGCTTTATCAATTGCCACGCGCGATTTCCTGCTCGATGCATTACAGCCGGCTGTCACGCGCGCTTTGCCGCCGAGCAGCTGGCCATAGCTATTCAAGATCGATGCGTGCCTCGCCGAGTTAATCTCTTAACGCTGCACCTCCCCCACGATTCGCGGCTACTCGCAATCGCAATCGCAATAGCGGCCGGAGAAATTGCCTCGATTTAACCCTTTCGCTCCTATGAGTCCTCAAGAATTGCAGTGGATTGGATGTTAAAAGTGTAAAATAAAAGTTAAAACTGTATGTTAAAAGCATACGTATATCTTCTCTGTAATGCAATACAATTTCTGGCATCGTTTGTACGTCAATATTACGGCACACGTAGTTACGTAAAGTATCCGAATAATCGTACCCGTTTACCTATCATACTTATCATTAGTATACCTATCATTTTTATACGAATAAACGTTATCGTTAGCTCCTGGCAGCGAAAGGGTTAATAGCGACGGGTTACGGGTATCCGGGATTGGATTCGGAAGAGATCCCGTGGATGTTGGAGGTGTTGAGGAGGTGTTGAACCCGCGGCTAGCCGGAAACCCGTTTTGGCGAACCGAAAGCGAAGCAAGCGGAAGCGCGCGGACGTACATGGGCGGCCGATGCTCGCGCGTCGATCCACCTCGACAATTCCATTTGCAAACGGAAGCAAGCCGAGGTCGAACCGTCTGTCGACCACCTAGGAACCTAGACACGCTTACATTAGTCGATCCGCTAAGGAAACTGCACGCGATTCTCAACCGGAGACCAACCTATCCTTTGCGTTCCACTTCGCCGCGATCTTTTCCTTCCGACTCCTACGATGAATCATCCGCAGCCGTGCTGTAATCCTTCGCGAACCGGCCTTATCTACACGCGTACGCGGAGATTTTTCAGCTTTTCGATACTCTTGCGTCTCTTTTATTTGGGGGACTTATCGACGACCTCTGTTTCCTACTTATCGTCGACAACGTTTCGTCGACTCTAGGTTTAACCAACTGCGACTCCAATCCACCGCGTGTCATTGTTTACTCATTGAACGGGGTAAATCCTTATTAGCGTACAGGGGAGAATAAAAGTAATCGCCATTATTTAATAAAGTAATAAAGTAATCGCCATTATTTAAGCGTGACCATTTGCGACGGGATATGGTCTACCGATGTTAACTTTAACGTGTATCACGACCTAGCGAGGTCCTTACGACAATAGTACACTTATAGAGAGTTCCGCGCTCTCTTATCGTATACCACGCGCCGTATTCGTACCCAGTTGTCGACTCCGCGAGTTAATAAATCGCAACACGTTACTCCGCAACCGCGAAACTAAACAGAAACGTCGTCGCCGAGAAAAGTTGCGTCGATGACTTGAACGCAACTCAATCACATACGGTCACCGTAATCGATACCCAATGAGATATTTCTGGTCGCGGCACCGTTTCAGCTACACGCTCGCGGCAATTCGACAAGGTCACAGCTAGAGACGATCGAGGGTAATTGCTCGCGTACTTCGATCAGTCGAGAAGCAGTCTGTCGATTGTCTAGATTCATTCCGTTCGACCGTGTTTGCACGGTCGAGCAAACCGTGCCAATAAACTCCGCGTTCCTGTCCGCTCGATAGTCCGTTCTCCAGCATCCGTGGCCGCTTCCGCGTTCGCCTCGACTGCCGAGCGAGGCGTCGAGAGTCTCTCGTGGCGACACGCTTAGCGGAAACCCGATGGTAGATTCCTCATGCCACGTGTAGCGCGATGGAATTTTGACCTTCAGAAAGGCACGTGCCACCATTGGTACTTTCCATAACGGGTCACCACCCCTTGCAAGTTTTGAGAAACAAACGAAGGCAGACCCCTCGCGAAAGCGACGCGTGGAGGAGATTCGCGACGAGAGTTCGCAGAGACGCGATTCGAGACGGTCGAACCGAACGCATAAGAGATAAAAAGACATCGCTATCAACGAGATCGCTGTAGTTTATTTTATCCTCAGGACCTCGCCTCACTCTAAACCCTCGTCTTTTGTCGGCGCGGCGCGATCAATCGATCGAGAACGCCACACGGAGAAATTTGCGGCGCCTAACTGCCACGCCACCGGTTCGGCTTACAGTGCAGACGCACACGCTCGTCCGACTTCGATCCGTGGACTTTTTGTAACACCGTAAACAGTTATAGACACTACGGGCGACGAGAAAGTAGCACATATTTTTAGCAGCGTAACCGTGGCTTAGGTCAGCTCCGGTGCAACGACCTACGACAACGTGACTTTTCGCCGACCGCATCCACCGTGCTTCATAATTTGTCGCTTACAGTTATCCTTGCCAGCTTTTTCCTCACCTCTAACCCGGTTCAACTGGATTAACCCTTTCGCCGCGATCATGTCGCTGGTTCCCATTGCGATTCGTCCGCTGCTCTGCGGATCGCTGGACTTTGTAGTCGATCGGGGGTTTAACGAACTCTCGGTGAAATACAGCCGAGCCTCTTCTGCGATACGGTTAAACGCCGGTTTAACCTTTTAACGCTCGAAATTTTCTTCAACTCGCCGACGACCGAAGCGGTTAAATTTTGCGGCGCGAGAAATGAGCGGCGAAGTTGGGGAGAGCGGAGCTGCTGCGGCGAGATTACGTTACGTCGGTGTTTTGCTAACGTAATATCGGGACAAATGGTAGCACGCAGAAGAAATGCCGTCCGTTGGGATTGAGTTTATTGACACGTTGCGGTTTAGCAACGCGGCAGACGAATAAATCGCCTCGCTGGACAACGAGATGCAACCAGCCGCACGAGTCGCGTTTCGTGTTACCGCCAACACCGCACCGCGTGCTTCCAATCTTTGCACTTGCTCAGTGGTACTCAATTGATGCTCCTCGCCGTTCGCGAGGCATAGAGTAGACCAGATTTAGATACTTTGATACAGTTACATAGATATACTAGATACAGACGTTTAGATGTACTAGATCAGAGTAAAGTAAAGGCAACGGCATTTTTAAAGCGATGGGACGACGTGTCTAACGTCGATGCAACGATCGAGAAAAAAGAAATGGAACGAAGATAGGTACAAACGAGAATATGCGAACAATAAAAAAGGCCAACGAAATTAAATGTATGGGTACGAAACTTGTGAATCACGTGGCATTAGAAATTAGCGCGATCAACTTTTTGGTGGTTGGATCGAATGTATTTCTTAAAATCGCCGCTGTCTATTGTAGGGTGTGTAAAAGACCTTTGATCGTTTATACGCCATCGGTATTTCCGCTTAAAATTTACGACGTTTCCTATAAACAAGTGGCTCTATCCTGCGTTTAGCCAATGGCGGAACCAAAGAAGCCCGAGATGAGCGTCGCTGGAGAGTGGAAACCGCGCGTGTAAATTTCCAACGCGTTATCAAATGGACTAAGAAACGCGCGAATTGGCAAGCGAGCGTAACTAATTCCCATCTCGCAATACGCATTTTCACCTGCCGCGACTACTCCAACCCATTACGCGTTATCGATCATCGATTATTTTCTTCGCGAGCGTCCGCCACAGTTGTGTGAATCGACTTCGAAGGAAGACACAGATGCGCGGCTGGAAATTTCGCAACAGGCCACGAGCGCAAAGTATACACGGCTGCCGGTTGCGCGTTTTTATAGGGATAAATGGGTTTGTCGAGGGGTTACAGTAACACTAGCTTTACGGACGTTACGTATATTCGTCGAGAGACTTCCGGAAAAATACGTACACCGCATATAAATATTCGAACGTAGAATGTTGAAGATGAAGAGAATCACGTAGAATACATATTCATATCTTTGAATTGATTAAAGTTAACATAATTATGGTGTCTATATGTTTAGGTATGAAATCTGAACGGCGTCAACGCGACGTGTTCCGTAAACCTAGTGTTAAATAAATGACTCGCGTGGAGTACAGCAAGTGAATACGTATATTTAAGACGGTGGAAGAAAAAGAATCTCGGTGACGAGCGCACGATTAGAGCTGGCTGCAAAACGTGGCGACAGTGTGTGCACGTTCGTACCTGGGGTGTTCACAGGCATCCTCCCCAAACTCTAATTAGCCGACGTGTCGTAAACGAGCCGTGAAAAAGAACTCGCTTCTTCCAATATTTTAGGACGCGGAGTTTTCCACTGATATATTTCACTTGAAGCAGGGTTAGTAAGCGAGTTTACCGGGTGCAATTGCAGGGCTGTGTGCACGCGTTGCATCGAATTCGGAGGCAGCTCGTGGCCGCGCGTACTCGCCTCGCTTTCACCGGCAACCGGCAACCGACAACCGGCGGCAGATCCAAGATTAAGTTATCCTTCCTTCCCTCCGAGCGACTCGAATTTCGCGTGTCACGCTACTCGCTTTTACCACCTGTAATTAACGTCTTCCTCGTGACGCGCTCCTTCGACCTCGCGCCGCTCTTCCGCCATTCCACTTATCCATGGATCGTAATTGCCAATAAGAGCAATAATAATCGATCTAAGTGAAATCACGGATATCAATTAATGCGAGGCTAAAGCCTAAACCGCGAGCTTAATTGGATTACCAGTTTCTTCCGTTTCATTGAGACTGCACAGTCGGTAACCCTTTCGGTGTTAGAAATAAAGCGAGGAATCTGGTTAAAACAATCTGCGGCTAGCTCGTTGCTCGAAATCGTTTCTGTATGAACTGTAAATATACCGTATGGATAAAGTTCATATCGTTCCATTGCTTAGATAAGTATACGCAAGACTAGCAGCAGCTAGTGAATAGATAGCATACGTGAAAGACTACAAGATTACGAAATGAATGCACGATTTTGTACGGGATGATATATGTATTTTAAAGCAGGGTGCTTTGTGCAACGCACCGAGACATTTCTTACTAAGTAGTTAATTTCCATTTTGGGATGTTAAATTAAATTCACTTGACCCAAAGCTCGTATAAAATAAAGCGATGTAAAATAGGGCAAGATTATTTCGCTACAATTCAACGTACCTTTGTAATGGAAATTCTTAAAAGACAGCCGATGTTCTCGATCTCTTTCCAAATGATAAATTGAACGATCTCATATGTGTATCTAAAATGATTGATTTTTGCGAGTTACAAAAACGCCAGAAAGTTTGCCATATTTAACTGTTTCGGCGATAAGTACAGATTATTAAGACAGCAATAGCATCAAAGTTGTCAAATCGCGAGTAACGTGTTTCAACGTTGCTTATGCTCCCCTAATTTGTCACGCAAAAGCAGAGAGGTCGTAAATCCATCTTCTATGCTTTACGTTACTCGGAATCGCGTACAATCGCAGAGCGCAGTTGCAGCGAATAAAACATGTCGGTCGCCGAAGGGGTTAAAGACGCTATCCAGCCGGAAAGAATCCGATTGGCGAAGCGTAATTAAGAGTCGCTTGGTTTTTCTCCTTTCTTGGCGTTTAATCGTCGAATAGTCGAAGTACCCGTTACAAAACGGTGTCGCGGCTCGTCTGGTATCGTGCTCGAGCACCGTAACCAAGCCTTCGTGGAACGACCGCGGAGAAAGCCGTATCTTATCGCCAACAATCCTGCGAAAAAGTTTGGAAAAACTCTGCAAGCATGCGCCACACGAATTCTCCTCGCTATTATTTCGATGCTTCTTTGCAAACTTGCAACCGAAACACATCTACCTAGCACCACGCGTGTCCTTTTCGTTGCTTCGTTTCGCTTCTTTTCGATATCTAATTTCCAGATACGGACTTTTTAGCAACTTCTAGTTTCCAGTTTTCTTAACTCGCTCAGGACCAGCGCACTTTCACGCGACATTCCATTTGCATTTTTTCGTTGGCTTTTTTAAGCAACTTGCGTCCATGAATTCTCCTTTTTTTTGGTGCGGTTGCGTGGAGCGTTGCAAGGATTGGTATAGGAATTTTTTCCGCCGTTGTTTCTTCTTTTTAAGTTAAGCCAATTCTGTCGCCTCGTAAAGTTCAAAGAAATTGGAAATAAAATGCAACATTGAGACAACGTTTGTCTTCGTTTGGGCTAAGAGTTAGCTATTTAATACAGCGGGTTTGGTCACTCGTAAAAGTTACTTTACGCGATGATTCTATAGCTCGAAATAGAGAGGACAACATCCAGAGCCGATTGATGGAAACCTAGACCGAAGGGAGGGAGAGGAGACACGAATATTAAATTTTAGCTTTGCGTAGGAGGTGGTCTAATGAGCTTTACTTTAAGTATTGCGCAAAATAGTTTATTTCAGACTATTCTATGTACGTCTGAATACTTTCGAAGCTAAGGGCGCAGTGACTCGTCCTAAAGGCAAACATACACTTCTCGCCCGAACCGATGGGTACTTGGTCTGGTCTCTGTCACTCGCTAAGAGGCGCAGGCCAAGCTATAGACAGTCCCAAAAAGCCTACATTTGGGAACTTAGTAGCCTCCAACGAGATACGAATACAAAAGCTTTCCATACTACCCGTGAAATTGCATTTCAGTATAGATGCCACTAATTCATTCATCTCGTTATTAAACGGACAACGATCTTAACCCCTTGCCATACAAATTTTCTAAAGAACGTTCACAGGAAAGTTAGCTATTTACCGCTTTAAAAATGTGACGAATTCAAAACACTAAAATATCGTACGTAATTTATGCTTACAATACTCGACCATATTAACCGATACTGCGGATAGAATTAGAATTGAATTTAATTAAGAAAAGCAATATATTTATCGCGCAACTAGATCATAATTTCTACCGCGAATGTAACTCGTTATTGTACGGCAAAGGGTTAACTCCTATCCCCCCAAAGTGTAAAAATATTTAATAGTCAACCCTTTGCTAGAGTTTGCCAACTTCTGCTTCCGCGGCGTTCGCAAAGATAACGATATGCAGCGTGTGTAGCTCGGAACTTGCGTTTCAATTGATATTCGATTTTCTTCCCGTTTCAGCTGCACCGTGGTGTTGTTCAACCCGCGGAAGAATACCCAGGCCCACGTGTTGAACGCTTGCCGCAAAACGGTGACTTCGCTGGCGCTGGCCGGCGATGGAAGATTTCTGGCGACCGGCGAGTGCGGCCACATGCCGAACGTTCGCGTCTGGGACATCGCCGATCCGTACAATGCCATGCAGATCGCCGAGTTCTCCGGCCACAAGTACGGCATCAACTGCGTGGTAAGTACTTAACTCTAAGCTATCGCCTATCTCCCTGCAAAAAGTTTCCCCGTTCTTTTCTCGTCTATCGCCGTGGAACGGAGCGACAGGAGAAAGCATCGAACATCGAAGAACCGCGAAAAAGTTCTCCAGTTTTACACGCTCGCGGGACGAAGCTGTCTCTCCTTTCGCTTCGCCTTTTTCTTCGACGCGACGCGGGAAACTTCTAGGCTGACGACGCGCTCCGGGCAAGAAGTGGCGCCTTTCGTTTTGTGCAGGCCCTCCCTCCTGTACCTATCACTAGAGGAACATACGAAAAAGTAGGGCTTTCTTGAAAGTACTCACTCCAACTACCTAGTCCATATATATACTGCCTTTAACATTCCTTCGAATATCCCAAAGTCTAAGGTAGGGCCTGCTAGGTAGCCGCACTGATCAGTCCACTAGCAGATCCAAGACGAAACGCACACCCTTCCTTTTTTCTATTTCAACCCTTTTACCACGCGTATTATCGCTCCGCGTAAAATTTCCAAGACTCGTGCGGGGGAAGAAATCGTAAGGGAGAAATTATCGCACCGATCCCCGGTATCGTAGCTTTATCATACTATCGGCATATAATACAGTATGCCAGCTTCGTCGAGGAACTCCAGGGTCCTGAAATGGAATTGCTATCTGCTCCGCGTCAATTTCAACCCCGAGTTAGTTAAATTTAAACGTGCGTTATCGCACGTGTGATGCAGTATTTTTGAATTACCGCGACGCATAATGCTTTCTTCGTATTCTTTGGTTAAAATGCGTCGCAGCGAAAGGGTTAATATCGAGTCGATCGAAAGGTAACAACGTTGAATTATCTGGGATTTTACAATACGCGAGTATCAAGAGATGACGAATTTATTTATCTCTCTTCTTCGGGTAAAAAACCTATTAGCGTACAAAACGCGAACAGCGTTTCTTCCGTTGACGTAGAGAACGGAGCTTGTAAGCCAAGAAGAAAGAAGAGAAATACGATAGAATTAAGCTCGACGCAAAGCAACGTATATTTGCTATTTACGAGTCAATTAAGTTACAGAGCAGGAACTTTTGCCGGAGGATGGAATCGTTGAGTCGTCGCGTAATAAAGAAAGGTTTTTAATAGCTTCGAGTTGGCTAGCATCCGCGTAGGTGACCGTTTAATCCGAGGGTGACTTTCGCGCGTTGTTCACGGGGCGGAATTTAGTTTGGAGGGTCGGCTTTGTAGGCGCGTTCCGCGCTCGCCTGGTCACAGCAGCACGGTTTCCGCGCGAACATACTTGCCGTAAAAGACGGGCGGCTAGGAGCCTTTTCGAGTCCCATTGCGGCGAGCATCGTGGCGAGACGAGGGCGCGTTGAATGCTTCGCTGTGGAAAAAAGGGAACCGCGGCGTCGAATGCGCTTCTGTGACCTTTACACGCCTCCTCCTACGCCGTTGCTCGTATACGTTAATTAAGATCCGCGGCTTTTTATCGTCCGACGCGATCGCGGAGACTTCGCTTCGAGCTGTTTCCGCGGCCTTGCAACCTTCCACTCTAACTTCGCTGTTTAATCCTTCTTCGGATTGCGGAGGCCGCGTTTGCGCGCGATGCAAATTTTAAGACCACTTCAACGCTGAAGCTGTCGTGGCTGGAAATATTATTGGGGCCAAGTTTGCCGTAACACGATACAAACTTACCGCGGGGCATCTTTAACCATTTCGCTACGACGTTTTAAAATTGCGAAACATCCTCCGCGCACGGATGGGGATTATTTCTGTTATTGCAGATGCAGGACAGCTATAAGCGTTGGCATATTTCGCGTAATTAACACTAGATTTATGGAACTCGTCACGTTGACGCCGTTCATATTTCATACCTAAACGTATAGAGATCATAAATATTATTTTTCAGTACTTTACGTTAACTTTACGTTAACTTTACGTAATACGATGGTATGAATATGTATTCTACGTGATTCTCTTCATCTTCAACCTTCTACTTTCGAATATTCATATGCAGTATACTTATTTTTCCGGAAACCTGTCAACGTATGCACGTAACATCCGTAAAGTTAGTGTTAATTATGGTGGAATAAGTATACATCGTAAGAAAAATAGTATCGTGCTACAGAAAACGAATACGTATATTTTTGCCAAACGCGTGTCCAAGTTTTGGGGACGTATAGATACGTCTTTAGTAGCGAAAAGGTTAACAATGCTTGGTGGTTTTGTGTCGAAAAGGGGTACTCTAAATTCCTCTCGCTACTATCAACATTTACGCAGCCATTTCTTTGAGACTTCTTTCGCCTTACATACACGTGACTCCATAAGTGTTGGTCCACTTGCTATATGCTTGGAATAGCATAGATACAATTAAACGGAAGAAAGTACACGGCCGTATAAAACTTAAATACAAAATGAGGAAATTAACCTTTATTAAAGCAGAGTAAGCTTAATATTCGTGGAAATTGTTGACTTCAACCGTGTCAGATATTTTTACTTCCTATTGCACACGCCAAGTGCGATAGGCGGATGAATACTTACACGCGCTACTTATATTGTCTTTTTATTAGAAAGAATCGGAGTCTTATCGCGAGGCGTGTTCATCCTTCGCGAATCGCTGAAGGATTAAGGTCCTCGATACTTCTCGAGACACTTGCACTCTAATCTTTTATTAAGAGGAAAATTTCGGGATAAAGGCACACGTTTGATTCTATCGCTCGACGACAACTTTGTAGTCGCCTTTGGCAACGGGAGAGGCGTGTTCGGCGATGGTATCGAAAGGGTTAATCGCGCGGAAGCGTGATCGGTGCAGCTTTGCACCGAGGAGCGACGCTTCGATATTCTCGGCTCGATCGTGGCGCGTCTTTTTCTTTCGCTGGAAGTACGTCGGAGAATTCGCGCGATAGTCGGTGAACGAAAGGAAGCACAGACAGGGGTTTTCGTCGAAGAATCGGCGTGTCGCATTCGCGCCACGTGCGCGTACATACGTAGAACACGCGCGGACTCCGAGAGGCGTCGACGACGCCAGCCAAAGTACGTGCATACGAAATCGCATTCTCCGCTCTCGGCTCTCGGTTCTCAGAGAACGGACAACGGTACTCTTTTTATTGTTCCCCTGCATTCCCCCGATACCTCGGGTACAATGATCCTCGCTGCAATGCTCCCGCGCGTCGTTCAGCCTCTGAATTTTCCGCGTCTTCGCGTCGGATTTCGATGGGTCTCCGTAATCGAGACGAACGAGAGAAGCAGTGGTACACACGCGCGTGTCCCCGCGTCGGATTTTGTTCTCAAGGCATTTTCACCGAGCAACAAGTACGTGGTGTCCGTGGGCTCTCAACACGATATGATCGTCAATGTCTGGGACTGGAGGAACAATGTTAAGGTGGCGTCGAACAAAGTCTCGAGCAAAGTGAAGGCCGTCTGCTTCGCGGAAAACGGCAATTACTTTGTTACCGTTGGCAACAGACACGTGAAGTTTTGGTATCTGGAGTATTCGCGCAGTGCCAAGGTAAGTTCATGCTAATTTCTCCTCTCCTTTGTCCCTTTCTTTCTTTCTTTTCGTTCCTCCAAGTTCGCTTTACGATTCCCTGCTCTGTGCTCGCTGCGTGCACCTTTGCTCCGCGTTCTCGTTATCGTTCGAGAACGGATCAAGAAGTTCGCCAGCAACTTGGGGGGGAATAAGAACGAATAAGAAGTTCAGAGTTATCCATCTACTATGGAAGTGTTTGGGTATTGATAAGGCTCGAGTTGGAGTCCGCGGAACTCTTGAACTTTCGATGCACGCGTACATTGCATTTCGCTGCTCTACTTCAGTTCCACGTTCTCTTAAACAAGTGTCGCGGGATTGGAAAGTCCATTGTTTTAATCGAAATCAGTGGAACCTGTATCTCTGTCGCTAAGAGGAAAACAGAACAAGCAGAGCCTCCGAGACTCCGTCTCGAGAGGACAGGGTTAAAGCAGCGAACAGCCGATTCCGTTCGCAGCCAACGAGAAAAGCACGCGTCAAGGGGTTAAAGGTGCAAACGGCGAGCTCGTTGAGAAGCAGTAAAGCTCTCCTGGAAAGGTTTGAAAGATAGCCGGGAGTAAAAAGGACGGCTAGGAAGAAAGGAAAGAAGGATAGGGGAAGGCGAGTAACGGTAAGGCGGAGGTAGTGGTGATAGTTGGAATTTTGTGTTGCACAGTACAAGGAACCTGTGCCTTTGATGGGTCGGTCCGCCATATTAGGAGAGCAGAGAAACAACGATTTCGTGGACGTAGCCTGCGGCCGAGGGGAAATGGCAGATTCCACGTACGCGATCACCAAAACGGGCCTCCTATGCGAATTTAATAACAGGAGGCTGCTGGATAAATGGGTGGAGCTTCGCGTAAGTACCTTCGCCTGTAATGCCTCTCTTTCTCTCTCTCTGTCGGATCCCCCGTTTACGGTTAAAATACTATTACGAGACGGTGAGCGCATCTCGGCGTTATCGCGCGGTAATTTATTTTAATGCACCACCACCGTCGCGTCGCCGCGCGGACTTATCTCTTCGAGTCACGGCGCAACGTATTTTCCCGGCTAAATCCCGAGCCGATGTTTGGCTCGCGCGCGTCGCAAATCGCGTGTCGCATCCTGCAGCCCGTTTCAAGGAGCGGCTGTTTCTCTTGCTTTCAGACCAGCAGTGCCAACTGCATGGCCGTTGGAGATAAATACATTTTCATCGGCTGCGCCGAGGGAATCGTGAGGTGCTTTAGCCCTAGTACGCTTCAGTTCATCACCACCTTACCGAGAACCCACTATCTGGGGGTGGACGTTGCTCAAG
Source organism: Eucera pruinosa (assembly GCA_028830335.1). Taxonomy (NCBI): domain Eukaryota; kingdom Metazoa; phylum Arthropoda; class Insecta; order Hymenoptera; family Apidae; genus Eucera; species Eucera pruinosa. The sequence continues at coordinate 29,900,010 of JAMYCR010000003.1, forward strand.
GATTGTCCATTAGGTACGCGACGCTATTCGGAAACGTGTTAACCCTTTGCGATCCTTACTTTTCTTTTACCCATCAACAACTCCTGTCTTTTTACCTTCCCAACGCGTATGGACTAGGAGTTTAATTATTATTAACCCTTTCGCTACCAGCACGTTAGAACTGAAAACTAAAACCGTAGGCAGAAGTAGCATTTAGTAATATGGAAATAGTAGAATAGAATAGAATAGAGTTTTATTGTTTCCAAAATTGGAGTACAATGGATTCCACAACCGCCTAGGTTACGTACAATGAAACAATCACGTACACTTAACATCCTCTCCAGCCCCCCTACCATTCTTCCCTATATCGTCACACCTATATTAATATAGAAATAGTATAGGTACGAATATTTGGATACTCTACGTAACTACTCGTACCTTAATATCGATTGTACGAATAACCCTAACAATTACATCGTGCAGCAGGAAGAATATAAGTATAATTTTAACAAATGTCAGAGCACGTCTCGATGGCGTGTATACACGTTCATGGTAGCGAAAGGATTAAAGGAGAACGCAACTCAAAAAAGCTTCCCTTAACACCGGTATTAAAGGGTTAACCCATCGGTGGATTGCAGTCACATGTCTCAGCATCCCGCGAACGCGAGGTATCCGGACGCGATCGCCCTAGCCTTCGACGAGCGAAACAACAAGCTCACCTGCGTCTACAACGACCACAGCATTTACGTTTGGGACGTTCGGGACATCAGGCGAGTGGGCAAATCGCATTCTTTCCTCTACCACTCGGCCTGCATCTGGGGCGTGGAGATGTACCCGACGGGCTCGGATTCCACCGGCGCGATGCCCGCTGGCAGCTTCATCACCTGCTCCAGCGACGACTCGATCCGCGTGTGGAACCTCGAGAACGACATCCCGCCGAACGACACCCTCTACAAGCGGAACATCTACAGCAATGAGCTCCTCAAGGTCCTCTACATCGACCCGGAGCTCACATATCTGAAGGATCTGGATTTGGCCGCCGCCGGGTCCACGGAGAAGAGCGACGCGTCGTACGACGGCCGAAACGGCGTCAGATCGATCCGAGTGAGCCCCGACGGCAAGCATTTGGCTTCCGGCGATCGATCGGGCAATATTCGGATCCACGATCTCTCCTCGCTGGAGGAGCTCTGCTTGATAGAGGCGCACGACGCGGAAGTTCTTTGCTTGGAGTACTCCAAGTTCTCGAGGTACTCGGGGGAAACGCCGAGGCTTCTCGCCAGCGCGTCCAGGGATAGATTGATCCACGTGTTCAGCGTGGATCAGGGATACAACTTCCTGCAGACGCTCGACGATCACAGCTCTTCCATTACTGCCGTCAGATTCTTCAATCAGAGCAATCAGGCTAACCAGATACAGATGGTGTCGTGCGGCGCCGATAAAAGTATTATTTTTAGACAACTACAATCGGTGAGTTTGAGCATCGACTAATCGTAAGTATAGGATAGACCATCCGTTTATAGAAAACTTCGTAAATTTCCAACTGAAATTCGACGTGCATAAGAGAGCAGAAATTTTTACCCCCCTTGCGATTTAGAATGGTTCGTGTAAGAATTATATTCAATCAAAGTTGCGAAAGTTAGCCACCTATTCGTGTATTTAACGTTGGTAGATTTCGTCTGATTAGCGTATCTCTCTTCCTCTTCGGTTACATTGACTTATGCACTTATACATTACACGTATTAATTCTTGATTTCCAGGTTGAAATGAAACGCTTCACTTGCGTGTACGTTTGTTCGTATCGTGAAAGTAAACGAAATTACAGGAGATGAAATGATAGTAGTCCAATACGTCTACACGTTATTATAAATCTAGCTACTATAGATCGCGCATATCGGAGACGATTAATTTACTTATAATTCCCATCGTTATAAAAACGCTGCTGTTTTATTCAACTATAAACTGGTAATGTCACATGTGACGCAAAATAGTAAGGATGATTCTGTATAACAATGGATAGTCTATCCTATGCTTCACCAGTGGTTTAAGCGCGTTTAGATGTTCGAGAGGAGTGGATTGATAGGGTAAATGACTCAACGTCCTGTCACTGTTCCTATACCTGCCACTTTAATTCGTTTTACTTAATACCAAAGTAACGTACAAAGGATCGTAAGTAATGGAAAACAAAGAATCGTTTGTTGTACCATTTCAATTACGTAGGAATGAATTTATCATATTGAACGTATAAAAAAGACGTTCACGAATAAAAGAGATCTGTTAGAACAATATTATGCTTCAAAGTGGAACGATCTTAATGTTAAAGACGTTCTAAAATACTTAAAAAAAGTTGTGCGCGAATCTTATAGTGGCAGGACGTAGTACATTTACCCTATGTATACTGTTCGTCCGCGAAAAGAAGGCAGACGAGTCTTTACATGCTACTGTCTTCCCTATCACCGCACGCCGTCTTCGTTGCTGAACCACTGTCGATCTTCAACGTCGTCGGTTAACAACGAACACGGCGTGTGCGCGTAGGGAGGCTACTAGTAGATCGTACGTAGAACGGGAATGTAAATACTTGCGTGCCTTCTTGTCGCGGGCGAGTAGTAGTCGGTTGGGTGTGTGCGCAGACACCGGGAGGAATGCCGCAGTTCGCCAGGGGTCACAACGCTCAGGGAAAGACCACTCTCTACGACATGGAGGTCGATTCCGGGCAAAAACACGTCCTAACTGCCTGCCAAGATAGAAACATAAGGGTTTACAACGTAGCCACGGGCAAGCACAGCAAAACGTTCAAGGGGTCCGTCGGCGAAGACGGATCGCTCATCAAAGTCGTTCTAGGTAAGCGAAATTAATGGCCAAGCATTCTTGCTTTGTCGCAACCACTTAACGCTGTACGCGAATGAATCGCGGTGCCTCTTTTGGTAGGCTGTGATTTATTTGTACCTCGTAAAGTTAATAATTTTGCATACGCAAGCAAGATTTAAACGTGGACGCTTCAATCCATCGTTCGGCGGAGATCTTTTAAATACGTCTCGGATCTCGTGACTTTTCCGTACCTCGTGTAATTGATAACTTTACGTGCGTAAAATAGCAATCGAAAGTAGAGGCTTCGATCTGTCGTTCGGGAAAAGATCGCAAAGATCGATTGCCTTTAATATATGGCAAATATGTTCGACGGATGCACGGCTCGCGATGTACTTGAATACGAACGTGTACGTTTCAGACGCATCGGGAATCTACGTAGCTACCTCGTGTACAGATAAGACGCTGTGCGTGTACGATTACTATAGCGGTGAATGCATGGCCACGATGCTAGGTCACTCGGAATTGGTGACGGGGCTGCGATTCAGTCCCGACTGTCGCAACCTGGTGTCCGCCAGCGGGGACGGCTGTATATTCGTCTGGCGTGTTCCACACGACATGGTTGTCACTATGCAAGCACGTCTCGCTCAGCAAGCGATGCGTGCTGGAAAGTAAGATTACATATTGCCCACCAACACTATGGGAAAACACGAGGAATGCGTCCCGATACCCTTTACACGGAAAATCAATTTTTAACCCTGCGATCGATCGATTCGACCGTACCATTCGTAAACAACCTTCTGCAAATCACAATCATTCTTTTGCAAATCGTATTCATCCTTCTGCAAATTATGTTACTCTATAAAACATATTTTTCTCGAGCGTTCGCCGATAGCCGAGCCTTTACAAAATAAAAGTACGCAGTTGATCGATCTCTGCATTAGAGTAAGTTTATACGAGAACTCTAGAGCTATCGACAATTAAGGTGTACCTATTTGTATCGAAGAAATTGAAGCAGTAGATGCTTGCAGAAACATATAATACGCGAGAGCAAATCTTTATTCATCCCCTTTATACAAAATCAAAACAAATTTGCATAGATACATCCATATAGGTTTGTACAATTTTGATGAAAAATTGAAAGCTTAACTACTTGAATAGTTGCAGGGTGAATTCGTACACAGGTTTCATACCTCTACTTGTAATTACGAATTCCGTGCAACGAATTGCTATATACGCGTATCATTAAAGAGTCCAGGTAAAATCGCGTTCGAAATTTTCCAACGGTGCATTAACTAATTTGATTTTATTTTCATCATTAACGCATACGAACACGAATCTCTTTAGTAGAGTAACTTTATCTGCAAGAAAGCGAATTAGATTTTGCTAGATGTTGAATTCGATCCGCAAAAAACTGCACGCTTCGCCCGGATATTAGAAAACCAAGCCGAGCAAAAAAAAGTGATTGCTACGCGTCGCTTCGATTCTCCTTCGACTCGAAGTCCGCGCGCTCCCCGTGTTTTTCCCTGGTGAATCCTGCGCCCAATTAAGCTACCTTCGGCCGCGCTTTCGCGCGTGCAAGAAATACGATTGATGACACGAAGAAAAATTGTTTCAAAGGAGGCCACCTCAAGTGAACGGCACCGGGATCGACATCCAGCTGGACAACGAAACCTTCGGATCTCCGCCGCCCGAGTTCCTGGATCCGAACGCGAACCCGACCTCGCAGAGCGTGGGGGTGGATTACAGGTTCAGCGTGGGCCAGTTGCCGCTTTGGGCGAAAAAGCAGATCAACACGACGAACGCGGACGAAACCGCGACCCTTGGCTCCAGCGTCAGACCCCTCGGCGTCGATTTGCCGAAAGGCAGATGGGCCCAAAGGGTTCAGCAAGGAGACGGTATAACCGTGAAGTCGGTCTACGACAGCGACGAAGTTATACCGTTTCCTCCGCCTCGCGGTGCGATCGATTCGGACGGTGGCGGCGGTGGCGGAGGTTCGAAGGATAGCTCGATAGACAGCGGCACCGAGACCAAGTGCAGCAGCGATTATCGCAGGGAAACGATCGTCATTAAGAGAGTAAGATGTTCATTTTTATTCAGTTCGATTCCAAGAGTAGACGAGATTGAGAAAAAGAGCGCGGAGCTGAGGAACGTTTTTAAAGTAGAAGGAAGTAATAATGATACGCGTGAAATATTTTCAGTATCGAATACTATTTCGCTGGATGGGTTTCAATAGCGACTGCGTATTCCAAATACGTGGAATAGCGGGTGAAATATTTCTGCATTTCAAGCGCTTAACATATTTGCTATTTTCACGCGGATTCGGTGCAAATAGAATATTTATTTCGCAAAGCAAGCGAATGCATCAGTATTAGAAGTAAACGTATTTTTCAGCTCCTATTTTGCTTGTCATATTTTTTCTACGTTTTATAAGATTCTTATTCGCATTCGCTTTATCTCAAACGTTATCCTTTTCTTTGATAGCTAAGTTCATCTTTCTCGTTCTCTTTTTATTACAGTTATTGAAATACTTATTTGAAACGATAATTATGTCAGACACACTTGTACGAAGAAAATATTTTATTTACGGTATCGTGTATCGTTCCGCGAAATAGAAATATTTATTTCAACTTTCTACTTTAAGCAGCTACTTTCCTCAGCTCTGTTCAAACGATACAAAGGATACACTGATATAACGTGAAAAGTAAATGAAATACAGTTTGTCGCAAAAGTGTTCGGCCGCTCTTTGTAATTTATAATTCGTTAAAGTCCGCAGTTTCATAGTTTCATAATGTCACGTAATTAATTTCTCCTTCAATTTTTGCACTTGCATTTGTTCTTTTACCAGTGGGCATTTATTCCCATAAATAAATAATTAAATACATAAATAGAAGCGCCGACACAGTTCGAACCCTCGAAACTCGAAACTTTGCCTCGGTTTCGATGGGTTTCGACGATCCTAAGATCACCCGTCCTTCTAATCGATTAATACATCAATATTCGTCGATACGCTACGCTAACTATTAATATATCGTTCGTTTAACCGATTTCACGTTCGCGCGATGCACTAACGAATGGACACCTGGTTCTAGGAAGAGGACGAAACTGTATTTCAACCATGTCCAGATAGTTACAGAGAATTAGCAGATGAAACGAAACAGGTACTAACTGATTCCCAGTAACAAGAATAATTATAGTAATTCCTTGGTATCCAGTGCGTGTTGTTTAGCGTGCACTTGCGAATCGCAGGCCAGCGCGCCAGAGAAACAGGTCAACCACACGCTTATTTATGTTTGTCATTTATTTCGGTTCCAGTCAGCTTCTTTCGCATTGTTGTGTTTCCATTCCTATTTTGTTTCTCTCTCTCACTCCCTCCCACCGACCTCCCCAACCCCCATCATTTCGCATCAAATTATCCGTTCGCGATTGTTTTGTGTTGATTCTATTTTATTTCAACCGATGGCATAGGTGATCGGTGGTAACGTGACTGTAACTAGAGGTAGCAATATCACGGAATTGACGCGACAATCGAGGAGTCGTCATCATACCGACGATAGCAGCCTTGGCAGCTTTAAATTCGAGGTATATCCGATTATACGCCTCGGACATCCGCAACGCCGTAAAAGTATCGCTTTACACAGAGTAACGCAATCAAACGAGAAACATCGCGCCTAACAGCAATCCTTCCACTTGTCTCTCTCTCTCTCTTTTCACATACGCCTTTTCAATTATCTCTATATGTTTGCCGCTTCGATTCGTTTGCATATCTCTAACCGTAGAGTCTCAAGACACTTCAACGCGGAGGTTGAAAACGCCGTGCTCTACTATTCATAGGAAATTGAAATACGCGTAGAAGTGCGGAATGCGAATCGTATTTGAAAAAATGCAGAAAATATTGAGAGTAAAGTACGAAATGTTTAGGGGGTAAAACAACCGCCTGTTTAGATTTTCTTTCGTTAATTTTATTCGAAAGATCTGAATTTGCATTAAGATCCGCGGCCTAATTGCAAGGCATCGTTCGAATATATATAGTAGCATAAATTCGCGGTGGCCAAAGTAGCCGGAATGCAAAGTTGGCAAAAGCTAACAAAGTTACAAATTCGATGCAGCGTTATTCAACTTGTGAACAATTACGTTTGGAAGCTTTTCAGCCTCTGCTCGAAACTCACGCTTCAAGTAACCGTAGTTCGTAAATAAACCGAAACTATTAGGCGTCCAAATTAATTCCACGCCTTTATCTATGAACTCTTGAAATCTTTGTCGATCCAAAGTCGCCACTTTTCTCCTCTCTTCAAGCGGCAAATTTGCTTCGCAATTGTGACACGGCTGAAAAAAACTTTGAATACTATAAAGCTGATCCTCGATTTGATGTTTCGCGAGTGACCGTTAAATGTTGCGATATCCCGGAGGCCCGGAATTAATTTGTGTACGCCTAATAGAAAGAAAGAGGATCGCGTTCGTGTTTAAATCAATCGCGCCTTGCGTTTAGGATCACGAGAGTACGGAGCACGACGGAGACGTGGAGGATTACTCGGAAGGGGAGAACGGTACAACCGGTTCGGAAAAGTCTCATCACAGGTTGATGTACTATCCCGCACCGGAAGACACGGTGTCGAATCAGTTCACCGTAAACGCGATGGACGTCGAGGAACTTCGAAAGTTAGTTGACGCTCGATTCGTAGTATCTTTTCATATGACTCCGCCGCGTCAGAGGCGAAGAGATGATTATTGGGACATTTTGCGTTGCGCTTTGTAGGTCTCAGAGGAGACAGAAGAAGCCGAGGAACGGGGAAAGCGGTCGAACCAGCGAGTTGACCGCTTCCGGAAGTCAAGACGACTCGGATTCCGAGGGCGGCGCCTCCACGCCGAGCGCCGAACGAAATCCTCTGTCCATGCTGTCCGAAGCCAGTTCCGAAGGATTCGATCAGCTGGCGAAGCAGAGCCACCGGGAAAAGTACCTTAAGAACGCTTTCGAGTCTCTGAGCGGCGCCGAGGAACCCACGAACCGAAACGCCAAGGCGAATAGCATCAGCTCTCAGTTCCACGGAAGGTACACCTGCTGCTTTTTACGGTACTATAAATATATGTAATACGTATAAAGGGGTGGCAAAGTACTTTGAGAGGGGCTGCGATGATTATGTATTTCTTTAATAGTCGACTTCTGGTATTTATTTAACCCTTTCCTTGCGGTAAAATTGACTACGCATTCTAATTACGAGGGGTGGCATTCACCGTTTCGAAGATCGATGATTTTGTAATAGATCGGTATATAGCCGACGCTGAACAAACGCAAACCAATGCGAGATAGTATCAGAATACCAACGTAGACTATTGAACTCGATCAGATACTCAAAGTACATAATACGAAATCTAGAAATATCGACCAAGACTATTGAACTCGATCGGGTTTTCTAACTAATACAAAATTTCAACGGATGATTATAATCACCGTAGCGTAGAGAAAGGTGATATAGTTATCGCATTGATCTAACGAATTTCCTAGAAAGCCGATTAAAACGTAGGCGCGATTACAGACTTAGCGGCGGCGACAGCGTAGGTCCCGGAAAGATTCGCAACGCGGCTGTGGTGAACGCTACGAAGCAAGCGAGGGGCGACGCGGACGTTGTGAAAAAGCGCGAGGAATTGCAGAGGAGAATAGAGGAGACCAGGAGGAAGTTGCAAAGTGTAAGTAAGCGTAACGCTTTTTGTTCGCCGCGACAAATGAAACTCGATTCCCGGGTATCGACGTACGTATATAATTCGCGGACGGATTTCGGTTGTGGGTTACAGGTCGGCTACAAGTCGTCGTTGAAAAGCAGCCAAAGCATATCCGATTTGAGCAGCCACATACCGGAGAAACACCACCGTTCGAATAGACTGAGCACAGGTAACAAATCTGGTCAACAATCTCAATACTCGAAACCGATTAACCCTTGCAAACCCATACCGAATCCAAAGCCCCCGTTAAAGCCCCAGCAATTCATTAACAAAGTGTCGGGTGTGGGGAATGCGCTACCTAAGCTAGACATTATTATTCCGACCGAAAACTGCTTCTCCAAAAGCCCGGCTACGTCGTGCATAAGCGACAGGGCAAAGCCGCCGTCTCTCACTCGGCCGTTAACCTTAACTCTAAAGAAAACTGAAAAGTATAAGCTGTCGCTGAACAAACCGAATCAATCGTTACCCGAGTCGCCCGTCTGCGAAGAGCTGAAGCTCTTAAAGGAGCAGTGCAAAAAGAACGTGAGTCGTTTCGCGAGGTTCGCCCAGAAGAGAAGATCCTGCAGCTACTTCATCGGCCTCGACGACAACGAGGAGGACATGGAGAACATCGCCAAGTCCTTCGAGAGTTTGCCCGCGATGAACGAGCGCAACATCGAGAACTTGAACGATCCCCTCGACGACGGGGACGACGGAAACGGAAACTTCAGCGACGATTCCCTCGAAGGAGATTTCAAGAATCCTCCTCGGCGTTGCGTGAGCGATTATCAGATAAATATGCACGTGGATCGCTCGCAGGAGGCTCACATTTACTCGGCGTACCAAACATTCCCGAAGCGGATTCTCACCGGCTCGCAAGAAAGTATTCTATCCGACGCCTCGGTGGAGTCCTTCTCGAAAGGAAGCGCGGAGATCTTAGATTACAGCCACTACGACAACGACAGACACTCGAGCGCCAGTTTCTTTCTGTCTCGCCGCAAGATGCAAGCTGGTCGAAGCCAGGAAAGCATACTCACCGACGAATCCGACTATCAGATGTTCCCTCTTTACGAAAACATGGATCATCGTAGCACCGAGAGCATTTTAACCGACGACTCGGACTCTCTAGTGAAATCCGCGCCGCTGGAGATGCTCTTCGACTCGCACTACAAACGCAAGCGGCAGAATTCGGAAACTTACAGCGGCAATCCTAATAATAACGTCGTCGATCAGTCTATTATCAATCCTCCGAGTGTCACGAGCGATTCGATGTCGTGTCGCGCGGTGTTCAGATCGAAATCGCTGCAGGATACGCGGATAAGCAAAGTGCGGAACGAGACTAATTACGCGGAAGACGGCGCGCAGCCTGCCACTTGCATTTACTACGAGTTCAATTTCAACGACCAGAACGACACGAACGTGGAGATGAGGATCGGCGCGAAATCGGACGCGATGTCGCGCAGCAACAGCTTAAAAGTTCCCAAAGAACCTCAATCTATGCTGATTTTGAACGATTTTGTGGCGCACAAGCCGCCGAAACCCAAACGAAACTCCTCGCGCACTCAGAGCATGCGAAACAGGGCGCGGCCAGCTTGGAACAAATACGTGGACTCCTCTTCTCAATCTACCCGCGTGAAATCTGCGGATTCGGACGATTACGCGAACAAATCTCGCGCGGAGGACAGAGCAGTTCGTAACGATAGCGAAGCAAAGCCGGAAAACAGCGAAACTTTGCACAATTCAAAGAGGATCGAGCAACTGTTGCACGCCTCCAATTACTCGTCGCAAGCTAGCGAGAATAAGGAGTCGAAGACGAAGTTTTACAGCTTGCAGACGCGTCGATCGGACAAGAGCACGTACGAAGCCGGCGGAGCGATGGATAATTTCGCTTTCGATCCAAACGAGTCCTCTCGTCAACCAAAAAGTTACCAAGCCTGCGATTTGAGCGAGGATCAGAGAGATTCGTCGCACGCGGAAAGAGATCGACACTGTTGCTTCGAGAACGAAATTCCAACGAAGGATACTCAGGAAACTTACGACTCTTTGGAACCGAGCGGGGACGCTTGCGATTTGCAACCAACCGGAATGCAAAACTCGTCGAATTTGCTCAGCACGAACGAGCGCATCGATCATTTGGACGCGAGCGTGGATTTGAGGATCACGCGAGCCATCGAGGGAACCGTGAAGCTTCTCTCGAAAGAATTCGAGAATTTGGTGCGAAGGGAGCAGTACTTGATGAAGGAGAAGTGTCTAAGAATGTCGCACTGCCCGGAGACGAACGAGAATTTCGCCAAATTGGAAGCGGAAAGAGACGGGAGATTTTGTTCGCTGAGGCGAGACATAAGGTTTCATTCGGGAGGCGAGGATAGCGATTGCGCGGACACTTCCGCGATGGACAAGTCGATCATGGAGAGCGGCTCCTCGACTTCCGCTTCCAGTTGCACGAACTCGCCGAAGAGAATGTGGCCGCCGGCGTCGCGCTGCCAGAGCCACATGAAATGGACTAAAACCTTGCCTACCATTAATCAAGCGATACTACCATCCAAGCATCTGTATGCAGGTACTTTACGGATACAGGAAACAGAATTGCTCGTTTGTTCTGTTCGTTTGGTTCGTTAAGTAGTACCTAGTCTTTCGTATCGCGGTGTTAACCCTTTCGCGGATACTCGGAAGATTTGGTTACGCATTTATCTTTTTTATATCACTATGCTCCGACGGGTGATCGAGAAAGTCGTCTTGTCCGCGGAAGGGATAAAGAACAATTTCTGGACGGTGTTTTTCGTTGCTCGATTATCGATCTCGTGCCTAGAGTTGGCGATGCATAATTGACGTGCTCGTTAATAGACTGCGGATTTCTATGTAAATTCAACGGTTCGTAACAAGATTCAGGATTACTTTTTCTACTCCAAGCTGTCCTAAACTTGCTATTTATGTTGGTATTTCATAATTGTAGGTTTGCGTTTATTATTTCATAAAGAAATCATATTTAGGGGACAGAAAATTGTTAAGTGGAAGCTAAATAAGAAAATTTAGGAAAGATAGGTGCTTATTGGAATTACGTCTTTCTCTATCAAATCTGACATTAAAATAGGATATTTTCATTGGCTTCGTTAATCATTTGGTGAGATACATTTAATGATTTTGTATCCCATTGATACAATACCATTCCGTGTCATAAAGACATTGGCAAGATAAGATTCTGATCATTCTGATCGCTATAATTAAATACATGCAGTGGCTACAACCAATCTTTGTAAATTGCAATGCTTTTCAATTAGACATTTTCTGATCAGCTTCTATAGTTTAGTCTCGCAACGGCAAATTTTTATAGTCACACAGGACCATTATTAAACGATGAACAATTTAATTTAGTTGGGAATCATTTAATTGCTTAACTAATACCTAAATAACAAAATGAATAAATAGTAGCGGGTAAAATACCTTTTGTAGCCACTGCGTCAAACTTAACCTTTAACGTCCCGACGGAAGCTTCACGCGCGAGATTCGCTCTCTAAATTTTTACTTTTCGTACGAAAGATTTGACACAATCGACATAAAAGCCAACTGTATAACGTAACAGAGGCGTCGACAAGTATCGTAGAATTTTTTTTAGATTTTTTTAGCAGCTTAAAACGGTAACTAGATACACTGATACACGTGTAAACTGCGCAGCTCGCCGACGGAACGAGCAAAGAAACGTTTGCCGACGGAAACTTGACCCTTGGCACTCAAGAGGCGACATTCAAACCACTTTCACACGGCGATTAATCGCGATTCGCGTATGATAGACAACCGTACGCGCGTAATTCAATGGAAACGTTTAGACGGCGGTTCTCGTAAAACACAGAAGCGCAACACGATGTTTTATCCGTGATCGGTCGCCGTCGGCTCCCGATTCGGCAATCCCGACGGCTGCTTGGAATCGGGTCAACGAACGGCGTACGTAAATAAATAAAGATAGTCCTACAGTAGCTCCAATCTCACCGATTCGCTATACGTACGATCAAAAAACACGTTTACATAGTATCTTACAATATTAGTCGCGCAAAATTTGTCAGCATTGTATGATAAACAGAATTGAAGCCATGAATTCAAGAACGATGCAATGCAGGTTTCTAACATTTCCATCTTACTCAAACCAAACCTAAATCATTTAAGACAACGCAAAATTGAACCTCTAAAAACATTTCTAACGATATTCACAAGAATCGAAAAGGCTAGCGGAGAATTAAGGAAAATAAAGAAAGAGAAAATTGTTCTTTTGAAAATATTTGACGATGGATTTGTGTAATTTATTGTAGCTTCGAAATTGGATACTGCATCGGATGCAAACATTTACGAATGATCCTGTTAAACAATAAATTCGCGAATCGCCGAGTGAAAAGGGTTTCAGCCGCCAAAGTGAGCCAAGTTTGAGAACTTCCAAGTGTAACGAATACACATAGCGCATATTATTTGAATATCTTGCATCTGGTGCAAAGTTGAAGCAGCGAATTGTTTTCGTTAACGTATGCGTAGTAGCTACCGAAAAATTATTAAGGCAAGGAGGTAATACAACTGCTACGAGTCGATACGATATCAGTTGCCTAGATCTCGAATTTTACGAATTGCTACTCGAGATTCGATTGCAAACGTGTTGTGAGTATTAATAACAGGGAAGGAGTCTCGACGCTATCGCTATCCACGGAGAATGTCACGGCAACGCGAGAACGAGAATCACGCAACGAAAGACACGACACCTCGCTAATAAGGTCGTAAGAAACATTCTCAGACAGCGAAACAAAGTGTCGTGCAAGGGAATCGAAAAGAGAGAACGGGTCATTAAATGTCTGTCTGAGTTTGTGCGACGACAATTGTAAATCGTGTGAAAACACCGCGTTATATACATCTATAGCAGCACGAAATCACGAACGGAGACTGTTAGCCGTTCATTCTTGTCTTCTTCCCCTTAGTATTCTCAATGTGAATGTTACGTTGTATATATACAGCTATCATTGTAAAGTATATCATTGTCATCCGCCCGAAGACTATTTTCTTCGCTTAATTGATCAATTCATTTTTCGCGTGTAGCTCGGTTTATTTCGAGACACGGCAGTGATCCTGTACTTTTCAGTTTGAATGCTTACATATGATTTACAAGAATAATTTATTATTTTTCGTTTCATACGACGCGCGCGAGCGACAGCATGTTTTGTCCTTACGATGTAGTTTTATCCCGCTTCCTTGCCCCACTCTATCGAATCTTACTTTATTAGCGAATCATTGCGGCCAAGTCGATCGTATCGTTCGCGCACGCCGCCACTCGTTATTGATAATTAACAATTAGGAGCGGCGGCTCTGTAGCGCTTTTAGAACTATTCTGCAAGCAAATGGACGGTGGCTGGGTAACTTAAACTTAACGTGTATCGAATTGCGAGTCGTATTCTAATAGAAATTTGCGAGCACGCTGTGGTAACGCGAAATGCGCACTGATCGTGCAGTGCGTTAAGAACGGCGAATAGAACGAGTTAACTTTTCCATCGAAGAAGAATTCACGTCGAATAATTACAGTGCTATAAAAAGCTTGCAAGAAATACGGAAGATACGATCGGCTCTGACTTGGAATTCGATAATGGCAAACTTCACGCATTTAACGTACATAATCTTACTCTCTTTATTTTTACCACAAAAGAGATGACTCATAGAAGTTTCTACATTTATATTACACTTGTTAACAAAGAATTCAGCTATGCGTTAATTTATCGTTTCGCATATAAATTGCTTCTGCGATACGCATGAGCGAGAGAGCAGCTTACTTCTCTTAAGTACATGTTTAATACGCCATTTACACCGTTACACGTGAGAACAAAAGTCTCCTCCTATAGCTCTCGTCCATTCGAAAAATGGATCAAAGTATCCTTGATTGATAACTTGCGCAAAAAGAAGTAGCTTCTCGAGGTAAGTGCGTCGACGAGAAAGAAACGACGAAATACACAATTAAAAACAAACAACGTGCCAAAGAGATAAAAGAACCGTAGCTTAGTGCATGTGTGTGCGTGTTGTTGTCGACAGTTGGCAGTAGTGGGGGGCGAATCTCGTCAAAAGTTTTTGACAGCGAAGAAGAGGGGGGTGGCATGCGACGTGCCTGCTCGCTGAGTGATCTTTCCGTCAGCCCGCCAAATAGGTTACTGCATGGCCCGATACAAGGTACCCTTTCATTGTGTGCCACATCTATCAGGGTCTTTCCAATCGCAATTACCTCGGTGCATTCAAAGATCCGCGACAAAGTCTTCCCTTTTACTTCCACCGAATTCTTCCTCGCTGCCGCGATTTCCTTCGGTGTTGCATTTTAAACAACTCCCTGTTACGGAGTGGCTACTAAAAGTATCGCTACACCTCTTGTATCTTTGCACTTAAGTGCCATTTAATTTTTAAGACCCGAAACCCTTAAAGATCCGAAGCTGAGTCGCTGGGATCCTACGTGAATTTTTCTAAGATGCAGCCCAAAACAATTTAAATCTACGCCGAATGATTAACCCTTTCACTACACCGGTATCTTGGAACTGAAAAGTAAAAGCGTGGATACGGGTAGCATTTGTTAACCCTTTGCACTCAGCTGGCTCCGTAAGAGAGACATAAGCATAGTACTCAGTATTCGTTACTTCAGCAGTGTCGAGTGCAAATTATTATTGGGTTTTTATTCGAACGATAAGAAATAGGAAAAGGAAAAAGTTCGAAAGAGAATTTGGAAATCAGTGAGAGCGAAGGAGAATTCGATTTTGA
The DNA here is from genome assembly GCA_028830335.1 of Eucera pruinosa. Classification (NCBI taxonomy): domain Eukaryota; kingdom Metazoa; phylum Arthropoda; class Insecta; order Hymenoptera; family Apidae; genus Eucera; species Eucera pruinosa. The sequence continues at coordinate 29,915,250 of JAMYCR010000003.1, forward strand.
ATTGTATAAAAAGAATTTAAATTTCACTGCAAAAATATGTCGGAACTGCTATTGGATAGTATGAAAAAATGTTCGGAGTGCAAAGGGTTAATACGGGAATATTAAATGATTTGAAAGTAATTTATTAATGTTAGATAATTTTGAAACGATTGATAATTATTTAGAACAGAAAGAACTACTTGTTGGCTTAGGAACTCGTTATGGAAACGGGAAATTTATGTTTTAAATAGCGAACCAAATTAGAGTAGCACAATGTAGAAAATTTGTTTAAATACCTCCCCTCTTTGTAAGTGTGGTCACGTAAAGACGCAATTAAACGGAAGAAAGCAGAAAATCCAATATGGTTTAAGTAGTACTAATTACGTGGAACCTAAATACAAGGATACAGTGGTGCATCAATACTTTTTACAGCCACTGCAGTTGTCGAAGTACCGAGTCGTGCGATCTTTAATAATTCACTTTGGAAACGACCCTTTAAATAGCATAGAAGAATCTTTAATCAGTGCTTCGATATTTTGATTGCACTTCGAGTATCGATGACGTTCGAAGTTGTACGCATGTAAAGTTTCAAATTCCTTCACACGTTTTAATTTATACTTTGCCACTTTAACCCTCTATGACATCGTGCTATTTAAAGGTTACTTATTATACCGTATACAGAGAGATTGAAAAAATATGTACACCGTTTCTTCGTCAATATCTATATCGAATAAATTTCAATTTTAGAGCGAGAGTGTTGTGTAATGTCAACTCGACTTTTTTTGGGGCTCCCCTGTACTTAAACTTGTTGAATTTTATCTTATTTGCGCTCTACTGCACTTTATTTCTTTCCAATTGTATATTATTATAATAATTATTAATTGCTAGTCTTCGGTACAAAATGGAAACTTCAACTTAATCGTAATTTCCTTCGTCGTAAAGATTAAATGAAATTCTGAGAGTTACAGAGGGTTGAAAGTGGTCTCATCGATATTGCATCTGCTTCGTTCAAAATATCGAACACGTTTATTATTTAGCATCGTCGTTATTATTATTGTTATTTATTCCTGCAATTTTAATTACAACAAATGTTTATTCGTCTGCATCGAATATATGGAGTCAATTCTTTTTCCACGTAGCTTCGTATTCATTTGTACGCGCATTATATTAGATGTACAAATTAACTTTGACCATACAAGATTTCACAATACTTAATACCTATATACTTATTCGCAAAAAATCAACTCACAGTCCTTTAAATATTTTCGCATTCATACGAAGCAAATTCGTCTCTTGGAATATACGTAGCACCTAGCGAAAAGTAGCGCGTTTTTAATCAGCAAAGATACCACGAAGAGCTTAATAAAACTAAAGAGGTTCGAATTAATTTGTACACCTAATAGATGAAATTGTGGGCAAGCTGGATTTTCGCTAACGCGCGGCAATAGTTTCAGGAAAAGTAGGTAATAAGAACGCGAACGCTTCGGCGAGAAGTGGACTAGGAAGTGCAAATAGCGGGAATCAGACGCGGCACGCTTCGACGAAGAATCATTCTTCTCACATGACAAGAAGCAGCAGCGTTGGCGTTCTAAATCAGGTAGACGTTTTTTACGAATTATCTTTCGAGTCTTTCGCGAACACCGCGGTGAAAATAAACTTGAACTCCGCTGCACATTAACGATAACATTGCAGAGCGATTCCGAGTCGGACGTTGGAGCAGGAAACGGAAGAGGATGGAACAACCAAGCCGGAAACAACAGAATTAGCGGCTTGATGAGACCGACCATCAGTTCGCAAAATAAAATTAATCACCAGATTAAGTCTGGCTCCTCTTCCAGTAGCAATTTGCCGTCGGTTCTGAGAAGGAGGGGCATGCAGGGAGCCTATTCGAGTGGTAATTTTCGATTCGAATTATCCAAATTTAACGCTAAAACTCGCGACGGCTAAAATATGCAGTGAGTCACAAAATTATTCGCACAGCCGAAGGTTTAACAGAAATATAAAAACGAAGGAACGAGTAAAATAACTTCCCGTATCTTTTTCTTTTTGTTCGCAACCGTGTAATTCAGCCTTTGAATTCACTATTTATGTTATACTATTAAACTATTAAATGGAACAATTAATTTATTACTTACAGCTATGGAAGAACAAAGTGTGATCATTTTCTGCGTTTATGTGTTAGTTGCCGATATCTAAAGGGTGCATTTAATCCCTATTTTGGACTCATTACTTTAATTATGGTCGTAGAAATATACGAATTTAGATAAACATTCGTAGCCTATCTATAATATTACAACTAATCATTTTACAAAATTAATCAAATTAATCGGGCTTTGGAAGAACGGCATTTCGTATTTTCTTTTCATCGATCTCCAATGAAAATGATATCCATCTTTGACTGATCAACCAAACAAATAACAATTTTGTACAATTATTATTTTTGCTCAAATTGGCAAACTCGCGACACGTCGATTAAAAATATCCAGCGTTTAATGATTCTAATGTTTTTTTCTCTCGTTTATCGAGGCAAATAAATAAGTAAATAAATAAATGGGTAAATGTTAAACATCCTTTCGCAGTAAATCTAAGTCAAGTGGGCAACCAAGAAGATTCAAGCTCGGAGGACACGTCTTCGAACGGAAACGGCGGAAAACCTGCGCTTCCTCCGAGACCTCGAAGCATCAGCATCGATCATTCTGCTGCAAGGTATATCGACTTCTACTATTCCATTCTTTATCCCGCCTTAACCCCCCTTGTCCTACGTTTTATTAGCTAATCTAGGCTAGCATTAGTTCATCGCTATTTTTATACCGTGTCACTTGCAAATCATTATTGTATTATTATAGTCAATTTTCTTTTAACGATCTCGTATTACAATACAAAGCTAAAGTTAGAGTTTAAATTAAACGTCACTCTTAATAGTAGGCGTTTTCGTTGCATCTGTAGCATAATTCGTAGAACGAGTGCGACTCCTTATCGTAGGGCAAGGGGTTATTAACACTAGGTTTAAGGAACTCGTCTCGTTGACGGATTTCAGATTTCATTACTAAAATTATAGAGACGATAAATATTACTTGTCAGTACTTTACGTTAACTATAATTAGTACAATGGTATGAGTATGTATTCTACGTGATTCTCTTCATCCTCACGCTTCTACGTTCGAATATTTATACGCAGTATAGGTATTTTTCCGGAAGCCTGTCAACGTATGCACGTAATGTCCATCAACCTAGTGTTAATATCGTGATTTTTTTATTCTTCATGCATCGTGATTCTCGCAGCTTGAGTCTACCTGGCACTACGGTGCGAAGGTCAGGGTCTACGACGATTATAACTAATGGTCGTAACGGGAACAGCGCGATAGGGCAGAATGCGAGCAGGATGTCGACGGCAAATCGGAATCAGCTCGATCCTAGCCCCCAGGAGCTTCCAGTTAAAGATACTGATCGTGCCATTGATGTAGCCAGTGCCGAGTGTAAGTACTTTCATTCATTCCCCCCTTCTTTTTTTATCCGCGTCTCACTTTTTTTTCCTCTTTTTGTATTCGATCGTTCGGAAAATTCGTAGCGCTTTTAATGAGCAAACGTAGCATAATTAAATACTATCGAGGTGCTCAAAAGGACCCATTAGTAATTTTCAATAAAAATTGTATAAATTCATAGCGATGCAATTTTGAAGAATTTCTTTAATTCTTTGTAAAATAAATCGAATAAAAATATGCTTCTTTTATGAATTATATTAGGATATTCCATTCTATGTTTTCTGTTCATCGAAGCGTCTCATTATTATTTATTATAGTTTTCACTTAACTTTGGTAGCAGTTAGAATTAGAGTACACCGAAAATTGCTAGAACTCGTTGATACAAATATCAATGAAAATCAATTGAGAAAAGAAATTATTCTACTACATAGAATAGTAATACTAAATCAAATACTCGAAGCTACCAAATAGTTGGTTAAAACGTCACCAAATTAATGCTACATACGTGCATTATTCGAATACAATTATAATTGTATAGGCAACACAGTTCTGAATATTCAGAATCTCGGATATCGCTACGAATTTTCCGAGCCGCCTAATATTAATCACGATTCACGATCATCTCGTCGTTTCTCAAAGTGTAAGCATGCAAGATTGCAAGAAAAGAGGCAAACATTAATCGTAACGGAGTCTTAGAAAAAAAACAAAAAAGTAATAAAATACTTGCATCGATTGGCATCGAATTTTTGTTTCTTCATTCGACTTCTAAGACTTGGATGTACGATCTAACAAAGGTTTTACTCTTGCAGTAGGCACGGATAAAACATTAGGTAAACTAAAGACACCTATTGAGAATGCTGTCCTGTGAAAATAATAAATCTTTCAGTGTACTAAAAATTTGTAAGTGATCATGCTATGAAAAAAAAAAAAACGAAAAACCATTCAGACGACTAATCGTTGCGAAGTTTCTTTTAGTACAGACTAGAATCTAGTCTGTAGATCGATATATATATATATCGCTGTACATAATATACGCTGAACGTGTTTGCATTGGGAATTTTCCCGTACGACATTCAAACCAAAAGACTGACTCGGCTTTTTAGTTGAGAAAACCAAACACGCGTTCGATTTTCATTGCATTGTTTTTCAACCAAGATTATCGCATTGTTCTCGATGTGTGTTCCCTCTGCTTTCTATGTCCGGTTAAGTTCCAAAACGATTCTCTCTCTCTCTCTCTCTTCACTTTCGGATCTTCTCGATTGCTTCTCCAATTCGATTCATCTTGCAATATAGGGTGTTCGGGTTTTTACGAGAGTGTAAATATTGTACATACGTAAATTCGTTCGCAGAAATATATAATAGAACGTTTGTCCGCGTCATACGAGAAATGTTTCGCTGTGTTCTTACTTAGCCCATCGCATAGACCTGGAAAGATTAGCTCTCATCGTTAGAATACCCAGTCTCTAGGTCTTAATCGCAATAGCATGGTCTCATTACGGATTTTAGGATCAATGTAACCTGCACGCTGCACGATTTCATTCATCCTTTTTCCATCCTTCTATCAAGCGGGTGATACATATCCCACGTTTCAAATATTCGCTTGCAACCGGAGATCCAAAATGGCAGAGCTGTTCGAACGATCTTTTCGCAAAAAGTCATTAACCCCTTGCCGTATGATCTTTTTTTATCGGCTACAGATAATTAGCCATTCCCTGCCTTAACTTCGTATCGAATGTTGCGATATTGTAATATTATAATTAAACCGTATTTAATTATATTCAGTCTTGTATACTGACGCAGTAGTTGATGTTGAAGTTGATATTGAAGTTGCTGTTGAAGTTAAGCTCAATTGTAAAGGCGACGTGTTTCTGTCGCATTTAAACCATAAACTCGTGACGAGTGAGGCAAGGGGTTAAGTAAAAATTAATTTCTACTTTATTGATAATAATTATAGGTAACCGGACAGCTTTAATAATTTATAATGGTTAAGCCAAGATTATTTAATCAGGGAGATATTAACTCTCAAAGTATGACTTTTAAAATTCATAATCTGTCTTATAACAGGTACGATGTCCGATTGTAACATAAATTCGTCCCACTTTCCCAGGACGCTTTCATCGATCAAAGTGGCGCACATTGAGCTAATTAAACCGTAAATATCAGAATTTACAAACAAGCAACCTTAAAACGCTCTAATATAAATCAAGACGAATTTATATTGCAATCCAACAGCGATACAAATGATGTGTAACATCCGCTTGCAACTCAACCGCGCTGTTAAAAATGTGAACCATTACCCCCATCCCAACGAGTCAAAGCACCCAAGAACGTTCGCATTATTGACAGGCGCATAGTTTAATCCGAGAACCTCTGTGGCCAGAATCCTCTAAGAAACATTCGCTCTTTGCAGTGTCCACGCAACTGTGCAATACGATCGCAGATGAATTGACGCGAACAGCAGATAATGTCGTGCAACTGTACAAACGTTTAACGATAGATAACGAGGACGATCCGTCTCGAGCGAGCATCGACAGGGACACGATGCTGCGCGGCCTTGAATCGTCCGTGAACGAAACGATGCGCACGCTGCGGCTGGTGGTCTCAGGCGGCGACAGCCACGAAGGTTCCGCGAACAGCGAGAACGTGGTGATGAACGAGGCCACCGCCAAGTTTCAGGAGCTACTCGCCGGCCAAGACCAAGGGAAAGTGGTTAACATGATGCAGCAATACTCCGAGTTGCTACTGAACATGATGCAACAGAGAATGGGAGGCACGCAATCGAGCCATACGTAAAATCCGTCCATCCATCGCGGTTCTCCGAGGAGAAAACGAACGATCGGGACGCCGAACTGCGACCGGTGCTCAGGTACCGTATGCGCCAACCTAAACCCACGCCCACGCCTCTCAATATCTCTCTGGTGTTCCCTCCTAAACACGTATCCGGACACCTCGTTGCTCCAGATCTTTGCTTCCTCGCGTGTCCTCGCAATTAGAGCTCCGCCGCGCGGCGATACTTTGATCGCGACACGCGAATCCTAATGCAACTTCGATCATGAACGGACTGCGTGTCGGGAATTCAATTTTAATTCTTCAGAAGACGATTCCCACGAGCACAGACAGTGGATTTTTATACGAGTTCCTGTTTTTATCAACGAAATTAAAGGAACGGGATCTGAACGAATATTTTGAGTATCTCGTGTATTCTTGACTATTTGCATTCTTCTCCAATTTTGTGCATGCTTAAATCTCCTATAAACACACAAAAATCCGCAGTCTACTTGTTATACCTTGTTCAGTTGCAATTTTATATGAACGTAAACTTAATTCAATTAACTAAATGCACGTTGAAAATCGGAGTTTACAGCTTCGTCGTGGCTAAAGCGTTAAATTTGTCATAAATACATACACATCCGCAGTCTACTCATAAGATGATATCGCGATACTAATTTTCGGTATCCACGATCAGTCTCCTTCTCTTGTATTATTCTTTATCCCTTATGAATTCGCTTCTCCTTTTCTGTATAAACTAAACGGATAAATTCTATTTTCTCGCAAGAAAGCACGTGCTTCGAAAACAAGAAAGTATTATTAGCCGAATAAAACATTATTGGTGTTTGGAACCGAATGCATATCGGACGCGTGTCGGATGAAACGCCAAGCATCGTCGTGCGCGAGAAAGAGCTCTGAAAGCGATTAACGCGAGTGCGCGGGATCGGAGTTGAATTGCGTTTACTATGATAGTTCGATTCGGTAATCGATATCGAATCGTGTTTCGTTGCGAATATGTTACGAACAGAGTTGGCGATCCAACGCAAACAAAAGTTTTGTTTCTTTTTCTCGAAAGCAACGGATCTTTACGTTTCCAATCGAATGAGTTTTGTCTTTGATCGATGATATGGTGGTGTATCGTGTACTGTATATGGTGTTTGTAGCCAAAGTTAGTTGAATATTTAGAAGACGAAAAAGAAGAAGAAGAAGAAGAAGAAGAAGAAGAGGAAGAAGAGGAAGTTTCAGGAATTTCGTGCGACCAAATAGACACGAGATTAGGGGAAAGTTTGAGCACGGGCTAATTCAGAGGCACGCGACACCGAAATACCAATGAAATATGATGCTGCTGCATTTTCGAAACTTTTCTGTCCCGGTTTTTGAAGCGAAGGAAATATCGACTGCGCGAAACTCACTCGTATCTTGAGGCCATACGCCGTGAAATGCCAATTAACTAAAGACTCTTAGATTAGTTTTCAAACAAGTATATATTATATATATTTATCGAACTACACTGCGCCGATATATCATAATATTAGTCCTATTGTTGTGTAACCAAAGGTTGTCTGTACCTACGGTCTAAAAAACGAGCCACCCTTCCTACCCCCACCCCCGATATTTAAAAGAAAGCTTCGACAAAACTGTAATAAAAGTATGCAGTAAGCGATGTAAACTTGCCAGTCCGACAAAAGAGAACATCCAACTTAGTTATTAGTAGGCTGCGGGGATTTTTGTGCGTCCGCGAGAAATTTGATCGCGCAAGAAAGTACTCGGTGCACGCGATATGCAAAAATATTTGGATGCAACAGAGATTTTAAAACGATTTGTTCGTAAAATCAGAAATAAATTTAATCGTATGCTGGTATGCGTAATTTTGATCGACGATCTTCTACTTTGATTTCTCTGCCAATCGAATGCCTAAGACTCGAAAAATATTCCAGGGAAACAAGAAAAATATATGTTACAATCCAATATATAAAATATTCAACGTGCAGTAGAAATTGCAACCTTCTATTCGAATCTTATTAATGCAAATTAATTTCTTTACAAACAGAAATGCAGGAATGGAATTCAATTACATCTCGGTTTCACCCCTTAAATATTGCGAAGCATGTTTTACCCCGAATATTTTGCATACTTCTACACGTTACGTGCATTTTATACTTTATTGCGCATTTAAATTTCCCATAAATGCATAAAAATTCGCAGTCTAGTTATTATTAGTCGACGCATTTAAGTCGGAGTCACACGAGCGTCGAAAAAAACGGACGAAACTGCATTTTTCCCTCTTTTCCAGCTAAGGTAGTTCTGTTTTTCTCGTCCGGTTAAAAATAAACACCGCCATCGTATCCTTTGCTTTCCTAGGTGAAAACAACGAAGACAGATATGCGACGTTGTATTTATTTTCAACCGGATGACAAAAACAGGGCGACAAAAAACACTGTAAAAAGGCTCGTTCGTTTTTTAGACGCTCGCGGTTATTCCAGACTTAGACCTCTTTCGCACGGCGATTCGCGAATCGCGATTCACTTAGAGTTAGCAGTGAAACTCTACGTACGCTTCTAAAGCTAAAATATTTAAAAAAAAATTAGAAGGGCTTCGATCGTTCCAAGAACGCTAGTTTATTTATTAATTAACGTTAAGTACATTATTAAAAGATGGTGATGTTTCGTCTAAAATTCAAACATATGCGTACGCGTATTACGATATACGAAACCAATTGTTGTAATTGTATTTATATTTCTTTTACATCCTCTGACGCATCTGCATAATTGAAATAAAATTATATTTTCTATATTTCTAGAATCCCTTTCCTTCGTAGCTTTGTGTTTCGTGACTTTCCGCGCCGCACTTTTATTATTCTAAAATACGTGCTAAAATGTATCGATGTTAAAAATTTAAATATGTGACATGTAAGAGTCCTATGACCGACTTAGCTACGAAATGAGATACTAAATTGGACGCGTGAATCGCGATTCTCGAGTCGCCGTGTGAAAGAGGTCTTAGAATCTACGAAAGAAAACAAAAAAAAAGACATACAGGCTTCGCAGGCCTATTAATCCTATGTATATCTGCGAAGGCGCGATCGTCTCCTACTAATTTTACTTCGCAGGAAAGCATACATAGCAGAGGTGCGTTAGAAAAGACAAAAGAAACCGATTAACGGAGAGATTCATTTCTCGTCGACGGATACAATTGATTCGAACCCGCATCGTGTTGCGATCGAGACACGAAAAACTGTGCTACGTAGCGACTGCATATTTTCTCATAGAAATTACAAATATTTTTACATACGATATAACGTCGAGAGATACAAAGAAAAAAAAAAAAAAAAACAAAATGGGAAAAGTTCCGTACAACAAATTACCGTCAAGTTTGACTCGGTTGAATGGTTGCGCCGATTATGGAATACGAAATAATGGTATAATGGTGTAATGAAATAATGGAATAATGGAAGGGGAACGGGCTTACAGATTTCAAAGGAAGGAATTGCATCGAGGAATCAAAGTATTACGCAAACGTATTATTAACGAATTTTAACGTTTATTACGGATACGCGCGATGATTCGTTTCTTCTCCGTTTATGAATCAATCGTAGTTACTTTCTTACTATCCTCTCTACTATCTCTATCTCTCTCTCTCTCTCTCTCTGTCTGTGTAAAGTTTTCAGATTGTATGTAATGTATAAAACGTGCCATTTAGGTTTAACCAAACGCATCATCACTTATGTCGAGTTACTCTGTACGAGGAACTTTTCGTGCTTCTTTAGGCGGTATTGTTAATCTCTTTGTTGATAAACCGTGTAACATATCTTTAGTATCGTCCACGCGGATGCGAATCTAAATCGATCGTGTAATTTATTAGCTGGTAGGATACCGAAAAACGACCTACGAGTAACTGGAATATTCAGTATTGCTTTGCGAGAGTCGTGTTCCTCTTTTTTTTTTTTTTTTTTTTTTTTTTTTTATTGACACGTTGAATGCCTGACGAATTTTGTATACTTGATCAACTTTTATCGGAATGATTTCATTTGTTTCGGTACGATAAATTACAATTGTGCTTGTATCGTAATTGGACTGTGCATTTTTATGCACTTATAGGAAATTTAAATAGGTATTTAAGAAAAACAAAATGCAAATACTTGGTCCTAAAAAATACGGGAAATATTAAAAGTAAAATGCAAGTTGCAGTGTTTAGAAGAAAAGCTGAATTTGCATAAAAATGCACAGTCCACTACTATGCGCGTATTTGTAATCAAATGGCGAAACGCAATACATCCGATTAATTCCATACAAAATTATTGATTGCATGCTTTTATTTGCTTAATTTATTTAAAAAAATAGGAGTAGATTGACTGAATTTAAATTGACAGCTGCTAAGAATAAAGATTGCATTATTAAAAGTATCATGATTAGGAAATATATTTTTATGTACCTATAAGAAATTGAAATGTGCAAAAAGGCATAGAATGAATGCAATATGTAAAAGTGTACAAAATATTCAAAGTACAATATGAATCAGAATATTTAGATGGCGAAGCAACTTTTCATTTCAGTTTTGCTTCTTTAATCTTATTAAGAACAGATACAAATTTGCAAAAAGATCCACAATCTAATTACGATCTTTGCTACCCCATAAAATTATGGAAACCCATGTATATCAAGTTTCGCCATTTGACCAGATTTATTTCATTAAACAATGAAATGTAATTGTTTATTTGTTCTAGGATACATTGCTACGGTATCGTTAACTCTTCTTTGGACTTCTAAGTCCAGTTCATGGTTTATTTCTTTCTTCGACTTTATTACTCTGTTAACAAGTGCAAATTAAATACATAGCAGTATTCAACATTCAACGAAGCGATACAGAGTTAAATAAATTTTCAAATAATTATATCAACATCCTTTCGTTAAAATATGGTGAATTTGACTCACTGTTCTGAGTCTATGGCTTCCATAATCTAAAGAAGAGTTAAGACGATTGAACTTTTTAGAAACGTGACTGATCACTATTTGATTCGAATGATTTAGTTCAATGGTTGCCAAACCGAGTGACGATTCACTTAATGGGGGCAAGATGATTTTAGATAAATTACTACAAGCGTTTGAATTAACTCTTGCAGGATATATCAGCCGAGTTAAATTAATTTTTACATATCGCGCAATTTCTCTTACCTCAAATTAACCGTTGATGCGAGTCTGACCTTGGTCTTCGTGTTTCACACAGCGTGATATTAAAAACTAGCTTAACAGAATCGTGTTACAAACGCTCTAAAATACGCGAACACTTTTTCACTGCGTTGAAAGCAATAGGAAAGCGTTCCGCCGCTAAAAGGTTTCTACACTCGGACTGTTAATTGTAAACAAGCAACGCGGCGCTGCGTTTTTTCGGACCCAAACGTACACTCTTATCAGACCACGCGTGTTTGTTTACTTCTACGCGCAATGACGCGAATAACAGTGGTCGATGATAGGAATAGAAAATGAAATACACGTGTGTATAGTGTCCCTAGGTATATATTAACACATTGCCGACTGTAAACGGGAATCGGTGTCTTTCATTTCTCGAACGAAACACGCGAAACAGGGTTTAAGGCACTATTATTGTTATCCGTAATTGTGAAGCTTTCTGGAATAGAATTTCACAAGACAACAGCAATAAATACTTAATGCTATATTGAAACGAAATTTGGGGTAATGTTGATTATGGATGTGTGACGCTTGATTGAAGACAATTTACCGAATGAGAGTCTATAGATCCTAGTTTTCCAGGAAGCTGTTCAATTTTACCAATCGATTACCGATGAAAGTAGTAGTTAACTTTGAATAGATTCACGTATATTTCGCACGTATTCCGAAATTTTACGGGAACGTGGGTTTGATCCGTTTAATACTGTACCGTCAACAGCGTTAAGTGACGAAAAAAAGCAATGTTTTACGTCTAGAGTAAAGTCCGACGGATCCGAGCATCGCTGTCCGAATGTCAGGTGATAAAAACATGAGACTAGATTACCTTTACCTATTCAAAATTGCTCACCGCGCCTCACCTTTCTTTTAAAATATCCCTTATACAACACAAATGCAAAATTCTCCTTTTCAAAAGTGTAGCGCTAGAACAATGTCCCACGGACCTAAACGTCGCTGTTCAAGTACCAAGTACTTAGTTAAAACGTGAGACTTTTACCTATTGAAAATCGCTAAGTGCACCCAATCTTCCTTCTAAAATATCCATAACATAATTTAGACTAGTAGATCGCGAAAGATTACCCTTTACAAAAGTGAATCGCAGGCCCAAAAACTTTGGCAACCATTGCGTCAATCAATTTTAGCGACGGCGCTCGCCATTTGACCCCCCACGACGAACAATCAAAATGTACGTCAATTATCGATGACCGCCACGGCATTCAACGCGTTAATAGTTCAATACTATCGGAAGAGTCGGTGTGTTTGATTGTGTTTCCCCCCCCCCGATCATGTAATTTCTGCTAGCGCGGCAATCTTTACGGAGGTGACTTTATTATTTTCGAATGATACGGATCAACACTCGCACCGCTAGCTGTTTTTCCATGTTTCTCAGCACTCGCGACGGCACACCGTAGCGTCGGAAACGTATTTCTAAATAATCAAAAAAACGTTTACTACGAACCGCGTTACCGAATGTTTGTCGCGTTTCTTTAAAATCGAGACCGATTGGTGGCCTCGACGGTGAAGGTGTTGATCGCGTTTAAATATATCATTGCGCATTCTAGAGACTAGAAAATATTTTGTATTCGATGTGTCAGCATTTTTGTAATACATGAACACACATGTGTGCGTAGCGTGTAAATGATGCAAGTGGACGTTGAAAGGTGAAAGAGGAAAAAAAGAAAAAAAAAAAAACGTGTCGAATCTCATCTCGCGTGCATCTCCCTCGTTACATATATATTTACCCAGCTTCACGTGGTAATGAAAACCATTCCAAAATTTCACTCTCTCAGTGTAATAATCATCGAAGGACATTTAAAAAGATACTTTGAACTGATCGCAAATGGATGCGAAGTGGCTTTGTATATTGTTGTACTTGTTATATTAAGGGCGTACACCGTTAATTATGTAATATGTTACTCGTTTTTTAATGTGTACATATTTATTTTAAACAAAAAAAATGGAAATTCTCGCAGAAAGCAGGAAGAGACAGTTTTTTGGTAATCGCGAATGCCAAATGTGTAATAATTTCTTCGCCGTAAAGTAAAAGTAAAAGCAAAAGAACGTGTAACTGTTTAGTACTTTGTTTTGTATATTATGTTAACGATTAATAATATAATAATTCTTACAAACAGAAGACATATTTTTTTTTCGTATACATATATATATATTTATACGTGTATAAATATTAACGCTGGAATTACCAACACGTTTGCTTACTTGTGCAAAAGATATTCACTAAAATAGCTAAGTAATAAGTAGGCTGTGAATTTCCATGCATTTATCGACAATTCAAATAGGCAAAAGTTTTCAGTAATTAATCTAATTAGAAAATTACAAATGTGTCTCTTTGATTGCTATCGGTGGTTCCAGCGTTAAGAAGTGGAAAAGGTAATGAAAATATGCGTTGGCAAATTTTATTTTCAGAAAACAAACATCAACAAAGGCCGAACGTAATTGTATAATATATATATATATATATAATGGCTAAGAAAAGCATCGATGGTCTCGGTGAATTAAATGGTTAAAAATTGTTAAGAAACTTTTACTCTCCCCGTGCTAATGATTCTCATAAAAATATATATATATATATATATATAATATATCCGTCTCTATACAATAATAGGAACACTCGCTAAATATTACGCATATGTATAACAACATCAAATATAGTTTTTAAAATATAACAATCTCACGGTAGACCAGTGGAACATATTACGTTCGAGTATGATTCGTGGAAGACTTTGTTCGTAACGATTTTGCATGTCGCGTAAATACTGTTGTACATACTGTTACTTTGTCATGAGTATTTTTTTGTTTTTTTTTGTTCGTTAATGGTGAGAAAGAAACAAAGGGTGTACTTAGAGTATATATAGTAGCTACTGGTAAAAGGAAATGAAACTGCGATATGAAATACTTATTTAGTCGAATCTCTTTAAGGAAGATCGTATCGATCGAGTATATATTGGCACCGCCGTCGCGAAGTCTCCACGTATTCATCTAATATACATAATTGTTCGCCACTCTGCTTTTCCCCGTATTTATCTGGCCGTAGTTTGGCGCAACTCTTCCAGCTGTAACCACACGCAGAATAATAATTTCAAGCGCAAGTCGAAGCTTTTAACCCTTTGCACTTCGTCGGGTTTGCTACGGCGACGTGCGAAAATTTGGTTAAAAGTTAAGTTTCGAGTGTTAATAAATCAACCCTTTGAACAATACGGGAGACTATAATTATCCGTGGAAATGTTACATTGATTCATTAGAGACGGCATCTATGACATAGATTCTATCCACAATTTGAAACTAATATGTAACATGTGCTACTGAAAATATGTTAATATGTGCTGCTAACGCTTTCGACACTAAAGGCGACAATAGTTTTTTATATATAGTTTATAGGCGACTTAGAATTTTATACTAGTTAAAAAATCTGGCTAAATCTAGTAATATAGTTTGACATTTCTAGGTTTGTAGTTAACTTAGTATTCGTTGAATATTACGTGGTTAAGAAATTAACAATTTGCAAGTGGAGATGTTAACACTGTAAACGCGCGGCTAAATTGTCCTGTACAGCATTAGCAATTTCGATAGCTAATTTCGCGGTTGCGAAGGGGTTAAACAAGTTTCGCAGTGCAAAGGATTAAAAATCGAGAGGTCAGAAGCGAATGGACTTACCTCTTTCTCCTCGTCTACTTCGTCCTCGTCGTCCTCGTCGTCGGATCCGTGAACCGAAGCAGCTGGAGTTGTGTGCCTAGAAGAGGATGGCGATGGAGGTTCGCTGATAGGTCTTGGATAACTGAAGCGACCTACTCCACCTTCGGCGTATTCGGAAGCCAGCTCCGGATAAACGGTCGTCAGAGCTTTTATTCTGGCTTGACGATAATACTGCAAAAGCCAGTCCATTTTCAGTATTACTATTAGTTAGTTATTTACTATTAGTTAATAGTATTACATTAACAAGTAGGCTAATGTATGCCAAATTTTATATAACGAACGTATTTACGATAAGCACGCTGGCTACTAAAAGTATTTGCACGTCGCTGTATTATTTTCGCATTTAAATATGTATTAATTATTGGCACAAATCTATATTAGATTAACTATCATTAAATATTAAATCACCCTCCACAAGTAATGTTTCTTGGTTGAATTTTAAAGAATCATTCTAGATTCAATGATCTCGCGAATCATTAATGTTATATTTACTTTATATGATCCCTTTGCAATTGGAGAACAAAGTCTGATGAAAGATCACCTCGTTGAAAAATTGAGATACACGTGTTGCTGCGAATACTTTTAGTAGATCTAGGCGTAAATGTACTTACGATGCCAAGATTTCTCCAATCGAGAAGATCGCTGAGCCGCTCCGTGCGATTTCTCTGAATGATACGCTGCCGACGGCTCAGCCTGGCAAAATCGAACATGTAATGGGCGAGCTGCTGCACGCTATTTTCCAGACCGATAAACCGTCTGTCCACGATGTAGATACCGTAACTCATCGGGTCGGCTATGTGCTCCTGCATGAAGCATCCGAAGCCGGATAGATTCGTAGTTATGCTAGGAATGCCCATCACGGTACATTCCGCTGGCGTGTAACCCCATGGTTCGTAATACGACGGGAACACGCCCAAGTGACACCCTCTGACAAATTCTTCGTAATCGAGACCGAACAATGGATTCGTCGACGACAGGAACTCCGGATGGAATACTATCTACGATACGAAATCGATACTCCATTACACGCGTACGATAATTCTCGGGAGCATTGGAACGCGAAAATAATGGCAACGGGTTCGGGTATTACCTTAACGCGATCGTTGACCGTGTTGAAAAGGTTGCATCTTCTGATAGAGTTCAACACCGGATCGTTCCAGTCGTCTACAACGTTGTGCGTGGTAACCGGAGGCAAGCCGTTCCTCTGTAACGCGTATAAACACCTACGGCAGCGCGAATCATTTTAACCCTTTGATGGGTACGGAATTTTGTTTCGCGATATAAAAATGTCTTTATCGTGCATACAGTTGATTCCGTGTATTAATATGGAAGATGAAAGAAGATACTAACTTTCCATTAAGTAGAGCACAAGAAACATTGTTCCGGTTACGTGATATAAACCGTACACGTGTACGGAGTTACACTTACGGGCCCAACAATTATTCGCCGTACATGTACGGCCGTACTCGTCAAAGGATTAATATAGTATTCTCAATTTTAATGCACGTTAACCATAGATTTACGGAGCACGTCACGTTGACATATTTCAGATTTCATAATTAAAGTTATACGGATCGTAAATACTATTTTTCAGTAGCTTATACGTTAACTTTAATTAATTCAACGGTAGGAGTACGTATTCTAATTAACCCTCTCCCTTTAACTTCTAATTTCGAATATTTACATTCAGCGTGCCCCTCTTTCCAAAGGCCTATCAATGTCCGTAAACCTTGCGTTAATACATGCTATTTCATTTTATAGTCGTTCAATGGACATTGCAATTGATATTACCGTTTAATTTTAATGGTATCTTCTTTCTGTAAAAGATCCTGCGCGTCCGGCATGCGACCGGAGAGGCACAGCTCGTACATGCGCTTTCCTATTTTTTGCTGGATGTCGCTGATCGTATCTCTCAGAGATTTAGTTACCTTTGATAGAGAAGAGAAACAAGATCGTCACACGTGATAATAATTCGCGCGGTCCTTTTGTTAAAGTTCAACTTACAGCGTGACCTCGCAGCGACTCCACGTTAAAATTGTTAGTCCGCGCTGGAAAGATGAGAAAAGCCACGACGGTCGTGTCGGGCCTAGACGACTTCAAATAATGATTTAGCCTGGCCAAAGCCTCGATAAATATGTCCGCGCCTTTGTTTCCGAACTCGTAACGACCGGCGATAAAGAAGTACAAAGTTTTATCCAGATCGAAATCGTAATGTCTAAAATAATTTATCACACCTAGTACTAATTTAATCTAAGATGATCTCAATACGGAAAAGGGATCGTTTGTCGCCGATACGTACCCGTAAAAATGACCTCTGACGAATTCGTGTATCTTTTCTTTGCTAACGGCGTGCAAGTTTTGGAACTCGTGCAGCGCGGCGAATTTCTTCACGTTCAACCCATTCGGCGTGATTATATCGGGCTTTCGTTTCAACAAATGTTCGGCTTCGAAACCTGTTATGTCCGAAACTGTTGTGAATATGTGTGCCAAATGGGAGGCTGCACGTTCCATGCAATATCTATGGTAAATTTGCCGTTTGCCTGCTTCTTCGTCGACGCTAAACTAGCAATCAGTAAAACATCGAACGCGTTCAAATAGTATTTGCAAGAATATATCAACGCCTGACGTGATCACCTCAATTATTAAGTATACGCAAAAGATTCAGTCTTGGCTGGATGACTTAGTAGCTCCTAAATCAATTTTATTGTTTAGCGGCGGAACTCGAAACTTGGCAATAGGTGGCAGAAAGTCATATAAGATGAAAGAAAGTACTTGGAAGATTAATTAACGGTACTTATATTACACATGAGTAATATAGAATTCAGAAATAAAGTCTAAATTTTGTGCATACACTTGATACGTATTTTCCTTATTAGTAAATCGATCAAAGTAATGTATGATGTATAACAATTTTCATCTACCATAAAGGAGACGTAAGAAAGAATTAAATGCGATCCTTGAAGATTCTTCGAAAACGTATAATCTACGATAACAAATTATGATCGATCTACTTAGGAAGGCATGTAATTGTAATCGTGTTAGATGGTCGTATTATATTAGGTACAATACCTTATCCATATTATTATAAAAATCAGTCTTTCCCGCGCAAAGGTATCTTCCAAGAAGGGTAGCGTGCGTAGTAAAAACAGTGGCAACGTCCACGTGTCTGGTTCTCAACGCGATTAAACCAACACCGGCTTGCCACTCGTGGCAATGAACCACTATACGAGGTGGAACATCGGAGTATCCTTCAGCGGCTTTCCTAACATTTCAACGTTCATTTTTATCGCTACAAGGAAGAGCAACGAATAAATCCACGTATTCCAAAGTAGCCTAGTCCACTTTCTTACGCGATACTAGTTCCCAACGAGATCGTTTAATTTAATCTTTACGAATATCTCTTACGATACTCGCAACAGCAAAAGATTAATAAAGAATTAACCATTCAGGGACGGCAACTGTACAATGTACGGATGCTAGTTTCGTAGTACGATTAGTAAAGCACCATTAGCAACTATTTAGAATAGGAAGAAGTACGTATTGGCCATAAACGCGAAGAAAACTCCTTCTTGCAACACGTTAATCGGGCTATTTTGGAATTCATGGTTTTGAATTGTAATGCAATGTTCACCTGAATTCAGAGATAAATTGACAAACGAGATAGCCGAGGATAACCGCATCGTTTGCTTCTACATCCAAGTGAGGAATACCAAGGTTGCAAGTATTCCACAGTTCCTGTTTGTACTCGTCTAACTTCCACGCCGCGCTTCCGATATCGAAGAGGATGATTTGAGGGTTTCCGTCTACCAGCCACGTTCCTGTTACCACCTCAATAAGAGTTCTTATTTTACGATAAAATTGGTTTTACTTGTACTTACGATTAGTCTTCAACTCCTCAGCGACGACACCCGTGAAACGTATAACGGACGCTAATTTTAGACGCGATATAGACTCGAATTTTCTTTATTAGAACGATTAACTCTTTCGCTACGAAAGATATATACGGCTTCAAATGATATACAATTATACTATTCGTACGAGCAAAACAAAAAATCGCGCTGTCGCTGAAGAATTAAAGATAGAGCAAAGATTAGCTACGCTCCCGCTCGAAAGTCTTAGGACAATTAATTACTATACTTATCTTACATCTAGAAAAAAAAAATTGAGCAGATGAATCGCAGGAAGAATTTAAAATTAATTTAAGTACCAAGCCTATCAAAATTGACCATAAAATTATCTAAACAGCAGTGCATGTTTGAAAATATTCCGTGATTTACTGTACAAAGATTTACTTCGCTCGTAACTTGTAATATAAAGTGGCTACAAGAAGTATTTACACCTCACTGTATTTATATCGTTACTTAAATGCCAATCGATTAAATTTCTCATTGTTTAATACCGATAACTGACTTTAATTAAGTCTAATGCGACTATAAAAAATTAGTTATGGCAGAATCAAAATATAGGATCCGATTAAGACGATACCTGATTCGAAAATATAAGTCTATACAAGTATTTATATTTTTTTTTGCAGCCACTATATAATATTTATTTTCGAGCGTCCGTCATTTTTGTTTCCGTAATACAAACGAGCGTACTTTAGTCATCGTTAGTTTTAGTAGTAAAAACACCGATTTTACGGTGTCCTAAGACATTGAGCGAGGGTACAAAGGCAATTGCCCTTGAATTAAATTTGGCCTTGCACCTGGACCCGAGCCAAATCGTTATTTTCGGCAGGCAATAATGTATTTAAGTAAATGCAACTATATACCTTCGTTAAAACAACAACTTTGTCTAAGCTACTATCTACTCGTCTATCCCGTTGCATTTTTGCTGCCTAGCGTTTCACGCGACGCTATTTAAACTTACTTTGAATCCCTGATCGCGCAAAACTTGCACGGCTAAATGCAATGGACTGCTATGGTGAAAATCCGCTTCCTCGACTTCCGTGCGCGCCGAGGTTTCCTTGTACGGGCCGATCAGACAATACTGGTCTCCCATCTCTTCGGTTGATACAAAAGCTTTAGACCGTATCACGGTGTATATTCCGCCCACTAAAAACATCCATTGTAGATAATTATTATTGCAAATGTAGAGATGTTAACCCTTTGAGTGCAGAGCTCCTCTGAGATTTAACTTTAAACAATGCGTGTGTAATTTAACCAGTTGCTGGAAAATATAGGTGGTATCACAGGGTTGAGAGATGTTGAATTAGGATAAGTATTCGTATCATTGCATCAATTAAGGGTAACACGCGTTGCTGAAAAATTATATTTATGGTTCCCGTAACTTTGAGCACTGTGAACATAATACGTAAAGTTTACAAATTCGAGTCTTGCGACGCGATAAATAATTAGCGTAAAATGTTCACCAAATATGCATTTAGAAGCATCGCAGTGATTAACAAAGATTATATACGCGCGTGATCTGTGAAAATAAATCTAGAAACGCGTCAATCTAATAAAATTATTTAGCGCTCAAAGGGTTCAGCGTGAAATTCGAAATACATCGAATTTTACGGGTTCTGTAAGCCTAGCGTTAAAAGCAGTACTTTTACGTAATGTACCGATTATACTTATTTCTTTATGCAGCATCTTTTATTACTTAGACTATTACTATTACCTAGACTATCGCTTTATTACTCCACAAATCTAAGTAGCATTGATCTTCTTAACAGACTCTGTCTGCTTGCCAATAATTAAATAATTTAATTATTAAATTATTGCCATCGAATTGTTTTGTTTGCTGGTAACGTTAAAAAATTCTAAATTAAACTGTACAGGATTTTGTTCCACTTTAGCAGCAAACCTTTAGCCATCTTAAATTGTTTAAAGTGTCCCGCTATTAACGTATTACGTAATTTTTATGTCATTTTACTTCTCCCTATTTTCTTAAGTTTAATCATTGTCATTTTTACTTCTAAAAGTTTGGACGTAACTAAAATAAAATAAAAGATAAGGAGGTATTTATACTTCTCTGAAACGCATGTTCAGTTTAAACATTAGTTATTTCCGTTTACGTTTGGCAATGCACTCAAAGAGTTATTGCTGCATTTTTCAGGACTTTTGTACCTTTGTTGGCTGCCTCCCATGCAACTTCAAAATTCCATCGGTTCTCATGTTGCGCTGAGTACCCACGATCCATAAACTCCAGCAAGTCATTGCTGCTGTCCATACGGTAAAATCTTCTGGATACTCGTTCCCTCGACATTTTCTTGCCTCTTTCCTAATCTGTATTCCCACAACAGATTTGAATCTATGAATATTCCCAATGATGCAATGTTATTTTTGGAGGACCGGGTATGCAAAATAATCTTAAGCATTTTGAAAGTGAAATGTTAAGAATTTAATAATCAACGAGCGCATAGTTATTTCTGTTACAATATTATTCGTGAACATTTGTTAATTACGTGCAGTTTTTATTCGATTGATTGCCACTCGTATAGAGCACATTTATTTTAATTAGTAGACTGTGAATTTTCATGTACTTCTTATTCTATACAGAGTAAATTATTATTTTATAAGCAATAAATTATTATTTTATATACAAATATAGTTGCTTTATACATAAAATATTCAAAGTACAATAGATATTATATTTGACAGGTAAAATAGCTCCTTACAAAACTATTCATAAAAATATGAGTTTGCATAAAGATCTGCAGTCTACTAGTGAGTAACATCAACCCAAAGAAATTAAAGAAGAAAGTGCTTACAGAAATATACATTTATAATACAGTGCACATTTTTGCATTAGGGGCTTTTTAATTGGACTCTTCGTACAACTTCTACCGTAACAAATTTATGCAGCCATGCAAGGGTATTATTAAAAGGTATGAAGCTTAATTTAGCATAGCTCAACTTTAATTTAAGCTCAAGTGACAAAATAAATGCATTGATATAGAAAAATAATTTTCTTGCAATTTTCTTTTATATAAGGAAATCACTGCAAATTTGCATTAGGGGATTTTCTCGTGGATTCTTCATGCTGTTTCCATTGCAACAAATTTATGGAGCCACGTAAGAGTATCATTAAGCGACAAGAAACTTAATCCAGTGTAGCATAATTTCAATTCACATTTAAATTGCAAAATATAAATACGTTAATTTAAAATTACAAATACTGTTAATGTTTTATTCCTTTTCTCTGTATCAGAAAATCACAGCAAATTTGCATTGGGAATTTTTTTATTCAGATTCTTTGGACTACTTTCACCTTGACAAATTTTTACAGTCACGTAAGAATACTATTATTAATTTAATTCAACGTAATTTTAATCTATACTTAAATGATAAAGCAACGAATTAACGTACAAATATTTTTAAGACTTTATTCCCCCTTCTTTATATTAGAAAATCTCGATAAATCGTGAACGTGTGTAGTCATACAAAATTTACGCAATTCTTACGAAAAATTCCCGATTATTTTACGTTACTTCGACAGCCTCCAGTGTTAAAAAAATGAAACCCGGCAACAAATAACTCTGTACTAACGTTAACAAAAAAAACGAGCCTCGCGCGAGCGCGAGCGAGCGAACGAGCGAGCGAGTCTTATCGAGTCCGCTTTCGGAATATTCTATTTCAGTACGAAGATCAAGATCAGCAGCGATTAGCAGCTCAATTACGTCGAACATTTCTATACCCATTAATTTCAGCTGAGGCCCGAGAAACACCGAATAATCGTAACGCACAAAAGAGCACGTTGCGGCACTAACGAGTTTATCGGAGGTCAATGACAGCGCAAAGTATCGGCAGTTTTTCTAAGGGTTCGCCGGTTTCACAAAAGCACGCGGGCAAATGACGGAAAGGAATTTTCGTTGAACGTCTCGGTGTAAACGCCGCAGACGGAGCCTCGGTAACTGTTTAAATACTGAAGAAGGTATTGCACTTACGTCGGTTGGAAATGAGAAACGGAATCGATGAGAAAAGCACAACACGCCGAGAGAAGAAGGGAAGAGACGAGAAGCAAGCAAGTGGGTGGACGGACGAAGCGAGAGTTCCACGGTCAACCTCGCATGAAGGTCACCACAAACTACGAAAGGTCACAAGGGCTTAACGGGGCTCGAGTCGGTTTCTCGGCCTACTTTAAACCCGACGAATCTTCGTCGGTTCACTGATAAACGCATTGCCTTGTGTTTCTTTCGTAACAACAGATGGCACGAGATATCTTCGCCGGTTTAAGCGTATGCGAACGCGAATAGCGAAACCGTCGTTGGCTTTCGCCTTTGCCTTTTAGATTTGGCTCTTCGGCTTTGGCTTGCTGTCAGCTTCGGCGATTCCGTCCGACGGCGCACGCCGTCCACGCGCCGCATCCGCATTCGCGTCCTAGCTCGCGTACAATTATTTTTGGTTATAGCGAATCGCGCATGTGAAACGCCACGAAATGTACCAAAGTGTATTATATATATATATACATATATTTGGCTGGGTAACGGATTCGTTTCTACCCGCATTTTTCGACAGGGGAATTTGTTTCTTGCAACTGTACTGTTGTTGAAGAAAGTTAGGAAACTTGAAGCAATCGGGTGCGAATTTTTGTGTATATCGGAACAGAAATCAACGTAAGAGGATATTTTATTATTCATCGGTGTATGTAGTTTTCATGGTGCTTTTAATTTGGAGATTCGTAAAGGCGATTACTTTGTTCCTCAACTTTCGTCAGCAAGGATTTCAATTGCGAAGCGGCAAGTTCGCGTGGCCGTATGAGAGTATTATTTAGTGTATTTGGACCCAATGTAGAATATACAATGTGTAATATGTATTGTACAATATATAATAAAGTAAAATAATAATAATAATCGATAAGCCATTGACGATTGCCATATAGAATCATTAGGGGACCACCTGGCTCCCTTACCATTTTAGTGTCGCATACGATGTTACCAGTTCAGACTAGACGAAGACGACAGCGCTTTTAAGGCGTTGGGAATTGTAACTAAGTCGTGCCGTACGCAACCACAGACGAGGTAGAGGATAGACCTATCACTTAGTGCATATTTTTTGGTCCCACAATTCGAGGGCCGCGACACAGATTCTGTGCTCGCGTCACTCTCTACCTTACCGATTTCATACGGAAGATGATTCTAACGCTAGCACAGCCTGTGCCTTTGTCCACTACAACGCTAGTAGAGGAGATAGAAAGACCACGGGCAACGAGAGATTCTGTAAATACCTGGTCTGTGCTGCTACTCTTGTCCTGCGCTACAGTCCAATTGCAGCAGCCACATTCCGTAAGCCCGCCAGTTTGCCGCTGGCTCTCAAAGGGGGAGGAGCTTTCGTGCTCTAACTTCGATTTCCATAACATTCTTGCGAAATTAATTGTTACGTACAGCGCGTGCTTCCTGATACGTTTATCCGTGCGCACAAATTGCGTAGCTGTTCTACTCGAATGAATTCGGACACCGTTAATAGAAAGACAGGGCATTCTTTACAAAGCAACAGTGGACAGCTACAGATTCTAAACGATGAGCAGAAGGAGTACGCGAGGCGTAAAGTTGCGGGAGAGAGAGAGCGATTCATCGAGAAATTAAAATAAGGCTATGCGTAAAATACTATGTAATAGCTTAGTATTGTAACCTATGTAAATTCTAGCTGCAAGATGTATCGTAGATAGGGATAGCTTACAAGGGTTAGCTTGCAAAAGCATAGCAAAGCAGACATTACTTTTGTTAGTCATATTGTGTTACATTTTGTTACAAATTAATTAGTCTCAAGCAAATTGTACCGCGCATTAGGTTGTAAGAATATATCAACATTTGTGTAACTTTTGCTGTACCGTAAAGTTGTAATAAATACCCAGTTAAAAACAGTTAACTGTTTAAACATTTAATGACCTGTTCTGCGCTCCTAAAGAACAATCCGAATCCTTTAAAGAGAAGTATGGTGAAGGAACTTTGATAAAAAAGTTCCGAGGCCAGAAACTCTAAAAGTAACCCTACACCCCATTAAATTACTTATATATTCGCAAGTCGAAAATTAAGGTTCCAGACAGTAGCCTAAAATTTCGCTCGAACTCCAATAATCTCGGTAATTCCTGGAAAATGACGACACTTCCCAGACGCGTCGAAATTCTTGGAAGTGACGTCATCTTACCATCTTTGCCGGATACCTCCTCGCAACTCATATTCGCCTAATACAAAATCGCCAAATCTGCCGAACGTTCATCCGTAAACTCAGGAAACTCGGTAGTTCTTGGAAAATGACGTCACTTCTAGGAAGTGCCGAAATTCTTGGAAATGACGTCATAGCTCGAAACTTTTAGTCGACCTCCTGGCAACTTATATTCTCCTGATACAGGGTCCATAAATTTGGAAAAACTTGGAAACGTGGTATCAGGAGCAGGAGGTGGCACAAAGATTTTTACTGTGACGTCATTTCCTGGAATTTCGACGATTCCAAGAAGTGACGTCATTTTCCAAGAACTGTCGAGTTTCTCAGGTTTTCGAGTAAACGTTCGGTCGATTTGGAGACTTTGTATTAGGCGAATATGATGTGCGAGGAGGTATCTGCTAACATGGCAAGGTGACGACATTTCCAAGAATTTTGGCGATTCCGGGAAGTGACGTCATTTACCAGGAATTGCCGAGTTTCGTAAGCTTCAAGATAAAATTTCGGCTGATTTGGCGAACTTGTATTAGGCGAATATGATGTGCGAGGAGGTATCTGCAAACATGGCAAGATGACGTCATTTCCAAGAATTTCGGCGATTCCAAGAAGTGACGTCATTTTCCAAGAACTGTCGAGTTTCTCAGGGTTTCGAGTAAACGTTCGGCCGATTTGGAGATATTGTATTAGGCGAATATGATGTGCGAGGAGGTATCTGCTAACATGGCAAGGTGACGTCATTTCCAAGAATTTCGGCGATTCCAAGAAGTGACGTCATTTTCCAAGAACTGTCGAGTTTCTCAGGGTTTCGAGTAAACGTTCGGCCGATTTGGTGACTTTGTATTAGGCGAATATGATGTGCGAGGAGGTATCTGCTAACATGGCAAGGTGACGTCATTTCCAAGAATTTTGGCGATTCCGGGAAGTGACGTCATTTTCCAAGAAGTACCGAGTATCTTGGGTTTTCGAGTAAACTTTCGGGCGATTTGGAGATATTGTATTAGGCGAATATGAGTTGCGAGGAGGTATTCGGCGATTATGACATGGTGACGTCATTTCCAAGAATTTTGGCGATTCCTAGAAATGACGTCAATTTCCAAGAACAACCGAGTTTCCTGAGTTTACGGGTGAACGTTCGGCCAATTTGGAGATTTTGTATTAGGCGAATATGATGTGCGAGGAGGTATCCGGCGAACATGGCAAGCTGACGTCATTTCCAAGAATTTTAGCACTTCTCGGAAGTGACGTTAAATTCCTGGAAATGCCGAACGTGTCGGTCTTCGACAGAGTTTTACGTGATTTCGGCAATCTCCTGCAGTTTTGTTTTTTCGACTTTTTCAACTTATAACTGGTTTAGTAGTGTGCAAGGCTATTCTTTAGAGTTTCACGCTTCGGAACTTTTCTATTTAAGTTCCTCCACGATACTTCTCTCTGAAGGATTTGGCGGGGTTACTCTAGGATAGTTGGACAGGTCAGAGAATGTTTAAACGATTACGTGTTTTAACTGCGCGTTTATTAAACACTTCTGGGTAAAGTACAAGTTACAAAAATGATCAAATGATCTTAAAAATTAACGTGTGCTACACGTTGCCTTGAAGTGTATTACGCTGCTTTTTTTAATTCTTTCTACGTCGCAATGTTGTCACCGTTCTGGGATAGGAGTACTCAACCCCTACTTCGCTGTAACAATTCCCAAGGAGGGGACTCTAGTCGTAATTCCTCGTTGCATCGCGCTGCGGAATAGTAGTCCAAGGAGCAACCGCGGAAATGGTCTGCTGCTCGCACCTTTACGTCTCTTACGCTGTTCGATTCCTAGTCGCCGTTCACACTAGCCCCTATTCGTTTCCGAAGAGAACCCAGCCTTTTGAAATCGGTAAGGTGGAGAGTGACGCGAACCCTCGAATCCTGGGACAAAAATATGCATTAGGTGATAACACAGACGAGGTACAGTATAGGCATTACGTGTACAGGCATCGAAATGTATTTTTTTAATGCGCTAAAAAATTTAGACGTACAAGCGCGAGAAAATGCCGCGAATCAATTGTACAGCAAAATTGTTATGATGTCTATTTTGCTCCGCTAACAATTTCGAAGTACGGATGAGGTAGAGAAGGAGTTAATAGTAGAATTAGGTTTAGAATAAATGAAACAGTAACCTAGCTTTTTTAAAATATTTCATTCAATGAACGACAATAATCTTCTCGTCGTCCAATACAAACGTGCTCCTAGTCAAACGTAAAACTAAACTGCACGCGCACGAAACTGCACGAGACTGCGCATTCGCAATTTTTACGCGGGAAACGATTAAGTAACGGTCAGTAACGGTCGACGCGTGCCGCGTGAAGACGCCATTATCGATACCACGAAAAAATGCTTAGATATCGGTTCCTAATCGTTTCTTTCCCTCGAGGCTGACCTGAAATGAAACCACGGTGTGTAGCAAACCACAATCGCGTGGTTTTAATGAGATACGTGCATCCATGCACGAAAAATACGAAATTTCGTGTGACGCGTCAAGACACTAATTTCGATGTGATTAGAAAAATGCTGAGATATCGGAATCTAAGATCGCGACGCGAACGAAACCACCAAAAACAGAAATGTACCCTTTAATTTGGCTACTCGCCGATCGGAATCGGACGAGCAGAAGCCGAGATATGACTATTTTTCCGCAATGTGTGCACGCGCCGTCGCTAGACGCTAGGAAATGCTCTCCATGGTCCGCACTGGAAAGTTTATATAAAGAACGTAAAAAAAGGGAAAGAATCGCTGATAACATCCGAACCGGAGGTGCTACTGCGATGAAACCTGGTGCGTCTTGTAGGGGGAATCGTGCCCTTTATTTTGACTACCCGCCGATCGGAATCGGACGTGCAGAAGCCGAGATATGACTATTTTTCCGCAATGTGTATGCTCGCATTCAGCCGAATCGAAAGCGAAATTCGAACGCGACTTACACGAGTCAAAGAAATCGCTTTCGAGACCGAGGTGAAGTTGCGTTGCTTTGCAGAGGATCCAGCACAGCCTAATAGTCGGATCGCAAGAATCTCTCTACATCGAGGGCAGTACATAATGACCACTGATGACGTCTAGCAGAAAGTTAACATTACGTTAACCCCAGCACCAAACAGAAGGCCGCACTGCGTACCCGAGACAAAGACGCGTACGATCCAGCCTACAGGGCCTTGCATCCCTATCGAATTGCTTCGATAGGGGCTGCAGATCCTCGCATCGCAAACACCACTGCACCTCGACTCGAAAGCGATTTCAACGATTCGAGGCGCGAACGAACGTCGATTGCGATTAGGAATGAGATTGAGATCGTATGACAGAACGACTTACCAAGCATACAGTTCGATTGTCCATGACTACCCTCGAACAGCGCGGCTGTTTGAGAGCGAGTGCGTGGCGAAAATCTCGAAGGGATCGAGCGATTGCAAATTGATGAACGCGAGCAAGAATGGAATGAAAGATATTATATACTTTGAAAGAGAAGTTAATAGAAGTTAATGCTTTTTGGCTCTAAGTTGTCGAGCGATCCTAGAACAAAATTCATGCACAGTAATCGAGGTACAAAATACTCTGACTAAATGTACGTAGCTTATTCTAATTTAGAATTAGACGCACGCATCCCGCGATGAATCTTCTTTCGCTGATTTCTTGTTAAAATTCTTCTTAAAATTCTTGAATCTTCGTGACGTAGTTACGCTGTTAAAGTGAAATTAGTAGTCCACGCAATAAATTAATAAAAGACAAAAGTAATTAATAGAATAGAATGTAGGTACAAGAAACGAGAAATAAAGTAAAATGATAGCAGAATAAAATATGAGAGGTATAACATAAATAAAATGAAAAATAAATAGAATAACGTAATAAAAGTTAGTGGGTAGCACCTGCAA
Organism: Eucera pruinosa; assembly: GCA_028830335.1. NCBI lineage: Eukaryota > Metazoa > Arthropoda > Insecta > Hymenoptera > Apidae > Eucera > Eucera pruinosa. Next base: position 29,944,376 of record JAMYCR010000003.1, read on the forward strand.
TACAATCATACATGCACAGATATATGTGTATCAAACGTAATGGGTTAAATTTAATCTTGAGTCTAAGAGAAATTAGTAGTAGGTGGGTGGTGGGTGTTGGGTTAGTCCCAGTGGTCATTTCTGGTCATCATCTAGCTAAAAAGTGAATCTGTGATATACAGATTCGATCCGATCCCTTCGGGAGAACCTGCAACAATAAGAGTGCGCGTCGCCCTTCCGCTGCTTATATAGGCGAGGAGATGTCACGTGACTCCCCTTCTTCGGATCACGCGTGAGAAGAGACCTTTCTCAATTTTTCACTAGTTTTCTAGTACAATATGATAAGATTTATTAATTTTTCTATCTTTATTATACGTTTGCGCTCTGAGGAATTTATTGTAACAATAAATACATTACGTTAAACATTTCGTTACGTAACAGCGTAATATTAAACTAATTTAAAGAGTATACGAGATACACCATGAGATTGATTTGTTAATGCTTTTTAATTCGCCGATATTGTAAATGGTCGAACGCATATATAAAACTGTATATCCAACCATATTTAAATTGTTACGGATATTATAGTTTTAATTGTTATCACTTGCAGCGCTGCACATTTTTTTCATGCTTAACCGTTAACGTTGGACGTGACACGAAAATGGTATTGGGACACATGAGCCCCAAAACCGTGTGACAAACAAAAGCATTGGATGAGTGGTCTATCCTGTTCTTAGTCAATGGTGATAGTCTATCCTCTACCTCGTCTGTAGTTGCGAATGGCATGACTTACTTACAATTCCCACCGTCTTGAAAGCGCTGTCGTCTTCGTCTAGTCTGAACTGGTAACATCGCATGTGACATTAAAATGATAAATTGAGAATTCTATATGGGAATGGATAGTCTATTGTATACTTCGTCAATGGTAAGAGTTTATGAACTTTAATGCGATATGCAGGGGTGAGATATAAAAGCGACGATTCAAGAGCCAATATTTTCGCCTCAATTTGGTGCATCCTCTCAAATCAAATGATTATATATTGCGCAGGAAGAGAGTTCGAAGAGAATTGCGCTGCTGCTAATATTGTTCAAACGTTTGAACTAAAGTTTCAGCGCACGGTTTCCATGACGACGGCGAAGTTGACGAAGAATATTTGCGTTCTTCGAAACCGGTCTCCTTTTGCCGTCGCTACATCGAACGCAAGTTCCCTTTCATGGTAACGTTCGTGGCGTTGCAAATGCGTTTATCCCCGTGTGATTCAAAACTATTCGCCTTTTGTTAGGAACAGGAGTACAGAAATCTTGCGAACATGGCGGTAAATATCCACGATAAGTTAGAATTACGCTTAGAATTGTTGGTTGATGTTGGTTTAGTTTGCTGCGCTTGATGACTCGTCCGGAGAAGCATGCTTCCGCCTTGCGTGTGCCGGTTAACCTAATCGCGACGAATTTGTTTATTTCACTGTTTTAAAATAATATAAACACCTCCATTTATTTATCTGCCATTTTATATCTTGCAATAAAGAATGCGATTCTATTGTAAGAATATTTTCCTTCTTTATTATTCCTTTCCTGCTTTTCGGAGTTTCAGGAAATTTGGTTGGCATAGGGACCGTCGCGTTTGATCAATTTGCGTGTTAGATAAATTGCGCGTGGAATTCAAAGATTTTGCACGTCGACGCGAAATATTCGCGGCAAATTGGAAAAGCGGAGACACGCAAATTAATAATACAAAAGGGAGCGGTACGAAAAAAATGCCGCGAGAAATTTCCTGCCGTCGGGAACATGTTTTCCCAATTCGCTGCGAATTCGTTGCCGTCGGCCTGTATTAAAACAACTGTCGCGATGCATGTGTAAAGTTGCTTGTTTGTTGTTTCAGGCTGCTGCAGCTGCAAAGGTTCAAGAAGTTCGCGAAATTACTAGGATAGAGAGAATCGGTGCTCACTCTCATATCCGAGGTTTAGGCCTAGATGACACCTTGGAACCTCGACATGTAATAGATCGATTTTTCACTCGAGCATATTTAAAATTAAAGGGCTCTGTGTCATAGCAGGTCTGCTAGACATTTTTTGCCATTACTCTTTATCGAAGAAAAAATCCATAGCACTTAAAAGCATTAAAAAGTTGCTTAATCCTGTCGGTACTTAATTGCTGCTGGTGTTCCTCTTTAATGTTAACTCTACAACATAAATTTTACCCAATAATATGATACCCAATTTTTCAAACTTTGCTCTACGATTATTATTAGTCAAGACTTTTCGGAATAAGTTGGATCCACGGGGAGTTATTAAATTATTTAAGAATTTGCTAGCACTGCATTACGGCTAGCTTCTTTATTTTATATATTTGGTATGTTTATTGAAAGTTAAAAGGTCTGAGGGACCAAAGGGATAGATATTGTTTTTCTTGCCCAATAAATTCTTGTCATATGTGTAATAGTTCTTACACAAGTAGTTGTTATAGTTACAGTTATTGTACAAGTATTTGTTACAGTTATTGTACAAATAGTCGTTACAGTTATATAATAGTTGTTATACAGTACAGCAATAGTCTTCGAACGAACAAAAGAAGCTGGGTTAAATGAATAAGAATATAAAGAGAACCGTATGCTACCCAAGCTCGAAAACAAATATTTTTTATCCATGTTAATTAAATTATTCGCATTAAAAACTTGTATAGCAAATTAAACTGCTATAGTTGCCATAAAGTTTGCTGCGGGTAAAAGTGTTCTAGAGTTGAGCTACGTGAAATTCGGCGATTAAAGAGTTGTATTTTATCAAAAGCTGCTGACTGCTTTTCGCACCGAGTCCTCGGAATTTTATTTCTCACTTTTCCTTTCGTTTTCCTCGATTAAACGTACGTCGCAATCGTTCAGGTATCTCAAGGCATGGTTGGTCAAGTTATGGCGCGCAGGGCCGCCGGCGTCATTTTGGAGATGATTAAAGACGGAAAAATCGCGGGCAGAGCTGTATTGCTAGCGGGGCAACCCGGTACCGGGAAAACCGCCATTGCCATGGCAATGGCACAAGCTCTAGGCACAGATACTCCGTTTACTTCCATGGCCGGGTCCGAAATATACTCTTTGGAGATGAGCAAAACTGAAGCGTTAACGCAAGCTATCAGAAAGTCGATTGGCGTGAGAATCAAAGAGGAAACGGAGATTATAGAAGGCGAGGTGGTCGAGATCCAAGTGGACAGACCTGCCACCGGTTTGGGCGCCAAAGTCGGCAAGCTGACGCTAAAAACCACGGAAATGGAAACGATCTACGATCTAGGGAACAAGATGATCGATAGCTTGATGAAAGAAAAAGTTAGTAACAATTAACAACCGATATTTGTTTGACGGTTGTCGCAAATGGCCGCCTAAATTTTGCCATCCTCAAATAGTTAATAATTGTACGAACATTTGTTAGGTGTTATTTTGTTCCGTCCGCAAAGGGTTAATATGGTTTCCTGAGATTCTTAACCCTTTAACGGTGTTCATACGAGTATACTCGTCGCGAGGAAATGGTCGTTATTGGGCTAATGACGAGTATACTCGTCACGTAGATAGAAATTTTCAATATAGAATTTCGCCGTTAAAAGATTCAAAGCTTTGCAACTTTGGTACTGCTTACATAAATAATTTTGGTAGAAATTGTACTACTTATTAATTGTTCGAGTCCCACTTGTTCAGATTTTCCGTCGAAAAATGTCACTACGTTCGACGATGCGTTTCAATTCTGACGAAATCTACGCGCTCAGCTTTGCTGATACTCGCACTTTGCATCGTCCTTAATTTCACGGACACCCTAATTTTTAATTACGTTTACTCGATAATCTAAACATATTTTTAATTTTAAGAGAAGCGCTATTTCTCCAATTACCCTTGCGATCCAAACGGTTAATACATATTTACGCAAGTAATTATAAGTTTTCGAAACGAAATTGCAGCGTTAAAAAGGTTCGAATGTTTTCTTACGAAAGGTGCAAGCCGGGGACGTAATCACGATCGACAAAGCGACGGGAAAGATAAACAGATTGGGTAGGTCGTTCACCAGAGCTCGCGATTACGACGCGACGGGTTCGCAGACCCGCTTCGTGCAATGTCCCGAGGGGGAGCTACAAAAACGCAAAGAGGTGGTACACACGGTTACCTTGCACGAAGTGGACGTTATAAACAGCAGAACTCACGGATTCCTGGCTCTTTTCTCCGGCGACACGGGAGAGATCAAGTCGGAAGTGCGAGACCAGATAAACGCGAAAGTTGCCGAGTGGCGCGAAGAGGGAAAAGCGGAAATCGTCCCGGGAGTTCTGTTCATCGACGAGGTTCACATGCTCGATATCGAGTGCTTCTCGTTTCTTAACAGGGCTCTGGAAAACGAAATGGCTCCTGTGGTTATCATGGCCACGAACAGAGGTACTTAAAACATTAATCATTTTATTTTATTCGTAAACGGGAGGAAACTCATTAGGTGACATATTTATGTTACGCTTATCGAACGCGTGTTGTAGTTGCAATATTCTCGAAATTGATCTGCGAAATATATCCAGAGAAGGGTCAACGAAGTCAATTATTCAAAGAAAATAATGTTTGCACATTGCTGTATTTATTTCTGCATTTAACTCTTTAACGATCCTTGGATTACTTTCGACCCAAACGTGCTTTCAATTTTGTACAGAATGTTTAAAGAAATTTAGTTCAATTCAATGTAACTGTAGTGCAAATAAAAGTAGCTAACGAAAGAAATGAAACAGGAAAAGTAGGAAAGGGAAACACGAGGATTGCGTAAAATTGCGAAAAAAGGAACTCCAATGAAATCTCTATGATTACAAATAGTCACTCGAGTTTAGAGCTGTTTTTAAATAGATCGCGTATTTAGGTTGTCGTTAAATTAATCGTTGCAGGTATCACGAAGATCAGAGGAACGAATTACAAGAGTCCTCACGGCATTCCGATAGATTTGCTGGATCGCATGATTATCGTTCCGACGAATCCGTATCAGGAGAAAGAGTTGAAGGAAATTTTAAAAATAAGGTGCGAGGAAGAGGATTGCGAAATGACAGACGACGCTTTGACGGTGCTTACTCGAATCGCGCTGGAAACCTCGTTGAGATACGCGATTCAGTTGATTACAACCGCGTGCCTGGTTAGTCGGCGAAGAAAGAGTACGGAAGTAAGCATAATTTACATTGCCGTCCACCGTCGGTCGCAAAAATATTCCAACGCTGCTGCTTTCTTTATTTGTCGGACATTTTTGTATTCGCATTGTTTTCCTTTTTGAGGGGGGATCTAAGCCACGAAACCGTAGTTGTCATTTGCCCAATGCGGCGTCTTGATTTTTGTCCCGATAAACGAATAATGGCTCTGCAATCGTCGTAAATAGTTTCTTAACAGCGTTACGTGACCCTTGCAAGTTTTACCTAAGCCGTGTCCAATTTCGCGTGGCAGCAAAGAATCGTTTAGTAGTCAAAAGAAAGATCTAGAAGAGAACAGGGCGAGGAAATGTGTTAAAATAAGGATCAAAGTTATACCGGTGTTCGAATATTTTTGTGGCCGACTGTCCGTCCTACTTTAGCGCAAATACGAGAACTTAACGATTGTATTTACTCTTAGGTGAGCATGGATGACGTGAAGCGCGTTTACTCGCTGTTCCTCGACGAGCATAGGTCTACTATGTTCCTCAAACAGTACCAAGACGATTTTATGTTCAATGAAATCGGTGAGCAAATAAACAGATAAATAAATAAATAAGTAATATGCAACCTTAATGGGATCCGCGATTGCCATTTGTCATTTGCATTTTTGTCTTGTGTTTCAGCGGAAGAACCGATGGAAGTGTCGTAACGATAGGTAAATAAATAAATAAATAGATTACACTTGAATTATTGTTTAATAAAGAATCTTTAATTTCTTACTTACCGATTCCGTAACAGTTCCTTGAAACTTCGAAGTAGTTTTAGGGGTGAACAGAGATGTAAAACCGTGACGTCAGAAACGATGCTCTGTATTTCGTATTAAATACAATGAAAACTTAACAACGTGTGTCTCCTTACCTATTAGCGACAATTTGGCTCGCAGCGTTTGATTTTAATATACATTCCGAACGTCGAGGTAAAGTACTTTTTGGCGTGAAGTTTTTCTATCCTCGCGCAATACGTCGAAACGCGCAACTCTTCGAAATGTTTCGAATCTCCTGCGCGTTGAACGAAATTCGAAATTAAACACGCAACCCGCGAACACCGACGTACTCGCATCGCCGTGTAACGTTAAACCTCTATAATCCGAATTTGATTTGCTTCCACGATGGAAGAAGTTGTTCCGATCGAGACAAAATTTTCGTTTCAATTCGGAGGGCGGGAATTGATGATTACCGCGTGAGTACGATAAAATTTAACGAGGCGCGTAATCGTTACGTTAGAGACGGGAGGGTTAATGAATTACAGAGGCTCGATCAATTTGTATCGCTTCGCGAATGACAGACTTTCGCGTTGAAACTTGTAGAAACTTCTATCGTCTTGCGATCGGAGATGGGTCAGCTGGGAACTCGCGCGCGGTGCTTCTTCTGCTTTTACGTTTTCTTCTCTTGGCTCTTCTTGACTGCAAAAGACAGCATTCGTTGGCTATTTCGTCAGCGTTACGCGCGGAAAGGACATACGGTGTGGTTACAAAAAGTATTTACTTTCGTATTTACTTCGTACGTACTTCGAGGCGCAGTTACCAATTAATTAGACCAAATTATATTGTTGTTTAATCTGGGGATCGCGGAAAATTGCGTCAAGTTTTATTAAGAACTATTGCCATTTACTTCTCTATTTATAATTCTCTAGTAAAAGCTGAGCAAAAGTAAAAAAGAATCGTTTAAATCGGATGTATATCGATGATACAAATATTTTAATGAGACACTTTAAATCTATTCCGAACGCGTGCAATTGGCCCACAAATTGCATGTTAAGTTTCCTACGATTTAACAGTATTTTGACGCGTCTATAAAAATTTGGTACCGTGGCACCGAAATGTAGAATGAAATTAAAAAATGCCTGCTTGAAAAATGTAAGTATAAGTACGCGTACAAATACTTGTAGCCATTGCACGCAGTAACGTTTCGCTTAACGTTTGCAATTCGAGGCTGATTGCAAGCTCTCACCGAATAGAAACCGCGATTTCCACGTTTTATAAATATAATAAATTTCGAAACTCAGTTACGAAAGAGAAACGCGTTACGTTACTCGTTTCACCGCTTTTCCGAAGAGGACAAATATTCGCAACAGCGAAGATAAAGCGCGAGCATTTAGCGTGGAGATCTTCGATTATTAACCTCTCGACATGCAAAGACTAAAGGTGTTTGGGATACGTCAAAGGGTTAAGCATGCTATCGCATAAATTTTGCTTACTCGTTATCAATTTAACTCCTCCCTCCGGCTTGAAGGCCGACTGAGCCTTCTTATCTTTCGATATAAATCCCAAGCCGTACTCCACTTTGTACACGGGCAGAGGGATTACCGTGGACGAGACTGGCACCATAACTGAAACCAACGCAACAAAATATATTTAATTCGATAGCTACGTTTCAGAACGTTTGGTAACGGCATGGATTCACGTGTGATCCATGAACGATGGGACTGTCGGGAAAACTATTGATTCGGTCATTGCGGTAGTCAAGTAATATACCAGTGTCTACTTTAGCGGTCACAGTCCGCAATCGTACCTGGACGCTTATATCCGAGTAGTAGATAGCTTTCGAAAATTTGACTGAACGGAAGAGAAACTATAAGGTAATTGTATCATTAGCTGGACTCGCTAAAAACTGATCCAGTGTCTGGACAGCTATACGATTTACATTGGTGTTCAACTACTGAGCTACCGGTGCAAGCACCTCGCAAGTGTGAATAAGATACCGACGCTCGTTACAGGAGACGCATTCGCGTTAAGTTTATTGATCCTAGATACGCGATCCTTGAAGCTTACTGAGCGATCTCGCTTTAAAGAAACGGTATTATGGATATTTGCGGGCCGTAAAGAGGACAGGGATAGACAATAGACGGCGTAGGCAATCACTATGTTATACATGCACGTACATCAAAATTGAAACGGTATTAACACGTTCATGGTTGTTAAGACGTTAAAGAAGCTTTGGTGCTTAAACGTAAAGGGCAGCAAAGTAAATTCCACGGCTCTTTCGTAGCGGCGATGAACCACCGTTGGGCGCAGTTATACGTTTAAATGCCTTCGAACGGGAGCAGCTTTACAGTTGGGAACATTCAAGCGCGGTAGAATGACCGAGCACGTGGCTAGCCGAGCGTTTACACTTTACACACGGAGAGAGAGAGAGAGAGAGAGAGAGAGAGAGGAGAGCCACTCGATGCGAGCGAAAGTAGAAAGAATGATACGGCGCGGTGGCGGCGGCGGCGGCGCGAAGAGATATCGCGATCTATGAAACGTTCACCTGCGGCGCAAACCTACGCGCGGCGGAATATTTGCTTATCGCTCTTAATCGAATATCGATCGATTAAACAGGCGGCTGTGGAAGCGTGGACGCGGATGTCGGACAGTTGTTTAATTACTGGCTTTCGATGGGACGCTGCCAGTTGAACGAAAATCGGGTCGCTGCCGAGGTAGCGAGTTGATCGTGAAAATCTCTGGTTATTCCAACCACCACCTCTCTCTCTCTCTCTCTTTCTCTCTTTCTCGTTTCACCGCTGCGCGAAATCTTGATTAAATCCTTCCTCGCTGTCGGCGAGTTCTCCATAGTCGGCCTTTTGCGGACCACACCTCGCTGAATTTCCCGTATTCCTTTCAAATATTTTCCAATTCATCCACACGCTTTATTAGAGCTAACGAGGCGAGCAGAGAGTGAAACTCTCGCTGGAATTTTCGGCTTCGAACGGTAGGACATTTTTGGACGTTTCAATAAAACGGCCAATGGATGCCGAATACTCGATTCGAGGGAATTTGTTTAAAAATCCCCGACCACGTTTACCCTACGCTTTTCGAATTAATCGAGAGGCGATAAAAGAGTGAAACTTGCTGGAATTTCGGATTTGAATAGAAGGGAAGCTTTGGAGTTTTAATAAACGTTCATTAGGAATACGTAAGACATTTAATTTGTACGAATTTGTTTAAAGAAATTACAGGCGACGTTTGCTTACGCGTTTCGAATCACGCGAGACCCTTTATTAACCCTTTCGCTGTTGCAGCTTAAAATTCGAAAGCGTTCCTAATGCACAGACGAGGCGACGTTTGATTAATTTAAGAATAGTATAGGAGCAAATATTTGGATACTTGGTATTTCTGATTGAATTGTGAAACAATACGACGAACAATTCGAGTATTATAGCGATGTAAAAGAAAGTATAGTTGTATTTTAACAAACAATAGTCCAATTTTTTCGAGGACCTATAACAGCGAAAGGGTTAAAATTAACGAGAGGTAAAAGGAGAGTGAAATTTGTTGGAATTTCGGGTTTGAACAGACAGAGAAAGTTTTTGCAATTTTAATGAACGCGTGCAAACGTGTAATCGCGTAACTTTGTTTAAAGAAAGCGGAGGAAAATTATAAGAGGCGTGAATATTGTGTACGGAGTATCGAAAGGTGAAGGCGGCTGAACGGTGAACGTATGAAAATGTTTGAAATCGCCCAACTATTCCGTCAGCCTGCGCGCCCTCCTCGACTGTATCGAGTTGGTATTTACGCGCATTAATTATCATACCAGAAGGCTAGTCAAAGTAACGACTGACACATACTTTGCTGTCTGCACTTTCCAGCGCAGCGATCGAATCGATTTCAGGCTCGCCGAACAAATTCCGTGGCAATACGATTATTTGTAATTAGATAAAAAGGTATTGTATCTGTATTCGATAATAGAAACGTATGCCATCGTTAAAACCAGGCAAAGTGGGTTTACTTCGCGCACCTGATGCAATTAAATATTCGATCATTTTTCATTACGCAACTTTGCATCGGGCATTTACGTAACGTTTTCTCTAGCAAAATGTATCGCGATAAATTTGCAAATGTTAACGGCAACTCTGTTATATTTGCTTCGAAATTAGAAGAATACGTTGAAACGCAATCGAGCTTCAGTGGTTCGATTTTAAATTAAACAGCCAGGGAATCAATTAAGCAAGTAGCTCAAGTTACCGTGCGCAAATTGCTTGATCAGTATGGAATATTAAACTCGACATCAAAGGGATAGTTGTTTACTTATTACCAAATTGTTCGATTTCAATGCATCTGTAGAAATATAAAAAGTGAAAAATGAAACAGGTACGCGTTACGATATGTTGAGATCGATGAGATACTAAACTTGACGTCAAAGGGTTAATTGTTTACTTACTACCAAACTCTGGATTTCAATGCATTTGTAGAAAAATAAAATAGGTACGCGTTACGATATCTTGAGGCCGATATGAGATGCTAATCTTGACGTCAAAGGGTTAATTGTTTGCTTACTATCAAACTGTGGATTTCAATGCATTTGTGGAAAAATAAAATAGGTATGCGTTACGATATTTGGAGAATGATATGAGATGCTAAACTCGACGTGAAATAGTTAACGTTCGAGATAGAAAGTTGCTCGAACCGCGCGACATTCGCAGCCATCGCTAGCTATAGTTGGCTAATCGCATGTAGCGTTTTGCAAAAGTGGAGAGAATTGACAGGAATATCTTTCAGATGTCCCTCTGCGTGCTCTACAATAGCGGCGCGCAATCCGTGTAAATCCTTTCGAATCGTTGCCTCGCGTGACCATTGATCGCATTTTGTGCAACACACTTAGCTGCAATCCTCTTTTGCTTTCTTCCCCTGCTGCTTTCCCTAGCCTTTTAACGAGAGTCAAGGACGATTCGTAAAGAATCGTCTTCGTTATCGTTTCTCGCGTTTCAGCGTGGGCGTCTTCAGAATTTACGGATACTCCTTTCCGGATCCCGAACGCGTATTCAAACCAGATAAGAGATCGCGCGAGTAGATACGTCGCCGCGCAACCAATCTACCTACAAAGTTGCGAATGTACGACCAACGGGTTTATTAATCCTTTCACCGTTAACACTTTGCTGCTGACTTTTAAGGTCGCACGCCAGCAGCGGCCTCCGTTTGCAGCTTTTTACTATTTTTCGTTTAACCCCGCCAATCAATTTATACACGCTTACCGACAAAATCCAAGGAACAAACTAATCATTTGCAACGTCCTGTATATTCTTCGTCTCTTGAAATAAATAACTTAGAACGAACATAAAATGGTAACATTTCGTACGCCAATAAACAATAAGGTATCCTATTTTTAATTCTAATCTATACACCTGAGAAAATAGAGAGTACGCAAAAATATGGAACGGATTACTTTGTTACTCAACTTTTCTCGGTGAACGTATACGTGTATATATATTTCCCCGTTATTCTTACGTCTCTTCGAGTAAAATCCGCCGCGTCGAAAGGGTAAACGCGAACAAAAGTACGCGATATATCGAAAGCAAATTCCAAATTATCGCGTCTCGAAAGCGAAGCGATCCTCCGGTTTACAGCTAGTTCCGTTTCCTCGACATTGTTTACAAAAGTACGCGTTTCGCGCGAAGATCCGCGGTGTAATTATAAGGCAGCGCGAAGGCTGGACGAGATAAGCGCGACGTTTTATCGTTGGACAAAGTTGCGCGTGCGAGAAAAAGCCGCGGCCGGGGAGAATCGGCTGAAAGTAATTCGAACGATCAGCTTGGCGTAATAACGAGAGCGCAAATTAGCCGCGTTCGAGGCGTGATTCCAGCTATAAGCCGTGTCTCGCCTAGCTCCGAAGATGTTTCGCGTTGGCAGATGTCCGTAGGAGAATTTTAATTGCACGTTAATTGTTGGCGCGCAGCTTCGAACGTCTCGGCGCTATTAAGAAGCCGATAACTCGATATTACTACGAACCCAATAACTCGACGTTACTAATGACCCGATAACTCAATTTTCCTAACAGCCTAATAACTCAATGGCGTTAGCTTTGCTGCTCGACGCTCCTTCCTTTCCCGATATAAACTCCCGCGCCCCACTTGAAATATACTTTCCATTATTATTTTCTCCGTCCACGAGGCTCGGTTTCGTAGCTTGCTTTTCGGTTGCTCGATACGTTTGTTCCATTAAACGACGATCGCGTTGCTTCGGATACTTCTGGGGTAAATGACCCACGTACTGTCACTGTTCCTATGTATAACTGCCGCTTGAATTCGTTTATTTAACGCGTTGTTTGCGGGAGACGCTTAAACGCGTCTTTTGCCTACTGTTCGTAGACAGCGAGAGACGCTTAAAACGCGTTGTACAGTAAAAATTAAGCGCCAGCCGTTGTGAGACATGTAGTAGGAAGTAGGTACTCGGCGATTCGTGGAATTAGAGTCGGGTGACAGACTGTGATCATAAATGCAATAGCTGTAAGATAAACCGCCCGCAAACAATGTGTTAATAGCAAAGTAATGTATAAAGAATCGTAAGTGTACAAATTTTCATATTAAGTTTGGACTTTGGATTATATAGACATCGTATATTCGTTTACACTTAATATTTGTAACGAAATATTGGGAGGTAAATGTGCTGTTGAACATTGGAACGTGACCAATATAGTTGTAAAGTATGGAACGTGCGATAATTCAGTAAGACGCGACGTTTACTATACATCTTGTATCTGTTACGCAAACCGACGTGTTAATATATATAAAAACGTGTTTCTATTTAAATGAAAAGCTTTCAAGTGACAGTAAGAAGAACCGTGGACTCTGTTGTACAATTTCAATGACGTAATAATGAATTTATTATATTGAACGTGTGAGAGAAATGTTCATAAATAAAAGAGCGGTTGAAGAATATTATGCTCGAAACTGGAACGATCTTTATACGTTAACGACGTTCTAAAGTAATTAAAGTTACGCGCGAACCTTAAAGTGGCAATACGCGGTACATTTACCCAACTACGACTTCCTACGCGATCACGCATCGTTCACTATTAACCGAGGACGTTAAAGATCGACAGTGGTTTAACAACGAAGACGGCGCGTGGCGATAGGGGAGACAGTAGAACATTTCTACAGTGAGGATGCGAAGACTCGTCTGCCTTGTTTTCGTGGACGAACAGTGCACGCGTTGATCCGATTCAAGAGACGCAGCGAGAATGCGATCTTACTCGAGTTCTCGCGACTCGGCCTCGCTATAATCGAAACCCACGCGGCACGCTGACTGACGTCATCGTCCCGTTATTCCCACCTGTCAAACGTCGCCCGAAGGAAATATTCGGATTTCGAGCGATCGCCCTTTATTTGGCGAAGAAGCAGCCACACCAAGGGACGCTGACGAATCGCGGATCATTCCTCATCATTTCTCGTCGTCCCAGTCGCCATATTTCACACGTCTCCTTCGGCTTTATTTATGCTTCGCCGCTCCCTCATCTTCTCTTCACTCGTCCAACGACGCAGGGATTAACTCTTCGCGGATGTAATACTTTTCGCGCAGCTTTCGTATTCGTCAAAACGTAACTTCGCTTCTATACGCGAAGCTCCGGACTCGATGAACCCCTTGAGGACAGAACGCTTTTGTCACGCGAGAAGCGTGTTATACTCTTCGTTGACTTTGTAGCAGATTTTAACGGGGTACCGATTTATTCGATGCATGCAATTACTACCTCTGCGAACGGTTTTAATAGCAAGGCTGACTTTTATCTCGTCACATCTGACAACGAGTCGGAAACGTATAATAATGTTGCAAGAAGTGCTTGAACTTGAACGTAATTGGTTTCCTGTTCTTTCCTTTTCAACTAGGGCACTCGTATTTTGTTATTACCGTGTTCTTATATCGTACAAAGTAATACTTTCTCCGGCCAGAGACGAAAATGGTAAAAGAGTTTTACCGGAAATATCGCGGGCCTTTGGTACTGTTATACTTGCACTATTGTATACCATTACTGTACTATTATATACTATTGCGTCCTATAATATTATATACTAGTTTACTATGTCCTATAATATTATGTACTACTTTACACTACTGTTATACTTGTATTATTGTATACCATTACTATACTATTATATACTATAAGAGCAGGTTACTCTTAACGAGTCATAGGTTGTTTTATATGGTTTGTTCTATCGTTTTGTTTGGTTTAGTTTATGCTATCGTATTATATATTAGGCGATAAGTAACTTAGTTAAATAATTGCATAGCTAGATTAAGTTGAAAGGTGTAGTATTAGAAGATTATTATGTATATATTAATTAAGATTAGCAATTGGGTGTAAGAATGTATATATAGGAAGTATGTATAAAGAATGAGAAGGGGCGGAACCTTTGTAATCCAATAGCAAAACAATAAAGATCTATCTATCTACTATACTAAAGGGTTATCCAAAAGTACCTTTAGGATGTTGAATGAGAATACCTGTCAAACGCTATGTTCGTTAGTAAAATAGAGGTGAAAAAAAGAAAAATCGAAACGAGAACGAACGAAGATAATAGAAATAAAAAACAGATTAGAAATGGTAAAGCAGAAAGGGAAAGAAGAAAAAAAGTGAAGGTAGGTGTTCCTATAGTCTATTTTGGATAACCCTATATTATATACTATTATGTCCTACAATATTATACACTACGTAGTATTACACTTCGATCGCAAAGAGTTAATCGAGTTCTCCGATTAGTGAAACGTTCCCCAAAGGATAGCAAAATACGATGGCAAACGATGATCAATTTGCTAACCTTCCGTTCTCGTTCGTCCTCGTTCCGGTCTGACTACTAATAAGGCAAACAAGCCTCGGAAATCACGGCGGCGAGAGAATTAGTCATCGGAGCTTAGATCATAGGTTACACCTGTTTGTCGAGATTCGCGTAAGCGTTCGCACGCGAAGCAGAAAGCGTTGTGCAACGAGATGTATTCTTGTAATACGTTTCGATGCTTGCAATTCGACTACGCGTTTGTATGCGTCTATCGGAGCTTCGATTGGCCATTTATACGATGCCGCTTATAATTGTTGGATACTCACACGATTATTTTATCGTAAATATGTACAGTTGATAACCAGATATCACTTAACGCAATGTCCCTTCACAAATATCCTCAGTCATCCTACGCATCCTACGACCCTTACAATTAGTCATCCTATGCATCATCCTACGACCCTTAGACCCATAGACTCTTACCTATTTCCACGCTATCCCTTCTCCGGCTCCCTTACAAGTACTCCAACCCTATATTTATTTTCTCAGAAGTCCACAAAACGACTAGTTAGCAACTACGTTCAACTGAAAACTGTCTCGACGACACTCTGTCCAGCGATCAACGAAACTATTGTAAAAATCTCCAATATACTTCTTCGCGGCTAATAGTTGCACTCGATTCCTTCACCCGGAATCCAACATAATATTAGTCGAATCGCAGGCGTTTTGCACCATAACCCGAAGTTTGTTTACTTCCGCGACGAAAGATATGACGATTAAATCCAAAATTTTCATTCGACCCTAAAAATGAATAATTACCGGTTAAGCGATTGGCATCAGTACAAAGAAAGAGAAAGGGGAAAAATGCGGTATTACAGTGATATGCAAGTTAGATAAACGTTGATAAATTTCGATGTCTTTGCGTATCAAGTTATGACATCGCGTACGATTAACTTTATCAACTTCGATGGTTGGATTAAAAAATAATACTTAAACGCGCCGTTCTCGGTTTGAAATTTATCATGTTTCCTCTAGATTATTTATTTAGTGGGTCTTTACATACGTTTAAAAGACGCATACGTAGGATTATTGGATAATGCTACACCTTTTGCATCATGCGTTTGTGTGAATCTCCCTTCTTTGTTATGTTAAGTATAGTTTTCCTTTTTTTCCCCGTGTAAACATTATACGTGAAAAGGCTTCGGTCCGTTTATAAAAAAAATAATAATAATAATCAGTGGTCTATCCCTCGATTAGTCGACGGTTAGAATCTTTCGCGCGCGATCTATCAAAGATCTCCGATCTTTCGTGCGCGAAAACAGCGGAAAGATTGGAGAAAAGGGTGGGACGGATCGGAGTTTCGGTAGAGCAACAATTAAGAGGTGAAAGTTTTCCTGCGTCGAGATGCAGAGATGTTCGCACGCGACCAAGACCTCGATATCTCCATCGAGAGCGGCGAAAGAGAAACCGAAACTTTCGATTTTTTGTTAAGAACACACCGGGGCGAGCAGCTCGTTATACGGCGCCCCGAAATTCATCGAGGCAAAAGAGAAAGAGGAAGAGGAAGAGGAAGATGAGCACTTTCGCCAAACGAAGCTTTCCTTGCACGGATCGATCGAGGTTTAAATAGTCGAGGCCGAAGATAGGTCGAGGCGAATGCAACTGGCGATTTGTTGAAACAACGTTGCTGCATTGAGAAACGCGCGCTAGAAGAGGAAGACGTTGGCCAACGCGTATGTACACATATGTATGTAGATGTTAACCCCTTCAGCGGCCGTGTCGCGTGTAACGTATACAATAGCGCTCGTCATTATTCCCGTCTTACGGATTTTAATACAAAAGATAAGCAAAGCTTTTGTGCTACCTTCCACACGCATATTGCTCCTCGTCTCGAGATAATTAACAACTGCTGCTGCCTCTTATAGTTATCCTATTACAATTATTAACGGTGTCCCAGTTTTACGTGCCGTGAATTCGACATTTTCGATTCTCGCTGCGTTCGATTACGTTTTCGAGCTTTCGCATTTTCAAGCGCACGAATTTCTGTGCACGTCAATTTCTAAGCTTTTGGATTCCCAAGCGTTTCATTTCTAAGCTTTGGATTTCCAAGCGTTTGATTTCTAAGCTTTGGATTCCCAAGCGTTTGAATTCCTAAGCTTTTGGATTCCCAAGCGTTTTATTTCTAAGCTTTGGATTTCCAAGCGTTTGATTTCTAAGCTTTGGATTTCCAAGTGTTCGAATTCCTAAGCTTTTGGATTCCCAAGCGTTTGATTTCTAAGCTTCTGGATTTCCAAGCGTTTGAATTCCTAAGCTTTTGGATTTCCAAGTGTTTTGCAAGCGTTTCCATTTACAAGCGTTTAAAAGTTTCCAAGCGTCTAAATTCCCAAGCTTTTGAATTCCCAAGCATTTATATTTGCGAGCGTTTCTACTTCTAATATTCCGGACCTCCAAGAGTTTCAATCGTAGATTATTTACTTCTAAATTCGAAGAAAACGTTCCCCAAGACTCCAGCGAAAGTGTAGCGAAACGAAGGAGCGCAAAAAAGGCAGCGCAAGTTTGATAAGAGAGAGGACTAACCTGGCTCGAACACGTTATCCTGATTCCTTTTGTATATGGTCGGTTTGGCGTGCGCGATCGCGATCACCGCGACGAAACAAATCAACAGGAAGCCGGAAAGCCTCGACATAGTTGGCGATAGAAGAACGCGCGCGGGCGCGTGTACGAGTCGATGGAGACGGAGAGGAACAAAGTCGCGACGTTACTTCGCTTGACGATGTTTGGACCGGCACTACGCGAACCAAAGGCTAAAGAGGTGAAAACACTTGCCACGAGTGGGGAAAGCTGCGGATAAACAACAGAATTGCCGCTCTCTGGCAGCTCGGAGCTTCGGATTTCTAGCGCAGCCGAGCGCCCGCCAGGGTAAACGTATCACGTACTGCCACTTTAATCCCTTGCCTCACGATTATTTTACTTCCCACTTGGTCTAATTGTAGCCGATTACTATTTTTATATCGCGTCACGAACGAATCATTTGAATATCGTAGACAATTTTTATTTAACAGCCTCCAATCTTATAACACAAATTAATATTAGAGTTCGTATTAAATTTCATTCTTAGCAACAGGCGTTTTTTACTGAATCCGTGGCCGAAATTCATAAAACAAGTGGGACTCGCTATTGTAGGGCAAAGGGGTTAAAGTTCACGCGTAACTTTATTTAACTATTTTAGAAAGGATTTAACGTAGAGATCGTTTCACTTTGCAGCAGAATATTATTCAGCCGCTCTTTTATTTATAGACGTTCTTTTTATATGTTCGATATAATGAATTCATTGCTACGTAATTGAAAATGTGCAACAAAGTCTAACGTCCTTAGTACTGTCACTTCAAAAGTTTTCATTTAAATGTAACTTTATTTAACTATTTTAGAACGGATTTGACATAGAGATCGTTCCAGTTTCGAGCATAATATTATTCAACCGCTCTTTTATTTATGAACATTTGTTTTATATGCTCAATCAATATAATGAATTCATTGCTACGTAATTGAAAATCTACAAGAAAAGCCCAACGTGTTCCCATGACTGTCACTTGAAAAGTTATCATTTAAATGTAAGTTTATTTAACTATTTTAGAACGGATTTGACATAGAGATAGTTCCAGTTTCGAGCATAATATTGTCCAATCAATCTTTTACTTATGAACGTTCTTTTTATATGTTCGATATAATAAATTCATTGCTACGTAATTGAAAATTTGCAATAAAGTCCAACGTGTTCCAATTACTGTCACTTGAAAAGTTCTCATTTAAACAGAAACACGTATTAACATATATTAACACGTCAGTTTGTGTAACAGACATAAGATGTATAGTAAACGTCGCGCCACACTGAATTATCACACGTTCCATACCATATAATTGTAATTATATTGATCGCGTTTCAATGTTCAACAGCACGTTTACCTCCTAACATTTATTTATAAATATTAAGCGTAAACGAGGAATATACGATATCAATGCGTTGTTACGTAAACTGAAGCCCAAATTTGATGCGAACATTTCTTTACTTACTCGTCTTTATACGTTACTCTGCTCTTGAATAAAACGAATTCAAGTGGCAGTTACAGGAACAGTGACAGTACGTGGATCGTTTACCCTAACTAAATAAAGTTACGCGCGAAGCTTAAAGTGGCAGTACGTGGTACATTTAGCCTGGTTGGTCGTTTCGCGTGCGATCCGTGGTCGTTAGCGGAGAATGCGTGAGGCGTAAGGCGTAAAGTGTGAGGCGGGCCGGCGAGTGACGAGTACCGGCAATGATTAATACAAATCCTTGACGCTCCTTAGCGATTCCTCCGGAATGCCTTCCTTCCCGCTCCTTCTTCTTTCTCTGCCCTACCTCCGCTCCATCCTGGCATCGTTGCATCGTGGGCGTGCCGCGTTACCGCTTCGCACCATTCCTCCCGCGACTCCTTTTTTTTCGCGGAAGTAGAACTTTGCTAAGCGGCTTATCCCCGTCTTCTTTTATCGGTCTTTACGCGTTTGCATAGTTTTCGCTCATTTATGTTTCAAGTCTCCGACATCCGAGTTTCTGGCAAGGCGAACCGAAAGGCAACGCTTTTTGCGTATCTTCGAATTCGATTATATAGACCAGTGTTTCCCAACCTTTTTCGTGACATGCCCCACCTAAGCGTTTCTAAAATTCTTATGCCCCCTATGTGTAACATATACACACGTATTAATTTTGAAATATTCACGTGTTCACTGAAGAAACTTAAAGGATAGGTTTTAACAAGAAATCACTAGGAAATCGTTGAGGAAACACACGTCTCGCATCTATAATCTAACGTTTATCCAGCTCGATTAGCGATTAAGAGTTGCTATACGGTTGACTTAAATTCTGGACGAGTCTATTTTCGACGTGCCTCCCTTAAAAATCAACGTGCCCCCCTGTGGGGCGAAGGCCCCACGTTGGGAAACACTGATACAGACGGACGATTGCTGCTCGAGTTCTCGGAATTTTATATATTATTCTACGACCTCTTTATTATTGTATAATATTCAAATATAGTTGATATTGAAATACGTAGATGCTTGAAGTTTAAAATATACGAGTCTCGCGACTCGATCACCTCGAGTAACTTTATTGTAAGCAATTATTTATCGTAGACAGAAATGTCTCGATTGTCCTCGACTGTCTCAATGTCCTTCGTACTGACACTTGAGAAATTTTCATTCAAATAGAAACACGTTTTACATATATTGACAGGTCAGTTTGTGTAACAGATATAAGATAAATATATAATAAACTTACCGAATTATCCCACGTTTTATACTTTGTAATTACATTGGTCACTTTGCATTGTTCAACAGCACATTTACCTCCCAACATTTCTTTACAAATATAAAGCGTATACGAATATTTATACGAACAATGTCTACGCGTTGTTACGGAAAACCAAAGTCCAAATTTGGTAGAAAAATATCCTTACTTACGATTCTTTATACGTTACTTTGCTATTAAGTAAAACGAATTAAAGTGGCAGGTATATGAACAGTGACAGGACGCGGTTAATTTACCCTATTCCATTGTAAACAAAAAAAAAATAGTTCTTCGCTCGTTGATGCATCGATAACCGAACGAGGGAACAAATTCCCTCTCTGCAGTCTAGCCACGGTTCGCGAAACTCCGCGCGTTGCGCGATACGGAGGCATACGGTCGCGTGAAAAATTGTCCGCGAAAGTCGGCGGATTTGCAAGGGAAACGCATTGAGGAAGCGTCAGGGGCGGCAAAGGCGAAGGGGGAAGCGGCGACGAAAGAAAGCAGAAGAGAAAGAGAGAGAGAGAGAGAGAAGGCGGCAGAGGGAAGTGGACGTTATAGCGTTAATTACCGCGAGGTTCGGCTCGCTAGTCGAGCCCAGGCGTGACAGCAACACGACCTGCCGCCGTGCCGTGCCGCGCCGCGCCGCAAACCTAACAATGGAAACTGGGTTAAAAAGTGAAAGGATCCAGAGATTGGAGGAGGAACGACCGTGGCTTCTATTCGCCGCCGCTATTCGCTATTCACGCGGCGGCGACAGCCTCGTGCCACCCGGGGGCCATATTTCGCGTACGAGCTAACTACTTACGCGCCGCTTCCCATTTCCTTTTCTTCTTTTCTATTTTTCTCATCCACCACCGGCAGTTTCCACGATTGAATTGTAAACGAATACGAATACCAATTGAAATATTATCGCGATGCGAAACAAAGTATGGTCGTCTTTTAACGAACAATCGCTCAGTTTTCGGGGACGCATATTATACGTCGTTCGTAGCGAAAAGGGTTACGAATAATACGAAGTATCGGTCGTGTTATTTTTCGTTTAATTTTCTTCCTTTCTTACGCGACCAATCGATACTCGAACAATGAACGTGTAAATAGAGTTTTATCGTGAGATCTGCCTGCATGCTGTATCCGCTACCGCGAGCTACCTTCTCCCAGCCTAATTGTTCTAATACTTTTCAATACGACTCGCGAAGGGAGCAATCCATTTTTTTCTTTTTTTTTTTCTTTACGTCAGCGGGTAAACATCGAGCAAACGATATAAAGCTCGCCTACTCGTCCCTTTTTCCCCCACAGCTGGCAAATACTCCGGTTAGGGAAACCCCTTTTTTCCCCTCTCTTTTTCGCGTTAATTACCCGAGAGGTTCTTTGGTTCTTTTATCCGTTGGCTGGCTGCTGGTGAGCTCAGCCTCGCAGCAGGAGAAACGACGCAACGCGGCGTCGCGACGCTTATTTCGCTGTCTCAGACGCGTCTCGCGTTCGCACGCGCACGATTCTGCCCCTTCAGCTCCGCTTCGACCGATTAACTTCGTTTGCAATCGCACAAAAGCTTCGCTTCCGCCTTGGAAAACGCTTATTATCGCGCGTTTCACGCCTCTCCACGCTTTTCTTGCTTTTTTCTTGCAGGAAAAGTTCAACCCCTTGCAAATGCAACGAAATAGAGCTTAACAAATTCTGGTGCGATTATTAATCCTTCAAGTGGTTCAGAAGTTGGTATTAGAATTACTAGAGTTACAAAAGCTCCGCTTCTATCTTCCAAACGTTTATTATCGCGACTTCCGACGCCTCTCTAAGTTTTTCTCACTGTTCTTCTTAGACGAAAAGTTGAACCCCTTGCAATTGCAATAAAAGAGAGCTTAACAAATCCTAGTGCAATTATTAACCCTTTAAGCGGTTTAGACGAGGGCTAGAGTTGGTATTAGAATTATTAGAATTACAAAAGCTTCGCTTACACTTTTCAAATGCTTATTATCGCGACTTCGACGCTTTTCTAAATTTTTCTTGCTTTTCTTCTTAGAAGAAAATTTTAACCCCTTGCAATTGCAACGGAATAAAGCTTAACAAATCCTAGCGGAATTATTAGCTCGCTGCGGACGGGACACAGCAACACTCTAATTATTATCAACCCTGTAAGTAGGTTAGAGTTAGCATTAAAATTCAAATTCCAAGAACGCTACTTCCGCCATGCAAACTCTTATTATCGTAAATTCTACGCTATCTGTAAATTTTCTTGCTCTTCTTTCTTAACAGAGAACCTTTCCTAGCCTCTAAGCTTTAGAAGACTAACCTTAATAAATTTTAACCCGGTGCAATTGTTAACCTTTCGCGGATGGGACACGATAACGCGTAACAAATTTACGTGCAATTGTTAAAACAGAAACGTTATCGTATAGAAGGATATCGATCGAAATTTGTTACTCGACGTAGCTTTCGCGGATGAGCGACGGTAGGAATTTTTGACGTTTACAGTTTTCGTAGAGGGAGCGGGCCGAAATGATTCAGAGAGCGTTACGAAAACGTTCACGGATAGCTGGCAAGATAAATAGCCACGTGAAATCGGTTACGGTGGCTCGGTTTCGAGCACGAAACACCGGAATTCCAGAAACGATAACTGCAACGCAAGGATAAACGTTTGCGTAACCTGTTTTTATTGTTTTTGCGCCAGCCCGAGGTTGCCTCTAAAACGATCGATAAAGTCTGCCTAACAGCTCGAATATACTCTACCGTCTTTTCCTCTATCCCTGCTGAAACCTTAGGTGTACTTAGGTTCACAAACTTATGTGCTAATATGTGTAAAAACGTGTCTCTATTTAAATAGACAACTTTCCAATTGACACGAATAGAGACCGCGGACTTTGTTGTATATTTGCACGTACGTAGTAGTTAATCCATCATGTTCAATATATGAAAAAATGTTCATAAAATAAAAGAGCGGTTAAACAATATTATACTCCAAATTGGAACACTTTTCAGGTTAACGATGTTCGAAAATAATTAAACAAAGTTACGCGCGAACCTTAAAGTGACAGTACGTGGTACTACACCTACCCCGGCAATAAGGACATTGGACTTTGTTGTACATTTTCACGTACTTACCAATGAATTTATCATATTGAACGTATAAAAAATATGTTCAGAAATAAACTCGACGTTGAACAACGTATTATGCTCGAACCTGGAACGATCTTTACGTTAACGACGTTCTAAAATAGTTAACGAAAGTTACTTAAAGCGTTAACCTTAAAGTGGCAATACGTGGTACGATTTACTCTAGCAGTATCGCGGTTGTTCCGTTTGCCGGGAGAATTAATAGGGAGGTAATGGGTGACTAGAGACGGTGCTTGCCTACCGGCGCAGCGGCGCGAGAACTTGGCAAACATTTATCATCGGCGTTTTTCTTAGCGACTTCTCGCCTGCAGCGAATTATTTGCCACGCCCGGCGAGGCTACTTCGCGAGCACTTTATTCGAAAGTCAAAGGAAACTTGCGCGGAACAATACCGGCGTGGAACAATGCCGTCAACCAGCCATGGATATCCCGTATTCTCGTCTGCCGACGCAGCTTCTCGCGCCAACCGCTTCAATTGCTTCGCGTAACGTCGTTCCTTGAAGGCTCGTCGTCGAGCGCGCGAATTTTTCGCGGCCTTAGAATACCCAGCGATTGACGCTTTCCATGATTTTACCAAAACCTTGGAGCGGGCGAATCTGGAGAAAAGTTTCCAACATACAAATTATGGTTCTACTTTCAAATTAACGCAGCCTATGATTTCTCTCGTAAGCTACAACTAAAATATTCGCCGTTACGTCGCGCGCGCAGAGCTGCGTATTTATTTTTCGCAAAGGTGAAACGAACACGAGGACGGGAGAAAGAATTACGGGAAATCCATCGTGGCAGAATCCGCGGTGAATATTTTCGCGTATAGGCTAGAAGAGCACCGGGGGAGCGTCGGGACGAGGATAAGTCGAGCGCGAGTGGAAAAGCAGAACGACAATGGCTGGAATATGGATGGCGAAGCACAGATTAGGGCCAACACAGACGACCATGCACAGTGACACATCCGGGTCTCGTGTGCTGGGTATAATCTAGCCGTGTTCCAACGACGGCAGCTGGTGGGGATACACGAGCCGAAATTATTCCATCCACCGGCGGCCTTGCCTCGGTGTCAGCCGTGGATCGGAACCGTGTACGTGACAGCCACGTCCCGAACCGCCAGCCAAATGGTCTGTAAAACCGTGACGTCACGCGCCCCTTTAAACAGCCTGCCAGTCGAAAATAGCAAACGAAAAAATTGCGGGTCTTCGTTATTCACCTGTTTTGCGGTCAACTTCAGAACTAAGGCTAAGTGCGTCGCTGATGCGTTCGCACGCGTTTTCCTTTGTTTTCAATTGAAAACGACGAAGACGGATAAAATAGGCTTCGGACGTCCATCTTCGTTGGTTACGATTAAAAATAAGGGAAACTTATAAACGCAACCGACGGCGCAATGATTACGCGCGTCTGGACTAAAGCTGCGTCTTCGTCGAAAAGAACAGCGAGGTATTTTTTCTTGCCTCTTGTTTCCGCTCAATGTTTGACTAAACTTACGTTTCCAATTAACAGTAACGTGTAGAAACATTTTGTCCACGCGTAGCAACGTTTGTTAGTAACAATAGAGACAGGAAGAAGTGCGGGAAAGTATTCGGTAACGAGCAGCGAATTTTTTAACAGACACGAAGCAGCATACGTTGTTGCGTATATTTAAATTCAATTATTTCGAAGACGGAGCCTAATACGCGATACTCTTATTCTTGATTTTCGTCTTACGTGTACTTCGAGCCATAGAATCTTTCTGATCCAACTACTACCGCGAAGTACGACGCACTCTGCATTTCGATCTACGTCTTGCCTTCTAGCGTTATCTTCCACTTACGTCCTCCTATGTAGCGTCACCTTCTACTTACGTCCTCCCATCTAGTGTCATCTTCTACTTACGTCCTCCTATCTACCGTCATCTTATAGTTAAGTCCTCCCATGTACCGTCATCTACTTACGTCCTCCCATCTAGCGTTATCTTTATTATTATTACCTCCTAATATGTGGTTACAGATATTAGGCATAACGAATATACAACGTTTACAACGTCTACGTGTTGTTACGTAAACCCACGTGCAAATTTCGTATGAAACGTTCTTTACTCACGATTCTTTATACCGTTACTTTGCTATTAAATAAACGAATTCAAGTGGCAGTTATAGGAACAGTGACAAGGACGTGGGTCATTTACCCTATATGAAATTGTTCGCGTCCTCTTTCAAAATAGGAAAAGAAACGCTGATTGTGAGTTACGGCAATTAGTTGGTCCCCTAAATCCGCGTGGTGGTGTCGGCCCATTAAGGGGAAAACTAGAGGGATCGATCGGGATAGACGAGACGAGTGATTCATTCGGTAAGTACATGAACGTACGGAATGATGCGCGCGTTGTCCGTGAATGCACACGCGAAAATCATTATAGCGAGGGCGGGCTTTGTGCTCGAGCCGGGGAGAACGCATTCAAGCTGAATTCTATTTACAAACAGAGCCTCTGCCAGGATCGACCTTCCGCCTCTAAAACAGCCAACTTTATCATCGAATTTGCCAGGCTCTCGCTGCCAACCGCACCGTGCACTTGTCTATCGCCTCCACCCTTTTTCGAACCTCGCGCGTTTCTTAATTAACCCTTCTGCCCCGCTCCAATAAGCGTTATATTAAAATCTTTGCAATTAATACTAAAATAACGAATGTTCTTCATCGTAACTCAATAGTACAATACGCGTTTTTGAAGAATCCCTAAAAGAACCACAAACTTTATACGCGTTGTATAGTTTAAAAAGAAATTATTCGATGCCCATTTTTCGTTTCAGGTCAAATTTATGGTTAAAGGATCTACGTACGCTCTTCCTCAAGAAAGCTTCTCGATTTTAATTTCTTTCACCGTATAGTAGGGGTAACAAAAACATTCGGCTTACAATGGATTCCTTTCTATGTTCTTTCCAATACAAATAATTCGCGAACTTCGTTTTGTAATTATGTTGCTCATTTCAAAGGTGACGTAAGTCACATGAAAACAGGAAGGAAACCATCCTTCGTATTTTCACGATAGAAATCGATCGCAAATAGAGTAGATGTGTTCACTTAATTTTAGAACACGTGATGCGCTATTATTTAACGCTGGATTTACGGAAGTCGTCGCGTTGACAGATTTCAGATTTCAGACTTAAAGTTATAGGAACCATAAATATTATTAGATTACGCGTATAGTAGTTTATGTTAAATTTAATTAATGCGATGGTAGGAATACGTATTCTACGCGGCTCTCTCCTCAAGCTTCTAATTTCGAATACTTAGAATAGACAGATGGAACAGATGAACTAGAATATTCCGTGATTTTCTACGCAAAATATCGTACTTCAATCCGATGCGCTTTGCAAACATCTCGCGTGTCTATTTCTTTGGCGCAGATAAGTATACTTTAATCGTCGGTAGTTATAGCGTTAATAGTCTTGCGTAGTAATACCGGCTAATACTATCCCCAGTAGCCGCCCGTCTTTTTAGAATCGTCGAGAGCGTTTCTTTCGGTGTTTCGGTCGGCAAAACGAAACGCGACGCAAGGTAGCAAGGTGAACGGGACAAGAGAGGAAATGGAGAGTGGTGTTTCGGGGTGGCAGATGCGAGATACCGGAATGTAGAACCTACTAAATTACTTTCATCTCGAGAGCTCGTGTTTTTCTTCCGTGCATTCGCGTCTTGTTACGCTCGCGCGCCTCTGATTCAACCTGCTGCTCGTTTGCCAAATCGATTAACTACGGGATACGAGAAGCAGGGAAACGCGATCGACGAAATATGCAGCCACTTGTGTATTTCTTTGTAACTATTAACACTTAGCTAACCACGCGCGCCACGCCTCACCTTACGCTGTTCACCGTGCATTTTTCTTCATTACTCGAAAAGCACAAAGAACGCAGAAAAATAATTTTAACGACGAAATTATATTTGGTAGCAACAATTTGGTACCGCACGTAGCGTACAAAGAAATATGAAATTAAAGATAAATTATATAATTTAAACATAAAATTAAAAATGAGTAACGTATTTTAGTATTTCTTTAAAGTGTGGTAACGTTCGAAACAGGTAATTTTATGTAGTGGTACATTACAGTACTGACAAATAAATCGCGTATATCCATTTTGTTTGTCAGCGGAGCATACTCCGCATCTTCAATCATGCAGCGATTTACTTCACAGCGGGGAGATCTCCCTATTCGGTTGGCTAAGTGTTAAATAAATAAGCTTGATATTTCATACACATCATTAAGGGCCCATAGTTCACTATCCTACAGAAGCTCGTGAAAATCGAAGTCGACCAGTTGAGAGCATTCCCGTATAAGATTAAAGTCGAAATTACATTTTACCCTCGGTAATATTTTTCTCGAACCTGGGATACAAATCGTAGAACAAGTGCGACTCGTTATCGTAGGCCAAGAGGTTAAAGTTGAGGCAATTGGGACGTCTACCCTAAGCGTGGCTCTCAAAAGCGACCACGTTCAGTTAAGTCGCCGCCTTTGTCGCGGTTTTCGCGCCTCCGAACCGCATCTCGCAAAATTTCGTCGACGGTCGCGGTCGTCTTTCGAATGCTTCCAATACTTTGGAGTTCAGAGGATCGAATAGCTTCGCCCTTCTTTTCCTTTAGGGAGAGTTAAGGTTTCGGGGCGGCGGCTGGGGAGAAGGCGAAAGTTACGTTGGGTTCACGACGAGAAATTCATCAAGGCGTAAGAAAGGAAAAACTTATCTTCCGCCTTACTTTTTAAGTTAACGAGCAAACGGGGGGATTAAACGCCGCCGCGTTTCTCTCACTAATTCTCCGCTTTGGCTTCCCTTGGCCGCCTCCTATAAAATAAGCCGCGATAAAATTTATCTGGCAAAGTTACCAACGCAGCAGCGCCGAGGAGAAAACGTCAGATCAGCTCGCGAGTCGCGCAAACGTTCCTCGCTTTTATTTGTCCTACCCCGCGGAAGCTCTGCGCTTATTTGCCATCCGCATCGATTTCAATTTTGTACGTCTCGAACAGAGACTTAAATCCTCCCCCTGTTAAATTTCACCGGTTGCAGACGAAATATTCCTTTCCTCGTCGAAAGAATTTCTAAGGTTGGCAATTGGGAGATTTGGACATTTCAAGCGTTGGGAATTACGAGCTTCGGGAATTCAGAACAATGCGGATTCCAAGATTTGGGAATTCGAAGCAATGAGAATATTTTACGCTTTGAGAATTTAAAACATTGCGGATTTCAAGCTTTGAGAATTCTATGCTTTGAGAAATCGAAGCGTTGGGAATTCTAAGCTTTGGGAATTCAAAGTATTGGGAATTCTACGCTTTGACAATTCAAAGCATTGGCAATTTTACGCTTTGACAATTCAAAGCATTGACAATTCTACGCTTTGAGAATTAAAAGCACTGGAAATTCTAACCTTTGACAATTCAAAGCATTGACAATTCTACGCTTTGAGAATTAAAAGCATTGGGAATTCTAAGCTTTGGGAATTGAAAGCATTGACAATTCTACGCTTCGCGAATTCAAAGCATTGGGAATTCTACGTATTGAGAATTCAAAGCACTGAGAATTCAACGCTTAGAAAATTCGAAAGCCTTGTGAATTCGAAGGATTGAAAATTATAGCGCTGCAAACGGTGGAAAGCATCGTGAGGGATTAGAAAACGTGGCGGAGGAACTATCGCGTAACGACCGCGCGTACACAAAGAGATGGACTGGAAGCGATGGAAAGAAGAGAGGCGGCGGGGAGGACATTGATTCGAATGTTGGCCCGCAGAATGGAGCGGAGGGTGTCAAGGAGCTGGGAGAGTTTTGGAGAGCGGAATCGGGTGGAGCAGCGTGTGTCGCGCGTCTCGTCGCGTTGACGAGTCACCGTGAAAAGAGAGCGAGAGCGAGAAAGAGAGAGAGAGAGAGAGAGAGAGAGAGAGAGAGAGAGAGAGAGAGAGAGAGAGAGAGAGAGAGAGAGAGAGAGAGAGAGAGAGAGAGAGAGAGAGAGAGAGAGAGAGAGACGCGGCAGGAGACCTCGGGGAAATCCTAATATTTTAACCACTGGCGAGGAATGAAAGGAGCCGGGTGAGCATGAAAAGGGAAAAAGGGGTGCGCGAATCATCCTTGCGTACCCTTAAACCCTACTGGATGGGGTGGAACCTGCAAGGTGGATGGGACTGTATACCCGTTGCGGTACCCCGAGGGAAGTACTTGCAATTAACGCGGTAAGAATCCGCTCTTGCAAGGGTAGTACACACCCTTCTTAGCCACCCTTCGGTCCCTTCGCCCCCGATCGTTTGCGAATACAGTGAAACCTCCGTATCCGCGGGGGTTCGCTTCCAAGCCTTTTCGCGGATACCCCGAACCGCGGATAACGGCCAACCCTACCACCACCAATTCCTCTATTCTATCCTCCACGCGGTGACTCACCAGCGTATTTTGCCGATGCAGGGTGGACGCGAAATCGTGACGCGGCTAGAGATGGGATTTCAATCGACGCGAATAGATTCGTATCTGTAACCTGGCGAAAAATTCGAATGCGATTCGAAACCTTAAAACTCTTAAAACTCTTGAAAGTCTTGATCGTCTTGGAAGTCTCGGAAGTCTTGAAAGTCTTTATATTTTTTGAATGTCAATAATATTGTTTAACACTAGGTTTACGGACGTTACGTGTATACATCGGCGGGCTTCCGGGAAAATACGTATACTGCGTGTAAATATTCGAACGTAGAAGCGCGAGGATGAAGAGAATCACGTAGAAGACATACTCGTACCATCGTATTAATTAAAATAAAGTTAACATAAAGTATTGAGTCTCTATACGTTTCGATATGAAATCTGAACGGCGTCAACGTGACGCGTTCCCTAAACCCAGTGTTAAAATAGGCAAAATACTTACGAGTTGACGAATAGAAAGTCATTGAAACAGTCAAGACTACCAAGAGTACAAAGACTATCGAGACTTTCAAGACTTCCAAGACTGTAAAGACTAATTGACTTTGTAATTGAAAATATACAGCAAAGTTCACGGTCCTTCATACTGTCACTTGAAAACTTGTCATTTAACCGGAAACACGTTTTCCGTATATTAACACGTCAGTTTGTGTAACAGATAGAAGATGTATATTAAACGTCGCGACATTACTGAATTACAACACGTCTCATACTTTACAATTATATTGGTCACGTTTCAATGTTCAACCGCTCATTTACCTCCCTATATTTCGTTACAAATATTAAGCTTAAACGAATATACAATGTTCATGCGTTGTTACGTAAACCCACGTCCAAATTTGTTACGAAAATTCGTTTACCTACGCGACCTTATACAATTACTTTCCTACTCAATAAACGAATTCAAGTGACAAGTATAGGAACAGTAATTTACCCTATCGTAGGACATTTCGAGCGAATCGGGGCGTGCTCTCAGTCGGATGGTAAAAGTTCGCGTAACTTGGAAAACATTCTGTAAGCCGTGTTCGCGAAAGCTTCGGATACGGAGGTTACACTGTAGCTTTCTGATTTGTGCGGTAGGTTTCGCGTAGCTGCTCCTTGTCCATCTTCGTCCAAGCGTCCCCTAGGAGCTCTCGCGTAGGGGACGCCAGAATGCCTGAGCTCGGTTATTTGTCAGGGATACGAGTAGTAATCGCGCGCACGCGTGCTCCGGCCTGCTGAAAATCTGCCCGCCCGCTGCCTCTTCTCGCGCGTAGTACATTTGCCACGTCGCCTGGTCGCCGCACACGCGGCTTCCTCCTTTTTAACCGCCCTCTCGAGCGCGTTCCACCCTTTCCTCCGTTTGCGGACCCACGCGTCGCTCCGCGCAACAGATTGTAATTATACTCGAGTTGCGTCGACCTTACCCCGCTGCACGCTCGCTAGAACGCCTATAGTAGAATAGTAGAACGCGGAACGCGGCGGAAGAGGATAACGCACACGAGGCACACAGGTTAAACGAGCCACGTACTCACTGTCACCGTTCCCATAACTGCCACTTCATTCTTATATTTAACACTTTGGTTCACGGAACTCGTCACGTTGACGCCGTTCAGATTTCGTACCTAAACGTATGGAGACCATAAATATCATTTGTCGGTACTTTACGTTAACTTATTACGTAATGCGATGGTACGAATATGTATTCTACGTGATTCTCTTCATCCTCACGCTTCTACTTTCAAATAATTATATGTTGTGTACGTGTTACTTCCGGAAGCCTGTCGACGTATGCACGTAATGTCCATAAACCTAGTATTAAATAAACGAATTCGAGTGGCACTTATAGAAACAACGACAGCACGCGAATCCTAAGTCAATAATTATCCTATACTAGTCAGTAATTACCCTATCTTGTATCTGTTACACAAACTGACCTGTAAATGCATGTAAAACGTGTTTCTATTTAACCGAAAAGTTTTCAAGTAACAGTACGAAGGGCCGTGAACTTTGTTGCACATATCTTCAATTACGTAGGAATGTATTTATTACATTGATCTTATGAAAAAGATGTTCATAAATAAACGAGCGGTTACACAATATTGTGCTCTAAACTGGAACGATCTTTATTTAAACGACGTTCTAAAATAGTTAAACAAAGTTACTGGCGAAACTTAAAGTGGCATTAGGTGGTACATTTACCCTAGCTGTGCACGCGTCGGTCACTTTCGTTTTCTACTTAGCAGCAGCAACCGCAGCCTCGGCGATCGTGGATCGATTTCGGCTAGAGAGTAGAGAGAGAGGTTGTTTGGTCCGCCTGGTTACGTAACCGGCTGACCGAGGCGATTGATTTTCCCTTTGACGACAACGCGTTACCGTGCGTCACGCGATTAACAGCTTCGCGAGCAAAACGCCCGCCTTAATCCGCTGCTTCGTGCTTTACGCGTTCACGAAGGTCGCAGCAAAAAAAACGTCCGCTAAAAATCATTAACCTTAAGGAAACTCTGAAGCCTTTGCACCCGGCTAGCGTTCCGTAACGTTTTAAGGGCTTTACGTGTTTTCGCCCAGTCGATCTTCGTCCCTTTCGAAACGATGCGAATCAGAGGCAACACATTCCCCTTTCGCGAGGTAAAATAGTTTAAACACTTGCGCTGGCAATTAGTTGGCGAGTACCTATGATAAAGTTGTGGCGGCTCTCCTGCATACACTACTAGAGGGACATACGAAATAGGACTTTCTCGAAAGCACTCGCTCGTCCATTTATATACCGCCTTTAACACTATTCATATCACGCCCGGTCAATTAAAATATTTGGTTTAAGATTCTACATTCATTGTTATCCCTTTCGTCTATTTAACTTTATGACGATTCTTTTATTGTTTGATTGATCAGTTTCACACATTTTGTATTCCTTTTTCCTTTTAATTAGAATGATCTATTGAACAAATACGTGTAAAACGCCGGTACGAATAGTGTTAACCTTCCTTCCAATATCCCAACGTCTTAGACTCATGTTCTAGGTTTTTTGCAAATTTCATCCTAGATTAACTCCACGTAGATAGCAATTTGTGGAAATTATTTCTATAATATGTTCACGCCGATCTTTAAAGTTTAATGCGCGTAAAGCCGTAGTCGCGACAATTCTTAATTCACTGCATATTTATTAATTTGCCATATTTCACAGTTTTTTAGTAGATCTAGTAGCTACCAATCGACGTGCATAATACGTTATTCCAGCGCAAGTTGTGTTAAATTCTCGAAGAAGCTAGAAAATCGCTGGAATGCAAAGAGTTTTAACGATGCTCCCAAGACGCGAAGGAATTATATCAAAGATCGGGAGACGTTAAAAGGAGGTCCAAAACATTTTACGCGTATCTCTTAGGTGCACCGCAAATTTCACAAGGTCAACGAGACAAATTCTAGTGGAACGCGGCAACTGTTTAGCGAGGAAAGTACAAGACGCGTGATTAGAAAAATAGAAGAAGAGCTCGGTTTAGGGCTGCTGTGGTCGATTAGGCGGGCGAAGCTGGTGGCTTGCGAGGCCTGAGGATTTTTACGGAATCAGCCGATTCATTAATCACCCGGATGTCGGTAAAATGGCGTGACGCCGCGAAAGCAACGACCGAGCACGGGGGAGAGAATGGAAGATTTCTCTGACGTATCCCGGAAATGCGGCTTAGTCACCGGGGTGTCCATTGTGCTTCGCTGAGTGCACATTCGTGTAAAATCCGCGAGGAACGGCCGAATACGCGTAGCCGGATATCTCGCTATTATAGGGGGTTGAATTTGGTAAGAGAAATTCGCGTTAGGGGCCTCGTTTTTCTTTCTCTCGGGCTGCGTTCTAATTGCGTGTCGTACAGCAGCAACGAAGAGACCAACCGATCAACACCGACACAATCGTACCGAATATCGGCGGTTCTTTCGTTTCAACCAGTTCGGTAAACAAATGTGACGTTATTGCGTAATCCCCGGAAATATTATCGATGTTTTATTTAAATACACCCGTCTTATCCCTTGGAAATCATTCGTATATACTTTTCGTCGCGTTCATCCATGGCTTTCGTAACGAAGGGTTAATTCTCGTTTAACCCATTCACTGCCAACTACGAGATATCTCGTGGTAAACGTCTGTACCAAGACTGCCGACTATGAGATATCTCGTAGTTTTTTTCTACAAGTTTAGAATGATTGCAATAAGTTTATAGCCGTTTGAGTTAGGAATTATTACGATTATTATTTTCAAATTACTATAAATGCCATTTCGCACGATAACGGATGTGTTCCGCCGACGCTTACGCGTCGCTGTGATCCGTTATCGTTTGCGAGGAACTCGTAACGCACGGTTGCCGGTAACAATTCGTTGCTTAATTACCGAGATTTCGCAAACTTCCGCGTTACGTGCCGTACCGTATTAGCCGCGTCTACTTTGGTACGCAGTACCGCGGCCCGTGGGAGTAGACCCTTGGACCGTTGGTGATTTACCACGCTCCGGGGTCCGCGACTACCGAATACACATTTAATAGAGATCGCGTTTACAGCCGCGTAAATCAAGCGACGCTTCAAACATCGAGCGGCGCGTATGCAAACCGCGCTCTCAAATGTCACGGTCGCAGTATTAAACGTCGTTGTATTTCATTCGACCGCACGCGGCCGCGTTAACTTCTGCCATTTCGCGTAGCCGCTACCGAGCCACTCCATTCTCGTCCCCTTCGCGAATTTTACACCAATTTCATTCCCTCCCTTCCTTTTCGTTCCAATTTGCAACGCTCGTTCTTTTTTCGAGGGGGGAGGGGTTTCACAGCGATGTTTGCTAAAAGCTCGGCAACTTTTTCGGCGATAGGGGAAGCTGTTGGGTTGTTGCATACCATATGGACGATTTCGCGTAGCTTAACCCTTTCGCTTCTACTAGGAAAACGATGCTAATGGCGTTACGTATTTTTCCCTAGCAGCGGGGAATAATATGGGGTGTTTTATAGGTACACTTTGTAAAAGGATCTTTACGCGAATTCATATGCTCGTAAACACGAGTAAGCAAGTAGAAGCTAAATGCTGACCAGTTTCATCCCCTACATAACATACATTGCAATCGTGACATTGATATTTTGTGCATTTCTGCACGTTACGCGCATCGTGTGCCGTTTTGCATACTTAAATTTCGCATAAATGGATCAACAACTGCAGTCTACTTGTAGCGAACCAATTTCTTCTAAAACTTACATTGAAATATATTAAAAATGTATTTTAATATAAGCGACTACATTAAAATGTATTAAATATATATGTTAATAGAAGTAGCTATATTAAAATGTACTAAGAATATATTTTAATACAAGCAACTATATTAAAATGTATTAAACATATATTTTAATACAAGTAGCTATATTAAAATGTATTAAAAATATATGTTAATGTAAGTGACTATATTAAAATGTATTAAGAATATATTTTAATACAAGTGGCTATATTAAAATGTATTCAAAATACATTTTAATGCAAGTGACTATATTAAAATGTATTAAGAATATATTTTAATACAAGTAGCTATATTAAAATGTATTAAAAATATATTTTAATGTAAGTGACTATATTAAAATGTATTAAGAATATATTTTAATACAAGTAGCTATATTAAAATGTATTCAAAATATATTTTAATGCAAGTGACTATATTAAAATGTATTAAGAATATATTTTAATATAAGTGACTATATTAAAATGTATTAAGAATATATTTTAATATTAGTAACTATATTAAGAATATATTAATAATATATTTTAACATAAGTGACTATATTAAAATGTACTAAGAATATATTTTAATGTAAGTAACTACATTAAAATGTATTACGAATATATCTTCATACAAGTAACCATATTAAGAGTATACTAAGAATATATTAATAATACATTTTAATCTATAATATATGTACTATATATTAAATATTATATACGCATTAATATATTTACTACGTATATAATACTTTAACGTAAACAAATATATTATTCCAGCTTCAATCTAATTTCCGCCCGACTAGTTTCGAATGCATTTTAACAAACCTACGAAACTTGAAACATTGACAATTTGTCCACAGGACTACGAATCTTCCGAAATCATCGTTTCACGTGCAACAACTTAACTGCAACGCCCAGCAATAATAATTAACGCGCGAGCTTAATAATAAAATGGGAGCGAGCTAAAAAAAAGAGCCGAGGTAAAACGTTTCGACAAATTATCGCAGCCTCGCAGGGGCGTACATTTTCCTTTCACTTTGATAAAGAATCTTCGGAAGGCGGAAGCAGGGACGCGGTTTGGGGAGTCGACCTTTGAAGAAGCATCGTTTGCTCGGCAAGAAAGAGATATTAGGAAAAATGTAAAGCAACGTGTTGACAGTTTGAGGAACGCGCGAGAGGAGAGACTGGGGGAGAAATGGATGGACAAGCAAAAAACCGATGAGAACGGAGCGTCAAAGAGTTTGAAGGAAACGAAGGCAAAGGTGGAGGGATGGAAAAAAAAGGGGGGGGGGGAAGAGAAGGCTGCCAGAGGATAGGAAGAGGGGTGTTTCAAGTGTCTGCTGCTGTTCTGGCCTGTGTTAACACTTTACGCCTCCCTTTTACGTATTACCATCCCCACTTAAAAACTTTCGCATGAACTTGAACGGGGGTTCGCACTCGTAAAATGCAACCGCAAACTTTTACGCGATCCGTTCAAATGAAAAAAGTTCGAAACCCGTGGAAAATCTCTACCGCCAACCCGGCGAATGTTCATTGGCCGCGAATCATACTGCAAATCGCGTCAACGCACCTCGATCTACGGCAATTTCGCGTCGACGTTAGTAGCTCAGCTACTTGTTCACGCGAGACGATTCTTTTAAACGATTCGGTCATTTTATCGAACCGATAGCGATCCATTCGAATCTACGAATCGACAACGCTACGGATTCTCGAAGCACGGAATTTCCAATGCACTGAACCGTAGCGATTTCAAATACTTTGAACGATCAAAGTTTAAAATAGTTCGAACCATCGAAGCTTGAAATACTTTGAATTTTCAGAGCTTCAAATTCGCAAAGCGTCGAATTCCCAACGTTGTGTGCGTTTCCAAAGCTTCAATTTCTCAATGCTCGGAACTTTCAAAGCTTAGAACTCCCAATGCTTAGACCTTCCAAATCTTCCTCTAACAATAGAACATCGTGGCCGCTCACCTTGTTCATCAGCTAGGGTAGATACCACGTTCTCCCACTTTAATGTTCGCGCTTTAAGTGACTTTGTTTAACTGTTTTAGAACGTCGTTAACATAGAGATCGTTTCACTCTTGGAGCATAATATTGTTCAACATCGAGTTTATTTGTGAACAATTTTTTTATATGTTCAATATAATAAATTCATTATTAATTAATCGAAGATATACAACAAAGTCGTACTGTCACTTGAAAACTTCTCATTTAAATAGAAACACGTTTTACATAGGGTAAATGATCCACGTACTGTCACCGTTTCTATAACTACCACCTGAATTCGTTTCATTGAATATCAAAGTAACGTATAAAGAATCGCAAGTGAACAAATTAAACGCCTACTGTTAAGGATGAAAATTAATTTAGTATTACAACGATTGAAGGCTAATAAATAAAATTTCCCTAGGAATATTCGAATGATTTGTTCGTGACGCGATATAAAAATACAGACGAGGTACAGCATATATTAACACGTCAATTTGTGTAACAGATATAAGATATACAGTAAAAGTATCGTTTTACCGAATTATTTATTTATTTATTATTAACGGGCAAAAGCCCAATAAGTACAAGAGAAATTATGTTACTCGTTCCATACTTTATACTTATATTAGTCACGCTTCAATGTTCAACAGCACATTTATCTCCCAATATTTATCTTTAAATATTAAGTATACACGAATATAAAATGTCTATACGTTGTTACGTAAACCGAAGTCCAAATTTGGTATGAAAATTTGTTTACTTGTGATTCTTTGTACGTTGCTTTGCTATTAAATAAACGAATTAAAGCGGCAGTTATAGGAATAGTGACAGTACGTAGCTCATTTATCCCACTAGCAATAGCTAGTATATACCACTACTGCTACTTACGATTTGATTCTTCGTTCGTCGAGCCACGATTACTGCACGCATCGGCTGTTGCGCGAATACTGGCTCCCCCAGTCTGAATCAGATATAAAAGGTCTCTCTCAAGGTGTCGAACGAGCGGCGTTATTTTGTAAACATCGAGAATATTTCGTTCGGAGCGTAACAGAAATTGCGACGCCAGATATCTCTTCCTATAACTGCCACTTTAATTCGTTTATTTAACAGCTAGGTTTATTTAACACTAGGTTTACGGTAGTCAACACTAGCTAGATTTATTTAACACTAGGCGTCACGTTGACGCCGTTCAGATTTCATATCTAAACGTCTAGAGAACCATAAATATTATTTGTCAGTACTTTATGTTAACTTTAATGAATGCAATGGTATGAATATATATTATACGTGATTCTCTTCATCCTCACGCTTCTACGTTCGAATATTTACATGCAGTGTACGTATTTTTCCGAAAGCCTGTCATCGTATACACGTAACGTGCGTAAACCTAGTGTCATAGCTTAATATTTAATAAGTACATCCACCCTGTTGTAGCACCTCGAAACAGAAAACTGCGAGGCGAGACACCTCTCTCGTTCGTGGCACTGAACGACCTAATACCGAAAGGGTTAATCGTAACATCGACACGGATGCGGTTGATCGGAACGCGACGATGCGAGAAGCTGAGCCGAGACGAGACGAGACGAGACGAGACGAGACGAGACGAGACGAGACGCCTTGTCGCGATCGAGGCAGGAACGCGGCGGTCATTAAATCTGCAGGGTTTAAAGGTCAATGCTCCCTGTGCACACTGAACGCGCCCCTATGCTCTACACACGAATCAGGTATGTATATCCGTTGCTAGCTGTTAGCTGCTGGGCCGCTGTCCGACTGCCGTTTGTGTTTACATTATTCCGGGGGAGGTTGGCTCATTGAAACCGCTGTCCGCGGTATTCTATTGCTATCTACGCGATGCCGATACACACGTTCGCTCGCTTCATCGACGCGACAGCGCTCTCGATTACTCCCGTCAATCTTCGCTGCAGCCTTTCACCACTCCCGACTCCAACGTTTTTTTCTTTAACCTCTTCGACGCTGATAAAGATGACTGTAGTCGTCCACCGTTTATCCTTTGACCGCGAAAGCCGCGCGTATATCGCAACGTGAATTAATTTCCCAATTTACACGATTAGGTTAAATTACACAATTAATTACACGATTAGGTTAACAGCAACGAAACGTTTTATTCTCTTGCGCTTCCCCTGACAGCTTCACGCGTTCTCTTTATGTTTCCCGAACGCTTCGGCCAAACAATTGCGAACCAACGAAAGTTACCCGTGGTCCGATCGACAGGAAAAGGTAGCGCGAAACACTTTCGTAGAAAGCAAAGCCGTAACACTGTTCGAGTTGCCCGCGACCAAAGTAAGCTTCCACCGGGAAACGAGCGGCTTTTCCTCGCGTCCATCGCGAGACGTCTCATTTTTATTCACTCTGCGCGACTTTTGGAGAACTGGGAGGAGAGGAAAGAAACCGTTTCCTAATAAAATTTCGCCGATTTTTCTCGCGCGTCCCAATACCGGAGAAGCGCAACGTGTTGCAGCAAAGCGAAAGAGGAGAGAAAGAGGGAAAGGCTGGAACGCGATGCACTCGACTGCACGGAGCGCGATGCGAGTTGCACACGGCGGGACGAGTAAACAAAGTTGGAAGTTGGCACTTGGCCTGAGCCTATTCACCGCACCGCAGACGACACGCTCGCTTGCATCCCGCGATTTCCTCTCTCGCTCCGCGCGACTCACGGCCACGCCGGAAACCGAATGCGAGTCTGAAGCATCATGCGAGCCTCCTACTCGCACGCGCGTTGTTTGCCCGGCCAAATATACAGCCTCCCGTCTGCGCCAACTTAAATAACGCGATCGATCCTTTTTAACGATTCGCCGTCCGCGTTTGTCCCGCTGCGATCCGTTTAAGGGTGCTTTTTATCTTGACAACGAGGGCCAAGCTTGTAGCCGCTGCATCGACCAAACGCGAGTCGATGTTTCGTCGTTATTTCGCATTACTCGCCAGCCTGTGCAAAGGCCAAGGAACTCCGCCCGAATGTCGCGCGAATATTGCAAGCTTCCGCTTAACCTGTTAACCGAGTAATTTCTTAATCAGAATCCTCTTCATACACGGGACTATAAATTAACACGTTGTTGTCGGGATACGGATAAATCCGTTCTTTTTAGACTGGTGGTGGTGGTTTGCGGGGCACGTAAAAATCCGTTTCTCATTGTCTGCTGGTGGAAGTCGGTTCCCGTATTTATACGAGTTTTTTAACGACGGATTATGTTACCATCGTCTTTGTGACAATTCGAAAACACACATACTTGTTATATTGACATACTACTTTTCTTATTTATTGCGATAACCCTATATTTAATTGTCAGAGAGCCTCCTAAATTATCCTATCGATGTCCGTAAATCCAGCGTTAAATGAGATAAATTCCTGTACTTTTGGCAAGGTTTTAAAAGCGACGCGTTCCACATTACGAACATTTAGCTTACGTAGATACGTGGCAACGTCGACGGAGAAAACTCCTTCGATCGTTGTTTTCTCCCTTCCTCGAGGGACTCGCGAGAGATCAAAGGCAGCGTCGCTAATTTACGTACAATTAACCGAAGCTTCCGTGTACTTTGCATTCCTGCGCTGCACGTCGACAAATTTCCTATTCCGTTTCAACAGCCGCCGTTAATTGTCCGCCGGTTTCATCGTCGATTCTGTCCGCGCCGAAGAACTTTATAACGGGCTGCGAGCAGCTTCCAAACAGATTTTTGCATCGCTTCGCAGGAGATAAAAAGAGGTTTTATTGAATTTACGTAACCCGAGAATTCGCTCTCGACTCTATTAAAGAGCTCCGGGCAAAAATCGGTTAGCTTCGCCTTTCGCCAGGGATGACTTTTCAATTCACTTTCGGACGCCCACCGTAATTCTCATATTAAGTCGCCACGCGTGAAACGACCAATTTTATGTTTTCCACTCGCCGATTAATTAAAGCGAGGGCAAGAGACGCTTGAAAAGATAGTACAAAGGATATTTATTTTATACGAATACAAAACGCAAAGCTTCCCGAATGCAGCCAGCACCACTAGCAAATTGTAGATCGTTTCGAAATAAAATTGCAAATTCGAGTGCCTTTCATGGACTAAATTGAGTCGTATTTCAACGAAAGCTCATTAACTCAGTGATCTTAAACAGTTTCGCTGCACTCGTCTTAAACGGTTTGCACGAGCAACTGCTCGTTCGCGTCGAAAGACTTTACACGGAAGGTACAACCGTTGAAAGGGAACCTTACAAACGTTTAAAGGAGGCGACTGACAATAAGGAACCAACAATTTGCAAGATTTTTTATTAATCCTGGTACTTGTATGCAATTTAGTAGCACGCTATTTAATTGATCAATGCCTAGGAGACTTTAAGCTGCATAAAATCAGTCACTTCATATACAGCAACTCAATTATTAAGTTTTAGCATAATGTAGCTGAAGCTAAGGAGCTTTTAAGTGCTTTTAAGTGAATTATATAATAACCTTCGAAAAAGGTAAAACGTTAAACCTTCGCCAAAAGATAACGTCTAAAATGGAAAAACCGATGACGTACTTGATTTCATCAAAGATTCAAAGATCATTGATCCAATAACGCTAATGATTAATCATGGCTGTTACTAATAACCAAAGCGTTGATGCGACGTTAACGTATACTTAAGAACAAAATTTGTAGCTTCTAATATAATACAGGTGGGCCTGCTACAACGCGGTTTCGCTAGAACACGGTTGGAAAAATGCGGAACGTTTCCAACAACGCGATACTTTTACAACGCGGTTTACAGTGCCACAATTCTACGGTGTATTATCAAGGAACATATCTACGACGTTGTAGGAGGCCCACCTGTATTATCTAATGTGATATAATACATCGTTAACGTATACTCGAAAACAAAATCTGTAGCTTCTGATACAATATAAACGCATCGTAACGCAACACCGTATTATCTACGACCGACTTCGATCCACTTTCGCACCGGTAAAATTCTCAGCGCCCAATTTTCAAACTGCTTCGTTAAAAACTTTATCACCGCACCGG
Source organism: Eucera pruinosa (assembly GCA_028830335.1). Lineage (NCBI taxonomy): Eukaryota > Metazoa > Arthropoda > Insecta > Hymenoptera > Apidae > Eucera > Eucera pruinosa. The sequence continues at coordinate 29,986,019 of JAMYCR010000003.1, forward strand.
TTCGAACGCAACCGCTAGACGTTTCCATTCGCGCGGCTTTAACCCGGCCCCTTTATCGCACACAGCCTTCGAAACTCCTTCGTCGACTTGTGACGCGATTTACGCGATAGACTCGGCGTAAACGTAAATCCGTTTTTTTTACGGCGGGGCATAAAAGTAGAAAAAGTGGACGACGGTTGGACGCGGGGCAAATTTAGCGTGCAATCGATAAAAATAGGAAGTACGAAGTTCGCTATGAGAAGGGGGGAGGTAGAAGATTTGAAAATATCGGAGCAGGAGGATGAAAGAAAGAAAGAAAGGAAGGGAGGAATGGAGGAGAAGATAGGAAGGTTGTCAGTCGGTCAGAAGTAGCTCGTAAGAAGCCATCCCCGGGGAGCTTTCCGGTGTCAGACGCTTCCTGTGTTCCTATCTGCCTCTATATACCTATCGATCCTCGGCCTGCACCCTCCTCTTTGTGCCATCCGACTGTCGTCCCTCTCTTTCCGCCTCCCTTTCCTCCTCCTCCTCCTCCTCCTCCTCCTCCTCCTCCTCCTCCTCCTCCCACTAGCCGCGATCTATATTGCATTCGTACCCCTCTACGCTCCGCACGAGGTGTCCTCGCTTCCTACCTCGCGCCGTAACGCTCTCGCAGGGTAATTTTCCTTGCATATTTATACGCACGTCTCATCGAGAAAAGTGCCTCCGTTAAATGCTTCTTCTATTCTTTTCCCTCTTCCCTTTGCTGCTCCCTCCTCCCCGTAGCTTTCCGCCGTGCTCGCGTCGAGTTAACCGCGTTTAACCCCTTTCGCTGCGAGATATATACAGGCCGACGAAAATTGCGCGATCGTTTCGCTAAGTACGTTCGCTTCTCTGCGGGGTAGATCGGTGGTAACGGTAGCGACGGGATTCGAGAGATGGAAATATGAAACTGTGCTCTGGACGATTGTTAATTGCTGGAGCGATTGTCGGATTCAACTTTCGGTGGATGATAATTTTTTGGCAACGTGGATTTACTTAAATCGCTTGCGTTGCAATCGCGTACTTTTTACTTTGCTATTAACCGTTTGCACTACTATAACGCGTCACACTCGTTCCATCAATTACGGCGCAGATCCGATAAAAGTGGTTACCATTGACGGTGAAATTTAACTTGAATTCCAATTTCAGCTTTGCGTTGTAACGATGAATATTATTAAACAAAAGCCAGCCACGATATGCGACTAAAATTTGTCCGTAACGCGATACGAAAGAAGCGATTAGCCAATCCTAGCATACGTGAGTAGTAAAATAATCGTAGCGCAATGGGTTAAATAAAAGGAATTAAAGTGGCGGTTATAGGAACAGTGACAGTACCTGGGTCATTTACCCTGTACTGCAATACTCGATGATTGGTCTCGATCGACGTACGCAGGAAGGTACTTTTAACGCGGCGCGCGAAATTAAAGTACGTTACGGTTCGAGAAGCGTTTCATAACGCGAGAAGTTTTATTCGCAGCGACAAGTATATTTGCCCGGTAAAGCGATTTCCATCGAGTGGATGGCGGAGTAAATTAGAAGCGCGAGAAATCGAACTCGTAGCGCGCTTTTCTCCGCGAGAAACGGAATAAATCCGATTACTGTATATATTGTAAAAAAGAACTCGTAAGAGGGGATCTCTCTCGTTCGCGAAAAGAAACGATTCGGGACGGAATCCGAGCGCGACAATTACAAAGCGATCGCCACTCGCGTAAACGTAACGCAGATTCCAATTTTAGCATGTAAATTTCGCAGCGAAGCGAACGCTGTTCTGCGGGCCAGCGTCGTCCATTAAGATCGAAGTAAACTCCAAAGTTACATCGGCTCCGATGAATAATTCACCATGGAATCAGACAGGTTAAGTCAGACACGGTTTGCCAGCTTGGATGCTGATTAATCATTTAACCGATTAATTATGGAGGAGGTCCAACGAGTGTCGTCGTTTTCGGCCCTTAGGCCACTCAAATATTCAGACGGCGCGTATCTTCTCTGCGCGTTCTGATCGCTGTCTAACAAATTTTCCACGCGTCCCACTTCGAATTGGACAGATGTAACTGCTAATAGACACTGTAACCGCATCAACTTTTTCACCAACAATATCAGTAGCTTTAAATCTCAACTTTACCTACTTCTTCTTCATTTAATGTATATCAAACATTTTTTCTTGTTTTTTTTCCCTTTTTATGTTCTACGTATGCGACTTTGTCTGTGTCCATGCTATTGTACATATTGTTTTTCTTTATTTAATAAATAAATAAATAAATAAATATTTACCACGTCCTGCCGCTTTAAGGTTCGCGCGTAATTTTCGTTAACTATTCTAGAACGTCGTTAACGTAAAGATCGTTCCAGTTTGGAGCGTAATATTGTTCGATATCGAGTTCATTTACGAACATCTTTTTTACGTGTTCGATATAATAATTTAATTAAATCGATAAACGGGAAAACCTATTAGTACACGATGTGCGGTCTTTACGATAAGCTTCGAATTTGATTTCGACAAACAAGAATGGGAACACCGAAACGATCAATAGTTGTACAATAATTATTATTCACCATGGACGTAATCCTAGATATTGGATCTGAATTTAGAAAACCAGACGTATAATTTGCGAGAAGAAACGTACGAGCAAACGTAAGATTCCTTGAAGGAGCATATAAATCGACAAGTGGAAGAAACTGAGGACTTTCTAGCATACCATTCAAAATCTTAAAACGAAAACGAATGTCTGCAATAATCCTTCTGGAGTCAAGCGACTCGAGGCCCAACTCGCTCAAAATTCATTACCACGTAACTGAAAATGTACAACAAAGTCCACTGTCTTTACTAAAACTTAAAGGTTGCATAATACGTATAATTGCAATATACTTGCACTTCTTCGCAGTCTTCGATTGAAATCCGTTGCAACGAAGGATTTAATAGAGAATGCGTAAAAGTCGTCGAAATACTGAAATACATTGCGTTAAAATTTTGTTCTTCTTCAAATTCTTTCCTATTCTTCGGATTGCAAAGAATTCCAAGCGCAGAGAGACATCGATAATGTTTTGAATGACCAAAATTAATCGGCAGAGGCGATCGCGAATGAATTAGGCGTGAATTTCTTGAGCTCCCTATTAGCAGTGAAAGGGTTGAAAGCTCGAGTCGCATTCGTGCTGCAGATTACGCTGCTATATCTTACTAATCCTTTAACACCGGCTTCAGTGTCGTATACCGACGATGCGTTTACGCATAATTGTACGAACTGCTGCCTAATTGCAGCCCCTGACCATCGCGAATTAGGACCAAATTCAAGCTTAAACCTTCTACTCTTTAATCCCTTAGATTAGGTAATGTTGGTTAAGGGTTGCTAATAGTTTTATCCCATTTTAACCCATAAGGATTAACGTTGCATCGATGCAACGTTCGATTAACAATCTCTTCGAACTCTATAAAAATTATAGAAATTAGTTAGGCAGAAGGGAGAAATCCTGTACTAATTTCTGGAGTTACCTTTCATATTTGCAACGTCGGAAATTAGAACTCAGCGATGCAAATCGACCGAAAAGAATTGCAAGCGAAATTGCGCGTTAAATAGCAATGATCCTTGACGAGTTTTAAAGAGGCAGAGAAATTTTGTTAAACAACTTGTTTTGTTTGCTTATCTTTTGCAACAACATTTTACAATACTAGGCACTTCGAGGTATACTATACTTCCTTAGCTATACTATCCTTCGCTATACTATAATTAGCTATACTTCGAAGCGTCTGTTCTTCAATCTTACTTGCGTTTGCAAAATTATATCGCACTAATTTATGCTTCTCGACCTTAACTCCTTGGCATACTATGACGAGTCACACTCGTCGCACGAATTACAAATAAGTATATTAAACGTAACTTTTGTTTGCTATACAGTGTTATTTTTTTTATTCTAGCTTCAGTTTCACTTCGGACGATTAAGGATCGCAGAATACAGATTTTAATATCTCGAAGAAATATAAAACCTGCGATCTGTTATCGATAACTTATGTAAGTAAGTACAGTGCCTAAAAATTGTAAGGCAAGGGATTAATAGATTTTTTGGGACGAAAACGCGGATCCCTGGCGATAGAAAAGATCGGGAATCGATCCGAAATTTCGCTCCTTTTTTACCATAGACTCGAACCACGAGTATTCGTGCTGATACCGACGAGAGCACACCGATGTCCCTACCACGCGCGTTAAATCCACAGAGCCGAAGTATCCCCTACGCTAACTCCCCTCGATCTCAGCGATGGCTTCGATCCTTTTACCGCTTCCGCTTGCTTTCCATCGAGTAACGCGTTCGCATACAGATGTAATAAAGTTTAAACACCCGAAGCTTAGCGTTTGAGATTCGTTGAAAGCAATCGCGGTTCGATTTCGCGTGAAACTCTACTCCTTTGCCGACCAACGTGATTCGTTTTCAAAATTAGTTCCTCCGGTTCGCGAGTTCTTTAAGCCAAAGTTACGACACGTCTATTTGCTAACTATGTATTAGTTTTCCAAATGCTCTGTATATCTGCTGGTTCTCGTGCCGATTTAAACTGGTTCAACAAAATTATGTACGCGAATACGATTAGAGTTCCTTCCCCGTTTCGAAACGAATCTAACTAATATGCGCCAAACTTTTATAGGTAAACACAGCGAACTACGGGCTTCGATTTAGCATACCGCGACCTATAGCAATTTTAATTCATAGAAACGTAACCGAATTCGCCAACGCGCAAGTATCGTCGCTTCACGTGCAACAACCTAATAAATAAAATTGGCTAATTTGGCGACGCGTTCAAGACTCCCTTCGTCTCTTCCACGCTTCTATTCGGTGCTTTCAGCTCCTAACGCATACTAGGCTAAATGACTCAAGTACCGTCACTGTTCCTACACCTGCCACTTAAATTCGTTTATTTAATAGCAAAGTAACTTACAAAGAATCGTAAGGAAACAAATTTTTACGCTAAATTTGCACTTCGGTTTACAGTTTACTCAATGATTACACGATTACCATTCGCCGAGTTAAAAAGAATGCGTACGGCTTACTTGCTTATGAAACAGGTAACAAAGTATTGATAAACAGCATGATTTATCGAATCCCATGACTGCTCCCAACTTCGTACATGCTCAATTCTCGGCGATTCTTAGCTCGTTAAACAGTGCAGCGTTTAAAATGCAATTCCCGATCAGGAACGGAATGCAATAGAGGATTAACACTGGGTTTACGGAACTCGTCACGTTGACGCCGTCCAGATTTCATACCTAAAACGTATATAGAGACCATAACTATTACTTTTCAGTACTTTACGTTAACTTCACGTAATACGATGATACGAATATGTATTCTACGCGATTCTCTTCATCCCCACGTTTCTACGTTCGAATATTTATACGTAGTATACGTATAATTCCGAAAGCCTGTCGACGTATACACGTAACGTCCGTAAACCTAGCGTTAAACGCGTTACCACCGTTCCCAACTGCCAACTGCCACTTGAAACTTGAACTTGCCACGCGCTCTAGCCTTACAGAGCATCGAGATCGACTTTGATCGTTCCGCGGAGGACTCGAAGCCATCGCTACGCACCACCTTTCGCCTAACTTTCTCGTCAGGGGTGCTAGGGGCGAATGACGGCGGCGGCAGCGGCGGCGGGGTGTGTGGAGGTGCGCGCGCACTTCTACCCCCTCTGTCGGTTGCCGTGTAACACGTAATCGAACTGGGAGCGCCGCGGTTCGTCGTCAGCTCCGTCATCCGCGAACGACAGGGCCCCGATCTCGAACCCGAAACGAGCCAACCCCGGATTAGGATAAAAATCATCGCCGACCGATCTAGCCGAGTGTCCGTGGACGTTTTCCAATCGACGCCCGCCCCAACATGTCCCCGTATATCCCCGCGAAAGTTCGCTTGACCAAGGTACGTCGCTCTAGTTACCGGATATAGTGACATATCGGTGGTGGTGGTAGTGGTGGTGGTGGTGCACGAGTGCGCGTAGGGTGGAGGTACTCTGTCGGAGCGAAAGGGCAGTCGGCGAAGCTTCCGTTCGGAGACATTGCCTCGATTTAATAATACTGCAAGAAAGGGGCTTTCGGCCCGGAGGAAGGCGAGGTTAGAGCGAGTAAAGGATGCGTAGAGGAGGAGCGGGAGTGCTTTCGGATCGAAAGTGACGAGAGACGCATCGACACGGTGTACGTTGGGGAGGGTGAAGCGGCACACGAGAGGGTGCATCGATAGGTGGGCAAACGACAAGCAAGCGTCGGGCGAGCGGAGAGCGGATCGTCGGAGGTGTCCGTACGGTCGAAGCGGAGTGCGTCGGTGGAGTGGCAATGGCGCCGACCGCGGCTTCGTCGAGGAGTAGCTCGGTTTCCGACGGAGCCGCCGGTGGTGGAGCGAGCGCCAGGTTCACGTGAGAAGCCCAACACCCCATGTCACTCGTACCCGTAGCACTCGTGTCGCCTCCTCGTCCTCGTCCTCGTCGCCGTCGTCGCCGCCGTCGTCATCCAGCCTATTCTCCGCCGCCGCCGCGAGCTCCCTTTTCCCTCGTCCTGCTGCCTCGGTGAACGGTCGCGGCCGTTCGATCGCGATGAGAAGGTTCCGCGAGAGGCAGCCGCCGCGGATGACGAAGGGCCGGTCGCGCGAGTGACAGTGGCGTGCATGTGCGCGAGAAGGTGGTTGTCGCGGAAGGTCGCTGCAGTTGCCGAAGGCTGATCCCGCGCGTGTTCGCTCTTGCGTCCGCCTCGCGTTTCGTCCGAGTACCGATCGCGCTCTCGCGATCGGCGCGGTCGAAGGGGACCCGGTGAATCTCCCTTCGACGAGTTTGCTCGCGGTCGCGTCGATCCGGCATGCGGTGGACAAGCGAGAATGCGAAACGACGCTCCGGCACGGAGTGATCGCGCATTGACGGACAGAACGCGATACGCGGACACGGAGCAGGAGAACAGCACCACCGCCGCGAGAAGAGAGTGCACGGTGCAGAAGGGGGAAGAGGATAGAGGAAGCGGAAAGGGAGGAAGAAGCGAAGGAGAGTGGAAAAAGAAGAAGAAGAGGAAGAGGAAAAGGAAGGAGGAAGCTGGCTGGGTGGGCGACGGTGGAGGAAGAGGAGGTGGTTGGTTGCCGGCGAGTTCCTTTCCGTAGGATAATCTAGGCAACCTGGCGGACCAAGAGGAAGGTGGCTCGGCGATGCAGGGCAAGGAGAGCCCCGTCGGGTCTAACACCCAGGAGACCCATCAGTATGTCGGCCCTTACCGCCTCGAAAAGACCTTGGGAAAAGGGCAAACCGGTAAACGCAACAGATTTTCCTTTCCTAGCTTTCGTTCGCTTAAAGCGATGCACACACTGTCGAGCTCGCACGTGCGAACGAGCCACCAAATACAAATTTGGGCAGTCCGTGGGCTTCGGGCAAAGAAAGGTTTCCTAACGATACTTTAATCCCTCTGTAACCCGAATTTTACTTAGCTATACGCGATAAAAAAAAATTGTCATTTGGTTACAATTTCAGTTCGGTTTAGAAACGTGCAATTAAATATAGGTTGGCAGCGATACAATGGCAAGGAAGTAAAATAGTAGGCAAGTGAAGTAACGTTGAAGAAGTTTAGGCGCGTGAAATGGTAACTTTTAAGGTGGATTGCCACGGGGTTGCAGAGGGTTAACTCGTTAAGGACCAACGTTGCATAAACGCAACATTTTACGTGTACGATTTCACTCGCGGTTTATGAAATTGTAAAATCTAAACGAGAGAAGGAATAGCTGCTAAAAAATTATTAGAATGTCCTTCGTAGCCCCAGGCGTGTTTAACATCGCTGACCTAAAGGGTTTGGAGCATAGACGGTCTCTGTCGAAGTCAGCAACGTAATTAAACGCGAGATCAACGGCTCGAAGCATATTACGTCCGCCCAAGTTTCGAGTCGTCGCGAAAATGCTAAATTCGCAACGCCGAAGCTATTTCCCGAATCGAATGGAAATACTCGCGATATTTTTGCTGCTCGTTCAATCGTTTCAAGGTTCAGGACAAATGAAATATTCAGAAGCTTCTAATTGCGAGCGATAGGTATTCAAGGTTAGATGGAAATATTCGTTGCGCCGAGCAGTTGAAAACGATCGCGATAAACGAAGCTGTTGGATAAACAAATCCAAACGAGCAGGTTACCCGCGTTGCGTTGCAAATTTTTGATCGCGTTAGGGAAACGCGGCCAGCTTTTCCCGTCGTCGCGAAAGCTTAACGAAATTGTTGTTTGCGTATTATTACATCACCCCCTGGCGCGAGGCAAACGTTTGCACAAGCGAAATATCAAAGCACGCAGACGCGCAAAGCCGCGAGACGAAATTTTTTCCCATCCCTTTCCTTTGTATCAGAGGCGAGCAAACGTTATCGCAACCCGAGTCATTTATCGCGTTTCGCAGATGCTTTACGGCCGCATCTTTCGAGTAGTCGCGCTGTTTACCGATACCCATTCAAGATTACGTTGCAACTTATGTTTTCGAGCCGTGATTTATCCACCCTTGGACCACATTTCATCGTAAGCCACCAAATATTTCTATCGAATGTTTATTAATTTTCCGGGGATAAATTGTTCGGTGGCTAATCGAAGTGCTTTCGATTAAATTTCGAGGGGTAGTCTACCAAGGTTTTTAGCTCCTATCGTTACGGCTACGTTGCCTTTAATCTCCGACGATGGGAGTTCCAGTGTCTGAAACGTCTTTCTACAAATTACTCTAATCTACTCTTCATTAAGAATCAATGTTGGAGTATATCGCGTCCCACGTTCCTATTTTGAAGTGGAATTTCCTGTAAGCGTCAGACGCGTGCGATTGAACGCATTGCGTACACGAATATGCAATGTCTATGCGTTCTTACGTAAACCCACGTCCAAATTTAGCGTGAAAATTTCTCAACTTACGCGTCTTTATACGTTATACTTTAATACAAAATAAACGAATTCAAGTGACAGTTATAGAAACAGTGACGGGTACGTGGATCATTTACCCTAGTTGCCGGTAACAAAAAAAAAAAAAAAACAATTCGGTGACGAAGAGATTAAGTACGGACACGCGTGTAGCAAAGGGGGAAAAAAAACGAAACACAGGCGCACAATTACCGACACGGCGTTGCTAAAGGGTTAAATCGACATAGTTGCTACAAGAAGCATCATTGCCAAGCACAGCCGTGTTCGCGAAGCGACGCGGCAAGGTTCGTTTAATCGGCGGACTTGGTTAGCGTGTAGCGCGGCGAGTGGACGATTGTCTCTGTAGACGCTTTGTTCGCGTGGCCGAGTTCACGGGAACAGTGGCGCGGTGCTCGTGGCACGGAGAACCGTGTGTACGCGAGCAATGAAAAGCGCATTCTCTTCATCGGGGAGCTCGTTTCTTGCGATTCTGACGCTTCGAGGGGCGCCGCGCGTAAAAGAGTTCGCGGCGAGCCGTTGCAAGGAAAGGGTGTGCTGCTTCGACTTCTCCGCTCTCTCTATTCTTCTCTTCTCCCGACCTCGCGACCTTCTTTCAACCGTTTAACAAAGTTGCACTCGGTCGCGTATGCATCGTCGTTACGATTTCCATCGAACGCAACCGCGTCGGAGATAATCGGGGGTTCGCGAATCGTTCGACAATTGCACGGTCTGCGAACGTGGCATTTTTCTTATTCGCGTTAGGCGCGTAGGATTCGTTTTCTTCAACCGTAACGAACGTAGACTTTTCCATGCGATTTGTAGCACAATTGGCAACGTGAATAATTTGGCAACGGTGTCATCGTTCCAATAGCTATCTTTATGATATACATATAGGGTAAATGACACTTCCGGTTTGGTTAATCCATTTTTGGTAAAAATTTGCAATACAAAGTCAAGAGCGAAGTTTGGAGCAATTGTAACGCTATCGCTCACATCGCCAAATACAGTTTCGTTAACCCTTTCGCTACGAAGGACGTACATATAAACTCAACCTCAAAAACTGGACCATCGTTTGTTAAAACATGACTATACCTTCTTTTGCATCGCAATAGTATTTCAATTGTTCGTCGTATTATTTCACAATTCAACCAATAAGGCAAAGTGTTTCAATATTTGCCCTTACACTATTCTCAAATTAATCAAACGTCGCCTCATCTGCGCGTAAGAAACGCTTTCGAATTTTAAGCTGCAGTAGCGAAAGGGTTAATTAAAAAGTTACGTAACACGTTTATAAACTTAAGCTTGCAATCTTGGCCAACTTTTCGTCGCTCTATTCGAATCGGAAAGCGAGTCTCGACTCGATTCGAATTTCGAGTGGCTCGAATACGCGGGTTACGGTCGTAACTCTTAACTGCAAACACGGCGCGAAGGTTTTCCGTTGCGGTTCGTTTCGCGACTCGCAATTTCGTTGTTCCGTCGTTTCGTCGCTCGCGGAATTCCGCCGCGCCGGAAGAAGAAAATTCGCCGGAAGATTAATGCGTCCGCGGGAAGTACAATAAGTTCCCGCGAAACAGCGCACGACTTTCCCCGCGTAGGGAAATTTCACGGTCGCGGATCGCCGGGCGAAATGAAAATTGCCGTTGGATGCAAATGAGGCGGGTACAGAGGAATTTCTAGCGAAAGCTCCAAGAGAGCTTCGTACGTTTTTTGATATAGAGTAGATGCACCGCGTACCTACAGTGTCCCTATAACTGACACTTTAATCCAGTGTTTCCCAACCTTAGCTCTTTTATGCTCCAAGTCTCCGACATCCGAGTCTCTGGGAAGGCGAACCGAAAGGCAACGCTTTTTGCGTATCTTCGAATTCGATTATATAGACCAGTGTTTCCCAACCTTTTTTGTGACATGCCTCACCTAAGCGTTTCTAAAATTCGTATGCCCCCTATGTAACATATACATACGTTTTAATTCTCAAAAATTCACGTGTTCACCGAAGAAACTTGAATGATAGGTTTTAAGAAGAAACCACTAGGAAATCGTTGAGGAAACACACGTCTCGTATCTGTAATCTAACGTTTATCCAGCTCGAGTAACGACTGATTGTGAGAGTCGCCGTACGGTTAACTTAAACTCTGGACGAGTCCATTTTCGACGTGTCCCCTTAACAATCAACGTGCCCCACGTTGGGAAACACTGTTTTAATCCGTTTTACGTAATAGCAAAGTAACGTACGAAGAATCGTAAGTGAAGAAATTTTCATACTAAATTTGGACATCGGTTTTCCACTCCCGCCAGCTTTAACACCACTTGCGCTGAAATAACGTAGTATACGCGTCGCTTAGCGATTATCAGATCCACCGAAAACTGTGAAATTAATAAGGATGCAGTAACGAGTTCTATGCAACAACTCTAAAAATCGGTGTGAACGTTTCACACAAATCATTTCAAGGGTCGAATCGCTGCAAACTGCTATAGACGAGTCTATCACAGGTACTCGTTAAATAACTGTCAGCGCAAGTGGTTAAATCTCAACTATTGCGTTGTTCAAACTCTCACGATTAATCTTAATCTTCCTTTGCGCTCTGAAGAAGGATTTATCCCCGTTAATAAATACATAAATGTTATTCGGTTACCTATTTCTCCCAGTGCTTTGCTTACGAAACAATATTATCTTTGGCGAAACGAGTAAAAAGCTTGGAACAGAGGGAACTAAAGACTGCAGGTTTACGAACAGAACTTGCGAGAAGCGTGACTAAGCGCAATTTATGGCCGCTAAGCGCAGCAATTGGATGTAATTTCTGCGACGACCAAGAGGGACGTTTTGCGCGCAACGAGTAAAGGAGAATACGAAAGATAGCGCGCTAGCCTTGAAAAATAAGTCGAGCAACCCTCCTCTAGAGCAGGGTAGATGCACCACGTCTTGCCACTTTAAGGTTCGCGATTTAATTAACTTTCGTTAACTATTTTACACATTATATAACATAAAAATTTTTCCAATTTCGAGCGTAACATTGTTCAACCGCTCTTCTATTTATGAACAGTTCTTTTATATGTATGTTGAATTTTTGGCAACGCTCAAAAGAATTCTACGTACCTATAACGTGTTTCTTTAACTTTATTAGAAATGTAGTATTATGTATGTTTAATTAGCTTGAGCTAGCGTTAAATTCAGCACAAAATACTGGAACTTTTTCCCAAAGAATCTGAATATTCGAATTGGTCGGTTGGATTTATATAAGTAGATCTTTAAGCAATGATTCAACGATGTAAAGCGGTATGGTTTTACCAATTTATGATCCGCTTTCCATTCCTATTTTAAATGAAATATTTCTCTAATTTATTTGAACATAACAACGAACGTAACAAAATATAATTCCTTGTACAATTTCATTGTTACAAGAATGGTAATACCGCAATAGGTTTAAATAAAGCCTTAGTTCTGTGTACTTCGTTTTCTTTTCTTACTATTGTCCGAATTATTTAATCCTAAAAATCGTTCGAGTTTGGAGCACAACATTTCGAAGTCCAAATTTGGTATGAAAATTTATCGGCTCACGATTCTCTATACGTTACTACTTTGCTATTAAATAAATCGAATTAAAATGGTAGGACGTGGCTCGTTTACCTTATCTGTTAATAGTTACCAATTTCAATATCGCGTTCCGTATGAAAGGGACACGTGTCTTAATGCTCGCGGACAGGGGTTTAACACTAGGTTGACGGACATTACGTGCATACGTTGACAGGCTTCCGGAAAAATACGAACACTGCGTATAAATATTCGAACTTAGAAGCGCGAGGATGAAGAGAATCACATAGAATACATATTCATACCATCGTATTAATTAAAATAAAGTTAACGTAAAGTATTGAAAAAGAAAAAATTTGCGTGAGACTCTCGCGCGTTAGAAGTGAAACTTCTTAGGTTCTAGCATTTGTTGACGATTTCTATTATTTCAGGATGAGGATATGGAATTTGATGGAGGGAAATCCCTCTTAATTAAATGAAATATCTCTTTTATTCATCAATTTCCACTAATTCATACTCTAAGAAAGAAATTATGGGTTTATGATAGCTGAAGTATGACACAAATAATTTAGACTGTAAATTTTCTAAATAACGAGAGAATACTGCGTCGATAGCAGTGCCTGATCTGGTTGTAGACTGACCTTTGTCAGAGTTCAATTTTAACTTGAATTTCCCATCGAAAAATCTTAGCAGTGGTTGAGCTTTATCTGTGTTGAAGTTGATGTTGAAATCACCACTCATAATCATTGGCATTTTGTCTAGATCTTTTTCCAACAATGCTGCACCTTCAATAGTATAGGCCAATAAGACTTTACGAATAAGGTCAATATCTTTAACTTTTGCATTGTTTGATACGTAGATGGCCACCATCATAATCATCTGACCATTTTCCAATTGACATGTGACTGTACAAATATCACCAATTCCCGTACACGGTAAGCCCAGTTCATTGGCTTGATGTACATTTATATCCATATTAGTAGTCACGATATTCGCCCTATCATTGGCGTTTCTATAGATAGCTACTCCTCTAGCTGACATTTGGACGTTTAAATTGCATAACAAAATTAAAGTTAGGGACCTCCAGCCTCTCTTCATTATGTAACCAGGTGGTTTCTGTTAGCGGTAAGAAATTGGAACGTTTTACGATTGCACAACCCATGTCCAGAAAATGAGCTCGCAGACAATGGCAATTAAATTAACAAAATGATACTCCTCTTCTGCACGTCATAAAATCGATTAAAACTTTGTCCAGTGTTTGTAATTGATTTTGATGTAATCTACGAAACTCAGCTTGCAAATCACTCGCACACGTAGAACGTGTCATTGTCCATTAGATTCTCCTTCTTTTTGGCAATAACACGCAATTTGTTCATTGTTGCAAGTCTGAGATCGTTGTTTGCTACGGAATTCGGATTATGGTACAATTCTCGTAAGCCATCACGTTCAAGGTTTCTAGCATCAATGTACGGCAGATTTGAATCATCATTCTCATTTCTAATTCTCTTCCTCACGGCACAGTTGTCTGACAATTTCCATTGTTTTTTGCATATCTAAATCGGTTTCGAACTCTTTTCGACGCTCCAAGATCAGATTTTCATTTCTCTTGTAAGTTCCAATGAATTTCATTTCTTCAAGAATTTCTGTTTCCTCATTTCGGAAGGGGATATGTAACGTTACCATTTCTCTTTTATATTCATTAAAATCTTGTGCTATATCGTAATTCCTGTAGCTGATTATTCGTGCCTCCTTCCGTTTCGCGACTATGCTTGTTGTAGCACATGTATAATGGGCAACAAATTGTGCCAAAGTTACATCTTCTAGCTTTTCTGGTCTTTTTTCATATCTATCGAACCAGTTTTCTTTCCAAATATTGATCTCGTCATCGCCGTGTAAGTTTTCCAACTCCTTCGCTGTTTTTCTAATTCTTCGACGTTCCACTGGCCACACTGTTGGTATGTAAGCTACTGTAACTGAACTTTTTGACACAGGCTCTCTCAACAAGTACCAGGCGGCTTCTTGACTTGATATTTCGACAGTGTTGAGCATATCAACGCTCATTTTCCTGGTGATTTCTACGATGTCGAACTCTGGATGCTCATCCATAATCGTATTGATTTGTTGCTGCAGATTGCTGATTCCTCTATTAGTCTTATTCGCATATTCTACAACGTAGGCTGCACAAGAATACTCCTCAGTGATGAACTGGATGTCAGTGTTAGATTTAAGAATATTCAAAATGAACGGATTGAAGGGATTGTGCCACTTTTCCGCAGGAAGTCGTTTTAAGAACACTCTTGGTCGAGTAGATCCTGCTCGAAGAATGTTTAAGTAATGCTCGTCAGAAGTAATATCATTTTTCTCGAAAAACTCGTCGATATCTTCATAATCTTCCTTCTCTAGATTTATTCTTATACTTTTATAATGTTCCACGTTTTTTGCAAACGAAGGATCCTCTTTTGACATGGGTGTGACGATTGTAGTGGAACGGCAAGGCATGAAAGGGGCTTCAAATCGGCATTTCTGTGGTCCGTTGGCAACTATATTTTTATAACAGGTGAAGGTATGCTTGTGTGTTTGGAGCTTGATATTTCCAGATGCTTCTTTCGCTGCCACCGACATAAGTTCGTCAATCATTTTAACAGCAACGACATAATCCTCACCAAGTGGATCTTTTGGAGCATTGTCAAGCCACAGTAAAATGTGAGCGTGTTGACTGCCACGATGTTGGAACTCAATACGCTTGAAGTAATGCACCACGCGATATATTCCAAACGGGCTAATTTTCTTGGACTGCAAAATGTTCATTAGTACATTGACAAGCTTATTGAAATAAATGGCGCAGGTTACTGCATCTTCATTTATCAGAGTACTTTTTTGAATGAAATACAAATTAGCTGCTTCTTGTTCTGAAAGCTCACCACCATCATTTTTGAATTTATATAGCGTTTGAAGTAAAGGAATCCAGCCGATTTCATTGGCACTTAGTGTTAAGGAAATTGTTGGTTTGCCTAGTTGTCGAATCATTGCGAATAAATCTCTTTTACGTTCGATCCAATACCACGTCGAATTGGGTATCGAGCGGAGGAACGCCAGATTACTGTCGATACAGGAGTTGATGTATTCCGCTGATTGAATTTGCTCGCGAGTGATATTTCTATCTTCCCCAACATGTTTGAACGCAATGGTCAATGAATCTCTTATCCTTAATCTCATTATTTTCATCGCCATGTATAAAAGATGATGTGGAGTTACTCCACGTCGATCTGAACGTCTGAGCTCGCTCGTGGCCATCATGAACGGAGTCACGTGTACTCCACGCGGAAACACTCTAAATTGTCCCAAATAAATTGCAGGAAATGATAATTCCTCTGCATGTTCAACGAAAAGTAAACTGCGAGGGATACTTCCTTTGCCTGGAGCAATGCAAAGATATTTTTCCTCGTTCCATAGGAGTGTTTGTTGTTGCGCTGTGAGACTTTCTTCCATTGGTATATTTTCACTTATTTCATCTGATGGAATTTGATTGACATTCTGATCATCAAAGAAACTATTATCAACTGTAATGTCATATAGTCTATAAAGAGGAGTTTGGATTAAATATTGTAGCCATATTTTTATAGTTTTTTTTCTCACTAAACCAATTAAATAACTTGATCTGTGTATTTTTCTTTTTCTTACGTGGACATTGATACAATAATCATTGTCAATGTCTCTTGGCAAATGATTCACCATCGTATTCACTGACACTGGGACATTAATAATTTGCCCATAAATCCCATGTTGACCATGTACATGTCGCAAACGTCGAATTTGCATAAATGGAATTCTAGGTGAAATTAGCCTCTCTGACACTAAATCTAATTTTGGTAAATGACCAGGTAATTCTGGGTAGACAAAACCATTTGACTTTGATAACATTGGAATGGTATTCCGAATGAGAGCATTCCTGCATGTATGACACGCTATCACATCTCCAATGACAATGGCTGGAAACACAGTACGTAAAAGTTGCTCATACTTAGGATCAACAGGTTTTACATCATTCTTGAACCATATTCGATCACATATGGAACACACTGTACCTAGCAGATTCTTGAAGAATTGTTTATCAAATTCGCAATGAGCAGGTTGAAAAAATTGAAATTTTGTATATGTACTAGTAGGTCTATTTCTATTTATCGATGGCTCAGCTGTATTAGGTTCATTTTCTTGATCTCTTATACCACTTATATTTTCACTTGTAGACGCCACTCCTGAGTTAATGACATTCAAATCCTCCGTACCAATTACTGTATGTTCACCTAAAGATGCTATCGATGCATCCAGTATATTTGCAGTCATTGGGAGGTGCAGTTGTCCATCTTGTTCCTTCAATGCCTTACGCCTGGCTCTAAACTCTCTATTTCTTTCTAAAGTAGTTTTTGGCGCTTTTTTTGGTGGTTTATTTGCTTTTTCGCGTTCTCTAAAAGCACGCACTCTTTCTGTGCTGGTCTTTTTCCCCATCTCACTTGTCACACAATGGAAAATATTAAGTAATAACTAAGAATAAAAAATAATAAAAAAATGAAATAAAAACAAGTGGATACTTGATGAAATGTATACATGTATTTAAAGAGATGAATTAAATAAAAAATATTGTTTCGACGTATCACGTAAGTTATGCTGATTAATAATGAATAAGAAAGGAAAAAAAAATAAAATAAAAACCAGTGGATACCTGATGATATGTGTATATGTATTTGAAAAGATGAATTAAGAAATATGGTTTGTACGTATCACGGAACTTATGCTGCTTAATAACGAATAAGAGTAAACAAAAAAAATATTCAGACGTGTTTAGCTGATGCACTGAATAACACGCACGCGTTTACTGATTCTCTATAGTACGTATTAACAACACTGTACACGCGGCGCATGCGCGTAGGCGCATCTATGATGTATGCGACGGAGAGAGTAGGAGAACCGTTTCAATTCTCGTCTCGATCAGGCCAACTCACGCTACCGTGGCTAGAGAAAATGCTACGTCTACACACAGTACGCGCTGCGTATGCGTGTAGAGTGCGTATGACGCATTGACAGAGAGAGTAGAAACGATTCGGCCAATCTTTCTTTTCAACTGTCGGTTGAAGTCGGAGAGGGGAAGCGTTTCACTTTTCGCCTGATCCAGGCCAATTTGCTCTACCGCGCCTAAAGAAGTTTCACTTCAATAATATTTATGGTCTCTATAATTTTAGGTATGAAATCTGAACGGCGTCAACGTGACGAGTTCCGTAAACCTAGCGTTAATGAGACAGAAGTAGATTCTTTATAGAGTAAGAAAGCTTCGACCGTGTAGAGACACGCGCTCGAAGAAGAAAAGAAGTTTCAGTTGGTAGGGCGTGACGCGACAAATCGATGCGATCGAACGTTATGCGGCAAAACGACGAATTCTCTCTCGTATTCGTGTCGATTCCCGCGATATCCTTCCGCGATCCGATCCCATCGTTGACCATTTAACGTGGCACCGAACAAACCGCTCTCCCCCTGCCAACTTTTATGCTTCTCGTTTTACGATTACATCTGATGCATTTAGATAGGCAAGCTTTTATTTACGGGCGAATTACACGCCTCTCCGCTTCGACAAAGAACCCGATGCTCTCCGTTTTCGAGGGCAAAATCGAATTTTCTCTTTCACACGCGGATTCGGAAACGATAGTTTCCCGGATTCGATACTTTGTACACGGTCGGTCGCGACACGTTATTGGCGCGGGAAAAAAGTAACAGAGATACGAAAAATAAAGGAATAGGTTAAATATGATCAACCTACTGTCACTGTTCCTATAAATGCCACATGAATTCTTTTATTTAATAGCCAAGTAACGTATAAAGAATCGTAAGTAAACAAATGTTCACACTAAAGGACTTCAATTCCCGTAACCGCACACAGACATTGTATATCCGTTTACGCTTAATATTTATATCGAAACGTTAGGAGGTAAATGTGCTATTGAACATTAAAATGTGACCAATATAATTATAAAGTATGGAACATTTCAATATTTTATAACAGTGGAATACTTTCGAGATATCGTCTTAATCTCGAAAAAAAATCTCGCCTCGCCTCGTCTCGGAATTTTCGAGATTTAGCACACCTCGGATTGAAACCTGTTCATCGATGTACACGATTAATTTCTTGAGAAAACAGTATTGGAAGTTTTCGTACTATTTCCGTGCTTTTCTTATCTCTGTAGCCTGTTGCCCGTGACAATAATTTCGTGGCTCACCGCTGGAGCCTAAACTGATTCAGGCATCGGCTTAAATTTGCACGACGTGAAACTACGAGCGAATTGGGTTCGATCGGTCCGGCAGCAGTTCTAGCGTTAAATAATTTCGAAATGAAAGGGTTAACAATGCAAGCTGCGTACACTCGAACGTGAATAATTGACGTTCGTGGCCGCATTGAAATTACTCGGCTAGAACGCAGTCGTTAATTCTCATTTAATTCGCGTCGCGTAAATCGCCGATATCCGTGTTGCGATCTTTCAATGAATTTGCTAAAACGCGCGATCCTTGTCGCGTGTAATTGCTCGCGCCAATGGAAACGCGATCACTGCCAGCCGTGGACACGCGAAACCTTTCGAGCATTGCCCAATTTTACTTTCCTAATTCCCCTTTATTCGTCGCTTGTGGGTCTTTAGCCAAATTCGTAACGTTCTAAACGCAACAATTAACCCCTTGCCTTACGATCGTTTTATTACTCGCTTAGTCTAGCATCAGTCGATCACTATTTTTATCATCGACTTAGAACAGGATAGACCACTTCGCCAATGCTTTTCTTTGTCACCCGGATTAGTAATGAACTTATTATATTGGACATATAAAAAAAAATGTTCATAAATGAAGGAGACGTTGAACAATATTACGCTCGAAACTGAAACGATCTTTACGTTATCGACATTCTAAAATAGTTAAATAAAGTTACTTAAAGCGCGAACCTTAAAGTGGCAGTACGTAGTACATCCCTATATACGTCCTCAAAACGTGGATAAATATTCGTTATATAAAACACGCTGCCATTTCCTTTTTAATCGTAGTAGAATTCCTATTACTATTAGCATATAATACACTTTAATTACCAATAGCAAATAGCATGCTATTCCTAAATCAATAGAAGAAACTACTCTAACTCGTGTATCCGCTACGCGTTGAAATTTTAAGGTGCAGTAGGGAAAGGGTTAAAGGAATAGAATATAAGTAGAAATTTGTTTCACCCTCTGAATATTTTACAACGCGCTTCAGCTTGTATATTTTGCGTATCTTTACGTCTCGCGTAGATTTTGTTCATTTCGACGCATCGAAGCTCTCCATAAATGCATGACAATCCTCAATCTACTTATTAAATTAATTTTATTGCAATATCGTGTATTATAATACTATTGTAATACATAAATTATAAGTGGTCGAATATCACTGCGATTAAATGTACGTATATCTTTCGAATATCTACGGTTTTAATTTTCTCGGTGCAATTAAGTACCTACATTTTAATTGTTGGCAATTCTATCGTTAAGCGTAATTAGGAAAGTATACTTCGCGTGTTTTTCTTTGCCGTTTTCCGCGCGACAAGCAAACGATTCGTAAAAACGTTTCAACAATGACAAACGTTTAATTCCCCTGTTTTTATTCGCCGCTGTTTGGAGATGCTTCTAAGGTCCGACGACAAAGTTCCCGGAACGCGAAAATAAACAAAACACACAGCCGTGTCGCAGCGACACTTAAAAAGTAACGCGACTCAAAAAAAGTATGTCCTCCCCCACGGAGAAGCGAGAAACTCTGTTTTTAAACGCAGACATTACTTCGTTAATGAAAGCTCCGAATAAGAGGAATAAAGTCGCGATTTTCGAGTTGCACTGCCTTGTAAACTCTTTCACCGAAGTTTTTCTACGTTTTCAGACACGTGTCGATTTACACTGCGAGGAATTTAAATTGATATCGTTAACGACTGTACTTGTGGATGTTTAAAATGTATGTGAAATCTGAAGTTGCAAAAAGAAGCACGAAATGCACCACGTGTACAAATATACCAAATATTAAAACTAGGGAACTCGTTACAATGTTTAGAGGGTGAAATTAACGTTCACTACGATTTCATTCATTCTGCCGTGGTTACAAAGATTTGAATTTGCATGAAGATTCGCAATCTATTAATGACACTGCTGTTAACCCTTTCAGTGCTGAGCCCGATTACTTACGTCAAGCGTAGATTAAACTCACTATTGTAATTACTTATTTACGATACGTGATTAAGGTTCCTATCATAATTGAATAAAATACTTTTATTTTTCCAAACATGCGTTTATCTCGAACGTCGATCTATTTTTCTTTTATATCGCGATTACAAAATGGAAACATTCTGTACGCATACATGCGTCTATAGTTCACGCGAATAATTTTTCATATCACTCAAAGGGTTAATAGCTGAATGAAAATTCGTTTAGTCCCATCCTTAGAGGATTAACCCTTTGCCCTACAATGACGAGTCACACTCGTTCTATGAATTACGGCTTAGATTCAACAAAAACAAATATTACTTGTGGTAATATTTATGTTGAACTGTAATTTTAACTTTGTTTTATACGATCGGGGATTATTAAATAAAAATGGCCGCGAATAATTCAATTAATTGTACGTGAAATAAAATAAAAGCAGTAATCAGCTATCGCCGACAAATGTTAGTAGTAAAATAATCGTAGGACAAGGGGTTAATAGCTGAACGAAAAATTTGTTAAATATTATTTTACTTCGCCCACTAATGGTTAATTAACCTATCGGTAACGACCTCGATACGACATATTCTAGATCCTAGATTCATTTATGCAGATCGACTAATAATTATTCGAAACAGAAGCAACTAATCATTGGCAATTATGCAAACGCGCAGATAATATCTGTATTTTAATTAGTTATTACCGAATTCAGTTATTAATGTAGTGTAACAATTTTGCTAAGAGACACGTAAATCTCTAGATTGACGCGAGCCAAACAGAAAATGGTTGCTGTCGCCAACGAGTTAAAATTATATTCGAAACGGAGGCAACTATTCATTGGCAATTACACAGACGCGCAGATAATGTCTGTACTTTAATTATCTATTACCGAATTCAGTTATTAACGTAGTGTAACAATTTTGCTGAGAGACACGTAAATCTCTTAGATTGACGCGAGCCAAACAGAAAATGGTTGCTGTCGCCAACGGGTTAAAACTATATTCGAAACGGAAGCAACTATTCATTGACAATTACGCAAACGCGTAGATAATGTCTGTATTTTAATTATCTATTACCGAATTCAGTTGTTAACGTAGCGTAACAATTTTGCTAAGAGACACGTAAATCTCTTAGATTGACGCGAGCCAAACAGAAAGTCGTTACTGTCGCCAAAGGGTTAAAACTAAGAAGGCGAAAAAGATTACATACCAGCGAAGACTACGAAATAAACGCTGCTATTAGAAAACTCGCCGAGTCGCCAGTAGAATAGACCTCTCCAATTTCGTTGCAAAAATTGCAGCTGGCAGCTAAAACTCGCGGTAAAAGCACGGAGCACGTAGCACAGATCACGTTTCCCGCACGGTAAACCTAACCTATAACACAATAGCAGCGGTTATGGCGTGGACTTGTTAGAACAGAATTAGAACGCCCACGGATACGCGAAACGTACGCAAATGCGGGGAAAGCAGCGTTGGTGTACGCTTTCAAAAGTTCACCGAGAAGCGAAATTTTCGTCGACGATACTTCTTTCGAAGTTGCGCATTGTACTCCGTCCGAGTAAAGTGAGTTACGGCTTACGGGAGGAAAGTTTGAGACGCGCGCGGCCAAACGAGCGCGAACTTTTCGCGATTTGTTACGCACGTGTGACGTCACGTGATTCTTGAAGACAGGGATGGCGAATAAGGCTGAGTCCTTGCTAGGGTAAATGACCCACGTACTGTCACATCGTGTTCCTAGAACTGCCACTTCAATTACGTTTATTTAATAGCAAAGTAACGTATAAAGACGCGTAAGTAAACAAATTTTCGTACTAAATTCAGCTTCGGTTTACGTAACTACGCATAGATATTGTATATTCGTTTACGCTTAATATTTGTAACGAAATATTGGGAGGCAAATGTGCCGTTGAACATTAAAACGTGACGAATATACGTATAGAGTATGAAACGTGTCATAATTCGTTAAGGCGCGACGTTTACTTACATATCTTATATTTGTTACGCAAACTAACGTGTTAACTCTTTGGCAACGGTGGATATTACTCGAAGGGTATCAAGAAATCGTAAGAATATCCATTTGTTTTACTTTTAATTCGCATTCTCCTTTCGGTTCTTTCGTATTATTCGAGTGGCAAAAGGTTGCAAATGTTTCAAGGCCCCAATAACGTTGGATAATCGCGGTTAATCGATAGAAAGTGTCAACAGCACACGCGAAACAGAAACTCATTGAGCGCCTATAGGCGCCAGCAGTACTGAAAGGGTTAATATATGTAAAACGTGGTGTTTCTATTCAAATGAAAAGCTTTCAAATGACAGGACGTAAGAACGTGGACTTTGTTGTACATTTTCAATTACGTAGCAATGAATTGATTATATCGAACGAATAAAAAAAATGTTCATAAATAAAAGAGCGGTCGAACAACATATTATGCTCCAAACTGAAACGATCTTTACGTTAAATATTGTCTAAAATAGTTAAATAATGTTACGCGCGAATCTTAAAGTGGCAGTATGCGGATCATTTACCGTACCTATAATTATAGGTACCTTCAATTACAATTGAAGCGAACGAAACGATGGTTGAATAGAAAAGATAGAATCGTGGGCGAATAATGTTTGCGACCTCTGTACAATCGGCGATATAGAAGAGAGAAGCCCCGTTGATGTCGGGGATCGAAACGACTGGTCGTTACATCTGTCAAGGCGCTCCTCGCAACTAATTCCGCGAATCTGTGTCAGACCATCAATCTTGCTCGCTCGTTACCGTTTCGCGAAATTTTTCTTCCCTTTGTTCCGCGAAACACGCCCACAATACTCTTCCTCTCTCTCTCTCTCTCTCTCTCCATTCTCTGCACGTGGGAATTGTATCGCGCTCGGATTGCAGGCGATGCTTCGATTGTTTTAATTAGAAGGGATTCGAATCCTCGCCGAATTGGGGCGAGAAAATGCGAGGAAGAATTTCCTCGTTTAGATTTGCTTTATTTTT
This sequence comes from Eucera pruinosa, assembly GCA_028830335.1. NCBI lineage: Eukaryota > Metazoa > Arthropoda > Insecta > Hymenoptera > Apidae > Eucera > Eucera pruinosa. Next base: position 30,009,646 of record JAMYCR010000003.1, read on the forward strand.
AGCTTCGAGCGCATGAGTGCGACTCGATTCTCGGGATATGCTTCCCTCGGTTTTGCTTTAGCGAAGCGAAAATCGTTAGACTACGAATTTCTACGCAAACTCGCATCTTTGGAAATAAGGTTATAGAAGCAGGGCTTAAATTGGGGGTTACTTCGTCCTCTAACAATAAGTATCACAGTTTCCACTGTACTTTTTTTTTTTTACATTTTACGTAACTTTTCAGATTACAGGCGTTCTGCTCGTTTTCGTAGCTCTTAACCCTTTTAACCATTTGTACTCCAAAGTTCCTTCAATTTTCTTTTCACTAGTTATTATTTTAAGCGGTTTATCGTAGTCGATGTTCGACTGTAGAACTTAACTATCATTTCTGATGCGTTCAGAACTGGCAACGTGTTTTTTAACTTTTAAACGCTGGTAGTAGAACACCTCAGTTTACATCTTTTTCGATCGAGTTACGAGCAGAATTGTCTCTATTTTGTCATTACCGTATTTACCCCTTACCTTATAACAAGGAGTTACACTCGTGGCGTAACCTGTGCGCAAGTTACGATGAAAACACGCTGCATTTTTTCGTAAACTTCAATCGACTTAATTTCAACTTGCAGGACTGTAAAATTGAGGACTGCTGAGTTCAAATTAAGTACAACATTTTGGTGTCTCGCATTCGACTCGATGTTACGACTAGAAAGTAACCAACGTTCTACCAAATACGCTTCGAAAAATTCGTAAGCCAAGGGGTTAAAGTAACATCGTTTCTAAAGTATTCACGCGTTTATTGTTTCAAACAATGCGCGCGAATTATTTCAAAATAGCTGCGCGCCTCTCGAGAGTTTGCGATCACACCGGTGTGTTAATAATAATCATCGGTCTTAATTGCGCGTGATCCTTTGATTGCCACTCGTTTAAATCTCCGCAGAATCGTGTGACGGGGAACATTAAATATACACGGAGTATGAATCTGCAGAGACGCTACAATTTTCTGGCAACATTCCGCGAATAACACAGCGGAGGGAATTTATTTTAAAGGCAGAATCTTTGGGATCGACGTTTCGCCCGGTCGACGACCCACGGCAGCGTGCAAATGCATTTACGAGACGGCAATCTCTTTTTTTCGTATTCGACGCGACCGCGCTCGTCCACCGAATCGAATTATATCCCGATATTTCACGGATTCCACGTTTCGTCGAATCCGCCCGAGCACGCCACCCACCCAACGCGACGTCCCCTGCACGTCACACTTTTATCGGCCAATTATTATCACCGCGCCCCGGACGCATTTTAATTTCGAATTTCGGGGAACAACGCTCTAGCTGCAACACTGTCATCGGGTTACGCGAATTGGGGACGACGGTATTAGCTCGGGCGTTATTTTCGTTAAATTGTTGAATTTTTAAGCAACTATAGGGGCGTTGAGACTAGTCCTGTTGGAACTAGGCTGCTTGGCTTCCGGATGGTTGCCGTGTCTTTTATTATAGTTGTGCCAACGTTTCGAAATCCAAGAAAAAATAGGGGTTTTAAGAGTCTTATTATTTTTCGTTTCTTACAGTGGAGACGCTGGATCGTTACGGACAAGAAAAGAAAGAAACACGTGATTTTGATAAATAGATAATAAACATAGCGGAACGAAGTCGTAGTTGATCATTCGGGTGATGGTACGTGGCTCGTTTGGCCTATCCCCTCTCCTGGCGTTGTGGTGGGGAACGAGTTCTGAAAATCGGGTGAAACGTCACGTCAAAAGTAAGTTGCTCTGAATCACCGACCGGTTTTCGTCTCGAAATCTCCATAAGGATTTTCGCAATAGCACGAAAGGCTCCTGTTTCCCCCACCGTGCTTCCTAGCTTCGACGGATGACGTAGCCTTCATCGATACCCGAATATTTAGCGACCGAGTTCCCGCGTTTCATCGCAGAGCTACTGAACCTTTAACGTATAGATATGCTTATATACATATGTATGTGCAAAACCCAAAACTGTAAAATTCCAAAGCTTAATGATTTACAGTTGCCAAATTCCAACCCTTAAGAATTCGAAGCTTCTAAACTTCGATCTTTACTAATTCAACGCGTGGAAATTCCTAATCTTGAAAATAAATAACCTTGCAACTCCTAAAACTGTAAAATTCCAAAGCTTAATAATTTAAACTTGTCAAATTCCAACCCTTAAGAATTCGAAGCTTTTAAACTTCGATCTTTACTAATTCAACGCGTCGAAATTCCTAATGTTAAAAATGAAAAACGAAAATTCCGCGCTGGGTGTCGAATGACCGTACTTTCGCAACAAATCGACGGCAATTGCATTAGCGCCGCTATTGGGCGTTAAAGTGCACTTTCCCTAACGACTTGCATCACGCACGATTTACCGACATCGATGCTAGACGTCCCCTCGTTGCGAATCAATCTCTTCCAAATTTACATTTCGACTGTTTTGTAACCACTGTAACACGGTTACCCGTGCAGTTACGCGCCAACCCTACGCGTCCCTCTTTCGCGCCTCGATATCATCCCCTACTCTTCCAACGAGTATCGATAGGGCAAACGACCCGTGTCCTGTCACTGTTCTTATACCTGTCACTGTTCCTATACCTGTCACTGTTCCTATACCTGCCACTTTAATTCGTTTTACTTAATAGCAAAGTAACGTATAAAGAATCGTAAGTAAAGAACGTTTCATACCAAATTTCCACTTCGGTTCACCTGACAACGCGTAGACATCATATATTCGTGTACGCTTAATATTTGTAAAGAAATATTGGAAGGTAACCGTGCTGTTGAACATTAACCCCTTGCCATACCATTTCTCCGATTACTAATGCCACGTAAATTAGTCATAAGCTTTATCCAGTATTCAGTATCAAAGCATTGAAATGTTAGATATACGAAATTCTTAAATTAGCGATTGTGGAGCTGCAGAGAGGGGATAGGATAGGAAAAAGGAAGGGTGTTGCGTTTCGTGCTGGGCCTGCTAGTGGACTCATCAATGCGGCTACCTAGCAGGCCCTGCCTTAGACGTTGGGATATTGGAAAGAAGGTTAAAGGCGGTATATATATGGACGAGGTAGTTGGAGCGAGTGCTTTCGAGAAAGTCCTATTTCGTATGTCCCTCTAGTGATGGGTGCAGGAGAGCCGCCACAGCGATTCTCAATCTTGTAAACCGAAGCTAAGGATCACGTTCAAATTGAACTTTCTCCCAAGTAGAATTCCTTTTTATTGAACCACCACCATAATTCGTATCACTCGTCGTTCTACGTCAAGGGGTTAAAACGTGACCAACATACGTATAAAGTATGGAACGCGTGATAATTCGGTAAGGCGCGACGTTTACTGTATACACTTACCGACAAAAATTAACCCATTTGCATCCGCAAGCGGAATAATCCGCGTACGATAACTGATAGTGATATTACCGATGTTTGCGATGCACCACTGTGTATCGATCATCCATAATAAAATTACAGACATCCCTTAGTCCTCAGAACTAACGAATGGTCGAAAGAGAGACACTCTTGTACGAGCTGTCGCAGCGAACAGTTAATAGAGTAAATCGAGTTCTAAAACGCCCTGTTTAGTCTTTTCGTTTAACCACTCGGAAATCATCCTATCTACCTTACGTATGTAATAAAAATAATAATATAATAAAAGCACGAATAAGAGCGCCGTCCAATGACGAGAAACACGAATAGCAGCGCCGGCGTGAACGCGTTAAAATCGCGAACGTTAAAGTGACAGGTAGTAGGTAGATCTAGCCCAGATAGTTTCGCGTGCAATTTTTCTGCCGTTCAGTTAGGCTACAAAGTTGCAATTTATAAGCGTGGAACGTGGCGCGGTGGGAAGGAAGGTAGGTCGCGCTTAACAGGGACAAAGGGAAACCGTCTGGAGCGTTATGAAATGCTCGATAAATTGGAAGAGGAATTGTAATCAGCGGGAAAAATCGTGAAAGCGGACTCGCGGAAAGGGCATTCGATTAATTAATCGACGAAGGGCGGCTCTCGATTCTTCTGCGCCATCGTCGAAGCAACCGGCTCCGATTCTTTTTTATCTCCCGCTGGCTCGTCTACTTAGGGAACAAAAGGAAGCAACGCTGTCTGCCCGTGCAACGGCTGCTTCTAAATGGATAAAGACATCGCGTCGCTGGCGCCTGTGGTCTTCCGAGACGCTTTAAGCCAATTTACCCGGTCCTATAAATCTTCCATTCCTTTCCTTTCCTTTCCTTTCCTTTACTTTCCTTTCCTTTCCTTTTCTTTCCTTTCCGTTTCTTTCCTTTACTTTCCTTTACTTTCCTTTCCTTTCCGCGCTGTTCTATCATATTCTTCCCTCCCTTTCCTTCTCCTACCTCGTCTTCGACTTATCGCTACAAATGGCTATGTTTCACCCTTAAATTCTACCCCTGTCAAAGGCCATCGCGTGTATCTGGCCTCTCGATAATTTACCGTTTACCATCGACTTGCAAATCGGTTCCCTGTATTAGATTATGGAAGGTTTTAGGGATTAGAAGTAACAAGATAATTCTCTAATTCAAATATATGCTTTGTTCGGCACAAGGAAGGCTCGCTCTGCAAGTGTTACTAGCATGGAAACTATACTGCAATTAACCGTCAAACGCAACGCGCGAAACGTGCCTGCGACACCACTTGGGACCGAAGTCCCTTTTGTCGCGTATCGTAAACATTCAGGTCTGAAATGAACGTTGTAAAACGAGAAAGATAAAGTGAATAAGTGTAAAAAGAGAAAGCGCATTTCTACGAACGTACGGAAAAGCAACGCATAGTTCTCAGCAAAGCTTTACATTTAATTTTTGTTGCTTTTCCCTAACTATTGTACATGAATCTAACATCCTGTACTCGAATTAATCCTTTGACGACCGACGCGACGCCGGCACGCGAAAACTCCCGCAAACATCGGTAATATTAATATCGGTACCGGTGGGTCGTTCCGTAAACGACGCGAGGATCCGATAAAACCGCCACGATTTCTAATTTCCACCCTTCACCGGTTTATCTTTCGTCGGATTATTTCAAGCCGATGAGAAGCGAAAGCGGGGAGGGTGAATGCGAAGAGAAAGGCAGCAGCGAGGAGTTTGGATAAATAGGATCGGGGAAAACAGGGCTTACAGTTAGTTTGGAGCACGCGGAGTCGCCGCGGAAAGCAGAGGGAAACGTTGCAAGTGAAGCGAAAACTCGCGGACGGGATAGAGGTTGGAATCGTTTCGACGACTGGAACCCTCAATTACGGCCATTTCTCCGCCTATTTACCTACTCGAGATTGTGAAACGGGGAAAGCCACGAACGAACGAACGAACGAACGAACGAACGAACGGGTTCATACGGGGCGCCATAATTAATCCGCGAGTGCGCTCCCGTTCGTGAAATTACTTTTCAGCCCGCGCGGATACCGATATTAAATACTCGTTAAGAGAGTCGAGTACTACGCACATGTTTCCCCGTTGCCCGTTTTTGCTTTTCATCGCGTTTGCTGCTGCTCAGCCGGCTAAAAGCGTTCACGAGAGTGTTGCACGATCGCGCGAAGAAAAACACATCCGCTGGCTTATTTTCACCGGCAATCGCCCGACTCGACCGCCTCCTCCTAATTGCGGATACAAAGTACGCCACCGGAAGCTCGTTTATCCGAACACGCCGCGGGACAACGCGCTTCTGATACCCCAACAATTCCGATGAGTCATGTTTACCTACAACGACGCTACGAGAAAATTAGAGAGAAATTAAGGGGTCGATAGGAACGAAATATTTTGCGTTCTCAAATTAACCTTATGTTGCATCGATTTTTACGACGAGTCGAAGAAAATACGATACAATTACTGTTCGCGGTGACATAAAGTAAAATTGGTCACGTTGAAACAAGCGTTTTATTAATAATATTAATCGTAATACTATATAGGTGTATGTAATACTATATTTTTATGCTACTGCAAATTCTAAGCTACGAATTTTGGAAGAGAAATGATACGTAAACATTCATAAGTGACTACTTTGTTTCTTAACCCATTTGCATCGTAGCAATAAATACGCGATCAACTTTCTAACTCGAAGACTTTCGGTTTTACTTGGAAATTACGTGTAATAATCGAAATACGGTAACGAAGTTTGGAGCAGATATTATACCTTTTATTGATCGGTATGAGTATCTTTAAAACGATCGATACACAGTGGTGCATTAAAAAACATCGTTAATATCAAGATCAGTTATCGTACGCGGATTATTCCGCTTGCGGATGCAAATGGGTTAATTTTTGTCAGTAAGTGTATATAGTAAACATCGCGTGTTACCGAATTATCACGCGTTCCATACTTCATAATTATACTGGTCACGTTTTAATGTTCAACAGCACATTTACCTGCTAATATTTCGTTACAAAAATTAAGTGTAAACGAATATAAAATGTCTATGCGTTGTTACGTAAATCAAAGTCCAAATTCAAACAAGATTGAGAATCGCTACTTTAAGAATTTCGTATATCTAACATTTCAATGCTTCGATACTGAATACTGGATAAAGCTTATGACTAATTTACGTGGCATTAGTAATCGGAGAAATGGTATGGCAAGGGGTTAATGTTCAACAGCACGTTTACTTTCCAATATTTCTTTACAAATATTAAGCGTACACGAATATACGATGTCTACGAGTTGTCAAGTAAATCAAAGTCTAAATTTGGTATGAAACGTTCTTTGCTTACGATTCTTTACACACTACTTTGCTATTAAGTAAACGAATTCAAGTGGCAGGTATAGGAACAGTGACATTACGTGGCTCGTTTATCCTAGTCGTTTACTTAACAATTATACGATTACCATTTACCGAGTTAAAAAGAATACGTATCGCTTACTTACGCATTAAAGTAAGTAACAAAATATTTATCGAATTTTGCGTCTGCTCCCAAATGAGAATTTCGTACGTGCTCAATTCTCGGCGATTCTTAGGTCGTTAAACAGTGCAGCGTTTAAAATGAAATTCCCAATCAGGAACGGAATATAACAGAGGATTAAACGCGTTGCGTACGTAGGTTTTAACAGACTTTAATAGTAAAAATTTGCGAAACGCAGCACCGTTCGAGTGGATAGGTTAAAGGGTGTCGCGTTATTTTTTTTCCACGGCTGTGCAGAGGCGAAAGCAAAAGCAGTGCTTTGCGTGGGCGATAGAATTAACGATGTTGGAATAATTGGAGGCGGCGTGCTGGGAACGCAACCGTAGGCGAGGCTCCTTACGTTGGAAACTTTCCGTGATTTAGCAAGTGGAAGCAACTCGAAACCACTCAAGTAAAATCTCTGTGTGTGCGTGTGTGTTTGCCTATCGAAGTAGCAGCGTGTGTACACATCGCGATAGCCCTCAAGTCCCCGAGAGTGATTCGCAAGCAACATCGCGAACCCTAACCGAGACACGCTCGTTTCGCGCACGCGAAATTTCGCCTCTCGCCTAGGGCAGATGTCCCTACAACTGACGTAACCGAATTCGTTTATTCAATAGCGATCGAACGTACGAAGAATCGAGGCCGTAAACATTTCAGTACTAAAGACTTCGGTTTTACGCAACGACAAATTTTGGCTTCAGCGTTTAAAGTTTGCGTTTAAAGAGCAAACTCGACGAAGAGTGTTTCGAGAGAAATGCCTTCGATCGGCAGCGCAAGCGTCCTAACAAATTTGTTCTGTATAAGAATTTAATATTCGCACCCGGAAGGGTGCAAGTTAAGCGTTGGAAATCAATTTAACCCTTCGCGCTTCGATGGCTCTGCTACGGCGATACGCGTAAATTTTCTTAAAAGTTAAAATGTAAGGATTTCACTTACATCCGTCAATTTAATTCGCATTCATTTCGAAGCGAAGCAAATCAGGAGCAATTTTCCCCCTTCCCGAAACACGCGATACTTTAAATTCTCACAAGAGGCAGGAAAAAGCGTCGGAAGTTGGGCGTTACTGTAGCTGTTTAAAAATGCGTTTATAAGCAAAGGGTTAATACGGTAAAAAAATATTTTCGAGGTTGCCGAGTTCACCTCTGCCACTGCCAAAGCCACGCACATGTTCCGAGACCGAGTAAGAAAGAAGCTGTTGGGCAAACATAAGTCCCCGGCCGTTTTTATGGCAGAAGAGTCACTCGAGGTACAATATGCCGCTGCTTACTTACGACGAATCGCTTTCGTTTTTTGCGATACGCGTATCAGGAAGCGAGCGGAGGTTTGCTTAATAGAAGAACAAGCGGCTTTCGTCGGGGACATTCGCGTTCCCCTCGAAAGAATTCGTCAACAAAGAAGGAGAAAATTACCAAAGGCGAAATGGACAAAGGAGAGAGGCGATCGCGTTGATCCAGGCCGAATACAACGAGCCACTCTTTGCATAAGGAGCTCTACTTGCCCCCGACCCTATTCACCGGCTTTTCACGTTTTCTCTCCGCGCGAGAGATTGTCCGACTAGAAACCACTGCTACCACTTCAGCTCAACATCCTTCTCCTTCTCCTTCTCCTTCTGCTTCGCAGGGATACGACGCTTCGTAGCTCGGACGTCCTCGACGCGACTCGAGATCAGCTTTAACCCGTTCCCTACCAAATTTTGAGCGCCTCTCCCGAAGCGATAAGATTTTATTTGAAAGAAAAAGGTGGAATTTCGCGGAAGCTAATGTTTAATTGCGAATATAATACAGTTCTCCGCTCGCTCGAAGGCACGCGACAGGTACGCGAGAAAAGTGGAAGGGATACACCTATTCCCACGTACGCATTGAATTTGTTGGAATAATATTATTTAGTAGCTACAAAAATGTATCTCTAAGTTGAGAGGAACTGCCTATTAAGCAACAGGCCTAGCTCATTGTCAGTTACCAAAGTCGATGAGTACCAGACCTAAGGGTCTGGTGCAATAAACACATTGAAGGCCCGGGGCCGTCCTTTCTACATTTGGGCGCCAGTTTTCCTGCGCGCATTTTCAAGAGGTTTCATTCCTCGTTCATTCGTGAAAGAGTAAAGACGAGTTCGTCAAGCTTTTAGAAATAAAATACCTTATTTTAAATGCAAATTCAGTGTTCTTATTTTAAATATAATCCCACATTCCATTAGAATTCTAGTTCGCTATTCGGTGCGACAGTTACACACGCATGCGGACTGACTGACAAGGAAGGCAGTGAGATAGAGAGAGATAATGAGACACACGCGGCGAACAGAGCCCCATTGGCGTAATGTAACACGTATTACTACTGTACAATAGTTGTATCCCTATAGATAGGGACGCAATTTAATTCCGTTCTTACTACTACGTCACACTGCGTGGCGAAGGCTTGGAATGGGAAGCTCAGGGTGGGTTAAGGGTGGCAATGGGCAGTCCGAATTCTCTTGCCCCTGTGCCGTCCCGCGTCCCTTCAAGTGAGCGGAGAACTGTACTAAAGTGGCGGTTTACAGTCACTCGAAAACGAAGAAAACTCGAAGGGATATCTCGTAGCTGGCGTAATTGAATAAAATTCAAAGGATTATAAACTTTTGGCGGCCCTCCTGTACCTAACACCAAAGGGACAAACTAAATAGGACTTTCTCGAAAGGGCTCACTCCAACTACTTCGTCCATATATGTGGCCATAATTACGAAAGTGGTCTAAGTGATATATTTCTTGTTTCTTTTATACAGACCACTTTCATAATTATGGGCACATATAGGGTAAGTGACCCATGTCCTGTCACTGTTCCTATAACCGCCACTTTAATTCGTTTATTTAACAGCAACGTAACGTATAAAGACGAGTAAGTAAAGAAATTTTCATACCAAATTCGGACCTTAGGTTTTACATTTAATAAAAAAATATGAGGAGGTAAACGTGTTGTTGGACATTATTAATATAACTTTGTAATTATTAATATAACTTTATAATTATATTCGTCACGTTTTAAAGTATGGAACGTGTAATTCGGTAAGGCGCGACGTCTACTATACATCTTGCATCTGTTACACAAATTGACGCGTGCTAATATATGTAAAACGTGTTTCCATTTAAATGAAAAGCTTTCGAGTGACGGTACGAGGGACATTGGGCTTTGCTGCACCGTTTCAATCACGCGGCAATTAATTCATTCTATAGAACGTATAAAAGAAATGTTTGGCTCGTTTGCTTCAGGATTGGTGAAGCTCGGAGTGCACTGCGTGTTGGGTAAGAAGGTGGCGATCAAGATCATCAACAGGGAAAAGCTGTCGGAGTCGGTGCTGATGAAGGTGGAACGGGAGATCGCGATCATGAAACTGATCGACCATCCTCACGTGCTCGGCCTCTCCGATGTATACGAGAACACGAAATATCTGTAAGTAGCCGGCGAAAGGGAAGCTAAACCGTAGATAGGAGATAGATTGCAAGCAGCGAAGCCGAAAGAGGCTGCAATTTTTCGCGAATTTTTTCCGGCTTGAATGAGCGCGGAACTCGCGGTCCGCTCGAGTTTCATCAAGCTGGAGAAGTCGTTGAACTTTAATTCGGCCGTTCGAAAAAAAGGGTACTCGGTGAGTCGGGCAAAAAGAGGGGAAAAAACGGGGAAGAGAGAGAGAGAGAGAGAGGTAGAGGGAATTCTACACACGGGTAGACAAAAGTGTTTCACTCACGGGACCCATTACTTACGGTGGCAGGGAGAAGAATGCAGGCTCGGAGAAAATCCGAATCCGCCGCCACTGAAATTGCGCTTCTCTGTTGCTTTGCAGATATCTTGTTCTGGAACACGTTTCGGGCGGCGAGCTTTTCGACTATTTAGTGAAAAAAGGTAGACTAACGCCCAAGGAAGCGAGGAGATTTTTTCGACAAATCATTTCTGCGTTAGATTTTTGTCATAGTCATAGTATATGGTGAGTAAGCCTGAAACTATACCTCCCCGTTCTAAACCGGAACCCGATCGCGAAACGGACGGAAAGAGCTTGGATTTATTTCGGGGAAAAAAGGCATCGCTTTTCGGTCGACGATTCGGAATGAATCTCTGCCGTCCATCGTAACATAAACTGCTTCGTGAAACCTAATACAAAGTAGCGTTACGTAGGAGTAAATAAGTGCCGCTATCCGAAGTAATTTCTTTGTTTGAAGTTTTAATTGAAAAAGATGCTCCGCGCAGTTGGACGCGTTGAGTAAATACGTTTTAATGTTTCTACGTTAGGAGTCTCCGTTTGTCGAGACAAATATTAATGTACAGCTATTCTTATTCATTTACCCTGGACGATAGTTAAACAGTGTCATAATTGAAACGAAATGTGACATTGAAATATACATTGAAATATTGATATATTGATAAACTGATATATTGATATATTGACGTGTTGAAATATTGATATCAATATATATGGGTATCAATATATAATTAGGTATTGATATCGATGCCTAATCCAAACCTAACCCAATAAATCATTCTCGGCGACAAAAGAAGCAAAAAGAAGAACAAAATACGGGAAACCGATAATTGTCATTAAGTTGAACGAACTAAAGAAATAATAACCAACGTAGAATCTGAAATCAAATATTTTAAAACCATTGTCAATACTCGTTCAATTTTCTTACGTGCGAACTAATATTACTTTAACGCAAGTTTACGTTTGCGTTAAGTTTCTGAAAAGCGAGCTCGGATTTCTGTGAATTCGAAGGCACACTTTTGGCCGGGCATTTTTCAGCGAAAATTCGGTCACTCGATCGAAGGGAGAAAACTGTGTGGCGACCGAAGAGCGATGGTAAATTCCTTTCCGGTTAATTTCGCAGCTGGTTTAACGACTCGATAACAGAGAGAAAGAGAGAGGCGAGAGAAAAACGAGGCGCGTAGCATTGTGGATAGAGGGGTTCTAGTTGCCATCGGGGAAGCCTACCCCAATCGAATAAATACAGAAACAGACCTAATTTCAGCGCGAGGGACACCGGAAGGGACACCCCGAAACACTGGCTCCGATCGATCCGACATTTAAATTAGTTCACCCTAGGCCACGCGATTATTTACGCGATTAGTCAGTTCCGCGGTCGGGTGGCAAAGCACCACGCGGCTCCGATCATCGTCAAAATTCAAATAGGGTTGATGTGCTCATAATTATGAAACTGGTCCAAGTCAAAATTGAAAAAGAAAAAGGTTTATCAGTTACTTCGCATCGCATCGCATTGTTTTAAACTAAATTAATTCAGTGTACGTATTCGCGATATCGTAAAAAATGAACCCCGCTAGATAGTGCGTGTTCGTTCAACGTTACAAAATATATGGAATTCATTTGGCGTTACGTATGAAAGTGGTCTATATATCTCGAAACAAGGTGGGTAACGCGGTAGATACGTTTCTTGAAAATGCACTGCAGAATTGTGGCATTGTAGGAAACATTTTTCCAACCGCATTATAACGAAACCGCGTTGTAAGAGGCCCACCTGTATATTCACTTACAATTAGACCAGTTTCATAATTATGGGCACAAGTACGGTAGATGTACTACATACTGCCACTTCAACCCCTTGACTTACAATTCGTTGGCTGTCGAACGTACACGAGTCACCGTTAACAGGATCGCGCATCTTGCATTCGTTGAAAATATTCGAACACTCAAAGCGCGTTTCTCCTTTCCAGTCACAGAGACTTGAAGCCTGAAAATTTGTTGTTGGACGAGAAGAATAACATTAAGATCGCGGATTTCGGGATGGCGTCGCTGCAACCCGCCGGCTCCATGCTGGAAACCAGCTGTGGCTCTCCTCATTACGCCTGCCCCGAAGTTATCCGAGTAAGATTCGCATGCGATTCCTAACAATTTTCAACCTTCCACGCTTTCTCCTAAATCCCCTCGAGAAGTACGGTTAAGCAACCGTGGTGCAAAGTATTGCTGCAGACAGAACGTCGTGCGAATGGTTTTTGACTAGAGCGATTGCTGAGCGAACGGTACGTTTAGTTGAGATTGGCTGAGGCGCGAATGAAAAGCGTTTGGGGTAGAGCGAGATTGAGTTCACGTATTGACGAAGGGTGTGCGGTAGCGCAAGATTTCGGGTAAACGCGAGTGACCGTGTCTTACGAACGTCTGAGACGAGCGAGAGAAACAGAGAGAGAAAATGAATGCGTGCAAAAGGGTAGAGAACGCGTGGAAAGCGTGGCTGCGAGCTTCCAGAGCGATAGGACGTTGCGAGCTGAGAGAGTTTTGCGAATGAGAGAGAACGTTGTGCGATATTTAATCTTTGTTATTAATAAACGCTCTATTAGTTACTGTTAGAAGGCATTTTCTATCTCCCCGTACGATGAAACCGTGCCACGTTTAAATAAAAATAATCCTTGCAATGCTATTGTTCCACGGAAAGAAGGCACGGCGTGTTTGCATTCTCACTGCTGTTGCAGTCCGCTGACTCGCCTACGAACACGTTCATCTTCGTCGCCGTCTTCGGCCAATAGCGATCACTGCCTGAGTTCCTAGGCGAGTCAGCGGACTGCGACAACAGCGGGAATGCAAACACGCCGTGCCTTCTTTCCGTCGAGGAACTGTACTACTATTAATGCCGATCCGCGTAAAAACGACCACGCCTCTGGCTCCTTTTAAAAAAAAAAGAGACCCACTCGAAATTATTATCCCGTTTAAATTGCTACAATATATAAAGAAGGTGGAATTTAACCGTGGCTTAATTGCTTCGACGTTGGCCATAAAACGAGAGCGAAAGATTAATAAAGAAGAATAATCGGGCCTTGTAAAAAGCGCGTATCACAGAGCCCATCGAGACGAATTATTATTTTACCGTTAGCGGAGCCGGTTTAATTAAAAAGGGGGTAGGAGAAGAAAAGAAAAGAGAAATACGGAATAATTGGAGGCTTTTTTGCAGGGCGAGAAGTACGACGGGAGGAAAGCGGACGTTTGGTCGTGCGGGGTGATACTTTACGCGCTTCTGGTAGGCGCGTTGCCCTTCGACGACGACAATTTAAGGAAGCTGCTGGAGAAAGTGAAACGGGGAGTGTTTTACATACCGCACTTCGTGCCGCCCGAGTGCCAGAATCTGCTCAAGGGGATGATCGAAGTCGACCCGGACAAGAGGCTCACGGTAACGTGTTTTCATTCGAAAATTCCGCCCTTCCGTTGTTCCGTCAACAACTCCCCTTAACCCGTTTCGAATCGAAGCTACTCGGTTAGAAGTTTATTAGGATTTTAGATATGGTAAATTTTTGTTCAAATTTGTGCGGTGTGGCAATACCTTACGCTTAAAGCCAAGATTAGTCAGTCGTATGCAGCATAAATGGGTACTTTAGCATTTTTGTGGTCTAACCCTTTGCGGACGAGCGTCGGCAAATAGTCGCCTAATTATTTTTTGGCTTTCCGAACCCATGTCGACTATTAAAGCACAAAACTTAATGCAATGAATACTTAACGTAATAATGAACATTTGAAATCGTTGGAAATGAAATGGTTTCGAACTCAAAAGCGTGAAAACTCAAAGTCGTGGAATTAAAAAATAAAGTACTCTCACAAGTGTTACTACTTCTCTTCCGCAAAGGGCTAAATACGAGTTACGATTAATCGAATGGAGACTAATTTAATCGCACGTGTGTTCACTCTTCGACGAATTCCAGCGTAATGCTGTATATAATAATTTGCATGAAGCTACTTGTATGGTGTAGCAATATCTTACGCTTAAAGCCAAGATTAGTCAATGGTACAAAGTTAAATGGATCCCTTAACGTTTCGTTTGCCTAAATAAGCGTCACGATCAATCGAATGCAGACCAATTTAATTGCACGTGTATTCACTCTTCGACGAATTCCAGCATAATGCTACATATAATAATTTTCATTAAGTTACTTGCATGGTGTAGCAATACTTTACGCTTAAAGCCAAGATTAAATCAGTCATATGCAGCTTAAATTAGTACTTTAGCATTTTTGTGGTCTAAATATGCGTTACGATTAGCCGAATGGAGACTAATTTAATTGCACGTGTATTCACTCTTCGACGAATTGCAGGGTAATGCTATATATATAATAACGTGCGTAAAGCTATTACGCTCGAGGCGAAGATTAATCAGTCGTACGAAGTTGAATGGGTAGATTAACGTTTCGTTTGTCCGAATAAGCGTTACGATTAATCGAATGGAGAAGGGGGAGATTGATTATCGCGAGAGGAGGAGGCGATAAATGTTAATTGTAAATGTCCTCAGCTGGCGGAAATAAACAGGCACGTGTGGGTGACGGCGCCTGGGAAGGGCGAGTTAGAGTTAGAGCTGTCGATGATGGACGTGGTGCAGACGCACGTTATTCCGTCCGTGGATGCAATCGATCCAGACGTGTTGCAGGCGATCGCAAGCCTAGGCTGCTTCAAAGAGCAGGATAAACTCATTCAAGAGCTCCTCAGCCCGAAGTAAGATCATTCAACCCCTCCCACCTTCGTTTCGTTTCGTTTCGTTTCGTTTGTCAACTTTAACCCTTTGTTAAAAATCCTTCGCTTTCACTGCCGCGTCTCCGAAGAATAGAATACGGTTTTTCTTTTCATCTATTCGAATAGAGAAACAACTTTTTCTCTAGCTGTTTGTAAATTAATAGTCGAATAAGAGTAAGGAAACCTCGTTCTATCCACAAGGATACTTTCGTTCGAATAAAATGATTACGAATCACGCGATTCGTAAAGTCACGATTGTTTCTAGATTTTCCCGTAAAGGTTGGAGAAAATTCATTGTACAAGGACGCGCGTGAAACACGCTCGAAATACGTTCGCTACTCGAAGCGTTGTTAGTGTAAATTCGCGAAACAAATTGAAATAATATAGCGGAGTGGATAATTCTCCAACGGACTGATTCGTTCCGAAGTTTCTCCTCGTAGCGTGCATTCAAGTATATACTTCTTTGATTCAAAATTCGCCGCAGAGTAAAACGAAACGATAGAGAAAAAGCTATGGCTTATTCGAAGACTTTGTAGGCCTGTGTATTGACACTGCGTTTTCCGTGCGCAGCCACAACACGGAAAAGGTGATATACTTCCTGCTGCTGGAGAGGAAGCGAAGAAGACCCGCGTGCGAGGACGAGCTGGAGGTAATGAGGGGAGGGGTTAGGGGATCCTCGGGACAATTGGAAGCGGATCCGCCGAGGAAGCGAGTGGACACGTGTCGAGTGAACGGCAGCGCGGCTCTGAATCTCGGGGAAATCAGCCACGGCTCTCCATTGACGCCCAGAAGACAGTCCAGGTACGGTAGATGTACCACGTACTCCTGCCACTTTAAGCGTCGCGATTTAAGTAACGACTTTCGTTAACTATTTTAGAACGAATGTTAACGTAAACATCGTTCCAGTTTCGAGCATAATATGTTGTTCAACCGCTATTTAAACGAATTCAATTGACAGGACGTGGGTCACTTATCCTAAATACGCCTTTGCAAAATTACGCGTTCCGAGGGAAATTGTAGGAAGATTTCCCTGGTCGCGCATCGAGAATCGAATGAAGTTTTGCGAAGCTCGATTAAACGGCGCAGAGACGCTTTCAATCGTTTCTCGAGCTATCCTCGGGCTTCGTGGAAACTCGCAATCGCGTGACCGCCGCGAACGCATCGCGTGCGTGTTAGCCCTTTTTCTACAGGGGAGGCTACCCTGGTCGCTGCCACGTGCGAGCCAGCTACGCGCCAACGATTAAACCTCGACCGATTAAAATCGTATCTTCGGGGTTGCGCTGGAATCCGGGCAAAAAAACAGACACCGATTAAGCTTCGACCCTGCTACTTCGTGCAACGAATTATCGCGTACGCGCGCGTTTCTTTAAACAACGCTCCTCGAAGTTGGAAGCAACGAATCTTTGGTATCGACGCAGACTTTGGTACAAAATAGACCGATCATTTTACGGGACTTCGTGTCACATGCTCTGAAATACCGGTAACCTAAATATTCATACTTTTCGGAAGAATATCTTTCGTTTTATTATCTGACAAAGAATGTAAACACTTTTAAAGTGTTTTAATATACAAACGGTAAGAGCATACGCAAAAGTTTTTAGACAATTTTAGACAATTGAAAAGGCAAAAATGAAAACGGATTTGGGGCTCATGAGCTTAAAATGAATGAAAGGTGACAAAGACAGGCATTGGCGAAGTGGTCTATCCTGTTCTTAGTCAATGGTATCGAATCGAAGCTAGGAATTGTACGCTGCGGTTCGAAAGTACGAACATATTTATTTTCCAAATACTTGAATAACGTAAAGTAGTCAAATCCTTTCTAAATGATACGCGTAGTATCGTTGCAATTTCAATTTTAAATCTTATGTAGTGATTTAGTCCTTTAATGTACGGATGAAACAACGTTTCCGATAAAACAGCCACGTGTGTTATCAGAAGCGCGTTGTCCCGCGCCGTGTTCGGATAAACGAGCTTTCAGTTGCGTAAACGAAAGGGATGTTAACTAACGAAGGGATGAATTTATGCGTAGCGCGAGACATCACGCGCGACGTTCGCCGAGCACCGGATGTCACACGCACGCGTCCCACTCGCACTCGTCCACGCCGGGAAGTTCGCCGTTGCACGGCTCGAACGCAGTGGCAGGATTGCTCAGTCCTCACAGAGCTCCTCCGACCGCGCACCTCGGCCAAACCGGAAGCCCTCACAGGCTTTCCGCCGTGACGACAGCCGCGGGCAACGGAAACACCAACACTCCGCCTGTCGCGGCTCCCGTCGCCGCGCTGCCAAACGTCGGCATAGAAATAAACGACGTTCAACAGGGTAAGCTCTCTTTCCTTTCCTATTTTCTTCTTTTGTCAAACCCTTCAACGCTAACCGTACCGGCATTCCACGCGTACCGATTCGACTAATCTTGCTCGCGACAACGAAGAAGCGAAAGGGAAAACGAACCACGGAAAAGCGATTAGTTGGAACGATAGCAGAATTGTGCTCGATGAAACTGAAACTCGAATGAAATATTTTAACCCTTTGCGGACGACGAATACTGAAACTTAAAAGAGTATTTTGATTTTCAATTCCAAGCCGTTAAATTTCTAAGCTTTCGAAACGCAGGTCAACAAATTTCCAAAACTTTGAAGCGTTTATCAACGATATCAATTGAAATTTTCCGCTTCAACAGTGAACGTGCGCCCAGAAATCCAACAAAGTGGCGATTATTTGCAGACACTCGTCCGCAAAGGGTTAAAACCGGTTGGCGCGTGCGGTACGGTTGGCGCGTTAATTCGCGTGAACTATTTCTAATGTGTTTCATCTGCTTTTGTAATTCGAACTATATAGCGATACGCTGATGAGCTAGATATCGACGAATTTAAATATGTGGACATGTAATTGTCGAGTCGCATGGCGTTACAGAGGGCTAACTTTACTACGTTTGATGGTCGGGTTGAATACGTATAATTGTTAAAGTAACCATTCGAAACCTTTTGTTGTTTTACACGCGTGCAATCTCAGTTTGAAATTTATTTCGCTCTCCTATAAACGAGTGGTCCATCCTGTGCTTAGTCGATGGTTAAATAGTAGCTAAGCTTCAACGTAACGTCAGCAGAGTTTGAAAAGTTTTCGAAAGCTAGAAATGGTGAGAAAAATGAAGGTACTAGTAATGAACGGTAGACAATAAAAACATACCAAAGAGGAAAGCACGAAAGGAAATAAAAATAGGATAGAAAATAAATAATAGATTTTAGAATACACGGAATATACATGAAGTACGCCATTAAAAAGTCCTACAGCTGAATAGAGAAAATGAAATTAAGCGAGATTAGAAGAGCAAGGCGAGTGTTACGCACTGCAAGAGTGCAGCGACTGAGTAGGATGAACGAATGAGCGAAATAGAAGGTTACTGTAAAGCGAGTGCACATTTCTGGGCTGCTATGCCGAGATAAAGATTATTTATCGTTACCCGGAGCAGAAACGTTCGCTGCGAAGCGCGGCGAAACATTTGGGGGAGAGGAATTGGGGGGGAAAAGCAGCTATGGAAAAAGGCGCAGGTGTCCGTAGTTTGCGAGTGTTTACACAGGGCGAACAATGGCTTTGGACATCGGGATCCTTGTCCGATGTCTGAGTGGCCGTGTTCTGTGTTGCGGGCTTGTGAAAAATTGATGCGACCTCGGTGCTCGCGGCGGCTCTAACGAGCCTACGAATCATTGTTAAACAGATGCACCGTTGGATGCGCATTCTCCAGACTCTGCAACCTTTTCTTCTCTTTTTTCCTCTTTCCTTTCTTCAAAAGATAAAGCTAGCCATTTACCATATTTGTAAGGGAACGCGTAAGAGGTGGCAGAAGTAAAGGACTCTATGAAAATCGATCCCAAAGTTCGAAAAACTTAATACGCGTACGAGAAAAAATCGGATTACTCGCGAGCTGAAACGACGCAGGGGAAATTTTACGATACTTGCAGAGTTTAACAATAAGTGACAATGATATAATACGTATATGTAGTTGGGTCATTTAGTCTACTTGTAAGGGAAAGAGTAAGGAGATGGCAGAAGTAAAGGACTCTATGAAAATCGATCCCAAAGTTCGAAAAGATTAATACGCGTACGAGAAGAAATCGGATTACTGGCAAGTTGAAACGACGCAGGGGAAATTTGACAATAATATAATATATATATATATAGTATAATAAAGTATAATATAATATAATATTATATATATATATAGTATAATATAGTATAATATTATATATATAATAGTATAATAATATAATATAAATAAGTGGCAATGCTATAATATGTGTATATGTAATTTGGTTATTTCGCCTATTCGTAAGGGAAAGAGTAAGAGGTGGCAGAAGTAAAAAACGGTCTGTTTGACAGTAGTAGCCGTGGGTGTAACACCGCCAGGCTCTCCCCATACTGGAGCCGGCTCCGGAGCCCATCACTGGAGATCCAGGTTGACCACCATCAAGAACTCCTTCCTTGGCAGCCCCCGCTTTCATCGACGCAAATTGCTCACAAGTGCCGAGGAGGTATCTACTATCTTTACGCCTTATCTCTTCCAGATCTTACTCGATTGGATCCCATCCCTTTTTTTCTCTTTGGAAACCGCTCGCGAAACCTTTGACGCCGGAGTAGCAAACGCGTATCGATTCTTTCGTACTTCTTTGAATTCTTGAAATTAATTAGAGCTCAATTGGAAGACGAGAAACGTTGCTGAGTAAGAAAATGGTCCGGTGACTGCTACAGTAGAATTATGATTTCTGTACGAAGTTTTCGAAGGCTATGCCGCGCTACGTTACATGCTTTCTTTACTTTACCTTAACCTTTCGTTATTTTACTTCACTCTAACCTAACCTTAGTTTACTTCAACGCTACGTAGAACGCCACGACACCGTTCTAGATTTCTTTAGTTCTGCTGCTACTTTTAGACGAACCGTCCAACAACTCTTAGCTTTCTACGACTACGCGTTGTATTAATTTACGTATATACCAAAAGGTTTATTGACCCGTGCGTAACAACGACATTGATGCAAAATGCAAAACAGTAAATTATTGCGCGCGATTTGTACTCGGTAATCCTCGGTCTTACTCGAATTAGAATTATAGTTAAAAAGTTGAAGTTTATTAAAAGGTACACGTTGTTTTAATCGCAATTAGACGATAGCTTGCCCCGTGAGCGTACCTCGGTTGTTACAAGGCAAGGGGTTAAACAATGGCCGTTGCACGGGTGATAAAAAATAAAACGGCGCTCTCTGTTCCGGAATAGGTTCACCTGACTCCAGATTCCTCCCCGGAATTGACGAAGAAATCCTGGTTCGGTAGTCTGATGACCACGGAGAAGGACGAGACGTTCACGATTCTCGTTAAAGGGAAGGCCCTGGCCAGCGTCAAAGCCGACCTGATTCACGCTTTTTTATCCGTAAGTTCGCAAAGGAACACGCCGCAGACGAGGTATAGAATACTTTCCGTTCCATTTTTCCCTTTACCAATACGTATTACATTTTGCCTACTAAGTACATTAGTCTTGAAATTCTTTTCCTCTCGATTCTTCGTACGTTCGTTCATTAAAGCGACAGGTATTGGGACACCGAACGGTAGCCAATTTAGAGATCCGCCCTATTCCGTAGCTCGTCTGCGACGAAACGTTGCTGGTAATTTATACAGTTTGCTTGTATTTCACGGGGCAACCAGATAGCGGAGCTGTCTCACAGCGTAAGCTCGCCGATGTCGTTCAGAGTGGAGTACAAAAGGGGGAGCACGGCGCCGGCCATGTTCCAAAGACAAGTCCGTTTTCAGGTGGACATTAGCGCAATTTCCAAGCAGCCCAGCGAACCTCTGTTCGCCATTACTTTCACCCTGCTGAGCGGTAAGCCTTCGAACCCTAGTTTATTTTTCAGGCGAAAAAAAGCCTCTCGAAATTGTCCGCGCGACTCGTGGAAATGTCCCTCGAATTTGCCGCAAAAAAAAAACAGTGACGCGTCTTCAGCGCGACGTAATCGGAAAATTCGCGAAAAAGAAAGGAGGAGGGAAGGGAGAGAGCCGCGATGCAAAAAGGAAACCGCGGACAAGGGTAGAGATTTGCAAGGTGGCGGCGTTTGGTATTTGGCAGCCATCCAACCGCAACTAGATCGATGTTACCTTGGCAAACCAAGAGAAACTTACGTCTTGTCCGCATGTAGTACGCGGCGTATATTATTTCAAGTTGTTGCAATTCGCGTTGCCCCTCGTCTTCTCCTTTTCACCCTTCCGTCGCTCGTCCCTAAGCAGCTTCATTTACACGCCCGCCGTAAATTGTCTCGTTCGCCAGGCGAAACGACAGAGCTCCACTCCTTTCCGATACGAAATCATTTCATCACCTATGCAAAGCCAGCGTTAACATATCGCTACTTTCGCGTCGCGTTCCGTGCGAATTAATCGAATTTTGTCGGCAATAATCCCCCACGTTGTATCGCGAAGCTAACGTTAACTATTTCAGATCGCATTTAACTTACGAATCTTTTCAGTTTAAAACACACCGTTAATTAACCGCTCTTTTATTTACGGTGACTTTTTTGAACGTTAAAAACGGTGTATTACGGATTACGTCATTGAAGATATATAACAAAGTCCAATGTTCCTATTACTGTCATTTTAGAACGTATTTAACTTACGAATCGTTCCGGTTTGAAGCACAACGTTACTTAACCGCTCTTCTATTTACGGTGATTTTTTTATACGTTATAAACGGTGTATTACGTATTACGTCATTGAAGATATATAACAAAGTCCAGTGTTCCTATTACTGTCATTTTAGAACGCATTTAACTTACGAATCTTTCCGGTTTGAAGCACACCGTTAATTAACCGCTCTTTATTTACGGTGATTTTTGCATACGTTGAATATAATGAAGTATATTACTACTTGATTGAAAATGGATACCAAGTCCACGGTCCCTCGTACTGTCACTCGTTCCGGCGCAAGGAGTTAAACAAATTCCGTATCGCAACGAAGACGAATGCCACAGCGTTTACATGCACGAACGCGTTCAAATTTGAAATTCCTCCGCTTCAGGCAAAGTTGTAATAGAATGATTTGCAGAGATAGATGATGAGATGGTGGGGATCTGTGTGTTCCCAGGCAACATCCGAAGATTTCGACGAGTTTGCGAGCACATCCAGTCGCAAGTTTGCTCGAGGAACGTTGGGATAAGTTTGGGTGGACAAAGCAGAGCCGCGCCGCCGAGTCCGCGAGCTTCTAGGAAATTCGCCCAGGAGATGAGCGAAAGTTCGAGCTGCGGAAGCGACACTAGCGAACGACTGTTCCTCAGCCCGCATCCAGCTACCAGACAGGTAGTCTGTTTCAACAAGGTAGCGCATCATCTTCCTTCTCCTACACGCCATTATCGCGATAATTCTTTTATTCCAATTGCAAACTTTATCAGTTATTCTTCGTGGAAACGTTGCTCGAAAGGTGAACACAGAGTTTTTCGGTATTCGTACCCTCTATTCCTGCTCGCAACTCGCCATATCTTTTCTCTTCTAACAATAAGTAGCCCCTACGGCTGCCGAGATTCGACTCGCGACAACCAATGGCTTCAACTTACTACTTAACTTCGAAATCCCGAAATATGAATAAAATGACGGGAATAATATACAGTAGCGCGTAGTGCTCCAACTATTGATACAGATTGCCAGATTTGTCTAATGTCGCGAGTCAAAATTTCGCGGCCGATTTCATCGTGTAGGGACTGCTTTACTCCCATTAGCATTCACGCGTCACGCATAGAAAGTTGCGCACTAGACACGCGTTAAGTATCGGGGAAAAGTTCGCGCGCCTTTCTTCACCCGGAGATTAATTCGCAAAGGGAGTTAAAGGCGAACGCGTTGCGAAAATAATTCAACAGCGACTGCATCGCTACGAAGTTTCGTTAACTTTTGCACTTGTTTAACCCGATTGGGATTTTCGAGTCAGCTTTCACTCAACCGTGCTCTTAATTTTTCAGCCTCGAAACAAAGTATAAGTGGCGTGATTAATAATAGCAAATTTAAGTATCAATTTCTACGTTCAACGTATAAAATAATGAAACTCTTTCCGAAGAGTAAAGGGCGCGACGAAATTTAATTAATTCTCGAACATCGCAGCAGAATTAAATCAAATTAAATCTGCCAATAATTATTTGTACCGAAATATTAATTTTCTTCTTCTTGCAACGTTAACGTATTCGAGTCCGAATTCTATCGTTTTTTCTTTTACGTTAATGATTTGTGCTCGCTCCCTGCACACTCTTTCCATTTTATTTGTTTACACGAAACGGGTTTTTGCCCGTAGAAATAAGTAAATGAATAAATAAAAATTTGATCCGAAGACTATTAGCGTTGATCGAATTTCGTAATACAAATCCACGCGAACCTTTTCCGATACTTAACAATAGTATTTGCGTACACCGTGGCTGCCGAAAGTTTCCGGCTAAACTACGATTCTATTCTCAATTTAAATCGCGCGTTAATAAGCAATTCAAAGAGGCGACGCTTTGCGAGCTACGATATCGAATATAGAGTAAATGCAATCAAATACTTAGCCCACGCGTTAGCAAGAATATTAAACGAACGATTAATTTGTAAAACAAATACTCTTATGTACGTACATACGCATTTTCAAGCTGAATTAATTTGGAACGAAGAAAACTGCTCGTTACGTGAAAACAGAATACGATCTCTAGCGATATTCTCAAGGAGCAGCGGCTACGTAACACGGTTACATAGTATTTTGGCTGGAAATGTTCAGCAGCCAGCGCGTATGCGAATAGCCAAGTAGTCGCAGGCACGTTAGCCAAACCATTACGAAATCACGCATAGCATACGCAAATCGAAACGATTTCTTTTTATCGAGGAATAAAAAAATATCGTTTTGCGTTTCATCCCCATCGTAGTGATTCATCGCGATAGTCAGCTTTTAACCCCTTGCCGATGGGCAATCATTATATCAGAAAAATTGCGCATACTTATACGCCAATGGTGCAAATGAGTTAAGCGCATTTTTTACGTCTCTTTGCGCCCTTAACTTCTTAACAAACGCGTAAACATCCGCGATCCAATTGACACAAAAACGCGCCATCATCGAGGGGTTAACTCATCCATAATAGCAAAACTAGCAGCAGAATTAACATTAGATTTACGGAATCCACTTTAAGGTTCGCGCTTTAAGTAACTTTCGTCAACTATTTCAGAACGTCGTTAACGTAAAGATCGTTCCAGTTTCGAGTATAACATTGTTTAACCGCTTTTCCATTTATGAACATTTTTCTTATACGTTCAATGTAACAAATTCGTTACTAAGTAATTGAAACGGTACAACCAAGTCCGATGTCCTTTTTACTGTCACTTGAAAGCTTTTCATTTAAATAGAAACACGTGTTTACATACGTATATTAACCCTTTGAGAACGGAACGAGATACCATGTAACAAATGTTCGCATAATTATTAATCCCTCACATCCGTCACATCACACGTTACAACCAAAGTCCGTAAACCTAGTGCTAAAAGCGACGAGCGTGTTGCAATGGATACCCGAGGCTAATCGTCGGCGGCGAACGTTTCTTTCAGATCGACTCGGACATCGAATCGGACAACTCCGTGTTCGACGTGAAGTCGCCGACGCGCGAGAACGGCCGAAGAAGTTCCACGTCTACGAACAACAACAATCCCCTGCCGGGGGACGCGACACCGACGCCGGGCAGCCCGACGAAGGCCGTGCGCAGCAACTCCGAGAGCCAGAACACGCCTGAGAAGAAGTGCGTGACAACGATGAGCGGCAACAACATAGCGTGATACTACCAGAATCTCCGTTTCGAGTTTCGATCGAGCCTGAAGAACCTTTGGGACAGCGCCCAGCGATTCTGGTGAGCAGAATTCTGCGAAACGATGCCCCCTTCGACCGAGGACAGTGACATGAGATAGAGATGAGAAAATATTCGCAAGCATGGATCGCCGTCGCTTAAGCGCGAACGCTACGCGGAAACACGGGGAACCGCTCTAGCGGAAAGCGAGTAAAAAACACACACACACAGCTCCAAGACTTCCGCCGGTCGCCGTTGAACGCTTCGAAGATCGGGGCGATAGATAACGGCGAGGATCGAAGAGCGAAAAAGTACGAGGAATCCCGGAAAAGGCGAGGCGAGTCGGGAAGAGAAACGGCAGCTTGGATTTGTAAACACCCCACGCAAGGAACGCGAAAAAACGAAGCAAAACACGGAAGGGAGGTGGAAATTTCGTTGGATCGCCTGGTGGGCCAAACGATTCGATGGAAATAGTAGAATGGCGGGGGGAGGGAAGATTTGCGAGCGGACTCGCGAGGAAGAATCTCTCTAGTCCGGCGTGTTTGCTCGCGCTTTGTGATCGCGTTCGGCTATCGTTCTGCCGCCGGGGAAATATCTAGTTTATAGCTAATAAAAGTGAAGTGCAATAGTGACACGTTGTACGAGGGAGTAAGTACATCGGATCGCGCGGGTTTAAGAGTGGGTTTATCCGGTACGTATACCTTGTTGTCTTATCGCCAGCTAGCAATTTGCAGTTTTTTAGCAGCGCCGCGGAGGAAAAGTCGCGAGAGCTTAAGCGAATACTAATTAATTATCGTTACACTATTGTTATCGCAAAGCGTGGCTCTATTTTTCCTTTAGCCATCGTTATTAGGAAACGCTTCAGTTTCACTTTAGAAGTTTTCTTTGCCTCTCACGGTTGAATTAATGTCTCCCGGTTTTCCAGGTTCACCATTAGGGTAAAATGTACCCACGTACTGCCACTTTAAGGTTCGCTTTTATTTACGAACATTCTTTTTTTATATGTTCGATACAATGAATTCGTTACTAAGTAATTAAAAATGTACGACAAAGTCCGGTGTCCTTTGTGCTGTCGCTTGAAAACATTTCGTTTAAATAGAAACACGTTTTAACGTATATTAACACATTACCGTTCGGAGACATAAAAATATGTTTTTTCTTGACTACTCGTAAAATGCCGGAGACATATAAATAAGGTTTTACACATTGTGCAATTACTGGAGTTTTATGTCGGTACATAGGTAGCTTTCCTTACAGTCGTTACTTATTGCTTTTACCGATTCGCTATACAGTTTTGTGTTTTCTACCCTTAGCGTCAAATAAAACGAATTCGAGTGGCAGTTATACGAAGAGTGTGACAGTACGTTGGTCGTTTACCCTAGACCAGTGTTTCCCAACGTGGGACCTAAGCCCCACAGGGTGGCACGTTAATTGTTAAGGGGGGCACGTCTCAAATAGACTCGTCCAGAGTTTAAGTTCACCGTATGGCGACTCTCGCAATCAGTCGCTACTCGAGCTGAATAAACGTTAGATTACAGATACGAGACGTGTGTTTCCTCAACAATTTCCTAATGATTTCTTCTTAAAACTTATCGTTTAAGTTTCTTCAGTGAACACGTGAATTTTTGAAAATTACAACGTATGTATATGTTGCATAGGGGAAATAAGAACTTTAGAAAGGCTTACATAGGTGGGGCATGGCACAGAAAAAGTTGGGAAACACTGCCCTAGACGCGTCTCGTTTAGGCTACTCGGGTATTCGGGTTATTTTCGCGGCCACCGATTGGTTGCATCGTTGCGCGACTTCTTATTTTTCTTTCGTTTACAACCACTTTGTTATGCACGCGTATCATTTCGTAAGCATTCCAGTCAAGTATTATTACGTTCGTTAACCCTTTACTACCGCGAGAACAGAGAAAATTCCACGCGAAGCAACCGAAAATCCCTGCAAAGCGTCTCCGTAACTTTCGCAACACTCGTAGTACGGAAAAGAGTGAAAACTAGACGGGGAAAAAAATGAGGACGAGTTAAAAAAAAAAGAAGAGAAGAAAATGAAAAATTCACTCGCGGCGCAACGATCGCGCCGACGAGATTTATTT
Organism: Eucera pruinosa; assembly: GCA_028830335.1. Lineage (NCBI taxonomy): Eukaryota > Metazoa > Arthropoda > Insecta > Hymenoptera > Apidae > Eucera > Eucera pruinosa. The sequence goes on from JAMYCR010000003.1 coordinate 30,036,875, forward strand.
TTTGCACGCACGAGAAAAACATTTCAAAAGACTAACATATATATATATATATATAAAAATATAAATACGAATATAAATATATAAATAAATGAATGAATAAAAAAAAATAATATATATATATATATATATCATTATATATATATATATACGTACACGTATAAGTAGGTTTCACTTACGAGCGACGCGTTGCGGTCGCGTACGGCTTCTTGTCTGCTACTTACGCGAAAATAAAAAAACAATGGACGAGTAAAAAGAGAGACGGGGGAAAAGCGGAAGAAGTTGGAGAAAAAGTAAACCGCCGCGAGGAAAGGGAAGATCTAGCCATTGACGAAGCGTAGGATAAACTATCCATTGTCATGGAATGATTATGGGGACTACCTAACCCTCCTTACCATTTTAACCCTTTGAATACTATCGGCGCCTGCAGGCGTTTCGCTCGCGTTGCTTAGTACAAACGCGTGCCGCCTATAGGCGTCCATTTCAATTTTTTAGATACCAATAGTTAGCGCCAATGGACACTCGGCAAACGTTATCAGAATTATTGCAAAGCTGCTTGCTTCTATCACACGTAAGCGAGCTATGATCGACGACTTCCATACGCTTTTTAAAAAAACGGCATATTAACGAAAAGTTTCGTCATTCGTAGCGTTGGTCACCGCGGATTACGCGCAGGGTGTATCAAAGTCTGCCGTAGCCAAAGGGTTAAATATCAGATTATCCGGCGACATACTTTTTTTTTTTTTTTTTTAAATGCACTATCATCTATTGGACCTATTATTTCTACTACTTATTATTCTATTACTCTTTCTTATAAATGGAGAATCTATCCTATGCTTCGTCGACGATCTAGCGTTTCTAACCGTAGAATAATAAACGTAAGCGACAGCAAGGATAAAACAGAAAAAAAAGCAAGTATAATTATTATGATTCGTATTATTATTCGTATCATCGTAACACGTTTTTCTCCGAACACAAGACACACATACAAGGAAAGCAAAAAAAAAAAAAGAAAAAAAGAAAAACATATCTCGAAAAATTGTCCCGGCTTCTTAGTGGAACGACGAACGCATTGTAAACGCGATTATAGCACACACCGTTTTTAACCGAAGGTTTAATACCAAAGGCTCGTTATAGACCTAAACTAAAAGTCGAATCCTGCCGAAAGTAAGAATCCTTGAAGTAACTTATAGACGCGTTCTGCTGGCCAATTGATTACGCCAGCGCGGAACTAGCCGCACAGTTCAACCCTTAGAACGATGGACCGTGGATTTTTATGCGATTATAGTCGGATGCGGAACACGCGTGACGCGTATACCGAAATTATTCTGTTGTATCATTGATATTATTACGATATTAATTGTATCGTTGATATTATTACAATATCAATTGTATCATTAATATTATTACAATATTATTATATATAAATAATATTATACGTTAACCCTTTGCTCTACAGTGACGATGAATTATGGCACAGATTCGAATGAAATTTATGCAATCTAACTTGGATCCTAATTTTCGGGGTTGCGTTGTAAGATTAGAAGTTGTTAAACGAATAACACCCTGAATAAATTATGAAGAAATGTTCTTCGAATAACACCTCGAATAAATAATCCGAAGCGCTATTCAAATGAAATTTTATTCGAATAAGATATACCCAACTCTGTCTTAAAGAGACGAGAAAATTTGGTTACGCATTTCGCAGCTTCCTATGTTTCACCGATACTTCCTCTACGAAGATTACTCGGCAAAATTCGAAGCGTTGCTCGAATAAAATTTTATTCGACGAATTTAATCGATACATTGTTCGTTATGCCTGTGTCCGATTAATCGAATGCCTACCATAACACCTTAACAGCAACAAAATTAAAGCAAACTGTCCGTCGATATTTGAAGTCGTTCGAATAATTACGAGCAACGACGTGTGTACATTTATCGCATAGAAATCGGCGGTCCAACGACGAACCACCGTAGTAAACCGTAGAAATCGTCTAGCGTTTATATTTTTGTGAAACGTTTCTAAACGAACGCCATCTCGTATATCGTAGCTAGGTGATCGAACGCGAATGATTATCCAGGCGAAATTGCAGACTTCGAAACGCTCGCTCGAAGTAGCACTCGACAGCAACGAAAGAAAGAAACGTTGGAGGAACGCGGTGGCTTTTCGGTTCGCGTAAAATTGGATAGGCAAGCAAGCAAGCAGAGGAGGATATTTCCGTTGATCGAACAATCTTACACACCGGCGGACGAGACGAGGCAAGTTAGTCGCTAAAGTTGTCGCGAGTAGATAGACGTAGGCCAGAGAGTTCGAACCTTAAAACCTATTCGCAACGCTACCATTCGTAAACTTTCATTTTATCTCCGTGTCAACAGGTGAAAACCAAACGCTCGGCGAGGCAACACGATAAACTATTAATATTAATTACTAGTAAGACTAGTTCCGTTGGAACTTGGTCGTTTTGGCTTCCGGATGCTCTGAGGATGCAAACTGGAACGTTTGTGAAACGTCGGCGCAACGCTGAAGAGAGACGCGGCAACCATCCGGAAGCCAAACGACCAAGTTCCAACGGAACTAATCTAACCAGTAATACTATGGTTCGCGAAAGTCTAAAATCCAATATTAATATTAATATTAAACCCTTTGCACTGAAACTTTTTCTCAAAAGTTTTCAGCAACTCGGACTATTTTCGGCTTTATCTTTTTTTTTCGCTACGCAATACGCGATTTATTCGAAGGGAAAATTTCAAAGGCAAGATATCGTCAACGTTACCGTATTATTATCGTAATGCGAAGATTTTGTAAAGAAGCAGCGAGAGGCACGCTTCGAGTACAACAAACTGAGCAGTGCTTCGAGTGCAGAGGGTTAATACGAGGAATTAAATCAACTTTCAAACGCTTATTGTCGACAGCCATTGGAAGCGTGCCGAATTTGAATCGCCGAGCTTCTTCGGCTAAGAACATCAAAGCGAGGAACTCACACTTCTCTCATTGTTAGCTGCAAATTCCTCAGCTCCGTACAATACTTTCTTCGTATCAGGATCAAAATCGTATTATTCATTATTAACGGGCAAAAGCCCACGAAGTACAAGAAAATAATATATATACACGAGCGTTGACACAGGCAAAGTCACACATACGTAGAACAAACAAAATTGAATAGGGAAGATGTATTAATTGCATTCTAGTTGGGAAAAGCAAAGAAAGTTTGCTAGACGTTCTTAACACTAGGTTTACGGACGTTACGCGTGCACACGTTGACAGGCTTCCGGAGAAATACGTATACTGCGTATCAATATTCGAACGTAGAACCGTGAGGATGAAGGGAATCACGTAGAATACATATTCATACCATTGTATTGCGTAAAGTTAACATAAAGTACTGACAAATAATATTTATGGTCTCTATACGTTTAGGTATGAAATCTGAACGGCGTCAACGCGACGAGTTCCGTCAACCTAGTGTTAAAGGTGCTAACACAAAATTGGTAAAGCGTTGACGTATCGGTACGGCATCCGTTGCGAATGGGTTAAGCAACGCACGCACGAAACACGATCTCCAAAGTCCGTTCGCTAAGTCAAAAGAGTAGAATGACAGTTGAGGTGATCGCATACGACAGGGTTGGATTTAGCAGAGTTATCGCATACACGCGTTACGTACAGTTACGCATATCCTACGAGTCTCGCGTATATTTACTTTCGCGATCAAAATAATTTCTTTGCTTTAACGCGATAACGTAAAGTTTCCCAACGTCGACCACTGCTTCACGCGTCTCTTAACCCTTTGCCCTACGATTATTTTACTACCTACGTACGTGTGGTATAGTTAACTGATCAGTGACTTCGTATAATGTCAAGTGCAAATCATTTGAATATTAATAGGCAATATTTGTTTAACAACCTCCAGTCTTATAACGCAAAGCCAAAATTAAGGATCAACTTAAATTTTCGCGTCAATCGTACGCGGTTTAGTTGAATCTGTGCCCTAATTCATAGCACGAGTGTGTCTCGTTATTATAGGGCAAAGGGTTACGCGGCGATTGCGTGGCTTTTCAGAGTTATTAGCTTCATTCGTATTAAGATATCCGGGTTAAAACGAACGCACGTACGACTCACCACTTCGCCCGTGTAATCGATTCTTAGTCGTAAAAATCGAACCGTCGTCTAATCTCTCGATTCAGCTGACGGACTACGGAAACGCTGCATCCCGACAGTCGATCTAAATCACCGGAAGGAACGAAAGCTTTGCAACCTGCCGAGTTTAATCCTCTGGCGACCGAATCAAGTTTTAAAATCGGCCAAACTGTCAGGACGCGACGAATCGTGTATCGGTGCACGCGGGCCTTTAAATGTTCGCTGGAATCAAAAACGTGCAATGTCAAAGCTCTCCCGATGGTCCCCGATGATAGCTCTCGCTTTAGGTATAACCTTGTACATTGTATCGCACACGGCGACTCGTTCCTACGTAAACAAAGCTACGTGCGAATTATATCCGAAGGGCAGAAAACCACGCGAATCATTGTTTCCACCGGTTAAAAGGAAAGAAAACGGATGAGTCTTTTTCGCCAGGAATTAGCGAACGCGGAGAGAAAGCAGCGGTAGGTTTATTAGATTAAAGTATTGAAGAATAGAAATATTCGTTGATCGTGTTAAGTTAACGCGCGACGACGCGATAATATTTTTTCTGTTGTATCACGCGACGTAGAGAAAAATTGTAGGCTAACGCTTGTTTTCGTAGAACGTTCAATCTTTTTCCCCTTTCCTTTTTTACGAAGAATCTCGCGGATACGCGAGACATAAATTCGGGGCGGCAGCTATACTTGCCTATACTTGTAAGGATGAATTCCGTACGACAAATCGACATACGCGTAATTGCTATCGAAAACGACTCTACTTTTATTATGGTAACGCTCGAGAGAGAAATAATATTGCAGCAGCTTGATTCGCACGAGGGTGAATTTAGTTTGCAAAAGGAGAAACGTAATACTTTGCAGAGGGGTAAATTTGTGATTCGCAAACGGATGAATTTGATAATTTGCAAAGAGATAAATTTGTGATTAGCAAACGGATGAATTTTGATAATTTGCAGAGGGATAGATTTGTGATTCGCAAACGGATGAATTTGATAATTTGCAAAGGGATAAATTTGTGATTCGCAAACGGATGAATTTGATAATTTGCAAATGAATAAATTTCTGATTCGCATACGGATGAATTTGATAATTTGCAGAGGGATAAATTTGTGATTCGCAAACGGATCCTGTGAAACCTGTGAAAGTAACGTGAACGGAAACCTGTGAAAGTAACTGGAAAGAAGTATCGCGAAAATTACGCGAGTTTAATTAATTTGAGACTCGTTTTCTTGGTCACAATTGCAAACTGTAATTCCGTAGCTATATTTTGGAGAAGCGCTACAAATTCGCCAATATTTGTCACTGTCGCGAATACAACGCGGTAGACACGTTCCTTGAAAATACACTACAGAATTGTGGCATTGTAGGAAACGTTCCACATTTCCTAAATCGCGTTGTAAAAGTACCGCGTTGTAGGCAATTTTTCCGCATTTTTCCAACCGTGTTCTAGCGAAACCGCGTTGTAGGAGGTTCACATGTATTTCACGCTGCTTTCCTAAAACAGGAAACGACAGAAAAGGAGAACAGGAAAGAAGGAAGGATAGTCGACTGCTAAATAATCGAATAGCAAAAGCGCGAAAATAGCTGCTGCTCCGAATTCGTCCGACGATTCGCGGGATCGTTTATCGTTGCGTTTATCGGTAGTGAAAATGGACTGGAAACGAAGGGAATCGTTAGTTTTCGCCGTGGTTTATTCCTGCGAGGACAGGCCGATGGACGAAGAAATTACGAAGTAGCTAAAGAAAAAGGGAAATACATTATTACACGGGACGTGTGCGAGCGCCTCGTTTAATAGGCGATTCTAGATTACTCGTTCTCACCGAGTCGATTCGATATCCCGTATTTGTACTAAAAGCATTCCATTAAGAGAAGGATGCGTGCGAGTGGCGAGTGAAGAGTGCGAGCAATGGATCGTGTTTGTTAGCGTCGTTTCGCGCAGATAAATCGGACTTTGCAATACACGCGAGATCGCGAACGAAACTCGTAAACTAAACCACAGAGAGAGAGAGAGAGAGAGAGAGATTGTGTGTGTATATGCGCGTGCGAGAGCAAGAGCGGATGAGTGTAACGAAAATAAAAAGTTTGTCGTTGGATAGTCGAGACTCGAGACGAATCGTTAATATTGTATGCGTCACACACTTTTACTTACGGTGGCGAGCATGCGAATGGGGATGTTTCAATTATCAATTTAAGTGTTGACAAATTTCTTCTGCGAGGTTACTAACTTGGTTAGGTACTTTTGGGTTTTGCGGGCGAAGAGCTGTATTTCTAATGCTTTAGTAACGAAACGAACTCAGTTGTCCATTTGAAGGTAATTGCTTTCAAGTTACGAGTCGTACGAAAATTGATCAGCGATCCCTTTCCACTTGCGATTAGATTTCATTTGCGCTTTTCAATAAAGGTGCGTTTGTATTATACTTAGTAGGCAATTTATGGCCAAACAGCCGAGTTGAAATTCATTTCAACTCGATTGACATTGCGATTACACGAAGAATCTTGATTGACTGTAGGTAGAAGAATTCGGTTTAAAAGCGCATTCCTCGTAGACTAATCCATGCGCGAGATGCGTAACGTTATAAGTAAGAAATTAATGTTTCGATCAAAGTGATTCGAGTAGAAAAAGATAGAATCCAAACCGTTTAATTAATTCGACTTAATGTATTCAACTTGTACGGCACGATTTTAACCCCTCCTCTTATTCCGAAATCAAGTCATCGTCGTGTTAATAATTGCTTTGCAGTGTTAACGAAACGAGGAGATAACACTGAATCGAAATATCCGTGGAACCTCTGCAGCCTCCGTGATTCGAAGAAGGGACTTACACGCGTATATTTCAATTTCGCGTCAACTCGATTTCCACGCCAAGGGTTAACACACGTTCACACCGGCGCGAACCACCGGTGGCTCACACTTGAATGTTCCATTACCTTTCTAGTTACATTTACTGTAAGAAATGTGTGGTCAGGATGAAAAAACGGCACGAGCTTTGTATAGATTCCAACACGAAGTTTTGTTTTGCGTGTCTTATCTTAACAAAATAAGTACAGTGTTCGAATAAGCGATAGTAGAGCCGTCGGATGAGGTAAAGCATGAATACGAGCGCCGCCCCACAGCGAGAAACACGAATAGCAGCGCCGGCGTGAACGTGTCAAACGCAAATCTACCGTTAAAGAATGAAACTTCGCAACCACTTGGCGTCTGCATTTTTTCATCCGAATCGACGCGCGATCGATTAATGCCCCGTTCACCCGTATGCTCGCCCCTGTACCCAACACGGACACACACAAACACACCATTAAAAGAATAATTATAAATTGAATCTAGAACGTAAGCTTGCGGTTATCTATTTACTAATTGCAAATTAAATGTAAAACCATTCGTACGGACGTAAGTAATACGATATAATTAAAGGAAGGGAAGGGAACGGAGAAGGTAAAAGGGAAGAAGAGGGACGACGATGGTTTGCCAGGGGAGAGGAAGAGATAGGAAGTGTGGATAGGAAAATAAGAAAGAGGGTTGGGGGGAGGGGGGAGAGTGAGAGAGATATACGAGGACACAAGAGAAACAAATTACCGGCCATACTAAGCTAGGATTTTATATCGCGCGAATCGAAGGGTGGAGAGAAATGCTAAAAGTACTTTTTCGGTGAATACTCGAGTGAATGGATCACGGTACCGAGCAAATCAACAATTCAGCTCGGCACCACTTTCTGTCTGCTATTTTTTTTCGCTGTAAATCAGGCGAGCACGCGCTCGCCTCGCGCGTATCGCCCCCCACGGACAATTAAAATAGTAATACTCGCTAATCCCTCACGTGTCTCCGATTTATTTTTCGACTCGCTTTTGCCTCGCGTCGCTCTCTGTGCCCGCGATCCACGTCTTCTCAACCCCTTTCAATTTCATTTCATTTCGATTCGTTTCACAATTTTATCGGGAATACACTATAGAGTTCCAGGACTAATTCGTTTCACGCTCCATTCGGATCTTCGGATCGGTAGAGTAATTTGTTTAGAGAGCAAATGTTTACGCGAATGAACACAGCGATTATCGCGATATCAAGACTGCTTGTTCGCAGAGACGAAATCATCCTGAGATATTTAACGCTAGGTTCACGGACATCGATAGCATACGTTCACAGCTTTCCTGAGAAATAGGTATACTTTTAGTTTAGTTTGCTTTATTAACGGACGTCAGTCCTTTGATACCTAAAAGAGAAAAGAAAAAAGTCTACATTGCAGCGTAATTTAGTATGTACTTGAACGCGCGTAGCACAATTTCGAAAGTAGATAATTAATTTCGGGACGCAGCCAGCAACGATAATACTCGTACGTAAAATACGGAAAGCTACAATGTTCGAAACATGCACCGATTAACGTCAACATAAGCAGTTAAAAAGTGCTATCTTTGATTTCTCTACCTTTACGAATAAAACGAGGTCCGTAAATCTAGGGTTAAAATCTTGCAACCTCGAGTTCGAAGAAACGTTATACTTCCGTTCTCCAGCTTAACCCCTTGCCTTACAATTCGTTAACTACTATACTTACGCCAGTTATCATCGACGGATCACGGTTGTCGATATTTATTGAAAATATTAACATATTCTGCGTAATCTGTTTAATTTAGTTATTCTTAGTCTTCTGAAGATATTAAAAAATAACGCTGTATTGCAAACAGAGAACTTATGCTTAACGAATTTATTTGTAATTCATGCGACGAGTGTGACTCGTTGTAAGCCAAGGGGTTAATTGTGCCCATAATTGTGAAAGTAGTCTAAGTTGTATATTCCTTGTTTCGAAATATATATACCACTTTCATACGTAACGCTAAATGAATTCCATATATAACGTTGAACGAACAAGCACTATATAACGATTCATTTTTTATGATATCGTAAACCTCATTGAATTAATTTAGTTTAAAATAATGCGATGCGATGCGACGTGAAATAACTGATAAACTTACTTTACTTTAAATTTTCATTTAGACCACTTTCATAATTACTTACTTTCATAATATATATGTATATAAAACGATTGGGGCGTGGCTGCGCGCACAGAGAGCACGCGTGCTTTCCTGACGAATAGAGACGAGATTGCGAGCTGAAGCTGCAAGTGTCCCTTGAGCAGGGCATATGAAAACTGTAGGAATTATACGAATTCCCAAAAGAAAAAAAAAAACACCGTATCCTTAAGGCATTAAGCTAGGCAAATAGAGATTTTTATACAATTTATAAGGCGATTTGCAATCGATTGATTTATCGCACGTGTTTACTTGTTGACGTTTCGTTACACGCACGCACCGGCACGGCCGCCCCACGCTTTCCAGCTTGCATCGCGGCTAAAGCTTCTTCGATCCTGATCGAGCAACCTTTCGTAACACAATTAGAACTAATCTGTTTGCTTCTGCAGCTTTAATCGTGTTTAAGAGGCGCGTCGACGTTTATTCGGATTTCTTCGTCGACGCATCTTACCTTAATTTTGTAATTATTTTTTAATTATTAAATGATCTAAGTATTATCGGGATCCGAATAATAGCGTTCAGTTATTAACCTTCGAGTGGTGACACCAAGTTTTCGGTATACCGAATCGAAGTAACTTCTAATTCGGTGAGAGTAAGAAAAGTAAGAGAAATATACGTACGCGAAATATATTCGATATTCGCGTTCAATCACGAATGCGATTAAAATACAAGAAATTCAGTGAGTAGCAAAGGAAATGCAAACGTTTGCAATGATTATGAGAAGTCAATTTTAGGTACGTCACCAGTCGAAGGTTAACGTTTCATTTTCCTTCGATCTAGCAGAGATTTAGAATGGCGTAATTTATAATTTATTATTAGACTGCGGATATTTATGCGCTTATAAGAGATTTAAATCTTGAGAAAGGTACAGAATCTACGTAACACGCCAAAAATAATAAAATATTCAACATACGGGTCAACTTCTAACATTTAACCCTTTCGATATTAAAGATTATAGTTGTCTATCGAAATTTCGCGCTAGTTAAGAAATCTGGCTAAATCTGGTAGCATAGTTTGACAATTCCATGCTTGTGAATCATTTGTTATTCGTTAATTAACAATTTGCAATCGGACGTTGCATTTTAAACTCGCGACTGAATTGTCCTGTACAGCTTTAGTACTTCGCCGTAGCGAAAGGGTTAAAGGATGAGATCCGTTTCCTTAATTTGGTTTGCAAAGGCGTTGATTCGCATAAAAATCCGCATTTATTACAATTGAACGAAGGTAGCAATTTCCTTTGCCCGTATTTTAGCCGTGGCTGCTGCGACGCAAAGTGCCCGCATAACCTATTGTAAAATAATTCTGTCTCGTCGCTCGAGGTTCGAACTAACTGATTCTATTATCGTGCTTCTAACACGCATTCGCATAATTGTCGCGTGTATCCGCGAAAAATGAATCGCAACGCAAAGAACGAAGCTCGAAAACTCGAAGGTGCAGCGAGTCGACAAATTATTATTGGCGCACGTGCAAAAAGCTTGCAAACAGATACGAATATTTATTTACTAATCGCATTCATTATTTCTGATAGAAAATCTCCGATAATTCTATTGGAAGATAGATACTTTCGAAACTTTCAACAAGCAACAAAATAGTATTGAAATTTCCTACTATGGAGTAGCCAAGAAATATTTTCGTTCGAAAGCAACATGAATTTGAATTATTAGACTGCGGAACCTAAACGGAATTTAACGAAAAGTAAAAGAATCGTCGTAAAGTTAAACGAACGAAAGAAGTAACAATGAATGTAGAAATTTCGATCAATTATATTTTAAATACAGTTCATTTAATTAGATACAACGATTGTTCGCGATCAAAGCACTTTAAAATCTAACCTACTTTTTACGTTTCTACGACTCGGGTTTAGCGGACGAAATTTACACCTCGCCGAACTTTGCCATTTTCAAGGTGAACTAGTTTTTACGCGAATTCGGCAGGCTCGAGCGACGCTTTGTTTCAGTAGCGGCTGGCTATCTCTCGCCATGTGTGCCAATAATTTCGTAACTCGCTGTACCAGGCTGACCACATCAACAATTCCGTTCACGAACAATGTTCGCTTTGACGCGCGAATCGGGCTCTGCTCTCCGCTGGAGCGAGGCTAATTATCGGCTCGATAGCATTCGCCGCGTCCTCTTTCGCTGCTCTCGACCAGGGTTACCAGGTGGGGAAATAGCCAGGTGGAGAAGTTACCACCTCCTCCCTTCTTTTTATCGCCGGAGCGATAAAATAAGAGAGAAATGACGCTTGTGCGTCAGAAGGACGAGCGGAGGAAATCGTAGGCGAACCCTGCTCTCCACGCAAACCGAAATCTCTTGCCAACCTCTCTCCGACTACTCGCCAACTGCCCCAATTAGCTCGCCGAACAGAACGAAACGCCTCGTCCCACACCAATCATATCCGCCGCATCTTCGAATTCGCCTTTCGATTTACTTATCGACGCGTTTCCAACCGGAATCCCTAGTCACCGACACACCATTGCGATTCCAATCGCTGCGCGGCCAAGTATTTCGGTCGGAACATACGTACGATATATCCGCTTTCTAGCATTCGATAAGTAGTAGGGTAAATATACCACGTACTGCCCACACTTTAAGATTCGCGCTTCAAGTGACTTTATTTAACTATTTTAGAAGGTATTTGACACTAGGTTTACGGAGCTGCGCGTTACGTTGACGCGTTTCAGATTTCATACATAAAATTACAGAGACGATAAATATTATTTTTCGGTACTTTATGGTAATTTTAATTAATACGATGGTATGAATATGTATTCTACGTGATTCTCTTCATCCTCGCGCTTCTACGTTTGAATATTTATGCGCGGTATACGTGTTTTTCCGGAAGCCTGTCGACGTATGCACGTAACGTCCGTAAACCTAGTGTTAACATAAAAATCCAGTTCCAGTTTGGAGCATAATATTGTTCAACCGCTCTTTTATTCATCAACATTCTTTTTATACGTTCAGTATAATGTATGCATTGCTACGTAATTGAAGGTGTACAACAAAGACCAATATCTTTCGTACCGTCACTTGAAAGCTTTTCATTTAAATAGAAACACGTTTTACACATATTTACGCGTCAGTTTGTGTAACAGGCGTTGCTTCACTTGTAATCCGAACGGAAAGCAGTAAAAGCATTACTATTACTATATTACTTAACGGAAGGAAATTCAAGCGGATATTTCGCACGTTACGTCCTAATAGAATTTATCTTTCGCACGATTCATACGTAACCCATATTTCATTTACGAAGCCTGATAAAATCTTCGAAACATTTTCCTCGAGCGGTTCTGTTTTTTGAGAGAGAAAGAGAGAGAGAGAGAGATATTCAAAATGTCTAAAGTTTAAACTCTGAACGATGACTCCTGATAAACACTAAAGTAGAAAAGAGAGCGGAAAGGGAACATTGTCGTAAAATAGAAGGGTTGGGTGGTACGATAAGTGGGCGCCTGCGGACGACGAGACTCGTATCGAGATATGACTCGCGGCAAACGATGAGTTCAAAACTAGGGTAAATGTACCACGTACTGCCCTTTAAGTAACTTTATTTAACTATTTTAGAACGTCGTTAACATATAAAGATCGTTCCAGTTTCGAGCATACGACTGTTCAACGTTTCTTTTATTTATGAACATTTCTTTCATACGTTCAATATAATGTATACAATGTACGTTCAATTAATTGCTACGTAATTGAATATACGCTCTAATAAATTGAACGATCAATTGTTAAAAGCATACGTACATCATTTTCATAACTTAACATCATATCTATTATTGTTCCAATATATTATGCTACAATTATCGGTGCAAAAATATCCAAATGTTTATACTAACACTGTTTCCACATAAATAAAAATTGCCCACATTTATGCATCGAGAATATCTCTAATTTACGAGTGCCGCAGCGAAAGGAATACACAATGTCTATGCATTGTTACGTTAACCGAAGTTTTAAACCAAATTTAGTATAAAAATTTGTTTATTCTTGGATTCTTCGTGCATTGCTTTGCTATGAAATAAACGAACTCTAGCGTCGGTTATAGTGGCGCTGACAATACGCGGGACATCTACCCTATTCGGAATCATTGCGAACCACTCAACGCGTACGAAACAATTTCAAATGATCTCTGAAACCAATCGCTTGTCGCGAGGCCTCGAAACGAGTCTCATTGTTTGCAGGCTACTTTAGCCAATTCGATCTTGCACGGTCGTGAAAGCTACCAACGTCCGATTAGTTAGCCAAGTTTAGTAAACGCGCGAATTTATAGTTCCACCATCGACGAAGCATAGGATAGACTAATCCATTCTCGTATAAGAATCATCCTGGCTCCCTTTTATCATTTTAACGTCGCATCGCGCGACACTACGAATTTAGACCACACGAAGACGCCAGTGTTTTCGAAACGATGGGAATTATAAATAAATAATCGACACACGTGATCTGTAAAATCCAGGCCTGTAATAATGCGCAAAAACGTATATCATTTAATCCTCCGTAACCCGACTTTAATTTACCTTCGCGATGGCATTATATTGGGTTATCCAAAAGTACCGTTAGGATGTTGAATGAGAATATCCGTCAAACGCCACGTTTGTTAGTAAAATAGAGGTGGAAAAAAATAATAATTGAAACGAGATCGAACTAAGATAATAGAACGAAGAAACAGATTAAAAAATGGTAAAGCAGAAAGGGAAAGAAAAAAAGTGAACGTAGGTGTTCCTATAGTCTAGTTTGGATAACCCTATAGAAGGTTAACTTTACCAACTTTTGATGGTCGAATCGAATATTGAGTAAGCTTTTTTTTTACACACGCGTGGTATTTCAGTTCGAACGAAGGTCTATCCTGTCCTTGGTCAATGGTTCCCACTCTTTGCGTTGATCGCTGCGCATTGTAAATGAAAGAATTAGGAACACCCTCCCGGAGACGCTTCCTTTCACGCTCTACTGTTCGCCGGCTTATTCTTATCTCTTCCACGATGCACTTCCGCTCGAAAGTTTATCTGATTTAGTATATTATGAGATTTAGTATACGCCATGAATCCCATTCGTGCGCGAAATGAAAATAAAAATCACCGTGGCAAAAAACGTAATAGGAAAACTTAGCGTACCGTCTCGCCGTGACAAGAAGGCGCGCAAGTATTTGCATTCCCGTTCTACGTATGTACAATCTACTTGCACGAAAAGAATTGTTTTCAGGACAGTACATTCGTACAAAGATTTAACCTGTTAACCGCGGATGACGAGTTAACTCGTCTTACGAGTTACCAATGTTTTGGGTATACTATTTTACTTCGTCAGAAATTCCTTACTTTCTAAAGCATCTTTATATTGCTATCGAAGACGCGTTATTTTACGTTTATATTCACGGCAATTAAACGTACTCTAAACAATATGTTAATCCCTGTTTATTCAATTTTATTTCTACGTACGGAAAAGATTGCGCGTGAACAATTCCGCAGCTAACAGGTTCGAACTGAACTCTTAAAAGTACCAAATTTACCAACATCAAAAGTTCTACGCGAGTAAAACAGAAATTAGCAGTGTTAGATAGTCTATAAATGAGAGAGAGACTCACGAATATTTAATAGATCTTTCAGAGGCGTAAAAGTTACCAGGAGATTGAAAATTTAAATGTCACGTAAAGAGACGCAATACGCAAAAATATACAAAACATTTAGCTTCCACTTGTTTAACCTTGTTAGTACGAAAACGTGTATTTGAACAACCCTCCGCAATCCGAGGCATTGGACTGCGGATTTTTATGCAGATATTCGTATTTTTGAAAACAAGGGGGATGTGAAAAAAAAAGAAGGGATGTGGAATCCGAATGGTAATCGTTCGATGCCGAAAAAGGTTCGAGCGGCTTCTCTGACGCGGCAACGCGAATTTGAATATTAGGTCGTTCGATAAGTTCGCCCGCCGCGATACGTTTATGTCCCGTTTTCGCGATATTTTTTGTAAATATCAATTAAAATCGATTAGGATCATGAATTATTACAAACCGCAGAAATTGATTACGAATCAATCAGGATTCGATGCATCTTAATTTAGCCATTCGAATTCAATTTGTAAAAGGCAAGGTCAATTTATGCCCGTAATTATGAAAGTGGTAAATTTAATTTAAATTTCATTCTTTTAGTCGCGATAGCTGTGTAAGGTTTCTTTTAATTTTTATTAATCAAGACTAATAAAATTCTAAATGCATTCCTTTAAATATCTCGAGACAAGAAATATATTTGACTTCAGACCACTTTCATAATTATGGACGCATTTAATAATGAAAATATAAACGCAATCTTTCGATATCCTGAACAAGAGATTAGCTTTCTGGAATTTTTCAAAAATAAATTCGGCAGTCAAATATCTACAAAAATTCGCAGACACGTATCTCGCCGATTAAAGTATCTATAATTTTTTTCACAACTATTTATGCGATAAATCAAATGAAATGAAACTTGAACCGTAAGCTACGTATTATAGCGAAATGGTTAAAAGCAACGATTCTACGTGGTTCGAAAACTTTCGAGCGGAAGTGAATCGTGCTAAACGCTAATCCGCACCGATTTTCATCCTTTCCATGCTTTCGATGTTAGCGCGCATCCATTTATTCCTTCTCGCATAGTAAATGTCGCTCTTCGGATAAAAGCTTTCGACGAGCCCTATAATTTGCTCTAAAGCGTCAGACGTTTCATCGAATTGAGCATTCTTAAATCTCGCGAACCAAGCTAACAATAATTAACCACCTAAAACGAATTACGCACCTGACTAATAAAAGTCGGATGCCTGTGAAAAACATGAAGTAGATTTTCTGTTTCTACTTATAGACAGAATTAATCTAAATCGATCCAAAAGATTGAATTCATCTCTTACTTTTCGTTGCGCTAATTTATGCCGCAAAAGGCCAGCCGTAAACGTGTTAATAAATTACAAAAAGAAACGCGGATGCTTCTTGCTTTCTTTCGTCTTTACCTTACATTCATTTCATAATCGCAAATGTTTTAAAATTTTTACGTGAACTAAATCCTCGTTGAAGAGCGGCATTTATCGTGCAACGATTTATAGCAGCTTTCCTATTTTCGTTTAAAAGTGTTAGCGAGAATAGCGTAGCCTTTGCACTCGCGTTTTATTCTTTGGATCGCGAACGATCGTAAATGAAGAAAAGTATTCGTAATCGTAGCAACGAAACTCATTAACGCTTTCACGCGATTTGTTTTGACAATGTCGCGATACACGTTTGATACCGGCAGATATCTCGATGATGAAATGTTTCGAAATCGAAATGTGGTACACGAGGGATCCACCGAGTCGGGTCTCGTGCAAGCGAGCTTCGATTCTGAATCGTGAGTATTCGATTATATGTATTTCGTGTGAAGTCTTTCACTAAACAATCTTTATCCACCGAGTAACCAAAAATACCAAGTCCACGTATCCTGTAGCAAGTATCGGGTTGCAACATACACATATATTCGCTCCATTCTAATTTAATTTCCTTTTTTTAACTATTTACGTGCTTGGAAATTAAATTCACGTTCGATCACATTCTTTTAGTTTTATATTATTGCAGATTCGACATAGGGAGAATTTACCCTGTTAATAAATAATAATAGCAATTATTGATTACTGCTTCGTATGTATTATATCTAATACAATTATTACTATTATTTATAGTGGCTGAAGAATTCCTCCCGCGTAAAATTCTTATTAGAACCTCAAAAAGATTCTGATAAAACGAAACGAACGTATATACGTATGTTGCAACCCAATAGAAACACTTAAAGACCCTTTCGAGAGTTGTTAAAAAAGATTAGAATGCTTAAACGTTATCGAAACTTACGAGTAACCAAGCTGTCTAAAGAAATTGTTTAAATCCAACTCTTTGGAACTTTCAAGGTAACGAATCTATTAAATATCGATATCCGAAAGTTAAAATAATGAAATTTCGTGTAAACAAACCTATCGAATATTAATAATTCAGTATCCCTGTATGTAAAAATTCAGAGACTGAAATTTCGAATTAACAAATCTCTCCAATATCGATATTAACGCTGGATTTACGGATAACGATCGCGCAATTCGAAGGATTCCCCAAACTATAGTTACCGCCGGGTTGGAGGCTAGAGAATATCGAATTAACGATATACTTATTCACGCTCTTGTATTAATCGGAGTCAACGTAACGCGCTTAAAGGTAATATTCGTCATTTCTGTAACCATTAAAACCCGCGAAACCCGACAGCCGAAATTCGTAAACGCGACGCGTTCCGTAAACCCAGCGCGTTAAACTATCCGAGAGCCGTTTAAAATTCCAAGATGCTTAACACCTTTGAAACACGTTTCAGTTCTCGCGTTAAATGCAAGCAATTCTTCGCGCGTTGATTAGAGTTAAGGTTCCGGCAAAAAAAGGATTTGCGTACACGGTATGATTGATGTTGATATGCGCGTGCGGAGAAAAAAAAAATTAAGAGAGCGAATTATTGCCTGGCTATTTCAGGTGAAACAGTTCATATCAAAGATACATAATCAATATTCTGTGTAAAGGATCCCAAGGGGTACAACGATTCGATTTGCCAGTTTACGCGTTGTGTGTACCGAGTATTTAGTAACGTCCATGACAACTGACAATAACGGCTGTGAGTCCGAACATGTGTTTTCCGACGAAACTATTCCCTTATTCTAAAAAAAAGGAACAGTTCGCTTCACTTGCCTGCGCGAATTAACCCCTTGGCATACAACAACCAGTCGGATTACGGCGTTGGTACGATAAAAGGGAACTCTGCTATTCTTCCACCGAAAGAAGGCACAGCGTGTTTACATTCCCACTCTTGCTGCAGTTCGCTGATTCGCCTATGATCACAGCCAGTGTTTGCTATTGGCTGAAGACGCTGTACGAATGTAAACACTAGAAGGCTGTGCCTTCTTTCTGTGGAAGAAAAAGTTCGATTTCAACTCGATTCTCGGTTTCCGTTCGTAAAATTGAGAATCTTAAATCTCATCAATTAAAAGTTACTTTGCGTACGATACCGCGTAAAGCTAATGGATAACTTACGCGATACGTATCGATATTAACCCTTTGACTGCGGCGCGATATTTGCATAATTCGATAATAATCAAAAATGCACGCACAGTTTACGCGTGCGAAACAGTTGCTTGCGAATAAATTGATCTCACGCTCGAAATAATGAAACGTTAGATTACCGTTAACTTGAATCCCCAAATGTCGTTATAGAATAATAAGTTTGGATATTAATCTACGTGTGTATATTGTATTACGCGAAACCTATGGAGCGTATAGATATGCCTTTCGCAGTCAAAAGGTTAAAAAAAGAATGGTATGGCAAGGGGTTAAACCTCCCTTCGAAATTCTAGTCGAAACCGATCCAACGAAACGAAATTCGTTAAACGGTTGCCATAAGTTTCCGGCCAGGCTACAATTTTGTTTCGATTTAAATCGTTGTCTAGTCGAAGCCGATGCCAACAAAGCCGAATACTTGCGTACAGTGGATTCGCATGAGTTTTTGGCCAGGCTATAATTTTGTTTCAATTTAATTTGTTGTCCAGTCGAAACCGAAATAATTGCGTACAGTGATTCACAGAAGTTCTCGGTTAGGCTATAATTCTATTGCAATTTAATATTTGCAATAACGTTATTAACGCGTAACACGTAACGCTATTGGAATTTTTTATTATATATATATATATATATATATATATTTATTATACGCATATTTTTATTTTATTATTATATATGAATAAAATAAAATTCTTTCCACGAGAAATTTAATAAGATGGTAATCTATAAACTGTAATTAAATCTGTAAACTATAAAAATATAGTAGAGTTATACCTTTGCTGGGAACTTATGGCAGTCGTTGCATATTCATTTAACGCAATCATTTCAACCGAATTTGAGTTACATACACGTAAATCTAAGCAATATAGTGGCTACAAAAAGTATTTTATTAGAAACGGATCAATTATAAAAATCGCTTTGGCAACTCAGATTCCTGATTTCTCTTCTAGAACAGGAAATCATTGTTTCATTACTTATTTTACATCAAAATAAGGCAGGAAGATCAAGAATTTTCCCGGAGTCGGTTTTCGCGATGAATTTGAAGGACCGAAACGGCGATCCACGCGATCGTAAAGGGTTATCCAAAAGTACCTTTAGGATGTTGAATGAGAATATCTATCAAACGCCATGTTTGTCAGTAAAATAGAGGTGAAAAAAAGAAAAATTGAAACGAGAACGAACAAAGATAACAGAACGAAAAAACAGATTAGAAAAGGTTAAAGCAGAAAGGGAAAGAAAAAAAGTGAAGGTAGGTGTTCTTATAGTCTAGTTTTGGATAACCCTATACATATAAATGCAGCCGATTACGACGACGAAGTTACAAAATACTTGACGCTTATTTTGCGACTAATGAACACCTCTAGCGAAACAGGGTTACGTCGATTCGAGTATCTTTCGCCAAAGGATTGATCGTTCACAAAAGGAATATTATTATTATCGAAACACGACGCGACCTCGGATAAATTCAACACAGCAAACGGTATAAATAATAACGATTAAGCAGGATTAGATGTTAACGAAAGGTGTACAATACTTTTGATAAAAGAAAACGTTACACGCGTTACTCGAAAGGCGTAACCACCGGAACAGCAAATCCCCACGAAGCTGCTTTAACCCTTTGCGAACGGCAAATAGAAAATTTAGACGAGCGACGAAAATTTAACGGAGTTAAAGGAATCGATTCTCGTTTAGAAGCTTCGTTGTTTTCCTTCGAAATGTGATAAAATTTACTTTACTTTACTTACAGTACTGGCTTGGATATTGGCCGGGGTTTTGCCTTGAATATTGGCCGGTCTCTATCCCCACCAGTTCTTGCAACTGGCTTCGGAACTGTCCCGGTGGCTAAGCACATGTATGTTTTTACACCTACCGTGAAATGTCGATGAACCCTACTGTGTATCTCTATCTCACTCGCCCTCTATCAACAAGGAGACAGTCAGCATTTCCTGAAAGATCTACCTCCCTTCAACTTTGCCCACATTCGGTCCCGAACCTCGGCCAATATCCAACGCAACACTGTATATTTTTGCACTTTTTCACGCGCTTCATTTGCCTATAAATGCGTAACAATCCGCAGGCTATTGATCATCGTGAGTTTAATAAACGTTGCTTCTCACGTATTTTATTATTGTTTCAACCGAAACGAGCATTTAATTGCGGGGCAACAGAGTTGGGCATTATTTGAATAGAATTTTATTCCTGCTATATTTTATTCGAACAAAAACGCGAAGGTTATTCGAATAACATTTCAAATAGGTTATTCGAATAATCTTCGAAGAGGAAGTATCGATATATATATATAATCAATGTATTTGAAAATATATACAATCAATGGAACATATTAGAAGCAAGAAAATAATCAAAGCTAAAAAAAGCGTAACAAAATGTTCTCGTTTCTATAAGATAAATATTGCAATATCGAAATGTTGTTCGAATAAACTTCCTCGTTTTAATTCGAATAAAATTGTACTCGAATAAAATATGGCCAACTTTGTAGGGAAGCAAAAAGGAATCCGCCTCAAAGGTGATCAATTTCAAAGCAGCTAGTTTAATTAACATTGCTGTGCCGAATTTTATTTGTGGTCGATACAAAAAGCCAAAGCCTGCGTTAAAGGTTTAAGATCTGAAATTTATGGCGCTTTATTCGACAGCTTGGCCAACTTTATCCCCTAACTAAACTGCGCAATTACGCGTCGAGAACGCTACATATGCGGCTATTCGCTATCACGGTTCGCAGAGGGTTGAACAATGAAAGCAGCAGCCTAGCAGTCGAGTTGAGAAAGATCGAGGATTTGCGCACCAAAATTCGATGCACCTGCAGTAAGCACATTATTTTTTTACGAGAAAAGAAGAAGAAGAAGAAGAAGAAAAAAAAAGAAGAAAGAATCCTGTCCTTGAAACCCTTGCCCCGTGTAGCGAACGACGAACAAACGAACAAACCAGATAGCCTGTTCTTTTTAAGCATTGAATTAATTATTCGACAGCACGGCAACGGTGTACGCGCGTATTGTGATTCGCGAGTGTCTCACGGGTCCCACGAATCAATTCAATTAACGCTCTCCTTCGTCGATACGTTCGCGCCGGACTTTCGAAACTCTGCATACTGTACATAGTATGTAACTCTACTTGCATAATTTAGCGAGTACTTAAAGGTTGCTGGGAACGCGTAAGTTTTGTCCAACGCGCGTACCTATCAAGTTAAAGGGTTATCCAAAAGTACCTTTAGGATGTTGAACGAGAATATCTGTCAAACGGCGTGTTTGTCAGTAAAATATAGGTGAGAAAAATTAAAAATTTAAACGAGAACGAACGAAGATAGTAGAACGAAAAAACAGATTAGAAAAGGGTAAAGCAGAAAGGGAAAGAAAAAAAGTGAACGTAGGTGATTCCTATAGTCTATTTTGGATAACCCTGTATAATTCGACTGCCGACCGTGCGGCAATAGTTTCGCCCGGCACTTCCGCCATTCCTGCTACAGGAGAATAGCAAAATATGTTTATATACATACCGCGTAATCTGTAGCCACGAAGCAACGCGATTTCACTTACTTACTGAAATTCGGTAATCGATCACACCGACGGAATCGATTCTGTAACCCTTTTAGAAACCGATACCACTCGCACTGCACAAGTTACGGTAGAATCGGACTGGGCGCAATTTCCGTGCATTTATTTACGGGAATTTAATTACGATGATTGGCGCGGAATTGCGTAATTAGAGCACGAATTTTTACGCATCATACGAGAAATTTAATTATAGTAAAAGGGTGCAGCGTCATTGTACGATTCGACTGTGAACGTTTCATGGCAAGTTTAATTACGATAACATTTGCAACGCTGCAACGTTCCGGTTGCACGATTAGGATACGAATTTTGATGCATTTTTGGGAAATTTAATTAAGATGAAAAATGCAGTATTGCAGTTATGGTACAAGACGCAGCGCGTTGTATAATTATAGTACGGAGTCTATTGCATTTATCAACAATTTAATTACGATAAAATTTGCAACGCTGCAACGTTGCGGTTGCACGATTAGGATACGAATTTTTATGCATTTTTGGGTCATTTAGTTAACATGAAAAATGCAGTATTGCAGTTACGGTAAAAGACGCAGCGCGTTGTATAATTATAGCACGGAGTCTAATGCATTTATCGGAAATTTAATTGTGGTAAAAAGTGCAGCATTGCACAATTAGACGGTGGATTTTTATCCATTTATTTCAAGGCAAATTTAATTACGATAAAACTTGCAACGCTGACATGTTGCGTTGCATGATTAGACTACGAATTTTTATGCATTTATGAGAAGTTTAATTATGGTGAAAAATGCAGCATTGCGGTGGTGCATTGCATAATTAAATCGCGGATTTTCACGCGTTTATGAGAAATTTAATTGTGGTAAAATATGCAGCTTCGCAGTGCTGCATTGCGGTGCAAAATGAAATAGAAGTATTTTATATAATCATTGTTACGTTGGATGTGCGCAAAAGTTTCGATCAACTCCATCGTAAATGGGATTACGCGATTTTACTGCGAATTAGTAACACTTAATCATCGCTATTGCACCTAATTTTTTCGCATCGTGTGTCGAAAAGTAATCGAAACCTTTACACGTACACCTAATAAGTATAAAATATCCGAGGCAATATACGCGTCACTGTACTTGAAGGAAACAACTAATTTATATTTAAACTCTACTGCATAAAAATCCACACTCTAATCGTAATAGCAATTCCGCTTCTTGAAGAAACACTTACGAAAAACCTTTACTTTTCAATAGCTATTACGAAGAAACTGTAATTTCTCGGTGCATCGATTTTAATCGCAGCTTTTCAGTCGCGTGAAACCGATGCAATATCGTTCCGAAATCATCGGTTTCAAAAGGGTTGCTCTCGAATCGATTTTTCCGCGTAAATGAAATCGGTAAATATAGCAAGCGTAGAAGAAGCTAAAAGAAGCCCTGTTCCTGGATCGTATTTTGCGTGATCCATGCCGGTGCGAACGTATTAAAACAGGTACACATTCGAACGTCTTATTTTCTAGAAAAGTAATCGTTAACGCCAATGGAGGATGATGATGATGATATAACCAACGCATCGATATCGCAATTTGTTTCATTTCTATTTATGTGTATATTCTATCATATTTTATAGGATAATTTGATTCGGTTGTTCGATTACTTTTTATATATGTATGTTATAGTTTCACTTGTAAAGCGAGTTACAAAAAGAAAAAGGAAAAAAAAAAACAAAACAGTGTACAGTTTATTGTACTAACGAATTGTACTAACCTACTGGTACTTGTCACGCAATGACTATGGATTATTCTATATTATTATAAAAATAATATCGTTAGTTTTCAAGCAAACGAATAAACACGAAAATGTGGGGAGATGAAAATTGTAACATATTTGTTGATGGCCAATATCAAATATGTATAAAAGTAATAATAATGCAACATTACTAATAAACAAATATTACTAACTTCTGTTGTCAACTTCATTACCTCGCCGCAATGTACATTTTAGAATTTACACTACAAAAGGCACTTGTGCACCGTAGAATTTATTTTAATATTTAGGTATCAATTCGGTGCCTAATTAAGTACTGATTAATCAGGTAATTAAATTACAGGAAACTTAACATAATTGGTAAAGTACCAGTTAACCCTTTGCTCTACAATAACGAGTTCCACTCGTTTTATAAATTACGATACAGGTTAAAGAAAAATGCCTATTACTAAGGATGGAATTTAGTTTGAACTCTAATTTTAATTTTGCGTTAGAAGATAGAAGGTTGTGAAAGAAAAATTGCCTACGGTATTCGAACGTTTTGTACGCAACGCGATACAAAAATGGTAATCAACTAATGCTAGCCTCAGTAGGTAATGAAATAATCGTAGGACAAGCGGTCAATTAGGTACCTATTTGGGTACCAATTCATCGGGTAATTAAATTATGAGGGAATTTAATACAAGTGGTTAAATACCAATTTGGCAACGAATTAATCGGACAATTAAATTGTGAGAAAATTTAATACAAGTGGTTATTAAAAATTTAATAAAAGTGGTGGCAATTAATTGGTATCTATAACCAATTGTGTCAAGTTTCCTACAATTTAACAGCACCCTTAAAAATTAGGTATCACAGAAATAAAATAGTCTATAATTACAAATTGGCTACTTGAATATTGTACGCATATACAAATACTTTTTGTAACCACCGTACAAATCGTACAGCTGTGCTGTGCACATGTAAACAACAAAAGAAATTGCGCGCTAAAATTCCCATAACATACCAATCCAATCAGTTCAACGATCTCGCAACTTAAGAATCGTTGTTCAAATTCGAATGAACAGTGGCTACAAAAATAAGTTTCCTACGCGTTTAAACGCTGCTTAATTAGGCGCTTACCTGCATTCAATTTTCTGTCATTTCATCGTCGCCGATGAATGCAAGAAAGAAATTTGACGAAGAGGGATTTCCTAAAGAAGGAAATTAAACGAATTTGACCGTAATTAAGTAACGTTTAAATGTGAAAGTACAGAGTGCTGTATCTACTCTTTTTGAAGCCGTCAAACGAATCATATGGTCGCGTTATTGCCGTTTGTGTATGTACATAGAATTAATCGCGGGAGGATGTCGCTATAATTTGAAACGGTGCTTCTTTGAAAGGTTCTGGTGAATTAATTTCGTTTAAATAATGCCGAAGCGGCCGTGTCCCTTCGAGGACAATTTGCTGCCGCAATTAAAAATACACGTAGGTGAGAAACAGGTGGACAACGGCGTTTGTCGGGACGAACGAATGAGAGATGTTTACGGTACGGAGGTTATGACACGGCGAAACTCGATAAACGATATTCGTATAGTTAACGTAAATCGCTTCGTGCGAGGCTGAACAATTAACCTTAATCGATTCGTGCAGGCAAAACGATGGATTTGTTGAAAGACGGCGTTAAAACCCTGTCGCGACGTTTGAATACTTCCATGGAATTAAATCCGATCGATGTACCGATCTCAAATGTATCTTCCCCTTGCAAATCGAAAAACGAACGCCACTTGAAACAAATGACGTTGAATAACAAATTGCAATTGTTAGGGATGGAAAAAGCCATAAAGGTAAGTTGATTATTTATCGATACGCTGTAACACGCAACGCTGTAATATTGCTATAATGCTACTTGTTTACCGATTTGCTATAATATTCCTGCGAATCGTATCGATATTGCTGTCAAAAATATTCAGGAACAAATAAACGATTATAAAGATTACTTACAAGTTAGTTATCGCTATTAATTTTATTCATTATTAGTTAGTTGGAAATATAAAGGTTAACCACTTGCCTTTATTAATCCTTTCAATTGTTAGAAAGTTTAAGTTAAAGTTGCAATTCATTAGGCAAAGATTTAATTAAAATGCATTGTACGCGAAAGTTAATATTATATTTGTTGCTGTTTCTTTCATATTTCTGCAGGATGTTCAACCGAGATACGATCTCTGTGAATGCAATCGAGTGATAGATCAAAGCATGTTTAGCAAATGCTCCTATTGCGATCAAGTTTTGTGTAGCTCTTGCCTCTGCGAGTGTTCCAAATGCTCGGAGCTATTTTGTCAAAATTGTTCCCTACCTGTGTAAGTTGCCTTTACTCTTCAACAGTTCAGAGGTATTTTTATTGTTAATAATTCCATTGAATTAATTTCCAATTGAAGGAATAAATTCAATAGGATTTTTAACTTTTACCAAACGACATGCAATGGGCAAGTGGCTAGATTTCACATTTCTTTTTGCAGGTATAATAACGAAGAACAGAACAGGTGCCTTAATTGTTACAGATAAAGTTCGAGTATTCTATATATATAAATCGTTTTACCCTATTTTATACTTCGTATTTATATTGAAATTTTTCTACTACTGTAAGTTAATCGAGCGAATAAATTGAAACAAGCATGGTTTTGTATGAAACTGCTATCCTTTTCCATCCGCAAAATATCTTTCACTATTTATTAAGTCATTGCATGCGAATAATGTGGCTTTTATCTTTCATTGTGAATACACTGCAGGATTTTTATAAGCATGGTTAAATAAATGAGACTTCAATAAAGATCTGCTTTACCCTTTACATTTTCTAACATATATTTTAGGTGTACAAATTAATTCGGTGCTTTTCTATCAAATTTAATGTACATTTATAGACAGTTAAATGCAACTTTGATGCCCTAAATAATTTTCATCGTACGGAACATATAAATTCCATGATAACAAAAAAGATGATGGTTTTGAGACAAAATTTTAAGAATTTTAAACGTAAAATTGCACCGAACGAAATTGTACGCCTAATTTTCTTTCTCTATGCCTTTACTTTGGATATTATAAATAATTTTGTTGCGCATTAACATTTACAATATTCGTATCGTATGCGTTTTATTATATTACAATATTTCGTGCATTCTGCGCGTTTAAATTCCCCGCAAACGCATAAAAATCCCGAGTCCAATTGCGAGCAATTAAAATTAATTGCATAGAGATTAATTAAAAGCATGAAACTAAGCTGCCTCGTAATTAAGCCTCTCAGAAGTTGAACTAATCAGCTTCACTTTTTTTATCATTATCCGAATGTTTTATTATCGCGTATACAATTAGCGCTAAGCTTCTCAAAAATAAGCTTCATTTGTTCGACTTTTGAGCGACTCGATTGTTCGAACGATTGCAAAAGAAAATCGACGAACGATGCTTAATTAATTTCGATACGGTGGGCGTGCAAAATTTTCCCGCCAAATTGCTCTCCCCATTTTTTTCCCAAATAAAGAAGCTCAAGCAATTTTTATTTGTATTGCGCGTAAAAATACGGCGAAGGAAAAATCAACTACGATTCACTTTAGTACGTATTTGTTTAAAATATTACTAATCTAGCATTCATAAAACTGTTGAAACGCCATTGTATATAAAATTGGAATCTATCGAAAAATAAGGTAAAGAATAGTATCGATATTCCGATAGAAAGTGTCTGCGGTTAATAACGTAGAACGAATATAAAATATAATTGGTACTAGTAATAGTAATAATAAAGATAATTACCTCAACTTTTCCAACGAAGAGGAAGACAGGTGAATAGTCTCCATCGTTAACATTTCGCAATGGAAGTACGCGATGATATTCCCGCCAAGCACATTTATCTTTCTCGCCGTAGATCGCAATAAATATCACTTTTTATACTACAACAATTGTATATAAGTGAAATGGATTCATCAAAGCACAACGTATAAGTCTTTAAAATAACAATTAATAGCCTACAACGTCCTAAATATACGAAAATTAACGCCAGAAATATCACCGACCGCGAAGAGTTAAAATTACGAACCGCCACTGCAGACAACCGGAAGTTACGAATGACCAAGATGAGAGGAATAGGGAAAAAAAAGGACTATCGGTGGAAATAAAAAATTCACTAAATTTCGTAACTAAATTTCACGCAAACGCGTAGCGAAAAGTTTAGTTTCTCATGAGTTCAAAAAGATTTAGGGAATTGGTAATCGATGACTAAAAACGGATAAAAACACGTTCGAAACTGTTCGTATACTTCGAAGACGAGGGAAAAGAGGAACGCAGCTTTTCGAGAGGAAGAAATAATTTAGCCGGAAACGCGTTGTCGCGTAAACGAACAAATAGAACAAAACGCCAGCTTTTCAAGAGGAACAAATAATTTAGCGGGAAACGTATTTGTTGCACGTTTCACGAGGGTTGGATAAAAAGTCACGATGACAGAACAAAGTAAGCAATTTTTTTAACACCGAAACTATCAAGCCGATCGAAATGACCGATTAGTATTTCGATGCATTTAACGTACATTTATTACGTTAAAATGACATAAACTTGCAGCGATGCATTTTTAAGAATATTCCCCAATTGTTTACGCAAAAGATGAATAAATATTTACTTCATTCGCGACATATATACTTTTTTTTATCGAAGTGTCCGTCGGTTTTGTTTCTTCGATACACATATGTATACCTTAATCGCTGGTAGTTTTAGCGTTAAATGAAAGAACGTTTTAATTCAAGCAGTTGCTAATAAAATATGTTAACACGTGTGCTCTACTACTTCCATTTATCGCTCTCGAATTTCTTCGACCATGGTTTTGATCGTACAATTAATACGTAATAATTTTCTTGTCTCAGTTTTAAGTTAACGCGAGATAAAATTGTTAATTTTAACAGTTGACCGCGGATTTTTATACAAATTCGTACTTTTGCAAGCATAATTAAAGGATTTGGCTTGAAAAGCGATTAGCTGCACTTTTGGGAAAATACGATCGTTTAATTGCAGAATGCCACAAGTTCACTATTCAACATCTTTGGAAAAAATAATTGTCTCTTTGTTAGCTTGTTTCATTCTTAACGCTAAAATTATCAACAATTAAGCATTTAACACTTGCTTGGAATACGTAATCATATTAATTAAATTGAATTTGAATTTGTGTGTTTAATACTATGCGACTATGGCATGGCTCTTTGTAATACATGAAAAATTCTCCTCTATAGTATAACATAGCATTAATCTAGCATTAAATATGCTTTCTTTATTCAGATGCCTGCAGCACGATTAAAGGAGAAGAAGAATCATTGATACCATTGCAAATCTGTACCAATGAAAGCAAAAATTTTGACATTAGTTTAAAAGGTGGAAGAAGAAACTTGGTAAGATATTTGCTGCATTTCTCAAAATTCTACCTCTAATTAACTATCTAATTAAATAATTAATTCTATCGTAACTAAATAATTCTGCTATCAATTAAAAGCAATAGAAATTCAATTCGTACGATTGAATTGCAGATCCCTAAAAGCAAAAATAGAAAGCAACGCGAATCGCCTCGGTGTCTGAAAAAGATACACACTAAGCGAATTTGCAAAACGAAGCAGAAAAATAAGAAAGCCCAAAAGAAAGAGAATATTTCGAAAAACGTGGTTCTAAATTTCAACGAGGACGAGTGCAAATATCAAATTCAGAAGCCGAATATGATGTTCGAACAGTCTCCAAAGTATCCGACTCTTACTCAAAATGAATTGTGCATGTTGTACGCGAAATATAAATTAGATGGGCATTACAAAAGCAATGAGAACTTGCCGCCGTTTAGCATCCTTTCTATGAACACGCAAAATGCAAGTAACGCGAATAGTCAATTTCACAATAATCTTCCTTATATGGAAACGCTAAACCCTAGAAGCAGTAACGATTTAATTGCACCTGCTTATTACAATGATCTTAATGAAAATCAATACGAAACGAACGCGGGAAAATTTGTGGAGACAAATTTCAAGTACGATTTGTTAAATTGCACGGAAACTCGCGAAAGCAATGCTAACAACGATAATAGACTAGAAAATAATAAGTATCTTTACGCTAATCAAAATTTCGCGACGACTGGCAATTATAATTACAATCACAATCACGCGTTTATGAATCATAACGTGCAAGCGCATGGCGATTCGGATATTTTAAGCGACATTCAAAACTTAGCTCAACCGAAGGCGAACAATTTAGGCGCGGAAAAAATTGCGAACACGGAGAAGAATTATTACGCGTGCAATTTAATGAACGCGCCTAGTACAATTGCCGAAGATTACCAAAATTACAGATACTCGAATAAACACGTGCTTTGCAACGTGCCCGATTTTAGCGTTCCGTACGAAAGCTTGAACGCGAATAATGGGAATGAAATCGTGCAACAAAACGATGCGCACTGTACATCTCAGATCAACAATTTCGCGCTGAACGCAAACATTTACAACGATTCGCATCTCAATAAGTGGAACAACGCAGCTGTGCTGGCTAAAAATAATAGCTACGAATCTTTGAAAAACGATCAATCGATTTCTGTTACTCGCGCGAGTAACTTGGAATCGTTTTGCGCTTTGAAGCAAAGCAATTTTAATTCGTCGATTCATACGGACGCGTACTCCACGATGGGTAATAAAAATTTCGGGTATATCGCGAGCAACGACGTTAATAATGCTCAGCAAGATATTAATACTTATGCTGGCAACTCGGTTGCGATGCTTGATAAAGTTTACTCGGGAACGAACGCGTTTTTTTCGTCCTACGCTAGTAGCATCGATCAGTATAATTAATCCATCGGTTCGCTATAACGAGTTACACGTATTTTTATAAATCGTGGCGATGATTTGACAGAAAATGATTTTATCGATGGTGAAATTTAATTTGAACTGTAACTTTTAACTTTGTTTCGCGAGATTACGGATTTTTATGCAAATTTATTAATTTTATTAAGAAACTTACGTTCGCGGATGATGCGAATGTTATAGCGTTCGTTTTCATTGCGATGCAAAATTACGCGAATTCTATAACTATAATATTCGAATTTATAAGCCGCATTATCATGCATTCAATTTTATACAGCATTCATATTTTTTGAGATTATTTTAAGCATTTTAATACAATGGATTTCTGCTCAATCATCTGTCTATTTTTGCAGCTCATTTTCGGCAATCTTTATATAACATTAGTTTATATTAATATAGTAGAAAGATCTAATCATTCAAACTCACGTTATTTTTTTCTACGTTCTTCGCTACGAATATTTATTTTTTTTTATGGTTTTGCAAAGATGTAAGAAATTATTATTTAGTTTATATTAGTTTACTAAAAATAGAAAAAAAGCGTTATATTTTATGTTTTTTGTTACGTATATTTATTTGTTTTTATGGTTTTGCAACGATGTGAGGAATAATTAGTTTCAGTAACATTTATATAGAATTATTTACCGTATATTAATGTAATAAAAAAGATGTATTATTTAAGTTCACGTTATATTTTATGTTCTCCGTTACGAATATTTATTTATTTTTTTTTCTTCTACGGTTTCGCAAAGATATAAGAAACTAGTTTTCGATAACGTTTTTATAAAATATTGACTTTACATTATTGGTACACAGTTCGAAGGTAAATATATAGCACGCAACTCGTGTAAATATGTACACAAATTTAATATCTTTTGCAGGGTATATCTTGAGAGTGTTTGTAATGTACATATTTCAGCGTTAAATACAAAATGAGAACGTACACGTTAACATACTACTATACAACTTTCTTTTCTGTTACTCATAAATATGTATCGGCTTAGATTTTTATAAAAAAATATTTCTAGATGGTAAAATGCACAGCTGAGTGTAATTATGTAAATTGAGCTGTCGCTGTTGCAGTTTATCGGGCAAAATATATACATGTACACGTATTTTATTTAAAAAAAGATAGATTAACTAAAATCCATATGGAAGTTACGTAAAATTCGTTATGCGCCTGTAATCAAATAAACTCTATCTATTTCCGTTTCGATAAACTCGAATGCATTCTAAATTTATATAAATTCGAACCAAAAAGCATTTATGGTCCCGATGAACTTTCACCTATCCTCTTCGTAATACTTGACTCGCAAATCTACTAACAGTATTGTCTTCTTTTTTATAAAACCACCATAGTGCACTTTTCCGCGTAGAATGAAGAGTTAAGTACAAAACATATACGATGCGGTAGAAAAATTTCATTCGAATATTGAGTAAATAGTACGGTATTAATACTCTCGATAAACTTGCGGAAAAGAAGAGTAAAAGCACCATTCAAAGTTCCCTCGCACTTTCCTCTGTTTTCTCCGCTATTTCATAAAAGCCTCAACGATCAGTCGTAAAGTACATTTTAAAATTTCTTTTCACAAGGAACGCTAAGTTTAAGTATCATCTTTCGATTTTGTTCGATTTCACGTATTATTTCTCACTCGCTGCAAGAACGATACAATCTAAAATTTAATCCTTAAGCGACGGACAATTTTACGTACAGCGGCTGCCGAAAGTTTCCGGCCAAAGTATAATTTTGCTGCGATATTAAGATGAAGAATATTTAATAGTAAAGGCACATTATGTATTAAAACGAGATTACGGATCTTTATGCATTTATAAGGAATTTCGTTGAGATGAACCGATCAAAATCCACGTAAAAATACATAAAAATACGCGAAATGTACAAAGTGAAGTGCATTTTAAAATACTTAAGGGGTGAAACAAATCTCTGTTTATACTTCTTTAGATGTGCTTATAAAATTATGTATTCGAACAAAGATCCGCCCTCTAATAGTAATTGCACAAGAATATCACACTGAAACGACAAATTGAATTTTAATAAGACATTCAACAAAAGCAGAAGTCAGGAAATTGGGGGTTGCATTATTGTCGCAGCAAACGATATTAATACGTGAAATCGAACAAAATCAAAGGTGGAAACTTCCTACTTACATTGTTCCTTGTTAAAACGAAAAACCACGCTTCGATAAGCGCAAACTATGGCCAGAGATTTGCACGTTGATTAAATGTCAGATCATTGGATTAAAGGGTATCGCGCGTAGATTTGAAGGAAGACTTGAAACGTGTTCTTACAAAAATCACAAGGGCGTAATGTTCGTCAGGTCCTTAATGTTTTTCCTGTAGCCAGAGAAATCCGTAACCAGATCTATTTCATCCACGTCCTCTCCCAGAAGGCGACCCTCCACGTCGTCTTTCGATCTCCTGAACAACCTGCAAATTAAACCGACCGGTCAGCGAAATACCTCGAAACACCGAATCCGGAACAGTATTGAAACTTGTGCATTACCTTACTTTATATTAGGCTATACAGTGTGGCATTCAACAATACACCTAAACGCTCTGCCGTGTTAAACGAAGAATAGTCGCTGGAGCAACGCAAGCATTAGAAGAGAGCGAAGAAACAGAAATCCGATAACCAAATAGAGTGTAAATTAGTCACACAACATATACACTTTGTATCTCATCGCTACTCGCTGCAAAAGCAAATTAGCCGGATGCAGCGGGGCAAGTTATAGCTCGAGAAAAAGGATGCTACCGATTACGCACAGAAATGCATTCTTCTTGCGATCGACGCGGAAAGATTTGCGGTTCAAGTAACGCCTAGAAATATCGCCGCAACTTTCGACGCGCGCACAGAGTCAAATAAAAATGTTACAGAAGCATGCGAGAGAAGACCGAGTGACAAGCAAATTCGTAGGATTACATTCGATTCCGTTTAAATGGATAATGTACAGAATTTATTTACAAAGCCTTTGATCTGTTACATCTGCAATTGAAAATGATATTGTACAAAAAGTCCTATATTTAATAGGAATTGTTATTTACATTTGGTACAGTATACAGGGTAAACATTGGAAATAGTTTTAATCAACTATCTACAGTTCGTCCACTTTTCGATCAAACTTCCTTTCGATCAGTCTTATGCCGTTTGAAATTTATCTAGCGATAAATTATTGTTACCTAATTAAAACAGAAATTGAGCAGATAAAGTGGAAAACTATGCAAAAGCGAAAAAGATGGAAAATAATTTTTTTAGGAGAACATTCGTGAGTAAAATTAAGGGATCGAAAAATTGTCACGCTTCGATCGTTGTAACTTCGTGAAAAAGCGTCGCACGATGATCAATCTGGGTTCACTTTAAAGCATGAAGTTTCTGTTTTCGCATAGATGAACATACGTTGCTCACGAGTAAAAAATAAATTTATTCCTATACATTTTTACCATTTATCTACCTTTCAAATTTATCAGCAAAGTGCTGAAAGTTTGCAGCGTTGGAATAATGAACGATATAAGTGGCAAAATGAATTTTATAAGATTTAAGTTAGAAATTTAAATGAAATATTTGGTTTCTCCTAAAAATTTTCCTCTTGCCTTTCGCCACTTGCATCCTTTCCCGTTTCACCTCCTCAATCAATTCATTTCACAGCCACTTTTATTCATCTTCGATACAATTGAAATTTGAAGATGGCAATAGAAAATTCACCATCGAAGCTATCGGAAACGTTAACGTTATCGCTAAGTTAGTGACTTCGTTGCAGGTCCAAATCAGTTACGCTAAATCTTTTTAGTATCTCTGTTAGTACACTGTTAGGTTGAACGGAAAATTTCTGTCGTTCTTTCAGTAAATCGGAAGATGATTTGCTTTACTTTTATTATTTAGGTGTTACTTCATTAATGAAGTAACTTGCATGAAGCCCGTGAAAAATATTCGGCCTTTTTACATACAATTGTACGTCAGCGAAGGAAAAAATAAACCAAAATTTATTTTCAAGATCAATGAATGGACTGCTTTAATAACAAGATCGTGAAATACTATTTTATAAACGCGTACATTACAAATTCATAACGTACAAAGTAAATTCCATTACAAATAAAGGAATAGCAAATGGATGCTCCAATATACACGACGAATTTCCAAATTTTCGAAGCGAAAGCGATGCGTTTCAATTTCTCGGGGAAAAAAAAACGAACTAACGCAAAGTTTCCGCTCAACCGAATAAAATGTATCGATAAGGTAAAATGATAAATAAGAAGCGCGTGGGAAACTAACACCTCTGTATTAGTACGTTACAACTAAGAAAATAATAATGATTTACGAATAGTTCGGTATAATTTCAAGCAGTGAGATTGTTAAGATTCCGTACAAAATCCGAAAGCATAGAAGGGGTTTGCGCGTACCTGGAGAGCGTGGACGCGGACCTGTGCATAATTGGCATCACCGAATCGTCTATACCGCGATGAAGCGATATCGTGTCTAAATCGATCATTCTCGCCGTAGAATGAGCGCGCATCGCCGTCAAATACTCCGGCGTTTCCAGAATCGTCTTTGTCGGCTTGCGATATCTGCGAGAAAAATGAAGGGGACAGTGAAACGGTGTAATTTCCTACCTTGCAATTTCCTATCTGTCGTCGACTGGGAAAGTTTTTCGTTCTCGCTGGATACTTGCAATTTTAGTAACAAAGAACTGCCGACCACGGACGCAGAACTCAAGGCCATCGCGGCCGACGACATCCACGGTTGTAGGAAGAATCCGAACGAACTAAATACGCCAGCAGCAATTGGGATACCCAACAGATTATAGATACTGGCGAACAGGAAATTCAGCCTTATTCGACGCACCGTTTTCCTCGACAGATCCAGACACGCGATAACGTCCAGCAGATCGTTCTATAAGATCGTCAATGATTAAACGTGAATGCTGGATAAAGAGTAGCGCAGCGCTCGAACAATTAGAGCGATGGCGATGCAACTTCCGACGCGTACAACAGTTTTGCAATTGCGTTTGAGAATGCTCCTTCAAAAATTCATTCGAACATTACGCCAATTGTAATTAAGGCAGGATTTATTGTTCAATCGCGTAAGAGCCTTTTCGCCCTGTTCGGATTTCTCCATCTGGTTTTCAAAAGTAAATCAAGTGTCGTATACCCGCTTTCGTTGTTTTTAATTAAAAGCGCAAGCATCGCAATGTTCGTTTTCAATCTGACGACAAAAAAACAGGCAACGGGAAAAGGCTCTAACGGGTAAACTTCCGCCTTAATTTATCCTAATCGTCGCTTTGTTTTACGAGGCCTTTTTCCAAAAAGATAGCTCAATTATTATCGAACTTACTCGCATGAGGACCACGTCGGCAGCTTCCACGGCAACGTCAGTACCCGAAGAAATCGCGATACCAACGTCTGACTGGGCAAGAGCGGGACTATCGTTAACCCCGTCGCCAACCATCGCAACTCTCAAGCCTTGATCCTGCAGTCGCTGGATCTTTGCCACTTTGTGCGAAGGCAACACTTCTGCGAACACTCTGGTGATACCAACCTAAATATTGCACAAATCATAAACATCGCGTAAATCATAGGATGTTGCTTAAAGTATGGATATCGCATAAGAAAACCTACGAATGAATAAAGAGACGAATGAACTCGTGAAATAAAGAAAAAGTATCCGATACCTGTCTGGCAATGGAAGCGGCAGTCTTTTTGTTATCTCCCGTCAAGAGAATCACTTCCAAGCCCATCTTCTTCAACGTGTAAATTGCTAAGTGAGCTTCCGGTTTAACCGTGTCAGCGACGCTGATCATAGCCACTAGCACGTTGTTAACCGCAGCCAAAACGGCAGTGTGACCCAAGTCTTCCTCGGCAATCATTCTCTGCTCTATTTCCTGAGAAATGTTCACAGCGTTTCGTCGCATCCATTCCCTGTTACCGATGCAAATCTCGTAAACGTCATCGGGATTCATTTGATCGCCGTGGGAATCCGGATTCAACAGCAATTCTAGATCCAAGTTTTGCCTTTCTTGGCTGGTGCTCGCGATCGGCGTAACGTCCACCGATACTCCGTTCAACGCGTACGTTCCAGAGGACGATCTTTTCACTTGGTTCACGTAGTTGACGATCTTCTCGGATTTTAACGCGTCTGCTAATATCGCGGAGATGTACGAGACTTTGCATTTTAATCCGCAGCCGGCGACTACTTGGAAGTTCGTGCACTGCCCCGTTGCTTCTAATCCGGTCGTTTCTTTCACGTAGCGAACGATCGCTTTGGAAAACAAGGCAACTTGTTACAGATTCTTTAGGCAAGATATTCGCATAATAATTAGGGGAGTGCGGATTTTTCTGCAGATACTTATTTTTGAAAGCACAAATAGGGAAACGAAACCTAAATAAAAATTAGTTTTACTCCCAAAATATAATAATAACGTTGCGCGCTTTGCTGTGGATATTTTGCATAATTTTGCATATTATTTCGATACATACACCTTTCGTAAAACGAACTTGCGTCGAATAATTTTTTGCCTTACACGGTTTCGCTTAACACGGTACAAAATTTCGTGTTAAACGAGGGTTGCCTATACGCAATAAAATCATAACTGTGAAATTTAATCAGTGCTCCTTCGTATTATTCTTAAGCCAATCGATATATATGTACATTTACTCATTGTCATTTAAACGGATTATAAATAAAACATGGAAATTTAAAAAAAAAAGAATGTGCATCCTACAGCCTTTATCATAGTTGAACTTTTCATAGCTGCACAAAAATCCGCAGGCCGGCTACTGAAAATAATTTCAACACTATACCTGACGCGATCGGATGCTCGCTATTGGTTTCCGCCGTGCAAACGATCACCAAGAACTTCGCCAAAGAGCAAACCTTCTCGTTCACGAACAGATTTACCTTGGTCACCATCGGCACCCCATGCGTTACCGTCCCCGTCTTATCGAACACTACGCATTTGACTTTGTGCGCGTTCTCCAGAGGCTCAGCCCCCTTGATCAATATTCCATTCAGCGCTCCGACCCCGGTTCCAACCATGACCGCGGTCGGCGTGGCCAGACCCAAAGCGCACGGGCACGCGATCGCGAGTACGCAAAGGGCGCTTCGGAATGCGAACTGGAATATAATCTCGTCCCTGTTCATTCCATGCTTGTCGATCTGATCGTTGTGCGAAATCGGCAAACTGTTCACGTTCACGTATCCGACTATTATCCAGATGACCAGGGTGACTATGGAGACGGCTATGACGAGGGGGATGAAGTATCCTGCTATCTTATCGGCTAAATGTTGAATCGGCGCTTTGTTGGTTTGAGCCTCTTCCACCAAGCGCACGATTTGCGCCAACGTCGTGTGCTCGCCTGTGTGCGTGGCGGTGATTAAAAGGGGGCCGTTCTGATTTATCGAGCCGCCGATTACTACGGACCCTTTCTTCTTCGGCACGGGCATACTTTCGCCGGTGATCAAGCTCTCGTCGCAGGTGGAGTTTCCCGATAGAACTCTACCGTCCACGGGAACCTTTGCACCCGGCACTACTTTCAGCACGTCTCCTCGTTGCACTATGTCTATACTGATTAAACGCTCCGAGAGTATTTCGTTGTTCGGACCTAGGGTCACTAATACCGCGTCCGTCGCTTTCAAGGATAGCAGCTTTGACAGAGCTTCCGAAGTTTTACCCTGAAAACGTTCGCGGCTTCTTAATCCCCTTAATAAGCCAAACTTTATTTAGTTTCACAGCGAAAGAAAGAATTTTCGGCTCAATTTGAAGACTAACGATTTACGATTGCTAGCGATAAGTAGAGTAAAAAGGTAAAGGGTTCGCAGCTAGGCGAATAAACGAATAGTTCAAACCTTTGCGACGTGCTCCAACCATCTTCCCAAGCTAATGAACACCAGCAGCATAGGAGGAGTATCGAAAAACGTCTGCGGACTGACGTGCTCCTGCATTATCATGGCTGCTGCGAGCACGGCAACCGAGTACAAGTACGATATGGTGGTGGTCATTGAAATTAACACGTCCATGTTGGTCGTGCCGTGTTTCAATGCTTTGTACGCTTGAACGTAAAAATGCCAGCCCCCGAAAAACT
Organism: Eucera pruinosa; assembly: GCA_028830335.1. Lineage (NCBI taxonomy): Eukaryota > Metazoa > Arthropoda > Insecta > Hymenoptera > Apidae > Eucera > Eucera pruinosa. Next base: position 30,075,320 of record JAMYCR010000003.1, read on the forward strand.
GTAAGTATATTTCGATATATTTCAAATGAATCCTGCAAATATTGAAATTACGTCGCACTAATTTTCGTACGTATCGCAAGTTACCTGCACTGGCGTTGAAAATATAAAAAGGATCAGGTTCTCCCAAGAAAGACCAGGTATCACGCAACACATATCCTCGTGCGTTTTCTCGCCGACGGACATAACTACCATGAAGTATGTCATCGCTAACATACACGGTATGCCGAATATTAAAGATACTAGAAACGCTGCCCGCCACTTGTTTATCTGTTCCCTGCGCAAGAATGGGAAAAGCGATACATGTAAATGAATTCCTACTTACTTAAGTCCTTAACGCTGGTCACATTTTCCCGCATAGTATAATATACCATAGCTAAGTTGAGATCATAGATCTCACCATTGAAGGGGTTAATCGCGGAATAGCTTTTCTTTAATTAAACTAAAGAAGTTCAGTTCTACGCGAGAGGAACTCGAACGGATTCCTGTACTTACTTTTGATCTAAATAGTCCCTGTTCTCCTTGTCCCTATTGCTGAACAACGTCGCGGTGAAGCCCAGCTTGTTGATGCACTCGATAATATCTCTAACGCCAACTTTTTCCACATCGTATTTGAACTTGCCACGCTGAGTCGCCAGCGCGACCACAGCCGAATAAACCCCCGGCAGTTTCTTCACGGTCGACTCTATCTTGCTCACGCAAGACGCGCAAGTCATGCCCGCGATCTGCGAAACCGAATTAAGATTCGAGAATTGAAGGATAACACGCGTCTCTATTTAGTTGCGCTTATAGAAATGAGAAGCTGCATAAAGATCCGTGGTCCGGATTAGTGATATTAGAGTAGTAATCTGTAGTGATTACGGATCGAAGGAAGTTGATTACGTGCTGATAATCAGGAATAAGGGGCATACTTTTAATTCGGTTTCCCCTTCTCCGGTTCCGGGTTCCTCGATTAAAATAGTAGGGAAGCCCAACTCGGATATACTGGAAGCGATATCTACGGCCCTTATTTTACTCGGATCAAACGAAACTTCCGCCTTGGCCGCCATCAACGCCACCAAGATATTATTCACACCGTACAACTTTTTGCAATGTTTTTCTATGGCAGCGACGCAGGAAGCGCAAGTCATCCCCTGTAAAAAGTGAACCGATTCGTAAGTCCAACGGACGATAGAAAGATGGCGAATCTGTTTCGTCTTCATTTCGCGCGATAATTACCGTTACGTGTAAAAAGCATTTCGCCGTCTCGTTTTGAGCTTTCAAATCACCGCCTCCGTTCATTTGCATAGGAAGCACCACATCCGACAGGGAATTCTTTTTCAACGGCAAATCGGTCGGCTGCGAAAGGGTTCTGCCGTTTACTTCTTTCACGAACGCGCTGAAGCCCATCTCTTCTATGAACGTTGATATCTGCTCGGCAGTCACATCCCTATCGTCGTACGAAACATTTGCTTCCTTGTCCTCCAAGCTAACGTTCACTTGCTTTATTCCGCAATTCTCCGACAAAACCCCTGCGAAACGAAACAACCAACGACGCGCCCTGCTAATTTAACCCACTATTTATAAAATATAGGGACTACGTACTACGCTAATTTTACGTGCATTTATTCAACGGATCACACCGAGTGAAAGCGAAAGCAAAAAGTAAGATACCGGTTAATCGGGCAATAAAAGAATCGTCGTAAAGTTGAACGTGAACCGAAAGAGATAACAATAACTCTACGTTCTTGAAACGAATATCTTAAAACCGGTTATTTGACCGGGCACGTATTAAGCGACCCATAATTGCTAACGAATAATTCTTTCTGTCCTAAATGATTGTCAACCGTTTTACAGTGAGCGTGAAAAGAAACTAGGGTGAATACATCTCGTATGGCTGCTCACCCGTGATAGTATTAACGCAAGACATGCAAGTCATCCCATCGACGTGTATGCTGCAAGTGCTAATAGTCGCTTCCGAAGAACGATTTCTCTTTGACGTTTGGATGGGACCGTTTTGGTCGTCGCGCAAACTCGCTACGAAGCCCATGTCTTCTATAGCTTCGACCAATTCAGCAGCCGTAATTTCCTCCGCTTTGTACTCGATGCAGCCGAGCTTCTCTTCCAGGATCACTTTAACGCTTACGACCTCCGGTCGGCTGCCAATCGTCCCCTCGATGTTCTTCACGCAGCTCTGGCATCTCATTCCCTCGATGTTCACCTTTATCGAGCTCGCGCCGCTCGAGGAATCTTTAATTTCCCGGGGCCGGGAAATGCCGGACAAGCTTCCGTTGCCTTCGCACTCGCTGCTGTCCTCGTTGCCATCCCTGAAACCGAGATCCATCCATCTCTTCAAATTCATTCGCCTTCGAAAGACAAAGACAGGGACTACCAAAAGTATTTGCACGTTAGCGCGTTCGTTTAGGTATGCATCGGGGTGGGAATGAATGTTCGCAGAGTTCATTATCGGGCGGTGTAGAGAAAATGTATTTTATTAGCTTGCGAGAAAGTGGTAGAAGATAGCAAGACACAGTGGTGAATAGTGTTCGTCGTTAGTGAGATGCGAAATTGATGGAATCTTGATGTTACCAAATTGATGGCAAAAAGTAGTGCGACGAAACGACAAACGCATGGTAGAATAAAATTATGTACAATTATATGGGTTTATAATTGTGTACAATTATGTGGGTTTTATGTTATATTTATGTATATATTGTATGTGTATTGTATGTATATGTTACAATTGTATGAAGTTTCGTTTTAAGAACTCTACGATCTTTCTTTTCACCCCAATAGATAGCAATTATATATATAGATATGGAGACATTCTTATGTATATCTTAACTTTTGATCGTATCTATGCATATCTCCATAGCGGAGCTAATGAAATGCAAAGATATAAGCGCAAGTTTATCGAGCTTCCCATCGCGTAACCCTTTACGGATAGACGCGTTTAACGCGTTAGATTTGGAACATTAACGTCGCCCTTCGAGTGCAAAGGGTTTACGATTGCGTTACAAGAACGAGAAGAAACGTTCCTCTGATTATTAACCCAATGAAATTCATTTAAATTCTCAGATTAAGTATCCGATACGTGTTGGAAATACCAGAAATAATTCGTCGTCTATTTGCCGACATTCCCGAACGAAAAATCGGGGATCGTAATCGCTGCAAGCATTCGAAAAATAGCGGTGAAAAGTTTTCGCGCAGACCCCAAAATTTTAAGCATACTATACGAATTAATCTACTTCAAATTTGCCAAGTTTAAAGGCCAGCATAAAATGTTTGTTTTCAATTACGAATCACGTCAGTGTTTCGCCGCAACTGAACTTGTGCGTTCGCGCGATTAACGCGGATGGCATAATTTTGCGTTATCGATCCGCGTTTTAAAAGCGTGTCCAGCGATAGCGTTTTGCAACTCACACAAAACTGTACACGTATTTTTTTTTCTCAGCGGCCGTTCCGAGCATACATATACATATATATACATATATATATGCTTGCGCGTTATCTGAAGAGGAACTATTGTAAGTTTCCTGATTTTACATAACTTACCGTCAATGCTCCTTATTGCAAACGTTGCAAAACCACGCGCATAAATACATATATATATATATAAAGCTTTTGCATCCATTTTAGCGTCGCCAACGCGAACGATATTCTTCAATCGTATAATACTAATTTATACATTAATTAAACGTTGCACTAATTCGTGCGTTGTACTTTAAAAGATTTTCCCGCTAATAAATGTGCATCGCTATTATTATTGCTACTATATTATTCGTTTATAAATAGACGGAGATGCACTTTAAATACACTATAAGCCATAATTTATTTAATTTTATTTGATGCATTTAAAATACGATAGACGTTTGACTTTCTTAAATAAAAATAAATAATAATAAGCACAGAAAGTGGAAAGAAATGTTGAATACAGTATCAACGAATAGTTCACATTACTTCTTAAGTTTAGTACTTGTTTTTAAGAATAATAATTATCTATCCTATCATAAATTGTAATCATAAATTGTATCCATGAAAAGCAGAAAAAGGAAAGAAGAGGAAAAATTCTAAACGTATTAAACAAATATTAGGTGTACCAACGAATAATAATTTTCAACTTTCCCGTTAAATATGGCAGTTGTTCTCAAGAAAATCGAATACCTATCCACTCTTAAATCTAATTATCATTGTCCTCGAATTGCCGCGACTTTGCAATTGAAGATTTCATCTTTCGAGGAAAGGAATTCATCGATTCGTTACAAAACAGCGGATTGCTTATTGCACCTGATACATTCTGACGTAATTCTCCTTTAATCGCCGCGCAACAATGTTCAATTTATATCGCGATTTGTTGCAATTAGAAAAAAGAAATTAATGAGCTTCTGCGATCGCTCCGCGGGTGATTCTAATCTCCGCTTTAACTCCGCTTTAAGAGATAAAGCAGAGTCGATAAGAATTTTAACGCGACTCAATCGTTTCACTGCGATGAAAAAGTCTTACCAAAACGAGTCCATCGAGTCGCAGCATTGTTTCCCGATCAAAGGCTGCCTATCCTCGTCCATCTAAGCGATTGCGAGCCACAATTTCCTGCTTTAGAGGATCGCAACAATCTCGATCCGATTCTAATTCATCCGTTTCTAATCAGCGCTTATTGTTAGGCTCGCCGACTGACACGTTTGCGATAAAAACGGATCCCGCTGCGAAGTCGACAATTTCAAAGCACGGAAACTTTGGAAATATTTATTCCGTAATCTCTACTAACATGGGCAGCGATTAGCTTTGCAATAGGCTTTTTTAATATTTTTGGAACGATAACCAAATTTAATACAATAGTCGTATTCAATACACCAATCTTTAATGACGTAACAAGCAATGAACTTTGCAAGTAATAGACTTTAAGAACGTTTAACACGATAATAAAATTGAATACACTAGTCTATTAATACGGCGAGCAATTAATTTTGCGAGCAATGATTCTGCTAATATCTAACGAAATAATACAATTTCATACACTCATTTTTATCGATACAGCAAGCACGTAACTTTGCAAGTAATCGACTCGGCTACCACGCAACGATAAATATAAACTTCAATCCACTGATCTTTACTAATACAGCAAGCAATCAACTTTGCAAGTAATGGACTTCGTAAATACTTAAAACGACAGTCGAATTTAACGCAATACTTTTTACTAATATTTGCCCCGTATATCGATAAAGAAAAAAAAAACAACGATGAATCACGGCAATGCAAAGGCGTAAAAAAGTCTAGGCATGTAATTGCTGCATCAATTTTACAAGCAAGTAAAGAAACGATAGAATAAAATGGAACGCGTCGAGTTGGAAAACGTAGAGGAAAGCTTTGAAAAAAAAAAAAGAAAAAAAGAAAAGTTTACGCAGCGTCGACGAGCACTTGAAACATTTGCGACGAGGGAGATGCGATCATCGGATCTCGCGATGCGAGCAGCGTTTGCCGGAGAGATCAGCTTGCTGAATAGAAGAAGAAGACGACGAAGAAAGTGTTCTCCAACGGGTGGGGAGAGAATAAAGCGAAACACGCGCGTAATCGTCTCTATGTTCGACTCGAATTGATATCACCAAAGCGACTGATAACTCTCGTAATCACCGCGCTACTCGATCCCCTCTTTTTGCTCACGGCACTCCGTTCGCTGCTCGTTCTCTTGTTTCCCTACGCGCAAGGACTAGCCGATAATCCAACACTTTGCACACGACCTTTTTTTTCATCCCGCTTCGGCCGACACTCGCGTGCCATTCCTCTTTCGGCTCGATTCCTACGAGATAAACTTTTCAAGTGCTTCGATATCCAAGGATACATCGCACCGCCAAACGTTTCGCTGAATATTTATTTATTTATTTATTCACGTACACTTGCAACGAAGGTAATCACCTAACACGAATGACTGCGGTGAATTTTTATGCGAGTTCATTTCTTTGTAAACAGAAGTGAAGAAGTTGAAGCTGAATAAAGGGTTAACAGTGTTAACAAATAAAGGTTAACATTTTATCCTCTAAGCGTTGAAATATTTTCTCTAATTTGACTGTTTCGTACGTTTATATACTCTACCTATATTCCGTATTCATTTTCTCATAAATGAAATAAAAATTCGCAGTCTACTAATCATTAATTACAGCGGTGGAAATGCTTATTTTATTGTATTAACGCATTACCGTGCGGAGACATAAAAATATGTTTTTTCTTGACTGCTCGTAAAATGCCGGAGACATATAAATAGGGTTTTACACATTGTGCAATTATTGGAGTTTTATGTCGGTACATCGGTAGCTTCCCTTATAGTCGTTACTTATCGCTTTTACTTCGTCGGCTACGCGCAAAATTTTTCGCGCAAATAGCGCGGACCGTAATGTGTTAACGACGTTCTAAAATAATTAAATAAAGTTAGGCGCGAACCTTAAAGTAGCAGTGGGTGGTACATTTACCCTACATCTTTATTCATCCCTTTTATATAAAATCGTGGTAAATTTGCGATAAAACGCACTGCTGTATCTTTACACAATTTTTATGGGAAACTGCAAAGAAGTGATTTCGACCTCTTTGGTAGTTCCAGCTTTAATTCCTAAATCTCTATCGGAATCCGAGTGTATTGCGCGAGAATGACGCCCAATGTTGTAGCGTGTAAAGAGCGATTTATTTCCAAGGAATCGCGTTAGTAGTTTTGATCGAAGTAAGCGGTCGCTGCGGGCAGAAAGTGTGACGATTTCCCTTTCGGTTCATTCTTTTTTCTCCTCGCGCTTATGCTAATCGATGGGCTGCGTAAACTTTTAGCGGTAGCTCTTTTTGTTCATCGAAATTAATTTACAGAAACGAAACCAGATCGGCGGAGTTTATATACTCGCCCGATTTTTAGAGGATATTAAGTTGTTGCGCATGAAACAGAGAATTTTATACAGCTCAAAGTTGTTCAACCACTGATTAACCCTTAGTAGCCGGAATTTTTGTTTCTTTCGAGAGCAGAAATTACAATAATTTTGAGTTCGATTACGAACATTCACTTTATTATATGCAAGCACTCTTCACGTAACAAACGGGTTAACTCGTTGATAATTGATAAATGTTTATTAACACATTACGATCCGAACTGTTTGCGCGAAAACTTTTAGTAAAAGCAATAAGTAACGACTACAAGGGACATATATATATGTTGTAACACATATTTGTAGGTCGCCGGCATTTAACCCTTTCGCTACGAAGGACGTATATATACGGCCTCAAAAATTGAAGAATCATTTACAAAAATTAAACGTATTAATTCTCTGTGATATAGTATTATTTCTATCGCGAATGATACATATTCTACCACGGTTAAATATACAAAGTATATAAGTATTTGTACTCATACTGTTTTCCATATTATTAAAACGTACCCCCACCTATGCGCCGAGAATGCTTTTCATTTCGAACTGCCGTAGCGAAAAGGGTTAATGCCCAATGTGTAAAAGCCTATTTATATGTCTCCGGCATTTTACGAGCAGCGAAGGAAAAACATATTTTTATGTCTCCGGACGGTAATGCGTTATTCGTCGGTAGTTCTAGCGTTCGATAGAAGAGAAGAAGAAAAAGATTACTGACCCGATCAGCTTTACGTTCGCAGCCATGTTGTTCCGATGAGGCGGAGAAGAGGATGAGCGTCCTTGCGAATTGAGCAACTTATACCAGCCGAATTTGGTTTTACGCGCGAAAGAAATACCGGGCATTGTTACTCTAGTCCAATGTCCCATCGACGATTCAAATGCTACGGTACAACGAGGAGAGAATAAAATGAAAAATCCACGATTAACGTTTGCTGTCCGCTGCAAACCAAATTGAATGCCACGAACTTCGAAACGACGCGCAAGTTCGTTAACACTAGACTCACGAAACTCGTCGAATTTGACGGAGTTCAGATTTTCATGGCTAAAGTTACAGAGACTGTAAATATTATCTTTCAGTAGCTTACGTTAACTTTAACCATCGGCTTACCGATGCTCGAGTGGCGATCATTTTTTTAGCTATCGTAAAGTTTCTTATCCGCGTACGTTTCGAAAGTTTCAACGCGAAATTTTGTCGTCGTTATTTCCTCGAGAAAATAGCGGCAAAAATCGTACAATATTATTATAAAGTAGTAATGATTTTTTGGATAAATTTATATGTTTTATAGCGAAGCGATCATTGTAATAGTTGGGTCAAAATGACCTGGCGTTCGTTGAGCAAGGGTTAATTAACTCTTTGCCGTACAATAACGAGTTACACTCGCGATAGAAATTATGCTCTGGTTGCGCTAAAAATGCGTTGTATTTCTTAATAAATTTCAGCTCTAATTCTACCATTCGCAATTTCAATTTGCAATGGCTGAGCATTGTAAGCATTAATTGCGTACAATATTTTAGAGTTTCGTATTCGTCGCACCGTTGAAGCAATAAATAGTTAACGTTCCCGTGGACGTTCTTCGAAAACTTCGTACGGCAAGGGGTTAATGCAATGGCAGGGATACGTATCCTAATTCACCCTCTCCCGTTTCAAGCTTTTAATTTTGGACATTTTTACACGGATAGCTATTTTTCCGCAAGCCTGTCGAATTATTCGCGTGATGTTCGTAGTCCTAGCGTTAACCTACATTTTGAGAAAAATGGTGTTCTCCGTATCTTTGCATACCTTCGCGTCTCTATTAACTTTTTATTATTCTACTGAGTATTGCGAGAAATATCTCTGAAGATTAAATTTGATGCTATTTTGAATGGTAACGGTAACTCGCAAAATTCGTGGCTTCAATCTCGCATTTGCTGCTCTAAATCGACTTTGCTCGTCGTGCAACAACGAAACGGGTTTCGAAGGACTAAAAGTGAATGCAAGCGAAGACGTCGACAAATTATTATATACTTGGTTATCGAATTTTCAAATCGTAGTCTGGTCTCTTTCGCGTAAATAGTTCTAAGGAAACAAGCCGCAATATTTGATTCGCCATTTTTTTTTTAATCCGCCCAAGTGTTTGAAGCTTGCATAAACAAATGTAAAACAAATGCCTGCGTTTCGCTTGCACAACTGTATAAACTAAATTGTTCGAAAAAGTCTCGCGACTACTTTAAAGTTTTACTCGTCGAAAGCCAATTGCGAGTGAAGAAATGTAATAATTAATTAAATAAGTGAAATAAGTAAATAAGCTAATGTAAAATGATAAAATCGCGTTCACGGCTATTAGAATTTTTCGAAGTTATTGTCCTGCTTGGAAAGTTAAGTCGAAAAGTGGTCGAATACTAATTTCGCGATAAGAAACACTGTACTTTAAATCACTTCGCTATTAATCGAACCGATTCGTCGTTAATTTATACATTTCACTAACACGTTTCACAAACGAGCGATAAACAGACCGCCGATCTTTATGCAAATCCAGATTTTTGCAAATAAAATTAAAGAATCGTAAATAAATGATTGCTTCGCCATCTAAACAGATTACTTTATTTTTACATATTAGGTGCAGCGCATAAAGATTCGCGGCCTCGCGACAAATGTTACACTGAATTACTAATTCGTCATTGGTTCACACGTTTCACTAGCACTCGCGAAATGTTAACGTAAACGTGCCAAAGTTGCCGAATATTAATTTCACAAAAAAAGTGACAAACGTTATTCCGAATGATTAATTCATCGTTAATTCACGCGTCGTTAATTTTACTAGCATTCGCGTAACGTTAATAGAAACGAAGCAAAGTGGTCGAGCATTAATTTCATGGGAAAAGCTACTTCGAATTACAAATTCGACGTTGATTAACGCGTTTCGCCAACGTGTTCCGCGAGAAGGCGATAAACGTTACTCGAAACTATTAATTCGTTCATTCGTCGATTCGCACGTTCCACTAACAAAATTAAGCAACATTGATACAAACGCACCACCGTCCGAATATACCGAGCAATTCGATACTTGCGCGAGCGAGTAACGCGTATCGCGTGCGCGATCACGTTTCTCTATCCTTTACCTTCACGCTTCTTTCACTTTTCGCTACTCAATTTCGACTCCGACGACGAGAACGCGGGACAGCATTTTTACCCGCGTCGAAAGACAAACAGATCGCGCCCAGGGATCCGCTGTGACTTTGATCCGCGCGTCGCCAGCAATTTATGCGTCTATTTTTCAACGATTAACCGCACCGGGGCAAGCGTCAAGCGCAACCGCCACCGCCACCGCCACGGACTCGTAAAACCGCAAACTTTTATCTCTCTTCCTAATCCACGGCTCGCTCGTCTGCCTCGAAGCATAAAACTGTAAGTTTGAAAAGCAAAGATCGGGAAGATTTCTGTTCTCGAATCGTTCGAGAAACGAACCTGCCCGGAGAAAGTCGCAAGGAAACCGAGGAACGCGTCCGACTAGTTTTATTCGACTAACGTGTTCCCGCGTTGGAAACTCTAATAAATAAAAGGAGCGCACTGAAGACTGAGAAAACAGAAAAGCGGCAACGAATATTAACCGGCTGAAGGCGGAAATTTTAAAGAAACGCGTCGGTCGAAAGAGGAGATGCGCGTTGACGCTAAAGCAACCAAAAAATGACAGGTTTCAGATTTTGTACATACGCGAATTGATGTTCCATTAACTCTTGTAATTGTTACGAATATCGTTAAGCATTTCCTTAATGATCAAATTTCTCGTTGCTTCGAATATTATTTAGATGAGCCTAGGTAAGTCTAGAAACTAATGCAAGTCCATAAATTGCCTGCTAATATTTAAAAGACGAAATAACACCTAACCGCGTATTATAAGAATGTCGAAGATGATAATACGTGAGAGGAAAATTTAGCATAGCTCGAACCACAGGTTTAACAGAAAGATAACAATAAACTATCCAAAGGAGATCAACGTTCATAAATTATAGCACGATCTAGTCGCGTCGCTAATTGCTTAACTATCGATTGCGACGAAAAACATTCGAACAATTAAAATATTTCTATGCATTTGCGGGGAAAAATCGACGAGCAAAAAAAATGTACATCCGCGGAATACGTGAAAATATGCGAAACGTACGAAGCGAAGTGCAGTTTAAAACGCTTGGGGAAGTGAAACGAGTCTCTGTTTATTTCCTAATCTCCCTTAATTGCGTTTGCAAAGCGATGAATTTGTATAAAGATCCGCCGTCTACTCATTCAGGTCGAGGTGATTAAAACGATGGAATAATGGCGCGCAGCGACAAACAAAATTCATCGAACCTTTTCGTTTATCATATTTCTCGTTGAATCAAAAAGGCAATGGTCGAATGGAGAACTTTGATGGCATATTTAACCCTTTCGTTACTATTGGCGTATAGGCGCTCAACAAATTCGAACGTAACGCGTTATTGATGACTTCTATCGATTCATTCTGGTAATTAACACTAGGTTTACGGAACTCGCCACGTTGACGCCGTTCAGATTTCATACTTAAAATTATACAGACCATAAATATTATTTTTCAGTACTTTACGTTAACTTTACGTAATACGATGGTATGGATATGTATTCTACGTGATTCTCTTCATCATCACGCTTCTACGTTCGAATATTTATATGCAGTATACGTATTTTTCCGGAAGCCTGTCAACATATGCACGTAACGTCCGTAAACCTAGTGTTAAAAACACTGTTGGCGTCCTGAAACCCTTGCACGTTTTTGACAGCCAAATAATAGGAAAGAGTTAGAAGAAAACTATGAATTCGATGCGATGCAACTCGGTATTCTGACGACTCAGCATATTTCTTGATTAAAATCCACCGTAGCCAACGGATTAAAGTACGATTCGAACGTTTATATTTACCCCATTTGACAAAGCCGTAGTTTAAACAATTTTACAACGTATCGTTACCGTTCGATCAATTTCGTCGGTCACCGTAAATCGAATTATCGGTTGTTGCAGCGTTAAACGATTACAAGCGAGCACGGAATAAATTTCAACGGGACTGAATACACGTGCATATACCTGAGAACGGTTCGGGCAACTAACGCGCGAACAAGAGAGAAAGGCGTGCTCCAGTTTCGTGTATCGAGAGATAAATAGAACGGGCAAATTTTTCCGCCGCACGGTTCAAAGGTTCGCGACAAAAGCAACTCCCGTTTCCAAAATGATGATTTTCTTGCAAAGAAGGAAAAAATACTTCAACGCAGTGGAGAGCCATAAGGTGACCGTATCCTTGAACCCTTTTACTGCAAGAGACGTATATCTCTACAGTACGTAGGATTTAGCAGTTCATTTTAACCCTTTGACTGCGGCGCGATATTCGCACGACCAACGCATGCGGAGAATTGATAATAAAAAAAACGCAGGCATAGTTTAAATATGCGAACGAGTTACTTGTAAAATAAATTAATTTGAAGTTTAACCTGTTACCTGCGGATAACGAGTTAACTCGTCTTACGAGTTACCAATATTTTGGATATATACTGTTTTACTTTGTAAGAAATTCCTTATTTTTTAAAGCATCTTTATCATCAAAACACGTATCAAAAACACGTCACTTTACATTTATATTCACAGCAATTAAACTTACTCCAAACAGTATTAATTCCTGTTTATTCAGTTTTATTTCTACGTACGAAGAAGATTCTGATCGAATAATTCCGCAGCTAACAGGTTAAAGTAATAAAATGTTAGATGCGTATTAAAATATTGCTACGCAATGATAAGTTACGAAATTAATCTATGCTGTATTATATAAAATTTACGGGGCGTATATATACGCCTTTCGTAGTCAAAGGGTTAACAACCGTCTAGCATTTTGCTATTAATATTTTTTATTACTAAACTTTGGGTTACTTTATTCACCAGTAATTATTCTGCGCGTGTAAATTATGTACCACGCATTTTTTAGCGTACGTCGCGTTAATGTCGCATGATCTAAGGTAGACCTCGTATCTATGCGTTTAATTTGTAATTAGCGTATGCTTGGCGTCCGATTAGCGTTTATTTTGGCCCATTTAGCGTTCTTAGAAGTGCGCGTTACCCCCTCGATACTCGATCACTTTTCACCTCCAATTTCTCGCGAGTAAATATTACACTTCAAACACTTGTTAAACAATCCCCTTTTCTATTAAAGCCCCGCGTAATAAACTTCGAAACGATTAAACGCGCGGCAGTTGATGATATCGCGCGAAACAACGCAAGGATAGAAGCGAACGCGTTTCACGGATGGATTCGCGGTAAAAATTGAAGTTACCAAGGAAAAGCGAAGGAAGCTAGCTCGAAGCGATCGATCGATCCCCGATCGGATTTCGAAATCCGATCCCTATCCTATGTTTCGATTAGAAAACAAAACCACCGCGAGCTTAGCCAGCTATGCTTTTCGTAACGCTATCGTTCAATTTACCTTCGCCTATTCGTCAAGCCGCGCACGGTCAAAGCAACGTCACCCGATTCGCAAAACTGTCGCGCGACGATTTACATTCTCCTACACACGTATTACTTTTCAACGATATCTTTTCGCGCACTAGCCTCCTTTTATATGCCCGCTTCTTCGTACCAACGAACGGTAAAACGTATCGCTGACAGCTGTAATGAAAATCGCTCTCGTCCTTGGCTGATCGGAAGTAATTAAATTATTAAAAATAAACGGCAGTCCTATCGGCGATAATTGTCGATGTCGCTGTGAAACGTTCTTTCTATTCTATGTTACTTAATGGTAGCGGCTTAATCGATGCGGAATATAAACAACTGCGCGTTCTAAGTTCGACGCAAAATTGTACGGAATAAATTTTCACGAGCGCCGGGCCCGATCAAATTATCAGCCCTAGACGTTCGTCTTACTTGTCTATTGGTTAATCCAACCCTGAACAGGAACGACGAGACAGTTGTAAATTTTGACGCAACAATCGATCGTAGTTTCTCATCATTACCGATAATAGTCGCAAACGATTGAGAAGAAACAATAAATTAGTTAGTCATCGACCAGGAAGCTCAGTATTGGAGCACTTAGTCCTGAGGATGCAAACAAGAACGTTTGCGAAACGTCGGCGCAACGCTGAAGAAAGACGCGGCAACCATCCGGAAGCAAAACGACCAAGTTTCAACGGAACTAGTCTAATTAGTAATAATACTAATTATAATACTAATACTAACTAAAATACTATAGTCCGCGAAAGTCTAAAATCCAATGAATTAGTTCTTGCGCCGAAATTCACGGCTATATCACGAGATATCCGCGTATCCGGATCATTTTTCTTTACCCGAGTATCTACGACAGCTTACTTTTAACCGCTTTCGATTTCTTATTGGTTTTTAAGAACTAGCAACGCGAAAACAAAGCACTTACTCTTCTTTGGTTGATGCTAGCTTCGCTGCATTGGCTGCTACTCCATTGTCAGCCTGTCCTGCAAAAGGAATCGTAAGGCAATGATTAAAAATACGATCGAGCTTCTTCATACAAAAATTGTGCTGCTATAACTTTACGTTACTAAAGAATATTCTATAAAACCGCGAACAAAATATACGGTAGACCTCTATAGATCCAATTTAATTTCTATCATCATTTCCATTTTTACGTTTGCGATCGCGCGAAACCTACACTTCGTGACAAAAATTGAGAAACGTGGTACGTATTTGCGAAGCTTTACGTTGTCGCTCGATTTTGAAATACTCGGATTTGAATTAAAAGTAGAAGAACTTATTGTTTATTAACGTATGTAATACTATATTTTTATGCTACTGTAAATTGTAATCTGTGAATCTTAGAAGCGAAAGGCGACACAAAAATTCGTAAGTGACTACTTTGTTTCTTAACTTTTGTCAGTAAGTGTATATGCGTTTTCTTCCGCGTTCGGCATATTAAAATACTTTCGAGGCGTTTGCATTCCTTTTCGAGCGATAGAAAGGAATTTTTTCGGTCACGGTATTTTCCGTGAGATGATAGGTCTATTCTGTACCTTATCAGCGATAAGACTAATATGCTAAAGTACCTGTATTTAATTTTTCAGCCTGAACATTGTCGTCTGCCAATGTTTTCGCGTTTGCTCCTTCCATTTTTTTTCTGCAACAAAATATATATATTGAACGAATCGTTAAACGAATAAATGGCGGGAAAATCTGGATCAATCGATGCTCAAAGTTGCCGATTATTTAAATATAATTTTTGTATACTTTATTGAACGCGAATTGCAGCGATATAAAATATAGCAACTGATTTATTTTAAATGAAAAGCAAATCGTTAAGGAAAAATTTTGTGTTCGAAAAATCGCCTTGTGTTCGAATTCCTAATCGACTAAATTACATTTTCCATTAACAGAAATTATTCTTATACGTGTAAATTTATTATAATATTACATTTGTTATATTACAATCATTACTGTTACGCGGAAAATGTAGCTAGAGAAAATTAAACAATGATTACAAATGAATCATTGGAGGAAAAATCGGCGCTTGGAATTACTAATCGACTAAATTGCATTCTGCATCGAAAGATGCCGCGATGAAAATACATATTCGGAAACTATTACGATAAAAGATGCAACGATAATTCCAAATGAATCATTAGAGGAAAAACTCAGGCTCCGAATCACTAGCCATGTAAATGAAATTTTTGCAATCGCAAGATACCAAGATAAAATAATTGCACAGAAAATATGGCGATAAAAAATGTGACAACGATTGCAACAATTTTGAGTTCGAAAAATCGACGTTCGGAATCGTTAGGTTGCAAACTAAATTTCCGCACTACTTTGAATATCTGATTGCGTATAGATAAAAACGAAAGCACGAATAAATAATCTTGAATCCGTGTTATTTTAAGAATCCTCTATTTTAGATTCAGTCACTTTTTTCCGTTACTCTTCGAGCATCGAAGTATGCCAAGGAAAATCACGAGTTCGAAAAAATGCGCGCTCGAAATCAGCATTCGATTAAACTCGACTAAATCACGAATCGATAATTGTTATTCGCTATTGTTCGCGACGGAAAAGAAAAAACTAAAAATAATCACACGCTGTGCGACTTTTGCATATTATTAGATAAAGGAGAATGCGTACCAATGATCGCTAACGGATGAAACTTCCTTGCACTTTCATCAAAGCGAACGATTCGGTTCGTATATTATCAAATTTTTCGCTACTTCGCGCTGCCTCTGCACCGCCCTATAGAAATGCATTACTAGCACGATTTCAGTCACCGATCACAGCTGTCAACGCGCACTTTACTCTTTCTCGTGTTACGCACGAAACGCGTTCGAAACAAGCGGACGGCATTCAAAATTAGGTTAAATAAATCTCGGGAAAGCTGTTCTACAACAGCAACGCGAGATACGCGGCACGCCTAACGTGGTAACCTTAGATAAATTAATTCTAATACGGGAATTATTCGATTAAAGTACGCGGATATCACAGCACTGGCAGTACTTTATAGGCAGACAATAGACTTTTGCTCGCATTCGTGACAACGAGTTGTTGCTGCTTCCACAGAGCTGCTGTCATCAATGAGATCACTTTTTCTTTAGGTTTGGTTAGTCTCAGGGACGAGCCAGCGTGAAATCCGCCCCGGTCTAACAAATCCGAATACTTGAATGTGATTTTAATCGAATACCTATACATTACAGGTCCTCGTTTATCAATTTTCAATTTATAGTTTCACAGTTCAGTTTCCTTTTTAATTCTACTGCCAACTTAATAAGTGCAAACTGAATGCAATACAATTTGCAAATAAAACATTTCGCAAGATTAGACAAATTTTCGAGCAATTACGGTAGTTTAAATTTGCGTGGACCTTTTGCGGCTCCCATAATCAGAGAAGGGTTAAGAATTTTGTTTCTTTTTATACTTTTATCGCTTGCCATATTTGAAAAGATCTCAAACAATCAGCGATTAAATTTGAAAGTGTTGTATTTGTTTCGCGCGCAAAATTAGTACATTAATTTTACTTTAACTCTTCTCCCTTGCAACGAAACGTCGAATTTGCAAACGAAATTGAATACTTTTTAAATTGAATTTCAAGATTTAAAAGTGTTCCATGCTATAAAGTATATAATAAGAGAGCATTATAAATAATTTATTTTACTGCTTTTCTTCGTACAACGACTGCACGAAACTTAATCGCAAGCAATGCAATTTGAAAATATTCCAAACTATATTAATAAGTATATACTTTATCTTACTTATTTCGCGCAACAAAATATCAGCAAAATTGGAACTTGAAAAGATTACTTCTTTGCCGACGGCTCCACGTTTTTTCAGTTTTTGAACGCACGTTGTGATTTTTGAAGCAAAAAATTTAAACCAATATAATGGATAAAACATCATTGTCGATAGCAAGACGAAATAAATTTTTCCCCATACGATAAAGTGTTAAAGTTGACTGCAAGTTACGCGATTTTCAAAAGAAGTTGGACAACTTTTCAACTAACCTCTAATACGATTATGTTCAGTGCAATAAAATAGTAGCAAATAATTTATTTCATTTCCTCTCGCGCGTCGCGAAACCTCTAAAAGTAATCGCAAATGATGCAACGTGCAAATGCGAATGAAATTGACGCGTCTCGAAAGAACCTTCAATATGCACTTATTTCGCGCGATAAAATGTTAACAGAGAAATTGAAAACATCCTATGATTTTAATCGGGCTTAAAACTGGACAAATCCGACACGCCGACATCAAAATTTAGCGCATAATTATCGCTGATTAGAACGATGCGTCGTCCGATTTTGAGACAGCTGTGGTATCTCCGAGTTGAAGGAACAAAGTACGCCTACAATCGCACAACTTAATTGTGAATAATTTAAACAATAATAACAGGAATTCACGCGTTACTTTGTTACTTTAAGAAAACATGTTTACCACAATTAAAAGCCCACGATTATAATTTTATAAAAGTGGCTGTACTCGTTTTCGCGCATTAAATAAAACCCGTATTAAATAACGAATGTAACGAGAAGAAATTCTGAATAAAATCGAGCGCGATTAAAGTGGAAAACGATTGAATCGCAAAGCTTTTGTACAAAGTGTTACAAAAGATTCGCAAACAGGTGTCCAAGCAGCCTGCTGCAAAGTTTCCAATCACAGAAGCATGAATTTTTCTTTTCTCCTGTAAGATTTTTATCTCTCCCTTCAGAGTATTGTATTCTACTACTCAGTTACATTCTAAATATAGATTACAGTGTATTCTAATAATTGTATTCTAAATAAGAGCATTATATTCTTAGTACTATACTCTAGGTAGTTTCACCTGATTTTAGCGTAACTCTTTCAGAACACATATGATCCTTTTGTTAAACATGTTGCTGGTACTTGCCGCGTGCAAAGTATTGTGTATGCTTATCTTCCTACCTGTCTTGCTGATAATATGGAGGAGGCAGTTTTCCAAAAAGAGAGTGCAAAGGTCGTGCGAAGAGACCGTTGTGGGTTTCTTTCATCCTTATTGCAATTCGGGTGGCGGAGGGGAAAGAGTACTTTGGGCCGCTGTCAGTGCCATACAAACTAGGTACAAATGTTTTCAACTAATAAGTGGACTATGGATTTTTGCACACTTATCGGCAATGCAATGTAATTATAAAGGAGGAAGGCAAATTATTACAAAGAGTGGAGATAAATTATTACACAGGTGGGAGGGAAATTATTATAAAGAAGGGAGGCAAGTTATTATAAAGAAGGGAGGGAAATTATAGATAAAGGAGGGAGATAAATTATTATAAAGGAGGAAGGGAAATTATTGTAAAGGAGGGAGGGAAATTATAGATAAAGGAGGGAGATAAATTATTATAAAGGGGGGGAGATAAATTATTATAAAGGAGGAAGGCAAATTATTATAAAGTAGGGAGATAAATTATTATAAAGGGGGGAGATAAATTATTATAAAGGAGGAAGGGAAATTATTATAAAGGAGGGAGGGAAAGTATTATAAAGAAGGGAGATAAATTATTATAAAGGAGGGAGGGAAATTATTATAAAGGAGGGAGATAAATTATTACAAAGAAGGAAGGGAAATTATTATAAAGAAGGGAGGGAAATTATTATAAAGGAGGGAAGGAAATTATTATAAAGGAGGAAGGGAAATTATTATAAAGAAGGGAGAGAAAGTATTATAAAGGAGAATCAAAAAATGTTGATGGAAAACGTGCTAATCTTTGAACTGCTGTAACTTCGTAAAGAAACATTGCACAATAATCAACTTGGGCTCATTTTAAAGCTTGAGGTCTCTACTTTAACGTATATGTGAAAAGATGTTTGTCGAGACGTTTCTTACTTCGAAGAGTAGAGCGAAAAACTAAAGCTTAGTATTTTTGTTTAAAAGTTCGCGAAGTTCAAATGACTCTACGGACCTTAAACAATTTTTCTGAGGATTTATTCTGCACAGATTTTGTAGAGGAAAGCTTCCCCTTTGCAACGAGCTATTAAAAGTCGATGTACGATTTTTTGTTGCCGAATTACTGCAGTTTGAATGAAAAGTGAGCCACTTGTTTGCGATCTACTTTAGATCAGACGAATGCCGTTGGCACATTTACCATTCTAACTGCAAGAACTCGGCAACAAAAAATCGTACATCCATTTTTTGGGGCTCGTTGGAAAGAGGAGACTTCCCTCTACAAAGTCACGGAAAAATGAATCCCTCCAAAAAATTATTAAGGTCTGTAGAGTCATTTGAATGACGCATACTTTTTTTAAAAGAAAACTACCTTCGGTTTTTCGCTCCACTCATCGAAGCAAGAAACGTTTCAAAAATATCTATTCACCCTTGTGAAAGTAGAGACTTCGAGCTTTAAAATGAGCTCAAATTGATCATTGTGCGATGCTTCTTTACAAAGTTACGGCTGTTCAAGGATTGGTGACTTTCTGTCGGAATTTTTGAATCCTTTAACGTTTCTCACTAGTATATAAATGTCACTTTTCCGAAGTGCGCATAAAAATCCACAGTCTACTAATAAGATACGTATTCTAATTCAAACGATTTTAAGTTACCTCTTACAGATATCCCGATGTGCACATAGTTATCTATACCGGAGATCTCGAGGCGCATCCGGAGCAAATTATCAATAAAACGGAGAAGGTGTTTAACTATAAAATCGGGCCCAAGGTGGAATTCGTCTATCTGCATAGACGGAAATGGGTGGAACCTACCATGTATCCTTATTTCACGCTTTTGGGGCAAAGTTTAGGATCCGTTTGGCTCGGCATCGAAGCTCTGAATAGCTTCGTGCCAGGTAAGAAAGATCTAACACGCAAAACAAATGGGATAAAGAAGCGTTGGTAAAATATTAGAATATTCGTATTTTTATATTCAGCTAAAGAATTCGAAATGACGTAGAACGCGAAATTGTTAACAGGCTTCCGGCGGACGAAGCATATTAAATTCGGTGACCGATTTAAACGTTAAACAGAGCAAATGTTTTAGATATATACATCGATACGATGGGCTACGCCTTCACGTATCCATTGTTCAGATATATCGGCGGATGTCGAGTGGCAACTTACACTCACTACCCAACAATTTCAACCGATATGATGAAGCACGTTTACAAGAGAGTTATCTCTCACAACAATAAAAGAGCCGTGGCTAGAAATCCATTTCTATCCGCGGCCAAACTCGTCTACTACAAGTTGTTCGGATTCGTACGTGTACATGAAATTTAGCAGATCTTTATACGATACAATGTTTTTACGATTATTGCTTTAGGTATACGGCTGGGTCGGTAGAAGGGCCGAAATTATAATGGTGAATTCTTCGTGGACCGAAGAGCACATCAACAGAATTTGGAAATGCCCGCTGAAAACTCATAGACTTTATCCGCCGTGCAACGTCGAGCACTTAACGTCGCTTCCGCTTCCAAAGGACGACGAGAAGAGCAACGATATTCGCATAGTTTCGGTCGCGCAATTCAGGCCGGAGAAAAATCATCCGCTGATGCTCAGAGCCATGTACGAGCTTAGATCGATCGTTAAAGAGGAGATTTGGGAGAAAGTAAGTTAGCGTTACAGTAATTACCCCTCTCTAAAATTTCAAAAATTCCCGGCACATGATTTTTCACAGCATTTTATTAATACAAAGCTAATGCATTTATAAATATTCGTATATTTTGCGTAATCGATTATGACAGAGTAAGTATCTGTAAATTGTTGTAATAAAAAAGTAGCAAGCAGAGCAAATATTGTAATAAATATCGTAGTCAAGAAAAAAAATTAAAGGAGAGGAAAGGCGACATTTCATAAGCACAGAGCTAACAATAAGAAGGAAAATCGCGATCCTTGTAGATTCGCCTGATTCTTATCGGCTCCTGCCGCAATTTCGAAGACGAGGGGCGCATGAAAGATATGCAAGATCTATCGAAGCACTTCGCGTTGGACGAGAACGTAGAATTCAAGTTGAATATACCGTACTCGGATCTTCTGGCGGAACTTCAGCGAGCAACGATTGGCTTGCACACGATGTGGAACGAGCATTTCGGGATCAGCATCGTCGAATGCATGGCAGCGGGATTGATCATGGTGGCTCACGCTTCCGGCGGACCGCGGTAAAGAAAAATATGTGTAAATATAATATAGATCAGTGTTTTCCAACGTGGGGCTCACGTTGATTTTTAAGGGGGGTACGTCGAAAATAGACTCGTCCAGAGTTGAAGTTAACCGTATGGCGACTCTCAGTAATAATACTCATAATAGTAATAATTCTCATAACTACATTGGAACCTAACATAAAATCGCTTTGCAGCAAGCATCAAGCGCAAGGATCTCACTAAATTTAAAAAAAACCGAAATACGTAGTAATAATTAAAATAATATAGAAAAATCTTTCACTAAAATTATTTGTACTTGAGTTTCAGTTCTCCATTGTATGTTTTGAAAATTTACTTACTGTGTTTCCTCAACAATTTTCCTAGCGATTTCTTATTAAAACCTATCATTTAAGTTTCTTGAATGAACTCGTGAATTTTTGAAAATTAAAACGTATGTATATTTTACATAGGGGGCATAAGAATTTTAAAAAGGCTTAGGTGGGGCATGGCACGAAAAATGTTGGGAAACACTGATATAGATCGTTAACGCATTCGTTCACGCGTAATCGAACCATTGCAGAGCCGATATAATAGAAACGCAACCGGGATCTCAAAATGGATTTCTAGCTACGGAAGCCGAAGAATACGCAGCGATAATGGCGCACATAATTAACATGCAGCCGGAAGAGAAAAACGCTATTAGGCTGTGCGCCAGGTATTATTATTTTTAGACTGCGAATTTTTATGCACTTATCGGAAACTCAAATGTCTGCAACAAACAAAAATATATATAAAGTACGGTAGAAATTATTTTTGCTCGATTTTTATTCATATAATCGAATTTAATTTGTTGAATTTACTTTACCATATTAACAGGATAAAACCTTTAGGATACAATGCAGTATAAAATATAAGAAAATAGACAAAGTAAATTAAATCAATTAAATGAATTGAATTCATTGGTGAAAATAAAGTGGAGCAAAAATGATTTGTAAATTTAAGAAATATTGTCCATTAAAACACTAATAATAACTCTGCGCTTAAAAGTGTCGACGGAGCAAATTATTCTATGGTATATGAATTTGCATAAAAATCCGCAGTCTAATTACTTTTCTGCGCCCTAAGATTTTTAGGTGAGATAATTAAAGATAAATTATTTCTTTTTTGTCAGGGCATCCGTGAATAGATTTTCGGACGAAGTGTTCGAAAGAGAGTTCCTGCGAACGATAGAACCATTTTTCAGACAAAAACAAGAGTGACGTTCCTTCCCCGGATTTTATCGATATTTTTGTAACTTACTTTTATCTCTTTCGCGAAACCAGGAAAATGTTGCAGGCGCTCGTTTATTGGTATTTGGTTTAATGGAAACGTATGTACATAAATGCTACAAATTGAAAAAATAAGTTAATTCGCCTAGCGTTCACTTTGCGTTCGAATATTACTTACTGCAACGCGATATATCGCACGTTCATCTTGCAATTTGATTTTCATATCCGCAACCTTCGCACTCCAAACTGCGCGAAACGATTCCTTCCTCGTTCTTGCTTTCGTGCAACTTAAAGTTAAGATTAAATTGGCCCAACATAATTTCTATCACTTTTATAGCTGTCTCCGTGTGGCAAGTGAGTTTTTCGCTTCCAAGATTTACTTTCGAAATTCCGTTGGCTAAGGCCATTAAAACTATTAACTAGAACATACAACAAACCCTTTGTTTGTTTCTTTGTTTAACACCCTGGAACCGCAAACGTTGTCCGATAATCAATTTACGATCCCCAAATTTTATTTCCTCGTGTTGCAGCAGTATTGCAACTTTTCTCTTCAATTTTTGTTTTTGTCTTGAAAGTTTTTCGACGCGTCGACAGCTAGGCCATTGGTGTTTTAAAAATACAAATAAATAAAAACTTTTATCAATAAAGTATCGTGTTCCTATCTAAAATGTACGTAACAAATCACGCTGCAACGGTTGCAAATAAAATTTGTTAATCGCGCAAAGGATGAACACGTTCGCGTGTTAGGGATTAATATTCTTTCGCCAAAGATATATACCTGATCTTGCGAGTGTTCGTCGACGCAAGATCCCGCTAAGATCGCGTGCAAAATTTCGTTTGCCGCTTGTAAGCCTGGAGCCGTTTGCTGTTCGCGGCCGGAACCCAATCCCGAGCCACCGAAAATGCATCCGCTAGTGCTAGTGCACACTACACTGATGCGATTTCAATTTATCTTCGAGTCGTAATATCGTTACAAATGAAATTAAATCTTATTTCTCTTATTAATCTTACTTGATGCCGGATCCATTGCCAACAGCTACGGATCTGTCCTCTTTGTAGGCCTCTATATTCACGGCCGGCAATGGAATATTATTTCTATTTAAACCATCCGTTAAAACTGATTCCGCCTCGTTTGCCATTTTATGGGCTTCCTACAAAACGAATAATACTACTGTGTAATATATGCTGACCTAATGGTTCCTAAACTTGGTCTCGCGATCCACTGGCTTATTATTTCCATTAAATGTAGAACTTAATTAAAGACGGCTTGACTAAACAATTCAGGTACGCGCAAACCCGTGAATTTTTTATGCAAACTCATCTTTTTTATAAATACTACAATGCGCGCTTTGCTATAGATTATCTTGTACACCTTTATAAACTCCATATACATTCCATATCGTTCTGCATATTTAAATTTTCCATAAAATATTAATAAATACTTTTTCTTTTGCGACGCGTGTACATCTAGAAGATACCTACTCTAAAAGGAACAACACCCGCAACGTATGCCCATCCTTGTATCTCTTTTGGAATTCCAGGATCGGTTAATGTAACAGCTTGCAAAGCATGTACGGGTTTAACGTACAAATGTACCTCTCCTCCTCCCTTCGGATAATAACCCCTTGATAAATTGTTAACAAATTAATACTCTTTAAATGGTGTCTACATTTTACAGAATTTCCACTCCAAATTCATCCTTTTCGCACATAAGCGAGCATGATCCACAAAAGGGTAAATTTGGGGTGCAAATTTGTATACTTTAACATTGGCGTATGTATATAAAAATACAAGTTAATCCACATAGATTAACTATAGTTGATCCATATACATTATAATGTGTACCTTGTTACAACATTGAAATCAAAATCACCGCCAAACTTGTTTAGTATAGGCCTGAACACTTCTGTGAGATATTCTATGTGAGGTCCCATAGGAACATTTGTGCCACCTTTCAGAATCAACGTAACTGTATCTTTCCTTGGGAATAAGAGAGCACAAGGCAGAGCTACTTGAGCCAACAAACAGATACACCCGGCGGTTCCTGTATCCGCGACGAACGTATGTTTCCCATTCGAATTTAAATGATTGGGTTTAAACTCTAAACTTTGGGATCCTATGTGTGCACCATAGACCTCAGCATTGCACATATCTTTTAACAGTTCCACTCCTACAATGATATCTTGTTAGCTACGGCACAACCATAGTATATAGTATACGAGCTGCTTTTTTTCAAAGTACAAGTTGGTACAAGTCCAATTTTGGAAAAAACGAGTTAATACCAGTTTCAGTTAGATATCAACGTTTTCTTTTCTTATGTATAATATCGCGATGAATGGGGCACAATCCGGTCATAAATTAAGCAAATAAAGTTGAAAAACTGTAAACGATTATTGCAAGAATGTTGTTTTGAAAGCAGTGTAAGACCAATTGCAATTAAAAAAAGACTTCTGCTTCTTTAACAATCTTGTTCGTTTTTAACGGAAAATAAACATTCGTATGTTTGTATTTTTAATATTGCAAACTCTTATCCCTTTTGTTATAAAAAGGGGACAACTATTTGTTAATAGAATAAGCATTGTTTCTCTAAAGTACTTTATTCCGTCTATTTCCATTCGTACGATAAAATTAGGATCATGATTAATGATATAAGGTGTCTGAATATTTATATTTATCTTATTCTTGTATTAATAAAAGCTGTTCGTTATCTATGGTTTCAATTTTGAGCTTCGAGAAGCCGTAGAGAAAGAGTTAAACACCTCGAAATGAGAATAAACGAGGACTTACGCCACTTGCAAGGAAAACAGCTCGTATAAAAGTATATGTACCTTTTAAATGTTGAGCAGCAAGTCCTGGTTTAGAACGGCCTGCTCGTATATTCACAATTTTGATCGGAATTTTGTATAACGCGCTTAAACAGAGCGCTATTCTTAGCACTTGACCACCCTAAATACAATTTTTTATTTTAATCAAAACGCTTAAAAAGAAGCATCGTATTTCAGTAGCGCAATTTCTTAACCTTATTCGCGATTTACAAAGCAAACAATTCTTAACATTAGATTTACTTTAATAGTGCAATTTCGCAGGTTTCCCGACAAAATAGCTACTCGAACTTAAAAACTCGCAAAGGAGCGGAATGAATTACGATATACATATATTTACGCTATTGTATCAAGCGAAGTCAACGTAACGTGCTAAAAAAATGATATTTAAGATTTTTCGAAATCCGTCGAATTGATACGTTCCGCAAATTTATAATAGGGTTGAATACGTACACCTTCGCCTAAACTTCCGTCAATTTGCATCGAAGACATGCTGCGAATCGTAGCAATGCAAGCGAGCGTGCGGTATCCGCGCAACGCTCTGCAAAAATAATTTCCCACGCGAATGTCGGTCGCTTCTTTTATCCGACTCACTTCAAAGTTTCGGCTAAAGTATTGTTTGCTCGATTTCAACGCACGTGAGAAAATTCACTTTCGGTGTCACGCAATACGGTAATACCCGCTTAGCGTTCGCATTTTTGCTCGCCTAGCAGACGCCAAGTTTGGTTCAAAGCACTTGCTTGTTCGCTGTTTCACTCGCACTCAATTACAACCTTTCTCTTTCTAATCTTGGAGTGAACGATCCGTCAGTCTTTTTGCAAGTAACTATATAGCATTTAAAGTTGCACAATTAATTTTTTCTATTTGCAATTTTACGATGAACGAAATGATAATCGATCGTAGGAATAAAAATAATAATTTTTCCCGTTAACGTTCTACTTCTATATAGAATATAGATAGAATAGAAATATATTTAATAGACTGCATAGATTTCAATGGAAATTGATATTTTCATTAAGAAAATTAAAGAAGTGCAATCTAGATGGAAGACAACGTACCCTTCAAAATAAAATAATGCAAATTTTCCTTTGAATTTCTTCTCTTTCTATAATTATTCTACTCTTCTTTGCTTTACAATTTTCCGCTCGCGTAACTTTTCCACAGACGCACAATAAAATCGGCAGCGCAAATAATTGCAGCAAACACGCCTCTAATATTATCGTTGAACGTTTAAGACAAAAAACATAGAGGGAATGTTTAAACAAATTTGCAACGGTGCTAGTCTTGTACCACATTTTTTAATACAATAATTATACTTCACGATTAAATGGTCCATAGAACGTTCGACAGTGTTCTTCTCTAAAATATTTAATATATTTAATATTTACCATCCTTACGCTTAAGTGTAATTCGTTTTATACAAAAAAATTATACACTTCACAAAAGATATAGTCGTTAAGTCTTATCCTGCGTCTTTTGCCGCACGCAAAAGCCTTCATCGCCTCGACTGCGAATCTTTATGCAAATTCAGATCTCGCTAAATGCAATTGAAGAAACGGGGCGCAAATTACAGATTCTGTTTCACCTTCCAAATATTACAAAAGGCACTTTTAACTTTGAATACTTCCGCGTATGTACGGTGTTTGCGATTTGAAATTTTCCACCATTGCATAAACATCCGCGGTCTACTTATCGTATATGTATATCGTAAATTTATTTTGCAATTTATTTCGATTTAACACTAGATTCACGGACGTTTGCAAGATAATTTGAGAGGTTCCTGAAAATAAAGTATATTCTATACAAGTACATACTCGAAAATATAAACGTGAGGAGCAGGCGGAATAACGTGCGATATGTATTCAGATCATTGCTCTATTGTATATTATTTTTTTTTATTTTTTTTCATTTTACTTTTCTTTTTTTTCTTCTCTCATTTTGTCTCTCTCTTTATATTGTATTGTACTGCTACTCTGTGTATATTTTCAATGTATACTAAAGGGTTCTTACGCCCGTTGAATTTATAATAGATTTATAAAATGTACAATTGCGACATAAATTACCAAGGAATAATATTCATCATTTCTGTAACACTTTAAGCAAAGAATTTTTACGCGTTCCGTAAATCTAGTGTTAACCGAAAAGAAAGAAGAACCCGCGTTTATCGGAGTTTGAATTTTCGGGGAAAAGTTTCAGAATCGTGAATAACGCAATACTGGCTGATAGTTCGAAAAACGAGCTCTGTTCGCAGAGGCCAAATTGATTAACTCCACTTTTTGATCGTTTTAAAAATTTGAATGACGCTCAACTTGTTATATTTAAAATAAATTTCCTTCACCCCTTCACCTGCGAATTTTTTAAGCATCGTACTTCACAGCGTTAGCTATTTATTATTATTTTAGAGCACAATACGTACGACGAGTGTGACTCGTTATTGTAGAACGCGTGGGCTTAAAAATCTTGAAACTCAGAAACGAGACAAATCTTTTCGATCGCGAAACGATAAATGACTTTGTGAAAATCGTGACACGTATTCAAAGAATATATTATTCAACTCATTTTGCGTATCGTTAAATAAATGCTACGCCAGGAATGATACATTCTAATGTGTTTATTACGATTGAAATTTTAAAAAGGAATTTTGGTCAATTTTTGTTTGCATCGCGTTTCGCGGAGTTGACCGATTTGGCAAACGAGCGGCTCAAATAAGAATTGATCGTAAAGGAATTGCTACTCTCTATCTAACGCACACATATTTTAATTGAATGCATTCCTTCGATTACAGTTCAATGCGTCGACAAACTAATTTCTAAGATATGTAATTTCGTATTTCGTTTTACTTTCGTTAAACACGTTAAGTGCCGCGTCGCTCGTAAATAAAGAATCACCGTGAAATTGTAAAAAAAACAAAGAACTACTTTACTTCTCTTTTTATTTTCGATCGAAGCGTGAAGCTTTTAATAAGGAATAGAAATTATTTTCCGGTAACGTTAACTCTTTGCGGTCGTAATATTTTTCGCGCAAGTCTCGCGTTTCAAAATTATCTGCGGTTGTACACCGGATACCGTAGATCCGATGGATTATTATTAGATTGCGGACTATTATACAAATTTGTATCTGTATTAATAATCATTATTCTACTTTTTAGCCTGTCCGTTTATAAGTAAACGATGATAATAATAGAGATAATAAAATTGGAGAAGCTGAACTTAAACGAAGAACTATTTCACTCTGCGTATAATTTTTACTTTAAGTTTCTTATGGATGCATAAAAATCCGCAGTCTAATTATTATTCAAGTTCATGGGTTAAAACAAAATTTTGAGTTCGCATGAAGCTGGGAAATTTTTTTTAGGATCGCACTGACTTCCAAAAGTTCGCGAAATTTGAATACTCCAAATTTCTGGTTCGATTCAAGTCGGGGAATTTTCTTAGGATCGAGTTCTAAAAATTCACGAAGTTTTGGCACCTGAATTTTTAAGTTCCAGTTAGCTCGGCAAATTCTTTTGGGATCGAGTCGAATTCCAAAAGAAAAATTACTATTATTATTTTTAAGTTCGAGTACTGGAAATTTCGCGTTCCGGTGAAAATAAGGACATTTTCTCGGGATCGGGTGTCAAGTTCCGAAAGTTCGAAATTAAAGGTATCCGAATTTAAAGTCGGATTAGGTGCTGGTTAGGTTCGGGCTGGCAAAAGTTAGCAATATCGGAGTAGCGAATCTTGTAACTAGACTGCGGATATTTACGCGTTTATAGGAAATTTAATTTACCATGCGAATATATAAAATAGCGAAAGGAAAGCGCGTTATTATACTTGGATGGTGGAAGCAACATAATTTAACGCTTTAATCGAGTTCCATTTTTCTGGATTTGTATAAAAATACGCAGTCTACTTACGACGAGTCGGACAGCGGTCGGTCATGCAAATGGAAAGTTTGTAAAGACATAAATACGAATGGTTTTTTGATGAATGTTTCAATGCGAAAACTTCACACACATTATTAATATGAATTGTCTTTGTTGCTCGTGGATTGTTACAGTCTGGTGGTGTTCGGCTTACATAGAATACGGATAAAAGCAGCTGGGCACTGAACGTGTTAAAAAGTACGATTAAAAATGAAAATTGCGAACGCGTATATATATGTACGACTTATGACTAGCATAAACTGGCTAAAAATATAGACACTTTAAAAATTAAGCTCTCTCTTTTTTTTTTTTAAGATGATCATCTCGTTTAACATTAAACAACATCGTTCAACATTCTAAGCAACATTTGTAGATGCGATTTAAAAAGAAGAAGAAGAAGCAAGGTGGTTTTTTGCAAACGAAATAAGAACGTAACGCGCTATATATTTTTTTTCTTTTCTTTCCTTTTGCAATTCGTATCTTTTTTCTTTTCTTTTTTGACTCTGCGTATTTTTACAGTCGACGCGACGCGAATATTTTATTCGATATGAAATATCTCGAGTATTTTTTTTTCACTCTTTTTTTAACGCGCTTTAACGCTATGAGATTGACAAAAGAAAAACAGACAAAGATAATATAATAATATAGTAGGTAGAAAAGACGAACAGGCAACAAACACGATCGTGCGTAGACAAGAAAAATCGATTTTTTTTAAATGCTGAGAACTACTTTTTTGCTGCCTTTTCGGTCATTTTTTTTTGTTTTTGCCACTTATTTAAAGACTACGTTAGTAAAAAATCCTATCACAAATCGTGGCTTTAGAATACTATTCTCTTAGTTTTTAATTCGTAATACTACGCGTACGTACCTTACAAATTAATTTTACACGTAATTAAACTTTCACAGCTGATACTTTTTCCCCCCTTTTTCTTTCATTCTCTCTCTCTCTCTCTCTCTCTCTCTCTCTCTCTCTCTCTCTCTTAGTTGATTCTAGAAAAATGTTGCTCGAAGCATCGAAGATTTTTTTTACGTTTACCAACCTTTTGCGCTCTTAATTGTATTTATCGTTTACATGCATACTCTCGCGGTGTGCTCTTCCAATACTGCTTAAGTAATTTTGTACAAAAAATTCTCTAACTTCTCGACTAATCTCGCGCGCATCGTCGATTACGAATATTACCTATATCGAAGGCAGCTGACGTCTTTTGAGATTCCGTTGGTCGTTTATCCGCCGTTTCTTTCTTTTTTAATCGCAACGAATCGATTTACGGGCGGCGCCCCGTCGCGTAGCTCGCAGAGGGAAATGTGTCCGAAACACAATTCGAGTACAAAAGGTTTAGCAGTTAGACTGTTTATAGTATAAATGCGACGTAGTTACAGGGTTTCTTTTCCTCCTTTTGTTTCCTTCGCTAAGAGATACATCGTAAAATTGTCCGACAAAAGTTTACTTCGTTTCAAGGGCTGCGCGGCTACCCGAAATTTTAAGTTCGGCTAGGTCAGGTTCAGGCTAGGCTCAAGTTGGGACTCGATGGTTCGCAACACTCCATTATCCAAAATTTTAGTCGCATCGCGTCGCGACTACGTAAATTAGCACTATTACGGTGGCTAACTCTTACGACGAGTCTGACGGGAATCAGTGATGCGCGGAAAAAGTTCGTAAAAACATACGTACGAAGGTTTTTCATGAGTTTTCAACGCGAGAACTTCACACGACGATATACTATGAACCGTTACTTGTGAAAATACAAATAAGGAAACTACGAACGCACTCTTCGAACCCGTGTTTTAAATTCTAAAGAGATCCCGTTGCCGTTAGATTAATTGTTTATACTTTGACGAATACCCGTAACGCGTACTCTAAGTTCAATACTTCGTTTACGCGATGTAACGTTTTAAAATTAAATTCAAGTAACTAAGCGAGACTTCCAATGCAACCGAAATCTAATCCGAGTATCGCAAACTTTAGAGCTCCGACCAGATCCGAATCCATCCGACTTCACCCGAACCCGAAATATCGAGGTACGCGTACGTACACCTTTACTTTATTTACATTCATTCATGCGCTTCCTAAACGATACATAAATACAATCTCACCACAAAACATCGAATAGTAATTTAAGTTTTGCACAATTTTCGGCATTAGAATTTATTAAACATTTCGATCGTCCTAAATAATTTTATTCATCTTTTATAATTTAATATTTTTTTTTTAAATAATTTTTTAACTTTTATATCCATACTCGCGTATAATTGATTTCTTTCCATTACTTTTTTTTTGGCTTTTCTTTTGTTGCTTGTTTGTTTGTTTGTTATCGTTTCTAACACGTTTTGCAAACATACGCATATATGTAATGGTGATATCTATTCATAAATGTACGAATTACAATGGACTTTGTATCACATTAATCTTATTACCATATACTTACACGACTTGTTCATTCGATTCTTTATTCATTCTCTTGTTTCTCTTTTACGGCACTCGTGTATCTTTTACTCCTTTATGCGATAGCGATAACTAATATAAACGTTTTAAACTCGAGAACGGAATTCACTCGTCCATTTTGTAAAATTTATGATACAATTAAAAAAAATATATATGTATATATGTGTTATGTGATTCGATACATTTGATGCGTGTAAAAAGAACCAAAGTTTCATTAGTAGTACGAATTTAGATGTAACGTACCGAGAAATATATTCGCCCATTTTTTTTCCCCCTTCCTTTTTGAAACGCTTCACGTAAAAAGAGGTATCTCAAATTTTCGCCGTTCCGACGTAAATACATTGATATTTGTACTCTCTATTGAACTTCTAACAAAATTCATCATCTAATTTCAAACTGAAGTCTAACTTTCTTTTTCTCCCCCGGTATGTTCACAATATTCATTGAACTTCTCATCCAGCACCTTAAAAATAATCCATCGTTAATCCCGACGCCCTTCTTCCCCCTCCGTCTTTTGCCCATTTCTTTCGATCGTACTAATTACAGTTAACGATAATTAGTAACTCACTTTAAGGCCTCAATACCGTCGCTTAGCGTCTCTTGTTTCCGTGGCGTCGACCGAACTTACGATTTTTCCTGCGAAACAGAGAAACCAACGTATTAAGAAATAGATTTGCTTTAACGTTATGCGTAAACGACACTGCTTGGAATAATTAGACAGGGACGAATTTAATTAGAGTACACGGACGCGGAAATTGCTCTTTTCGGATAACGTTATAGTATATAATAGCGGTAGAGTTAAAATTAAATAATAATAAATTAGTTAACATAATAATAGTAAAGTTAATAGTAAAAGTGGTAATAATTCGTTGTACACGCATAGGGCGATAAAATCTTAAATTTGTCCCCGGTCGTAAGTGTTTTTAGTAATGGGGGTTATTAGATAAAAAAAGCGTACCTAATTTTACTGGGCGACGGAACCGGAGCGTGTTCGGCGATTACAGGTAATACAGAAGTAAATTTATCAGTTGGACGTAAAAGGCGTGCTGTACGAGAGGATAATCTCCATATCAGTCTTTGTCTGTGAGGAGTTTGCTCTTGAGCGTTATACTTGCTCAATATAGCACCCACAGCTTCGTGTATCGAAACAAAGCTTGCATCTGAAATCTGCGAATACGGGGTGCCCCGGTCATTTTCGTAAACTTATCGAATCGTACGCAATTTTATTTGCCGCAAATGATTGAAGAGTTGCAGGCGTACATATTTAGGCGCACGTACCTTACATATTTTCTGAAGTTCTATAGCGAAATCGAAAAGTCTAGGCATCTGATGCCTGGATCTTAGAGAGAATTTGATATTAGAGGAACTAGAAATAGCGGTGGTAGACATGGGGGTATCCGCGTTACTGTCGAATCGATTCAGCGCGCTGTCCAAGTATATGCAGAGCAAAACAAGCGCCACTCCCGATGGCTTCAAACTTGCACAGTTACCATCGCAAGCAACCATCTCTAGCCTAAGAAGGAGCTCAGATTCCTAAAACAAACCCATCCATTCATTTCTATATCGCCCCATTAATATCCTATTAGGCGTATGCAACAATTCCAGCAGCCCCTATCTTTCATTTCCTTTCGTTCACGGAAAGATGGACAATTTTTCGATCCCTTAATTTTGCTCGCTGGCGCGTAACCGTAAGTATTAGGAACTGATCTTGCAAGTATCCTGCGCCTAATTTTTCACAACTTTCTGCGCGCCGTTTGGCCAAGCTTTCGAATTCCATCGCGAGAGAACGAAATTTGTTCGAAAGCACCGAGGGCTTTTTGAAGCCGAAAATGTAAATTTCCGCATACGCCCAATAATTGAAAATACGATACGACTTTTTTGATACGCAAGAAGAACGTGTCTTACCGTAACAATACTGGTATACATGTCTCCTATTCCTAGTTGGGATGCAATCGCGAGGAACATCGCATTGAATAACCGTAGGAAAGTTAAAGACGTAACGGGTTGAGTACCGGGTGCCCATTCTAACTTGTTCCGTATCACTTCCGACATACGCTTGAGATCGCCGCCGGTGCACTTGCACTGCGAAATCGAGACTAAATGGTCGGCGTCCAACGACTGTGCTAACTGGACAGCAGCTATATGGAAAGCGGACACGCTGATGCAAGCCATGTGCTTCGGTCTCGCTTTCATTTTCGTTAAGAAGCGGTCCATTAGATTGATGGCAACGAAAAGTACATCCGATGGTAGGTCGTACCATACTTTCAGACACCTTAGCACGTGGGCCGACCCATCGCGGGCTCCGATTGTTATTTCATCGTTCTAAAAGCAAATAACGATGCTCGATGTAGAGCACTCTTGTGCACCGCTTACAAGAAGCCTCTTCGGACCACACGCTAGCGTAAGAAAAGTGTCTTCGGTTTTTCGTTTCAATAATGCAAATGATCTATTGTTCGTGCCGAATTCTATGAAAGAGGTACATTCGAATAAGTATTGTAAGAGTACCGCTGAATGAAATTCAGTTTGTGACATTGTTAATAAATAGATCTTCCAAGTAAAACACTTTCGGTGAAGTTGGACGGATGTTTAAAAGATTTCGAAGAGTCACGTTTACGTTACTGCGTTTATACTTTTACAGTTAGCTTTATAATTGTAATAGACACATCTTGTTACCCAATATTTTGATAGTTGCATCGGATAAGGTGAATTTGTATTCGATCAAAATTGCATTTCTTCCGTGAGACTTCTTTTCAGCAACGCGTAGAAGAAAGGATAGATGGAATGGTATCCTTTTCCGTAATTGGCATACGCACCTGTGATATACTCGGTAACTGAAGATTAGGTTGATATTTGACTTCGAGAACTAAAGCTTCTTGCAATTGTTCGAGTAGGGGGTGGATTGCATCCGGTACAGGCAAGCCCGATGTGTCCATTCCTGCGACGTGTGACTGACAGCTCACTACAGCAACGATGAAAGGGCCAAGCGATGCAAAGTGTGCGTAGCGTGGCTGATGATTCGGATGTCACACAACAAGAATGACGCAGCTGGCTAGCCTTGTATCTATAAAACCAACCCCCGTCGTTGGCGATAAATTCATTTTTCCTAATTCTTAGGCTGCTAGAAGAAGCCTTGCAAAATTCATCGTCCTTTTTGCAAATCAAATTCACCCCTTTTCAGCTCGGTAGTAAGTAAATACGTACTGCAAGTAGCTGCACTTACAAATGCACTTTAATCCAATGAATAAAAGAAAAAGTGGAGACACTTTTTTTATTTTGCAAGAA
Organism: Eucera pruinosa; assembly: GCA_028830335.1. Lineage (NCBI taxonomy): Eukaryota > Metazoa > Arthropoda > Insecta > Hymenoptera > Apidae > Eucera > Eucera pruinosa. The sequence goes on from JAMYCR010000003.1 coordinate 30,110,457, forward strand.
TCTATCTACGTGATAATAATACCTCAATAATAATCTACCTAAATAATAGTAATAGTAATAAACGCTTACTGTTTGGTCTGCAAAGCTTAAAAGTATCTAATATTTGGCTATTACGATAAGAAAAATAGTTTGAAGATACTTGCATTACAGTAAATTACATATTAAGCATCTACGAGCAGCTTCTATACCTATACTCCTAACTATGAATTCGATATGAAAAATTCACATATAATTGCAATTAACAAAGGGTACGCTACGTAATTAATATCTTTGTATTGCAACCATATTTTGAATTTTTTAACGGCACATTTACAGTCGATATTACTTTTATCATTAACGCTCGAGGAAGAAATTTGATTAAAATTACTTGTTTCGCAAAAGGTTGACTTTAATTTGCAGAAGGTTTAATTCGATTTGCAGAAGCTTGAATATGATTTGCAAGATGTTGAATTTAAAGTGCAAATACGTGTTTTACGTTCACTGTTGCGTGCGATAAAATTTTGGATCTCGGAGCACGAAATTTACATCCATATATCCATATATAATAGTTCAAGAGAATAGAATGGTGAATTTGGATTTGTAAAAAGTTGAATACGATTTACAAGAGGGTGAATTTGGATAAAAATAAATAAGCGTAACGAAAAATTGCACGAATTGTTTGTTTAAATAAAAGATACGCGGTACGGTACGCAATCTTTGGTACAATGCAAGATAAACAGTTTCTTTTCAACGACAATGATCGATAGGTTATTGAAAAACTGTTACTCTTTACTCGAACTGTTGTTTTTGTTTGTGGGATGGTGGCTCAGTGAGCGCGTTACGTCGTACGTGTTTGCATCCACGCGCCTTCCGACCAATTGCTCCAAAGTTTCGAAGAATGTACTAGAAAAGTGTCTCATTCGAAATAACTCGGCCGTGTGTTCGATCTGCCGTCTTTTTCTCTCCTAAGCACGCTCTTGTCGCCAGTTCATCGACTCGAAGCTTTATCGCGATTACATATTATATTCGCCGTGAAATTACATTTGCTTTAAAATGTTTATAAACGCGATCGCGAGGATGACGATGGAGTTCGATATACATACATATGTTATTTCACTTTCAAATACACCGTGAATTTGCAGAATATTTTTGGACCCGAGAGAATTACTTATCGTTGTCAACGTTACATCGAAACATCCAACTTACTGAATATGTAACACTCTTTCCAGTAACACGCTCTGCGTATCCTTTCGAGTATAGTAAACAAGTAGAGAGAGAAAACGTAATACCGTAGGCTGATCAATGAAGCTAGCGTGCTGTGTATTACGGAAGTATCTAGAAATTTCAACAGGTGAAATATGGCTTCCTTGTTCATCAAGAATTGTCCGAGCTACGAACTCGCCAAGCTTAGAATTTTCAGGGCCACGAATTCACGATGCTTAGAATTGTTAGGGCTCTGAATTCGCGAAGCTTAGAATTTTCTCGCAGCTTCCACTTGCCGAGGCTTAGAAAGACAGCAACGAAGAAGCTTTCACATTTTCGCAAATAAGTGATAGATTCAATTTTTTTTAGATTTTTAACTTACACCGCTTGCAAAATCGCCGGCAATTTAGTTCAGAAAACGTAATAGAAAGAGCTGTTTATCTTAAAAATTTACAATATACTAAATACCAATAAAATACAAATTCGAAATATATTGCAGCCTACGCGAAATTAGGGGGATTTTAAGTCATCGTTTTGCTACGAACGAAATTGTTTAAAAAATACAGGCCTTCGAAGTTTACAAATTCCGGCGTGTATGACGCTACGAGGGACATTGGACTTTCTTGTACATTTTCAATGAATTAGTACGTAACTTATTGTTATTCAACATACAAGAAAATAATCACGAATAAAAGAGACGTGGAACAATATCATGCTTCAAACTGCAACAATATTTACGTTAACGATGTTCTAAAATAGTTAAATAAAGTTACGCGCGAAGCTTAAAGTGATAGATACGTATTGCACACGTCTATCATTTAATCCTCTATAACCCGAATTTAACTTACTTTTACGATGACATTGTAGAACGTTAACTTTATCAACTTTCCATTCTAAATCGTAATAAGAGGCATAAAAAAAGAACCTCTGCCTTTTTGCGCAATTCGAAGTTCAATTTGAAATTTATCGTGTTTCGTATGAATGGATGGCCTATCCTTTATTACTTCGTCAACGCTATAAGAAAATGCGTGATTGAAAAGAGAAAGAAGAGTATCGCACTGGGAAGTATTATCGAACGCGGCTGATGCAACGAGCTGTCAAAATTAAAGGTAACTCCGTGACCACTGGCGTTGCGTATAGAGCCCATCAAAACAAAACAACTTGAAACATGCAAATCGATTCACCCGCGATTTCCTTTTATTATTTATTTACGCTGCCGTCCGTTTTTTTTTTTTTTTTTTTTTAGCTCGGCCGCTCTCGCGCGTATATGCACTCGAATCTCTATAGTTAACGTGTTTACAAACACGCAGATTTTTCCCGATTCACGCTACCGAAACGCGCTACGTTAATCGGCGAAACAAAGATGCGCAAACAAACTGTAAAACGATAACATTTTATGTCATAAAGCTCCGAAAATATCTCGCGTCCTGCGTGCGAGAACTTCTCTCTCGTTTCAATCGCGCTGCACGCAAATGAAAACAAACGCGCAAAGCGAAGCTCCTCTCCGCTACTCGACGCGAAAAACGTAGCAAAACGGTGCAAATAGAGAGGCAAAGGAACGGGAATTTTTCGGGTCGTTTCGAAATCGATGACTGATGACTAATTTGATCGCCGATCGACTCGCAATCGACGCTAAGATATTCGCGACACCCTTTACAAGCTAACCGAAAATTCGTATACGTACCGCTTGTTCGAAACAAGGTGCTACTAAAAAACCGTGAAAGCATTAAAAAAACTATTCGCGTAGTGTTTTTTTCTTTACGTAAGAGCAAGGAGCTCCCAGAAGGAGTAGAACGCGTACCTTTCGCGACCCGTATTCCAACGATACTGTGTGACTCGCGTTCGCATCTGCTTTGTAAATCGTCACGGATGAGCAATGCCCGAACACACACGAACGCGGCCGAATATCACCGAACCTAACCGCACGAAACGGAACGCCGAACACCCGCAGCTTTTCGCTAACAAATCTATCGCTTTTGCAACAATCCACCCTCGATCGTTCGTTTCGACAAAGTTCACGAGAATTTTAATCTATTCGTTTCGCATGGTCGTTCTATTCGAATACAAACTTCATAGAAAACGGAATTTAATATATAGTTGCAACACCTGTCGCTCGGTTAACCCTTTCAGTGTTGCGCTGACGCAACAACGTCGGTCTTTAACCCTTTGCGGATCAACAAAGCAATACGAATTTTCGTTCAATCGTTATCCCTTTGAAAATAAAACGATAATTGATATTAAGCTGAATTTCTCGCTTTAAAAATAGACGCGTGTCCGAAAAATAAAATTCGGCTGCTATTTGCGACATTAATCCGCGTAAATTAATAACCGATCGCAAAAGTTTAAATCTATCCGCGTAAATTAAAAATTGATCAAAAAAGTATTCGACCACAGACATTTCGTAATAAATATTAAAATTTTTATACAAAATTACGAACGAATCATTCTGACTATTTTAGTAGCTATAGCGTTAAATTCTCGATACGTAAATGCATAAATATTTCCAACAATTCCCAACAAATAATCTTCAATCCAACGATAAATAAACACCGTATCGCCAATCTAAAAAAACCTAACGCGGAACCGATCGAAAAATGAATTCTGTACCCTGCTGCTAATTTTTGCCATGGAAATAAGTCTCTATTTACTCTCCGAATTGAAAAAACCATGGTAGATCAGTGAAAATGCGTCTGCGTAATTTTACTCAACTCGTCCAGCGTTGAATCCCAATTAAATGCACAAATATTCCCGAAAAAAATCGTCCAAAGTCTAACGATAAATAAACAACGCGTGGCCTAATCTGACAAAGCCTAACACGGAACCGATAGGAAAAATAGATTCTCTCCGTACACACTGTTGCTAATCCTCGCGCCGAGTAAACTTTACGCATAATTATCGCTCGGTCTATCGCGCAAACTTTCAATGATAAAGATTAGCTATCGCGAGAAGCCATATATCCGTATTTACAAAGGCTAATTTATGCGACGCACGCATAGGAAAGCAGGCGGCGAACAATTAAAAACATCAATCGCACTCTTCTGGTTACCACCATTTTGTTTTAGTTAAGACATTTGAACCTATATTTGGCAAACATTTGCCGACGTGCAACGATATCGTAACAGAGAACATACCCGGATGCGTCCGAAACGCTTTTACGTCGATGGATCACCCAATCTTGGCTTCTTTTATCGTATTTGTCGACACAGATATGAAACAGACTCGCGAAGCAAGTACTCCGTTTGACAGTTGTTCTAACAATAAGAAATGGCGGAGCTCTGTGTACTGTGTACTACGTTCAGCTGATCATTGCGCGTCATTGCACGCTCATGCGTATCAAAAAGTAGTCCCTCCGTTACCTCCAATCGCTTCCCCGTACCATTTCGAACCAGAATATCCCAACGCCGTTTTTTAAACGTTATCGCCTCGATCGAGTCGAAAAAAATCATTTCCGTTAATGTTGCGGCAATTAATGAAACGTCGCTCCCGTGGATCGAATATCGATCACGGGATTACGACATTGCATTCGGTAACCTCGGATTTGGCCAGAAAAACAGCCCAGCGGTTAATATTCATGCGCCGCAATCGTAATGCTTGCATTTTTATTTCACGATTAGGTTTGAATCGCCAACAGCGGAGCAGAGAGATTTTCGAAACTCTAAATTCGTGATGAATAAATATATTGTTACGACTTGGATCTATATTTGCTGTCCCTGCAATAGAGAAATCCATGGAATGTTGCTTTTAATTTTTGAATCTATGCTTTTACACGCCTCACGTTTACGCTGTATAGTAGATCGCGGATTTTTATTAGGTGTACCAATGAGTAATCCAATTCTGTTATTAAATTCGGTACTTATTTTTAACAACGTCGAGTGAAATATAATTGGTTAAATTGTTATTAATATTTATACATTGTAAAATAAATTCATCAATTCAATTTTGTATTCCGAGAATACTCTTGAATTTAAATTGCACGCTGAACTTGTTACAGAAATAATAAATTACTCGTTGGTACACCCAATGTATAAATTAGAATTTTTATTAACAGAATTAGAAGTTAAAAGAATGGAATCTGTACGGAGGGTTGCTTCGCCCTCTGAATAAAATAGTACGCGATTCGTTTTGGATATCTCGTACGTTCTTGATTTTTTCCGTATTTAAGTTTCCCGTAAATGCATAAAAATTCGCGGTCTAATTATAGTACATTAAAAAAAATATCGTAATACATTAAAGCGTTAGACTGCGTGCAAATAAATTTGAGTCAAAAAAGTAAAAAAAAAATAATTTACCAACAGATACGGTAACATTTATTTCAATTTGCAATCACAATTTGGCAGGAATATATAGAATTTAATAAATAAAAGAATAGTTACAACTTTTAAATAAATGTTCGTACAGTTTTAAATATAAATCGTATTATTTGCGAATGAATTTAGCGGTAAATCACAAATTCTTTCTTTCGTAGGTTTATTTTTAATGTTTACTCATGCAGTCCTATTAACACCGAAACAATTTTATCTATCATTTTTATTCATTTCCTTTCTTAATGCCGATAAGTGTAATTTAATCGTCGATAGTTTTAGCGTTAATATCGTAAGAAGTTTTTCAACGCGTATTTCTAATGCTACTAAAAGATACGGTGCAACCCTGCAAGAAAAACAAAATTTCTCTTTATGGCACCAGATACCTTTATTTAAATTATACCAGTGGATATCACATTTCGTATCGCGGAAAGCTTCCCTCGGCTTCTAATCCTAATCGAAAGGCACGGCGCGTAAACTTTTTCAGCTGTTGCTTAAAACTCTTTGGCATCGAAAAAGGAAACTTTCTACCTAAAAGCATCGAATAGCTACCCAGCTAGTTTCATTATACTACCATCAACATTTAATCGATCCCATGGCTTAGGAATTTTTTCAGAGATCATGCATCCTTATTATGAAACACTAAAATATTGCACGCAATTTATACTTGGTAATCCTCAATCTTGTAGACTGAAATTAGGCTTAGAATTGAAATTGAAGTGCACCGTCAGATACGGCGCATTTTCAGCGTGCTTAGAGGACGATATGTTCGTAATTTTAAGGCAGGGAGCTAAAAAGTCGTGTTCCGCCGAAAGTGAAGCTGACCGTTTTTCACACCGAGCCCTTCATCAATCGCGCAAATAAATTTTCCTACGCTCTAGACGCAAATTTTCAGCTGCGAAGCGCGCGATTCGAAGAAACAAATTTCTTATCGACTCCCATATCGTATCTCGACGCGTTAATTGCTCTTTTGCTGCTCCAAGGTCTTCACAGCTGCCTCCAAGCTATACAAATGTTCGTCGTTCACGTTTGGCGCTATCACTCGCATCGCGGATGCAAGTTTGTACAAATACTCGGTGTTGGCCCCGCTGGGGCCGCGGGATTCAACGATATGTTTCGCAATTGTATCTAAATCTTCTTTCCCCGCGTAATTTGGATTATCTTCCCCTCCTATGTAAATCGTGATATAAAACGGTACGTTCTTCGAGGGCGCGGAGAATAATTTCGCATTTTTAAGATCCTCTTGTGGAGCGTTACTCTCTAATGGAAAGGATTCGATATCTTTGATCGAATAAGACGGATGAAAGAGAACGCTCTTCCTCTCATAGCCTCCTTTTTCCCTGAAGTCCAGGTGCTTCACAACCCTGTCTATGTTATGCTGCGATATTTTGTACGCCACCCCCCATACTTCGTCGTTCGGATTGTCGGAAGAGAGCAGCGTAACCACGCGGCCAGGCTGCAATAAAATGTTTTAGCAAACTTAACTTGATACTAATTCTTGCTAAACAGCGGATCAATTTATAGGAATAGGCATCGATTGGATGAGACATGTAGGGGTTGCGAATTATGTAAGGATACGCGGAGCACAAAACATCTCGCGAAACTTAATAGGAATTATTAATAAACTGTAAGGCAATTTATCGGAATAGGTATCGGTGGGATGAGAAATATTGGGGTTGCGAATTATGTAAGGACGCGCGGAATACGAAACATCTCGTGAAAGTTAATTGGAATTATTAATAAATGGTAAAACAGTTTATAGGAGTAGCAACCGAGTGGAGGGGAAATATAAGGGTTGTGAATTATGTAAAGACATTTCAAATATAAAATGTCCCGTGAAATTTAACTTAATACGAATTCTTAATAAAAAGTAGGGTACATCATTAGTTGGATGCAAAGCAGAGGAGTTGAGAATTATGTAAGGATATTTGGGGTACAAAATGTGTCGTGAAATTTAACTCAATACAAATTTTTAATAAATGGTAAGGCAGTTTAATCGAATAGGTATTGGTGGGATTGGGAAATATGGGACTTATGCATTAGGTGAAGACACTTGGGATACAAAATATTTCGTAAAATTGAACTTAATCTTAATTCTTAATAAATATCAAGGCAGTTTATAGTAATACATATGGATTGGATGAGAAACACAGGAGTTGTGAAATATATAAGGATACTTGGAATACAAAATATTTTATGAAACTTAATATAAATTCTTAATAAATAGTAAGATAATTAATTCTAATATGGGAATAAATATTAGTTGGATTGGAAGTACAAGGGTTGTGAATTACGTAAGGATGCTTGGAGTCCAAAGTATTTTATGAAACTTAACTCAATAGGAATTCTTAATAAATAGTAAAGAAACTTATAGGAGTAGGTATGGATTGGATGAGGAATATGAGAGAAACCAAAAATGAATCAACCCATGATGAGTATAACATTTTTTGCTCAGATGTGCTTCCTAAGTTTGTTGTCAAAGTTTGACAGCTTAAATCTCGAACCCTCTATACAAACGCGATCTCTGTGTTTTTACGTAAAACTATCCAATTCGATTAACAAACAATCGTCGAAACTTTTGCTCGCGATTAATATTTACGCGCACAAAAATGAATACTATTATTGTAATTTAGGAAACCAGATGGAAGCAAAGGATATATGTTGGCGCGTTTTGCCGAGAAACACCTAGAAAATACAAAACTAAGTCAGAATTTTAGGCGCATATCGAAGAGCGTGTAACCTAATAAGGAACGCTAAAATATGTTTAAATAGTATACGATTATTTAAACAAATTTGAGGGGAGGGGAATAAAATATACGTACTCTGCTAGGTATTCCCCTGTGATCTGTGCTTTTCTGATAAAATCTCCTCACGTATCCTTTGATATGACCGACGAGAATTTCCTCGTACGGGAAATCTGCCTTCCATATCAAAGAACCATAACCAAACACCCACATCGTTACTTCTTTCGATAAATAATCATTTTCACACCGACTATCTTTATTCCTTATTTAAAGCTGTGTATCTTTTCACTAAAGTCGTACGCAAATTTGTAGCAACGCATCGTCTCCTCTTTCTTTCGAAAAAATCCTCCGTTCGACAGGCATCGCAATGTCCAAACGTTTCGTCGAATTTTTAATTAACTCTCGGATGTTAGGAAATATTCCATACCGTAAAATTTGAAACGATCATTGCGGCAATTTTCCAATTACTCCATTTGTTATAGTTCCTTACGCGTTGCAAGTTTTTCTAACACTCGAAGAGGATTTTGTTCTACGGTTTTGTCTAACGTGACTTTGAATCGTGTTATGTAAGTTAGGTTAGCACGCGTGTATATAGAATTCATTTAATCTACGTTAGTTAGACAACCATACAAATGTTCAAGGAAAGCTATATGCATGTTATTCGAGGACTAATGAATTACATCTTCGATGCGTAGTCGTGGAAAATATTTCGCGTCGAAATGTTTTCGAAACTTCTATGCACCGACGTGCTTGCTATACGTTGCGTCGGTAATTGCATTCTTGTAGGTTAGTTTAATGTTTACAGTAGATAAATATTCGAGTAAAATTAATATGACTTTTCTTTTAGACAATGATATTCACAGTAGCGGACAAAAACATAACGACTTTAGCTTAGTTAAACGTGAGCAAAATTAAGGGATCAAAAAATTCTGATGGAAAACGTCTCGCGCTTTGAACTGCTGTAACTTCGTAAAGAAATTACTTACGACGATCAAGTTAGGCTCGTTTTAAAGCTCAAAGTCTCTACTTTTACACAGGCGAATAGATGTTTCTAAAAAATGTAGGTACTACAAAGTGTAGATTGAAAAATTGGAGGCAGATTGTTTTTGAAAAGGTATGCGGAATTCAAACGACTCTACAGACCTTAATAATTTTTTGGAGGGATTCATTTTGCCGTGGTTTTGTAGAGAAAAGTCTTCCCTTTGCAACGAACTCCTAAAGATTGACGTCCGATTTTTTGTTGCAAAGTTATGTCACTTTCAATGAAAAGTGAGCCTCCAGCATTAGTGTAACTTCAGGTACTCTGTCCTATTTTTCGTTCAAACTGCACGAACTCGGCAAAAAAATCCCACATAGATTTTTAGGGGCTCATTGTAAAGGGGAGGCTTTCCTCTACAAAATCACAGCAAAATGAATTACAAAAAGAAATTATTAAGGTCTTTACAGTCATTTGAACTTTACATACTTTTTAACAAAAAGACTACCTTCAGTTTTTCACTCCACTATTCGAAGTAAGAATATTTTTGAAAAATGTCTACTCCCGCGTGCGAAAGTAGACACTTCAAACTTTAAAATGAGCCCAAGTTGATCATTGTATGATGCTCCTTTACGAAGTTACAGCAGTTTGAAGCATGACTATATTTTGATCAATATTTTTTGGTCTCTTAATTTTGTATGAATGTTATATATATTTATGTCTATAATGTTCTTCATTGCAAACAAATAAATATTAGCGAGGATTGTTCAGTTTATTAACAATGTTTTGTAATTAATAGTTTTCCAAAAGTTGCTAGAATTTTGTCCGGTACTGTACTTATAGATTAATTTCTCACTTTCTAAGTTACATTGTTATTTATACAGGTATGGGATGTACATTGCACATTTTTAATATCAACTGTTACAAATTAGAAAGGAAGATAGACTGCCTTTATCCGTATAATATACATGGAATCATTGAAGGCCCTAACAATAAGTTGACCATATTTGGGGCTAACATTTTCTGTACATACAAAATTTGCCACAAAGATGGAACACTGATGTACGCTTTAACTATTTTAATATTTACACGTATAAATTATCTTATACATAGATGTATATACTAGTACAATTACATTTGTATACTTAAAACATACCTTACCTTAGAAGGTGCAATTATTAGCTTACAAAGAAGAAGAAAATAGAATCTGAGAAATTGCACGTAAATTCGGTCGAAAGATTCTCGAGAGAGTTGTGCTCGGATATTGCGAAAGAACGCAAACTTAAAAATATGCGTGGCTATGCTCCAGAGTATAGTAAACTATTATAGAGTATTCCTAATAAAATATTTATCACAGGATCGAAGAAGATGGTAGCAAGAAGAAACTTGACGATTGGATAATAGCCGCGAAATGGTTGACTCTCGATGGACGCGACTATTTGTGCGCTCTTCTAGCGCACAATAATGTACGTATATACGATTCGTCGAACGAATGCTACCAGGACACGTGGTGCGAAGAAAAATGCATTCTGTATCCTTCCTCTCCTTGCTCGCGTTTAAACGAAAATGACACCAAACCACGTTTGACTTAACTTTGTCGCTAGATACGGTGGATCCATATTGCGCGACGAAAATAAAGATTTAATTATTTTTAGCGGAACGGTGTACCAGGAAATTTTAATATGGCGAGTAGATCACGTTCGCCGTGCGAAAACTTCGCCGGTTTTGCATCGGTTGCAGGGACACAATGTTTGTAATACCATCGATACAGGAAATTATTCTCTCGATGCATTACGTTTAAGACTGCTAATCGCGGCGAATTTTAGGGCGTAATCTTCTCGGTCGTGTACGATCCGGAAACGCAGCTCATCTGTTCCACATCCGATGATAGAACAGTTCGATTATGGAAAGTAAACGATGACAAATGCGGGGAAAATAATGCGATAAATTGGAAAGAAGCGGATGTAAAATTAACGCGAACGATGTTTGGTCACACGGCTAGAGTATGGAAGTCTATCATTAGGAACAAAACTTTAATTACCATAGGGGAGGCAAGATATTATTTGAGTATAGTAGGGTGCGGATTTTTATGCGTTTATGGGAAATTCAGCTGGGAAAAATAGTACGAAATACCCACGCAATACATAAAGATATATATAAAATATTTAACCCTTTCGCGACGGCGGAACTAGCCATCGCTACACCGCTAACAAACTTGACTCGTTCCAGCAACTTCGTCTTGTGCGGTAATTTAACGCGTGCTGTCCATTCGCGTGTCGTTACCATCGCTAGCTAATTGGACGCGCTTAGTGGATGCCGGATACAACCGGCGCCAGTCGCGAAAGAGTTAAAGTAACGGGCAAACTGTTGCTATATTATTACTATATAACTATTACGTATTTAAAAACACCAGCTCGCATAAAAATCCACAATCTAGCAACGAGCAACTTTCAACAGAGATAACATATTTTCCTATTCGTCGCTTAAGGATTCTTTCATGTGCACCTGGTCATTGGACGGGAAATTGCTCAACAAAATTTATGCTCACCACGGAGCCGCTATATGGAGCATGGACATATCGAACGACGATAAAAGTATCTTCACCGGCGGTGCTGACGGCGCGGTTCACGCGTGGCCTTTCATTAACGATTACGCGCAAAAAGTTATATCTTTGCCGAAAGAGCATGCGCACGTTTTGCCGAAGTACGTCTGCTACTTGAGCAGCGGCAATCTTCTAATTTTCATGGAAAACGGTACTCTGCTACTCTTTGACAAATGCCGCGGCAACTTGCAAGAGTCGTTGTACTTGGAAAAGTATAGCGCGTATTGCATCATGGAAGTTTCTCCGTGCCGTTGTTACGTTTGCTTCGCGTCGAGGGATGGATATGTAACGATGTACAAAGGTAAAATAACACGGGCAGTATTCACAGCGTTATATCGATTATTATTAACCATCCAAGCGCTGTGCCGGAGTCATTTTGACTCGCTGGATCCCGATCACGCGTACCGTGACATAACATTCTCACCGCCACCTTCGCTTATTATTGTAGCTGTTTTAAAACAGTCGGCGACATAGCAACGTGTGTTTCGGAGTCTCAGACGTTCAAAGCTTTACGGATCGTTCGCTATTTCTTCGAGTTTCTATCGCTTCTACTCGACGGTCGATTTCGAGCCACCGTGAATGCGTCTGTATTGGCGAACCATCGGTGTGAGCGAAAATGACCCCGGCACAGCACGGCAAACTCCAGTATTCGGTGGGTTAATCATGTTACATAGAATGATTTTAGAGAACGTAGCTGCGCTCGACGAGAAGTTGCAGCTGGTTTTGGAAGAGAAGGCAATGGAATCCCAAATATTGTCCGTGCAGTGGCTGCCGCATAATAAAATAGCGATTTGTGGGACGAATGGAATTTTAAAGGTGTTTCATTTCAGTACAGAAGGCGAGTGTTAAATGCGATCGCTAGATCGCGGATTTTGATGTCTTTGGTATCAGAATGAAAGAAACGGAATCTAAATTGGGGGTTTTTCACCTTCTAATTACTTTACCTTGCGCTTTAGTTTGTGCTTTGGATGTTTTTATATGTTTCCGCGTACTATACGCATCTTGCTTTTTTTTTATGAAGCTTAACTTTTCATACGTGCATAAAAATCCGCGCTCTACTGACAAAGTAATGAATTCGGGTACATAAAGTAACGAATTATTTCATACAGGATCAATTGGGGTGGAATCGGTGTGCGTTTTGCCGCCGAGTCGAGAACGCTGGCTAACAGCAGCTGTTTTGTACGAAGAATTACTAGTATGCGGAGATAGAGCTGGAAATATGCACGTTTTCGAGTTGAAGAAATCCGTTTCGGATAACAAGCCTATCCAAACTTTCGTCAAGATTCACGGGACAATTGGCGTGCAAAATTTCATAGTTCGCAACTCGAAATTGATATCGGCGGGGCGCGATGGAACGCTAAGGTTTTACGAAACGAGCGAGCGTAAAGGCGCTAAATTTTTGCGCACCTTGCACAAAGAGAAGATGCCAATGGACTGGATAAGCGGCCACTTAAACTTGTCTTACGATACTCTTGTGCTGGGTTTCAAAGAGGTATGCACGTGTATATATACATCCGTGGTTGCAAGGCAAAGTGGTACAAATCGCGCGCGTTTTCACTTTTAAAATATCGTGACTGAAAATTACTGTGACTTAAAACTGCCGTGACTAAAAATTGATGTGACTAAAAATTACCGTGACTTAAAATTGCTGTGACTTAAAGATACTTAAAGTTCATTTCAGACAGAAAGCATTTATCTACGTAAACTGCAACACTTTGAAAAAACGACTTACATCCTTTGCCACGCAAGCACATATGTCGCGCCTCACTTTTACGCATTTTTTTGCTAACTTTTTTGCCACTGTTCGTAGGTGGAATTTGTGATGTACAGTATGATCCACCATCGAACTTTGGTAAAAGTTGCTTGCGGCGGTGGACATAGATCGTGGGACTGTGCACGACTAAACCAACTCGTTACGTTCCTTTACATTCGTAACAAGCAGGTGTACGTGTGCGACTTTCCATTACATAGTTTCGCGTCGCCAGTTTTATTGGTGAGTCGTTTTTGTGTCTCTCTTACTTAAGGGCGGATCTAGCCTTCTTAAATAGTCGATTGTAGCTACTTTTTACGACGTGATACGACGAGTATACTCGTCGATCACAGCTAACTGGTTAAACAGGTCGTTATCTTATACTTGCTACAGGATTACCTTAACGCTTAAACCTAACTGATCGCCTAATTATGTATCTCCACTATAAATTTGCAGAACGGTTTTCACACGAAAGAGGTGCACTGCATCGAACCGATGAAAATTGCTAGCCACAATATTTTTCTATCCGGTGGCGAGGATGGTACTGTACGCGTTAGTTCCGTTTCAAATCCATCACCAAAAACCAACTTGATCTTCCAAACGTTGGGAATTTTCCACGGTCACGTATCCAGCGTTAAATTTGTAACTTGCTTAAACTTGCAATCGAATTCTTTGCATAGTAAGCATCTGGTTTTCTCGGGAGGTGCAAGAGCTCAGATAAAAGTTTGGGAAATCGATGTAAAGGATAACGCAACGTTGCTGCAGGGCACAGACTTGTCCTGCGAGGATATCGCGTCGCATATGTTGTACGGATTCGATCGGACACGGAAGAAACAGTGGCAAGAATCCAGTAAGTCTTATATCGCGCAACCTGAGACTCGCTACATGGACGTTGCAATTCATCGCTGCGCCACAAATTTGCATTACGTTCTGCTGTTCGTCGCTTGCGCGGACGGATTCGTGAGGTATACTTTTTTCTTTTCGTATAACGTTTTTATCAACCCAGTTAGACTTACAACTATCTTGGTCAGAAGTTTGTGAAATTTTAGATAGCTGCATCGTACCTCAAAGTAGAAAACTACTACAAAGATTGATAATAATTAATGGACTAGAAGTTTCATGTACGAGTTTAGTATAAAATAATATAAAATAGTTACTCCTTTATTTATTTATTTATTTATAACGGGCTGACGTCCATTAACTCTTTGACTGCGGTGCGATAATTGTATGACTCGATAATCAGAAGTGCACACATAGTTTACGTGTGAAAAACAGTTAGTTGTGAATAAAGTAATTTGAAATTTAAGATACTAAAATGTTAGATCGCTTTTAACTTAAACCTCCTAATACTGTTATAAAGTGATAAGTTAGGAAATTAATCTACATATGTTGTACTATACAAAATCTATGGGGCGTATATATACACGCCTTTCGCAGTCAAAGAGTTAATATAACAGTACAAAGGAATATTTCCAAGTACAGCGTTCAACGAGAAGTACGCAAGTATAAAAGCATAAAGACATAAGAAAAATGGAGAAGTGTATACGTATAGAAATTGAAATTGATAAACGTACTGTGCCACATAATACTGAACGATAGGTCTAAATGGGTTAATTTACGAACGGCTGAGAATCGTAGCGGCGTAAGCGAACGGTTCGCCAATTTTTGAAGCTCCACAATTTTTACATTAATTCCCGTTCAAAAATATTGTTCGCAGAATATTCTTGTACGACGTTGACGCAAAAAGTATCTCGCTGAAAGCCTGCGCCAAGTGCGCCGATCGTTGTATAACGAAAATAGCAACATTGACGCGGGACGAGAAAGTAATCGCGTTAACGATGTCCACCGATGGAATCGTTCGATTCATCGACTTTACCGATACCGTTTTAAACGTTACAACTCTGCCGCGAACCGAGGAACAATTGCACGACTGTAAAGGTGTATCCATCGGAAAATTCAATCTACATCAGTCCGGAATTAATTCGTACGATATTAAAGTGATCGGAGAAGACGAGTACGTGCTGGCAACCGGCGGCGACGATAATTTATTTAACGCGATTCGTTTTAAGCTTGAGTTTCTAAGCGAGAAAGATGAGTTGCGCGTTTCGTTGATATCAAAGTGGAGTAGTTCGACCGCGCACGTTGCTCAAATCACAGGTATGTACACCCGTTCTGTTATTTTTACAAGATATTTATTAATTTTATACAATTCATCGAAATGGTTATTAGTTTAACCCTCTCGCGACGGCGAAATTAGCAGTCGGTACGACATTAACACTAGGTTTACTGACATCACGTGCATACGTTGACAGGCTTCCAGAAAAATACGTATACTGCATATAAATATTCGAACGTAGAAGCGTGAGGATGAAGAGAATCACGTAGAATACATATTCGTACCATCGTATTACGTAAAGTTAACATAAAGTACTGAAAAGTAATATTTATGGTCTGTATAATTTTATATATGAAATTTGAACGGCGTCAACGTGACGAGTTCCGTAAACCCAGTGTTAACAGACGGATCGTCGTTCTTAGGATTAAATTAGAAGAATTTGTGTTTAACTGGAGCAAACCTTATTGCAGGAATAATATTCCACGAAGAGGATACGATTTTTAGCGTCGGAACGGATCAGCAAGTGATTATGTATCGCTACGATTTCAGCAACGATGCTCTATCTGTGACAATTTCCAAGAAGATCTTTACGCTCGTGACGGACGCAAAAGGCTTGACTACATGGCACGACTCAAAGTACATATATTTCTTGCTTATACCGAGCATTAATCCTTAACGATAATTAATGTATTATAGAATATTTAACGCACCACATATCGCAATGAACATCAGGAATTTATATTTTAGGGGTGAATCGACCGTGTGCGTGTACGGAAAAGGTTTCGAGATCATAACCGCCCGATGAAATGTATCGTTCCATAGAAATTTGATAATAAAGAGATTTATATTTGCATTCAAATAATTTTATAATGTCCCATATTCTAAAATACCGACCTCGTGAAAAATATCCCGGCGGTCATCCATCCGTAAAGTAACGCGGCAAATTCGCTGCATCGAGAATGTCTCGGTGTCACCCATCCGAAAAGTGACACAACGATTTCGCTGCACCCGAAATATCTTGGCTAATAATTAATGAACCGATAGAAGAATCTGATTAATTCCGATTGATTATTAACCGCGGCACTTCGCACTTTCATTTTTTCCCAATTTTGTCCGAAACAAGTGATTAGTAGCCGAAATCTAAGCATTTTTTAATCCTATTCAGATCGGAGTTTTCACGCGTCACACGAAATTCTTTGTATTTCACGAACCGATGCACGTATCCGAATAAGGCCTATTGATTATTGTCCGCTTTACTCCGCGCTTTTATTTAAGACCGATTTCGACGGGAACGAACGAGTAGAGGCCGCGATCTAAGCATTTTTTCAATCCTATTGAGAATGACGTCTTGACGCGTCACAAGTCGCCCGTTACTTAGTCTTTTCCCGCGTAAAAATGACGACTGCGCAGTCACAGAGCCAAAGTTTCGTGCGCGCGCAATTTAATTTTTAAAAGTATATAAAATACTAGGGTGGACGGCTCTAAACTCTAAATAATGAAACTTTCGCTTTGAAATGAACGATACGCAAAGATTTGTATCTCTAAGCGCAGCCATTCGCTCGCTACTATTTGCAATACAATTAATACGTGTCGCATATTATCATACGCTACGATTATTAATTGTACGGCGAATAATAACAATTGCCCGGGTCCCACCAATCGTGGAGGTTGCTGCGAAATGAGGACCCACCCTAACCACGATCCCATCCACCCTCCTTTTAATCAAGTTTTTAACAAACATTTTATATTATCCTTTTGTCGAACCTTTGCAAAACGGTCGCCGTCCGATCGTTTTGCAAATCGGACGGCAAAAGGAACGCGTAGAGAATCGCGATAAACTTACAGCTACAAGTAAAATGCACCCTAAACCTTAGCTTAAACTTACTCCCAAGTTTAACTATACGTCATACGATTAAAGATCTCTAATTATACTTGTAGCTCTTAAACCAGAAGCATGCAACCCAGCTACCGGTTAGTTTAACTTAAAAGCAACCTCCGCTATTTACGCGCGACGCAACTTCGGCTAACTGAAAAGTGACCTCCGCCAACTACGAATCGTGCAACTTACGATTAGGCTAACTTTAAAGTATCCTCCACCAACTACAGATCGTGTAACTTACGATTAGGCTAACTCTAAAGTATCCTCCACCAACTACAGATCGTGCAACTTACGATTAGGCTAACTTTAAAGTATCCTCCACCAACTACAGATCGTGTAACTTACGATTAGGCTAACTTTAAAGTATCCTCCACCAACTACAGATCGTGCAACTTACGATTAGGCTAACTTTAAAGTATCCTCCACCAACTATAGATCGTGCAACTTACGATTAGGCTAACTTAAAAGTGACGTCTGTCAACTACGAATCGTGCAACTTACGATTAGGCTAACTTTAAAGTATCCTCCACCAACTACAGATCGTGCAACTTACGATTATTCTAACTTCAAAGTGACCTCCGCCAACTACAGATCGTGCAACTTACAACTAGGCTAACTTCAAAGTATCCTCCACCAACTACAGATCGTGCAACTTACAATTAGGCTAACTTTAAAGTATTCTCCACCAACTACAGTTCGTGCATCTTAACCGTAGACTTGCTTTAACTCGAAGGTAATTTATTGGACTACTGATACTCTTGCTATTGTCACGCTGCTCGTATAATTGATTAGACGCGAATTTGCGAATCGAGCGATCTGCAACAAGCTTATGTATCGGATTAGCGCGCTGAAAAGAAAGCAGATTAGACGCAGAGAAATCCTAACTCGCAATTATCCGAAACGAAAAGTAATTCTATTAGAATTAGATCGCGGATTTTTATGCATTTTTAGGAACGTTCGATATGCAGTAAGGCATAGAATCCACGCGGAAAGCAAAAATAAACAAAGTATCGAAACGAAGGAGTACGTTGGAATGATAGCAACGCGAAAGGAACTTCGGTTGAGGTTTCATTCCTTTAGCTGTGTTTCGCAATCTTTCTATGTATTTTTGCACAATTAAATGTGCAGAAGGCACGCACACGCGTAAAATATCCAAGCAAGGGATATTTAGAAGGTGGAATGAGTCTCCGTCAAGAAGAGACACGTATTTGCATAAAAGTCCGCAGTCTAATGATTAAATTGACTATTCGCGCGCGAACGTTTTGCTTCGATATCAAAATCGGAAAGGAAACGATAGAATCGCGTATGACATTTTGCATCCACCGATAAGCGCGATCCTGGTCGCCAAATAGACCCGGCTTTGAAACGGTTAAATGATCGTCTATTAAAAGTAATTAAAGTTCCGCGAGCAACTAGAAATTGGAGAAGCTATATCTTGCTGCATACTTCGCCTACTTTACTTTTGCAAACACGAGACGAGCATGCGAAAACTACGCGCGAAATTTTGGCTGCTAACGTGACGCGGCGACGCGTAAGCAAAAAACTATTTTCTTATCAAAGGTAAACGATAAGCGCGAATGAACTTCTATTTTCGCAAGCCACGTCAAACGCGTTGTCACACGAATCTCTACTCCTAGGCAAGGATAAAATACGATCGCCAACTTTAAACGAAAGTAATTTCGATAGCAAAATATCGTAGCATAGCCTATGGACTCGAAAAATGTTCACCGTCGTTTAATTGAAACTTTAAGTAAACTATGCGCAACTCTACTCGACTTGCACTACTCCGTCCTATACTTTAACCGTTACGTGTATTCCGAATTCTGAATCGCTATACGTTTGCTTCGCGAATCATTCCTCGAAATCTCTCCTCTTAAAGACGTGAATTACTTCAAACGCGTTTTCGCGTATCATTTCGTTTACTATTTATTTACGGGTTTGTACCCTCCAATATGCATGAGATGCATGCCAAATTAAGGTAACTTTATACCGAAAATGAACTATATTCTTCGACGGTAAGGAAATATGTTATGTAGCGGTATTTTTCTATAACAAATGCTCGACGAACGACGAAACGATAAACCAGTCACAAGTGGCAGAGAAATAACGTAAAGGAAATAGTAGCCCCGAAGAGCGCTACAAAAAAATGAAAAAAGCAGCCCCGAAGAGCGCTAAATGAATTGAATGGTCAGAAAGACCACCCAAAAATCGTAATCATCCCCTCGTAAAACCGATCAACCCGCGAGTGGAACATTCTTCTTCGTCGCAACGCTACTTTACTCGATCTACTTATCAATTAGCAAATTCAACAAACGAATCGCGAAAGGTGCTTCATTCTATTGCAAAAGCTACTTTACTCGATTTAACTTTAATTAAAGAGGAAAGAAGAAAGGCAACGTCGCGCAAGCGTCCATTGCTGGACGCTTCGTTGACCCTGTAACGCAACGCTAATAAATAATAACGACTAATCTATGCACCTATTCTTCTTCAAAGCGCAACACTAATAGCGAAAGTGCAGCGTGCCCAATGCACGGCTGCCGTTGACTCGTCCATGGTCCATCGATGACTGAATTCCACTTTCTCAATGGAACATCGTGGGCTTTTTTCTCATATACGCAACGCTACGTGCAAAACGCGATCATTTAGTAGCGCAACGCTAACTGCAAAGCTAAACACGCGCGATGCAAATGTGTCGCAACTCTAACTTTTTAATTCATTCAATCGAAGCTACTACTTTCGTGTAACGAAAGCTGCTCCACGTAATCGATTAAGAGATGCTTAGAACACGCGACCGATATTATCGCAACGCTCGCAGATATACTACAACGCTAATCGCAACCAAGCTGTGGACCGCGATATTAAGGACGATTAAGAATACGCGCAATATTTCATACACGGCAACGCTAAATCAATCGTGACAATCGTATGTTCGCAACGCTAAAATCAAACTCGCGATCTCTTTTTTTCGCAACGCTAATGCAAACCGTGACTTTTTTATTCGCAACTCTAAAATCATCTCGCGCGTTTATTGATCCGCAACGCTACGTAGGAAAAGTACGCGAAGCCCAGATGTGGAAACTGAAAACACTACGCATGCAAATCTAATAACGAGTACAGTGACAATGTAACAAGAGTAATGACCATCCATTCTTTCGTAAACCGAAAAAATGAACAACCATTCGTTGCTGCCCTCTTCGTGACAGTTTGTCGGGCCTCTTCTTTTCTTCGGGCGCCATGCCCGCAGGGACATGAATTTAAGCTCGAGGTTCTCGAAAAGCGACCCAGAAAGAGACTCAAAAAAATGGAATAAAAATGCATATCGAAGAAGTTAAATAGCACGCAGACGACCAACGACTCTAAGAATTCTAAGAAACTAATCTAAGAATTCTCAGCATCCTTGTTCGTGCAAACGTGTCGAACCTCGGCTGACAATGAGTATATACGTTCGTTTCGTGCAGATCGCGACCGCGTCCGCGTGACGATTCAAGATCGCCGGATTCGAAAGATCGACATTGGCAAAGACCGGAAATGACCTGCATTCTCCAGGTCAGATCAGCTCGCCGTCGATGTTCAAATCAGATTCCCTGAAACAGGTTGACACGCGCAACCCCCATTAAATATGAAACTCGCGACCCGAGACCATATGTCAACCTGCCCGGCCCTACCTACTTAAAATTAACACACATTCCAGAAAGTATGCTACCTACCTACCTAATGCTATATTTAAAAAATGGCAAATAGGCACACAAACACACACATTCCACCCCACCCCCCACCCAGCGGATCACACGCATACCACCCGGGTGCAAAAGCCTAATCTAGGGAGTAACGTCCCGGGACGCCTCCGACACCCGAGTTCAACATACATCTCACACACACTCTAAAGTAAACAAAAATCCTGAAATCGTCTGACGTGGGTAGCGACCATTGCGTACTATATGACTTCAAGCGTATGCAACTAGGCATATTCAAATATACTTCGAGCATTTCGCAAAGAAATGTACGTCGATAGCAAACGTGTAAATCGATATATATTTTAGGCATTTATCAAACGCGTAATTCAATAGCAATACTGTAAACGATACATATTGATAGCATTTATCAAACGTGTAATTCGATAAGAAAATTGCAAGATATACTTTAAGCATTTACCAAAGAATTCAATACGAAAACCGACAGCTGTCTTTGCAATAAATGGTTCATTGCTATTATTGCAAATATAATGGAGACTATTGGTACCATTGTATTAAAGAATAAATTGACCGAGAAGTTAATCAAGATTATGAAAAAACGACGCAAGTCCACAGCCTAACCATACACACACACAATGTGGAAACGACGTCGCGCACGATACGCTACCCACGATCAGCCGCCACATAAATATTAAATGCCAAATATCAAAATAATAAAAAAAAATGATCGTGCCACGTGCTTTTCACCCGCTCAAGTAGCACCTGGGCACGTGAGCGGGATCCCGGCAAAACGGCACGAACCGACGCTGAAAATCCTAGCTAAAAAACTTCCTAACATACAAAATCAGCTAACGGACTGTGATTCTACTTTTCCAATGCGTTTAAAACAATGAGACTCTGCTAATTAAATTGAAAAGAAGCTATGTTATTTGAAAACAAGAAAGCAAGAAAACTCGAGTGCAACGTGAATTTAAATACGCGAGACTGAGAATAGTAAACGCGAACAAGTGACTCTACATTAAAGTAAGCAATATTAAATGTTAACAAGAGATTCTAAATTGAAGTTAAGAATACGATGATAAAATAGAACAAGTGATTCTAACGTGAAACTATAAGTGCAATCCCTTGGGCGACTCCCTTATCAAAAGTCGTTACTTTAACATAACATTGCGTTCAAGTTTGCGACTTCGATTCGGAAATCTACCTATCGCGAAATGTCTTCTTGCGCATTTTATTTGCCATCGCTTTTGTACGAGAAAAGAAAAATTGACTATGTCTCTGTAACTTAAACTGAAGTGAAGCTACTATGAAACGCGAAGCATTATAATGCTCAATTCTTTTACGAATTACGATTCAAGCAAGGAATTCTGACAAAATATTACGCGTATATCTGCGTGTATCCAAATAGCAATACGAATACATTTTCTCATTACTGTCGTGCAATGAATACATATACAAATAAAACTACAAACTGCAAATTATAACGTCCTCAAATATACGAGCATTCCACTTTAATACATATCATTGTGGAATTTCTATTCACTCTACTTTTACGTGCATAAATATTTCAAAAGATATTCGCCCTACGTGACTCTACTATTGATTCGAATTCTTTTATTAGCATATAAACATATTTAAAATCGCGATGCACAAGAAGACCTAGCCTAATCTAATAAATACAACACACACAAGAAATAAAAATGATACACGGGTACACAATCATATACCCGCGGTCACAGTACTCGTTTATGCAAAATCTACGTATACAACCAGTCACCCGTGCCGATTCGGACCTTTCGTCCTCGACATGAGTGAGTGACCGGAGGGATTCAAAAAGTGCCACTTACCATTAGACGACTACGCTGTCATCTGCTGCAGCCAGGCGGATGACAACCTGCTGTCATCTTCATCAAGCGAAGCCGTGAAGCCGTGAAATCGTGAAGCCTTGAGGAAATAACATCGTGAACATGATGTCGTGAAGTCGTGAAGCCGTGATGCCATGTCCTGTGGTCCTGAGGACAAGAAGATCTGTGGAAGACCTGTAACAAACAAAAGAGAGAAAAGATTATAATTTACTGTTGAAGTTTTCTCAACGTTTCGGATTAAGAAACTCGAAAGCTTGATAAATTTTAAATCTGTAAATGATTCTACTTGGTACTTGAACAAAAAGAATTTTGAATAGCTTCTACGTGTTTTAATTATGAAAAATTAAAGTAGCATGCGAAGATACTTACATTGCGAGCTTCAGAAGCCCAGCGAGATCATCTGCCAACAGCCGAAGCGTGACTCTAATCCCGAGTACGAATATTAAAAATAGAAAAAGAAAAAAAGTAGAAAAATAAAGGACTGCTGTATCGTACAAATAATATTTGGCGAGCAAACACTGACTCTACTCCCGCGAGCAATTATTAAATATATATGAATCTACTTAGAGCAGCTGTGCTCTTTAATAAATCAAACTAATTTTATATCGAAACAAGCACTGATTCTACAACCGCATTGCGCGCGGTCACAAATTCTGAAAGAAAATTAATTAGCAGGAGGGGGTGGGTAGGTAACAAATATAACACACAATATATTCTTATTATCATTCTCTTCTTATCGAGCATTTGTTACGAAAAATACTGTAGCTTCGTATTATGTATATGTAGTATAAAAGAATATGTATGCACATATATCGTTATATTATATTCTGATACAAAATATAAGAATATGATAAATGTAATAGAAACTACGTGCAAAATGCAATGGCTATACTATGAATGTTCGTAACCGAAATTCCCAAGCATGTCGATCCCAAAAAACCCGTAAACACGATCGCGAGTCACAAATTCTCGGAACTGCTTGCAAAAAGTAAAGTTCGAAATGTAAACACGCTCGAGTCGTACTCCCACGCGCCGGCTCGCGCTCCTGTGTTTGTTTACAAGTATCGGTCGCGACATGATAACAGCGAAAGTTTTTCTAAGTTAACCGATTAAACTACGAAGAAAACCACGCATGAAATACAACAAAATATAAACGCTATTCCGATTTTCCATTCATTTAATACACCGTTATCTAATGACTCTACTCTAAATTGTCAATTTGTTGAAAATTTTAATTTGCAAATTGACTCTGTATTCACTGATTGATCTTGATATATGCAAACAAAATATGAATAAACTGTGAATTACGTAGCAGATATTATCTATCAACGATCGAACCAAAGTTTATACACGCGTCTGCCGCTATTAGAATAAATACAATTATACCATAATTATGTAGCAAATTGATCAGAGCCAGCCATCAATCATCGTGGAGTCTCCATTTTAAATCTGCGTACCCTGTGACTTGTTTTACTTCTTAGTTAGTCAAAGGCATCTGGAACAAAATAGAAATCACGATTTAAAACAAATCTATCAATCGCTGTTCAATAAACAAGAAGTGGGAAATACAACTTTGAAAACTATTGAATTAGTAATCGCGAAAGTGTGTACGTCGATAGTATATAAATTATAATTTAAAACACATCTGCTAAGAGGGAAACAATTACTGTTCAATAAACTATTAATTCACCGCGTGTTAGGTGAAGGAAGATAATTGACCAAGGAATGGGGAATAAAACTTTGAAAACTATTAAATTATGAATCACGAAAGCGTGTAGATAGATAATATGTACAAAAACGATGTTAAAATCGCGATGAAATACGTGTATTAAGTGCAAAAGTTACGTACACGCGCCAAGTTATTCACACGTGCTCTCTCGCCGGTGGCCGAAGGACAAATAATGACGTCGCTCGTTTCGGCGTCTTTCGGCAAGCGAATTTCAGGAGTGGGGATACATCGGCCATCGTCAACATTTAGGCGCGGAAATTGAATGAAAATTCAGGCGAATCCGCGCAATTTGTAAATGCTTTTTCGATTTATAATTATTAGACTGTGAATTTTTATGCAAATTCATATTTTCGCAGGCATAATAAAAAACTAGTGTCTATAGATTTCGATATAGTGATACATTATACTGGTGAAATGATTAATTTACGTTTATGTACATTACGTATGTACATTTAATTTGCAATACGCGTGTAATTATTGAAACGTACGTTGATCATTTTATTATAGCGGTATGCTCCCGAGAAGTTGTTGTAACAATAATAATAATCCAAGGTTTCATTGAGCTATTTGCATCGGTTCGCAAAATATATGGAAATTCGTGTGACGCGACAAGTGTTCGATCTCGATGGGATTAGAAAAATGCTTAGATCTCGGCATCGAATCGCGCGACTTGAACGAAACCGGCCGAAAACGAAAGTGCGGAGTGCAGTGGATAATAATTCATGGTTTCATTCGGATATGTGCATCGGTTCGTAAATTATGAGAAAAATATGCATTAGGTGATAGCATTGACTAAGAATAGGATAGACCACTCATCCAATGCTTTTGTTTGTCACAAGGTTTTGGGGCTCATGAGCCCCATTACCATTTTCGTGTCACGTCCAACGTTAACGGTTAAGCGTGAAATAAATGTGCAACGCTGCAAGTGATAAGAATTAAAACTATAATATCCGTAACAATTTAAATATGGTTGGATATACAGTTTTATATATACGTTTGACCATTTACAATATCGGCGAATTAAAAAGCATTAACAAATCAATCTCATGGTGTATCTCGTATACTCTTTAAATTATTTTAATATTACGCTGTTACGTAACGAAATGTTTAACATATTGTATTTATTGATACAATAAATTCCTCAGAGCGCAAATGTATAATAAAGATATAAAAATTAATAAATCTTATCATATTGTACTAGAAAACTAGTGAAAAATTGAGAAAGGTCTCTTCTCACGCGTGATCCGAAGAAGGGGAGTCACGTGACATCTCCTCGCCTATATAAGCAGCGGAAGGGCAATGCGCACTCTTATTGTTGCAGGTTCTCCCGAAGGGATCGGATCGAATCTGTATATCACAGATTCACTTTTTAGCTAGATGATGACCAGAGATGACCACTGAGGCTAACCCACCGCCCACCGCCCACCACCCAACACCCACCACCCACCACCCACCGCCCACCGCCCACTTACTACTAATTTCTCTTAGACTCAAGATTAAATTTAACCCATTACGTTTGATACACATATATCTGTGCATGTATGATTGTATTGCAGGTGCTACCCACTAACTTTTATTACGTTATTCTATTTATTTTTCATTTTATTTATGTTATTCTTCTCATATTTTATTCTGCTATCATTTTACTTTGTTTCTGTTTCGTTGTATCAACATTCTGTTCTATTAATTACGTTTGTCTTCTAATAATTTATATATTTCATTCTGTTTAAATGTTACACTGCTTACATTTTATTCTGCTAACATTTTACTTTATTTCTCGTTTCTTGTACCTACATTCTATTCTATTAATTACTTTTGTCTTTTATTAATTTATTGCGTGGACTACTAATTTCACTTTAACAGCGTAACTTCGACACGAAGATTCAAGAATTTTAAGAAGAATTTTAAAAAGAAATCAGCGAAAGAAGATTCATCGCGGGATGCGTGCGTCTAATTCTAAGTTAGAATAAGCTACGTACATTTAGTCAGAGTATTTTGTACCTCGTTTACTGTGCATGCATTTTGTTCTAGGATCGCTCGACAACTTAGAGCCAAAAAGCCTTAACTTCTCTTAACTTCTCTTTCAAAGTACATAATATCTTTCATCCCATTCTTGCTCGCGTTCATCAATTTGCAATCGCTCGATCCCTTCGAGATTCTCGCCACGCACTCGCTCTTAAACAGCCGCGCTGTTCGAGGGTAGTCATGGACAATCGAACTGTATGCTTGGTAAGTCGTTCTGTCATACGATCTCAATCTCATTCCAAATCGCAATCGACGTTCGTTCGCGCCTCGAATCGTTGAAATCGCTTTCGAGTCGAGGTGCAGTGGTGTTTGCGATGCGAGGATCTGCAGCCCCTATCGAAGCAATTCGATAGGGGTGCAAGGCCCTGTAGGCTGGATTGTACGCATCTCTGTCTCGGGTACGCAGTGCGGCCTTCTGTTTGCTGCTGGGGTTAACGTAATGTTAACTTTCTGTTAGACGGCATCAGTGGTCATTATGTACTGCCCTCGATGTAGAGGGATTCTTGCGATCCGACTATTAGGCTGTGCTGGATCCTCTGCAAAGCAACGCAACTTCACCTCGGTCTCGAAAGCGATTTCTTTGACTCGTGTAAGTCGCGTTCGAATTTCGCTTTCGATTCGGGTGAGTGCGAGTCGCATGACAGAGCGCTCGAGTATAGAGTTTTGTTGTGCATGCAAGTGCGTTTCGTGACTCGTTGGTTCTTTCGAGAGATAGTAAATTGTGTTTGCTTTGCTCGCGATTTTTATATTTGCTTTTCATCGCCCACTTCCGGGCGAATGTTCAAAGAATTAGCGTTGCGTACAGAGTAAAGTAGAGTTTAGTTTGCCGTATTAAATTCCTCTTTGCGAGACACGAACGTTTTAACAAAGTGTCAGTAGAGTCTCTTGCTTTTCGTAATATGGCTCTAAGTTGGAAGAGCGTATCTTAGAAACAGAATACATCGGTAGGGTTAAGCATCGTTGTACAGTTTTGTGAACCGAAATTCATTCCATGTTCTCTTAAAGTTTCTTCGAGAAACAAATTATTTTTCGCGCGAATATTCAGTAGCTTTAAGAAATACTTTAAGAATAATCTTCAACGGGAAGTCATCGAAAGAACATTCATCGTGGGAGGCGTGCGTCTAATTTTAAGTACATATAAGCTGCTTATATTTAGTCAATGTAAATTTTGTACAACGATCGCTGTCCAATTTGCAGCCAAAAAGCCTCAACTTCCCTTTTACAGTACATAATATCCATCATCCCATTCTTGCTCGCGTTTATCAATTTGCAATCGCTCGATCCCTTCGAGATCCTCGCACGCACTCGCTCTCAAACAAGCGCGCTGTTCGAGGGTAGTCATGGACAATCGAACTGTATGCTTGGTAAGTCGTTCTGTCATACGATCTCAATCTCATTCCGAATCGTACGCGACGTTCGTTCGCGCCTCGAAGTCGTTGAAATCTCTTTCGAGTCGAGGTGCGGTGGCGTTTGCGATGCGAGGATTATGCAACCCCTGTCGCAGGTACTCGATAGGGGGTCAGGGCCTGTAGGCTGGAACGTAAGGGTTTGGTAACCCTATGTTGCAGCTGCAGTAGTTTCTAGGTAATGCTGGCTCTGTACTTTATTCCTGCCATTAGGGTTTGGGGCACTTGCGATCCGACTATTAGCCTGTGCTAGATCCTCCGCAAAGCATCGCAACTTCACCTCGATCTCGAAAGCGTTTTCTTTGACTCGTGTAAGTCGCCTTCGAATTTCGCCTACGATTCGACGTGAGTGCGAATCGCGTGATAGAGCGCGCGAGTGTAGAGTTTTGTTGCGCATGGGAGAGCGTCGCGAAGCTCGTTGGTTCTTTCGAGAGATAGTGAATTGTTTTTACTTTGCTCGCGATTTTTATATTTGCTGTTCGTAATATGGTTGTAAGTTGGAAAAGTGTATCGATACTTACATCTAGTCAAAGTAACGTGTACCTCGATTACTGTGCATGTATTTTGTTCTACGACGGCTACCTAACTCGGAGCCAAAAAGCCTTAATTTTTCTTTACAGTACACGATATCCATTCTCCACGCACTCGCTCTCAAACAGGCGCGCTGTTCGAGGGTAGTCATGCACGATCGAACTCTATGCTTGGTAAGTCGTTCTGTCATACGATTTCAATCTCATTCCGAATCGCGATCAACGTTCGTTCGCGCATCGAGTCTTTGAGATCGCTTTCGAGTCGAGTTGGAGCGGCGTTTGCAATGCGAGGATTTGCAGCCCCTATCGAAAGTGCCCGATAGGGGACCAAGGCCCTGTAGGCTGGATCGTAAGCATCTTTACCGCGGGTACGCAGTATGGCCTTCTGTTTGTCGCAGGGGATACGTCTTCGTTCAGACGGCATCAGTGGTCCGCTACTGCCCTCAACGTTTAGTTTCTTGCGATCCGACTATTAGGCCGCTATTTCCTCCGCGGAGCAGCGCAACTTCATCTCGGTCTCGAAAGCGATTTCGTAGACTCGTGTAAGTCGCGTTCGAATTTTGCTTTCGATTCGGCGGAGTGCGAGTCGCATGATAGAGCGCGCGAGTATAGGGTTTTGTTGCGCATGGGAGTGCGTGTTTGCTTTGCTCGCGATTTTATCTATTTGCTTAGCGTTGCATACAGTAAAGTAGAACTTAGTTTCGCGCGTTATATTCCTCTTTGCAAGACACTAACTTTGTAACAAAGTGTCAGTAGAGTCTCTTATCATTCGTACGTCGGCTCCAAGTTAGAAAAGCGTATCTTAGAAACAGAATACAACAGTAGGGTTAAGCATAGTTGTACAGTTTTGTGAACCGAAATCCATTCTATGTTCTCTTAAAGTTTCTTCGAGAAACTTTAAGGGCGTAGAATGGCTTTCGGTGGGTCTCGGCGCGTAGTCACCTCCTCGTGGTGAGACCTGGTAATTGGTATCGTTTTCCAAAGAATGAAACGTCTTTCGAAAACGATACCAAGCTAAGAACTACGCATTAACGTGTAACCTTTATATTTTAGTTTATATTTTACCTTAGACTTTCGATTACATGCTTCGACCTTAGATTACATCTTACAGCTACCAGTTTCCAAGAGTGACCGACTTCGATTTCCAAATGCATGTTACACGTATCTTTCACCGTGTTAATATTTTGCAGGCTGTGCATTTCTACTTTAATATTGTATTAATATCGATTAGAGAACTGTGTATCGTATGATTTAGACTGTTAAGAATTTGGTCTACGTTGAAGCTTTGTTAGTTTCGTGCTCGTGTGACTCAGTTTGTCGTACGTGTAAAATATCACGCGTAATATTTCTACATGTTTTGAACATATTTTGCGGAAAGAGATGTTTATTGTACGTGCATCTTACGACGTGGCAATATACAGCAGCTATATCTGTGGGCGAATACGCCTACGCGTTCCCGAAACATACCTAAGTGTTTGTCGAAGCAACGTGATTTTTACGTCACTGCTCTTTTATACGTTTCTTTCCGTTTCAGTCGCTATGACTTGCGAGTGTGGTACCGCCACGTTACAGTCTTGCGACTGCGTTAGTAAAGAGCGTGCTAAACATCTTGAATATTGTCGTACATTTGTATTTATTGTAAATATGTCGTGCTGTTATTTGTAACATAGTGTTCATGTATTGAGGTGTAATGTAGTGACACTGACAAAACATAGAATAGACTATTCTCATATATTCTTATACGAAATCATTAGGGTGCTACTAGGTCCCCTTGCTAAACGAAGACAGCAGCGTTTCAAAAACGATAGAATTTCTGATTAAACAATACGATAAATAACTGTCTCCGATATGCGCGCCGCGATATATAATAGCTAGATTTAAAGTAACGTGCAAACAAGCATATCTTCATATGTACTGCACTTCTATCATTGATTCCTACGCGTCACTCCTTACTTATTTTCACGCGCCTTTATGTCGTTGTCTGTAAAGTTAAACGACGAAGACGAGATATTATAAAAATGAGATAACCACCGCCTAAACACGAGAGGACGATACTTTTGTCACCGTCATCGGCGAGTCGACGGCGACGGCTACTGCTGCGAAAATTGCAGTGTGCGTATACGCACGTGAACAGAAAAACCGAGTCCCAAAACTGAAGTCGGCCTCTTCGAGGGCAACAAGATTGTTGCTGTGGGTTTAGGCGGCGTCATTGCTATCGGGTCTACTGGGGACCAAATCAGGCTGAATAAAAAAGGGTTTCTTATATACCATCGAGCGCGGACTATGCAGAGCCACCTGGTCGTTCCTTGCCAGTGTGCGTCCGCGTTTCAAAGTGCTTGCTAGGTCTCGGCTTCTAGGTCTCAGATTCCGATCAAAAGCGTGTCAGAGTAAAGGGCACGCTTCCCCCTGCAAGTGGCACGCGGCTTCATCACAGTAGCACTTCCGGTTCGGATGTTATCAGCGATTCTTTCCCTTTTTTTACATTCTTTATATAAACTTTCCAGTGCGGACCATGGAGAGCATTTCCTAGCGTCTAGCGACAGCGCGTGTACACGTTTCGGAGAAGTAGTCATATCTCGGCTTCTGCACGTCCGATTCCGATCGGCGAGTAGTCAAATTAAAGGGTACATTTCTGTTTTTGGTAGTTTCGTTCGCGTCGCGAGCTTAGATTCCGATATCTAAGCATTTTTCTAATCACATCGAGATTGGTGTCTTGACGCGTCACACGAAATTTCGTATTTTTCGTGCACCGATGCACGTATCCGATTAAAACCACGCGATTGTGGTTTGCTACACACCGTGGTTTCATTTTAGGTCAGCCTCGAGGGAAAGAAACGATTAGGAACCGATACCTAAGCATTTTTTCGTGGTATCGATAATGGCGTCTTAACGCGGCACGCGTCGACCGTTACTGACCGTTACTTAGTCGTTTCCCGCGTAAAAATTGCGAATGCGCAGTCTCGTTCAGTTTCGTGCGCGCGCAGTTTAGTTTTACGTTTGACTAGGAGCACGATTGTATTGGACGACGAGAAGATTATTGTCGTTCATTGAACGAAATATTTTAAAAAAGCTAGGTTACTGTTTCATTTATTCTAAACCTAATTCTACTATTAACTCCTTCTCTACCTCATCCGTACTTCGAAATTGTTAGCGGAGAAAAATAGACATCATAACAATTTTGCTGTACAATTGATTCGCGGCATTTTCTCGCGCTTGTACGTCTAAATTTTTTAACGCATTAAAAAAATACATTTCGATGCCTGTACACGTAATGCCACGTAAATGTGCAAAGCATAAATGAATACGTTCGGCAGTATAATGTATCTCTTTATCGAAAGCTAACACCGTACTACTGCAAATGTGTTTTTTATTTACACGAAATGTATAACATATTGTATTCATCGTTACAACAAATTTCTAAGAGCGCAAAATAGCGCCCTTCTTTAAAACTGCTCTTCTCTTCAGACGACGATATCTCGGCAACCTAAAGTCGAATTGATGTGAACCAAAAAGTGGTTTAAATGGGAAGGTTCACCAATTATGGTGGTGCAGTGATTTTGAAAACGTTCATGCAGCTTCAAAATGGCGGCGAGTTAAAGTTTGAAACGTTTTAATAGATGTTTTGGGGTTGGTCAGGAACGAGTAAAACGTGCGCTTCTCTTTCGATAATCATATTTTTCCAATAAAAAGTAGAATTTAAATGAAACAAAAAAGATTTTAAAGAGAAAGTTTCCCTATTTTTTTACGCTAAGGTGAATGCAAGAATTATAATAACTATGAGTACTACAGAGGGCGTATGAAACACTCGGATTTTTTTCGAGGTCGGTATTTCAGAGCATGTGACACGAAGTCCCATATGATAGGTCTATCCTGTACCTCGTCTGTGGTAATATCGCATGTGACACTCAAATGGTAAAGGGGGTCAAGTGGCCACCCCTGATGATTCTATGTGGGAATGGATAGTCTATTCTATACTTTGTCAATGCTTCCCACCGTTTCCAACTTTAAACCGCCACAATTTCTATGAACCCTTTATATTTGAGGAACTCCGGTCTCAGCGAATACGTTCCTCTATCAAGATAAACAACGATCCTGTTATTTATCGTTTAGAATTTAGAAGAGAAATCGCTGCAACTCGAAGCGGGTAGAATTTCGAGCAACTTCAAAACTTTCGGCGTTCTTATCGACTTTGCCGTTCGGCTCGTAGCGTTCCGCTAAATTTAGTGGAACAAACCTAGCTTAACGAACTCGTCGCACGTTCCGTTCGCTTTGCTATCTAATCGCGATTACGGATGCGAGGGAATTTTTCGGAGCGAAAATTTACAGAGCGAATGAAAGCCAGCGGTTGAGAATCGTATTTGAATGTTCCGACGCGTTTCGCTGTTCAGCGTAGGCGCAACAGAGAGATATCGGACCAGAGTCCGGTTGTTTCAGTTTTCACGCTGCTAGTGCACGTGGGAACTCCTCGTGATAGTAGCAACGAAACGGAGGACAGTACCGGAGGGTTGAGGTTTTGACGACCGGCTGTAACGACGCTCCGAATCAAGGCTGAACGGTGAACGGTGAACCATGTCGTGGCTTTTTGGGTATCGCAATTCAGAGCCGCAGGACTTTTCGCAATTCTTGCAACCACCGGCATCCGGAGGTGGGACTGGCGGCGGAGACGATGCTCGCCCGCCACCGCCTAGAATTTCTCAAATGGAACCCTATCGATTCGATTCGAGTGCCTTGGAGAGGGCGGCTACCGCCGCCAAGGAACTCGAAAGATCCGGTACGATCGCTTCCTTTTCCTTAAACGTTTCGCCTTGAGCAAATCCTTGCGGCGAGTTACGTAAGTGGATAACCGTTTCTTAGGTTATGAACCTCGTGCTCTGCATGACACGATACTCCATGCTCCGATTCGATGATGATGATGCAACGTTTCGTTATCGAGCGCAGCCTTAAAAAAGTTCTCATTCATGAATGAAAATGGTCTCGAAATCGAGCTACGTAATTCAACGCGAATGACACACTCGTGTGGACGATGTTCGCCGTCGTTTCCGCAACTTTTTCTTCGCCCCGTCGCTTGAAAAACTTTTCCGTATTCGTCATCGCGCGACAATGATAGACTTTGCATGATATTTAAATGTACGTTTAGATTTCGATTCGGTTATTTTACGGGCAAAAGTAGCCCCTCGTATCTCGGATGGGACATAAACGTGCAATTTGATAAAGTAAACGCTTTTCCTACGATTCGCTCCCATTTTCGCGAAGCAAATCGTAGGACGCGTTCCGATCGTTTTAATAGTCTCTTTACCGTCTTTTTATCCGTGCAAACAAGTAGGGTGAATTTCTCGACTTCTTTGCTTCCTTTGGTAACTTTGAATGGAATCTTTGTAGACTACCTCTGTCTTGCAGCAGCTCTCCTTACCTGTTTTCTCTGAGACACATACGATGTACGTTCAAGGCTTTTCCCGTGAAATAAATCAAATAAAGGAAAAAGAGGAAAAGCAAAAAAAAATAAAATGTTGCAAATATTTACGAATCATTTAAAACATTTGGAATTTCGCGTTTAAATAGCTACATTGGGATGAAAAAGGCCACGATGTCGCAGGATTTATTTGCACTTTTAAATAACCGATTGGAAATTAGAGAGGCCAAAATCCCTGGGGTAAAACGTATGCTTGGAACGGAGTTTTCAGGGTCGTTTTCTGTTTGTAGCACATGCCAAGGAGGCATTGGAGCTTTCCAAGTTGCAAGAGATTACAAAGCAAATGGAAAAACAGACTGAGGTAAAAAAGTACGAGGCCAGCATAGAGCAAATGAAAGCCGAGCAGAAGCGCGTAGAGGGAGAGGAGAGGAGAAAGCTGTTGCAGGAGGAAACCAAGCAGCATCAGATGCGCGCCCAGTACCAGGATCAGTTGGCTAGGAGGCGATACGACGATCAGCTGCAGCAGCAGCAGAGAATGAACGACGAGAATTTGAGGAGGCAAGAAGAGTCGGTGGCCAAGCAAGAAGCCATGAGGAAAGCTACCATAGAGCACGAAATGGAGCTGAGGCACAGAAACGAAATGAAGAAGTTGGAGGCAGAGGTGAAGGCAAAGGCGAAAATAGACAGAGAAAATCAAGACTTGAACATAGAACAAATCAGGGTGAAAGCGTCGGAAAAGCGAGTCACGGTTTTGGAGTCCATAAAGTGAGTAGAAGAACGTGGAAGAAGAGTAGGGCGGGACGACGATTCTAAAGCATCGAAAAAGACGCCGCTTAGAGCGATAGTTTTTGCCTTTGCGGGAAAGTTTTACGGGAAAACTTGATTTTAGGTTGCTTCAGGCGCGGCATAAAGTCACGCGATTTTAATTAATTTTCCACGCGGGTTTGGCGTTTGGAGTCGCAAGGGCGCAACTCGGTAGAGGCATGCTTCGAAAGAAGCGTGCGCTCGACAGTCGTGTGGAATACTCGTTGCGCGTTTCATCGTTTCAATTAAAATGGGCATTTATTTGGGAGGGCAAAAGCACGATAGACTAGAACACTCGAAAAGCGACGAAAGCGTTAATCGGAGGTCTGATGTGCGGAACACTTTTTCAGAACGGCCGGTTCGGTATTGGGTACCGGCGTGATGGCTTTCCTTCAAGACTGGGACAAAGTAGTGGCCGCGGCCGGTGGCTTGTCCCTGCTAGCCTTCGGCGTGTATTCCGCGAGAGGAACAACCGGGGTGGCAGCGCGGTACATCGAGTCGCGGCTAGGGAAACCGTCTCTGGTTCGAGAGACTTCTAGATTCACGGTAATAGACACGGTAAAGCATCCGATCGAGGCGGTGAAGAAGCTGAAAAGCAAGCAGACCGATGCGCTGTCCGGGGTGGTTCTAGCGCCGAAGCTCGAAGAGAGATTGCGCGACATCGCGATAGCCACCAAGAACACGAAACAGAATCGCGGAATGTATAGAAATATATTAATGCACGGCCCTCCCGGGACAGGGAAGACCATGTTCGCGAAGAAGCTGGCCGAGCACTCGGGAATGGATTACGCGATCTTAACCGGTGGCGATCTAGCGCCTCTCGGTCGAGACGGTGTCACGGCTATTCACAAAGTCTTCGACTGGGCGACAACCTCTAGGAAGGGGCTCCTCCTCTTCATCGACGAGGCGGACGCGTTCCTGAGGAAGCGATCCAGCGAGCACATCTCCGAGGACTTGAGGGCGATGTTGAACGCGTTCCTCTATAGAACCGGCGAGCAGAGTAACAAGTTCATGTTGGTTCTCGCTTCGAATATCCCGGAGCAGTTCGATTGGGCCGTAAACGACAGATTGGACGAGATGGTGGAGTTCCGTTTGCCAGGCCGGGAAGAGCGCGAGCGCTTGGTTCGCCTTTACTTCGACAAGTTCGTCCTTCAGCCGGCCGTCGAAGGCAACAAGAGATTGAAGGTGGCGCAATTCGATTACAGCACGCTTTGCAGCAAAATAGCGGAAATAACGGAGGGAATGTCCGGCAGAGAGCTGGCCAAGTTGGGCGTCACTTGGCAAGCGGCTGCCTACGCTTCCGAAGACGGAGTCCTCACCGAGCAGATGGTCATAGACAAGTGCAACGAAGCTATCAAGCAGCACAAGCAGAAGGTCGCTCGTCAACCCTTCGCATTTCTAGACGATCGCGAGGAGTCGAGCCACGAATTCCAGAGCAGCGCGAGTCCGCCCCCCGATATTCCACAGGATCGATCGTCTAAATTATTTACGTCGCTGGCTGATCCTTTGATCCATTTCCTGTCAGCGCCTATAGGCGTTCGATTCGCGCGTAGCGTATTCTTGGCGTGTTGAAACTTGAAATTCTTTGCCGCTTAAAAGATGGCAAAGCTTCTTCGACCAAACTACATCACAGCGAAATGGTTAAAGACATCTCTACCGATACTCGCGAGATAAAATTGTTTATCGGTGGACTCGACCTCGGGCGGTTTTGGAATTGGCGGCTTCGATTGCTCGGGGGCATACTGATTTTCTTGTTTCTGTTTCGCGTTACAGGTCCAGTGGCAGAGCGAGCAGGAGAAGCTAGAGTCGAAGTCGATTTACGCGAGCGAAAAGGACATAGACATGCAACCTGTAAAGAGGAAGGCTGCGATCGAGTCGCCGCGGGAAGCGAGTTCCATGGCGACGGCTTAAGCGGTCCGCGTCTCGTTACGCTAATCGGGTGTTCATATTTTATCGAGAAGCCGCGTCGTAGCGCTGGCTGAAAACGGGAAAAGCGTAAACGAGGCGTGAGAGGAGAAGGCGGGCTCTCGTTTTCCGTACAACGCGTGCGTGTATAAATATTGTAAGGTAGAAGTACATTTGTTAGAGCGATGTAAATTTTCGTACCTTCGTTGCACGCGCCGTCGCGCGAACGTGCATTA
This sequence comes from Eucera pruinosa, assembly GCA_028830335.1. NCBI lineage: Eukaryota > Metazoa > Arthropoda > Insecta > Hymenoptera > Apidae > Eucera > Eucera pruinosa. The sequence continues at coordinate 30,147,609 of JAMYCR010000003.1, forward strand.
CAATTTCAAGAGTACCGAGTCCCAGAAATTTTAAAAAATCTCAAAAGCCATTCGCGTTTCAACTTGAACGGTTCGCTCTTCCTGTGTTCTTATTCCCGAAGCGAAAGACAAACTATAGCACGCAAAGGAACAAGTCTGCCTCCGCGCGTCATTCATTTTTTCATTGCGAAAATCGACCGGCTTTCAAGCGCGGCAATTGAAAATGCTCAGGAATTCCGACTGCCACGGGTGTCCCTCCAGGCGCGCACAATTGCGATACGCTTTCGTAAAATGTAAATAATATATCCGCACTATATATAATATATACGCTGCAGATTTTTATGCGTACGTAGGAACGTAGATGCTTGAAAAAAAATAAAAAATAGTGCATACGGGAACTATGCGAAAATATATAAAATATCCAAAGCGCGGTATATTTTATGATACTTAAAGGATGAAGAAAAATTCTATTTAAGCTGCGCTAGGATATCTATTTACCTTGAGATTGCTTCCTCGAGATTTTTGTGAAATTCAAATGCCTCGTAAAATTCATCGCTTTGAAGGAAACGTTTTCTCCGGCATTCGGCAAGAGCGTTACAAGTTTGACGACTGTACATATTTCTATTGCATTTTAGTATACGCGTAACGCGTCCGTACCGTTTTCGGGCAACCATGTCTATCCTATCGTACGCGATACAAATTTTCGGTAGAGGTGCGAAATTGGGGAGCCTCGAAATAGCGGTGACTTTTAGTGACGCGCACGTGGATGATGTCCTGGAACCGCAGCGCGCTTTCAGGGACACTTCGATAGGGAATTATCGATTTGTGTAAAAAATATTAGTTGCCGATTTAATTGATACCAATTTCTATACATATGTGTCCGTATCCGTTTAACTTGTTCCGTACCGTACTGTACCGTACCGAAGACTGTAATAGTTGGTGGCGCGGTTAAGGCAATCGCGCGGCGGCAGAGAGTTTGTTCGCGTGGGGTAAGCGTGCGCAAGTGTCCGCTACTCGATGGGAAATCTCTGACGCGGCGCGGGTGCGTTGACGCGCGAACAATCGTGTCGTAGCTTAGGGTATCCGTGTCGCACGAATCCTAGGATAGCTACGCGCTCGAATTATTCGACGAGAACGTCCCAGCAAACGTTTCCCTGTATTCTCGACTCTATTAATAAACGTTTAATATCTTTTCACTGTTATTCATTAAAGCTGTCATGGACGTACAAGTCTGATCGATCGATCGATCGATGGATGGGTAAACGGCGCGCGTCCGAATGAAAAATTGCCAAGCCGTGTCAATACAGCTACGAGTACTAAAGTTTTTATTTTTCATACAATAATAGCCGACACGCGGACAAGTTGAATCGTTGTGTAGATACCGTTTCGTGGTTGAAAAATAAAAACCTGCTTACGTGTACGTTGCTATCGCTATCGACGATGCTTCGAATACATATCGAAGAAACGTGTAAGTAGCAAAGTACAAATCCCACATAGGACGAAACTTTTTCTTAAAACTAAAACGTAACATTTGTAATAATGTACATTAAAGATGAAAGAAAGAAATGGAATATAAGGCTACGAATAAAGTATTTTCACACAGCCCCACCAGGTAAATAAATCGCGCGTTCGTGGAGTATCGTTTAGTCGAGAGCGAGAGAGCACCATAAATGCGATCGTCCGAGCCGTCGTACTCTTTTTACCTAATTCTTTAAACGACGCGCGTCGCTTTCGAGACTGATGTTTTACGCGTAAATTCCAATTCTGAAAATCCGACTAACGTCGTTTTGCTTTGCAACGAGGGAAGCCCTCAACGCGATTTTAATCCTCGATTGATGTGGCGTCGCATCGGCCGGCCAAGTGCTACTTTTCGACGCGCGTTTTTATCAGCACCGCGATTCCCAGTTGCTTGGTTACGCGTTGAACGCGGGCAACGTATTCTTCGAAATACAGCATTATATATTTTCGTCATCCACCATCCCGTAGGACCGATCGAAGGTTCGTTAGGTAGGCAGGATTCGACGGACGGGCTTCGTTGTTTTCGATACGCGCGCGCGCAGTCGGCGTCCACGTGCTCCTATGCCGTTTACGCAATTGCAAATGCAGAGATACACGAACGAATCTAAGCACACTTGATTAGGAAAGAAAAAAAGAAAAGAAGAAGAAAGACGAACGGAGTAATATACAAAAAGTATATTAGTTTAGGTTTATTTCGTTAGTAGCGTAAAATCAGTCTCTGGTTAAGAAGACACTTCGCAAAAAGGCACACACGTACATCTCAGCTTCCCTTTGGTTTTTTCTGTTGGCCTTTCCCACTTTTCGTTGGCGTAGAAAAAGAGTTACAATACTTGCGGTCAATCTCTGACGCGGAGGCCCCAGATACTGGTTCTCCGTACGCCGACCGTCGGTCTCGCGACCGAGCTATATAGGAACTTGTTCAGTTGGGTCTCGCCGCAGGTAACTTGCAACGTTTTCAGCACTGGCTCGGGTATCACGCCGAAAACGTCCAAGTAGAGCAATGACGGCATGTACGCCAATGTAACGTACGTGGACGGAGGTATGCCGTAGCACCGGCTCAGCGACAGGTGCTCGAGTTTAGACAAATCCAGTAGACTGCGAACGGTGTTCATCGTAAGCATGGTGCAGTCGCTCAGGTCTAGCTCTATCATGTCCGGGCAGCTCTTCACCAGGTCCTTCACGTCTGCGAACAAACGGCAGAAATGTAGCGTGACTCGAAGCGGGCCAGAACGGGTACGCGCAACCGATGGTTTTGCTAATCTTCAGAATCTCGCGAGTGTTGGAACTTTGGCCCCGATCGTGGGCAACCGTTCTCTACCTTTTACTTTTTTTACTGTATTTTCTTTCTCTCATCTCGAAGACGTCGATATTCGTAATTCGTAACGTATAGCTACGTTAACGACTCCGACTTTCCAGATTTTCCTCACGACTTTGCGTCGTCGATAATATCGCTCGCGCGAAAGCAATGGAAATAGTCGCGAGATGCTAAACTTCTGTTAAGCTTCGAAACGCTGCAAGTTATCGATAAGGTGCTTACTATCGTCCGTTACGGTTTTTCTGCAGCCGCCGATGTTCAAGCGGATGACGGTCGGAGGTAAAGATTTGCAAAGGAGCGCCATGGATTCGGTGTCTAGACTGCACCAAGACACGTTGACGGCGTTCAGGCTGAAAACGGTAGAAACGGAGTTACTTAAATCTACGAGGAGGCTAGACCAGCGAAGCGCGACGCCGCATAGAAATCGTTTTCCTTACTTGGCGAGCTTTGTCAAATCCTTGATGCATTCCACGTCCATACCCTCGCACATCGTTAAGTTCAATATTTCTAAATCATTATTATCACTGATAGCTTTGCAACACGATCTATTCACTATACACTTTTCTAGAGATAGTTTTTTAAGGTATTTACACTTAGATAGCAACATAGTCAATCCGTTGGGAGAAATCACCGCCATAGAGAGGTCCAAGTATTGTAATTTGCTAACGTAACCGTCGATAAAAACTTCGCTGCTCTCGAGAAACACGGGATCCGCGATCTCCGCTTGGGCGAGTCGCAGAATTTGTACGCCTCGCGGCAAAATGTGCCCGAGCGTGCCTTCGTTCAGCACTTTCCCGCCCAAATCCAGCCTGCTCCATAGCGCCTCGTCTCGCGCTATTTGGCACCATCGTTTGCACACCAGCATCGATCGCACCTAGACCAAACCATCCCGATCGACTCGTTTCTATTAGCCTGCCGCATACGAAACGTCGTTTCTTTCAAAGGAAAAATCTTCAAACGCGAACCAAGTGTTCGAAACGCTCCGCGCATATTTACTTCGAACCATTCGTATCAACTTCTATCCGCTTTTTCCGGCTATTACGCTTGAAAGTACGAGTTTCAATGCTTCAATTAGTAGACTGAACATTTTTACGCGCATTCATAGTTTTAGCATTAACGAGATAGAAGGAATGCGATTTAAACGGAAAGATGTTTCGCCCTCAAAATACAATCATTTTTAATGGTACCTTCAGTGCCTCCTTGTGCATTTATGGAAATGGAACAAAATTCGCAGTCTAGCAGCTGTATCGCGTAAATTGTATCTACATTTTATATACGCGTAAAGAATTACTTGTTTCATTAACGATCGACGAACGACGTGACGAGTATTATCGGATTACCCAGCCATTCCTTTATCCGCCCAAAGGGTCGGGACCCATAGAGGCTGAGCAAGCAACAGGGTATAGTAGTTTCATTATTATACATATACGCTCGCGAGCAAACGTGAAGGATAACAAAATTCCGATGGAGAGACTGACGCGCATCGAGTTGCTGTAACTTCGTAAAGAAGCATCGGCCGACCGACCGACTTGGGCTCGCCGAGTTTGCGCATGTTTCACGAAAAGTGAGCCTCCTTTACAGAAGTATGCCACAGGCAATCATTTTAGAAAATTAGAAGGGTAGCATTGACCTGCTAATTTCAGACTTCGGAAAGACGATATTTCGTATGCAGTGGATTAGTGAATCTATTCTCTCCTTCTATTAGCTTGCAATCTTACCAAACACTTTTTTGGAAGCCACTTGAGGATCATTAAAATCATCTCGTCCGATAATTTGTTAAATTTGTCTTCGCCAACGATCGAGGGTTTTCTTTTCCTTCTGCAGAGGTGGAACTGCTCCAAGCTTCTTTTCCCAGAGGAGACGTTTAGCGCGTCTCTCGGGAAGCTTTCCTTCGCGTCCACGAAATTGTCTATCTCCATTCTAGACGAATAACCGGATTCGTTTCCAGCGATCGAATACGGCGCGGGCTCGTCCGATTCGTACAGGTCTTGATCCAATCTTCGCGTACCTTCGAAGCTTTTCCAAAATATTACTATTCTCGTTCCCGTTAAAATACGCGCGGTCGCGCGAATACGGCGAACTGGAAAATGTACCCAGACGAGATACAAACCTATCCATGCTAGCAGTTTCGAAACTGGAACCTCTGTAAACGCTCTCCTGGCTTTCGAAGCTGCTAACTTTTTCGCATTGTCTGCCGTTTTCGGAATTCGTCGGCGAGGTCGCGCGCTCAACGGAACTAGATTTTCTTGTACTTTCGGTCGACGCTTCATCTTCCAACATGCTAACGCCCATGTCTTCCAGTATCTCCGGCTCCACGAGATTCGCTTCCCCGGAACAGGACCATTTCGCGTTCTTCTTGGAAGCGCTGTTCAAGTTGTTGTTGCAGCTGTCATCCAGACGTAGACGTTTGCTGCGAAACAAAAATTGACCCAGACAAGATAAGTTGTGTCGTACGCTTGGACAAGCCTCCTGTATCTTTTCTGGAGTGAATATAAGCGAACAACCTGTTCCACCAGGGCGAAGAAGGCGATCCTTTGGACATAGTAATTACCAAACTTCTCTCAGGGGTATACGCAATGAACATTGACACAGGCAGATCCTTGAATCGTACCAAGAATCTATCCGTGTTTACGCATCAGAGGCGATTGTTGACAGAGAATAAATGGAATCAGTGATTCGAAACGACGTAGACAAAGGGCAGCTCTGTTTCGATGAAAGTGTCGCGTGCAACTTCGAGGGGAAGATCGCGGAATGCTTGCGCGTAAACATAAACATAAACAATAATACGCGGTCGGCTAGAAGAGGCAGCGATCGAGAGAGCGACGCGCGGCCGATGTTTCCGCGAGGAGCATTGCGGAGCGCGCAAAGCAACGCTGCAGTTGCTCAAAATTGTACAGGTGGACGCTTTCAAGGAAACGCTGGGCGATGCATCGTTTTCCAGCGACGCTTGCAAATCGGAGCGCACGAAGCGATAGGTTCTCGATTCGGACGATAAACGGTGCACTTTAAAGTAGCTTTCGAAGTAGAGCGGCTAATTCCCGGAGAGAAAACTGCGGACTGTTTTTTTCTTGAGATCGCAGAGAAGCTAGGCGAAGAAGCTTGGAAAAAATGCTTTGGATGCGTCGGATGGAGGAGTCTGTCAGGGAAGAAGGCCGCGTTTGCGGGTCGACGAAGAAAACCGTAAAACGAGGACGAAAAGGCGAAAGAAGTTCGAACGTATCTCGGCAAGGGACGAATTCACGATTCACATTCACAGCACTGGCAAAGGTTCTTAACCTTACCTGCGCGCGCGAAAATATGCACCTGCATGGTGGCGAGCAACAGGTAAGAAGGATGTACACAAGGATCAACGAAACTGTGGAGCATTTGTCGGAAGGAGGGGGACAGGACGAAATTCGACGTACCTTTCAGGCGGAGAGAATTCCTCTGAATTGTCCGGGCAGTCCTCGCCGAGACTCGTGTGCTCCGCCACGCCGGAATTCATTTTTGGCGGAATCCCGTCGCGATACCCTTTTTTCAATCGCCACTGGTCGCACGGATGGAAAAGCATTGCTAGAGGCGAGCTCCAATTGCTCGAATCGCTCGCCACGATTCGAGCTATTCCCTTGGCCCGCTGTCCGATTGGTCGGCGGTTCGACGATTTTCAGCCGGCGGGAAACCGAGGGCCGAGGGATCCCCAGTCCCCCAGTCCCAGCGCGCCAAATATCGCTACCTCCGCCGTCCGACCGGCGCTGCTGTTCTTCTCTTTAACCGCTACAGCTTTCTGCTTTTTTGCTCTCTGCTTTTCCGCTAGCCGAAACCAAAACCGCGTAGCTCGCCTATTCCACGAATTCCGTCTTCCGCGTTAATCCTCTACGATCTGTTTTACAACGATACGCGATTTCTTACGTTCCAATAACTTTACTTTACTTTACTTTACTCGCTTGCTACTCTCTCATTCGATCTTGCTGCCCTATCGTTAATTCCTATTTTCCACGTATAGCCCGAAAGCGAATGAAATTCTAGGCTGTAGAAGGTTAATCGAGCCGGAGGGTTACAGGGTTATCGCCGACCGGTCTTTCTCGTCCGATTGGAAATGAATGGAGCAATCGTATATATTCATCGTTGCTTTTTTAGTCGAATGCCGCAAAAACAGGTATCTATGCGACGTTTCATTTGCTTCCAATCGGGTAACGAAAACCGGACGGTGAATTGCGGACCACGCGAAAAGGCTGTTACGGTGTCGGTTCCGGTTCTCGAAACGGTTACGAAGAACCGAAACGATGTTGCAACTGTTTCGAGTGAAAAGAGCTTCTAATCGATGTAGATTCCGGTTCCGGTTGCGTAGGAACCAATATTGTATCGGCTCCGAAGCTGAATACTAAACCCGAGCCGACGTAGAACCGTTACACAATGTTGGTTCTACAGAACCGTAACCGGAAATAGATATCTATTAGAACCTTTTCTATTCGCGACAGGTGTAACATCGTTTCGGTTCTATGTACTCGTTTCAGTGAAAACCTTTGCATAACAGCAGATATCGGCAGCTAGACTAGTGTCAAGATAAAAGTTCATCTGACAAACGGTTCGATCTAGGCCGCCCTGCGATCCAACTATATTTTTCAAACTTTTCAATCCCTAAATTGAATTCTGCAACATAGAGTCTCTATGCACTTGCCAAAAAAAAGAAAAAAGCGTACGAACGTAAATCCGTTGCGCCGAAGCGTGGAAATTTGTCGGTCGGTGTTGGGGCGCTCACTGCTTCGAGCTTCTCAAGTTCCGCTCGTCCGCGGCGGCGACGTTCGTCCCGAAATTGACCAAATCCGATGCTCTTTTGCGAAACTCGAAGCGAGATTCTACCGCCGGCTGAATGCCCCGCTCGTGCCACCAGCCGTACCTAAAATCGTCAAGCAAACGATTGTCTGCTTCCCGTGAACGTGCAGCGAGACGAAGGAAATTACGCGTGGCTGCTAAGCCGAGCCCGGCGTCCGCTCAGGTTGCAATCGCTTTCGCGTTCTTCCGCGCTTTCTTCCCGCGGATTAGCCGCCTCGTGTTTCTCTTCCGCGAATTCGTACCGTTTGGAGTAAAATTTCGGCGTGATCGTTTCACCTGCAACGCACGCGTGTATCCGTCGGTTAGCCGTGTGGGATCTGCGACGCGAGGCCAGCCGGAAAGTTTGCGCGACAGCGTACCATTGATCTTGGACGCGCCGATGTTCGATTTGCCGGCCAATCTATCTTTGGGAAAGCAGAGCTTGAACAGCGGTGGCTTGCCGAGATTTTTCCCCAACGCCGATGAATTGGAACCACAGGAACTCGATCGATCCATCGGATGCTCCGATTTCTCGTTCAATTCGTTTGCTTCGCGATAGCTGGTTTAGCAGCTTTACGATTACTGTACCGGGCCAACCGGAGACGGTTCCCTTATTGTGTTAGAAAGGGAGCAAATTAGAGTGGGGTTCGTATTTGATCGATACAGTTGCAAGAGTAACGTCTCAGAAACGCAGGCGGTATCGCGTTGCGTCGCAACGCACTTCGCCAACTGCTCACGATCGAACGTGTTCGCTTTCTTCGATTTCGTATGAACGTTCGCGGACCGCCGCGAGACGTTCGCAGCGACAACGAAAATCAGGGAGATTCACGGGAAAGCAGGGATACGCAATCGATATCGGTGCAAAGAAGATAGCGCGAACAATTCGCTGCCGCCGTGAATTGTTTCGCATTGGTCCAACTATGAGGAGTCCTCTATTTGTTCACCAAGACGTTTTTTTCCGCTGGCCGTTCTCAATTCGCAGGTCCGGTGCTGGAGCACGTGGACGCGGCGAGACGGTCGCCAAACACCGTGCTAATAGATCCAGGTAGTAAAATATGTACATTGGCGGCGAACAAATTCGCCGTTAGGTGCGAGCATAGCTGGGGATTTCGCCATCTCTGTCGCCGCGAACGTTTCGCGTCGACCTCAGTGATAGATTCTTTGTGGATTTTTCGAGGATAGGAATTAATCAGCGAATTAGCAAAGCGGACGTAGAAATTAACGTCGAGGTGGAAAGGAAGGCAGGAAAAATTCGCCGCAGCTGCGAATGCTTCGCGTTGGTCCGAGAAAATCTTTTAGACTTGACACGCAGATGTGCGATTTCAACGTTTTTGCTCAGCTTTTTAATCGAAAGCAACGAAGGCAGACATTGCGATGGTGCGACGGAAAGTCGTTCGCCTGTGCATCGCGTTTCAGTTTACGAAACGAGAGTACTTAACGATTCGTTAACGTTTGGTTAGACCGAGCAGCGGAAAGAAGACGAGGCGAGAAAGTTGAAGGAAAGCGTGAGGCGCGTCTTTGAGAGGTGGAAAAGAGAAGTGAGAAAACGGGAATGGGATTAGAGATCAAAAACGGGGACTAGACGAGAGGAGAGAGGAGAGAGGAGAGAGGAGAGAGGAGAGACGCGATTGGAAAAACGATCGCGACCAATGTGTTTGTCGACTTATCGATTAAATGCGATTTTATTAGGAAGCTTACAAAGTTCTCATAAGACTTGCTCGCTTGTACACGGAAAAGATAATATGTTTCGCAAACTCGGAGGGCTCCGAGCTCGGAAAATGTCTCTTTCTCGCATGTCGAGTTTGAATCGCAGCCAAAGTTACTTCGCAAAGAGGTTCGTGTGTATTTTTTGGAAATTCTTTCTATTCGCACGATCGAAAAACCATACACATATAGAGTTAGCGATAATGCTTCACACGCTTACGCTTACGCTTATATGCTTACGCTTACATTTCTTCTGCTGCACCGTCAAAAAATGCATTCTCTCCCTCTCTCTTTCTCTTTCCCTCCCTTTATCATTCCCACTTTTCTCTCCTCTCACCATCGCCGCTTTCTTTCCCCTTTCCTTCCTCACTCTTTCGTCGTTCGCCTGTTTTCCGTGCGAAAGAAAATCTTATACGCAATTTCACGTCTTTTTTTTCACAGAAAAAAAGGACGAGCATCGGTCCTCACGATCGAGTCATGCTTCTTAAACACGGTATTAGTCGATAGATCATCCGAAAATTGATGAAGGAGAGCAACGACGGGTTTCTTCGTAAATATTTGCCATAGAAAATGGAAATGAACCGCGCGTCTTCGCGTTCGACGCCGCGGACGCGGTCGCCAACCAGCAACGAAATAGCAGAACGAAAAAAGCAAAGGCAAAACCAGAGAAAAGAAAAACAAAAACAGAAAAACGTGTGTTCGTTTAAAAACCGTCAAGAGATGACGTCCTTCTTCTTTTTTTTGCTTTTTTTTTATTTATCCTTTAAAGGTTCTTTTTCCTTCTTACTTCCTTTATACTGCTTTTCTTTCTTAAATAAAAAAAAGAGAAAACGTAACGAAAATGCTAGTTTGTTCCGGAGCGCACGGGGCGCGGGTTTTTTTTTCTCTCTCTCTCTCTCTCTCTCTCGTCGAGCTTTTTGGATGGTGGAAAAGATCGCGCGATCGATGGTTTCCGATTGAAGGACGGAGACGCAACAAGGTAGACGCGTCCCGTCGCGTCCGGAGCAAACTAGCCTAGCGATCCGTGCGCGCTTTTACCACGCGTAAGCCTTAAAACACACCGTTGCGATATGCCGAATGCCGAGCGTTTGCACTTTTTTTAGCCGACTCTCGATCCACAGTTACGCGCACCGATCCACCGCTTGCTTCTCCGATCCACCGTTCAAAGCCACCGATTCCAAAACGGCGCGACTCCGCCAACCGATACGCATTCGTTTTCTATCGCCCATCATCTCCTCGAGAGCATCGTTGAGCGTTTTCTCGAGGATGAAATGTTGCGTTACTTTGAACGTTGCCACAGTGACTTCCTACGGTTTCCAAGCAGGCGTTTTTTTAGTCGGGTTCTACGTGTCATTTCCATGATACTACGTTTTACAATCGAATGGGGGGCACGCGATATACTCGGTCCGGAAGCGAACTCGCGGAGTTTCGGAATCGCCTGGCTTTAGCCAGTGGATTCTACTCTAGCGGCTGTGACCGCGCTTGAAATCGCAGGGTGTTCCCGTTTCCGATCGACCAAGTTGCAAAGCAAGGTAGATGGTGCGTGACCGCGCATGGTTGCAACGCAAGTAGAAAAGAATCGCGGGATGCGAGTTTCCGAAGGATGATCGAAGAAAGACTCGTCGGTATAGCGCAGCGGTACCTTAGCAAGTAGTTTTACAAATCTATACAAAGGCGTGTCTTCACTTAACCTTCGCTTAAACGCTAGATTATCGTTTTCTCGTTTCAGTTCTCTCAACAACACGCGTTCACGCGATACTCATGCACACACCCATCACACGCGTACAAATATTCACCTGCGCAACAACAACACACACAACAAACGCATTCAGAGTCTCGCACACTTGCTCTACTCTCTCTCTCTCTCTCTTTCTCTGAACTCTCAATTTTCACGCGCTACACGCACGACACACACGCTCGCGTTATTACAATTTATAGATCTATATTATTATGGCCGTGGCTTTTTCCTCTTATTCCGATTTCCTTGCACAAACTTGTCGCTGCTCGTCCTTTGCTCAACGCCCTCTCTTTTTCTTTCCTTCTTTCTTTCTCTCTCTCTCTCTCTCTCTCGTAATTCAATGTTCCCCTTCGAGAAAGCACTTGTCTACGCATTCCGAGCTGTTAACCCAGCCGCGATTACGCTGCGGATGTTTATGCAATTCCCTGGCTCCTGCAATCACCATTCACACACGCTGCTCGCTTAGATTTAAATCATCCATCTCCGTTATTCCTTCACTCCTGAGCTTTTTAAGCTGGCCTTACGAGCAAGGGCAGCTGGCAGATACAGCGAGAGCAAGTAAGCGAGAAGGAAATAGCTCGCTACTCCGGAAACTATTTCATCCCCGCTTTCCCTGCCTACCTCTATCCTCTTACTTTACCAAGGAGTTTCGAACTCGAGACACTTTCTGTAACAAAATCACTACCTGCTCCGCATTCGTTTTCAACACCCACCCCCGATCTGCTAGCACCTTCGTTAAAGAAGTGGGACTCGAGCGGAGATCTGTTTCACTGTCTAAACGTTGCAACGCGCGTGTGGTTCGCTTCGAACATTTTGCACACGCTTTTGCGCACCGCGTGCAAAATCTACGCTGTCTTTCCAATTCAATTTCCCCCGCAGATGCATAAAAGTCCGTAGCCTATTCGCGACACACGTTTGCTACGACGCAAGCTCGCTCGCTCGCTCGATCGATCGATCGATCGATCGATCCATCGAGCTGAGCTATTTGCGACGCTTTCTCGTTCGTAAAGCAAACCGATCTGTGACAATGGGTGGATGAAAGGAGCGCAAACTAAACGGAAGGTTCTTTGAGAAACGTAGGAATCGCGCGAGAGATGATTTCTTCGTGAAACTATTATACCGATGCTGTGATTAGCTGACGCCACGCCCTCGTGCAATTCAACCAACGAAACGTGTAACAAAAATGCATCGTTAAAACCTGGTCGAAAGTTAGAGCTGCGGATCTAAAAGAAGGATGCGCGTGAATGTAAGGCGTGGTAATTAATAGTGGGTGAGAAATACGAAATACGGTCAAAAGGTACGACGAGCAACGCGAATGCATTCGTGTCTCTCCTCTTTTCTGGCGCTGCTCAGCCGTGCCTTTCGCTTTTGCGAAAAATGGGCTAAGAATAGCGATATCTCTTAGCGGTTTCCATGATCAAACGACCACGGGTGTGATTAACGTAATGAATGCTTTTTTTCGTCTCTACGTCGTAAGCACGTGGGCTTTCACATGCGTCTTCGGACCACGACAAATCGATAACGCTCCCTCCCTCCCTCCTTCCTTCCTTCCTTTGACAAATGTTCCAACTTTCAAGGGAGTCGTGGCCGACTTCCTTGAAACTCGAGCCATTTAACAGATTCGATTCGCCGTTCGGTGCAAAGGTGCGCCTCCCCTCACGCTTTGCAAACTATTCGCTAACGATTGCTCGCTAGAAATCAACTGCTCACGTGTCTGTTTGCACACTCTGTTTTTAAGCTGCTTGCAACACGTAGTTGCGCAATAGACAATAATATGCATCGGAAAACACCTTGCGAACGCTGCTCGCTTCCAGTTCGATCTTTCCAAGTGGCCAATTAACGTTCAACGCATTCGGCTCAATTTATGAATGGAGTTATTCCGAGCTTCGAATTTTCTATTCGAGTGGCGAGGTAGGCAAGCAAACGCAGGTAGGGTAAACGTTGGCAGCATGGAACGCATCTTATTTTAAAAGCTTTGCCAAAAATAGAGCGCGTTGCTACCGCGTAACCGTATTTAAATTGTTCAACGTGAAACAATTGAAACGATTCGATATTGCGGGAAAGAAACGCGGGAAGTTTGTAAAGAAAGTTACAAGAACTTTGCGTTCATTATAAGAAAAAATAAATATCCTTTGGGTACTCCGGATCGTTTCGATGCGGCTTACCTCCGCTAAAACATTGAACAAGGTCACTCGGCTTTCAACAATTTTTGAGCATCGCGAAAGAGAAAAACGTTTCCTTTTCTACACGCACACGGGTACGCGCGTGGTGGTCGGAAAAATTCGTTACTCGATTATCGAGATTTTACAAAGCTCCGCGTTGCCTACGCTCACACTGTTTCTTTCGAAGATATCCCGCGAGTGAATTGACCGTGAGCAACCGGTTGCTTTTCGAGCGTGTTCGCGAAATGTTTTTCCAGGGTATGCGCGCACCTCGAGCAACGTTCGTCAATGATCGAACGCAAATTGCGGTTATCCGACGCGTGCTCTGCACGGGACTCGGAGAGTGCGTGGAACATGAAACGTCGAATGTCGCGCGTAGAAGATACAGAATATATATGGATGTATGTACGAATATGGCAAAACGGTATGCACGTTAGGAGAGACTTTGGAAAGATGGAACGTCCTCGAGAGGAAAGTTGAATAACGCTATCACCTGTTACACACCTGGCACTTGGCTATTAGAGTGTCGCGTAGGATGCGCGAGGTGTCGTATTCCGCTGGACAAAGCTTTTTCAGGGTTACTTTGTAAGAAGGAAGAACAAGCAACGATTAACCGTTGAACCCTGGATGGACTTGAATCGCACACACGAACAGACATCGTAAGCTCTTTCTCCTCGCTTGCCTTGAAACGCGCGAGTGTGTATAATTCGTAACAAATTTTCGCAGCTCGTCGCGACTGCCCTGAGTAAAATGTCTCCCACCAAACAGCAACGGCCACACGCGCTCGAGTGGCCAAACTTCCACCAAACGGCTTCCTCCTCCGCCTCTTCCTCTATCGTCTAAAGCAGATACGATTGCGGTACAATTTGGAAATAACGAACAACCATGTACGACGTTCCGTCTCGATGAAAATCCAACTTTACTTTTCACCGATCCAATACACGAACGCACGAGACTCAAGAATGTACCTCGAGAATAGTAAAAATGCAGGAAATTCGTAGCATCGTGTGTATTCCAAGGAACTGAACGCGGATACGCGGGGTACGCGTCTACGCGACGTATTCGCTCGCATTCCACGGAAACGAAATTGCGCGCGATCGACTGCGATCGCGAGACTGCAGGTGGGCAGACGATAAAACGACATTTCATCGATAAAACTCTACAAAAATATGTAACAGTAATTAATGGATGTGATTTTCGTGTGTAATCTAGGGCGACCGAGAACGCTGGCCCTTTTCGACGCGCCCTCTCGATCTCTCTCTGCTCTCTCTCTCTCTCTCTCTCTCTCTCTCTCTCTCTCTCTCTCTCTCTCTCTCTCTCTCTCTCTCTCTCTCCCCCCCTTTCTCTCAGTGTACTTTTCTCTCTCTCTCTTATACTCTCTCTCGCTCTCTCTCGTCTTCGCTCTTTCACTCGGTATACTCTTATAATCACTTACGACGCAGGTACAATGTTTTCTGTATTTTTTTCTTTTTTTTCTTTTTGTTAAACTAACTTTTTTCTTTTTATCTTCCTTACTTGCTAACTCTCTACAAACATACTTAAGAGACATTTACAAAAAATGGCCGTCGTAGGTGTCGCCCCTTTTCCCTTTCTTGGATTACTCTTGTTTGCGACATTTTCGAACTTACACTCTACTACGTTCTTAGAAACCTACTGAGCAAACTATTCGTAACGTGCATCGTCATAGCCGAACACGGCTAACTCTTCTCTTTTCTCCTCTATAGTTTCGTCTCGTCTCGTCTCGTCTCGTTTCGTCTCGCCTTTAGTTTGAGGATGCTTTGCGTCCTCCGTCCCTTTCGTCACTCGTTTATCGGGAGTCGAACAGCAAATTATTCGCGGGGGAAGAAGAGAAACTCGAAAACAGTTTCGTTGGCTCGCGGATTTTAATTTTGCCCGGCGAGTGCAAAGAAATGGCCAAGTGTTGGACGAAACGCTGCCAACGAGCTTTCTTTCTTTTTTCGATGCGAAAAGTACGAATTTTTCGTGCGAACAAAGGATGTCACTTCTTTTGCCTTGGCGTTCGCGCCAACGAGTATATATATTGTTTTTCTCTACGTCCTATCAGCAGCGAAAGTACGCAAACATTATCTACCGGGACCTATGGCTCTTGGGTTTTGATGCAACGCTACGGTTTTCGCGTGTATTTTGAAGCGGGTCCCGACGATGCGACGGGATGCGCACACGTTGCGGATGTTGCGCGTCCAAGGCTAACGATAGCATTATTAGGTTTTGTTTTAAATTTAATGCGCGCCGCTCTGCTCGTGGGTGGATTCGTTCATATTGTTTAACCAATGGAACGCGCGTTGCGATAAATAATGCAAGCGCGAGGAATATATCATCGCGCCCGGGACTCGTCGAATCGAGTCGAGTCGAGTCGAGTCGAGTGGAGTCGAGTGGAGTCGAGAGCCAAAAGCGAAACGAAGGGAAAAAAGAACATACGTACGCGACACTCGTGGTTCGCGTGGGACGAGTTTCTTTGAATCGAAGTACAATAAAAAGCGAAGTATTATCGTCGGCCGTGCGACGCTGTGTTGCATTATTAGAGCGGCTCGTGCAATTTGGCGTGTATCGAGGCGAGGACGCGCAACTATGGCAAATATAGCGAGCAAAGAATAGCACGCGTCGTGGCGGTGTGAGCACACCGTTCAACCGTCGAATCGTCGAATCGTCGAATCGTTGAATCGTCGAGTCGTCGAATTGTCGCGCGGATCATTGTAAAATAGCTGTGGTTATTTTTAACGAGACGCGACCTTGCGTGTTCGGCCAATCGTAGGATAGCTATCTGTCGGACAAATTGCACGGAGCGCATGACGCGCCGATAGATAACTTTGCCGTACACTCGACACTTTTCTTTCGTATCCATAGATGCAGATGTGTAAATACGAACGCGACGCGCTACCAAGAAAGGAGGTGGTGGTCTGCTTGTTTGGAAAAGACGCGACTTTTTCAGCCACTCGGGGACGCGATAACTGCTTTGTTGGTCTGCCGTTCGAGCAGATCGGAGCGGGCTTTCAAGCGACGCTGCATAAGCCGGCTCTCGCTTGGAGGCGACAGCCCGAACAGCTGATGCAGCGACGAGTCTTTGCCGATCAGTCCATTCTTCCCGATAGTCTTCGAATCGATTAAATCGATGCTCGAACGAACCGAGCAACTCTTTTGACGCGAGTTCGAATTCGAATTCGAGTTCGAATTCGAGTTCGAGTTCGAGTTCGAATTGGAATTAGACGTGGACGTGGAGTTAGCGTCGAACTCGTTGGAGGAATGAGTGGCGCAAACCTTGCTGTGCTCCGAGAGCTCGCTGCTCGAGTCGGACATGTGTCCGTAAGGATGGTTGTCTTCGTCCGTGGACGAAGTCGACAATCTCGGCTCCCTCTTCTCCGCCAATTCCTCCAAATTCACGGAGAAGTGTTGAAGTACCACACGATTCACAGCCATCGCTGATTCGGCGAACGCCGAAAGTTCTCTCGCGGAGTTGTTCCTCCTACGAACACAAACAAACGCCGCCCTTCTCCGTTAAAACGTTCGCCGAATTCTCCAATCGCTCTCCTCTCTCTCTCTCATCGCCGCTATCCCGCGAGGCTCTTACTTGGATCTCGATCGATTCGGAATGCTTCCAGTGGTTGATCCAAGTAATCACCTCCCGCGATGACTAGGCAAATAATAATTCTCGCGAGCAACGAACCTGATAATGTGAGGAGTAGTAAGAGATTTCTCGGTATTTTCAACGGAGCTTGGACCGGGATTGATCCACGGATGCTTGAGAATACTCTCGGCGCTGAGCCTTTGGTGGGCCTCCTTGACCAGCAAGCCTCTGATCAAATGTTTCGCGTCTTCGGAAATGCACCTCCATTCGTTGTCCGGAAATTCGTACCTGCCCTCTTGAATACTGGTAAACAGAAGCTCTTGGCAAGCCTGACAGTTCTCTCCTCTCTCCCAGCCACAGTCGGAACCACAGTTGCCGTAGAAAGGTGGATAACCGCAGAGGAGAATGTACATAATCACGCCAAGGCTCCAGAGATCGCAACGCTTGTCGTAGTAATTCGCTTCGCCGATGAACGCCTCCACCACTTCCGGGGCCATGAAGTCGGCGCTGCCGACCGGCGTCAGAAGCTGCGGCGTAGCCACCGGACTCGACAGCGAGTTGTTGAATTTAATCCCCGAACCAAGATCGAAGTCGCACACCTTAATCGGAGTCAATTTGTCCGGATACACGCACAGGATGTTCTCCGGCTTCAGATCCCTATGGGCGATCCCTGATAACGTACAAAGCGACGCCTTCGTTAGAACTTTGCATCGGCCACTGGCCACTTTGCATCGCCGAAGCTATTATTAAGTTGCCTTGCAAAAGCAGCTGCGGCTTTAGATACTTGATGAAACTTATCAACCGCTTTTGCAAGCTATCTCTTACGCAGCTATTCGGACGCCTGTACTATTGCTTTAATCGTTTAGAATCGCTTAGTATTACCGTAGCAAAGCAACGCGAGAGTTGTCGCGAAACAGCTCTACGTCGATATTTAGAAAAACTCGATACTCGAGAAAGCAGCGATTAAGTTTGCGGCAAGCTAATAGAGTAGTGTAGAGTGGGAAGACTAAGCGTGGCGGCGGTACCTTTCTTGTGAAGGAAATTTAGCGCGCTTGCGATCTCTCGGATTATCTGACTCGCTTCCCGCTCGCTGAAGTGAACCCTCTCCTGAATTCGACTCAACAGTTGACCGCCGTTCACCTTCTCGAATACCAGATAGAATTTCTCCTCGTCCTCGAAGAACTCGATTAGCTGGATGATATTCGGGTGTCCCTGACAGTGATGGAACGTTTCCACCTCTTTGAACACGCGCGCCCGTGCATGGCCGGGGATTTTGTCGATTATTTTAACGGCGTACTCGAGATCGGTGTAGAGCGACCTGCAGGTCTGAACCGAGGCGTAAGCACCTTCGCCAAGAACTTCGCCGGTCAGTCTGTACAGTTCTGAAACAAGCCAAAGCGATTTTGTTAGCTGGATATAAGCGGCGCGATAAAACGTGCCACGCTCAATCAGCGAGTAACTTTCGGAGAGCAACGAACTTGCGCAGGGGCAGGGAGGGAGAGCTTTACGGGAAGAGCGAGAAACGCTGGGCCGAAAATAATCGTGACTCGCGTCACGCGCGCAAACCCATCCAACATTCGTAGCAATCGCATCCCTAATTATTATTCGCCCGGCCACCTTCTTACCTTTGCTTTCTAATTTTCAAAATTCAGATCAAACGCTTCTTTTCCGCCTTCCGTCTTCCCGTTCGCGGTGCTAGCAGCAACCGAACTCGTACACGCTTTTGCACGATTCGAATACAACAGGGGAGTCGCGATCATTATCCCCGGTGCGCGTCGATTATAAGTACTTTATTCACTTTAATGCAGTTGCATTGCCCGATACAGCTAACGATGTCACGCCGATTTCTCGTAAACGGGAGATCGAGAGATAGACACGTCCTTCTTTTCGATGCGTGGTTCTTTGTTTCGTTAAATTTAGATTCCCCTGCATAGAGGAGGATTTCGAGGAAGGAAGTTGCAGATGATTCAACTATTATTAAAGGAGGTCGCGACTCAAAATGATCGGGAGGCCCTGGCTACGTTTCTTCGACTTTTAAATTATAGACATTTGTCTACTACTTTTTGTATCGTTATAGAATTCGTTGGTTCGCTTGAAATATTTGATTTTTTGGTCATCGCTTCGATAAGTTGGATGTAAGATACGCAAGAAGCTCAGTTGCGCTTAATTAACAACGAAAGCAGGGTCGATTATTATCGGTTAGATTTACCAAATCTAAAGCGATGTATTATTACGAGCGGTGGTCCTGTGCGTCATTCCCGTTACGAATTGACGTTTGTTGCGACGCAAATAGCTACGTAATCCCTAGAGGGGTTAACTATAATAATATCATCGTTGCGATATATTTTTCGTGTAACGATACGGAGAGAAGTACGCGTGCGGCGAGCCGAAACTGTGAGTAACACGACGTACGTTAAGGCCAAAGGGGGACAAACACGGATCGGCGTCCTACGAGCAAAGTATCGCGACGTTAAAACGCTCGCGCATAAACATATTCTCCGTCTCCGTTCGTTGCCGAAGTCCTTAAACTTCTCTCGTTTTCTCTCGCGGTGCCCGATTTCCCCCCTTGCCCGCGTTCCCTTCTCCGTCGACGCACAATGCTTCCGTTCCATTCTATCCGACTCGTTCGTTCGTTCGTCGTACGTTGGTTCCCTCTTTGAACGTTGCAACTATGTAGGCACCGCGAGCTGCACTATCAACTCGCTCTTTTTACCTTCCCTTTTCTGTTCCCTAACCCGTGTACCGTGCTCCGCGCTCCGTGTGCCGTGCTTCGTGCCCGTTCCCCCCCTCTAGCCCCTACCTCGTTTGTCGCGCACCGAAGATACGATTCTGCTTGGCAACACCGCGGAATACCTAGCAACCAGAAGCCGATAATACACTTCCATGCTTCCTACGTCCTCTCTCTTTCTTTATCTCTCTCTCTCTCTCTCTCTCTCTCTCTCTCTCTCTCTCTCTCTCTGATAACCGCTTTCTATCGCCCTCTTCTTCTCTCTCTTCTTTACGCCGAATTTTATCACCGATCGGGCGCTTTTTAATTCCGTGTCAGAGGAAGCGCCTGATCTCGCTGCAACGACCCGCTTGCAGTTAACGCGCAATACGTACGTGTATACGTATACGTATATATATGCATTTGACAGCAACTCCTCGATCCGTGACGGGTAAACAAATTCACGTATTAGAGAAGAAAGTGAACGGGTGAAAATTGGAAAAAGTGCAAGGATCGGAATTCTCGCGTGTCACGAGAACAAAGTTGCAGCCATTTACATATGTATACGGTGGCTCCGAAAAGTATTTGCGTGCTGCAGCATTTCTTTTTGGATTTACCTGAGACTTGGACTGCAAAAGACGTATATATACGTCCAGTAGAGATTTTATACGGTACAACGTAATTTCGTTTCCTCATTTACGATGCAACATTCCATTACCTTTTCGTAGACGCAAACTACGCGTACAATTCTAGTCCTATACGCTAATTCTTCGTTAACAGTTTCCTTAGAGAGTCGGGAAATTGCAAAATATACGCGGCGGCACTTGTGATCTAAAAATCAATATATTTACGTGCGAGAAATGTCACAGGCAAATCTCTTAGCACGAGTGGAGCCGATATATTGGCTTTCCGACTCTCTAAGGGTTAATTGAGTCCAATTGTATTAAAGGATTCCATTATTTAACGCCGTATCTACCTCTACTGGAAATCGAGCGGACGTCAATCCGAAATAAAGATTTAAAACGTTGCTTTGTTTGCTGATTGGGTTACTACGAACAATGAGGAGGAGAATGAGAGGCGATTTATAATAAGGCTGCTGGTCGATAACGATAATAGGCTGTCGAGAAAAACCCTATTAATCCACGCCCGGTAGATAACGTATTAATATTAGATGTACGCAACAGTTTTAATCTTGGCTCGACGACTTCGCTCCCTTCGAACTAGCTTCGGTCTTTTGCGACGGAATCCAAAGCTTGGTAAGAAATATACGATACAACACCGGGGGAATATATGTTAGGAAGATGAATTTCTAACCCTTGCACTAGTTGCAGTTTCCCGCTACTCGGGTTACACAGAGATGAGTCGCTCGTTCAAACAATTGAATAAAATAGGATAATTTTGTACGTCGCTGGATGTATCTTTTACTTTCCTACGCCTAAGCGATTTTTGCTCGGCTAACAAATAAATTTGAAATTCTAAATGGAGGAGAAGAATCTTGGCGGGAAGCTGCCGATCGAAAGGTGTGGGCACGACCAAATATACTCTTCGCAGGTACTGTACACGGCTGGGCTGCTCGAGAAAAGGACAATGGCAAAGGAGAAACGAAAATCGAAAGAAAAGGGACGAAGCTCGAGACGTATCGACGAGTTAAACCCGTGGCCCAGATTTTAGCGTGCACGTGTACGTGTTTTCGTGTACGTGTACCGCAGGAGAGCGCGGCGCTCATACCGTTTGCCGCTAAGATAGAAGTACGGAGTTGGAAGCTTCTCGCAACACCGAAACTCTGCTACACACCGCCACACCAATCGATCGTACAACGTGACGTGACGTAACGCTCTAATCGTCAGCCAGTGAACTCGGTCAATGATTTACGGAAAAAAAATCATTTCCTTCCACTATCGCGCTGCTCGGATGCTTCTATTCCGGCGAGTTTAGGCCCGCCTTCTCTAATATTAGCCTACCTTCTTCTCAAATTTAACGTCGGACTAAGCAAACGAGAAGCAGACGCGTTTTTTCACTTGCGCACGTGACGAGTACTTATATACATCGTACGTGGAGCATTTGATTTTCACCTTTTCGCGATTCGCTGGAAGGACGTAGCCAGCGAGCACACAAATCGCGCGTGACTACTATCGTGTCTCTAACAAGAATGTCATTTAAATATTGAAGCGCGGCGACGAAACGAGGATAAAAGAGCAGGACGCGAGGACGCGAGCAGACGATCGTCGCCGAGTGGTTTTTGAGAAATATTTATTTATAGAAGCGAAGACGGAAAAGTGGTCGGCCATTGCACCGCAAAGAAAAGTTGAGAGGCTGCGCGCGCGATCGATCGTGCTCGTTTCACGCCAGTTTCTCGAATGTTCTGAACTTGTGCAAGGTCAGATACCTAAGCGAAATGCAAGTCACCGGAGCACCGAGGGGACACGGGTCACTCTTCCGACACGCGTCCACCAAAATCAAACATTTCCTCTATCTATCCTCTTCTCTGCTCTTCCCCTACCAACGCGTTGTTTTCTTCTTTATCCACTCCTCCATGAGCAGGCTAAGCAGTAATTAATTTCGTTTTTGCGTCATGCGCTTGCGAAGTTAAAAGATGTCGTTAATTGCCGATTGATTGCGGGCGTTTGTCCCGAGAAAAAAGAACGACGCGTAATGTTGTCAATTATCTCCCCCAAACTTTTTTGCTTACTCATTCGCTTAAATTGTAACCGAATTTAAGTGCCATTTTTTAATTAGACCGTAAGAGAGATTCGATAGGATTTTAATTCTGGAGAAAATGCTACTCCTTCCAAATAGACGGAAGAAAGCAAAGATACGGGTTTTCGAAAGTTTCGAAGACCTGAAAAAGTTTCGGAATCGAGTTTCGTGAATCTAGAGAAGTTAAGCTTCACCCCCACACCACCTCTCATCGAAATTCTCCCCGCCCTCGTGTCGTTGAATTTTCATTCGATTCAATTCAACGTGACTTAATTGAAACGTTTAAACTTTAAATCGCACCCGTTTCGAAGCGCATCGTTGCAAAAGGATCGCCGGATCTTCCGTTTACTTAAACTGGCGGCGATCATAGGGCTCGTAGTGGCCGTGCAATGCTACGTGACGAATACGAGCACACTACAAACTTGATTCCTCGTTTACGGTGCTGCTGACAAACAGCGAACAGCAAACAGCGAGCAAAAAAGTGACCGATATCGTTCGCCTCGCATCGCTATCATCGCTCACAGGAGCGCGCGCGAGTTTTTGCTTCGCGCGGCGCGTCGCGAATCTTTTCATAGATCGAATTTTACCTTGGAAACAAGAAGACATCAAGGACGAGCCAGAGCGTTTCTTCTTGCGTCTCTTGCGTCTAGCTTCTTCTTGTCGAGCTTGCACCGCGCTCATGGATTCTCCCGTGGTGCTCACCGTTTCCCTGCAGTTCGCATCCTCTGTAACAGAAATATCGCGAACGCGTGCTCGGTTAATCGCTATGCACAAGGAAGAAACACCACCGCGACAATTAACCCTTTGCACTCCCGCGTCGATTCGCGCTACACATTTTTGATCGCCATATATATATATATATATATATATGTATATGGTGTTCTTTTGTATTTTTGCGTCGCGTATACTGGGGGCACTTGATCCCATTTATTGACTCTCCGGTAGTCGGAATTTTGTTTTGGGTGAATGCAAAAATTATAAGCGATTGAAAAGTTAAGGAATAGTAGATGCTACGTGCGAATCGTTTGCCGACGGTATAATAATACACCGATCAAATGTAGCCCTACGGCAATTACACAATAAAGTGCCGCTAAAAGATATAGATACGCTGGCGTGCAAAGGTATCCAATCACGATGCATACAAGTATTCAATAGCAATTCAAATCAGACGCTATATTCTTCTCAGCAATACGTTGCTTCTATATACCGATGCTTCAATATCGATTACTCTTATCGGACTCTACAATTACTTTAGATAACTTTGCGATCAAAATATATTACGAATAAGAGAGACGTGGCCAGAATTTTTTCACGCCACTGTATACAAGTACGCAACTTGCAAGTTACACGCGTTACAGAGGGTAAAATAAGATAAAATAAAATTAAATGAAATTGAATCAGGGCGACATCCGGTAATACAGGAGAGATCAAAGTTCAAAAAAGCTCTGCTGAGAAAAAGATTGGTTAACTTGCTTCCTATTGATCGCGCGACTTTTCAGGTACGCTTCAAATAAAACGATTAAAGTGGCCGATAACCATTGGGAAGAAGATTGAAAAAAGTTTGGAGAGCAAAGGGTACACGCTTAAAGTAACATAGGTAAAGTCGCTGAAAAGAAGGGGGAGTTAAATCCGTTAAAAGACGCGTCTCGCAAGCGAAGCGGATAGCGACGCGTCGTCGTTCGTGAGCTATTAAGATACACGGGACGAGCAAAGCGCGCGAAGAAGAGACGCGAGATATCCGATAGGGAAGATAGAGAAATAATGGAAGAGTTTGCTTGCGGAATGGCGAGATGCGAGATGGAAGAATAAGCAGAGGTTACGCAAGAGTGGTGCAGCACTCGCAGGCGGAGCGTTTCTAGGGAATGAAGCGGGCCAGCGTATGGATGTAGGTATCCGCGTCCACGTGACACCGGTGATGCTTTCGTTAACTCTACACCGGAGCCAGATACAATACGTCCTATCATTTGTTCTCGCATATGCTTATCTAATAATATCCACGCGTTACTCCACCGCAAACAAATACAACGGGTATTACTCATCCGTCGTTTTACACGTATTTAATAATATTTGCCTTATCACTCATGGATGATTGCATACATTTCATCCGTTTCTATAGCTTATTGCTAATAGTTGCATCATTATGTTGGGAGTGAAACGCTGCTGGCATCGGCTGGCACGCGCTCCGTCTAAACACCAACCTACTAATTTATAGTCGCCCCGTTGTGCATTGCAATTACAATATATGTATAATCGAAGGCGCCATGAATCGCGTAAACAATGGACGGCGCGGAAAAAAGTGGTTGCGACGCTACGCGTTAAGTTTCTAGTTTCTAGTTTCTAGCAACGCGAACGCGGCAGTTTTCGTTTACATAATTTACAGGGGGAAAGGTTAACGCGAACGTTGTTGGCTGCAAACATTGGCAACGCTACGCATTCAATTTGCGATGCTAGAAAAGCGGATCGCGACGCGACGCGACGCCACGATTCGCTTCGCTCGCGCTTAACCCCTTCGCTCCGGCAAGGTTTGCCATCGGTTTGTTAAAACTACACAACTCAATTCCGTCGCCGGTGTCTACGATGCAACAACTCCTATTCCGCAAGTTGTTCGTCTTTTAATCGCGCAACGCTTAACGAATCCTAAGCTAATCGCTGGCCCACGAATATCTAAGTACATTTAGACCCTATGCTCGGCCAAATTCTTTACCTAACGCGAAATCTCGATGGGTGACTACGGTGAAAGAGTTGATCCAGCCTTGCATACGTTTAGCGAATGTTTCTACTCTGTAAACGCGATAGAAATAGCAACTACCAATGCTCCGGATAGACGCATGTTTGGAAAAAGTACAAATATTCTATTAAATGTTACGTAAGTAAATAATTATAACGGCAAACTTAATCAACGATTTATGTAATCAATCGAGCTCCACGCTCTCAAAGGATTAACGCGCGTCTCGGAATTTTCTTGGATTTTTTTTTTTTATGCTTAGATCGATAAAAAATCAGGGCCGGACTTAAACGAGGCGGAATGCCGGTCGCGATATTTAAAAGCATCGCGCCGGCGTTAAGTAAGTACTTGCAATCCTCTGCCACCGATTGCTTGACGTTGCTCAGAAAAGTTTAACCGCTACGCTGTTTCTCCGGTGAATCGAACGTTCGGCACAGGGGCGAAACGTAACGCGTCGTGTCGAAAGGGTTAACGAAAAATATCGCGAAAGGCTGAAAGCGTTCCGACCTGCGACCAATTTGAAGCGAGGAGAGCAAGGCGACGAACAAAACACGAGGAATCACGCGCGACAGCCGTTCTCCTTCCAGTGGAAAGTGCACGAGTTCCCGTCGCGTTGGTCGTCGCCATCGAGGAGAAACACACCGCATTTTGCGACAAACACCGATAGAATAGCTAAAGCGTAAACTTTAGGCTGCAAATTCTCATGCAAATTTGTAATGTCGTTGGGAAAATGAAAGAAATGGAATCCAAGTAGAGGATTGCTCGAGCGTCTGCTGGGCGAATAGCCGTAAGCGCGATAGGAAGGCAGAATTGGGGCCGGAGAGCAGGCATATTTTGGTTAGCCGGATCGACGATGCAACGCGAGAAGCAACACGGCCGAGCACCGAGAGCTCCGAGTTCAATGACTGGCACAGAAAAGGAACGCCGCCATCTTACGCGAGATATGCACGTACGATAATGTTTGTTGCTTTATCTACTAAACCTACGACAATAAACGGACGCGAGGAAAAAGAAACGCGAGCATCATCACGGCCGACCGTTTTTCGCTTTGTCTCCTGTCGAGAAACAGTTTTTTTCCCCCCGCACCTGCTAATAAACGTAAAGCATCGAGAAAGGGGAAGAAGACTAATTGTAAATACGCGTTACGCAACCGTTTTACGCGAACGAAGTTTCACTCTTAAACGGCTGCTCGACTCTCGGCAAAACATGTACCGCGCGTGAAAACCCAATTTACTCTACCGTTAACGCGTTTCAAGGTTAAACCCGCTACGAACATACCTTTTTTTTTATCAATCGCGGAGCAAATAATTCTTCCTCGTTCGGAAGAATTTGCTTGCGCTCGGATCGAAACTCGTGGCTATCGACGATAACGATCCCGAGTTTACCTTTTAACCATATTTCAGCGTTCGTTAAATGGCAAATATTTTCTATACCAGGTGCGTGCAAAAGTTACTTTTGTCGATTACTCTGCGCGCGGTCGAATTTCTTTGTCTGAAAAAGCTCGGAAGCTTACCTAGGGCGTTGGTATTAAGCGTATTGATAGATGGGTCCACTGTTTCTAAAAGCGTCGATGGATTTGTCGGATCAAAAAATTAAGATTCCTTTCAAGTAAAGGAACGCATAATTAAGGCAAGCGAAGCGCTTGACGATCGGTTTCTGATAATGCGCGTTAAAAAACAACGTCTAGTTATTTTTTTCGAAGTTTAGATTAATTTTTGTTAGGGGGAAATCTTTTGCGGGGGGCTACTACGATAGAATGGGAGGCAAAAGTTCCCGAAAATAACAGCTACTCTGATCGATCCAAAAAGCTGTTCCGAATACGGTAGTGCAATCTTTTATGATCGAATGCACGAAACCTTTGCACGCACCTAATATAATAAGCGAAGACGTTTCATCAGTTTCATGAGTCACCGTACGTGTGACGCACAGATTTCATTGTGACACATCGAATAATGATTCCAGTATTTTCTCCTACATTCACGCGTGCTTTACTTTAATCGCGCGTATGTAAACACCTGCAGCGGCGCGTTTCGTACAAATTCGGAAAGCTAACGCGTTATTAACCCGTTCAGGCCTAACGCGTTTTCACGCACCATTTCGTTAACTTTTTCCTACTAATTTGCATCGCTAAGATCTGTTATTTGCGGTGGCTTTACCGAAAGGCCGCCTAGAAATTTGCGTGACAATGTTTTCGATACTATTTTCTCTTCCACATAGATTGCACGCGTTTGCAAAGTTTAAAAAAAAAGCTACAAATAAAGTGTCGCGCCAACGCAATGTTGGTCCTTAACCCCTTGCCCTACTTTACCCCTTCGAATCTAACTCTGGCTTTGCGTTCTAAGGTTGGAGACATCGTTCGAAGTCGGGGATCAGCGAAAGCCAGCGTACGTGTAGCTGATAAAATAATCGTAGGACAAGGGGTTAATGGGTTAACGTCGGAGCAACTTTCGTTCTCCCGTGAATCGTCCTCAACTTAACGATTTATGCTTTTCATTGCGCCGCCCGCGTGCGAAGTACGCGTTTACCGGTGGAAAATGGGTGGCTAAAATGGGTAGTAGGCAATTTGATTTCGAAAGGCATAGCGCGGCAGGAGTATCCTTTTGTCCTTCGAAACGAGCCATTCCCTTTAAAGTGAGGAGCAGGGAGCGAGAACCGTGGTACGAGGAACGAGGAACAAGGAACGAGGAACGAGGAACAAGGAACGAGGAGCAAGCAACGAATCCGACATGCGCGTGGCCCCCCTTTCTCCCTCCTCCTCAACCGTTCTTTGTTTAGGTTGCCCTTACCGACGCCCTTCGCGTTCTGCGTCCGACTCGAACGCAAACCGAGTAACCCACTTCGACCCTCCAAAATAATTCAACCGATGCGTGCTGCGGCTGTATGTATTCTACATACATATACTACCGCATCTACATCTGCCCTCCCTTACTTTGCCTTCGCTGTATTATTATTATTTTCACCACCCTTTCCCGCGCGTTTATTTATCTTTATTTATATCCTCTGTAGAGAATCTCAGAATCCAAATGAACCCGGGCTGATCGTTGTACGATATTTCCTCGCAAAGTTGCATCAGCTCAAAGATCGGCGATCTTTCGATCAAACGTGTCTAATCCCTTGATTTTGCTCGCAAGTGTACGCTGCGTTAGTAACGTGCGCAAATATTAACGTAGGGGCAACCTATGATTAGAGTAAACGATTGCGAGATGGCTGAAAAAAGTGGACGAAAGTAACTCGGAAAGCAAAGGGTTAAAAGTACGACGTTTAGTCGTCTCGTTTCGAATCTGTTGACGTTTTAAAACGCGTCGCCGTTTTTCTCAACTTGCACCTATCCAAAATGCACACATAGCTTTCTAACGAAACGCCGAACGGCGAGATATCGAAGTGACGCGAGACAAAGCAAGCACAGACGGAATACTAAAAATAATCTGCCGTACGTGCGTCAAAACGAGCAGCGAAAATGTAATATCCGTAATGCAATTAACGCGTATTATTAGACGCTTCGACATCGGTATTTGCGTTCGGTGAAATGCGATATTCAAACAGAGCAAGTCGTTTCGATGCAGCGCGCGATTATCGCGCTGCTACACAATTTATCTGGACTTTTTCCGTGCCCCCACCCTCGCCGAGCCGCGCCGCACCACGGTCGAGCGTAAACTCGCGCGATATCTGTCGCGTGACCCATCGAATGTTTATTTATTTATTTAACCAGAGTAATCTCTTTAACGTATAAATGAGAAACCAATAAATGATTAAAGCAAGGATAAAGGTAAATAAATGTATTATAATATAATATATCGCACAGAGTTGGGCGTGTTTTACTCCAACGTTTCGAATAAATTCTCCGAATCAAATTTTATTCGAATAACGCTTCGAAGAAGCTCGGATTAGTGCTCAACTCTGACATCGTATTTGGACTGTACGGACATTATCAACGTCCACGTTAAAAGCGCACAGGAGGATACTAAGAATTGCATTTTTTTTACCCGTCAACTACCGACGCAAATTAATAATAGTAAAAAAAAAAGATACTGATAAATTGCAACGCATTTTCTCGATTTGATAAAACGCTTTAAGTAGCTGGACGCGTATCACGCGATTGCGGCAGATGAAATCGAAGGAAAAGGTTGGGTGATTGGTAGCGAAACGGGCAAGCTCGGAACGTTGGTAGCGCTCGTACCGGCTTCGAGAAAGTTCTTCCGTCAACCGACTTCGATTGTCACCCGTCTAGCGCTTCTCCGCGCCGATTGATCTTGAAAATTTCTATGTCACCTCGCCCGTTCTTTTTCCCTTCGCGCGAATCAAATTTCAGTTCACCATTGCGCTCCGATAGGTGAAAATACGCGTGAAAAAACGCGAGGGGCATCGAGACACGCGTGTCAAAGTTTACTCAAGAGAGAGTGCACTGGCCAAGTGCATCCAGGAAAAGGTTAAGTTAAAAAAGTAACTGGGAAAACGTGAAAATGGCCCCAGGAACGTCGAAAATCAGAGCCAGCTTGAGATTAACGTTAAATTTACGGACACCGATCGTACAATTTAACCTTTTTGCGAACGAGTGTCGCCACGTTTGTTTACTTTTTGCATCCGTGTCAATTTTTAAAGCAAAAATTCCAAACTGATATCACCGCTGGACCCTCGCCGAATCGCAAGAGAAGGAACGTTGCATTTGTAGGAATTTTCGATACGCCGAGAGAAACAATATCCACGCATCACGGGAAATACGTAGAAAATAAAGTACATCTGAAAATACTTCGAAAGCAAAAAAAGATCTCTGCGCGTACTTCATTCGTTTAGGTGCGTTTATAAAATTACGAATTTGCATAACGATCCACAATCCAATCGCTGCATCGATCGAGGCCAACGGAAATTGCTTAGAAACGATATTTACGATTGACGTGAGTTTAAGCCCGAACTGGAAAATCCGCGAAGCAGCGTTAAACGATAGCGGTTATGATGAAAATGTTCTGCTCACCTCTTCCAGCCTCCTGACAGCCGTCCTCTCGTTCCTCTAGGATTTTCTCCACCATTTTTGCAGCCGGCAATGCCACTTGGCTCGGGTGTTTGACGTTGGCGAAAGAATCGAAAAGGTGAAGCTCCGTTTCCTTCGTCTCAGAGCTTCTTTTGCTCCTTCTTCTTCTTCGTCTTCTTCTTCTTCGAGTCTCCTTTTGCGTTCTTTCTTTCTGTGTTTCCGTGTTGTTGCTCGACGACGACGACGACCGGCAACGACGAATCTCCTTCTTCTCCTCTAACCCGGTATCAATAATTGTAAAAAAGAGTCAGTCGTATATACAAAACCATCTATATCCACTAAGATACTGATATAATCTTCTCTCCCAAAATCTTGCAAATCGCGCTGCTTGTTTGCTCCGCTTGTGTTTGCTGCGTTGGAACCTTTCTTCTCTCCCTTTACACCGATGCGCGTTCGCTCACTCTTTCTCTCTCTCTCTCTCTCTTTCTGTCGCTCGCACACTCGCTCTCTTTCGCTCTTTCTCTCCGGGGACAGTTCGATGTATATCAGTGTCGGTATCACAGATATAAATAAATATATAAAGGCTATCTATTTCTCCGTTTTCTGTAGCTCTCGCGGCTTACGACACGAGCGACAAACGATGTTGTTGCTGTGGTAGATGATATACGCCTCGTAGCTAAATCGTTTGAATAAATACTATCACAGACTTTGACACTGCGCTCGTTCTCCTTCTCCAACTCTTTTGCCTCTTCCTAGACGATACGGGCTCGTCTATCCGTCTTCTTATTCGACACTGCCTTAGATCTGGATCCGATCTCGATCCGATCGGACGTTATCAGCGGATGAGTGTTCACCGCGAGAATCGGAATTCCTCAGCGACTGCTCGATTCTTCCTAGACTCCGACTCCGATTCCGACTTCGACTTCTCCCACAGCGTCGAAACTTCGCCTACCTTCGCTCTCTCGACTCTGCTCTTCTCTTCTCTTCTCTGCTCCTACTACCACTCTTCTGACGGTGAGATATCTGACCGGCGAAACCGGAATCTCTCCGTACGCGAAGATCTCTGGATGGTCGCTGCTCCGTTGTCGGTATCGCACAGCCTCTCGCACGTAGCGGTAACCGGGCTCGGAAGCGCATTAAAAATCCTTCGGCTAACACATCGGGTCTTCTCGTTCACCTTCCCTCACTGCTCGGCAGTTGGTTTCCGACTGAGCCCACCAAGATGGCCGCTCCGCTTACTAACAGCCCCTTCGCCGCCCTCCTTCTCATCCTCGCATCGACGAGTTCTCTATCCCCACTCGGCCCTCTCTCGCTCCCTTCCACTCGCGAGCAGCCTTTCCGTTGCTTCTACGTAGGATCGGGCGACTTCGTCGACGCCCTCTGAAACCGCGCCGCGCCACGCCGCGCCGCACCGCGTCGTGTAGCTTCCAACCAGGGGCTCTCTTCCTATTTCTCTTGCTACCGCTTCTGCTTTAGCTTCTGCCTCTACCTCTGCTTCTGCCGCCGCGGCTGTTTCTACTATATATGTATGTATGTACCTCTCTGTACTTCTGGCTTCCCGAGGAACCGCGGACGATTCGCTATACCCGCGTCAATTACCGAATCGTATGATGCAAGCTTTACGTGACTTGCGACTCTATTTCCAATGGGTTCGCCAGCGATAATTTCTACGTGAACTCTCCTCGATCACGACTTTCGCCTCGCCGAGCAAAGTTCGTCCCGAAAATCGTATCGCGCGCGAATTGCGACGGAAATTCGCGGCTACGCGTGCATTCGATAATACCGATAAACAGTCAAGCGTGCCTCAACTCGACGGTTTCGTTTCTCCTTTCGCGAACTCTCGCCAGGGATTGAGAGTCACTGATCGCTCTCGTATATTTGGAATTGACTCGCCGGTAATAACGCCATTGCTCGCGTGCACTTATGGAAAAATTTTCACGGATATTTGGAGAAGTTGGCGCGAGATGCGCCTATCGGCTGAACGGTCGACTAGGTACTCGAGATGTTTACATTTTAGCATCATTTATACCCGCGTTAGAAGGGATTAGAGCCAGATAAACAAGGCGGGAACGGGAAATGACGCCGGGCGGCCGTGGCGTGCGTTGTTTTGGGAAGAGATGCGCGCGCACAAAGGCCACGTATAACATCACGCGACATAGAAGAAGGATCGAGAGAGAGGGAGAGAGTCTTCGAAACGGAACACGTATCAGCTTGGCTGCTCCTCCGCGTGCGCGCGCGCGCGCGCGTGTGTGTGTGTGTGTGCGCGCGCGCGCGTATCCGCGACGTATGAACGTGCACGGGTGCACAGTGAGATGAATACGGGGTGAGAGGACAAAGAACGGAGCACGGCGAAAAGAAACGGAAGGGGATAGATGAAACGTTAGCAGGAGGTTTCGTAGTAGTGACTCGCTTCGACGAGAACGCACACATCACCGGGTGAGTGAGTATAATTCTCGCGCTATGCGCAGGCTCGCGTCGGCCATCGAGGTTTGTTTTCAATCGGTCGACATCGCGTGAACTTGTTGCCTGTATAATCGACGCGGTATTGCGTCGTAAGTTTATTAGCCGTATTCGTATTACGTAAGCTCGGGGATCGATTGTTTACCTGCTCGGCCGGCCTACGGCTTTTATTTATTCCGATTTAACGTTAGACGCGTTCCTTTCTCCCTTAATATTCTCTGTCTCGCCTCTCATTGGCTTTTTCGCCACGCTACTTCGCGGATGCGTAGCTGCAAAAGCTACACAAGCTACATGTATGTTTGCCGTAGAACGCGTTCTATGGTCGCGGTTGCATCATCTGCGCGTCATCGATGCGATAATCGCGGATCCACGCGGCGATCGTAACGTCGCACTGATTTGTTAATACGAGATCAACGCTCGGCTAAACGCGAGGGGGCTTTGCTGATAAGTAGCGATGCGTGATTTTGTCGTTTGGCGGAAAGTCGCGGAAAATTGGCGTCCGATGGAGATCATCGAGAACGTTGAAGTGTCGGTGGGTGGAAACGAGCGGCTCCTGCTACCGTATTAGGCGCAAATTTAAGTAAACGGACGAGGAAGAGCGGGCGTATTTATCGTGAGAACTCGACAGGTTTCTCGGTTAAACAGAAAATTCAAAGGACGGCGTTTCGTCTGACAAAATAACAGCACAAACCGGTTTCTGCACGTGGCCAGGAGTCGCTCGATCGTGCCCGCCACCCGCTCAACCACCAACCACCGACACCCACCTACCATACCCGCGATATTATCGATTCACCCAACTTTCTTCCACTTTTCGCGCACATTCCTGCCCAACTTAATTTCGCGTCCCACCATCGCTCGACGACGCAAATGAAAAGAGGCCTGCGGCCGATTGCTAATCGAAGAAAGCAGGTTCGCCGGCTGGATTGCCGCTGAAACTATCAACGATTCAAGTACGCAGCTGCGATCGCTAAAGTATTCAGTCGCGTTAGACACGTAGGAATTTCTTTCTAAATCATGGTTCAACAAAGAAACGGGTAATTTAATAGCTCGATGTTTTCGATAACGATACGTTATTAACGTACGTACCTTGTATAGACTTCACGCACAATTCTTTGCATCGTATATGTTATGGGAAGACTCGTATTTGGCAACCAGTGCGTTAATTAAATGCAGGTCCTTTTGCTGGTTTTTTTTCAAGATTATTGTTTTATCGCGCAGAAGTGTTACGCGTGTAACAATTTATTGGGCAAGAGAAACGATATATTCGCGGGTCTCCTATTGTTAGACCGAACCCGGCCACTGCAGGGTTAACGCCGATGAAAGATCAATTTGATAAAGCTTTGGAACGTTACCTTTAAAGGTGCAACACGAATAACGCGAATAATAAGTATGTAGATAAAGTCTTCTAAATTTCGTAAGGCGGTCGGACACTAACGCGAGCCCCTGCGCTTATTTGCCCGCAGGTGATTAACGCGTTAGGATATTTGCAAAGATACGCGATGCAAGAGAGCTGAATCTTCGTTCGCGTTGTTTACGGAAAATCTGCATGAATCTTAAAAAATGCAAGGCTGCAAGTTTATACGTGTAAAATGTTGATAAGGAGCTACAAGTGGGTGATTTTGAGCACGCTGGTAGGTAGAGAGTTCTAGCGTTGAACGATGCTAGATCGAAGAAGAAAGGCAGGCGACTGTTGGGTGGACGAAGCGGTTTGAAGCAGCTTTCGTGGTCATGGGTAAATCGATGCGAGGCAGCTTCCAAGGGAGAGCGCGTAATTTTAGGAAATGCGGCAGAAACCTTACCAATTAACGCTACAACTCCCGAGGCCATTGAAACGACCGGCTACCAATTTCTTATAAAAATTATATACATACATAAATTTGCAGCGGCACTTTTTTGAGTAGATCGCGTGATTTTCGGTGCAAAGTATGAACAAAGATTCGCTTCAGTTGCGTCATATAATTTGTCATAGTCGTTTGTCACTTTTATTCGTTTCGTACAAATATGAATATACTATAATCGCCATGCGCGTGCATTGTAAGAGATAAAACAATTTGCGTGGCTTTAGAATAAACGTGTTTGTATACGATAGTTGCACTCCTATACCGCGTGCCGTAACGTTGCTCCGCTATAAAAAAAGTAGGTGTTTTTTTGCGAATTTAAGTTTCTCGCGAATGCGTCAAGATTCGCAGTCTAGGTGCAAGCATATACGGTTTTGTGATTTTCTTGCGCTAACAATTGTTAGCGTTTGGCGTCTGCGTCTCATGAGAGGTGTCTGTTTACAGAGGAAGGGTTAACTTTGACAGGGGCCGCTTTCGTTACGCTTCCTTCGATCTTTTTAATCCTGAAATTTTCCGTATACTTTACGGCTTGGTTGCTTTCCGACGCTGGTCGCGACACGTTGCGCGGTTTGCACGCCGGTAGCTTATGCTTTTCAGGCGTTTTAGGGTACGATCGATTGTCCAAATCGATTCCGGTGAGGATCGCGAGAGCGAGAGAAATAATTTCCATTAGCGGTTGCGCAACATTCGCAAATAGAGACCGATCACGGGACGACTCGTAAAAATTGACTCGGTTAATTACGTCAGGCTTGGTACGCGAGGCGATGGCAAACCGTCGAATTCATTAATTTTAACGAGCTATTGTCGTTCTTCGGTCATCGGTGACTCACCCAATCGAGATTATCGCCTTACTCGATCTCCGCTGGTTTCGCCGCGGCTTGCAAAAAACATCATCGGCATCTAGAAACTTGTTCCGCGACTCGACTTCGCCACCCGACGGCTAACAAAAATCAAAACAATTTTAGATAAACTCACTAGGTTATTATCGCCGGAACATACTCGGAAGGCTGGCTGACGAAATTTAGCCGGACGATAAGAGAAAGAGGGACAAAAGGGGAGGGGGGTGTGGGGAAAAAAGAGCGAGGCATCTACTGCGCATCCATGGTGAAGTTAAAGGAGAAGGATCACGAGCACAAGGAGAAACGAAACACGCGACACGCGTGCTGCGTTCGTTACGTAACTCGCCGGCTAGAACCGGTCGCGCCGAATCTTTCGCTCGTCTCTACGCCAAACGCTCTACTCCCCGGCCTACGAATTGTTTGTAGCTGAAAGCTGAAACTAAGGAAATAGAATTTAACTAGTAGATTGTTTCACTCCCAAAATACGACTTGCATTTCACTTTAAGCGTTACACGCATGCACATATATTTTTACGTATTCCATGCATTGCGTACCTTTCTGCGCATTTAAATTTAAAACCGAGCAACTGTTTGACAACAGTGCGTCGCGCCTGTCGAAGGTTCTCCTAATTGATACGATTTACGAAGAATCCGCCACTTCGCGTGCAACGATCTAATAGAATCCTGACGCTTCGAATTACTTTCGCGTCGGCAATTCGATATTCGAGGATTCGATGAAGGATATTTTGAACGACAAGAAAAGACAGAATTATTAGGAAATTGGATTATCGATTGAACGGGAGCTGGGTGCCGGGAGACGGGATCCGGGAATGGTTCGAATGGGGAGTAAGACTAGCGCGAACCGACTTCTTTTTTCTTATTCTCCGCAGTCGCGCTGGTGGTTCAGCGAGTTTGTTATTGAAAAGTATAAGAGTGCGATATTTTCGGAAAGAAATTCACCAGCGGAATACATTTTTACGCGCGCTGCTTGATGTACAAGCAGGGGAGATAAAAGAGGCGAGAGCGGTGTCGAATGGTGGAGCGTGGAGCGTGGAACGTGGAGCGTGGCAGCGGCGAGTGTATATAGTGTACAAACACGAATTCACGCAGCACGTGGATTCACGATTCAAGGTCAAATAATAGAACGCGCAGAAGTTTCGTCGTATACATACATTCATACATGCATACATAATACACGCACCCGGATGATTCTTTTATCGTAAAGAAATTTCACGGAAGACCTTCGTCGGTCGATTCTTCTTTTGCCTGTACAAATCTTAGCTCAGCTCGGTTTAGCGTATTGAAATTACCCGACTATGGCCTGATAATTACATAACAAGGTTGCCCGAAACACCGCAGAGATATGTACTTATAGTTGGAGAATATACATACATACGTGCAGCGAGTGAAACAGGTGTTCATGCACCATCAAACTCTGATTTCTATTAACGGTATTTGTTTAGTGCAACCGCGAATTAAAATCTTGCTACACTTTGAATATGGACTCGTTGCGGAACAGAGGGATTAAAAAATGTCGATGGAAAACGTGTCACGCTTTGAACTGCTGCAACTTTGTAAGGGATCATCGGACGGCGATCAACTTGGGCTCGCTTTAAAGTTCCAAGTCTTTACATTCGTATGAGTAACGATTTCCGTTAGAATTCGTTGGTTCTTCAATTTTGCTCGCGAGTATACTTCGATTAAAATCTAGGTTCTCGTAGAGTATTATTACCGTGCAAGCAGGCTTTAGCCAGGCGTTGCTCTGAAAATTGTATCTGTAACGGAAGCTGGGGATTCGTGGTGCATGAATATATATTTTTCAATCACCGTACGTAACGAATGTACGGAGAATGCTGTTAATGGAGCTTTCGCATGTTTCCGTCGAGCAGCTCGGCAAATTTCCGGATAGTCGTAAAGACAACAGGTTCGAAGACTAGGGCGTTACGTAAGGGACGGGCGCGTGTACTAAAAATAGCTACGCTAATTGTAAGTAGCTGAGGACACGCGATGATATTATTAATCATTCAGAATAGGAATAATACATCGACAGTCAGTCAGTCGTCTGTTCAGCGAAGCTTGTAAATTGAAACGGCGGAGCGTACGTTTATTACGTCCGATCGATGTCGATGCAAAGGACAACCTTCGATACGGGAAATAAATCTTGATAATTTGCGCCGGGTCCCTTCGTTCGTTCGAACGAGACAATCGTCCTTACAGGTTAAACGCTCGAAGGTATCGTCCAGCTTTGCTTTCCTATTCACGTGTACGCATCCGCTCGCAAGCGAGTGCACACGTGTTCGAGTATAGAGAGGTGTCGTTTGGCTTTCGTCAACGCGGATTTTAGAATCGAGGAAGGGAAAGCGTAGCCTACTGGAGGGCGTCGTAAATTAGATCCCTTTTCGTATCGCGTCGCAGACCCCATCTGCGTTCAGACCGGCTGTTTTGCAACTGCGATCCACGGGCTGCTTGCTTTTATTGCTTCGGCAAGGCGACCATATTTCTTGCCGTAAAACTCGGGTCGCGTTTGCGTTAATTTGTCAATCTAAAGCATTACCGTACGCGAATACGGTTTAGCACACTTTTATTAAAATCAAGCTAGGACACTTCAGCTCAATTTTATTAGATAGAAGTCGAAAGAATTTTGCCACAGCAGTCTCTACTCTGTGCTAGAGTAGCCGGAAACTTTTCTTAGAGGGGGTGAAATGCGTAAAAGTGCTCTCGTATATCTATACTTTTTAACGCTCGATCGTGCATATATATTTTAACCTTTCGAAAGAATTGGACGCGTCTGCTAAGCGTGCAAATCGCGGGCGTCTCGACGGGTATTACTGTAAATCGTCATGCTAAATATATTCGAGGAAATTTTTCAGAATGTAGCATAGTATTTTTAAAATTGATTATTCTTAGGAGGTGGGTTTGCCCTCTCCTGGATTCGCCTCTGACAACGAGATCAGCGCGAGCAACTCGCGGCCCGCCTTTCATTTAGCTCATACCTAAAAGTGATCTATTTATTTCCTATCTTTTCTGCCGGGTAAAAATCTCATTAGACCGCGGATCCCGACACAACTTAGGGAAATTTAAGCGCGCAAGAAAGTACAAAGGGCGCGTAATACGCAAAAGTGTAGAAAATATCCGCGGCATGGTGGAAGGTGAAAAGGTTAGCTATCCGCGTGCCCCTCCTTCGTTATCTTTAAAAATAGGAATTTGCATAAGAATCACAGGGCAGCGATTAGTTTACGCGTGGCGCGAAATAAGAATGGTTGCTTATCGATGTGCTTAGAGCAATAACAGGGGCTGGGGAATGTTCTCGCAACGCGCCTCGTCGGCTAATTTTGTAGCTACTTCTATGTACGTGGTATTTTATCGCGCAGTGTCGCGCAGAACGAGGGGAAAAGGTATTCGAATTTTGTTAAAAAGAGCGTGACTGGTGCGCGCGGAATGGCAGGACGCGACGACGCGTTGGGTCGCGGAACGGCGCGGTTGTTAGCAGCGATGGCGCCGATGAACGCGTGCGAGCAATGTTTACGCCGCATAACGCGCTTACAAATATACGTATACGTGGTTACTCGATATCGTAACAGCGAAGGCACGCGCGCACTCGTCGACCGGCCTTATCGCCGATATCTAGAGTATGCGCGACTACGAGCGCGAGAGAGAAAGAGAGAAAGAGAGAAAGAGACGGAGGAGTTATTTGGAGCAACGCGAACGGAATATAGATTGAGATAATTACGCGAAAAGAATGCCATTGACAGGAACGCGTCGCGCGATTAACCTTGTTTCAAAAGAAATTCTTATCGGCGTAAGGAGTGGTACGGTTGATATTTATCGGGTCTAGTTGGCCAGTGTCGCGTGACACGGGTACACGAGGCGCGGATAAACAATTTGGATTGCGCGTTGGATCGCAGACGTGGCGGGATCGATCGTAAATCGTAAATCGTAACTCGTGACTCGTAACTCGTAACTCGTAAATGGTAAATCGTAAATCCCGTGGCGACTAGCGAGAAGAATCGGACCGAGGTCTTTGACCATCGTAACACCGACCTCTTCGCGCGTTCTTCCCCGCGCTTATTTCTGAATGTTTCTCGCGCTACTAGCCGGTGCGCGGTTCTATTTTCCGCCGCCTCAAGGACAATTAGATACCTTTGCGAATCGTGCACGAAAGAACACGCGAGCGTGAAACGATCCTCGGCGACGCGTCGCGTCGCGTCGCGGCGCTTTAACCCTTCAACCATCACCTCCGTATCGCGCGCGGACTCTGATTTCTTTTTCCGAGAACCGATTAACAAAATTTCTTAACCCCTGCGCTGAACCGACACGTTCGCGTACGTTTCAACCTCGTATGCTAAACGCTTTTTGCATAAATGTTTACGTTGCAAGCGAAAATCGTCGGAGAAAGATCCGAACAATAGGAATCTAGGACGGCGTTTGCGTGCATTTGCGAGCGCGCGTAGAATTGTTAAAGGAAATCGGGAGAAACGGGTAGCTGGGTAGCCGGATGCTTGCACAAGGGTTAAAACTTAAGCCGGGCGAGAAATGTTTATAGGCGATCGTAGATTGTACGAACGCGTAGTCGCTCTCTACATTGTAAATAACGAATTCAGTTGTTAGCGCGATGCAAGACGTTCGTGGAGACACGTAAATCTCTTCGATGTATGTACATACATATGTACGTAAGCGGAAGAGAAAATCGCTCCATCGCCGAGGGGTTAATATTAATACTCGTGTAGCAAGAGGACAATCGAGGTCGCGAATCCCAAAGCGGCGCAACTCTGTCAGCGATCGTTTCGAGGGAAAACAGATTTCTCTTTGTCTATTTTCTTCGATTCCCCCCTAGCTCCAACGATTCCAGGAAGTGGAAGCGCGTTTAAGCGTGCAATTTTGTGTTAATTTAAGCGCTATCGGATAGCTATTCCTCGCGGAACAGAATATAACGCTATCGCTCGTCGACGATTTTTCACCAACTACAGTTTCACTCGCACGCGTTAGTCATATTGTTTACGTTCTACGTTTAACAACGTTACCGTAGCGTTGTGTGCTATCTACGCTGGCCGACAAGAGTTAAGAAACGAGCAATCGCTTGCGAATTTTTGCATGTATACTTTTTATGTTTCACGATACACGGATTAGAATTACAAATAGAATAACTCGGTGTTTAGTCGTGTACGCAACCGTTGTGCTTTCCATACTATTTCCAGTCCTAAGCTACGTATCTTAGAAGTTCGGGAATATACAGGGATTCGCAACTGGTTGCTTCGATTCTGAACTTTTGTCGGCAAGCGTGTGGACGTTTTAAACTTTGCAAATGGTTCGTACTCCGCATTTCCCGTAAAGAAATAAACAAGCAAATTAGCGCTAAAGGTGTTTAAAAGTGGATTCGCGCCGCTTTGGAATTGTCGGCTTCGATTGCGATTCGGGCGATTGTGCGATAGCGAAAAGCGTAGAAGCGACGAAAGCAAGCGAGAAGGGAATTATGTATCGGGAAACGGAGAAGCCAGCGAAGAAGCGTTTGCGAGGCGGCAGAGAGAAGCTCGGCGAAAAAAGCCAACGAACTTAGTTGACCCGAGAGAAAGACCGGTGGCATCGATCACCACGCCGAATTTCTCGCCGCTACGCTATCTTTCGCGGCACTTGGAATCGCGTTGAAACGTCCAGCGGCTGCTATCGCGCGGCAGTTGCACCGATCTATAGCCTTGACTTTATTGCAGCCGTCTTATACGGCAACTTCCATCGCGGCTACGTCACGCCACCGCTATCTCCTTTCCCTTTTTCTTTTCACTTCGTACCAACGAAACGCTTAAGTACATACAAGCGCCGCGCGTATTTTCTCCGTTTCCTTCCATCGCGATTCTTCTTTCGAGAAGCCAACCTTCCTGCCGCGGACCACGAATCTAGGAGCCTTCCTTCCGAGAGACGACACGCGTAAAAGTGAACGCATTCTTTGGCCTCTCTTTCAGAGACTCAACGTTCCTCGCAATTTGTATTTCAATAACTCTGTTCGACGCTGCAACGCGTTAACCCTTTAACGCTCAAGTTCGTAAGGATCACTGGTTCGCTTGAGCCACGCTTCTTTTTACGCACGAGGAGATTTCCGGGAAAAGGGCCTCCAAGACTAAACAACGAATCGAGTAAGCTGCGTCGGAAGTTGACGCGTTCCACGAGTCTACGAATAAGCATGGCTCTAAGCTTAACCCCTTGCCTTACAATAACGAGTCCCACTCGTGATGAATTTGCACTCTACCGAATTTAGTTTCAACTTTGTCTGCTGCTTCGATATACATACATACAGGATCGGAGATTATTAAATACAAATCAATCACAGTATTACAGTATCGCACGGCGTTAAAGCAGTGAAAAGTTAAACCGACTAACTTGTAGCCGGTAAAAAAATTATAGGGCAAGGGGTTAATTAAACGGTACGTCGCAACGAAATTTTTTGGGGAGCATTGGTTGCGGTCGGTTTGTCGCGTAATTAAAGACGGTTTATCGAAAATGCTCCTGGAGATCTGTGGGCCATTTTTCCGTAAACTATACGCATTTCCCCTCGACGGTTTGCGCTTCTGTCGCATGTTCTTCTTAGCTTTCTCTACTGCGATGGTACGTTATTGAACTTCTGTTGAGAAATCGAAGAAAAACTGGGGCGTTAACGGGTTAAGCGTGTGTCTAGTAAATGTCTCAGAAGGTGACGTAATATTTCGCCGCGACGGGCCGCCACGAGATCGATCTATGCAAGAGTGCTTGTCAAATTTTTCTCGATGTCTCTCGCGACTCCGCGACTCGTGACTAGCAAAGGCGTATCTCTCTATGTGTAACCCTTTGTCTGGCGCGATTAACGCGCACCACGTTGGAGTAGGAAATAGTAAATATTTTCCTTGGAGCAGCCGCGATAAGATTAGGCGAACGGTGTTTCGTTCTTAGGTTCTCGCGACGTAACGTGATCCCACGATGATAAGAGACCGCTCGAATAAGCGGACGGGAGTTGAAATCGCTGTGGATGAATCGCGAGGAAATTATATTCCGAGACGAAACTAAACTGTCGCTCGAATTCGCAGCCGGAGAGTTGCCTCGAAAGACGCGGCACGCTTTCGACGATCGCAAAATTCCGATTAAAGTTATGCGAATCCGCGCGACCAGGGCCTCGCGAGACGCGCCTTTGAACGAGGATGTTTTCGACTAATCGAATAAGTTTCCGGCGGGGTGGAGGGCAGGCAACGCGACGCGCGTTCACGTTCCTACTATCGCGTTACAACTTTCCGCGATACCAACAACGCCGTTCGCGATAGCCGGGTAAACAAACGGAACGTCGTCGCCTCATCCTGCCTTATCGAAGTCGCCGTTTAACCCTCTCGACACCGAAGGCAACTGGGTCTTCGACTCGTCTGTCGACATTTCGCACCAGACAACCCACTAGCGTCGCGCGAAACGCTGAAAACTATGCTCCCGTCGTCTACCTTTTTCCATTCAATTTAAGTAAAAATATCGGGAAAAATATTGTATTAAACCTTTGCGTACGAGCGTTTCGATTCAAAGCCGTTGGACCAAAAGACACCGCAATGAATTTCTACTCGACGTTCCATGTATGTATTGTTGCAATCCGGATGGAAATAAGTTGCGTTGGTTTAAATATTATAATAACTTTATATTTCCTATTACTGGATAGCAACGGGAAGTCCGTGGTGCTTGTTACAGTGTTCGGTCCCAGATTGACTTCTGGTGGAGTGGGCCGGATGTATTTATATATCTGAGTTTTTGGGGGAAATCTGACTTTCGCCTCCAGTGACTAAACCGATGTTTTGAACCTTACAGGTAACCTACTGACTAAGTCGTCGAAAAATAATTCCTTATCGTTAGAGATAAAGTATAACGTTTGTTGGTCATCCAACAGTACATACGCAACGGTAGGAAGTAAAACAATTTGCACGGGTTCAGAATCGATGTGTCCATATAAAATGGTAATACTCCAGCGTTACTCCGTTGCGAAGAGTAGCGAAGCACGACACCCGAGACCTACGACGCCTCGAAGACGCGGTTACAAGAAGGGGGGGATTAATAACGACACCGCGATGTTCGATCTGATCTCCGATTCCGAAAGGATCGCGCCGCGAGACCGATCGCGGCAGAGAAACGAAAAAAGAATGGGGGAACGAATAAAAGGTTGAATGATGCAGACGTAGCTGTGGAAGGATTGCGCGCGAACGACTCGCAAACGAAAATGCCAGAGCTAGCATACATGATATTTATAACGGATACGTTAAACGTGGGAGCGGTGCCAAACGCATAAAACCCATTCGGACCTGTTGTCCTCTCGAAAATTGCAATTTCTCGCATCGAAACAGCCGAGTTGCGCTTTTACCTGGAAAAGAAAGCGTTTATACACGCATAGTTGGAATGCTCCAGCCATTGGCGATATCTTTCCAGCGCTGCGAATCGACGCGACGCCACGGTTATCGGAGATTCGCGGCCGATCTGGAACCGTGCAACCAGGGTAGAAAGAAATGTTCGCGTTCGGTGGAAAGTGGAAAGCGGAAAGCGGAAAGCGGAAAGCGGCAAGCGGAATGGGTGAGAGAGGGGAAAAAAGGCATGTTACTCGTTGTTGGTTATTCGTTATTCGTCGATAACCGAATGCGCATTTGCATAGCTATTTCGAGACTCGATTTCGTCGCCTTCCTAACTCTAGCCTACATAAACAAACACGACGCGCGAGCGATAGGAGACCTGCGGCGCATACGCCGCAACCTGTGTGCAATGTGTACCAACGTATCTATACGTGTACGTGCCGTACGTGTCCCATGTCCCGTGCATTGCGCGCGTCGGCATCGCGTCGCGGAGCACGCTAACGGAGCAACACTCCCTAATAATCTTTCCTATTATCCTACAGCGTAGACTCTGCGCATTTTTCTGCATTTATGGGAAATGTAATTACGAAAAAAAGTACAGCCGCGCGTGATGAGCGCAGACGTGGAAAGCACCGAAAGCAAAGC
Organism: Eucera pruinosa; assembly: GCA_028830335.1. Lineage (NCBI taxonomy): Eukaryota > Metazoa > Arthropoda > Insecta > Hymenoptera > Apidae > Eucera > Eucera pruinosa. The sequence goes on from JAMYCR010000003.1 coordinate 30,191,608, forward strand.
GCGTATTATTCAACTCGGACGGGGAAGCAATCCTGTAATAGGATTCCGCTTCGCTAATGAGGTTCTGAGTGATAGAAAATTCGCGTAAAAATCCCCAGTCTATTCGTTACTCTGCTTCTTTTCTTCTTTTTATTCCTATCGATGATACTGTTTCCGAAGCGTTACGTTGCGCACCTCGTACGATAGTCACCCGAGTTGATTGACTCTTGCCTTCAAGCGTAATTGTATCTCGTTTCTTTGTCTACCCGCGATAAATATTAATATTAATTTACGCATATGAAGGAGTGCATTCCCCTGAATGAATAGATAAATAAGAAACGTCGTTGAGATGGAGAAACGTCGATAGCGCGTCGATTGCTCTCGATAATGTTCGCTATCGAGAAGCTACGCGGCCTTTCCGTTATTGCCGATAGTTTGAACGCTTTCGTTACCCCTTTGCGATACTCCGACGCGAATTGCGCAACAAGACCGATAGCCGGGCTGATAACGCTGCGAGAATCTCGCGCGTAATTTCATTTCAATTGAGTCATTTCAAGGTAGCGAAGATTAGCCCATTTTTAACTTAACAAAGAACAAAACAAAGTAGCGCCGATATAACGTGGAGTTTAATTTAATCGCAAAATCTAAGCGCGGCGTATAAACATTATCACTACCATTTCGTATTAACTATTCGCTTTTTCATTTCGAGCGTTGCAATCCCTTTTACGGTAGCTATCTTATCTTTTACTTCCTTTTCGAGCGAAAGATTGCGCCGAGTTCGAGTGACTAGATGTTAGAAACAAAATAATAGATAAATAATTGGTATTGCAAACGAATAGTAATCACCGGAGTTCGCTTAAATCGTAAAGCATCGCTGTTCTTTTTTTAATTCCGTCGTCACGTTTCTTTTTGTTAAACTTCTTTGAGGCATTTGCATTGTTGCGAAGCAGGTCCGAAGATCGGCTCGAGTACGGAAATTGTTGAATTATTACTAATGCTAAGCTAGCAAAAGCAATAATGCCCAACGTTCGTATATCTCTAGTCTAAACAAAGGCGTTAGAAAGGCAACCAGATGTGTCTGGATTTTGTTACACGAAGTCAAGAGACTTGATCACCAGGCAAGGCCATAAACAGTCTTGCAAAGAAAAGCGAATCCCAACCTTCTTTTGGGTGTTCGATTCATTCGCACTGGAAAGCTCGATAGAGCTAGACGTGTTTTTAAAGCCGTTATAATAAAGTCACACTGTAACATATAAACTGTTTCATTATTTTATCACCCATTTCCAATAGAAATTATACGGAATTTCGAGCATAGGAATTAATCGATAATCATCGACAGTCGAGTATCGAGCTATGGATATTTCTGCAGCTCCAGGTGAAGCAACTAAACGGAGGAGATTCGGGGCTACGGTGACGCGAGCGTGACGTGCTCCGACTCGACTGCAACGGATGCGAAATCTAAAAGACGCGTTTGAGTTTGAACGGGGCTGTTTGTTTTTAGCTGGGCCTTCCCCTCGACTCTCGGCTCTCTGCTCTCTGCTCTCGGCTCTCGGCTCTCGGCTCTCGGCTCTCTGCTCTTGGCTCTCGGCTCTCCGCTCCCGGCTCCCGATTCTCGGCTGCACAGTGCACAATGTACTTACAGCTATCGATGCCAATGAGCGGGCGCGCGCGGACGGGAAGCACTGCGCGCCTTGTTATCTACGCGTTGAATAATACTATACGCGCGATGATATAATTTATGCGCCATACATATGTACATATGTAGATGTTTACGAAAGACGGACGTGCCAACTCGCCACATTGTCGTTTCGCGTTAAATAATAGCGCTCGGGTTGCTATTCAAAGGATCGAAATTGCGTGTCTCTTACTCGGAGACTCTGTGTTTACCGGCTCTCATTTTGTATTTGGGCAGCCGGTCTATCGGCGCGGCGGCACGAGCGCGATCGATGCGCAAAAAGCGAGAACGATCGAACGTGGCTGGAACAGCCTCGAAGGTATCGCCGATACTTCATCGCCTATTTGATATCATTATTCACGGAATAATTGAGATTAACGGGCAGCTGCCCGTTTTTGCAACGAAAACAGGTATATTTAGTTAAGAGACATACTTGGGACGATGAGTCACGAAGTTGTTGGCGTCGGCAAACGTTTAACAGAAGTATGAATACAAAGGAAACGATAGACTACCTTCCTTATTTCTTACTCGCAAATAAATAATTTCAGCTTCAAGTTGACAACAGTTACCGAACGGTACAACGAAATTGCGATTTAGAACGGAGCCGCGAAGGAACGAAACGTAAGCGATCCTTATCCTTATTCGCATCGACTTTAGTCGCGAAATCGTTGGGCGCGTTATTTTAAGCTTAACACGTTTCACGCGGCTAATGTTTTCTGTGGCGTTCTTCCTCTCTAATTAGTAATTCGACGTCCTTCGGCATCGGTTACTCGCCTACTAATTCTCCGACACTTATCTTCGATAGCAAACAACTTTATCGGTGACAAAAGTTAGCTCTCGAGTCATTGGTAATTGAATGCTTAACGTACACCTAAGCGCCACATATCTTCAACTATAAAGTCGGAAAAGTTATTCCATTCTTTAGATCTTTCATCATTGAAAATTGACTGATTAACTTATACCTAAGCGCCACATATTTTCGACTATAAAGTTCGAAAAGTTATTCCATTATGTCTTTACTTTTCATATCACCGATAATGTTTGACTCGTGTCAACAGACTTGTGACTCACTCGCGCGGATGACTCACAAACTGGCTAAACGTATATTAAATATTATTTACACTTCTGTTGCTTGCCCTGATTAAATCGATTATACTGCATCACGCGCGCTTCTTTCTACCAAAAAGTTAAGACGATGGAGACGCAAAGAAGCGTGCGATGCAGGGGAAACGAATCTTTATTCTAGTAGCAAACGTTGCACCCGTTTTGCGAACAATTAGGAGCGAATGATTTTTCGCCGTTTGGTGGCCCCGTAGGGTTAATTTTGTCGGGTTATGGTCGGCATATGTATAGGGTTATCCGAAATAGACTATAGGAACACATACCTTCACTTTTTTTCTTTCCCTTTCTGCTTTACCCTTTTCTGATCTGTTTTTTCGTTCTATTATCTTCGTTCGTTCTCGTTTCAATTTTTACTTTTTTCGCCACTATTTTACTAACAAACATGGCGTTTGACAGATATTCTCATCAAACATCGTAAAGGTACTTTTCGATAACCCTTTACGTGGGCTACAGGGATGGCCAGGTGACGGCGCGCGATCTTGCGAATGAATCGAAGAGTCGGCTAACGCAACGGGATCGCGTTGGAAAGGTTTCAGACCTACAACCTGCGGTGTAAGCGGTTTAGCCGACGTTATGTACTCGTTTCGGTGTACGTGGTGGAGCGTACGCGACGCGGTTTACGCCCGCTTTTAAAGCTGCCTCTTGCTCGCTGGTGCCCAATTCGCGTTCGCTCGAATTTCCAATGGAAATCCTAGAAACAGATTCTGGATCGTTCCGCGATCCACGGTTCGCCGATTACTCCGCGACCCTGATCCGAGCTACGCGAATCGTTGCATGTCGAAGAGCGACCGCCGTACTTTCTTTTCTCGATCGATCGCGGCGCCGCTTTCGATTCTCTTTCAATTCCGAGCTCGCTGTCGCGGCGAGCGATCCAACCTTCGCCGCCGTACTCTATTACTCGGCGTATTTCAGATAGAAATTCGCGTATTCGGGGGAGGATTGGTAGAAGGGCTGCGTTGGTAGAACGGTGGACAGTCTAGCCGGCTGTCGGACAGCCGTTCGCGAACGCTGCAGGGCTCCGTTCCTAATTCGTTTAGGGCGAAACTAATGCCGTTTGCGTAACCTTAGTTTTCGCGTGCGCAAGAAAATTTAATTGCAAATCAAATTACGTTGCGTAACTTTTCAGTGGCCACGCCAGGAAACTTAAAGATGTGCCTCCCCGGGAAAGTGGAGGCGCGACTTTATTTAGGCGTCGGAAGAAGTTTTGTCTAACGATTCCGAACGCCATAATGCAAAGTTGAAATTATATTTCATCGTCGATGGGATCCACTTTTATCGAATCCACGGCACAATTCATAGAACGAGCGTGACTCGTTACTGTAGGGCAAGAAGTTAATATTCGTCACTCGAGTAAATTACTGGACGCGTCTATGCCGGTCTCGAGTCGTAGACCCTGAGCGACGCGACGCCGCTGTTTTCCGTCTGCTCGCAAAAGCGGTTCTTGCATCATCTCGATAATTCAATTAAACGTTTGAAGCGTCGAGACTAGCTAGCTAGCTGTCCGTTCCCCTAACCGCCGCGAAGCAGCTGCCTTTGTTGCAAAGTTTTCAAGTAACTGTTCGTCGGCCCTCGCAAAAAGGAATGAAAATGAACGTGTCGCGTGAACGAGGTCGTCGCTTAGAGGGGTTAAAGCGAAGCCTAGAGGGGATCGTGGTTGTCGAACGATTTGCCACGGGCCACGAGCCGCAGGGATGGCGCGCACTCGAGGGCAAGTACGCGAGTGGCAAAGGGGTAGGAGAAAATGTAGAGCAAATTCGGAGGCCCGCGTATGTACCGCGTACGGTCAGTGATCCTATAACTGTCACTTTAGTTCGTTTATTTCACCACTTGCGCTGGAATAACGTATTACGCGATTAGTCGTCGATTAGTAGCTATTAGATCTATCGAAACCTGTGAAATATGGCAAATTAATAAATACGCAGTGAATTAAGAATTGTCACGAGTACGTTTTATGCATTCAATTCTAAAGATCGGTGTGGAAATTTTGTAGAAATAATTTCCACAAATTGCTATCGATGAGTTTATCATAGGTACCCGCTAGATAATTTCCAGCGCAAGTGATTAACAGCGAACGAATGTACGAAGACGCGTGGCTAGAAAAATTTCAATACCAAATTTCGACTTGGTGTTTGCTTAACAACGAATGGACGTTGAATATCTGTTTACATTTAATATTTAAAAGCAAATATTAGTAGGCGAACGTGTGATTTGAGCATAAAAAACGCGGCTAATCGAAAGTATGGAACGTTTTACAATGCAATAACGCTGATACGCTATTTATATTTTATCCGTTACGTAAACTGAACTGCTAATACGTGTAGGAATCATTTCCATTTAATTGTCAACTTTTCAAGCGACGGTGCGACCAACATTGTACTTTGTTGTACATTTTCAATTACGTATTCAGCGTATAAGGAAAATCTTCGTAAATAAAAGAGCGGTTAACTAACGCTTGTGCTCGAAACTGGAACGGATTCGTAGGTTAAATAACTTCTAAAATAATTCAATGAAGTTGCGCGACGAGCTTGACGCGGCAGTACGTGGGATGTCCTACCCTGTTCGCTGGAAATTGAGCGACGCTAATTTCGTAAAGAAGAAGCGCAGGAGGAGTAGATTCATCGATCGGTTGAAACTACGCCTAGGAGACAGGAGTAGACGCGTCCGACGTTACGCCTAGGCGCGGTATCGGTCGCGATCGCCGAGGAAAAAACAAATGGATAAGTCTGTTTGTCCCGGGGACAAGTTTATGAAAGCTGAACGCGCGACGCTTGACGCGCGATACAAGGACTCGTTCGATTACGGATTCTTTGCGACGCGTTGCACTGCCTGCCAGCTACCTTCCCCCTACCCCTACCTTTCTCCTGCGTTCCTCCGTACCTCCGTTTCTACCTTCCACGCGACTCGCATTCTTCTTCCGAGATACACACCACCGCAAAATTGCCCGTTCGTTTCGATTTTCGTTTCCCCGTTTCGTCCGCCTTCCCTTATAACCCCCTCGTAACTTTGTTCGCGATGTTAACGCTTCGACTGCAAAACTCGTGCTCTAAGTATCTATCGATACTGCGAAAGCCGTACACGCACACGGCCAACGGATTTTCCGTAACACGATAAACTTTAACTCCCTAACTTCCCATCGCGCATTTTTGATTGTACTACCTTTCGCGGCAACGATTGTATCGCGCCGCAGTCGAACAGTGAAATAGTACAGTCAAAGCGACCAATGTCGGCTATCCGATCGGTGCGCTTGAACTTTGTTTGTCCGTTGCAAGCAGCGTTGAATGCGAAAAATGCACGAGAGCAGGAGGAGAATAAACTTTAAACATGTCGAACGGGTTAAGAAGTCCCACGCGTAAATTGCGAGTCGGATTGGCGATGGTGATCCCGCTGGTGGAATTTTTCGCAGTAGCGCTGGGCTACGGTAAAATATAGCCGCGGCCAGTCGGAGTATCGCCGAAACGTGCAACGAAAGTTGGGATTTTGCAGAAAATGTTGCGGGTCCGCGGCGATGCAGCGGAGCAAGCTTAATTTGCCGAGATGCTTTTGCGGCTAGTTGGCAAGGGAATCGACGATACTCTGACCATCCGCAATATTTTCTCGGTTGGCGCGCGATTCTCCTCGCTCTCCTTCTCCCTCCGCTCCTCTAGTCTCCCGAGAATAACAACTGCGCGTGAAGAGCGCGTTAGCTATATATACGTACTTGCATACTTGTACCTCTGTACTCTGTACGCGCGCGCTCTTGCCCTCGCTTATTGCATATCGCATGTGTACGCGTGCACGCGTACGCGCTAATACCCTGTGCATCGTTCGCGATCGTAGACGCCAGACAGAGCTTTGCCGCGCTCGCGTACCTCGCAAATTATTATTATTATTATTATTATTTCGTACTATCACCGGATATAAATCCTTTCGTACGCGAGGAATGAGCTGTCGCGCGGTTAAATAAGTAGGGGCACACGAGGCCACAAAGTGGCAAAGTCACGGAAATACGGGTGACCGATGGGAAGGCGGGGAAAAAGTAGCAACCGAGAAATTGCATCGGATACGTTAATCTCTTACGTTGGCATCGAATATTACCGCGACGGATAACGTATTTACAATGTAATACAGATTCTGCGTTATTTCCGATTGCACGTTGGCAGGCGCTACGAATGAACTTGGAGAGCTTGCGACAGAAACGATTCGTATTTAGTCGTAAACGGTTGAAGCTACTGCAATGGCTGTAAAGTGTACGATAAATAAAAATGGGACGATTAGTCGATCAATTGTCTCGTATGCAAGCGGCAATGTTTTCCGAATCCGCAACTTCCGCTACGCTCGTCCTTACGTTTATATTAATACGCGGTCCGTCCACGTCCAATCGAAAACGTTCCGCGAATAAATATTCGAAATCGCGTTCGCCGTGGTCGCTTCCATCCCGTTAACCCTTCAGGGACCACATCCGTGCCATGCGCGGACCCTATTTTCTTTGTACGATTCCCAATTGCTTGGAAGAAGAAACTTGCGAACCGAACGAGTAGCGCAGCGGAGCAACGTTGATAGAATGCAAAAATCTCTCTTCTACTCGCGCGAGATGAGGGGGAAAAAGCGGTGCCGTCGCGGAAGGTTTAACCAACTGTCCGTCGAATCCTTTTCCGTTTTTCCTTCGCTTCCTTTCCTCCTTTTCGAGGCGCGCTGCGCGAATGAAATTGCGTGACCTCTGCGCGATTGACGCCAGTTAAGCCCGCCGACCTCGTGCATGCATACACGCATACGTGTCATCGAACACGCACGCGTTATCGATAACCGTTTAAAACTATTTTTTGTCGCTCCAACTATTTTAACGTCAAGGAGACCAGCGCGGCGTATCGTCGTTCGTATCTTTCATTAACTTTTACTATTTATACGTGGATACGGATATGAATAGAAGATATGTATGTATGTAGGAATATGAAAATCGTCGGGACGCGACGGAGCACGCGCGCACGCGTGCACTTACGTTGTACGTATTATTTGCGTAGCGGTGAATCGAGCCCGCGTCCTACACGACACCCGCCGTGCCATTCTTCTTTCCCATTCTATTTTCGGACCATCTTTTCGGGGAAAATGCATTACGCGTCTTCGAATTTTACGTTCACGAGGAATGCGGTAACAAACACGCTACCGCCATCTGTCCCAGCTACGTGTGCATCAACTTGCGAATGAAAAAATATGTACGCGACGGTGCGCGTCAACAGGCGAGGCACACACGAGGTTTGTCGCGTTTTAATGGGACTCGGCGTCGTCGCTCGTTCTCAAACGTCGCCGCCCGAAAAACTTAGAATTCCTATGGGAGGGGAATCCTTCAGCCGTGAAAAACACGGAAGAAAGCGGTCGATGAAAACGGTGTATACATAATTAATTATAAACTGGCCATTGAATTCATAAATACCACGAATTTAAACGCACCAAAGAAATCGAGACGAACACGCGTCGCGACGTCGCGATCCAAGAATTATTTTGCCCGACTAATCGAGCCCAACTGAAGCGAGGTTTCTATAGTTTAATCGTAGTACTTTTGTTCGACTATATAAATTTGTTGCCGAGCAAACGGTACGCGTACAGAACATAATTAAAGCGCGTCTAATAGAAAAATGTACGCGAGTGCCAACACCTTTTGTGGCCCCGGTACGCTCGCGCTAAATTGCATTTGAAATTTTTACGCGTTTGCATGCGTTCGATTAATGCGAGAAGTTGCGGTTGAATTTTGTCTCAATTGGATAAATTCGATAAGTCTTCATTACGCACTTTGATACGTTCGAATGGGTTTGGCTTTGAGACGTTGAGCGTGCACGTAGAAAATGCGGCAGACGTGCATCTATTCGCGTAGCGAATGTTTATTGTTGATGGAACGTTGAAAACAAGATTATTGAGAATAAATGAAGGCGATTGGAGGTACGTAATAGGCGGGTATGTCGCGGCGGTACGGCGTACGTGCCGAGATTCAGGTATTCAACCCTGACCGACTTTTGTGTCTTCGACCGGCATGGCTCGGCTCGGATCGGTTCGGCTCGGCTCCGCTCGGCTCGTACCTACGTGACAACGTTTCCCCTACTCTACACCCATCCTTCATTTTTCTTGCATCGCTTAGCTGCGCTTAGCCTTAAACTAACCGGCCGAATGATATCCGGATACTTTTTATACGATGCACTCTATTTGTTTAACGAACACGCGGCAAGCGAATGGAAAAATAATTGGCCAAACGATAAATCGGGATCGTGGGCGTTTGGGATGATTTTTACGTGCAATGGACGCGTACGAATGTGCACGAGATGTACACGTAACAGCGAGGCGCCGGTTGCATCGAACCGCGTGCAAGTGTGACGATAGTTAGATAAAAGTGATGAAAGTCGAAAAAACCAAAAGACGGAAGCTTTCGTATTTTTTGAGATAAATCAGTGTAGCGCAAGAAAAGGGAGAAGCTGGAATTGTTCACTCTTTTGACTGACATCGTTTTCATACGAGCCGGCATCAATTATCTGCTTTAGTTCGATGCATCGATCGCTGGCTTCGATGCAACCTATCGATAATCTCGAATCTTTCGATTTTAAGCAGGGCTACCAAAAGCATAGAGTAACTAACCAGTTACTCTTTACTCTGTGGCAGTGCTCTATGGCGATACAGCACGTTGCGTTGGGACAGGTTGCAAAACTCGAGATTCGTTACAATTATACTATGTATTACCATTGACGAAGTATTGAATAGATCATTGACCGTCTGTGGTTGCGTATCGCACGACTTAGCTACAATTCCCACCGTTTTAAAAGCGCTGTTGTCTTCGTCTAGTCTGAACTGGTAATATCGCATGTGACACTAAAATAGTAAGGAATGGATAAGTCTACTCAATACTTCCGGTAATGGTGTAACATTTGTAGGTTATGTATAGCCTCAACAATTCTACGTACATGATTTTTAAATGTTTCCTTTCCGCGAAGCTAAATGTAATCGGTGTTATCGTATCGTAATTTTCACGTGCTTTCTAAATTCTAAAGTTTAAGTAGTATCATAAATCACTATACGCATCGCGCGTATTTCTTTACGAATCGTTAGTCGTCATGCGAATTTCGAGCGTTAAATATTGGTTGCTCCGATTATCCAGCCGCGATGTCCGCTGCAACTCGGAGTTGCGTAAATTCGGGCAAAAAGTTTTCTACAGTGACGTTCAATCGGAAAAGGATCCGAAGGTTTTGGCTCTGCAAGATAAGCTGGTGTACTGCGACTACCTGCATCGCGAAAAAGCAAGCGTGAGCTACTTAAAGTGGTCAGAAATGAGAAGAAAGGAGTACAAACTTAGAAAGGAGGCCGAGTACAACAAGATCGCTTACGAGCCTGTGCACAGCGTCATGTTGAGCAGCAACGTTTCGCAAGAGGACGAAGATATCGATACGTACGAGAACACGGAGAAACGAAAGCCTGTGCACATGCCGTACGCGATGGTGGATTCTTACAAAACGATCGACTCTAAAGACCACTTCGAAGAAGCGGATATCGGTTCGCTGAACGAAAGGTACGAGGATGTGTACGAAAAATATTTGAAAGCAAAGAGAAGCGGCAAAGATGCGTCGGATGTTGAAAGCTTTCTGGAGAACGCGGAGTCAAAGGACACGCCAAAAGGGGAACTGTGGAAGGTGCCGGGCACTTGGATGTCCGATTACGAGCAGTTCGACGATTCCCTGATCGACGTAGCTGGCTACAAAAATTACGGAACCGCAGACCCTGATTCGCGAGTCAGTTGCATTGCTTGCGGGGGCTGCGGAGCTCTGCTGCACTGCAGGGATCCCGCGATTCCCGGCTACTTGCCGTCAGAACTGTTCTCGGACAGAGACGAAGAGGATTTAAAGTCGATGGTTTGCCAGAGGTGTCACTTTTTGAAGTTCTACAATGCAGCGTTGGAGGTAAAGGTGTCGATTGAGGATTATCCGAAATTGTTGAGCGTAATTAAACGGAAAAAGTGTGCGATCGTGCTGATAGTCGATCTGACCGATTTTCCGTGCAGCATCTGGCCAGACCTGACAACCGTCATGCACCCATTTACCCCTATTTATCTGGTCGGGAACAAAGTCGATTTGCTGCCCAGGGATTCCACCGTGTTCTTGGAGAACATTAAGCAATGCTTGGTGGACACGGTGGTCGATGTAACCAGGGTGAAAAGAGAAAACATTACGCACGTGCAGCTCACGTCTGCGAAAACGGGATATGGCATAGAGCAGCTAATAAACAAGCTGCTGTTCAAGTGGCGATACAAAGGTACCCAGTTTTTCGTTCGCATTTTGTAAAAACGAGCCGAAGCTCAATTTTTAGATTCGCGAAATTTGAATGGGAAAGTTTGCGAGGTCTCGAAACCAGAAACTTACGAAATATTTCGAATGCTTATTCTTTTACTTTTTCTTCCAAGGAACGGCCATTTCGTCGGGAATTAAAATCTTAATAAATTTCGCTCCAGAAAACTTAGGTAGAATTGAAATAAATTTTCTTTACACTCGGTTTATTTAATCGTAAGACGTTTCTTTTCTCCGCGCCAAAAGAGTCACGCGTATTGAGAATAATTGTGGATAATAATTGTTTGCTTAAGTTTGGGTAGCTTCGAGCGATCGAAGTAACACAAAGTTGAAGAGTTTCGAGTATCGCATCTGTAGCATTTTCTTCGTAACGCACGCGGCATGGTTTCAGGGGACGTTTACCTAATCGGGTGCACAAACGTCGGAAAGTCGACATTGTTCAATGCTTTATTAAATTCCGATTACTGCAAAGTACAAGCGGTCGATCTGATACAGCGCGCTACGGTTTCCGCTTGGCCGGGAACCACGTTGAATTTGCTCAAATTCCCGATCTTGAATCCGACCGAAAAGAAGTTCTTCCTAAGGGTAGAGAGGCTGAGGAGAGAGGCATTCTATAGGATGGAAATCGCGAGGTACAGGGATTACCAATACAAAACCACGAGGAAGTTAGAATTCGCAACGCTGCAAGGTATACGAGTAGCGGCGAGATCCAAGAGTAGCTTCGCGTCCCTTTCGACCATTTCTTCTTTGCTTTCGCGCAGACCACGTTGGTAGAACGTTCACCGGAAACACGCCAGAGAACATCGTCGGCGATCCTTTCTCCGAAAGGTCGCACAAGTTCCTGTTGAGAAAAGAAGTTTTCGACGAGTCGCAGCCGCAGTACGAGCAGAGCCGATGGTGTTACGATACTCCGGGCACCGTTCACAGGGATCAGATACTAGATCTGTTGACGACCGACGAGCTGCTGCTAACGTTGCCGCAGCGTATTATTTCCCCGAGAACGTTCAAATTGATGCCGAAGCAAACGGTGTTCGTGGCTGGGATGGGGCGATTGGACTATTTCGATGGAGAATACGGCGTCCGGTATTATTTCGTCTTCCCGCGACCCGCGTATCGACCAGCGAGAGTCGCGGCTCGTTCGCGCGATACGCCTTTTCGATCGACTCCATAACTTTGCCGAATTGGCCATCACCGAAAGCAGCCCCGCATCCCCGTCGAAAATCTAAGCGCGAAAGCAAAATTAGGGGATGAAAAACTCGTAACTTGGGCCCACCTCAAAGCTCCAAGTCTCTACTTTCCTATGAGCGAGCAGGTGAACATTTTCTTCCATCAAAGGTTAGATCGAAAAACCGAAAGTAGTTTGTTTCTGAAAATTCGAACGACTCTACCAAGCTTTATGATTCTTTTCTGAAATTCATTTTGCGCTGCTTTCCTAGAGGGAAGTTTCTCCTTCACAGCGAGCCCCTAAAAGTCGACGCACAATTTTCTGTAACCGAGTTCCCGCGCTTTGCGGAAATCGCGTTATTAAACTAGAACCTTTATATTCGTAGCGGGTCACTGACTGGATTCGTATCGATTGCCTGGGTACCGTATCGCATCGATTCGGCAAACGTATCGAGTCGGTGAAATGTCTGTATCCTCCGAACGAGCAGCCGACTGCTCCAGCTTAAAGCAACCGTGGATCCGAAACTGCACTCTTCTTTTCTACGAAACAGGTGCACGCTTTTCGCTAGCAATGAGCTACCAATAACGATATGTTACACTGTGGACGCGGACGAGATTTATAATGAGCTGTTGAAAAGCGAAGCATTCGTGGTACCGAAAAATGACCCGGAACGATTAAAGGTGTGGCCTAAATTGGAATGGAAGGAGATGCGAGTAATCGGCGTGAAGGGTGTATCCGTGGCTGACGTTGTACTATCCAGCATAGGTAGGTTGACGAGAGCGAGAAGATAAGAAGCGTTGATGGATAAATATGGACTTGTCGGCAGGTTGGGTGTCGATCACGCCTCACGAAAACGAACAGGCCTCGCTAAAGGCATGGACACCCGAGGGTCGCGGAATATATTTGAGAAGTCCAGCGTTGCTGAGCAGATCTGTGCGGCTTCGCGGTGCAAGGGTTCAAGGAACCCCGATGTTCTTGCCGGGCCGCCAGGTCTATCTCAAGGGATAAGTACACCTCGAACTATGCTGCGTTTCGAGCTTTTACCACTTAAGACTCCGCTGTTTGCCTTTGCGGTTCCCTTTCGCGTCGTTCATAGAGTCTCCGATTCGCCTCGATGGCCGAACGGACGATTCGAAGGAGAAAACGCGCAAGAGGCTTTCAATGGCCGTGTTGCCGCGTTCGGAGTTTCGCCTCTCTGTACAGGGAGCGCCTGTGAACGAGTTCCAAACTTTTATGAAACCCTTGCTCCGGTATCTCTGTACGTCGCGTGTAAAAAGGATCGCACTCTGAAATACTAAATGTTTCTTATAAACGTGTCTGCCTTGTTCTTCTCTCCTTGGTTTAACAACGTTTCAGTGGACGAAGAGCACGCGCGTTACGAGCAATGGAACCTTACTGGTTAAGCCTGCGACACTTTCCGGCGTCAAGCGTCTTTACCTTGCTCTCCGAATAGTATCGGTCTATCGGGTGCGCCGCTCTGCAACAACAACCCATCTGAAGCCACTCGAACTTGCAAGACAGCCGCGTTTCGCGATTCGCGTGGCCAACTTACGTTGATATCGTATCGCGAGCGCAACACCAGCGACAGTCGTAGTCGCGCAAACTCGACCCGTTCGCCGTCGATCCGTCGCCAGAGATCGCGTCGCACTCGCAGGAAAAGTAGCACTTGTACTTCAAGCAGACGGGGCAGCTGTCGAACATGTGCAGGTTTCTGCAAACGGGGGGAAATTTGTAATTCCTTGGCGGCGCATCCACGCTCGCGTCGTCGTCGTCGTCGTCGTCGGAGTGAACGCTGTTCGGACACTTTGATCTCTGTTTCGCGGGATGATAGCAGGTGGTGGTACGACACGGATCCAAGTTGCAAGAGCCGCATTGGTATCTTGCGCTGCAAAAATATTTAGGGGCATCGAATGTACGCTCGCCAGTAAGATTAGAGGATCGAAAAATTCTAATGGAAGCCGCGTCGGTGTTTGGGCCGGCGCAATTTTGTACGCCACTGTAAACAGGTGGGTAGCGATGTGTCGTACTTACGGTTCGCATACGTGCCCCTTGTTTTTCCCTCGACTGTGGCAAACCTTCCGCTGCCTGATGATACCTTTCACAGGTCGCTTTCTGGGAGCGCTGCACTTCCGCTGAAAGAAGATCCCTTTGCCGAATCGAATCGCATTTAATCGCGATTAAACGCAACGGATCGCGAGCCTCGGATTTCTCACCTTAGAGTCTATCGTCTTCGGGTTCACCACGCACGCTCCGCCGAGGCGCGCGTCGTAAATAGTCCTCACCTCTTCTATCACCGTCTTCGTGGAGATTTCAATTTTCGGCGCTATGATACCCTGGAAGAAGCGCGACGATTGATTACTCGCTTCGACCGGGCGAAGGCGAAGAAAACAACGAATACGAACGGGAAAGTATTTGGTGGGATCCATGAGGAGATCGACGTCGACACCGGCGAGCAAGCGTTTGCAGTGAGCGAGCGGGTACAGAAGATCCGCCAAGCTGGTCTCGAAGGTAGCCAAGAGGATCGACTGGTTGCACGGGCTTAGCCACTGTATCAATTCCGCGTAGAGAGACTCCTGCTCCAAACTCCGTTGCAACTCTGTCAAAGCAGCCAGCCGTGTAAAAGTTTTCTTAAAGTTAAACTCGTTGTGAAATAGTAATGGAAAAATCGGTGATACTCTGTGAGATTCTAGGGTGGAACCGAGACTGCTTATTCGCAGGGCTACTTTCCCGTTAGGGCACAGCCATACACCGGGACACGTTATCTGAAAACGAATGCGTCCGATTTATGCGACGATCGCCCGATTGCCCGCTAGATATCGAAGGTTTCCGGTACAGACAAATATATCGAATCGCGAGAAAGAAGGGCTTAGAGACGTAGCGGCAAATGAAACTCGTCGGATACACAGAAAAAGAAAACGAAGCGACGGCAAATATTTGAGTAAATAAAATTGGAAATTGTTAAACCAAAGTCAGAAATAGGAATAAAATCGGATTAGATGAAAATAGCGGTAGGGGTTGTTTCGGTCGCGAACCCTTCGATCGATCGAGATACGTACGGCGTGCAGCTCGAGTCGTATTTTCACGCAGAAACCCTTTCCCGCCATCGTTACGTTTGGCTTGGCTTGGCTTGGCTTGGCTTGGCTCGGCTCGGCCGACGGCTGTAGACGTCTAGTGCTTATCCAACGATCATTTTGTTGGCTCGTTCAGGCGACTAAACGCGTCCGTTGGAGCGGAGAGGGTTGCAGGGTGAACGGATGGTGAGAATTCGGGTGCTTCGCGTAAATGGCGCGACCACCGCGTTTCGGTTGGCGTCTCTCTGGAAAAACGTATCCTCGGCAAGCAACGCGCGTCCGCAGCCTTCGTCGGCTTATGCCACGTTCGAGTAGAATCGGTGTGTTGCGCTCGTTGCCAAGAGACGCGCTCGCCACAACATCGATATTGAATTTTGCCGACGATCGCGCGGAACGATTGCGGCCACGCGGCTTTCAACTTTGAACTTTAAACTTTGAACGGTATCCCCGTGAACTTCTCCACCGGCAAGCCTCTCTGCACGTAACGAATTCGTAGCTCGTTGGCGATGAAATCCGTCTGCTTGCTGGGAAAGCGCAACCTCGGATCGCTGGTGCGAGGTATCAAAGGCTCGGAGAACCAGCCGTACCTACGGCAGGTGCAACTCGTGAATGCGTTCCGCTTCGCGTGCGCGCGCGCGCGCCCGTGTCTATTCGTCGCCAATAGACCGCGGATTTTTGTGCGAACTCGTGTTTTTGTAAATGAAATTGGAGAAACGAGATCTAAATAGCGGACTGCTTCAGTCTTTAAATGTTCCGATCGAAAGGTTGTCGAGGTCGTCCACTTTTAACGGGAAGCGAAACTTGTAAACTTTAAGAAAAAAACTACCTTCGGCTTTTCCCTCTACTCTTCGAAGCGAGAAACGTTTCGAAAAACATCTGCTCACCTATGCGAAAGTACAGACTTGGAGCTCAAAAATGAGTTCAAGCTGATCGCTGGACGACGCGTCTTTTCAAAGTTTCGATCAACATTGTTTGATCCCTTAATTTTGCTCCATCGTGTTCCATCGAGCGGCTTGTGCCATTGGTGATACAAACGGATCTGCTCATTTTTATACGCAATCACAAAAGCTAACATACAGGTTTTAAATTTTAAATATGTAGATATTTTAGGACATAGTATAGTCTATCTATAGTACATCTATCTATCTAAAAAAAGTGTAAATACAGTTATGATAATTAGTTTTGTAAATGTATCGTTAAAATGATCGAAACTCCTGTACTTGTTTAAATATTTGAAATTTAGAGGTGTACGTAGACTTGAATTGGAATAATTGCCATCTAAATATATCTATTAGTACGTCCGATGGAAGGAAGTACAAGTAATAGTGCTGCCTCGCAACGAGACATACGAATTACGGTCCCGTCACGAACGTGTTAAACATTTTTGGAATCTGCACGGTACGCGCACCGTGCACAGTTTCACGTTCCCACGAGCGCACCAAAATCCGCCGTCTAGCTTTACTAAGGGTGACCGTATATCGTACTCCATGTTCACGGTGGGCGGCCTGAACCCGTAAATATCCTTCGGCCCCAAGACGAGTCGCTTGGTGATCAAGTCCACGTACTCCTGTCGAACTTCGGACACCGGAATCGCGTCGTGCTTCGCGTAGAACTTACCGGTCAGAGGTTTCGTGCGCGCGATAGCGACGAACTTCTCCTGCAGCGCGAAGAACTTCTTCTCCTTCTCGTACCTCTCGGTATAGAATCGCAACTTGACGGGATTCATGTCTGCCTTTCGGGTTCGGTCATCTCGAACGCGTCGCTAAAAATTTGCCGCAAACCGGATCGAAATGTCACGTGTGAAAAAAGAAAAAAAAGATGAAGAACGATCGTGAATGTTTTGACAGTGAGCGAACGAACGATGCTCGTTCGTGTAGCGTGATTTATTTTAAAATACGAGTAGAAAACGCAATACATGACAAGCGGAAGACCGTGGCAATCAGTCGGTGGTTTTCGGCAGCAAACAGCTGCAACGGTTCGAGCGATCTTCGGGAAAAACGGAAGGAAGCTCGATCGCGAGGATACCGCGCCAACCACTACGGACACGAAAAGCAGTCGTGGTTTCTTCGGTTTCGCTTTCCAAGTCCGAGGTAAACGAGAGATAGCTACGCGCAAAGCGTTCTTGCAGCTACACTCGTCGGCAAAATTAAGGCACCACGAATTTTCATCGAAAGCGCTTCGATCTTTGAACTGCCTTCACTTCGTAAGGAAACGTCGCTTGGCGATCATCGTGGCTCGCTTTAAACCTCGAACTTTCTACTTTCGCGCGGGTGAGCAGGCATTTATCTGAAGATTTTCTTGCACCAAAGGATGTAGCGAAGACCAGAAGGTTGTCTTCTTTTTTTTAAAAAGTTTGATCACTTCAAACCATTCTACGGACCTCGATCATTTGTTCTCGCGATTTATTTTACCCTGCGTTACTAGAGAAAAGTCTCCTTCCCCTCTGCAACGAAGCTGCCAAATGTCGATGCACGATGTTTCGTCGTCGAGTTCGCGCTATTTCTCGCTCTAAACCTTGATGCGAGAAACGCTTCGAAAAGCATCCGTTTATCCGTACGGAAGTGGAGACTAAGATTTTTAAAGCGTGCTCAAGTTGATCGTGGTCCGATGCTTGTTCGCGAAGTTGCGATAGCTCAAGGATCGACGCGCTTCCGATCAGATGTTGTTGATCGCTTAATTGTGCTGGCGAGGGTAGGTTGCGCCTCTCGGATACGCCTCGAGCTCCCGAGGGTCAAAGGAAGCGGGAAGCTGGTTAAAATCTCGACTGCACGTGCAGTTTGCGTAGCATTGCGGTTGCTGCGACGTCCTAGCGCCTCGTCGATCCGCTTCGCTAGCCGTCGTCGGCTTCGGTAATTACTCGCTACCGTAACTCGATCATACTTTTACTTATATTTCTATAAATACTGCAGACAAAATCCTTCTAACGACATTTGCGCGCTCTAGCACGGTTGGGAGGGTAAAAGCAGAGAGAAGAAAAGAAAAGGGGAGATAGGAATACGTGTGAGTGTTGCAACTTAAAACTACACGCAGAAAATCGAGACGCGCGTGCGTCCAGTCTATTCGATGTTTCTTCACAAAATACTATTTACGTCGCTACATTTTCAAGGCACACTTTTTTTTATATAACAGTCGTAACGGTAATGATATCGATATTATTGTTATCAATTCGTATTATCAATAGTAGGAGCAGTGATATTCGTTACAGTAGAGCAATGGTAGCGGTAACAGCAACAGTAGAGTAATAACGATAGAAAACACCTATTACAATCGCATACTTGCAAATTTATTATTTAAAAAAAAAAAAAAAATGAAAGTAATCTCAAAAATCGAATCGCGAAAACGAGCGACACAACTGCGACAACGCGGTGCCGGTTTAGCGTGGAACCGGAGCGAAGCGACGAGGAGAGCACACGCTTCCAGGCAGCCTGCAAATTGTAGCCACAGAAGTAAAAGATGATAGAAAGAACCGACAGAAACAAAAAGGGAATTAGACGTTCCAATCGTGCTTTATTCGAAGGGGTGTATATCGAACTTTGAATTGATATATGGCGCGACGCGAGAAGACGATATTAAAATTTCTGTTGCTGTCCGTTTGCTTTACGTACCTCTAGTACTTGCTACTCTGCGGCAACAATTTTGCGACTCACCGCGAGGCAAAAGTGAGCCAACTACATAATTGATTTGACTTTGTTGCGAGGCGAGGCTCGCCGCTTCGCTGCGAAGTCTCCCGAGACCGCCGCGAAACGTTCGCAGCGGCATCGAACTCTTCCTGGCACCCTCTTCGCCCCGATATCAACTTGCCGCAGATCCATTGGCGGTGAAAATATTTCGCGTCGGTCCGAGGAATCTCTGATCGCGTCGTTGGCGATCGATGCAACACGCGACAGTCGAGGAATTATCAGCGGGGTTAGGCCGTTCGGTGGATGCTCGATATTCGCGTCGCTCGACGAGACGAGCGAGGTCTTTGGCGTAGTTCGGGTCGGTATCCGCTAAATTAAGAGACTAGAAGAAGTTCCTTTAAGGAAGTCGAAAGACAACGATGACGGGTTGCGTTTGAGAAAGATGACCAACGCGATCGCGAGGAAGCGCTGAATTCTGGCAGTCAACACCGTAAACGCGTAGACGCGAGTTACGTTTAGATTGGTCGGCCGCAAACGTTTGCTCCGTTTCGACGAAGCGAAAGGTGCGACGGATGCGAGGAGAAGTGTACGAGATGGGCGCGAGACGTTATCGCGGGGTGCAGTTAACTTTGATCGCCGGAGCAGCCAGTGGCCGCCTCCGCGGACGTCGAGGCCGACGGTTTCGTCTCGCCCGCGCGCTCGCTCTTCTTCCTGAAAGTCAAACAGAAGATCGCCCGGTAAAGTAAGGAGGTAAAGTCGCGGAAATACGACAGAGATCGCTTCGCGAGTCGAGCGAAAGGAAAAGGAAACTTCGCGTCTCGAACAGTTCCAGAGACAAGAATACTTTTGCAAAGAGGTAGCATTGAGATTAGGAAATACGGAGTCGAGGAGGGAATCGTCCAGGAAAGAAACAAAATATAGAGAAAGAGAGAGAGAGACAAGGGAAGTTACCTTCTCTGTTCGATGGAGTGCACCTCGGAGGGGACGGGGGAGACGATGTTTCTCTCCGCGAGCTGCAGCATCCCCGCGTTCTCCCCGTAAGCTTTCCGCTTCGCGGCACTCGAACTCGAGTGCAGGTCCAAGTTGCCGTTGTAGTATCCGTTTTCGCACCTGTTCAGATACTCGCTGGATATCGGCGATCTTCTGGCCGGCAGGTAGTCGGTGGTGCTGGGAGCCAGCAGCTCCTCGTAGTACTCGACCGTTTTCGGCTCTGAAACCGCGCCTCCGTATTTTCTCGGCAGCGAGGAGAAGCCGATGCCGGAGTCGTGCAGGAAGCTGGAAAGGGGGGGCCGGTAGCTGGCCAGATCTTGGTCCGCGGCGAAGTCGGCGCTGTGGTATCTGGATCTAGAGGTGGAGAGGTCGAAGGTGGGCGATCGAAGGTATCTTCTGCGAGGATCGTAGGAGGAGGAGAGAGCGGGCGCGTGGTCGGTGGGCGATTTGAGATCGGTCGCGTAGCATCCGGCGTCGGAGTATCGGCCGCGATCCAGAGATCTGTTGCGGGTGATCGCGATGCCGTCCTCGGCGTACAGGCCGTAGCTTTTATCGGTCGCGGATTTGCCGCTCTTCGGAACCGCGGTCAGTCCGTATCCCGTGGCGTATCGGCTGCGATCCCGGTGCTCTCGGTGGCCGGAGAAGCTGAACTTGCGCGGCAGCGTGGCGCTGCTCGGCAGATTGACGCCCGGCGGGGGAGCCGTCAGCGACGGCCTTCGCCTGTCGTTGAATCGCGAGTAGAAGCTCCGCCTGCGTATGCGGTCGATCACCGACTCCGCGTTCCCGTCGCTTCTCCCGAACAGGGAGTGCGACGGGGACGTGGGCGAGTGCAAGTCCGGTCGCGCGTGGCTCAGCTCCGCCGAGCTGATCGACCACGAGTCGAAGCTCTCGGCCTCGTCCATCGGCGAGAGCAGCTCGCTCGGGTAATCGACCGGAGACTCCTTCAGAGCTGCCGCTCGCTCGTGCTCCGTGCAATCGGCCACGGCTTTCTCGGCAAGCGGGCTCGGGAGGAGGGGCTCGGGCGACTTGGCTTTCCTTTCGATGGGTTTCTCCCGCGGAGGCTCGTCCGAGGCGACGCGAGCGGCCGCCGCCGATTCCGCGCGGCTCTCGATCATCTTTGCACACTCGGTCACCTCTCTTTTCAATTCGGCCACGTCTTTGGCGCGCAGCGGCTTCTCGATGATGATCTTGTTGCCGGCGATGCTGCCGCGGTGCGTCACCTTCGACAGGCACTCCATCAGCTTATCGGGGAGGTCCTCGTTCGCGGTTGCTTTGGGCGAGTCGGCCGGGTTCTTCGGCGAATCGGATTTCGGTGAACCCTTTTTAGGCGTGGGATTTCTGAACGTGTGTTGGGGAATCTTTGAAAGGTCGAGCTTCAAGTTGCTTCTGCTAGGGCGCGGCGGTTCTTGGGTCTTTGTCGCTTCGGCGTCGCCGACGCTTGAACGCGAGCAACTTTTCGCATTCTGCTCTACCCCGTTTTCCTTCGCTTTGCTGTTCTTCGTGGCACCGGGGCCAGGGGCCGCATCGGGAAGCTTTTCTCCACTGGCGGGTACTTTCTTTTTCGTTCGCGTCTTCAGGGCCTTTTCCTTTTCCTCCGCGGCCTTGTTGGCATCGCCAGAGACGGCGGCGGATTCGGGCGACCTTTTCGCGATCTTCTTCACCACGCGAACTATCTTCTTCTTTTTGGTGCCGTCGGAGTCGTTGCTCTCCGAAGCCTCGGCCGACTTCTTTGCGGGCTTTTTGGTCTTCTTCTCGGCGTCGTCGAGCTTGCTCGATTCCGCGGTCGAGCAGCCGTTCTCCAGCGACAGACGATTCGTCTTTTTCGGTTTGCTCGTTGATTTCTTCGCCGCGGATTCCTTCTCGTCGCCGTTCGACTTCTCGCGCGTCTCCACCCGCTCCTCGGCGTCGCGATCCGCCGGCTTCTCCTTCGGTTCCTTTTCGCGCGACCCCCTCTTCTCCTTCGCGGTCGACGTCTTGTCCTGCTTCGGTGCCTCCTTCGCCGGAGATCTTTTGGGAGACTCCGAGGAGGAGGAGCAGCGCTTCTCCGTCTTCTCTGCCTTCTTGGAGTCGGCTATCTTTCTCGTCGGCTTCGCGTCGGCGCTGGCGAGCTTCGTCGGGATCCTGCTGCCAGCGGGAGAAGCGACCGCGTCTTCGGCGACGGCCGCGTCTCCCGGCTTCGTAGACTTCGGCGGGCTTCTCTTCAGCTTGCCGAGAATCGCGCTCTGCGATCGAGTTCCGTTCGAGAGCTGCTTCGATTCCGCGGTTCTAAACAAGCCCAACACGGAGGAGACTTTGCTCTTGGAGGAGGTGCGAGTCGGCTTCTTAGAGGAGGAGAGATCCTCGACGCTGGAGGCTCTCTTGGCGGTGGCGCACTGATCGGACGAGGAGTAGTCGACGAGAGGCGCGGATCGCTCTCGCAGAGCCTCGCCCTCCACGCCTCCGTTCATCGACGATTTTTTCTCCAGCTCTGCGCACTCCTCGTGCGAGCGAAGTCTCTCAAGCTTCTTCTCCAGAGAGTGCAGGAAGCCGTTTCGCGAGCTCTCCTCGGCAGAGTCCGCCTTCGGTTTCTCCTCGCAGGCGACGTTCGCGTCCGTATCGCTCTCCCGCGACCGGCGATCCCTTCTAAGGGAGTTGATCTCGTTCTTCAGCTCCTTCTCCCGCTTCTTTTCCCGCTCCTCGCTGCCCTCTCTAACCGCCGCCGCCGCCGCCGCCGCCGCCGTTGCCTTGTTCTCGCTTTTTCGCCTGATGAATCGAGACTTGCGCCGCTCGTTTTCCGCCGCCTTTTGCGCCTCCTTCTCCTTCGCGTACTGACTCTCTTCTCGCGGGGTATCGAAGAAATCTGGACGCAAGAATCGCGATATTCGTCGCTGCTTTGACTTCTGCGGATTCTCCTTCTCTTTCTCTTTTTCCTTCTCCTTCTCCTTCTCCTTTTCTTTCTCCTTGTCCCTGGAGTCGTTCTCTCGGTTGCCGGCAGTCCTGAAGAATTTGCTCAGCAGCGACTTTTCCGGGCTGAAGGCTCTTGTGGCAAAGCTGGACGCGTCCTGGGAATCGGCGAACGATTTCCGCCGATCGACCATTGCGCTGGGCTCCCTGGTCAGCGAGCCGGACCGCAATCTCAAGCTAGGGATGCAGCTTCGCCGCTTTGGTACGGTCGAAGCGCCGCTCGCCTCCGCGATCGAGATCAGCGATCGCTTGTCGCACTTGTCCGTGTCTCGGTAGCTGGAGCTCAAGTTCGGGTCGAACTTGCTCGCCGGCGATCCCAAGTTTCTCAGCTTCGACTCCTTGATCAGGTTTTCCGCGGCCAGCAGCCGGTTCTCAAATGTTTTCGACAAGTCGGATCTGTACGCGGACTTGTAGTCCTGCAAGTTGGAGGAGGACTCGGTCGGCGAGGTTTCGTATGACTTGGCGGACAAGCTGGAAGTGACGTCCAATAGATTGGTGTTGGAGTCGCAAACGGAGGCAGATGTGCACTCGGAGACGGAGCCGTTGTCGGCGTTCGCCTCGCTTCTGTCGCCGAACGCGTCCACCTGCGTCTCCTCTTGAATCTTGTCCGCTCTGTACGGCCGAAAGCTGTCTTTGCGAAGCTTGCCGGCCGAGGATCGGCCGCCGACGTCCCTGTACCACTTGCCGAGATTCTCTCTCGGAAAGGCGGAGAGCAGCGAGTCGAGGTGCGAGTCTTGGTCGCCGAGGTAGTCGTCGTCGAAGAGACTGAGGGTCCTGCGGGGCGAGGTCCGCGGGGCGGTTCTGCTGCTAGCGGATTCCAGCAAGCTGTTGGTTCTGCGGATGCCGCGGCTAGTCGAGGATCGGTCCTTGTACTCGGTTTGATCAGAGACGGTGGAGATGGATCGGTCGGCGGCCTCAGACGCGTCCGGGCAACTCGCGGCCGGCTCCTTGCCCGGCGAGCGGCTCCGGTTCTCGCTGGAAAGCGAAAGCGAGGGCGACCTCGTCAAGGATTGCCTGGTTTGCTCGATCAACGTTCGGCTCAATCGTCGGGCCAAGCTTGGCGTGAAGCTCTGCTCTAACGAATCTTGCGTCTCCTTTCTGACGCGCGTCGGCTCCGCTTCTGCGTCTTCGCGTGCTACTTTATCTGAAAAAAGATCGTCGAGATAACGTCCACGCGGGAATTGCCGGAGGAGAACGGGTGGCAACCTTTCGGTTTGGTCCTGCTTCGGGTTCGGTTTCGATTTTGGTTTCGGTTTCGGCGCGGGTCGCGTCGATGGTCAACGGGTAGCAAAGGACAAACGTACTCGCCGGTTTGCTCGATATTTACACTCCTTTATTTCTACATACATGAAACGTGTTGTTGTTGCTCTGTCTCTTATAAAATTTCTCGAAAAATTAATAAATAAATCTAACCGATGAAACTTTTCTCGAGAGAAAGTGCGCTACGATCACCGGCGAACGATCCACGACTTTGCCCGTGTACGATCTTTCTCTAAACGCAAACGGGAGATCAAGAGGAGAAAGATGCGAAAGGAAAAAAGAAAAGAAAAATCCGCGACATCGGTGGGACGTGTCCGAAAATGTTTACGCTTTGGTTGCGTCGCTGCACTGCGTAAGGGGACAAGAGGAGCGCGCGCAAAGCGTTTTAGGAAACGAGTAAGCAAAAAGAAACGAGGAGATCGACGGCGAGTATTTGTCTAGACGGGCAAAGACGCGGATGGTTCGACGTCCGAGTGCTTGAGCACCTGCGGCCTGTGATCGTTGCCGATATAGCGACGCCCCTTTTTGAAAATATACATCGGCGCACATGGTACGCGCGTCCGCGCACAGCCACGCACACAGCTAGATACATACATACGCGCAGGCATACGCACGCGTAGGACAAAGTTGGACGAAACTAGATAGATAGTTGAGGGCCGTCATTTTTGTGTTACATATCGGTCGAAACTTTCCAAACCTCGAATCTGCAATTCAAGCGAACGAATAAGCTTTACATTTTCTCGCGAAAGCGTTTCAATTAAAACGTACCTAAAATTTGACCGCAAACTCGATGGGATCGCTACCGAAATAAATGCGTATTTATGGGAAAAATTTCGATGCTATCGAATGTCGTACTCCGAATTCGTCTCCGCCTATAGAAACGTTTCTCCGGTTATCGCTAAAGTAGCAGCCCGCGCGAAAGTCTTAGAATGGGGTAGCCTAGTTGGGGAAGACTATCCCGCGTTGTCCAAGCTTGCCCTGCGCGCGTCTCCAAGTATATTAATGCAACAAATTGCAAAGGGTGAAGTTGTATACTCGTCGAACGATTACATGCGTTAAAAGAGGCTTGCTATATGCATACCAAAAGTGGGTTATAGATCTCGAGTGGACTTCGACAAATAAGAATGGTATTTGCGAGACGCGAGGGTTGAGTTTGCGAATCCGACGAGGGATCCTGGAAATTCCTCGAGTCGCGGAAAACTGGAGAAACGGTAAACAAACTCGCGACTTCGTTGAATTCGTAAGGCGAACCCTCGCGCTCCAGTAACATCGAAATAAATATATATGTGTATGTATATATATATATATATATATATGTATGTGTATATATATATATATATATATATATATATATATATATATATGTATGTATATATATCACCTTGGGTTTTTCAATCACAACGCGTCAAATGTGTCAACTTAGGTCGAGAATAATGCAGTACAATATTAAATACAATATAGTAGCATTATCAAAGCATGCTGAGACAATGTAAAAATAATAAAACGCTGTTATTTAAACTCTTAAAAACACAACAAATATCAGCCATCTCAAACAAGGGTTAGCTCGTTCGCCTTCTCCGGTATACCATCGTATACCGTTCTTCTCCGGATACCTTTTCTCATCCAATCTTTTCTTTTCGTAACAGTGTAAGCCTTTCTGGTATACAACGGGTCGCGCCAGCGCCAGCGCCAACACCAGCGACACTGACATCGACGACAACGACACAACCGCGACGCGATCGTCGCATCCTTCGGTCGGCTTCTCCATTTTCCACGATATCAGGTTTACGAGGGATGGACGATTCCACGCACCTGCTTTTCCCAACAATCGATACTGTTTCTTTGTTTCTTCCCTCTCGTCACTTTATCCCCAGGCTACCTACGCGATCATTTTTCCTAGGTCTGGCTGCTCTAATCGGTTATAGATCTCTCCGATCTCGGCAACGATACGGACGATACGCGTAAACAGCACCTAACAGCAAACGATTCAACCGAAATCCTTTTCCATTGCGCCGTGCGTGCTAATTTTACTAGAAACATTCTCGATCGTGTCTTTTCACTCACTCTTTGACTCTTTTTGAAACCGATCGATTCTTTTGAACGGAATCGTCCATCCCTAAGGTTTAGCCTTTCCATGTTAGCGATGCTGCTGGTCCGAGATCCGAGGTGCTCGCTCCGTGTTGTCGCCAAACGAGCAACGCGCTAGAATCGACCTGATTCGTGGAAGCAGAGACGCGACCATTTCACGCTTTACTCTGTGTTTTTTTTTCTGTACCGCGACGATTATCTATCTCGCGACACGGAGCATCGATCACGCGGCAACGGAACGGGCAACAGGTGGAGCGTGATCGAGCCGGAAGGTGTTTCGGTGTGGAGTGTCGAGTCGGAAGATGGCTGGAGCCGCTTGAACCCGTTGGGAGGCCACGCTCGCGGGCGCTCGACCGCGCCGCTTCCTCGTCGTTTCTTCGGCTTCGTTTGTGTGCGCTCGCGAAGATGAGGGAAACGCGGAGGGGAAGTCGGAGCGGAAGAGATGGAGCGGGCCCGGGCCGGTAATAGCAGCGGCGACTGCGGCTGCGGCGGTGTTGGCATTGGCAGTAGCGACGGTGCGATACGGTGCTCGGCAGAGGTGCGAGTATTGGGTTAGGAAGTCCGGTTCGCGTGGCTCGGCGGCAACTGTGATCTGTAGTCTGTGATCTGTGATCTGTGATCTGTGATCTGTGATCTGTGATGTGGCGCGGAACGCGGGAGTTGTCGCGGTCGCCCGAGCGTCCACGGAGCCTGCGATCGATCGTACGACGACGCAACGAGGACGAGGACGAGAATAGAGCAGCGTTCGAGCGACGAGAAGGTGAGGTTCGCCAGGTAAGAGTAGAGTGTGGCATAGTACCTAACTTGCTTTGTCTACTGGGGATTACCGTCTGCCCGCCTACGTAGAGTCACTCGCACGGTCGCTGCAACAACCGTCAGAAAACACCGTCAATTACACCTATTCAGAGAAAACAATTCCACCGCGGTTTCCCGGCGATCATTTACAATTACGTTTTACTGTTACACCGATTCGCTCATTCCTCTGCGCTGCTTGCTCGCAGAAACGAGAGCGGAAACAACCATGCCAGCGATACGCGATCCGCGATCCGGAAAACTACCGATTAGTCGAGAGCAATGGGTGCGCTCGTTCAAAGGAAAATGACTACGTAGGCGTTAACCCTCCAGCCGCGAGGCACGTGGAAACCTCGTCTCACCTGTTCCATCTAAAGGTCGACTTCCATATTATCCGTTTAAGTGCGAAGCTTTTGCGGCACGATGCGCTTCAGAAAACGAGTCTCGTATTTATACCAGCGATCCACGAAACGCGCATCGTACGGACGTGGTCCGTTCAAGCGCGTTCAATCGTGTTTCGGTGAAAGCATTCTCGTCAAGATTGTAGGCCGTCGCTTTTGCGAAACGTAACGCCTCTAAACTGAAGCTAACTTGTAAGCTGCAACAGTGCTCGTCTAAACCGGAACGTGCCTTGAACGTTTCGGGTTTGAGCGGATAATATAAGTCGATCTTAAAGCAATGGAACTAAGCTTGCGCTTAGCTTTGGGCATATCTAAAAACTGGTAGCTAGTATCCCTGATCGGCTCTAGCTTCCTTGATATTCCTGAATAGATCGGGAGAATCAAAAGCTTGTAAACAAGTAAGCGTAAAACAAACTGTGTCGAGCTTCATCTCGTTTTAAAAAGTTCTTAAAATCTTAGCAGTACGCTAAATACTATAAAACAGTCTTTGTTTCGTGTCTGTTCCATGTCTCTGTGTTATTTCTGTTGCTGTCCTTGATATTTTGGCCCTGCTTCAGTTAGCGACATCTCGCCTTCTTCCGAAGGAAAGAAATCTCTATGGTCGATCTAATAGTTTAAACGGAATCACTAGGAGCACAAATTATTATCGCGCTTTCCTTTGTCACCTTCGCAGATCAACGTTCTCTTTTTCGTCAAAGCTTTCGCAGGTGATTGCAGTGCTCTTGTATTCGAAAGGGTTCGTGCCCGTAAGTAAATAGATAAATCATTTTGATCGTTGCAAGTAAGATTCTCCCTACTTTTTCCATTCCTGTCTTCCTATTTGCATACATCTCTACAAATTAAAATGGCGAATAAAACGTGATTGAACCGCGGTTGGAGGGTTAAAACTGTTACAACGTTCAGCTTGCGAAAGCAGCCACATTCCAATCACTTCCGGTATCTATGCCCGGCTCGAATCTCCGCCAGAGCGGTCTCTCTTAAACCGTAACTTCCAATGCTTCTTCTCTGTCCTCTCTGACACGTTTGTTTTGCACGTTTCTAGGTACCCTGGTGGCTTTCACCCGCAAGCGAGATAAAGAGTGACGTAAGAATCTCGCGGGTGCTGGCATCGTTCTTTCCATCGAATTGCATTATCCGTTTTGCAGCACAAGTATATACGTGTCAAACTAGCAAACTTTGGTCGATCGTTTCGAAAAACTTCCCTTCTTCGCTTTCGCTTGATCCGAAATTCGCGTTAAAAAAGAAGAAAAAGATTGAGAGAGAGAGAAAGAGACGCGGCAGCGAAGAGAAATGCTAGATAGAATTGGTGTGTCGATTCGCGATAGGAATCGACGCCGCGTGGAAATTTACGTACGATCGAAGGTAGAAGACGTTTCGACGATGCGCGAAAAGCACAACTCCTTTGATCGCTGATTGAAGAGTCGACGATAGACGTGTGAAGTAGATGCATAAATTTGAATTAAAGATGGATTCTATCTTGGAGCAGTGTTGTAGAACTGAATTTCTTGAACTGGTGTGCGTGTGTGATTCGTGTGTTATATGGATCACTTGCGTGTGTGATTCGTGTGTCTATGTGCAATCATGCTGTCAACTTTAGTGTGCACTGAATAATAATTAAAGAAGAAAAATGAATTGCAGCTACTCGTGTTAATGGGATAATACGTAAATCAACAACAACATTGCAACTTGCTACTACTGCGTATTACCAGGTTCTATGTTAGGCAAAGTATGAGTTACGTCTGTGAGTAATTTCAACGCTCAAACTTATCTCTCTCTGACTGCGAGCAAAAAAGTGTTGCGATTAATCTCGTTGAATGCTTTGCTTTGCTTTGCTTTGCTATGCTTTGCTTCGCCTCGCTACGCTTCGCTTCGTTGCGTTGCGTTGCGTTGCGTTGCGGAGTGTCGCGCGCTCTCGGTCCACCTTCCTCCGCTTCCTCTCAAAATTCTCAACAAAATTAAAAAAAAAAGAGAGAAAAAAAAAAGGGGGGAAAAGAACAGCAGGCAGGCACAGTCGGTCGCAAAAGTCTACGTACACCTGGCAGTCTCGAATGTTTGCTTGCGAAAATATATATGCAAACCGAAGCGACGATTTCACGAAATTGATTGCTGAAACTGTCCTTGTACTTTACTATGTTCTCGTGTCCTGCAACGCGTTTAACGTAAATAAAGTTGCATCTCGTATGCAATTTTATTCGCGCAGTCAACAGACAGCGGAAGTTTATGCAGGATGCATATTTAAGAGAAACGCATTACACGAATGGGACTTTGACAAAAACGCGTTTCATCCTTAGAGGATCTAGGAATCCTTTTCGCGAGCAATCAGAGCTGGGGAGGGAAATACTGTTTATTTGGCAAGTAGTAAATAAATATTTTCTTCTATTCGGTTTAAAGCGTGCGCTAAAGTACGCAAATATTTGAAATTTAAAAGGCGTACGTAGACTGAGGGGACTGAGTGTACGCGTATCGTTTGCGAGGAGCATCGTGCAGACATGCTGTTGGAAAGTTGCGCTGCTCGCGGTCTACCGTGCATTTGGAAAAAGCGAACGATCGTAGCGACGGGACGGCGCAGCGCGGTACGGACGGACGGAATGCTGGCCGAATCAAAATTCAAAAGGAGGCTCTCGCGGCGACTCGCGTTTCAGCCGCGTTCCCAATTAAAAGCTGCCAACGATTTGGCGCGCGTTCTCTGGCCACGCGTCTCCGAACGATTTATCTCGACTATCGTTCCCGCGGCTCTTCTTTCCTGCTGCAAATCACCTACGAAACGTTTACCCACCTGTGCCAAACATGAACCATGTATTTATTCTAAACCAGGTTAGTATCAAAAGTTGCAAAAACATCGTCAGGCAGTAACAACGGTAGAGAAACTTGACAGAGAGGAAAATAAAAAGAGAGACAGAGAGAGAGAAAGACAAGAGGAAGAAGTGGGAGCGAAAGAAAGAGAAAGAAGTCGAGAGCGAAAATAAGATGAAAGAAAAAGAAAAATAGAGAGAGAGAGAAAATAGGGGAAGAAAGAAAGAGAAAAGTGGCAAATTGGTAAAAGTAAAGAAAAAAGATGTGCTCTGTCTATCAACGACTCGACAACAGCTAGGTACTAGGAGATGCATACTGAATACCATTCAGCATTTTCTCGCGTAGCTTGTGATCTCGCCCAGTGACAAAATGACAACGATCGACGCCGCGCGACTTCGCAGAACCTTCCCTCCAGCCCGATGCATTTTGCTCTTCTGATCTATCCCTTTGTCTAATCCGCGATCTAGCTCGAACGATTGCGAAGGGTTTGGAGAAGGAACGGGGTCGTGTTCGGCTGCTGCGAAGGCGCGTCGCTCCTTCGTCGCTTCGACGCTTTAGAGTGGCGAGCTGCGAGTAGCTGGAGCTATTCTCAAAGTCGCCAGCTACTCAAGCGAAAGTTGCAAACAAATTTTGGCACTGGATCGAATCCCGGGTGTGAACACTTTGCGTTCCGGCCGGCAATCGGAGGCGCGCAACTGTCTCGACGCACGAAATGATTCTCGAACGAGTACGAGGTGGTGCGTCGGGGCGCGGAACGCATAGGGTTCACGTTCGTTGGATACGAACGATCTGTTTTGCAGTTTGACACGGTTGTTTCACGGTAAATGTGTAGAACAATCGCTGGACACTCTCTTACCTCTTGGCAAGGTGTTGCTGCCGATGTCGAACACCGTTTCCCTGGTAGGAGTGCCGTGGGAGCCTGCACTGTTCGGGGTTCCCGGGGTTCCCGGGTTCGACGAATTCGTCGAGTCTTTCCTCGAGAACATGTCGCCCTCGCGGCTCAGCGAATGCCTGAATTGCGACTCCGACAATCGCCTAGGTTCGTAACAAACAAAACATTCGCGTCATTTGCGTAATATCGAAGAGACGCGGTCCATTTCCGGTACGCGAGTGTCTTTCGCGGATCGTCCACAAGTCTTTATTCAGGGATTCATTGGGCTGCAACACCTATTCTCCCCGGCTTTCCTTTTACTTTTATTCTTGTCTACGAGTATTTCGTTGGACGAATTTGCGTTGCAGCCCAAGAGCTAGACCAGAAACGATCGCTTCGTTTCGCGTTCTTTCTCCCCCATTCGCGCACTCCACCCTCGACTCTCGAAATCTTTCGCTCCGTGGTGAGAAACGAAACAAAACGATACCGGCGGCAAGTCGCGAACTCGGAAATGGTGCTCGTAGTAGACTTGCGGATTGTTACGCGTACTTCGAGCTAATTTATCTCTCTATCTATCGCCGTGCCTTCGCATCGAATACGCTCGCTAAGCGTCCTTTCACGCGACGACGCTTGCATCGCGATACATGTACGTGCAAAATGAAAGGAATGGAAGCTCAAGAGAAGGTTGCCTCTTCCGCTAAGCGCGACAATACTACCCTCGGGACAAAATTGAGGGATCAAAAAATGTTAACGAAGAACGCGTCACGCTTTGAACTGTCGTAACTTGTTAGCGTTTCATCGCAGCTCGAAGGAGAAGCGCGTCGGACGCGTATCGCGATGCAGCTATCGTCGCGCGAAACAGCTGCTGGGCTAAAGAAAAGAAATCGCGAGACCACGAGTGCGAAGTAGTCCCTCTCGAAGGTTTGAAATGCGTGCGTGTGTGTCCAATTGCGTTTGAAACGGCGCGGTGCAAAACGTCGCGGCGCGGTGCAACGGGAAAACGAAATATTGCGCGAGCCGACGCGTTCGGTATGTATTACTCGTGATATATTTTTCACTACCTTCTAAAATAATCGGCATACACTACATTGTTCTAAAGTTGTTGTAACAATTGGACTCACGTAGTCACGGTCCTCGTTTCGACATATGTCTGGTAGCTTGCACAAACAAGCGTTAAACCGTTGTCATTAGGCCACGTTAAGAAAGTTGACACGTGGAGTGAAGAATACTAGAAGCTGTTTTTAGTTGCGAAAGGTGTAGCTTTCGCGTAAGCGAATAAGAAACATGGGCAAATGATTGAAAAAGGAGGAGCAACCTCGCGCGTCAGAGAAACGAGTCAGAGAAAAGGATTGCGATGAATTACCTCGACAGTGGCTTATTGAGGCCCCAAAAGGCTTGCGAGGAGTTGGATCCGAGCCTTCCGAAGAGTCGGGAACTCGGGAAACCGGTGGTGCGGCTGTCGTCCACGTTTAACCTCTGCGTTAAACTTCGAACTCTGGACAAGAGAGTGGAGAAGAGATTCTCCGCAGTCAGCAGCTCGAATCCGTCGTCGTCGTCGTCCTCGCCGGAAGACAAGCTGTCCGCGTGTTCCGGGGGCTGTCTCGACGGCCGAGAGCTTCTCAGTCGATGCATGTGTCGTTGCAGAAGATCCTCGCTGTCCCTGAGCACCGAGAAACGGATCGGATCGGATCGGATCGACTGCATTCCACTCGCCGATACACACCGCGGATAAAACGAGGAGAAAGTGGTAGGGAAACTCGAGGTTACCTGTGCAACGAGGAGAACGGGGATTCGTCTTCGCTGGCGTCCGACAGGAGGGAGCTCATTCTTCGGGGCCTGCCGAATCTGGATCGCGGAGGAGGGTTGGCGCTGGTCGGCGTGCTAGTTTTGCTCTCGGGTTCCACGCTGCCCGACCTGGGAGTCACGTAGCCGCCTCCTTCCACGGCGATAGGAATTATGTACTCTCGGGGACTCTTGCGGATCGGCTCGGGACCGACGGTCGATCCAAGGGCGCTGTCCGTGTCCGAATCCGCGGTCGATTGACGAGACAGCGATCCGGATCGCTGCGAAACCGATCGCTGCGGCATCGGAGGCTTCGACGGCGGCGGCGTCGACGAGTGCTGCATCTGCTGATTTTCCGTTTCCACCTGTAATCGTAGACATACCGGATTTTCTATCTATCTATTAAATCGGCGACGGAACAGATTTCGGTGGCGATGAAAAGAATTGCATTCCAATGGTAATTCCACTGGAGCAAGACTCGACTGAAGCGCTGTACCTGAATGGGTATTATCCTCTCCTTGGGGGCAGCGCTCTTCGGTCTGATTTCCGGCTCCAAGCTGGAACTTCGATTGGCTTGCGGGACCGCAGCCGCAACCGGAAACGCTACCTCCGACCGCTGAGTTCGAAGCTTCTGCGGTTGGAACGCGTCGATCTTGGCCTCCACTTCGGACTTGAACGCCGCGGGAGCGTCCCCCCTGGGCGATTTCACGCTCGACAGAGAAATTTCAGCCTTGCTGGTCTTGCGCGGTCTGGGCAGAGTCGCGCTCTTCAGAGTGATCTCCATTTTGCTGGACATCTTCGGCTCCTCCGGCTGCGAGTCTTCGTCGTTATCGTTGGCGGACGCCTCGGGCGTAGCGGAAGCCTGCAACCAAGAGACAGGTGAAGCTGCGAATTCCAGAGCAGCGGGATTTCTGTATCTTACCGGCGCTCGCTTGTCCGCATCCTCCGCTTTGTCGTCGAAGGAAAACTTGGTCTCGACGGGCGTGGACACGGAAACGGTGGCGGAGCGCAAGTCGTTCGCTCCAACCGGTATCTTGAGTGGAAGTTTCTTTGGTTCTTGGCTTGGCGGCGAAACCGGTGGCGATCCGTTTACCCTCCTCTGCATCGGCGGCTTGCCGATCGCGCCGGTTATTACGTCCACGGCTCGTTTCTTCGCCTCGTCCTTCTTCTTCTCCTCCTCTTCCCCTTCCTCCGCTTGAGGCATCTGCTTCGATTTGTCGCCCTTCTTCGCGTCCGCGCTCGGAACGTCGATAATCATCTTGGACGCGGTGGGCTTCGCAGGCGGCGGCGTGCTTATGGAAGACAGGCTGGCTTTTCTCTCGAATACGCGCTTCGCGCCTCCGACGTTCACACCGGGAATGAAGATCTTCTTCGGCTTGTCGCTGTCCACGTTCGACGACATCTGATTGAACTTCTCCGCGGTCTCGAATATCTTCGACCGCCTCCTCTCGAAAGTTTTCGCTGGAACCTCTCGCGCCTCGCTGCAGAGCTCCAAGTCCAGTGACAGAGCCTTCTCTTTAAGCTTCTTGAACTCCCGCTGAGTGGCCTCGAGATTGATCGCCTCCTGGCTGGAAGACGACTCCTTCGCGTGTCTCTCGTTAACGGCGGTCATCTCGTTCGACGGTTCGAAGCTGCCGGGAAGCGCGACAGCAGCCGCCTGCTCGAGCTCCGCTTCCAAAGGTTTTGCTCGACACTCGTCCTGCAAGTACTCCTCGTCCCGAGCTGCTTCGCGGTCGCCTCGATCCTCGATAGACGCGCGATCTTTCGATGGAATTTGGTGGGATGCGTCTAGGATGGGCTGCTCCGGCTCGTGCACCACCGGAGTTTTGCTTCGCTCTTTGCTCGGCGATCTCTCGCTACACTCTTTGATCAGCTCCAAACAGGCAGCCGTGGATTCTATCTTATTCAAGTCGACAGTCTTGCTAATAGGAACGGTTACGGTGGGATCCACCTCCATTGCTTCCTCCGTGATGGAGTTTGGAATCGGCGCCGAGTGGTGCCTGCAAGCAACGCGAAAGTTACTCGCTTCTGCGACGCGCAAGATTTTTTTTTATTAATTCCTTCGAATGGATTTTAATACGCTTCTATGGCTGCTGCGAGCATTTGAAGTGTTACGTACTTCAAAAGGGGGGATTCAATTTGCTTTACGTTGAAACAAAGAAAAATTGATCGGGCGACGGTAAACAAAAATTCTAAATCGTGACTTAAGTGGAAACGTATGCGCGTCTCCGGAGCAGCTCGAGCGGAGCGCAAAGGATTAAAAAGCAAAGAAACGTTTAACGATGTCTACGAGGCAATGGCGGGTAGCCGCGAAGTAGTCTGCCGAAGTTGTATACCTGGACGCGGACTTGTACATTCGCGGTTCCGGCTCGTCCCTCTTGTCTTTCCTCCGGGATCGCTCTTTCCTCTTGGCGCCAGCGGCGGCCGTCTCGTCCATCGACGGCGTCGTCTCCAATTTCCTCTTCGCGTCTCCGGCGATCGGCGCGGTTCTCGGCTCCTCCTCCAGCAGCTCTCTTCTCAGTCGTCTCTCGCTGCTGTTCTGATCCAACTCCATCAAGCTGCCAACGGAGTGGCACCTGGTAGGAACCAGAGTCTCGGAAGACACGTTATTGGCGACATCTCCGGGCGGCTGCTGGTCGCCGACCACCAGCTTCTCCGCGCTCGCGGACTGCGGCACCAAAGAAAGCAGCAAGTCCAGTCGAACGGGAGTCTGTGCCGCGAGCTCTTCGGCGATGTCCAAGCAGTTCTGCTCGTAACCTTCGTTCACCCACCAATGGGTGCAAATCTTCTCGATGTCGGCTCGCCTGGCGGGGCAAACCGTGAGCATGTCTTTGATAAGGGGGGAAGCGGCTGAAAGGAAAACCGGGATCGGTTAACGGGTTCCGCGATGCTGGACGCGACGGCGAACCGCGAGGGACCAAAAAGACTTAGCGCTGCACGAGAATCGGGGCGAGACGATATTCGCGATAATTAGACTGCGGATCTTTACGCGAGTTCTTAATTTTATCAACAAAATTGAGTGGCTGTGAAATGAAGGGTTCTTTGAGCCTCGGGACGTTTCAGCTACGTTAAGCTTGCTCGACGTCAAAGCATTTAGGTTGCTTGCTCGACTGAACAACGCAGATAACAGCTATTGAAAGTTAATTAAATCGTTGCATAAAGCATTATCAGGACCAAGATTATTGGCAGCTTTGGTCTCGACGTGCCTCGCGAGCGTCGCGCAAAGCAGTCTTGTCCTGGTATTGTCTGAAAGCTCGAGACAAGAGAAGGGAAGAGAAGAGTAGACAATGTATCGAGAACGCTCTTGAAGTCTCGTGCAGCTCTAGAAAGACTTACGCGACGGTTTCTTGGGCTCGAAGTAATCGGACTGCGAGATCTGTTTGACTAGTCTCTTGAAGTTGGACCCATCGAAGGGCATGGCACCGTAAACCAGAGTGTAGAGGAGGACGCCCAAGCTCCAGCAGTCGACTTCGGGGCCGTGGTAAGGAGTGCCCTTCACGATCTCCGGACTGGCGTACAGCGGGCTCCCGCAGAACGTGCTCAACAGCCGTTGCTCGTCGAACACGTTCGACAAACCGAAATCCGCTATCTTGGCGTTTCCAACCTGATCCAGCAGAATGTTCTCCAGCTTCAAGTCTCTGTGGCAGATCTTGTGCTTGTGACAGTAGAACACGGCGGTGGCTATTTGCCGAAATATCCGCCGAGCTTCGTGTTCCGTCAACACTTTCCGCTCGCTCAAATAGTCGTACAACTCGCCACCGGCTGCGTACTCCATCACCAGCACCATCTTTTCCCTGTTTTCGAACACTGCAAAAACGCAATCCACATCAGATCGGCCTCTTTCACGCGAGCCACTTAACCCGTCGCGTCTTCAACTCTCTACCTTCGTATATATGGATAATGTTCGGATGCTGCACGCTCGACATTATCTGAATTTCCCTTCGTATCCTAATCAGATCCGCTTCCGTTTCTATCTTGCATTTCTTGATGGTCTTTATCGCGACCTCCTGGCCGGTTTCTTTGTTGATGCCTAACTGAACTTTACCGTAAGTACCTTGACCGAGCTTCTTGATAATATCGAACCTAAGGGAAACAAAGGAAGCGTGGAGTAATAACCGCGGCGCACCTCGAGCGCGGATACTGTTTTACGAATGGATTTACACCGCTGGCGCGCGTACAAACGATCTCGCGTTATTTACGTTCCGCCAAGTATTTAGCAAACGTGCCAATCTGTTAGGATTCGCGAGCGGCTCTAGTTGCCGTTAACGTTGCCGGTCGAAAGGCAATCGCGCGGACCACCGCGGTGCACGCGCTAACACCCACAGACGGATTTAAGTTTTCCCTACCCTAAGCTACCGTATTTTTGCTCCGCTTGCCGAGCTTTAGTCGAAACAATACGGTATACGAGAGCTAATAAATACTTGCTAGATCCACACTACTAACCGCACTGCAACGTCTGCGACGCGGTACAATTTTTCTCTTCCTTCTATCCTCGTATCTCATACCGCGTAACGAAGAACCTGCATCGAAATGTTTCCCACAAAAGCTGCCCTAGGCTAACTACGGCCTACACTTATCGTCAGCCTAAACCTAAATCCGCCTCTGGAAGCGCATATTTCGCGGACGTTTGCTCTTCCGCCATACCTCTGCTTCAACTTCCGCTTGTGATTGTGAAGTCGCACCCCGCCCGTGCTCTCCATTCCTCCCATAATGTTGTGTATGCTTGCCTCGCCGACAACCATTTTGCCTTACTCTTATCTGAAAGCAGAGGGGTTGCGATGTAATCGAGCGAGAGGCTGACCCGACGGGGAGCACTTCTGCTCCTCGCTCCTTCCATGAGAAAATTCATAGAGACGGCTGCTATCGGATATCGCGCGTCGTATCGAGTCTCGCCGTTCGAAAAACTGTTCTTCGGGGAATTTGCGGCAGGAAGATAAACGCGCGAATGGCACGCGGTGTGGTTGCGTGGCGGTGAGACGGGGAGACGACCGAGTCGCATTGGAAACGGAGAAGAGAGGGAGAGGGAGAGAGAGAAAGCGGCGGAGAGGCGCGTGATCCTTTTTTTCGAAGGTAGCGGTGCGGTCGACCTCCAAGCTAGAGACTCGAAGCGGAGGCCGGGTCCCCGCGGTCTCACGATCGAGGATAACGGAGCGTAGACGGAGCGACAGGGCACGGTTCGCGGACTTACGCTCGAACCGAGAACGAACGGAAGGACAGACGCACGAAATGCGGTGAGTTTATTTTCGGTGTTGAGACGCCGGTGTGCGTCTCTCCCGCCGATCAACGTCCCTCGCTACTCGCTACTCGCTACGCTCGTCTCCCCGACGATACCGCGTACTCGTTTCTCGCCTACCAGCTGCCAACCCGATCATATTGAACTCCGTCGAACCGCTATCCTATTCCACCTGACGTGCAATTAGATCGGGCTACGTTCGCTTCGTCGACATCGAGTTTCGCCGACGGTCAAACGATCGCCGATTAAATATGGTCGTCGGTTAGCCGAAGGTAGACCATTAGACCTTTGTTGCTTTCGACTAGAAAAGTAAGGAAAAACGTACGATCGTTTGTCTTCTGTTTCGAGCTGAATCTTGTCAAAAAGGTATCGCGTCGGGGTGACAAAGAAAATTCACAAAATTCCACTTGCAGAACTTGAAACGATTGGAGGTCTGAACTACGACACGTATCGCTTTAGGTCACTTTACTTGAAAGATTTCGCGTCGCGCGCTACGCGTTACCTGAATGCTGCCTCAGTGGAATTGCGCTTCTATAGATCCATCTGAACTCTACTCGGTTCTCTTGATCGAGCCGGCCAAAATACAAAATACGGAATGCTGTCACGCGTCGAGAAATCGCAACTAGAGAAGGTGCTAAGCGCACGATGGGAGAGCAGCAAGTGCAGAGAAGAACCGCGAAGCTAGGAAAGCGATGCTGTGCACGTTTGTAATGAAGCGGAGACAAGCGAACCTCTCCTCCCCGCTGCATTATAAACACTCGCATTACGTTACAGCGGTTTGATTTTGTCGCCACGCTCACCTTGCTGCCTCGCTATAATCGTATCTTTACGACGGTGAAGTCGGTTTACAATCGATATCGGCTCAGGCCAAGGTCCTCCGGAGGAGGCAACAATCACGGGCGCAGCTCGCATCGCATCGCATCGCGGCGCGGCGCGGCGCGGCGCGGCGTCGCGACGGCGAAACGGATGCGATGCATCGCGGCGCGTGGATGCCGCGATGGCCGGTGTCTGGGTTAAGAGCCGGCTATTAATGCCTCGGAGTATGGATAACGGGTGGTGCTCCTTCAGCCGGCATCGTTTTGCCACGAGTTTCCGTCAGGAGTGGGTCCGCGCGAATTCGAGGAACGAGGAACGAGGAACGGAATACGCGAGCGACGAAAAGAACGAAAAGAACGAGGAACACGAGACGCGAGAAGCGAGGAAAGAGAATCATGCTTAGCGATGCTCGCCGCCTCAACGAAACCGAAAACGTTCTCTGCCCTCGACTTCCCTTTCAAAACACTCCGCTCCGCTTTCCTTCGCCTGGCTGCTTTGCTCGCTAGACCTCGCGCGCGTCTTTGTCTTTCCCTCCTCGAAACCTCCTGTACGAATATAGTTTCAAATCTACCTTGAGTTGCCCGTGGCGATTTTCCTGGATCGATCGTCACGATCGAGCTTCGAGCTGCGAGCTGCGAGTTGAGAGCTGAGAGCTGAGAGGAACGAATGTGGCGTGGGTCGAACGCGGATCGACGCCTTTTAATGGCACACCAAAGCTACCATCTTCGGAGTTTTCTTCTAGCCGTGCGTTCGTTTCGCCAGCAGAAGTCGAATCGAGTAAGCAAGCGAAGCCTTCTACGACGGTTAGCCGATCCAAATGGAAATGAAACGAACGCGTTCGATTTCAATTAGCGGGCTTGCGAAACCCACTAATGCCCCTGCTGCTGTCTTTCCATGCAATCGGCTCGACGAATCGGTTCGCGATGACCGAGAAAACCTACCTACCGCGAAGGAAAGCCAAAGCACAGAAGAAATACCGAGTACACTTGCCTAAGACGCTTCCGATGGATTTCAATGAGCAGGATGTAAGGGCAAACGCAAAGGTTATAGATTTTGCGCAATCGAAACGGTGAACGCGAAAATTGTAATGGAGCTCTTAAAGTCCCGGGTACTCGAGCCGCAAAAATGCATTGCACGATTGGTCTACTATTATACCTAGTCTACGGGTAAAGTTGCTCGGCTGCAAATGCACCGAGGATAAGTATGTAATTGCCGAAAAGGCGGAGCGCTTTCCCACGATCGGCTGCTAGCATTCGCAACCACAGTCGCCTGACCTGTCGTTCGCGATGGAAAGCGGAGAAGTGGTTCCCCGAGTAAAACTTACGCGTATCTAAGGCAAAACTTAAGTTCGATAGTTGCTGGCTTTAGTTCGAACGTTATATGGAATTTGTATTTGCGAAGCTTCAATTGATAACTTGACGATGCAGTTGGAGCTCGAATTGCAGTGGATTAGAGATGCGGCGCGTGTTGGTCGTATTTAGGCCGTAATCTGCTCCACGAGTCAGCCTCGTTATTGCGGGGCAAAGAGTTCGCGAGCTTTAGGAACATAGAATGTTCGCGGTTTGTTGTAAAAAGCTGCGCGAAAACGTGCTTGCCCTGAAACAGTGAATGCAACCCGACCCAAGTCCGATATTCAGCATCTGTTTCGTTCAAAAGTTTAACACTTAACTCTTTGACTACGAAAGGCGTATATATACGCCCCATAAATTTTGTATAATACCACATACGTTGATTAATTTCCCAACTTGTTTTTTTATAACAATAGTTGCGAATTCGAGTTAACAGAAATTGAACATTTTATTATCTTAAATTCCGGATTAATTAATTCACAGGTAACTGATTTGTATGCGTAAACCGTGTGCACATTTTTGATTAGCGAATCATGCAAATATTGAGTATAGACTTTCTCTACGGAATACAAATGTTATCCGCCGAATAAAGATTTGTTTCGCTCGCAGCACGCGTCTTTCTCGAGTGTTTAGCAATTTGAAACGCTGGATCGGGGATCAGAGGGCGGGCGAGGGTTAAACGACGACATCTCTAAAGCGAAAAGAAGAGTCGTGACTTGCAACGCGCAGCAGATTCGATCGGCAAGGGGATAGACGCGAATGCAAGGCGAAGGAAAGCAAAGGAAGAAGCGGTGGATCGAAGCGGAACACGTGCGAGTACGAAATCGCTCTCTCGCTCGGTCTCGCTCCCGATACTCGATCGTGGTGCGTTTCGATATTTTTAGCGGGCACGTAGACCCGCCGCGTGGGCAGACCAGCTTCAGGGCTGATGTCCTAATGACTTCCATTTCCTCTCTCTTTCTCTGTCTCCCCCGCTCTCGATTTCCGCGGCCAAGTAGACGATCGATCGCCACTTTTCTGCCATCCAACGAACTTGGTTTGCGCTCGCGAGCGAACGAGCGAGCGAAATCTCTCTCATTCGCGATGCAGCCGGATAGAAATCGATCGGCTGGATCGGTGGCTCGCTAAACAATTCCGATGCAATGCTAGGAGGAACACGAAGTAGTCGGGTCACGATAATTTTTACCCGGTATTTATAGAACGGTTCGAAAATACTACTGTCAACGCGCGAAGTCTAAAAGAACGCGAGACAAATCCGACCGAGCAATTAGAAATAAAGCAAGCAGTAGAATCGGTCGCACCTTCGAAGCGCGACCCGCTCGCTTTTCCCTTTGCGCGCGATCTTTTTCGTCTAATTGTCGATCTCGTACTCGCGGTACTTGCGCGCGTGCACAGCGCGAGCAAAACGAACGAATGCATACTTACTTACGTGTGCGCGTTCGCTAGAGGGTCGACGCGCGAAGGCGCCGTTTGGCAACCGTCGCTCGACAAATTTGCCAACTTCGATTCTTTTTTGCGACCTCGAAACGTCCACGATTCACCACGCGCGCGCTTCCTCCTAGTTCCTCGTTGCATCGTTTCCGAGCCTACTTTTCATCAATCGCGACCCAATATACAGATAGACGCTCCGATATCTAACTAGAGCGCTCGTTTCTCTTCCGATATGCACACAGGGAGGCAACTTTTCTCTAGTGAATTTACGCTAACAGGGAGTTTCGTTAGCTCTTTCCAGCAGCGTACGAGATGCCCAATATTGCGATTAATTGTTGCAACTACTAAAACCCGTATCTTGAAGCATTAGGGCTCTGTCTCGCGTCAATATCGGTCTAAGCGTTCGTTATTCGTAACATAGAGTTGCTTGCTCGGACTAGCAAACAAATAACTTAACTCATTTTGCTATTAGCCTTCCATCGCCACAATGGTTTTACACTAACACAGTCCTCGCATCGGATCGTTCGTTTCCGGCTCAAATTTTGTACCGCTGCAGGCTTTAAAGGAATCCGAGACAATTCTGAGACGCTTACCGGAGTCCCTGATTTAATGTACAGATCTTACTTGAGCGAAATTTTCGAGCGACCAATTGTAGGAACGGAAGGTTAACAATCGCAGGACGATTGCCCGATATCGATACAGG
This sequence comes from Eucera pruinosa, assembly GCA_028830335.1. Lineage (NCBI taxonomy): Eukaryota > Metazoa > Arthropoda > Insecta > Hymenoptera > Apidae > Eucera > Eucera pruinosa. Next base: position 30,233,986 of record JAMYCR010000003.1, read on the forward strand.
GGCGGAGAAATGAAATACAATGGTAGAATAATACGTAGACGGCGAATATTTATGCAAATTCAAACGTTTGCGAGAACCTAAATTCTGTAGCAATTTTAAGCGGAGGTGCGTTTAACTCAGAAAATATTGCATTGCGTATCAGGGTTCGGATACTTTGCATACCTCTGCGTCCAGTATGCGTTCTATATTTTTGTAGCAAATGCATAAACATCCGCAGCCTAATAGCAGGCAAGTAAGACAAAATTCAACTAACTTAAGTGGCCCGAAATTAACATTTAACCTTTTGCGGATGGACGTCGACAAGTACAATCGCCTCGTCATTTTTCTGGCCGCGTGTCGACTTTTAAAGCGAACAATTTCAATCAATATCGTTAACGAACACTTGGAAGACCTGCGAGTTTTACAACTTGGAAATTCGAAGGCTTCCAATTCAAGACCAAAATACTCCTTCAAGCGTTACTATTACCCGCCTGCAAATGATGAACGCCTAACGCGGCATAAAATGAAGCCGAAACTGACGCTTTAGTAAAAAGAAACACTATGGAGACGGAGGGTTAAAAGTACAATATCTTTCGTCCACTAAATTAAAGGTAAATAAAATTCGGGTTCCAGAGGAGTGAAGAGACGATTTTTGCCGGCGATGGTCGAGTTATGGGATAGCGGACGTTTCGGGTTGGGGAGAAGCATCGAGAAAGCTAGCGCGGCGCGAAAGTGCTTCTGCTTCTGTACTTATTGGACGCGTAAAGTATTTATCGGGCAGGAGGATGTCGTTTGAGGGAGTGACGTCATCCGATGGCTTGTATGGTCGCCCGTGATTCACGTATTATTATTAAAGGCCTTATTATTCCTATGCATGACTCGCGTCGCATACGTGAATGAATCTCTATAATACGGCCGCCGCGCCGTGGGTGATTGTACGCGTGGATCGCGATTTCTCGTGACAAAAGTTTGAGTCACGAAGAATTAATAGACTACGCTCGGTGAATTTCATTCGCGACCATCTGGATCTATGCTATTTCTTGCCTCGCGAGTCGTTCGCGTTATTGCGTTAATCCCGCTTTAAAACCAGAACAAGGGGAAGGGGAAAAAAAAAGAAAAAAAAGAGATGAGGCGATTTTATCGCGAGCGCGATAATGGACGAGAGGACGTCGCTTTTTTCTAACGAAAGCGATAATTTCTAAATACGTGTCAAGATACGTGGCCGATGGCTACGGCAAGGTCGGGATTCGATTTGCGGCGGAAGTGGACGCACGTGTGCGATGAAACTCGATTGCAAATATCGCGGATAAAACGGAGGTGGTAAGGGAAGGAAAGAAAAGGGAGCGAAGAAACGAGCGACGGTCGAATAGGTAAATTGGTTTCCCGATGCAGGACCGATGCGCCCTTATGTTTTGCGCACCGCACGCTCTTGTCCTCGCGTTCTTCGCATTCGCTGCCGTCTTCCAGAGATAACGCGATGCATAAAAATCTCTGGAGGCTCGCACGAAAGTTAGACATCGATCGCTGCTGAACCGATTCATTTCTGTATTAAATCCTCTCATCCATAACTCCGTCTTTGATCTACTTTCCAGCAGTTACTAACAAAAAAAAAGGTAAGCAAGTAGGTGTAAGTATCGCTACGAACAATAGCTCGCGCTGTTTCACGCTCTTCGTTCCTACGGGTAATAGAGACAAAAGATCTTTAATCGTACTCTACGGAGAATCAAAACTCGACTAACGCCTCCACGTGTGATACAGTTTTGTCCGGAAATACGCTAAATACCTTCGGGACTGGTCAGGTGCTTATTTGAAGGCAGAACTGCATCCCCATTTGTACGGGGACGCTGGATCAGCCCGGGCACGCGGGCAACACGCATCGATTGCCCCAACAATCGCTACCGTCAATCGAGTTAAACGTAAGGCGACCGTATCGCACGCAAGCTACAAACAAAACGCAGCCACACTCGATCATACGTTTGTTTCGACGTCAAATGTCGCACTAGTGTTTAAACAAACGCTTGGGTACGTTTAGGTAACCTCGGAGATTTACTTTTTAACGTAGAACGCGCTACGCGTTGTAGCCCGCATAGCGTAGCAAATGAAATATGTATGTACGTGGCCCGAGAAGAAAAGGTTGAGCAAGACTGAAATAGAACCAATGCTACGTTCCGTCGACCGAATTTGTATAAAAATTCGCAAGCTACGAACGATGCACCGGACAAGCGAACGCGTGAACACGCAAAATGTGAAAGCAAACGCGAAAGGCGTAGATCTCGCGCACGCGAAAGGACGACAATGAAAATGATAATGGGGCTCGTGAGCTCCAAATCCGGGTGACGAAAAGTAACGTTGGTTGAGCAGAGCCGGGCTATCCTGCTCGTCGTTGGTGACCATATTTTTTCGCGCGAAATTTGGGGGGACGACGCGGAATCGCGCGAAGGAATTGAATAGCTTTCAATCGATACGTGTATCGTTTCAATGATAATCGATACGTGGAACGCGTTCATGCTAATTGATTGATCGATATCTCGATACCGTTGATCGCAAAAATACTCGGTCACGTTAGACGTTTAGCAATTTTGCTTAAAAATTACGCGTCAACGAAGACAAATGTAATTCGAAATTCGTTACTAACGTTATAATTGCCGGTAGCCAAGGTATTCTTGCTCGCGCGAAAGAAATAAAGCTGACGGACGATTGAAAAGATATGTGATGCAACTGAAGCGAATCTTTGCTCACATCTCGCGCAGAAAGTTACGGAACGTTTTGAAAAACGGTGCCGCTGGAAATTTGCATAATTTTTATGGCAGATTAGTGACCCGTCGTTTTGACGGCCTTGATAGGTCTCCCGTTACGTCCGATGAAAAAGTCCATTTAATAGAATTACGAAACGTTGCATTTAAACGTGCAACATGCATAACACGAACGCGAAGTGGATATAGGTACGGTTGATCACGAAAGTACTCGGCCGCCTTACGCAATTGAAAAAAAACTTGATACATTTGTTGCTCATTTGTACTGCGATATTTATTCGAAGCTAAAGTTTCGCGTTTCTGTCGAAACGGACGCTTTTTCGATACTAGAATTTCGTTTCAATTCAATTCTTTCCCACGATCGATAGATCGTTTCAAGGAAAAACTGTTGAATCCTTGACTCAAGAATTGAATGATCGTTTAATAAGAGTACGGTTTCCGCGTGGCACGTTATCGAGTACGTTTCCCATTCGAGCGATAAAATTCGGACCACGCGTGACAATGCAAAGCATCCGAATATTTATATTTATCCTATTCTCGCGTGTAACGAAAACTGTTAAACGTGGCCAGCTACTTTTGCGACCAGCTGCAGTTTCCTCAATTTCGTAAGGCGGCCGGATACTTTTGCAACTAACCGTAGAATCGCAGCAAGCATCCACTTATTGCACTCGTTAACCTGAACCTGTGCGTATGCGGAGACAATTGGAGTAAAGTAACCGAATTCGGGACAAACACAGGCGTCCCGAATTAACCGTCGAAAAAAATCGGGACTCCGAGCGTATGCGTCAAAGCAAATTAGTTAACTCTTTCTCGAATTCGGGGCACAGATTCAAATCCAACGCGGTTTACTCTATTAGGCGCTTAGTTGGTGCGCAATACGGGTTAAAAAAAATAAATAAAATATCCGGAAAAATACATACACGTATATTTTCGCGACGTTTCCGACAGGCGCAAGCGGTTTCCTTCGTAAAAAGGACAGATGCTTTTCCGGCCACTTTTTGTAATTTCAATAAACACCTAAAGGGTTAAAGAAAGAATCGAACCGCGAAGCGTGAACCAAACGTGGAAGTCCGAAGAAGGGTTAAATAAAATGTGTGTCAATGTGTGCGTGCACTTATATATGTACGTGTGCACCGTATGCAACTGAAGCACGTAGCATGGTATGTAGGTTTCTATCGATAAAAATAGCATTCTGATATTTCGAAGAGTTGGTTGGGAAGAGATCGGCTAATGGTCGAGATATCGCTAGCGATATGGAAGAAAGTGCACGGAAGAAGACAAGGTAAGCACCGGGGAACTGGGAGATGGCGAATCGCGGATCTCGAGTCGCGAAACGCGAAACGCGAATCGCGAATCGCGAGGAAGATCAAGACGTGGTTGACGTCGACGTCGACGTTAGAGAGGTTTCCTTGGCCGCTCCGTGGGCCGTTGGGTAATCGAAAACGCCCACGACGGAAAATCGCCGACGCTTCTTTTTGGCTTTCTTTTATTGGCGATAGGCGACGGAGGTCGATGGTTGCGGGCAGTTGCGCCCGTCGACGGAACAAACGAACGCTCTGAATGAGAATCGACACTCGGGTAGTGTCTAAAAATAGCGAGAATTTGTACCTTACAGTGAACTCTGGAGCCAAATTATCCTCTTTTGCGGCTGCTATCCGCTCCCCGGGGAACTAGCAGAGAAAGATACACACTATTTACACTGTTATTATCGTCTCTGAGATCGACCAGGATCACTAAGTCTCTGCGACTTGAGAATTTTTCTCAGACCTCGCGCACGTTCTCCGTTTCCACTTCATTTTACCAGGCATTTTTCGCGTGACGATACAGCACACGGCTCACGGGCTGCCACCATCTTTATTTACTAATTTTGGACTTGAACGCTGAGAACGGCCAGCGGATAGCTTATACCGATTCTACTGCCATCTTTCGACGTCACTTTCCTCATCGCGAACGAGAACGCGAACGTAACATCACCTATGCGCTTCTACGCTTTCACTACCGTTGCCCTTCCTCGCCACTCGCGGCAATTTCATTTTAGCGCCTCAGCAAACGCGTCGCTATTCAAATCCTGTCTCGTATCATTGACGAAGTATAGAATAGACTATCCAGTGTCACATGCGATATTACCACTTCTGACTGGAATAAGACAACAGCGCTTTTAAAACGTTTGGGAATTGTAACTAAATCGTGCGTACGCGCAACCACGGACGAGCTACAGAATAGACTTATCACCTAATGCATATTTTTCTCTCAGGATTCGAAGGCTCGCGTCACTCTCCACCTTACCGATTTCACACGGACGACGATTTTAACATTAGCAGCGGTTAAAATTGAATAATTTAGCCATGAAATCGCAAAAGAAATATTCCACTCGTGAGGGACAGAAGATCCTGTACCCCATCAGCGTTGGAACATCTCCTATAACAAAATTTCGCGGCTTCTAGTGGGCCGATTTCGATGCCCCTTGGCTTAAATGAAAGGGGAAAATCCCGAGAATATTATCATACAGCTGTTTCCACCTAGCCCTTGCAGTTCATTTGTTATAAACAAATATATCGCGTCATGGTGCCTTACAAATTCTTGAATAGTCGAAACGATATTTTCTCGATACTATCGACATACCAAAGTATCGATACTATTCCGATATCATCGATATATATCGATACGTATCGATATCTGCGGATCGCATATCTCGAATTTTACGCTCATCTTAATCACCTTCGATGAAAAAGAGGCGTAAATCGCAACATTCTTGATGATACGTAAAATCGTAAAATTGTAACGCAGAAACCTTACGAAGCTATTAATTAATCATCGAATGAAAACATCGTATCTGCAGTAGGCGTTGTTTCAAAAGGATCGCGGCGTAAACCTAGCCCAAGTTGAAGTGGGAGAACTATATATCGTCTACCCCAACTTAGAGCGTGCAATCTTTAAGAAATTACGTTGCACACTCTTTGTCAATTGTTCATGCGATTATTCGATAGGGAGATTATATTTCTTCGAATTGCATACTGTTCGCCGTTTTCGCTAGCCGGCGCAATTAACTGGCTCGTTTTGGTGGCAATCTTTGCTCCACTACGAAATAATGAAAGCGCTCCGCGTTTTCGTCGGCATTAATGGACTTGGGATGATCGCTTGCCGTGGAAGCTTGCATCTTCCGATAGCGATTTAACGATTTACCAAGGAAAAAAGCCTTCGTTATCTTAATCCCACTTACGTCAGAGTAGCGTGTCATTTATTAACGATACGCGGCACGCGGACGGAAAGCTGCGAGCTGCAGGCCTGCAGGTTACGCTCGCCAAGCAATGTAGTCGATTGTTTCGTTGCGCGTTTTATTTTACAATAAACATTGAATTGTTTCGAGCCCAGGTGACGACGTAGTCTTTTGTTATTTAACGAAATGGATCCTACGGAAGATTGGAGCGGCAATAGCCCGGCTACGGGAAACCTAACGCAAGGAAACGGCAATGAGAAGCGAGAAGTTAACCAAGTTATCGCTGGCTATCCAACTTTCCACAATTACGCTCAAGTACGATTCACACGCGACCCGTTCGATTGAAAATGTTTCCTCTCCTCCTCGAAATAAAAAGACTATCGTTACATTTTTAGGAAGCGTTCGATGCCACAAAGCTGGGAATCAAAGCAGCCAACAATTTACCCATTGGCTCGAACTTTAATTACTATTCGTGCTTTCCCAGCTTTCTCAAAGCTAAAGATGATAACACTGAATTGCTGTTGAACGTTATGCAGCATGTATTGGGATCCGCCAATATTACCAACAACATTTCCAACCGGGATATCGAAGAGAAGTTTGACCTCTTATTGGAGGCAAACGATACGCTTCTGGACAGAGCTGTAAGTGTTCACGGAAGAGTTGTCTCTACAATTTACAAGCAACCTACCAAATGTCCTACAATGGTGCAAGAACTATTCGATCTAAGCCTTGGTTCTTGGTATGTTTGTTGTTTGCAATAAGCAGCAACATCTTTGTTAGCAACAGAAATGGGAAGAGTTGCTCTAGGTTCCATTGTAAATGGATAGATTATGTTACTTTACTAAAAATCATTTACTCAATTAATCGGTCAGTTGCTACTATCTTTGATACCTCTTGGATATTGCACTAATGGAAGGCATAGAAGGTATCGTATTCTCCTCAAAAGCTCCTCCTTGGGCTCACTTAATTATTTATTTATTTAATATGGGAACAGGTAGATAACTCTTTGATGTGCAATGTAGAAATCTATAGAAACTTGCTATGGAACTCTACAAGTATTTTAGCATTATGCTTAAAAGTGTAAAAGAAGTTAAAAAAGTTGGGAGACAAACGAATATTCTTAAGGCTTAAATTAAATAGGTAATAAAGTATAGAATACATTCGGCATTCGAAAATATACAAAATAGTCAAATTGGAGAAGATACTCCAGCGCTTAGGAAACGAACCTACCGTTGCTACCGCTTTGTTATTATTTACGTAGAGACGAATTCGCATAAAAATCCATAGCCTACTTGTGACATTTTTGCCGTAACGATAATTGACGTTTCAAAGAAGCACGCGAAGTTGGTTTAACACCAGATTTAGCGCTTTGTCTATCGCTAGCCGATTAATCGGCATTTCGGTATTTAACGGGTATCGATTAGATCGATCTATTGATCAGACTCTGGATTTTCTTTTCTTAAAATTCCTACTTCACGTACACTTGTTAGCAAATGGAGAGTATCTTTTCCGTATCCTGTTTTTTTACTTTCGAGCTTTACGGAAATAGGCACATAGATTTTTGCGCGATAGTCAAAACCGGCCCGATATCGGTCACGAATCCCCGTGCAACTAAATCGATCGTTAGTGGATCGCCACTTTGATCATCGGCGATAGATAAAGCGGTAAGGAATCCGTCGAGTCGAGGGTTTCATGCTTAAAGTTACAGGAAATGTAGATACTGTTTCCGAGCAACTTGTAGGAACGGATAATACAACGATACAAATATAAAAAAAAGCAGTCCCATGCAACATCTCCTATCTCCCAATTCTGTAGCACCGATTTTGCCGCAAATCCGTTTAACATATTTATCCGCCCAACATTACGCGCATTCGATGTGCGGGAATTTTTAAGGAACTTTTCAACAAACTAATATCCACGATGTTGTTGATCGCAGAACGCTTTAATGGACAAGGAGTGCGGGATCACGAAGAATTCGGAGGTAGAATTGGTGGTGACGCACGCGAAAAAGGAGCTGATCAACGGTAGCTGGAACAACCAAGTTAGTCAAAGCCTTCAGGTGGCCGAAAATGCCTCGTCCATCCGACTGCTAGCGGGTAAAAACATTCAGAGGCCGCAGCTGTTCTTCAAAGACAAAATCGATAACAGCTCGAAAGCTTGGTGCCCCAGAATCAAGGATAAGCCTAACTCTTTGAAGCCGTTAGCGATCTACTTGGAGGAGAGCGAAAACGGCGAGACGTTCAATCATCCTTACGAATACGAGCTGGACATGTTCAAAGTGCCCAACGATCAGCTGGAGAAATCCGTACCCGTGAAATACAAATCGTTGGAAGAAACGCAGCTAGTGATGATCGAAAATCCAGCGGACATCAAGCTGCTGCTGGACGACCTGAAGAATTACAAACAGATCGCGGTAGATCTGGAGCATCACTCTTACAGAAGCTTCCAAGGTATAACTTGCTTGATGCAAATCTCGACGGGAGACACGGACTATCTGATAGACACTCTGTCGCTGCGATCCGAGCTGCACGAGTTGAACGAAATCTTCACCAAGCGTTCCATCTTGAAAGTGTTTCACGGTGCGGACTTGGACGTTCAGTGGCTTCAGAGAGACTTGTCTCTGTACGTGGTAAACATGTTCGACACGCACCAGGCGGCGAAGCAGCTCAATCTGCCGTACCTGAGTTTGGCGTACTTGCTGAAGCACTACTGCAACGTCGATCCCGACAAGCATTTCCAAATGGCCGACTGGCGCATCCGGCCCTTGCCCGACAAGCTCGTCAAGTACGCCAGGGAGGACACCCATTACTTGCTGCACATAAAGGACATCTTGAGAAACGCGCTGATAGACGCCGCCAATGGCCAAGTGAACATCTTGAAGGCCGTGTACGACAGAAGCACGGAGATTTGCAAGAAAACGTACGTGAAGCCGGTCTGGTCGGAGGAGAGCTGCATGAGCATGTACAGGAAGAGCCAGAAGATGTTCAACAACCAGCAGCAATACGCCCTGAGAGAGTTGCACAAGTGGCGGGATATCACCGCCAGGGAAGAGGACGACAGCATCGCGTACGTTTTGCCGAATCACATGCTTCTGAACATCGCGGAGACGTTGCCGCGCGAGATGCAGGGAATCCTGGCCTGCTGCGACTCGATCCCTCCTCTGGTTAGGCAGAACTTGCTCAAGTTGCACAAGATAATATTGAAGGCTAGGGAGCAGCCTCTGATCAAGCCAGTCTTGGAAGATCTGAGGCAGAGGTTGACGCAGAGAAATCACATCGCTAACTCGGAGGCGTGGATGTACTCTCCTCACGATATTCCCAGCGGAACGGAGGCCAGAGCCGATTTGCCGTGCTTGCTGGACGGGGACAGCGTGTCGAACGCGATCACCTTGGACGCGGTGGAGAAGCACACGGTTACCGTGTTCGACAGCCCGGCCACATCTGAGGTGAATATAGCAGATAGATCTTCGTTCGTTTCGATATGGAAATGCAAGCAATTCCGTAAAGCTCCTTGCAATTACGCTTCCGCTTGCACCTTCTTCTATCGTTAAAGTTCAGCTTAAACCTACGCATCCGCTTTGCATCGTTCTAGACGTCCCAACGTAAAGCAGCAGTAAAGTAAAATATAAAATGTAGTATATCGATAAAGCAAGCCCATCTAAACTGTAGCATACGATTATAAAATATACCAAAACTTCAATACATTTAATGCTTGACATATTTTTGTAGGACGAGCAGATGGAGAAAGACGGGCAGACGAGGAAGACGAAGAAAAAGTTTGTGTTTGTAAGTCCGTTTGAAAGGTACAAGCGGGTAATTCCTATGGTGGCGGAAGAAGAGGCGCGAGAAAGAGAGAGGCAGAGGCAGGTGGAGGAGAACCGTTTGAGTAAACTGGAGAGGGAAAAGGGAGATATAGAGGAGAGCAAAGCCAGAGTTTACGATCACTTCAAGCAAGTTTCCCGGACCACGACGCCAGGAGAAAAGATGACGACGAGAGAAAAGGCGTCGACGACGAAGGAAAAGGCGTCGACAACGAGGGAAAAAGCATCGAAGAAAAGGGAAAAGTCGTCGACGCCGAGGGAAAAGTCGACGATGGCGAGAGAAAAGTCGACGACGCCGGTGAAAGAAAAGTCGTCGACGCCGGCGAAAGAAAAGTCGTCGACGCCGAGGGAAAAGTCGACAACGGCGAGAGACAGGTCGTCGAGAGCGAGGGGAAAATCGTCGATGGCGGAAGGAAAGGCGACGGCCGTGGAAGAAAAGGCACCGACGCCGTCGAAGAAGCCGCCTAGAGTCTCTCTGAGCCAAATGCAGGGACGCAAGAGGAAGCGAGATTCGAACATTGAAAAGCAAAGCGAAACGACGGAAGAGAAGGCTGAAGACAAATTGATAACTCCAGCCCCGTCGTTGAAGACTAGAATTACCCAGGGCGCGATAAAAGATCGAGACGAAGCGGAGCGCTTGAAGGAAGAGAAAAGCTTGCAGGAGAGCATAAAGAAGACTCAGCAGCAAACTACGAACACCGATATCGTTAGCTCGATGAGGTAAGCATTTTATACCGATGTACGAGAAACTTCATCGATTACGCTTGACGCGGGGCACGCCGGTGCCGCACTTTCGCGGCATTCCACTATTGTTTGTTTGTCTATCTATTTATTTAGTAGAAGCGGAGTGCCGCGTGCAACGTGTCAGCGTCGCGTAAACTTCGATAGGCAAAGATTAACGAAACGCCGACTTGATTTGTAGGACGAGAAAGAAGGGTGAGAAGAAGCAAGCGATGAAAGATCTAGAGAAGAAGGGCATGCTGCCGTCGAAAATGTTCGACTATAAAGAAGTAGACTTTAGTACCTTCCAAGGCGGTAGCAAAAACACGGCCAATCAAGTAAACTTCGAGCAGACAGCGGTAAGAAGCGCGTGTCATTCGCTTTGTTAATACGTCGCCTTGTTCATTTTCCAGCTGCCTAACGTCTACTCGAATGTCATTTTTATACGCTCCCGTTGTTTGCCTTTGCAGAAGCAGAAGAAAGAAAAGCCCCGGAAAAGGAAGAAACAAAAGCTGAGTATATAAGTTGCACTTAGTATAGATTACACGTCGGAGCCCGTTCCGTTTATCCTCTCCACGACGCTCGTTCACGCGTCCACGAATACACAACGCAATGACTGTTTTGTATTATGTACAAACGACACATCAAAGTTGGTTGCAACGCTTACTCGTCCCGTCATCCCGAGTATTCTACGCGAAAGAGGGAGACATTTCTCGTAAATGCATAAATAACAATCCACGGCCCATTGCGCAAACTTGCAAGCGATTCCGGAAGCAGCAGAGAAGCGGGACGAGTGTACGCTGCGAGCCACTAAAAATATTTGTAGATACATTTCTAATTGCCATTAAGGAGATGTAATACTCTTGTAAAAACTATCGTTTTATTCTTCCTCAACGTTGACGTCTCTACCCCGTGAATATATCCAGCGCAATGGACGTATCGAATATCGGGGTCCTTCTTTTTTGAGTATTTGAATAATTTTAGTGTATCGCAAAGTTATCAATAAAAGATATTTGATAAAAACTTTTTTACGCGATCCTTTCACTTGACCGGACAGCGCCGTGAGAATAGATACATCCAAGGATACGTTTAGATTCGCCGAGATAAAAATTACGCAACAACGCTGTTTCCCGATTATTTAACAAGCTATGCGTCTTCTCTGTTTTCGTATCCTTGCGAGAAGGAGGAGAAGAATGACTCGCGTTGCGTCGAGGCGTCGCGTCGCTTGAAATTAGCGGTGTAAACTATATTTTATCGTTAGGTCGTGACTTCAGATTTTTTTCATCGTGGAGCTCTATTTCATTGTGTACGTTCGATACGAATGCAAATTGTTGGAAAATGGTGCCTTCCGCGGTAGTGCTCGCAAGTTTGTTCTTATTTTCCGTCGGGTGCCACAAAGTCGCGGAGCAAAGTGCGAATGGAAATTTAAGCTTGGAGGATGCGAATAAGAATTCGTCCGCTCGCAGCAGCAATCTGACGGACTTTATGTTCACGCTGTCGAACTCTTCGGTTTCGATCGACTCGCGATTGGACGTCAAATCGGATCAAGTGGACTGCTTCGGTTTGGGGAAATCGTTGGCTATAGTTTTGGAGTGGTTTTTCATGGACAATCCGAACGGAACGAACGCCTTGAGCGTTCAGTTTTTGCTCTCCTCGAGGAGGCAGCCGTGGCGCGTTCAGGTGATAATCGGCAAGCAGTTCGGCTTGGAGTGGACCGATTTTCAAATCGAACGCCCCACGGTCGTGATAGTTCACGGATTTCTGTCGCACGGAGAGGAATCGTGGATCCGGGACCTGGAAAAGTCCTTCCTTCGATGGGTAAATTCTACTATCTGCTTTCGCGGTCTCTTTGACCGACGCTTTCTCCCGCTTTTTTCAAACTTTTAGGCAGACGTGAACGTGGTGGTTGTAGACTGGAGTAGCGGAGGAAACACTTGGAATTACTATAGAGCGGCGGTTAACACCAGAGTGGTTGGATATCAAATCGCAAGGTCTACTTTCCGTCGCTGTTTCCTATCCTGCTGAATAAGTTCCAGGACGAGTCAAATATTAGGCGTTTGTAAAAGCTTAATTCTCTCGGATTGATGGCTTCGCGCGTCTTAGTTTCTAATCCGAAACTTGGCCGGAAAGGTGGCGAAAAGTCGTGCAAAGTAAAGGGAAATACTTTACGTTGTACGCAATTACAGTCATATCGAATAGCGTACGTAGCGCTGATTTTCTTGATTCTTGACCAATTATTATCGCGTACTCTTATCGCAAGTGAACTTGTCCTGCAACTTGCTGAGCAGGGTAGCACGTAAACATCTACTACTCGACCGAGCAGCTTTTATATAGGTTGCCGTTTCGCGAAGATTTCTAGAGCACGTAGAGAACGCGACGACCGTTCGGAATGCTTCGGACGGCGACACGTGGGGCCCGGTGTATTTGGTGGGGCACAGCCTCGGAGCGCACATCTGCGGGTTCACCGCGAAGGAGATGAAGAGGAGGCGAAGCAAATGGAGAGTCGAAAGGATAACAGGCTTGGATCCCGCGCAGCCTTGCTTCAAGAACGCCGATTCCACCGTGAAGCTTCACAAGTCCGACGCGCCGTTCGTCGATGTGATTCACACCAATGGAAGATTGCTCTCCGAGATCGGATTAGGTCTGCCGGAACCCATAGGTTGTTTGCTCTATACTTTCTTCGCTTTCCGATGCATTTTTCCTACCGCTCGAATAATCTTTTCAATTAGGCCACGTTGATTTCTATCCGAACGGCGGCAGAAACCAGCCCGGCTGCGTCAGCGTCGATCCTTCGTATTTCGAGTACCTGCCGATTCCTCTTCGAGGTAATCAACATCTCCGTTCTTCGTCGTATCTCGTTCCATTTGCCACAGCTTTTTGTATTTCAATCCGTTAAGCACCGATTGCTAAACAACATCCCAACGATTCGCGTAACAATTTTTTAGTCCCCATTTCTCCTCCCATTTGGGTGCTGCAATTATGTAAAGCTCTGGAAGAACGTTGGCGATTAACGGGTTAACCGAGTGGCAATTCAATTGCAGAGATTAACAAGTCGATATGCAGCCACGGACGCTCGTACGTCTACTTGACGGAGTCCCTGATATCCGACGTGAGGCGCAACTGCACCTTCTGGGCGCACCATTGGGATTTGTCGTATCGCAATTTGATGAAAATAGCCGCGCGGTCTTGCGACAGGAACACCTGCAGCGAGATGGGCATAAACGCGATAAATTATCCTCATCGGGGAACGTTCTTCGTTGCTACGTCGAACAGCGTTCCGTTCTGCAGTAAGCTACACGCCCACCGAACCATTTTGTATTCGCTCTACCTATGGTTAAATCGATCAATCGATCAATTGTAGTTAACGACACTCGCATCCTGGAGGAGGTAATGGTCCAATTGGAGAAGGATTACGCCAACGAGCTTCACGATTGATCCGGACAAATGAACCTGTATCTCGTTGATTTATAAATAAATGAACTTTACTTTCAATTCAATTACAGCGCTTAAAAACAGCTAACATTATTTACAAAGAAATTCGTATCGAAATTTCGAAAGTTAAACGAGCTATGTACACGTGGCGGTGTTTAATTTTCCGCGCTATCTCTGCGCAAACGAGCAGTCTTCGATTACTTTAAAGGGGAAGCGATAGCCCCCCCTTTTTCTTCTTCTTTCGCGAATTATATTCTACGATAGTGACTTCGGTCGAGTCACGGACTAATATAAAAATAGCGGTACACGATATATCGCAGGGGTCTCGCTTACATCGATGCTATATAAATTAATCATAAATTACAGGGCGTAGATTGTACAAAACAGGAAGGAATACTTCGTTGTAGAATTTCTTTTTCCCGATAGCAACGCGGCGGCGAGCACGCTATGAAGGTCGTCTTAAATTTACTTTGCGCGTTCCGCTGCCGTTCTTGCATACTTTATCATTGGCACTTTATTAACCCTCTATAATGTTACGTAACTTCAATGTCACGTAATCGTGCATGTAACGTGTTGTCCAATCTTATCGCATTTGCGTATTATTACTTTATCGCTGCGCGTCGTATCGACTCCGAGCAGTCGTACGGTAATCGTTCATTCCCAGGCTTCGGATCGAAGGAAACAAAAAATGTGAACTCGATTATATTTCCTTTCACTGTAAAAGTAAATAAAATTCGAGTTACAGACGGTCGAGGCGAGCAAACGCTCGGTCGCGTCGCGGCGTCTCGAAGCGCGACAAAAAGCGCGTGCGCGTTTGCAAAAAAACGTCCCGCAAGCTACGATAGGTTTTCCGGTGCGTCACGCCGCGTACTCTTCTTCCGAAAGAAGTTACCTCGTACGAGGTAAAGTTGACCGCGTAGAAATGCGACGCATATTCGGGTTGAAACGTACTTTGGTAGTTTGCCGCGTCCTCGCGATCAATGTCTTTTCGCGTTGCTCGCTTTTGCCCGCTTCGAGCGCGCTTCTATTTCGCCGTTTCGAAGGTCGAAGGTATCAGTGGATAACTTGAACGTAAGTGGCTGGAAATATTCCAGTTCTTCCCCTACATTCGCCTATCCACCAGCCGTCCGGCTGCTTCTGGTGCACCGTGATCAAATCTCCTGGACTCAGGCTGAGCTCGTCGTTCAAGTTCGCCGAGTACTGATAGATCGCCCTGCACTGCTCCGTTCCGTCGGATTTGCCCGTCGCGTCGGGCGTGTCGGCGTCTTGGTTGTTGTTGTCCTCGGAGTGGCTGCTGAATTCGTCGAAATCGCTGAAGTCGTCTTCGTCCGGGGGATTTTCCGAGTTCCCGTCGCCGGCGGTTCGATCGGCCCAGTGGCGACTCTCGGTGTCGTGATCCTTCGCCATGTGCACCTCTATCTCGTCCTCGTCGTCCTGAATCTCAAACGATTCGTTCTTTGCCCAAGAAGGAATCTGCAACGATGCCCGGCAACTTTTTCTTTAGCTGCCCCTTTCGCTCGAATCTTTTTGCAAGGTGGCTGGCAAAAGTTTCCGAGCCAGAGTGCAACTCTATCGCGCTATCTACCGGAAGTCAATTGCTAGGCTTTTCCTTTGTCCTACAAATCGGTCTTCCTTATAAAGTAACGTTTTAATATATGTGTTCATACATTTCTATACGACAATCAAAAGCAGCCGGTATTGACGAAGAATGTAAGCTCGAATAGAAATTTGCTTAATTCCTAGCCGGTAGATAACGCGTTGCTATATAGCAATAGGATAAAGAATAGTTGAGAATAAAAGCCCCGTGCGTAAATATATTATAGCCACGAGTTTACGAAATATCATCTCGCTAAGTTGCTCGTCGAAAACAGTTTTACGGAGGTACAATTTAACGCCAGAGCTACCGACGATTAACGTGTGCCTACTTGTCCCAAAGGAATCGAGACGATGGATACTTAAAGAAACGTACAGGGAAATGGACACGGGTGCATATTTATTCATTTGATTAGAAATCAGGGAGAAGTGGCCGGAATGATAGCTTGTCAGCTGGTGCAATTGGTTCGCGTAATTGACGAGTACCTTAAGAACGCTTTGCTGCAATCCTTGCTTGTCCCTCGAGACCAAAATGTGATCGGCCAGCGGATGCTTTCCCCGTTTGCTGCCTTCCACTTCCGCCAGCGTTCCTCCGACTTTGTACCTGGCTGCCTCGAGGTACAGCAGCATGGAGCGCATCTGCGATAGGAGAAGAAAGCAAGCGAATTGATTGGAAGCGCGACTAAAATGCAGCAGGACGAAGGACGAAAAAGAAGGGGTCTCGTACGTGGTGCAACTTTTCCGTAACGTTTTGCGTGCTCTCGTCCGCGGCGAATGCCGGTGTTGCAACGAAAGCCCTGTGGAGAGTTTCCAAACCTTCTCTGCCGCGCCTTTCTCGCTCCAAGTCTTGTCTGATCAGATGAAGGACTCTCACCAGCGCCTGCTTCCGACGCTCCCTGTTCATCGCCAGGGTAACGTGCTCGGCGTAGAAGTCCGGCAACAGCTGCTCGGCGTTGCAGCCGTCGTTGCTCTCCACCCTTCGTATCAAATTCTTCAAGATTTCCACGTCTTGGGACACGTTGCAGTTGCGTATCGGGGCTGCCAAACGGTCCGCGCTCTGCAACCGATGTCGCCCACATTCACTATCTATCTATTTATTTATTTATTTATTTATTCATTCATTCATTCATGGATGCACGTTCGTCGCGCAACGAAGCAGAAAGGATAATGTATCGATGGGCGCTGCGAAGAGCAGCGTTTCAATTTCTTCCGAAGACTAGCGCGCTTCGATACCCGACGAAGGGAAGCACGTTTCGTCGATTGCATCGAAAGCTAGCATGTTTCTGTACTTATCTACGAATACCGTAGCATGTAGCACGTTTCGAAGACCGCGGCGAAGAGTGACACGCGCTTCGCCCGTCTCACGAGGAGCAGCACGTTTCGAGATTAAGATACCGCGGCTCGTGCATTGCAAAACGCCTGCAGCAATAGAAGCTTCCATTGACGTTAAGAAAGAAAGGTTTACTATAAGCGGTACCTAAAAGTCCTAGCCCAATCGAGCTTGCTGAATTTTATACAAATGTTATCGATCGAAGAACTTGCCCAATACAATTTTACTTGCATTAGAGGAAAAGAAAAGTTCGTCATTTTATTTTTCATAGCTACAAAGCGTAAGGGATTAGAGCCTTTCCACAAGTGCCGGATAAGACTGTCCGGCATCGGACAATGGACGGCGAGATGACGAATGTCCTCGTACGCCAGCTGTGCGGCAGCAGCGAAAGCAGCAATGCATTTTAGGAATATTTCGTGCACATTTTGTACGCGAGCATGCGTAAGTAGGAGAGGGGATACACGTAAGGCAGCTCTTAGGCCCGAAAACGCTATCGATCCGGTCCCGGACCGTTCCCGGTCTACGGATCGATAGGGACGCGATTCACCTGGACCTGATGGGCTACCAGGGCGTGACACAGGGTGACGCGTGCGTAAGCAAGCAACAGAGTAATAATATTTGACCGGATCGATAGCGAGTTTCGGCTTTTTGTTGGACCCGCGGAACAATTCGTAGAATGAGCGCGGCCTGAGTGTTCCTAAGGCAAGGGATTAAGAAAGCAAGGATGAATAGAAGCTCGATCGCAGGATTGGTTTTCAGCCGGATAACGAGAAAGGATTCCAATCGTACGCGTTCGTGAGAAAACTGAAACGCGTCAGACTGTTTAGTAGAACGCGCGGATGGAAAGGTGTAGTTACCTGCTGCAGACGGGGAGCCAGAGCTTGCAGGTGGGCCAGGTAGACGTTTGCGAGATCCTTGAGAGCGCTGAGTCGCTCCTCCTCGAGAAGTTCCATCTGCTTGGCCCCTTTCCTCACGGTGCTTTCGTACTCGAGCCTAGCTCTCTCGGCTCTCACGCTTACGGTGTAGAACTCGGTGTCCGCCCTACGGGACGAGTCCTCGGCCTTTCTCCTGCGCGATTCCAGCTTGCTAGCCTCCTTCTCGGTCATGTGATGGGTGGACGATTTGTTATTGCTCTGCTGACTCTGACTGATCGATTGCAGCCTGGCCAAGTCCTGCAGCCTCTCGTTCTCTCGCGCGCAAGCGAAACTTTGCTTCTTGCTTTTCATCGCCACGTTCCGCCACTCGTGCAGAGACTTTCCAGCCTTGTCCACGGAATTCTCGATGGATTTCCTCGACCGTCCTTGAGCCTCTGCTACTCCTACCTGCGAATACGACACGCCGCGCCTCGTTAACGCCTCTTCGCTGCCTCGCACGCTCGCGGACGTCCGCTTTTGGCCGTTCCAAGGGGAAAAAAACATCCTCGTCGCTTTCGAGAATCCAAGCGGGATAGCGATAGTATCTCTACGTGCTCGCCAACGATCGCCTAGCCTATTCTCTACATTCTATTACGTAGGCTTTTTCCCAGCCGATGCGCAACGAAAAATCGCGTCGACCGTTGCAAGAAATGGTCCTCGAATCGCGATAGCGATCGATAGCGAGCGATAAGACGCGAGGCGCGGAGAACGCTCGCTCTCATGTTGGAGGAAGGATGTTTGGAGAAGCGGCGCTTACCCTGAGCGGTTTCGCGAGCTGCTCGCCTAGAGTCAGTCCCCAGATTCTGTGAGCTTCCGCGGCGGCCTCCATCTCTTCGCCGACGCATCTCCATGCCTCGTTCACGCCTCCGCTTCCGTTACCACCTGCCCATGTTACCAAACCCACCCACATCTCTATATACTCTTACATTGTTTGCGACATCGATACGCGCGCAACTACCGGCAATAGCAATCGCTAAAATACCTTGATCCTTCGCGCACGCCTTCGTCAGCTTGGTGCTCAGCTTGCTCAGCCCTTTCGCGTAAGTCGCTTCCAGTTCCGCTCTGAAACATCAATGGAAGGTCCTTTCGAGTGTTACCGCCACGCAACGCGACGGTTTGTCGCGAGAAAATATCGGGGGATCGCAAGCGCAAATGGATAGCGAGCAGTAGACCGGAAGAGATGGTACAGATCCGAAAAAAGACTAAAAAGGACTGACAATGAGTCGAAGATCGCGATTAAAGCGACCACTGCGTTATGCGACCCCCTAATTATTTTACGACAGCGCATATATCACGCGTGCAAGTGTTTTGGAGAACGAGCTTAACCCTTTGACTGGCAGCACCGAGTGACGAACGATAGGTGGATTCGTTAAAGTTCTAGTTGCAGTACAGCGTCGCTTTTATTCTAGACTTGGACTTTGCTGCGAAAGATGCGAGGATCGCTAACTAAATGCAAGCTACGTAGATTGCTTTTATGCCTCGAGCAAGCACGAAGACTGCGATCAGTGGCGGCTAATACACGCGAGTACAGCGATCGATAAATTGTAAGGCAAAGGGTTAAGCGTTTCGAGTTCCTTTCATTTTGTAAGACCATCGTGTGGAAGTTAGCCTGTCGCGTTACCGTAACGATTTCTGAGACCTCTGCGACAACGCGAAAATTAGACTGCAGATTTTTGTGCGCCAGTAGCAAATCGAAACGTATAAAAATGTACAAAATGCAAGTCGGGTTCAAAGATACAGGAAAAACCCAAGATAAGATATGTGCTATATTTGAAGATTGAAACCGATCTCCGCGCAGATTTTTTTGATCTTGCCGACAAATGGAATTCGCATAAAGATCTGCAGTCTAGGAGTGATGCAACGGAGGGGGTTGAGAAGGTACGTAAAGGTAATCACCTTTCGTGGAGGATCGAAGCCAACTCCTTGCAGAAATCGCCTCCCTGTTTCACGTACCTCCGAACATCCTCGAATCCGCCTTGGCCACCCTACGAACAGAAAGAAAGCACCGCCTACGATGAGTCTCTTCTCGGCGAGGAAATAATAGCTTGGAATCGAAGGCAGGCCGGTTGAATTGTACGCTTGAATAATCGTAGTACTGAAGGGGAAGGCAGAAAATAGCGGTAACCACGCATGGCGGCTCGCGAGTCGCGCGTCGCGCGTCGCGAGATGCAACATTTCCAATATCCATCGATGCCGAGCCGAGTTACGACGATTTCTTTCCGCGGTGCGTACCCGCTCGCTTCGCTTCGACTTCCGGATTGCACAAACGAACAACCTTTATTATCGAAAGGTTTCCGTTTCGCTTGCTCGCTTTACGCGACGCAGAAGTGCGCGTTTGTAAGCACCGAGTCGAGTTTTAGAGTTCCCTAATCCGATTAAGAGGAAGGAAAGCTACAAAGATAGCAGCCTATCAGACGGATAAACTTTGCGCTATTTTTACCTCTTTTATTGCGCTACCGCTCCGCGACTAATCTACCGATTTGCGTAAGCGGGCTGCTTTCAGGCCGATTTATTTATCATCGCGGAAGACAGTAGGTTGCTAATAAGCATTTACGCGACGATACAGGCCGATAGCGTTTCATTGCGCGTCGTTGCAGTGGATTGCGTTTATACGACACCGAAGTAGAGCTGGTCGCTGCGTAAACGCGTTGCAACTTTTTTTAAGCCTTTTCCTTTTCAATATTAGATGACCGCAAAAATTGTAGTCTCCACTTTTACTTCTATCTTGCTCGCGCAAAGTAGCGACCGTAGAAACCACATCACCCGGCGCGTACTAATTGCTGGACACGAAAGGTTCGATTTGCATTACAGCGAACGTAATAATTTATCGGAGCGAATCACCGGGCAGAGTTGGCTGCAAAAGTGTTCGGCCACTTTGGGCCTTCGGCAATTTTTATATAACATTGCTCGCCAATGGGGAAATGAATAATTTGCGATCTTACTTTTGAGATCGACGAAAGGGGAACTTTAACGAAGCTATACAGCACTATTTTGAAACGCACGATTTAGTACGAACGAGCAACCGACTCGTAAAGCTTCTCGAACTATATCGGATGGCCGAATACTTTTGAGACCGTATATGTGTAGAATCGAAAGCAAATGTACACCTTTACTAAATTTGCAAACGGTGTACAGTTGTTAAGGCGCGAGGCACGTTCATTGGCTGCTACTGTACAATACGAGTATTCCGAATGAATCTTGCAAGTATCCAATTACCGCTTTACTTTCCTACCCTTATTTTATCCAACCTTCCGTCGAGCTTCGAATTCCGTCGAGCTTCGAATTCCGTCGCGAATCAACGAAATTGCTTTGATCGTGAGATCGGCAAAGTCGTCGATCCAAGGCTAAAAGTTTTGCCTCCAGCTGACGTTTCTTCACCGCGAAGCTGAGGTTCGTAGAAAACGTGTCGGCGGTGGAAGAAATTTGTCGGGCAAAACCGGTGTTCTCGGTAAGTAAATCTGTCACGTAAGTTTTCGGTTTTTATTCGACGATCGGAGCAGGCAGGCAGGTAGATTCGCGACAACTGGATTTTCCTGTGCGTTACGTGTCGTCTCGTAGCTGAAACATTTTTCTTGCCTGATAACCAGATCGAAGAAAAGCTATCGGAAATGTCATCTGTCGATATTTTCTGGCTTTGCGCCCGGTTCAACTTTCCGTTGCAATTTTTCTGCCCCGACCACTTTCCAAACCTACGCAGCGCTAATGATAAGTTCTTTTAATATTGAAAATATTTTTGGGGAAGTATAGCGGCGGATATATATTGGGAAAATCCGAGAGTGACGGTCACAATGCGATAAGGCGTGAGTGGGGAGGCGCGTTACTTGCGGTGCTCATTCGTGGACTTGCCATTGAGTATTGTATACTTATCATGTCTGTATCACGCATTATAATAAATTGGGATAATTTAATTTCTGGTTTCAGCGATAAGCGTGTGTATTCATTTTCAATATTGCTGTCTCTTGCTTCTAGCGAACACTGTCAATCTTTTGCCCGACGTTCTCAGTTGCTTCGAACTTAACCAGATTCGATTGTTTGCCAAACCGAAGCCGCGAACTTCGAAACATCGCGAGTCGGCTATTTGCCGATTTTCCATCGCGGCGATTGCAATTGCTAATGGCGGGGTGCTCGCGATTTGGATCGAGGAAAGTTGCTTCTTGCCGCTTAAACGAAAAGATACCGCGCTGAATCGAGACGAGCTAATCGTAAGCAGAAGCGAGGTGTGTTTTCAGATATAACGTGTGGCACGGAGGTTCGCGAAGCGATTAATTATATTGCAAAACGCATCGGCTAGTTTTCCGCGTGCAGCGTAGCCGGCGCGTTCGCCGTTGCGAGAGAAAGATTAATTAAACGTGGGCACGAGGAGAGATCGACTTTCTTTCGATCCATCTTCCTAGACAACGAGCACGGCTGCACGATGAAAAGTGAAATTGCCCGATAAAAATGTACATACACGATCACTCGCTATATGAATTTGTTCGGAAACGAACGTAAGCGGGGCCACCTGGATACGAGCAAGAATGAAACGCGCGAACACCGCGTGCATTTCGAAACCGTTTCGAGTAAAAGGTTAATTGATACGTCAGCTTGGATATTATAATAGCACGGTCGCGGAACTAGCGCGGGCAACAGGTGCTGGGCACGCGCGTAAAGCTTCTCAAAGTTGGTCGCGTTCGCCCCGCTGCCTTTTTAACCCTTTAACGGCGGCCGGCCTCATTTTTCGTACTTTCATACCGCATCGACATTTGAACCGAGAATTTTAAATTGCCTCTGTTAACGAATGGCTTGGGTTAACCCTTTGCACTCGAGAGGCGAAGCGAGCCGCCGGGTTTAAAAACTCTCCAGGGCAAAGGTTAACAATTAGGGGAAAGCTTCTTCTGGCCTTTGCAACGTAATCTTTGCGAACTCGTGTTCCACTAGAAAGTAGCAAGAGCTGTTGCGGATCTTTGTTTCCTACGTGTGATTTATTAATGGCGAAGCCTCGCTAGCTCGAAAATCAGATCTCTAATTAACTTCAACGTTCCAGGTGTATACTTTAGAAATGTTTTACTCTCGAGGTTTTCCGTGCGCACGCGAATCTTTAAAGTAGAACTAGCAACGCAGTCAGTAATTTCTTTAAAGGAATTGCCTTCTTCTTGCGTACGAGGGGGTCTCCTTTGCAGCGGAACCCTGCAAGCTATCGAAAGCCTAACCTCGAACCTTCGCGCGTTCTTCGTTAACCCGTTCACTACGGAAGGCCTATATGATACAACATAGATTAATTTCGTAACTTATCATTACGTAGCAACATTTTAATACGCATCTCACATTTTATTGCTTTAAACTTGAAATTAATTTATTGCGGGAGACAGAATGTCGTGTGAATGTGTTTTATGACTAGAGCGATTGCTGAGCGAACGGTGTTGTATTTAGATAAGATTGGCTGAGGCGCGAATGAGAAGTGTTTGGGATAGAGCGATTGAGTCGGCGTGTGGTCGCGCAAGGTTTCGGCTGAACGTGACTGATTGGGTTCTACGAATGCCTGAGATGAACGAGAGAGGCAGAGACGCGGAATGAGAAAGAATAAATGCGTGCGAGGTTAAGTAATTCGTGTGGAAAGCGTGCGTGGCAGAGTCGAGAAAGAGAGTCGAGTGCGAGAGGACAATGAGAGTATCATCCGAGAGTGTACTGTGAGATTGTGCGTTATAACTGGGTCATTTTATTATTAATAAACATTTATTTATTATTAAGAGATACTTTCTTCCCTTCCCCGCACCTTTAAACCTGCATACGTGGGGTTTACCTATAATAATCCCTACATTATTCACAAGCAACTCGTTCGCATATTTAAACTATGCGTGCGTTTTTTATTATCAATGCTCCGCATGCGTTGGTCGTGCGAATATCTATACTTTTATCCGTAAATTAAATAAATAGACAAAAAATAATTATCATTGAAGCTCCGCAACTTCCGCGTTAAACGTTCCCGTTCGCAAGGGGTTAAAGCACCCGAAAGAAGCAAAGCCTTTTACTAATAGCGTGGGCTTTATTTGCCACCGTTTAGCTACTTTGCATTGAGAACCACTGGCGCACCCGACACCCCTAACCCAGACCTTAACGTCGCAAAGACAGGTCTGGGAGCTCGTTAAAATTTTGAAATTATTCAAACTCGAGCAAGGTTTCAAGCTTCGAAGGTAATTCGCGCGAAGCTAGTTCGAGGTAGCCGGATTTTCAAGTAGCGAGGAAAAATAAAAGGTCGATCGACACGCGATCGGTCGTTAATCCCTTGCCGCGCCGAAATATGTCTAGAAAAGCTTCGTTCTACTTTTTCGGCTGCTCGCCGAATCTTTAGAAGTTAGTGCAATGATGAATCGTTTTCGTTAACGCGCGTAGCTGCGGAAAAATTCGTAAGGCAGGGGATTAACCCTTTCAACGAAACAGGTGACTAAAGTCATCCATCGAAATTTCGCATCGGCTAATAAATCTTGCTGAGTATAGTACTTTGATATTCTTGGGCTTGTGTCTAGCTTGTTAGTCGTTAAATTAACCCTTTCGCTACTATCAACGTACATATACGTCTTCGAGAATTGGACATTCGTTAACTGGCATTCGTTAAGGGCACACGTATATTATTTCTGTAACGCAATATAATATCTGGAATCACTCGTACGTCAATACTACGGTACACGTAGCTACGTAGAGCATCCAAATATTTACACCGTATGTCATTTTTACATTAACAAACGTTAGCATTGCCCGCGCTTTTAATCTCTAGTTCCAATGTTTACGGTTCGAATCGTTGAAACGCGAATGATTTGCAAAGTTTGCAAGGCTCGTCTCGCGTGGCTTTAGCACACCGACAGGCAAGTTTGCCGTAGCGAAAGGGTTAAAGCAGCTGGGAACGCGAGTCGCGTGGAAATTCCCTCGGCTGGGAAGAAGGAGAGGAAGCCACTTTCGACGAACGAAATCGGCGGTGAAACACAGAGAGATAGCGATCGATGCGTGCGCGTGGCTCCTTTCCCTTTTACCTTCGAGATTTCCTAGGCCTAGGTTCACGCGACACCGGTGAAATCGCCGAGGTCGCCGCCGCTATCACCCCGACCAGCTATCTACTATCAACTATTAACTGGTAATGCGCGTGCATCTCCCCGGGCGTTCGCGATTCTTTCTCCCCGGCGAGCACGGCTAGGTGCCTCTGCTTTCTTTCTCGCGTTCAATTTTCCTCGCGCGTGTCTGCGATTTCTACTCGACTACCTAAGTTGCGTACGGTTAACCACAGACTTTGGTACAGGATAGACCGATCATCTTATGGGACTTCGCGTCACATGCTCCGAAGTACCGATAACCTACAAATTCAGACTTTTCGGAAGAAGAATATCTTTCGTTTCATTATCTGACAGAGAATGCGAACACTTTTGAAGTATTTCAATATACAAACGGTAAGAGGAAACGCAAAAGTTATACATTTTAGACAATCGAAAAGGTGTAAAAATGAAATGAGCCCGAAATCCGGCTGACAAAGGGAAGCATTGGCGAAGCGGTCTATCCTGTTCTTAATAAATACGGTTAACTGCGGTTAACGCGCGAGCGACTGCCGTTACGCTGCGCAGTGGAGAAACCAGCCGGCAACGGCGGAGTCCGAATTCGTTTCTCGTCTACGGATTAGACATGGGAACGCGGCGGACACCTTTGTAAGCCGGGCACGGACACTTTCGCCAAAAGTATTCGGTTTTCGGTGGCCGCGGAAACACCGGCGAACGAATCGTTGTCATCGAACGCGCCGTTCCATTTCTTCACGGCGGCTCTTCGTTCATAGCGTAACGCGGCGCGCGAAAACCTTGACAGAATCACGTACTTTTGGAGGATTGCGTAAAAAGCGTGGCGGGTGGAACGAAAGGTATCGCTACGTTGGATTCGGGAATCATTGAGAGGCAAATTAGCGTCACATTGAGCGAAAAGTCGGACAGGTCGAGCGCTAAAATAGTTCTCGAAACGAGGGTAAGCTGCTATTCTCAGCGCTCCATTGCCTTCTTTGGAAGCCTATCTTTCATAGAATCGCCGGCGAATCCTCCATTAATCGACAGCAACTCGTTTCTGTTTCCTATTGTCGCGACACCGCGAAAACCTCCTCCGTTGGGCAACTATTTCCTATTTGCCGTTGTTGCGATTGCGCGACTACACAGCTGATTAGGCGACGGGAACTGTACTCTACTTGCCGCTGCGGCGATCCCGCGACTCCTACTCGATCAGGCGAAAGCAACTATTTCCTATCTGCCCCTGCTTCGATTAGGCGACAGGAACAACCCTTTTCTATTTGCTATTGTTTCGATCAGGCGATAAGACCCGTGCTCTACTTGCCGTTCGATTAGGCGACCAGAGCTCTCCTCTATTTGTTCCCGCTGCGATCGCGCCGCTACTAGATCAAGCGATAATGTTTCTTTTCTACTCTGCTCCTGTCGCGATCGCGAGATTGCTGGATCAGGCGGCAAGAACACTTTTCTATTTGCTATTGTTGCGATCGCGCGACATTCTACACCGCATGCGAGCACGTTAAAGAGGATCTAACACGCGGAAAGAAACAGAGTCGGCTATTTTCTCCGCCCAACTTTCTCACGCTTTCCTTCTCTGATCGTCTGTTCGGTACCTTTCTTAGTTTACCGCTCGCGTACTCGCGCTGATTGCACGGGCATTCGAACGAAAAGGTAGCGACGGTCGTTTCCCGTAGCGATCGGTCAAAACTATCGGGGGGCGCGATACGTTTCCGGCCAATGGCGATTTTTAAACACCATTGCTCCGTAATGCTAAACGAGATCCAATTCGACACGCTTCGTCGGCGCGTAGAAAAGTAGCTGCGCGTATAGCTTTGCTTTGAATTTCATTAATAACCGTATCGACTGCTCGTCTCTTCCGAGGTATATCTCTTTCTTTTATCCTTCTTTATACGCGTGCTTAGAGTAATGCGCTAATGAAGTGCCCCCGGACATAAGTAAAGTACGCGTGGGTTAAGAATCCAATTGCTCGCGCTATTGCTAACTGTAACTGTGAAAAATAGGATTTCTGTTTGCTCGAATCACGGCTAGGCACACGTGCTTGCGTCGTTGTCGCGTTTACAGTGGACGCAAAAAGTATTTGCACATGCCCGCATCTCTCAATTGCGCGCCTTTTAATTAAGTTCCGTACATCCTTTGCCTCGCAACAAGTGTATACATATACATATATGAGCCCAGGTAAGTACGTAGGACTCGAATGGCAAAACAAATACGCCAGCGTGCAAATACGTTTTGCAGTCACCGTATTACGCGCTTGCCTCTTCGCGCTAGAATATACAGAGGCTTCCGCCCTGTTCGTAAACGATAGGCAACGTTAGTTTCTTCGGGTCATCGTCCGGATGCGACGAGAGGAAAGAGAGAAAGAAGTTCATCTCGACCGCGGCGCGTTTCTTTGGACGTTCGACCGAATTCGAGAGTTGATCGGGATCCGTGAGAACGGAATTCGGTCGCGTTAGCGTAATTAGATTAGGCGGCGGGTGGAAGGACAGGGGAGAGCGCGTTGCCGAAGCAAATAGAGCGATATACCTCTTCGGTCTCGTGAGCGTGAAGCAGATGAGTGGAGGCCATTAACCCTCTGATTGACCCCAGCATTCTCCTCTTAATTAGGCCTGCTTTTCGAGCGCGATCCCTGCCCTCCGTCTCTCCGTTCGCGTTGTTCGTCTCGTCGTTTTCCGTATCGGAGCACAGCTTGCCCATGCTGCGGGACACCGGAACAGCTTCTCCTTCTCTCCTCTCCGCGTGCAACACCGTTTCCGAGCTGGCCATTGCTTTCCTCAAATCGTTGCCGCCGCTCTCCGCTCCGTTCGTCGCGCGAGGTTTCGCCAAAGCGGAGCTACTTTCGGCGGAGGAAGTCAAGTTCTCCTCCGAGACCGACTTCAAGCCGAACTCTTCCACTCTGGTGATCGATCCCGCTTCTCGAGCTTTCGCCCTGGTCAAGTCGTAAGACGCGCTGGATCCTTTGGAAACGGTCGGGCCGCGAGACTCCTCGGCGAGAGCGCCGACGGCTTGCAGCCTCGCGTGCTTGTTCACGACCTCGTTGATCCTGGACGTTTCGTCGCGCAGCCAGCTCCGCATTTTCTCCCATGCTTTCCCCAGCCGACGTTTCTGCAATTTTAGGGTGTCCGTAGACTGGCGCGCGCGCACTTTCCATCGGCCGTTCTCGATCGAGAATAAGCCAGCCGGTGAGCGACGATCGGACCAGGCGATAAACCTTTCCCGGCTTCTCTCCCGCTCGAGGCTCGTTTCAGCTTTGCAGATCGAACATCGATCGGTCGAGTCGAAGCTTCGGCTGCAATATTATCGCCAAGTCCGATCGAACCGCGGCCACGCGGCCAACCGTAGAGATGGGTCGAAACCTGGCTCTCGTCGTAGGTTCGCGAAACTTTGCTTCTCCACGTCGATATTAGGTTGTCGCATACGAGGCGGCCGATTTTATTAGCAGCTCGGCTAAAAGTTTCGATGGATTCGATCGCAAAAGGATACGTACCGTAGGTTTCAGTAGCTACTCTGATCGCAATCGTATTACTCCACCGCGAAAAGCATCTACAGATATATATGATTTGTTTAACGAAGGCACGCGGATCGGCGCGCGGTTTATGAACAGCCAATTAAAACTTCTATACTCATCCAACGTGTAGCCAAACGCTTTTTAGCCAGCGGTTAATTACGGGGAACGCTAAACGATACTTCCTGTGCGCGAATGCGAAGCTCGAAGCTCGCTGAATTTGTAATACGATTAATACCAGAAGCAGCGGGCTTTCCGGACGCGGCACGCGGCACGTGGCACGCGGCGCGCAACACACAGGGCGGCCCGATACGCGCGTGCTTTTCTCGATCGATCGGCGATTAGGACGCTTCGGGTCGCGGAAAATCGGCCACCGTTTCATGCGCAACGATCTAATACCTTGGGGTATCGTCGGTTTCTCTGGGAGCGATTCGGGAGGGCGACGTCGGACCACTCGGGATCGGAATAGGATCCCGACATCGAAGCAATTCCCGCGTCGTATCCGTCGCTGTCCGACCTCTTGCTCGCGAACTTCAACGACCTGGCCGATCGGTTCACTCGATCGTACGGATCGGACGTGTGCACGGGATCGACGTTGACAGAGGCCGCTCGGCTGGCCGCTTTCACCGGTGCTGCGATTTCTTGGCTCGCCGCGTGTCTCTGCGACTCTTTCCCCGAGTCGGCTATCTTTTCGTCCGTTTCCCCGCCAGCTTCCCCCGATTCCGATTCCGATTCCGATTCCGATTCCGATTCCGCGTGAACTTTTGCCTGGATCGTGCCACGAATCTCCTCACCGTCGGCCACTGTCCCGCACTCCGACTCGCACTCGCGCTCACGCTCGCTTTCTACCACTTTCTCGCTTTCCATTTCGATTTCGATTTCGATTTCGTCGCAGACGCACGAATTCCTAGGAAAGTCGTACAGCTCGTTTCGCGCGGACGCATCTCGTGGAACCTCGCTTTCGTCGCCCTCCTCCGTTTGCCCCGAACCTCGCCGCTCGTCGTCCGCGCGCAGAAAGCTGAAGCTGATCTTCGGCACGCCGTCGCCGTCGGTCTCCACCGACGTGACCGCCGTCAATTCCACCGTGTTCCTGTGACGCTTCGTCGCCTCGTTGCAACGTTCCCGAGGGCTCTCATTATCCGGAGCATCGTTGCGCTTGCTCGCAATTGGCTCGTCCGCAATCTCGCCTCTGTTGGCCTCCGTCGCGTCGAGGAACTCGCGACAGTGCACTATGATCGGCGCGGGAGCGTCGTACCAGATCGTCGTCGAGTTACCGTTCCCGTTTCCGTTGCCGCTGCCGTTGCCGTTGCCGTTGCCGCAGTTCCCGTTACCACCGTTCAACGACGACAATTTTCGCACCGACTTCAGGGAAGCCCACGCGTGCCTCGCTTCTTCCATCATCCTTTTCGTTTTTTTCTTTTCTTTTTTGTCGCACCATCCGCCAGGTTCTATTGCCCCTCGAAGTTTATCGGAGTTCCGCGAAGCGCCGACGAAGCAGTAACGCCTGTTCGCTCGCTGCTACCACTACGCTTTCGTCGACACCGTGTCCCGCTTACGTCTATCGGCGCTTGCAACTTTTTTCTGCCCTGCACTTTTGCCCCGCTATTATGCATACCGTCTGACGACACGCTACCGCACCAGAATAACTAGTTCCAGGTACGCGAACGTGTTCTACCGCGACATATGTACATACATACGTATATCGCGGCTCGCGAGTATCCGGACTTTGGCGCGTTCCTACGACGATCCGCGAAACGTTCCTGCGGTTCGTAGAGCACCGATTCCCGGCTAATCGCCAAACGCGGAGCTTCTCGCTTCCTTCTCAACCCTTCCGAACGGGAATGCACTTTCAGCAACGCTGCACGCAGCGATTCAAGCTCGAGAAGTTTCTCCGACAGACGAAAAATGCCCGGTTGTTATTCGGTTCCATTTTCGGCGGAACTTCAACTTGGAGCTCGAGCTCGGTCTAGATTCGAGCAGATTCAAGGACCCCTCGGGAGTTTCCTTGGCAGATCCCCAGGAAACGCGGGGCGCTCTTCTTCGATCGAGACCACACCTGTTATTTCAGCGCTACGCGCATCGACCGCCCGTTTATCGAACAATTGCGAAGCGTTTGGCGCGAGTAATAGGTTCGACGACCGAGAGAGTGGAGACGCGCACGGATCGCCGGAAAGCGCAAGTTTGCGAGGTGCAGCTGAGCTGGTCAAGGTTGAAGTTGGGAAGCGGCGAGGAAGTGTCTCTCGCTCGAGACGCACCTTGCGCTCCAGTTCGCGTTACGTAAACGATTCACCGGTTCTTATCGTTCGACCCGCGCGTTCCAGTTCCTCGGCCAATGCTTTTTCCAGCCGCTGTCCTTCGCCCGTCCCTCCGCTCGGGCTGGTCGCGCGGTTGCTCTTCCACGATGCAAACTACTTACACAGGCACACGCGATGCTGACATTCTTCCACTCCGCTTCCCCGCACGTGACCCGCGATTCGTTTGCAGCGCGACTACGCGTCAAACGCGACTCGCGGCCTTTTCGGAGCTTCCGTTTCGAAGGTTCGCGAGCTAACTAAAGGTTGTCAACCAATTTGCATCGGGCGAGAAAATGCAAGATACGTATACGACAGCTTTACTACGATATCTAGCGAAAGATAATACGATACACCTCGCCAAATGTTTTCTCATTAAATTTGCGGGCAAATATTTGGAAAGGTGTTAACCCTCTAATAGCCGCGCGGCAACAGCGGTGCGAGTATCGCGTCGCAGTCGAGGAGTTAAAAGCTCGACGCTTAAATGGTTCGCGAATCTGTGCGCGCGTCGCGTTTCAATTGCTCCCGCGATAAGAATCCAGCTCTGCGCGTTAAACGGACGACGAAAGGAGAAAAAAGAATCGATCGTGGAAGATGGAAAGAAGTCTGAAAGGAACTAGCTGCGGCCGTATATCCGCGTGCGCGTTCATAGCAGCGAGAGCGATCCAGACTAATTCGTGGCTGCAACGCGATACCGTGTATTTGAACCGATGCTTCGCTCGCAACACGACGGCGTCTATACGTATGTGTACACGCTGCTAACGATGCAAATGGGTTAAACTGCGACTGCGAACTTCCATTCTACGTTTTCTGCTCGTCAAACCGACTCGTTATCCTTTACTACCACGGTGCTCGCTACGATATACTTGTAAGTGGCTGATACTTTCGTAGCCGCCAGAATTGCAATACACGGGACGATGCAAAAGAAAATGATGAAGCTACTAAACGTATAGGTAGCTAAGAGTCACCGAAATAAACTCGCTGAAAAGCTAATTTACGCTCCTTGCGCTGCACGCGTTCATCCGAGTATTCCTCATCGGATATCGCCACTTTCTAACTTCCCGAGCAATCCTAACGTCTCCCTGTAGAACAAGTAAACAAATACTTTGCGAACGATTCACGCTCCTTTCGGTCTCGAGTTCGATTCTCGCGTTATCGTTTCGAATTTCGCGACGATGCAACAAAAGCCGGATCGATCGCGCTAAATATAGATCCACGGCGTTCAGGATACACGGGCAATATTTGCAAACTGTCGATCGATCGCGCTAAATATAGATGGACGGCGTTGCGGAAGATACGCGGCAACATTCGCGAACTGTCAATGGATCGCCGGCACGAATGCGCGATGCACCAGCCAGCGACGACGCTGTACCTTAATAGGCGAGTCGAATCGCAAATGGAAACGCGTGATCGATTCAAGGTTAATTATCCTACGGCCGAGGAGCGTCAGCCGTCAGCTGCCTGGCGCGGCGACGATCGCGTCGCCGAGCAATTCGAGTCGTAAGCAATACCAAGCCGAGCCGCCCGGCGAGCAAAGCTACCGATAAATGGAGCGGCGATACGTTTTGCACGGACCGGCGATACGTTTTGCACGGCGCGGCGCGGCGCGGCGCGGCGAGGCAGACGCGAAAAAAAACAGACGAATGCGCTGGGTAATATGGTTGCTCGTGCTCGTGCTCGCGCGACAACCTCCCAGTCGTGACTGGATTCACGCTGGAAGCCGTATTATACAACACCGTCAAACAATTATATCCGTATTATGTTGCGTACACACGTATTACACAACAGCGGCCGAACAACACGGTGCACTGTACCGCACTTCCACAAAACTCCGCCACGACTGGTTCGCGTGAAAATTTAATCTTCCCGGGAGCCGTTGTCTCTCCGTTGATAAATCTTGGCAAACTTGCCGTAAATCTTCGTCGAGATAGAGCCGCCGCGCGATCGGCACCGCCCACACTCCTCGTTATTCGCGACTCGCCGGATCGCGCGATCTTTTCCTAAGCAATTCTTTGCGCTATTTGGTTGGCAAAAGTGTCGCAGTTTCAGCGACGGGAAAACTGACCTAGAGCCGATGCAACGTACAGTCGGTCGCACAAGTCCGCGTAAACATTCGGCCGTACTTTGGAGCGATGGAAAACGGGGTGAAGGTTCGCGGAGCACGAAACTGCAAACGAAGAAGATTTCTGGAAGACGTGTCTCGCGCGGGAAGCATCGCTCATTCGACGAACGGAATTGCTGCTAACGGTAACCACAGGGCAATTTTATTTGCGCCGAACAAACCGTAGAACCGTCACGCGTGCGTCGCAAGATCTAGCGAGGTACAGGCGCAGGTGTAGCAATAAGTTTTGTTGCGAAAAAGATGAAAACGACGCGACCATTTCTTAGTAACTCGAGGTGCACGTAGACTTGTGCGACTGACAGGGCTCTCGAGAAACTCGTCGCTTGCTCTACGACTGCTGACAAGGTCGCCCGAGTTTGCCCTAAAACTTACGCCGAGCTGCTTTCGCTCTAACCATTTGACAATGCAATCTCTAAGATTGGGGCCTCGCTGTCGTTCGAAACCCCGCACACCGTACTTCTCTCTCACGCTAGCAAACGTTTCTAAGTAAAGTCTATTCATCGACGATACGCGGCAAAAAGTCTTCGTCCTTTTTTTTCCATCGATAGACGCATCGAGGAAAAACAGCCGCAAAGTCGAGTCACGTGGCGGCTTGCACAAACAACTCGCAAACGACTTTTTTCTTATTCCACGTAGCCATCGGCGAATCCAGAAAAAAAGAAAACTTCTCCAAACAGTCGAGTCACGATTTCCTTCGGGGCTTTGCTTCGAGGTTTCGCTTAACGCGGAAAATTCGGTGCGGCTACGCTACACTTCCAAGTACTGAACTCGCTCGAACGCGTAAATTCAGAGCGGTACCGATGCTCTCGGCGCACTGGAAACGCGAACGCGCGCGCGAAACGCCTAAACTAA
This sequence comes from Eucera pruinosa, assembly GCA_028830335.1. Classification (NCBI taxonomy): domain Eukaryota; kingdom Metazoa; phylum Arthropoda; class Insecta; order Hymenoptera; family Apidae; genus Eucera; species Eucera pruinosa. Next base: position 30,267,539 of record JAMYCR010000003.1, read on the forward strand.
ACGGTGGCCGACAAAGCGGAAGAACGGTTGCGCGTGCCGCGGTTTCGCGCGACCATTCGCAACGGAGACGCGCGAGAGCGGCTGCAGTTCGGAAGTTTTGCAGTAACGCGCGTTGCGGCGAAGCGTGCGGCTCGGAAACGAATGCGAGCAGCGGTGGTAGATCGTTTGAACGAGTAACGCCGGTTTCTAGGCGGGAGGTTGCTCTTTTTTCCTCGCCGTTTATATTTAGCTTGGGTTCCGCGCGACACTCGCGCGCGTTACCGAAACATGCTCCGCACGTGCTTCTGCCCTCGTAACTCGTAACTATCGTGCGCCGCGTAACCAAAAGATCGCGGTCGCGACCACGGGCAACGCGATCGTACCTCAACCTTTTCGATACATCCTACGGAAGATGTACCACGCACCGACACTTTAAGATTGTCGCGTGACTTTGTTTAATCCTCGCCGTGCCTGCCTGGGTCTTTTCGGACCCACAGCTGGAGGCCTTCCTTCACTGTTTCACGCTTCATATCAAGTAGCATATGTAATAACCATGTATGTAAAGAACATTCAGTTTCGAGTCAACAAATTTTATGCATAATATATTTTTATACTCTTGTGTTGTTCAATTATATAGTTAGTACAACTCTCCTTAGAAATTTAAAAAAAAAGTACGATGAAACGATAATAATAGTAGTAATAAAAATAATAATGATAATGACAACAAAATTTTAATTCGAAATGTATATATAAGGTCATGGGTCCGGTTGGACCCATCATGGGCTTTCGCGTGAACGCCCAACCGTCGCTACCGCGAGGATTAACTATTTTAGAACGTCGTTAACCTAAAGATCGTTCCAGTTTCGAGCATACGATTGTTAATTATATACTTGAAGCAACAACTTGTAGCCAGTAGAATAAGATTATAAGGCACGGAGTTAAACGAAATCTATGGGGCGCGTATATTCGCCTTTTTTTAAGAAGGATTCTTAATGCTTTTCCGATGGTTTTAATGGTTGGCCAGCTCGTTCGCGTTTGGGCCCGCTGTAACACGCGACGCGACGTACGCAACCTCGCCCGCCGACTGCGTTTCACCGACTGCACGCGCAACTTTTGCCACTTAAGAGATCGCACGCTGCTTATTAAGCTACGCACGCCTAGTTCCAGTCTAGGAACCGGCGATAGAGATGCAAAAGTATCGTCGGCGTATCGATTTTTGTCGATTGTTTTCGTTGCCGAAAACTGTCGGGTCTCTGTTCGCGAACGGCTTCGTTTCATTTCAATTCACAGTCGAAAGGTCCTTTTTTTATACAAGACACGTTGTATAAACAACCCATTAGGAGTTAACAACTTCATTCGTATGCATTGTTTTTTTATTCCAGTCGATTTGCATCGCCGAATCCTATTTTTATCAACGCTTTTGCGAAACGACATTCCAGGGATTCGTGTAATCATTTCTTGTCAAGATTACTTCTTCCTCCGCGCGTACGTTCGACGATTTTGTAAAGTTCGACGAAGCTTTAAAATAAAACGTTACGGTTGCGCAACGTTGGACCTCGACGGACCTAGGCAAATTCGATTTGAAATGGAAATAAGAGACAATTGCGAATTAGCGTCGATAGACGTGCAAGTACAAAGCCGCGACCTCGCTAGCCGACTCTAAATCGTTGCCACCTTTGCAGCCGGTACGCGATCTTTAACGCGACGCCATTGTTGCGAAATCGCGACGCTTTTGGTCGATCGTCGCGCTAATTGCTATTCTCGTTTCGCGAGAAATATTTCGCGTCGGATGTTTGTTTGCCTTTGTAATCTTCGCGTTGTAAATTGCAGCTGTCCCGCTAAACGCTCCTCTTATCTTCTGCTCGCGAGAGCATTGCAATTTCACGCATAAATTAACTCTCGCTTATTTCCAATGCGGGAATCGTTTGCGCGATAAATCGGCATTACTCGCGGTTTGCCGACTTTTCCTGTTTTCATCGCATCGAACGCGATACGAGGACTACGATGACCGTGCTGCGCGAGGCAACGACGTTTCTCAATGCCAGCAGCAGCCGTTGGCAAATCAAACACGGCTGAATGGCTTCGCAATTAAAGAGACGTCGGGAGGAAACGCGCGCGAAGAGAATCAGCGAAACGCCAAAAAAGTGAAACTTGTTCCGGTCGTGTTCGGAAAGAGGAGGAGAAAAACGGAGCTGCTGCGAGAGAGAAACCGCAAAAGCTTGATTCATCGGGAAAGAATGTTATTGGGAAACGGTGGCGCGGGAGGTGCGTCGTTTAACGAAACACGATCGCGTTTTACGCTGTTTCTTGCTCGCTGCTGCTGGCCGCGCAAACGAAAAGACGCGGGCGAAGCCTTCCAACGAAGGCTTACGACTTACGGCTTACGGCGCGCGGAGTAGAAGACTGGGAGCGTACGGCAGCTGGCCGGAAAAAAAAAGAAGAAACGGCAAGGGAAAGGGAGGCCGGAAGTAAACGAACGATCATCCGGCGGCGAACCTTGCCTCGGGCCATCCAATGGCCTGTTACCTGTTATATGTATACCTGTTACCGCGTTGTTGACCCACTGCCCGTTATGGCAAAATCTAACCCCCCGTCTTTCGTGCATCGTTTATCGTATTAGGTGTGCCAATAAGCAATCCATCATTTTTAAATCGGTATCGTCGATGAATTTGCCTTATCAAAAGAACAAGTGTTAAGGTTTGCAGTTAAGCCAAGTTTATGACACGCTCAGGCAATCGCTAGTTTTGAGCGAGGACTTCTTTGCAACTTGTACGCGATTTTCTACGTCCTGGCGAAGGGGCAATTAAACAATTAACTTAGAATTTGTTGACTGTGCCTTCGCCCTCAATAGCATAAATACGTGACATAAACCCGGAATCTCCGAAGGGTACGTCTGTTTGTAACGGTTCCTTGACCTGCGAGTCAAACCTCGAGGAGATTCCGCATCAGATGGCCACACGTTCACAATCAGTACCGCTGGCACTACCCCACACCCTCCTTGGCAAGGGCGTGCTAAGGGCACATAGGAAAGGGTGGGCGGTAGCAATTAGACATACTGATTCGCCATTGAAACTTAACAAATACCCCCCATCAGCACATCGTCCAAATACTCGCCAGGAGGAGACTCTCAAGACGAACTCGACCAAACATAACGAAACAAATCGTCCACGAAGCAATTGAAAAAACCACGCGCGCGGTCACCGAACCCTAAGAGTTGTCCCTATACAGGATGGTCCTTCGAAAGAACTTATTCATTTTGTCGGCACTCCACGCGCAAATTCAACCAAACCCGCAACGATACGCAAATCGACCACGGGATTAAACAACAAGCTTCCCGTCGAACAGGAATTTACAGCTCGCCCGAAAAGTGTGCGAGATAACGCCCCAGCTATATTTAACATCAATCAGGCATCTACTTTTGTTAAAAGCAAATTGAATAAATAAAGTATACATAATATATTGGTATACGCAATGTATTATACGTGCCTAAACATCAGTAGCCTAATGGCAATAAAGTATCGCGAAATCAGGCGAGCCAGCCCGAAAATCGCAAAGAGAATGAACATTTTAAGAGAAATTGTTGCATTCGAACGAGAACGCGTTCCCCGTGTCCTTTCTCCCAGCTCCACTTTTTTATATATACCTCTTTAAATCTCCTATCGTTTTCGTGAACTTTATTATCGTTATCAATTTCATCGCGGGCGCGCGTGGAAAGTTTTCGTAAATCAGATTAACGTTCGTTTGATCTTTCAAGGAACGCGACGTTCGTATGTATCTGGAGACCAGGACACGCCCGAAATGTCCGCATCCGCAAAGAAGGAGGTACGCAACGTCACCAATGACGCGATTACGGTGCGCGAATTCTGACACGTGTTTCGTATCCGGCAAATTCAGATAAAAAGCACCGAATCGCGAGCTCCGAAAACAGCCGTTCCGAATCGTTGTATATCTGCCATGAGAACCGACAAAGTGCCACGAGTGTTACGCGTAGATACGGTGACTCATTAATATTTGAACGTCGAGCATTCGAAAAAGTTATCGATCGTTTTCATACAGTAAAGTACTCGCTGTACCACTTAGAAACATATATTTTATGTATTTACTTAGTTCGCGTAGGTTTCGGATGATAGCCGGTAAACTAGTTAACGTGAAAATTGAACGTCGCAAAGGATATTTGGACATTCGACGAATCGTAATATTCGAGCATTAAAATGATCGCCTAACAATACTTAAGTAACGTTAGCTAATCGTTTTGTCGACGAACCCCTAGCTTCGACTTTATTTTTTACGTTACTTATTGTTAGTTCGCTCTTTGCTATCCAAAAGAATGTACGCGCGAAGTAAATAAAATTTGTATTTCTGCGAACCGCAATGGGTAGTTTATTACACCGTGGAGAAGTAAATCCACCGATGCTACCGCATATTAAGAGAGTGGACTTTAAATAGGGATCTGTTTCACCCTCTGAATATCGCGCGATGCGCTTTCCTTTAAATATCTTGTATATTTTCGTACATCGTATGGAACCTGTTCTTTTTTTTCTTTTGCAAAAATGCGCAGGCTACGCATAGTAATATTATTATTGTATATTATTTATGGTAACATTTCATCGATTCTCAAGAAACAGAGCCAATATTGCAGCTGCTTCAACCCCTAATAATGGTAAGTGCAAGCACGCTTGCATGCGTCTACTTACGCCGAAACCCCGTGGAAGCTTCGAGTGAGCGCAATTGGAGAACCATCGACATCCGACGAGCATCCTACGATTGCCACTTTTCCTACGCTTCTCTCCAGCCATCGCACTCGCAATTTATATAACTTCACCGATATTTAAGCAGAGCATGAAGCAACACCTTCGACGCCGGCGTTGCATCACTGCCACCCACGTATTTTGTTTTTCTTTCTTTCTTCAACTTTTCCCTGTCGTCACTACTTTCTTTCCCTTTTTCTACTTTCTAGCAGCCGCGATCTTAGCTTTCGAAATTTCGGCGTTTGCTCGGAACGGTTGGATCTGTTTCGCGGCGCACGCCAGAAGAAAAAAAAAGACGGCTGGATACGCTTAAGCAATCTCGCGAGAGAGCTCGAAAGAGAACTAACAACGAGACGCGGGTGGTAGGTGACCAAGATCACGCGGAATCGTACTGATAATGTAACGACGTACATTCATCGTGAAAGCATGTTTTTTGCTTATCGGATGATCCGTTAGCCGAGGTGACGTTTTTTTTCTTCTACGCCAAGCATCGTGCCCCGATGAGCTAATCCGTTTCCAACGATGTTCGTCGAATCCGTGACGCGTTTCAGAATTTCGAGTAGCTTCGAAGTTCGCCGCCGTGCCAAGGTGCAACAATTTCGATACGATCGGCACGGTTCTGTTCTTAATTCCCGATACTTTCTTTTTATCTTCGGTCTTAGTTTGCGTAGTGAATCAACGATAAGCGAATTATCATTAACGTGCCCACGCTTGGACGGCCGGTCGTGTAAAGACAATTGCGAATCGCGAAGTCGTCGTAGACGGACGGACGGGAGAACAAAGTATGAATTTGGCGAGAGCAAGCGAAACGTTGCGAATTTTCAACGTCTACGATCAATAGCTGGGAACTTTCTCTTTGGCTATCGCGAAGAAACGCGAAGCACTATGATGATTCGCGACTCGCAAATATGTACACGCGAAGTTCTCCGGTTAACCCTTTGCCCTACAGTGACGAGTTACACTCGTTTTACAAATTGCTGCACATATTCAACGAGAACGCCTACTATCGAGGCAAAAATTTCATTTCAATTCTGATTTCGATTTTCCACTACGAGATCGAAGGCTGTTAAATAAAACGTGCTTACAATATTCGAATGATTTTGATTCGTGACACGATATAAAAATAGTGATCAATTAATGCTAGCCTAAGTAGGTAATAAAATAATCATAGGACAAAGGGGTTAACCCTTTCGTTGCGACAAACGTTCCTCTACTTTTCAGACCTCCTATTTTTAAAAGCACCAAGCTCAGGAATGCATTTTTCACCCCCTTCTCCTAAGCGTAAACGAATATACAACGTCTATGCGTTGTTACGTAATTTAGCGTGAAACGTTCTTTACTTACCATTCTTTGTACGTTAACTTTGCTATTGAATAAACGAATTAATGTGGCAGTTATAGGGGAACAGTGACAGTACGTGGCTCGTTTACCCTGTGTATTTCTGCAAACATCCTAAACCTAACGGTTGCCTACATCAGCGTTTATTACGAAAGAAGCCTTTAACAGCGAGCGATTATAGTGACCGTTAGCGGCGTAGTATCGAGAGGGTTAAGCGGAGACAATGAAAAGAACCGATCGTTTCGCAAGGTGTGCGCAAAACTGCAGCCTATCTTCTCCTTAAACGGAAGCTAATCGACGCGTGCAAACGTTACCATCATTTTTTCCCTTTTCTTTCCTTTTCTCGTTTCGTCGGTTCGCTTGCAAACGATCTGCAAGCCGAAGCAGGAGAGACCTCCTTCGTCTAATAATACGTTCGTTGCAAACTCCCAGTACAAGATAGAAGTTACGCGTAATATTTTGCTTATGGGTGTGTCGCGGAATACCGCGGCTCTGAATTCCATCAACGCGAACGAGGCTTCGCTCGTTTCTGCCTCTTTTCACCTAGCTTTTTCCATTCTTCGCTTCTCGCCGTTGATCTTCGCGACGATTGAAAGAAATCGCGACGTTTCAATGTGCCCAAAATGTTAAATTCAGCGATCCGTTCTAAATCTGACTGAACGTATGTATGTTGGAAAAATTGAAATCCAAAATGATAACCAAAATATTTCACCTTCTTTGTACAAAAATGCGTACGTCTATGCGACGAAGATGAAAGGTGGTTAACGAAATAGTAATCTACGTGTAACATACGTGTATAGTAACGAAAATATCGATGCGTACGTCCACGTTTGTGTCAGCCAAAAAGTTATATCTTTACGTTCTTTATTAAGCGCGTATAAATAATATATTTTCGCTCAGGAATTTTGTACGTACCGTTTACTAGAATATGCGAATAAAATACACACATATATATATCGTGTCTCTACCTTTCAATATGAGTGTGTTAGCTTATTTTTCATTGTCAGCATACATATGCAGGTGTACGCTGAATTTTGTGAGCAACTGTAGGTAGCGTAATGATACGTTCCGGGGAAAATGCGGGAAGCGTGTCCTGGGAGCTGGGAGGATGCAAACGGAGTAGCTTTTGAAATATAATCAGCATCGATACGCGTTTCGTGTAGGAATCGATACGAGTTGGCCATAGCGGTACAGCGGTGTCTCGTAATGATACGGCGACGAGAATCAACCGGAAACGACTCGTCAACCGGAACGAGGTTCTTTCACGACCCACTCGGATTCCCCAACAACGCAACGTAACGAAACGCGCCTCGAATAAATTTACCTCCCGCGTTTTTAACCCTTTGCCTTACAATTTCTTAACTGCTATACTTGCGTAAGTTATCGTCAACAGATCGCGGTCCTCGTATTTATTAAAGATAATAATATATCTTGCATAATTTGCGTTTAGTTATTCTTAATCTTCGTAAAGGGAAACTAAAGCTAGAATAAAAAATAACGCTGCATCGCAAACAGAACTTACATACGTTTAACCCTTTCGCTACGAAGGACGTATACATATACACGTCTTCAAAAACTAGACCATCGTTTGTTAACAAACGACTATACTTTGTTTTACGTTGTAATAGTTATTCGTGTTATTTTACAATTCAGTAAATAACACCAAGTATCTAAATATTTACCCTTACACTATTCCTAAATTAATCAAAATTATCCTCACCTGTGTATTAGAAACACTTTAGAATTTTAAACTGCCGTAGCGAAAGGATTAACGAATTTACGCGTATGTGTAATTCGTGATACGAGCGTGACTCGTGATTGCAAGCCAAGGGGTTAATCGTCGAAATGTGTTCGCCGATATCCTATCTATCGCGTCTCGTACAAAACGGCAAGCGTACGAAAAGAATTGCACGGATAAACTTGCGTATTTATGGTGAGGAGATGAGAGAGGCTGCCGCGAGAAGGTTTTTGTATTTTCGTTTTAACCGCTGGCGGATAATCGTGGAAGGAGCTCGCGATCGCAGAACGAGCGCGCTTACACGTGTCGCCGAGATACGATCGCAAAGGACAAGGTAACGGGTTAACCCTTTCGCCGCGAAGGACGCACGTATGCGCTCTCGCGAGTCGCGAATTGGCCCCAATGTTCTGCCACAGCCGTACGTACTATTCGTCCGCAAGTATTCACATTCCCGTTCTACGTACACGCTACTAGCCTGCCTACACGCGTGTTAGCGAAAATGCGTTTTCGGACGTCTGCATTGGCAAAAAATGCGTCTTCAGACAACTACCAGACGTAAACGATACGGATTTAGGCGATAAGCCCTACCTGGTCGCCCTTCCGGGCAAGGAAAGGGAAGCTACCGGCCAGGCATTGTTACCGAAGCATCCGAGCTATAAGGAACTCGAACGATATTTGTATCTTGAGAAAGGCAGAAAAATTCGCAACAAATTCTTGGAAGGTTGATAAATATTATTTGTGTTTTCACCTTTTTCTAATACGCGCATGCATTGTTCGCTATTAACCGAAGACGTCAAAGATCGACAGTGGTTTAATAACGAAGACGGTGTGTGACGATGGAGAAGACGGTAGACCATATTTACAGTGAGGATGCAAAGACTCGTCTGCCTTCCTTTCGTGGACGGACAGTACAACCACCGTTCAAAGCTATCGGGGCACGAATTAAGCGAAAGAAACCTAGGACTGCTTGATTCAAGCTGAAGAATCATTTGGAAATTATCGACATTTTTATATCGTAATTGATATTATTTCATTCCGTGTTTCTACGAGTCGGATTTAGGCTTCGAATTGGATTTCTTTGCCTAAGGAAATCGTATCGACCACGTGCATGTACGTCGTATGCATTTTTTCATGTAGGTAAATCAAACGCAGCAATTAAAGTAGAGGATAATTATATAAATGGCGAGCACATGGTACATAGCGTGATAGCTTTGACATAATATCGCGAAGGTAATAAAAGTTATGTAGTCCAGTGTCGTAATGTTTGCGAACGGGGGAAGGTATACACATATTTTTTGAATCTTACTCTTACACGATTAGTATTATTTCTATTGTCGCTCATATGTCCCCGCTACAATTATTGGGATAGAGTATCCAAGTATTTATACTCGCGCTGTTTGCACGTTAACCCTTTCAGGACCAAATTTGTTTGGCTGAATTTTCCGCTAAACCCAATCGAATGCATTTGAAACTAATTAGAAATGTAAAATAATCGAGCAGCACTTTTCTTTCGTTGCGAAGGTCTGACATCTAAATTTCAAATTAGTTTCGTTGAATAAAAATCGACACGCGTTGTTTAATTTTACCAACGACCAAATGAAATACGACGTGTTGCATACGTGCAACGTCTCGCGAGAAATCGTTCTACGCGTCGGGAATGCTCTCAATTTCCATCGACAAGATCCGCAGCGAAGGGGTTAAAAGGACAGATGGCAAAAGGCAACGACGCGAGGGCAAAGGGGAAGAGAAGAAGGAATAGAGTAAAGCAGAGGAAAATGGAAGAAGAATCGAAAGGAGAGGTGCAGAGTTAAGTTTGGAGTGGGCGTAGCGAGCGATTGGTTGCGTCGTCGTGAATGGTGTGTTGTGCACACGGTTGTCCAGAATAATAAGATGCATGAGTGTGACGTAAGACTTTCACCCCCGAGGGTCTCTCTGGCAGCCGTGTGCCACCTTCTTCGAAACCACCTACCGCTGGTCGACCACCGTATCATTTTATTCCCGCTTCTCTAGTAGTACGCTCCATGCTCCACGCTCTATGCCCGTCCCATCCTTTTCCTCTTTCTCTCTTTATTCCTCGCGCAAACACACACACACGCGTACCGTTCGTTTTCCTCTTTTTCCTTCCCCGCTAACCTACTCTTCCCTCGCTCTCCCTCTTCCTCTCTTCTCTCCTCCGTTCGATCGATAATTGCGTAACAAAGCGTAAAAGTTTATGCCGCGATCTCCCGGCGTGGTGCAGCAATAACCAAGCCCGAGAGCCGCTCCAGTCTCTGCGTCTCTCTTAAAGTCCCTTATTAAATATTATTATTATTACTCTACAGGTGGACAACGTTCTATACGCGAAGAACTTTGCGGATCAAATGCGTAAACGTAGTAGCAGCGATGGAAATCGTGCACGTGGCCGCGCGACAAGAGCGAACAGCAGACAGTTGCTATAAAGTAGGAATCTTCCGCGGCTGACGTTTGAAAACGTGCGAAGAGTTGGAAAAAAGTCTATGCTATCGTCGAGGCTACTGGAATTGACGCTGCGATTCATCGAGTTACTCGGAACATATTTAGCTTTGGATTCGCGTAAGATAGTAACTAGATGTTGCCTTAAACCGGGAAGAGATAGAGAAACGATACTATAATACTTGTAATTACCTAGGGTGTATTTATGCGTATCAAAGAAATCACTGCGACAGATATCTGAAGAAACACCTGCGATATAATTCACAGGAAGCAAATCTTTGCTCGTTCATTTTACGAAAGATCATAGAAACTCTCAAGAGTTCGTGCAACCTTTATAGAGAATTACGGGCGAAGCGTTTCGCGAGTTTTGGTGGTTCTAGCGTGAAAAAATTGTATATCAACATGGCGATAATTAATCGGCATTGGACGGCCAAGTTTTGCGTCCACCACTGTTTATCCTGTGTACAGTGTTGGATTGTTTTAAGAGCATAATCGCGTACCGTTGCTTTACCTTTGCCGCAGCCATATATGTATGTACGTATGACGAAACACAACGAATTCGTTTTCGAACACGCGTGACTCGATAGATAAGAGGAACGGAAGTAAGATTTTTCGTTCGATCGTATCGATGATTGCGATAAGATTTGTAGAGCCGAGGATAAGGATAACTGGAACAACGCAGCTTGACGTTCACTCGGTAATTAAACTTCAATGTCGTTCGTTGCACGTCTTCGTTTCGCGTTTCGCTAATCCCGGCCTATAACGCTAGCTAAACGTCCCATTCTAATAGATATAAATATGCGATTGAACTATTTATCGGTGATAACGCCGCAGTCTTGCGTTTACACTTCGACGTCATCAAATACAGCAACGTAAATTATCGCGCCTAGAAAGAATGGAACGTTTTAACGTTACCATTAAACCAGCGATTCTCAACCTTTTCTCCGATCGCTCCTTTTCCTCGACAAGCTTTAAATCCAATCGAAAGACGGACTCGTATGTGCCCATAATTATGAAAGTGGTTCAAGTCAAAATTTTAAAAAAATGAGTTTATCAGTTATTTCATCGCATCCCATTATTTTAAACTAAATTAATTCAATGTACGTTTTACGATATTGTCAAGCATGAACCGTTAGATTTAGTGCTCTTGTTCGTTCAACATTATGTGGAATTCATTTAGCTTAGTTACGTATGAAAGTGGTCTATATCTCGAAACGAGAAATATATCACTTATTGTTAGACTACTTTCATAATTATGGGCACATATTTCGAGTAACGTTTGATAGCTTCAATCGCGTGTTAAATCAACCAGGAACGAATCAGTCTCTTAGAATTTCCATGAACGTTAAATAATAGCCTTTTCTGGTTCTCGGTATTCTTTTTTTGCTAGCTCACTCTCTTTTACATTGGCGCGAATAAAGCTACTCTAGGAACGCGAAACTGCATTGACAGAATAACTGGAACAACCAATGAACTTAGCAAATATCTTAACTTTTTTTTTTTTTTTAGCAGCACCCGATACTCTTTTAATGTTTCCTATATATCTGCAATTAGAGCACGTTGCAAAAGAGCGTGCAATAACTCGTAAATAAAGTAAAGCAATAAAGTGTACGTCTGCCCGAGTGCATATATTTCAGTTCTATTTCTTTTGTTTCGATTTTATCCACTAGACCAAGGACGGTTTTAAATTTTTGCAAAGGCTATCGTACCTTTGTCGCCCCGTAACTAAATGCTCGTTTTCATTGAAACGATACCCTGTGTAAGAAGCAACGAATATATCTGTTAAACTGGTAATAACTAGTTGCAAAACTAATTGAGATCGCATAACTTTGTACCGCGTACGGAAGAACCTGTCGCAAAATTTTTCCGAGAAACCACCGACCCATAAAAGCTGTCTCCATAAACTATAGTCCGCCCCTCTGCTTACTTAAGCTAGTTTACAAAAATGTATTGCCCCCCTTTGGTTGCCGTATCCTCTCCGTTGAGAATCCCTGCGCTAAACCAAGATCCGACCTCGCTTTTGTGCGTTCGACGCGAGAGAACAAACAATGAGTATAATAATAACGCGAAAAAGCGAATTAACGAGGTGCAAACGAAAACCTTGTAACGAATTTCCTTTTACACTTTACGATTAGTGCACGGTTTAATAATACTCGTTCCTTTCCCTCTTCTCGTTTACTTCGTCTATCGTAGACGGTAGCTACGCATCGGTTTCGATGAAACACGCCGCACACGGTCACAATTATGTCCATCAATAAGTACACGCCGTCATTCCCTTGGTAATTACGATGCACGATGAGACAATAATGCGTCATCGTTCCAGCGATTTTACACGTATCGAGCACATTTTTCTAGCGCCACCCGCTCGAATCGCGGAAGAGGAAAAATATCGGGAAGCGGTGTTAGCCGACGATCGTAAGGAAGTTTGCAACTTCCGAATAAATTATGGGGCGACGCTGAACGACGACGGGAGCGCGGAGTTCAAGAAGCGAAGAAGTGTCAAAGGAGCATCGGTGGATGTTATCGAAAATGGAGCGCTTTTAATTGGCGTAACGCATCGCGTTAAAATGTTGCATCGCAAGCGTAAAATTAACGACACGCGGTTATTCGAGCGATCGAGAAAGCGCACGAAGCTGGTAAACAATTTACGTTTCGCGTACTAGAGAAATTCCTGCAAAACTGGGGCGAGCTTCCTAGATTTAATACGATGCAATGCAAACGTAATTAGACTGCGGACTTCTGGGTACTTAAGCAAAAATTTAGAACGGCGAAAAGATGCGCAGTGCACGCGATCGTCGAAAATATGCGAAACATTCAAGGGTAAAGGATGCATCGCAACGCTTAAAGGGTGAAACGAGATTCTATTACCGAGTTCAAAGTTTTCAATTCGGTTCGCGACTATCCGGAGTCTAATTGTGACTTTTTCTTCAAAGATTGTATTAAATGTAGGTGACGATAATAAACGTATGTGTCTGCAGCAATACAAGAGTGCAAAAATTCGCGTGGATCGGTGACAATAGGCTGGTGCTCGATTAACCGCGCCGCTCCGGAAGACGTATATAGGGTATCTCGCTTAAAAGAGGCCATCTAATCATCTTGTTTAGTTGCGATAGCGCAACAAATATTTCATACGCAACTTCAATTACGTGGAAGAATGCATTTCCTGTGAGAAGCATTCTTATTCCAAATTGTGATCATTTTCAATATTCATTTGTGATCTTTGCGTGCTTCTTCCAAGCGTTTCTTTACGACTTTCATTCGAAAATGTGAGACGGTTCTATTTACTCGGATCGAAACAATTTCGATAGCTGGTTTCTAATTACGTTGAATAAAAATAATTACGCCTGAATTTTGTTTAACATACAACGAATACACAGCGACTCGCAAAATTCATCGAATGACACTGCCACATGGTTACACGACTATTTTGTACGAATTTTGCATATAGTTTTCTTAGAATAATCAAGACCTAAGTAAAGTAAGTAAAAGAACGTAAATTGTTATTTAAAATTTGTATTGCTGCGATAAGAGTCACTGTACGTGACAATCGGTATACTAAAATAGCTCGAGATACACCAGAAATTTGGCAATCAGTGGCTGCCACAAGTTTCTGACAAGGCTGTAACTCTTTTTCAATTTAACCCATTGCCTTATAGCCACGGATCAAACTCGTGGCGTAAAATGTACGCAATATTTCTAACAAAGTTCAATTTAACTCCTCCAACTTCTTTCAAATCTTCCAAAATTAGCGTAACAAGTACGCGTAACGTATGATGTGTTGGCATTTTGTATTTGGCGCAAAGTTGAAGCAGCAAATTGTTTTCGTTAACGTGCGTATGTGTCCTGCAGAAAAATTCGTGAAGCGAGGGATTAAATTACGCGTGAATGGAATCTTTCTCGCGAGCAATTTAATAATACGATATTTCGTAAGCTTCGCTAAAACGCTATACTCGCGCAAAGGACCTCTATCATCGGATACTCTTCGTTTTATTGATACAATAAAATTGCAGTTTGACCGGAAACTTATGGCAGCCACTGTACGTCATTCCCCCCTATGAATTGACTTTCCTCGTGACGCATACACCGAACGCAATCCCTCGAGGGGTTAAAAATCTACTCTATAATCCTTTTTACATTCCCTTCTGCTGTTCGAATCAAATCAATTTTAGGCTTCAAGCCAAGAGAGCCGCGCTTCAAAGTCTCGCAAGTCGCGCGTTTGACATCACTGCTCCGCAATACTAACTCTTACTATATGGATCGCCAAAAAAAAAAAAAAAAGAAAACATGCAAGAGGATCGCGCGTGGGTATCGAGCGAAGAGCAGTGGGGAAATTTTTTGGCGACAGTGTACAGGCGAAGAACGGGAAAAGGTAACAGGTACTCACCGCGAACTTATCCTTGTAAAAGAGCGAGCTGGTCGACATGGCGTGTTAATCCCGAAGCAACAAGTTGCACAGACCGCGTACAGTCACGGTTTCATCGTCGATCTCCGTTATTTCGGCTGCAACTTCGCCAGATATCCATTGAACGTTAACGCACACGCGCACTCGCGCACTCGCTCGTTCGCTCGCTCGCTCGCGGATCAAAGCAACAAAAATAAAGCGAAAAGGTCGCGGACTCGCGAACGCCTCGGAGGGTAGATACGGATGGAAAGTTGCAGGGAGGTAGCAGAGAGCAGTCGAAATTGTGAGAGCGTATCGGAAATGCGGGCGAGTGTGACAATAATAATTGGAAGTGAGCAGGAGTCGGGAGCCTGCAGCGAGGAGCGAGGTGTGTTTACGGGAAAACGGACAACTGTGCGACTGACGAATGAGACGGAGCACGGAACAGGGGACACCGGGACACCGGGACACCGGGACACGGGACGAGTCCGAAGCTGCGAAAGAGACACTGATACACACCGTGTGTATGTCCTGTTAGTTTATGGCCACGGTTACGGCAAGAAAGGTAGTATCCTCTCCACCCCTCCCCCTGCCCCTCTGTCACTGCCTCTGCCACTACCTCTGCCACTGCCTCTGCCTCTGCCGGCCTGACCTACAATCTAATGCTAAAGGCTCTCTCTTTTCGCTCTCTTTTCCCTTCCCTCTTTCTCCCTCGCGGTCCCTGCCTTCCACCTCTTCACCCCTCTCTTATCCCACCCTTTTTCCATTTTGCTCCTTTTTACCGATCAAATACACTTACGTGTAAACAAGTAAGCGATAAAGCGCGGATAGTATAATTCGTGGGTGCTTCTTCGACACCGTGGAGAAGATAAAGCTATATCGGACTCGATCAAACTCCAAATCCAGAGCGCGACTTGGGCAAATAAATTTCTTCCTGTTTTTTTAATTAAACGCGCGGTTAAGTGGAAACGTATTTGTAGCTTTGTCTACTATAATAAAATTTATAATTTATAATTTATAATTTACTTGGGAGGTAGTTGTACGTCATAGAAGGTACGTTTCAAAGAAAGAAATTTTCAAGCTACGAGATATCGAATTCGATTAATTTGATTGCGAACAGCAACTGTAATACGATATCGTATAACATTACATGTACATATAAACAGCAATGCGTGTGTATTATTTATCTAACGTATCCCGATCCCGTTTATGAAATAAATAATTGCGTACGTGATTAAGATTTTGTTTGGTCACGCGTAACCATTATCAGGGGTCGAAATTTTATTTCGATTAGCAGCAATCGTTCGCGACGGCGAAAAATTTTCCCGCTTACGCTTGACCATGGTCGATTATTATTAACGTTCCCGACAATTAGGGAAACATTAATTGCGCGGCTCGCATATCGCCTCGTTGTGCAACAGAAATAGATATGCAAATATACGAAAGAGTAGAATTCAAGATATTGCAGTTGAATATCGCCATTTAACGACTCTTAACCCCCTGTAGCCCGAATTTTGTTTAATTTCACGACGAAAGAATTGCTAATTAAGTCCGAACTTTCGTTTCGATCTGCGAACCGCCAAATCGTTAACCGATACGTGCTGCGTGACTATTTGGCATCGATACACTGTTAAAGGAATAAAATACGATGCCAGCGGAATAAAATTCGCGGCAACGATAATATGTTTAACGGTAGAACTGCCGGCATTTGAAGCGAACGTGCCCGTACCAACGTAACCAAAATAATAAACATTCGCAAACTTAAGTAACGCCGAAAAAATAAATCTCCACTTACACCGTTCACAAAAATCCCTAATAACGTTGGAAAATGTCTTGCTGCGTCGCGTTAAACGAAATTGCGAACGTTTCTAAAAAGAATTGGAAACGGGCGATTTTGAGCAAGCCGGTAGTGATGGCGCAAAAGTGGCGGGAAGAATTTTCAAAAGTTCGATTCCGGAAACAAGAGAGTTGGACATCGACAGAAGCAACCAATCGCCATCTTGTTTGATCGATAGTTGAATCTCGAAACACTCTCGAATCAGAGGTATACGGCGCGATACGTAAGTGCTCTGTGTTTGTTTGCTTCTCGCGGAACGAAGCTCTCGAAATATGACTCAAGAAGGCCAGTAAGTAGCGGAAAATTCACAGAAAAATTGCTTTTAACGCGTTCCTAGAACCCGAAATCCCTTCTTCTCTCTATTATCATCGGGAAAGTAACGGATAATCGTGGATCGAGCACGAATGCCGCCCCGTGGCTTTCGAAACACCGCCATGTTGTAAGACAGCTTTATTGATTCTCGAAATTTCTGGAAAAGAATCGCCAACGACTATTTTGCTGATCTGTTTTTTCGCCATCCCCGTTTCGCGGCCTTTCTCCAATTTCGATAATCCCTTCCCGTGGATCGCTAATTCCCCGTTTTTCGCCTTTCCTTCCGCAAACCCCGTCGGATAATGCAATTTCAATGTGCTCCGCTTCCGATACTTCGTATTTTCAACTAATCGTGTTTATCCGTCCCTTTGAAACGTGAAAAGTACATTCTGATTTTGCACGCGCCTTCCCGAAATGCGTTCCGAAGCGTGAGTCCCGTACTTTGTAAATTGCTCGCCAAAATGTACTATGTCAGTTTATCTGCATATAATGACTGGCGGTTTTTGTCGGGAACCATGCAGCTTTATTGCCTGACTTCTACCTATTATTTTTTGCAATTAGAACGTTGGCTTGGGCGCCACGCGGTTTTCACGCGATTCTAAAATATCCGGCAGACGTTGCGGTTTCGTTTCTCGCGTTCTAAACGAAACTGCTCTCCGCTCGCTAAAATCAACCAGCTATGGTTATGTTCGCGATAAAATTGATGCTTAATTTATCTCCGGGCGCTGGAGCGCTTCTGTAAATCCGACATCGAGGGTGTCAGCGCGCAAAGTTTTACGCGTAACGCCAAATGTCACATGCGCATTTTACATTTTACGCGAAAATTCGTTTTTGCCGACGCGTAATGATGGCAGATATCCACGAGCACGCAGATATCCGATAGCAATTAACCATACATCGAAACGTTATTTTTATCTATCGACCTTCTCCGATTTAACGTCTCTTTGCTTTGCACGTATATTTATTTGCTTATATATATATATATATATATATATATATATATATATATACACATATTATATATATATATATATATACATATATATATATATAAAATTCGACAATTTTTTAGATTTCCTCCTCCGCCTATTATGTGGGCACAGAGAAGAGACATTTTATTTGTCACCATCTGTCTCGAAGATTGCAAGGATCCCATTCTTGAAATCGATCCTCAGATGATACACTTCAAAGGAGTAGGTGGAACGGAGAAAAAGATGCATGAAGTAACCATTAACTTATATGGGGAAATCATAACGAACAGAACGATTCAGAATTTGAGGGCTAGGATCATAGAGTTAGTTCTGGTTAAAAAGGAAGAGGGCCCCTATTGGCCCAGATTAACAAAAGAGAAGACGAAGGCCCATTGGTTAAAAAGCGATTTTAACAAGTGGAAGGACGAAGATGACAGCAGCGACGAAGGAGTAGTTGGAGGAAGCAACGATTTGGAAGATGTAAGATAATCTTTCCTTCGCTTTTCACGGCGTTTTCATAGATTTACATCGCAAAGGTGGCTACAATGTGCAACTCGAAAGTTACATACCCGTATATTTAAATTTGTTGACATTTACCTTACTTGTACATCGCTATACTTACTCCATTTTTTTCTATTTGCGGCTGTATAGACGCCAGTCGCATGGATACTACGATATTAATTCCTAGTTTTCAGGTTAAGGTGAAACATTTCGTTTAAGTACAATTTTCGTAATTATTTCGAAAAGGGCAGTTGTAAGGGCGTCGTAGAAATCGATATTTTAAACTACTTTTTCCTATACGTATAACACTCGTTCAGCCTTAATTTGCTAAATTTTTCCTAAAAGCTACTGCTACGTTGAATTCCATGTATACGTAAAGAACAGCGTGTGGCGGCCAACGACCAGCGATACACAACGCGCGAAGCTAGATGTACACGCGTCGGAAAGATGGGGAAAACGAACCGAATAATGTTTGGTTTGAATGACCGACCCGACCCGAGTATTCGAAACATCGAATATTTCGGAAAAAATTATCGATGCAAATTTTAAGCTTAGCAGCGGCTTAACGATGCTGCTTATAGATACTTAAACCACGCAACGCTCGGCACAGTAAAACGTTCCATCGTTTCAAACTGCTCTCGGCGATACATTCAAATTATGCGTCTGCTTTCTTTCGAGCCGCTCGATTTATTTAAGTTAGCCGATTTTTTTCGGAGCATTCAGTTTATTTCGAATACGCGGTTCGGTTCGGAAATCGGAGCTTAGGTTTGGTTCGAATATAGAATATATCTGGCGGCGGCCGGAATCGGAATACCGGCTTCAACTTGATTCGAATCTAATCAATGAAATCAGTTCCTAGATTGAATGGTTGGGTTTGAATTAGGTCCGGGTCGGTTGCCTTGTTCAGACGCGACGCGAATTTTTTTGAAGTTCACTCGATGTACGCGTCCATTGGCGAGCGCCTCGACGTGTTTACAAAAACAGTAGACAATGGGCACGGCTACGCTTACGTGATCGCTGTCACGGACGCGTAGCAATAGGGGATATTTATTGCAGGGAAAGCAATAGCTTTTCGCAAGCTAAGGCTGAGCTATAGCTATACGCGTATAGGAAGAAGTTTTTTCGAAATGTTGATTTCTATAACGCTTTAACGTGTTGACCCTTTTTCAAAGTGTGCACCTACATGCGTCGCGAATATATTTTAGTTTTCACTAAAATTACAATTTAAATAGGCAATGGTGACAACTTTTTACGCACGACGAGTATACTCGTCGTAACGCAAAATATTGCCGTCTCTGCTTGACGAATATACTCCGTCACGCACAACCAACCGGTTAACTCCATTGATTCCCGATATTCAATCCGAAGGTTGAACGATCTTCTTTAGCGGTCGTTCATCGGTGAATTCTATTTAAACTTGCGATAGGCGCGTAAAAATGCGCGATCGAATTAGAAAGGTTGGATGGCTAGTGAAGGATGGGTAATGTTTGCAGATGATGAGACAGATAGGCGGTCTGAGCGCATCCGGGGCCAATAAGCTAGACTTTGATCATTTAGACCAGTTGGACGCGGAAGGCGAAGGATTGGACAGCGACGACGAAGATTTACCTGATCTGCTCTAATGAACAAATTTTGACGCTACTTTAAAATAATCTTCATTAAAAAAGAAAAAAAGAAAAAGCTAAAAAAGTAAAAAAATACAAAAAACGACTGGCGACCTAAGAATAGTGCACGATCGGGCAATATTACTACACTAGGCCACGCTGTTTGTACGTTCAATTGCAAATGAGTTTTGCAAATCTGCCGATGGCCCGTGTTGCAGTAGCGAACAGCGGAGAGAGAGAGAGAGAGAGAGAGACGGTATAACAAAAGGATGCACGTGAGATGCTGTCAACGTAAAAGAGAGCGCAGTTGGTCAAGCGGAAAAGCAGTAATATACTTTTTAAAGAGTCTCAAAACCCTTCTTTACTTCGTAGTTCATATACTGTTACAATGAACAAGCTTTTTTTTAATAACGATTAATTGTGTATAATACGAAGGAGATAAAGTAATGAAAATGAATGAAATTATCTGTGGAATTGTTTATTTCAGGAAATCCCATTAAACGAATTTAGAGCGTACCGCGTTCGCGGGTACGCGTACGGGGAATCACAATCGATGTCTGCGAAAAATGCTTAATATTTCTTTTTCTCTATTTAGAAGCTCTCCATACGTATGCGTACACATTTCTTCTTAATACCTGCCGCCCCACAAATAATTCACCCGATTACGCTTAGTTGATCGCTCTACTACGACGACCAGTACGAAAGTACCATAACCATTGCAAAGTCAACGATTTTTACCATATTTTATATCTCCGAAAGGCAGGCAGGCAGGAGGAAACGAAAGGAAAGGAGATGAGAGATTAGATTCTCGTCTCGTTTCGTCTCTTATCCGACGATACTGGAAGCGCCTCGTAACGCTAAATATCCAGCAGTTATATCCATTGGTAGACTTCGAACTGTTGCAAATTCTTCTGCAGTTGCATAGTATAATTTAGTCTGTGGATCTGTATATCGTGCCTGTAAAATAAATGTGATCTATAAATCAACTGACAATTTAATCGCGTGTGACCAATCGCATAAACGTGAGAACGCGTCGTCTCTGTAGCTTACGGGTAGCCCGGAAATGTCCGAGTACTTCTTCGCTGGCTTGAAGCTCGGCGGGGCGTTAATCGAGCTGTCTGCAATTTTTCGTAAATAATTTTTCGTAAACAATCCTACGCGAGTAATGCTAATTTACGGTATACATATTTTTTCATTTTTTTTTTTTTTTTTTATCCACGCAAACTCTAAAATGTTGTACAAATTTGTTAAATCGCGGATTTAAAGTTGTCCGTATCAGAAGCATTTGAAACGCGTAACTGCTCCGTAAACACGTGGCTCGGAATGGCCTTGGGCATTTCTCAGTGGCTAAAAGTATTTGGAAAAGTCTTAAAAAAAAATTCGGCTAATGTCTTCGAGCATTCAAACTAAGACGCGAGTAAAAAAGTATGCACGGCTTCTTTTTATGGATGAAACTAACGATTAGTATATTTGCTTGGGAAATACGCGTAGTTTAAAAAAAGAAAACGCTGGGGCCACGTTGAGCCCTGTTCACGAAGCAGATCGATTCTTTAATTGTTTACAAGTGTAACGCGTAATTTGAAGTATCGAAGAATTAGCTCGGAAGTAATCCGTACAGTGGACAACTTCTGCCGGCCATGGCAAGGCGCGTTCCTGAGCCAACACTTGCTTCAACGAGCGCCAAGTTCGTTTTTTCCCAGTGCTGCTGGTGGATCGAAACTTCTGCTGGAAGACTGGACTTTTGAATGTTGGCTGCGCTTTCTTGTTGAACTCCACTACTTCTTCATTTACCATT
This sequence comes from Eucera pruinosa, assembly GCA_028830335.1. Taxonomy (NCBI): domain Eukaryota; kingdom Metazoa; phylum Arthropoda; class Insecta; order Hymenoptera; family Apidae; genus Eucera; species Eucera pruinosa. The sequence goes on from JAMYCR010000003.1 coordinate 30,289,194, forward strand.
TTTCATCTCTCCTAAAAGGATGACAAAATTCCTGCTAAAAAATAGCGATTAAATTGCAGGAAAATTATAGCAACGTGTTCGCTGCCAGCGTCAAACATCAATCGAAAACTTTCAATCGCATTTTGTTATTTTAAACACGAGAATAATTATGCAAACGAGCGTACGTTTCATCGAAAAGCTTTTCCTGTTATTTAATCGAGTTACGTTCCAATCGATTTTCAATTGCACAGGACCAATATCTTTCGTACGTCGCATCCTAGTACGCCGCAAATCGCGCGCATCATAGTCGTGTCCGTATGTTTAACCAAAACTTTAGCCCACTCGCTCAAAACGAGCAAAGCGATATAGCAGTCCTTCGAAGCTCTAAAAAAGGAACGCTTTTATCCGTAGAAGCTTGCGATACTTCCATATCTGTCTACAATTCGATACCTCTGCGATTCGAAGTGGTACTTGTATCCATGCGACAAATACTTTTCAATCACGATCGGCAAATTGTCTTGCACCGAAACGACAGCCTTGCTACTCGGCTTGATCGAGCACAGAATCGCGTGGCGACAGAGCATTTGATTGTATTTCAGCCGGTCTCCCGCGTCCAGATTGCACTTCGAATTCTGCGCAACCAATACTTCGTACAATTAAACGCATACGCGTCTCCGATAAATTTAATCCTTTGCGCTTCTTCGCGGCATTCACCCTCGACATTTTTACACTGCCAGTTTAAACCTTCGTGGACGGCATTCGTACGATTAGTGTAAAACGATTAATTTTTATTTAAAATAGGGAGAACTTTATTGGCGATCACGAAACGCGTAATTAGTCACCGTATTTTATAAATAGCGAACTAAAGTAGTAGTACAGTGCGGTAAATTTATCGAAATACAAAAATCTTTTCCATTTACGCGAGAAAGATAGAGAAAACCGCGTCGTCCCTGAAGGATCAAATACATCTATAAATAAATAGATAGGTGAGGAGCTGAAAGAACCTACTGTGATACATAGTTATAGGAAAGAAAATTGACAAAAAATTGGAAGGGCAAAGGATTAAACGAAGGAAGAACACTTTATGCAACACCTTAGCTATGTGAAGAGTAACTTGTATATTTCTCTTCACGCGCTCGGCATCTTTTGTGCAAAGCCACATAAATTTCTCAGCTATTTCTATCTGCTTCTTTGCAGTACTGATCGCACAGTTTACCAAATTTTCCCTAGCAAAACGTTTATGCCTCTCATCTTTGTCTACTTCTATAGCGCTACCATCTTTGCAATAGTCAAGCAAGGCCTCTGCTGCGTCCTTCTTAAATTTGCTCCTCTTGCATGTATGCAAATTAACATATTTTTCTTTGCCCCCTGTAAAGGACATGGAATTCTTTCTAGATCCGCCAAATTTGTTTAAGAAATTTGCTCTCAGCTTTTTGCAGCAAATCACATTTTTGCTATGAGCTTTAGTTTGCCCCTTCTTCGTGCCTTCGTTGTGCTCCTTTTTTATTCTAATTTTCTGAAGAATTTTCGTGTTGATATTTCTCAAGTGATCGGTTAATATTCGCGTGTTATTTGAGTAAGCAAGCTTGTCGAAAAGACCGGAGTGCCTCTCCAAAAAATATTTCACCTCCTTCTCATCGGAGAAGTCCAAATCCTGTTGCACATTTATCTCTTTCATCTTTTCTACGGAGTACAACAGTACTTGCTTTAGTTTACAAGCTCCATGCGGATGAGTTACGAATGTAATCTTGTTAAACTTCCTACGAGCACCGGAGTTACGTCCTGCAGCCAAGTTTTGCACAAACGTGTGCACAAATTTGTCCATGTTGAATTTTGGCATCTCAAACATTGTTGCAAATTCTTTTGAATCGAGCAACGGTAAAGTTGTATCGTGCAACTAAAATCTTTCGCGGCTATGCAACTAAATTAGTTAACTACGCGTGAATATTTTAAAACAACATTTATAGAAAAAAGATTACAAAGTACCAACTTCTGTACACCATAAAACATTGACAAATCGCTATAAACACAAACGTGAATTTGTGCAACTGTTTCGTTAACTAACTTCATCAAAATATACCGCGCCGCTATTTGCAAGTAATTTAAATTTCGCAATACGATCAAAGCCAGGAAAGGAACTAAATTTCATTTAGCCGAAAAATGGATTCTCCGACGCGAGGAGATTAAAATGCGCTTCAAGAATTGATATTAACATGATTATTTTGTCTGCACGTGAAAGCGTTGTGAGGCTTTGTCAAAGAAGCGTCTTAAATAAAACGTTCGCGAAGCGCAGTAAGTTCACCGCATATTTGAATTGCATTTAGAGTCATAGCATTTACAAGCGATCTATTAAAACTAATTTCTATAAATATGTACGATTGTTAAAACGTTCGTTACCCGACTGCGGAGAGAAATCCTATCCCAATCGCGCGCCTCGCTTTTCGAATTTTTACAAAACGTCCCGCAAAATTTCACTCGCACGCGATTCAAATCCGATAGCGACGAATACGATACAATAACTTTCCAATGCGTCGTGCGTATGAAACGCGTGAAAGTTTTTCTTTTCCAATGCGTAACAATAAAATGCATCATACGTACATATGTATGTGACGCTGATAGCGACTGCGTTAACAAATTATCTCATAACCTTTAAAGCAAAATAGAGTCACGATTTTCTTTAATATCAATTCAATTCACAGTATTAAGAGATTTTTTTAGAAATTATCGGACTTTGAATTTGCAAATTTGTTCGTTGTATTAACGAAATTTGATACAATTTCAAACGAACGAATAGGATTTGTTTCCTACTCACCGCTGACAGCTGGAAACGTTCTTGCGATTCGATTGCTATAGGCTATATAACTATATGCGTGCAATTTGAAACGCTACAAAATTTTCCGTTCCTTAATTTGTAGGAATTTAAATAGCGCGCATGTTCCCGTTTTCTGCGTAACTTAATTAAATTTACTAGGTGTATCAACGAACACGCCGCTTTTTTTATTTAATTCAGCGTTTACTTTGCTCCGCGATACTTTTGAAATTTAAGTTCCCCACTAAATTTAACCCTTTCATTGCTATAGTTACTGGCGCTCGAGAAATTCCCGCGTAAAAAAATGTATATATATATAGCGAGGTATCGATCGCTTCTGCCTAATTTTGATAATTAAAAACTCTACTGGCGTCTCGAAACACTCGAAATTCTCTGTCCGGCGAAGAATATAAATTTAACGCAACGCAATTCAGTATTTCGACGATTTCTTCGTATCGTTCGATTAAAATCCGCCGTAGGGAAAGGGTTAAGGTAGATATAGAATCGTTACATCCCATGCACGCAAGATAATGCGATAATTGCAATACGCGCAATAAGTTCGGATTGAATCGAAACTCGAAAGACGTTAGGCAAAGAAAGCTGGTCAAATTCGGCTTCGAAGAATGCGGCGACGAAAATAATTTTGCTCGGACAATGAAACGTGATTTAATTGGGAGAGGTGTGGAATCGGAGAGGGAGAGATCTAGAGTAGTTGGAGGGGATCCGTGAAATCAGATTCAGAGGAACGTGACGAAATTCACCTTCTGCTTTGCTGAAGGTCGAAAGAGCATTTTTGAAATTTGTTCCAGACTCGCTGTTAACTTGCAAACTTGTTCCCATTAGTAGTCGACGGGTGTTAATACATCGCGAAATCATGGGTCGTAAATTTTTCGTCGGTGGCAATTGGAAAATGAACGGTACCAAAAGCGAGATAGACGGTATCGTTGCTTTCCTAAAAACCGGTCCACTCGACCCCAACGTTGGTACGTCTTTTTTTTATATATATATATATTCCTGTTAGCAATTAATATCTCCCAATTATCGCCTCACTTTGCAAACGCTTGTGACGTTTTCTTTCATCATTAGTGAAATAAGATCAATGTATTCGAATATCGGATGATCGAGATCTTTTTTGTATCAGAGGTGGTCGTCGGAGTGCCGTCGATATATTTGAGCTACGTTAAGGGTATATTGCCCGACAATGTCGGCATTTCTGGACAGAATACTTACAAGGTTGCAAAGGGGGCATTCACAGGCGAAGTGAGTCCGGCTATGCTCTTGGACAATGGAATCCCATGGGTAATTCTTGGTCACTCCGAACGGAGAAACGTGTTCGGCGAAACGGACGAACTAGTCGCGGATAAGGTGGCCCATGCTTTGGAAGCTGGCCTCAAGGTACACGGAAAATATTTTAACCCATTCGTTGTCCACCCGTGCATCCCAAGATGCTTCGCTTGCTACTTATACTATCGCTCCGCTATCTGCTTACATATCGGGTTGCAACATAAATTAACGTAAATTTATCTCCCTTTGCTGAAATGTTTTTCAAGCACCGGAAATTCTCCGAGAGAAAAGACTCTTTAGCTACCAGAGAAAAATGGTAGATCCATGATTGAAAAGGTAGGTGGTGAATTGAGTACACTTGCTTCTGAATTTGCAAGTAAACGTTTTTAAAGCTACCAATAAAATGGGGAGAATATATGTTGCAACCCAATATAGCAAATGTGGTAAGGCTTACATTGTTTAATATTTCAAGCAATAGCAATATTTTTTTGGTCACGATTTATCGAGTTTTTGCGAAGCAACAAATGGTCGGAAAAAAATAAATCTAAATGCCGAGACGGCATGCTAAAATTCTCCTTAGTATTGAGGAATCTTGAAAATCTCGCGTTGCACTTTGCCTTAAATATTATTATCAGCCAAGTATTCTTATCGAAACGCGCAAATCCCAAAGCGATCGTAACAAGCCGATTCCCCTGTATTAGCACAGGCATAAAGATTGCCCTACATTTTATTCTTCTTCGGTGGCTCGATAAAATCCTATTTGCCATCCCTGAGCTAGCGCGTGGCGCGTGTAACGCGACGAAAACTAAAGAAACTGTGCACACCGAAATCGCAAATGCTTGGTTTAAAGGTGATCGCGTGCATCGGAGAAAAATTGGAGGAGAGAGAGGCGGGCAAAACGGAGGAGGTAGTGTTCAGACAAACAAAGGCGATAGCGGATAAGATCAAATCGTGGGACAACGTAGTGGTGGCGTACGAGCCGGTTTGGGCGATCGGAACGGGCAAAACTGCCACGCCGCAGCAGGCTCAAGAGGTTCACGACAAACTGAGGGACTGGTTCTCGAAGAACGTGAGCCCGGCCGTGGCCGAGTCCGTGAGAATTATCTACGGAGGTTCGGTGACCGCGGGAAACGCCAAAGACCTGGCGAAAGAGAAAGACATCGACGGATTTTTGGTCGGAGGAGCGTCTCTGAAACCCGACTTTGTACAAATCGTTAACGCTAAACAGTGAGATCAGAAACAGTATTGTTCACGCACAGATGTTACTCGTTCAATATATTAGCCGTGCAAATTCTTTCGGAGCCTCCGTCTCTAAACTCATCGAATCTTTAAAATACTACGCTATATTTTTCAACCGACGAGACGTCGCGTGAAAATTTTCAACGTTAAAACTGTATTCGATTCGTTGCGAATCGAATATTAAATCGTACGAAATGCCGAGGGCTCGGAATTAATTTGCGCGTCTGATACGTTCCAAGGATAGGCACGAGAATCACCATAAATAATTAACTTATATATTTTCTTGTCGTGTTAATGCAGAGAAAGATTTAAAGTTTGTTGCTGCGAGGAAAGATTATTATTAAATAACTTAGCCGGTAAATTATAAACTCGTTACTCTGTTCCCCCCATAAGAAATTCCCTTTACTTCTTGTAAATATATAATCATTGGCGATTCAAATAAATATCGTAACGAAACGTAAGTTCGAACCGTTTATTTTAGAATATTTTCTTCTCGAGCAGTTCGTCGACTAATCCTTTGACTACAACAGTTTCAGGCATAGGCGTATGCGCGACCTGGCTAACGCCTCCCAGTTTCGCTTTCGCGCAAGCGATGTCCGCTAAGCATTTAAAGGTTCGCGGCTCCCAAGCGGCCAACGCTGCCAAAGATTGATGGTTCAGCAAAATGTTGCACCTGGTCAACCCTTCCTTCAGCACGTTTATAGAAATACCGTGTTGGCCCAATGCACCATCTATCCTAGTTTTCCAGAGCTGCGAAAAACCGACCATTACTCGCGCGATCCTTCGAACAAAATTATTACGTTCGCCGCCGCACTACAGCTGCGGAATCTTCAAATACAGTCTCGACCCGTAATAAACAACTCGCTATCTCCTTCATCTTTATTCGAAGTCTGCCGTAGAGCGAGAGATTTTCACGCGTCAATGAGCGGCAACGACATCGTAAGAGAACTCGAAAAATCCGAATGATTTGAAAGAAACTGAACGGTTTACAATGATATATATACATATACATATTTCTTTTTGATAATATTTAATCCTGCTGTGTACACGGTGAACTGAAACGAGATTATTCTTTATGAACCTTAGTTAAGTAATAGCATTCTTAATCCCATCGAATACAATTTAAATATTATATTAAATATCAAATATCACCGGAGCATGTTAAACGTTTTAATGTTTATCATAATGCTCGTAAAATTTTACTAGGGGCTAGAAATTGAGCGAATTAGAAGCATAGAAGAATTGCTAGCACGTGTTCACTTTGGAGGAAGAAAGCAAACGTTTTGGGAAAGGTAATTACAAGATAAGCGTACGTATTCAACGATGAATACGACGCGCAAAATTATTTAGTAAAATATTAATCAGTCCTATGGCATTTGAACGTTTCTAAAATATCTCTAGAAATTTGTCGAACAACCTATCGAGTTGCTGTAAATACTATTGAAGCGTTAAAGCGTGAGGTTGGCTTATTCAATTCGTTCGATTTATTTCGAACCGTTCGGATGTTTTGCGTTTCTAGTTTGGTTTGGTCTGGCGAATTTAAACCGAACAAAAATCTTTCTGCCGCTTCTTCGGCGCGTTACCTCTTTCATATCTTCTTTCTTGAGCGCCCGGCCTATCGTAGATTTTGTCAACGATCTGTGCACGCCTCTAATAGCAAGGCTGTAACAGTTCCTTCTTCTTCCGATATAATGCTGCGAATAAAAGCGGTCACGTCCGATTGAGAGCAGAATTTCTCGTCGCTCCAATTCGATGCAATCGAATCGCGCGATCCCTAATCTCTCGTGCCCTAAGAAGCGTACTTACTGCGGCGAGTTTAAATATTTGGCGTTTTCGCCAGAATTCATCGGGTCCCCGACATCTCCTGAATAATGGCGCGCTTAAAAATACCATGCTGCTTTCCGAATTCGAGTAGGCAGTATTCGAAAAAAAGTTTACGCAAAGGTTAGTCGAAAGCGGTGCGCTGAACCTTCTCCGAGGGAGCCAAACATTGAAAAAATATAGCAGAAACGCGTGAACGTTTAAAGCGAGATAGATTCGAAACGCGCTGCTTTATCGCGTCCGCGATTAGCAGCCTCTGTCGCGAAGGAGACGTAGCTTCAATTTTGGACAAAGTATAAAGTCATAAACTATAAGCTAATACGGTGCAGGGTAGATATAAATTTGAAATACACGCGGCCTGGAAGATACGTAGCTCCTGTTACAGTTTTTATTTCTTATCTTTTTTGACGCGCGAAAGCTATGAACTTTGCGTTTGATTTCGCGTATTGCGTATTAAAATATTTTAGAAGCGTTTGCGTTCTCGTTTGGGCAACGAAATGCAAGATATTTTAATATATGTAAAAGTAAAATGTTTATTGATATCTACTCTCAGTTACAGAGTAACGCGGTGGATGTACTTGAAGACGAACAAAACATATACAAAGACTTGTAATCGCAAAACCGAATCGTAAACCGTAAAACTAGCCGTGATCGTAATTGTTCCGTAATCGTAATACCAAAAATCGTAACCGTGCTCTTAAGCCGTTAATGTAATCGTGGCCGTAACCGTTCCGTAATCGTAATGTTCTCTCGTCTACTCGTCCGTATATTCTCTCGTCTACTCGTCCGTATGTTCTCTCTCGTCCCGTCGAAGTCGCGTCCTTTTATTTCCGTACTTCTCGAACGTTCTCAATCGTCTCTCCACGGTTTTTCGTGAAGTCGATGTCCACCGGTTTCAACCGCCATCGTGCACGTGGCATTTTGACAACATTCGTCTCACACGCACGCACACATTCGCTCGGGGTCGACGCACTGCCGCGGTTCGCGATCGTCGATAAGCCGTAGTGTTACGTTTTTTTCCCCGCGTTTCTTACGCTCGTGCTCGCACAGTTTTTGTCGCGGTTCTTGCGTCGCGTTTGTTTGGTTTGTTTCCTTTCCTCGCGCGGCGGTTACGCTCGCCTACTACATATAAAATTCTGATCTAAAATAGATGACAGGTTACTGTGATTTACGCGTTCTCGCGTTTAGAAATTTATAAACAAATATACACAAGTGAGCACGAAAATGTACAAAGAGTAACGCGTAGAACTTTGTTCGTTCAATTTATTGAACTTTAATCGATATACGATAAATTACTATAGTATCAATTAAGTTTTCCGTACAAAAAATGGCTGAACGTGACGTAGAACGCAATGTATTCGTGAATTTAGAAAAGATTTAGGAATCGCTTCGAATCCATGACTTCTCAAGCAATGCCACGAGCAGCGACTGTGAGATCCGAACAACGAGCGGTATCCCCCACTCCTAGAGCTCGGCCGCCGAAAGGTCGCGAGTGACGCCGAGAAGAGCCGAGAGAAACCGGCATAACGTCAGTCGAACGTGGGACGCCATAGAGACGAGAGGTATGTAATTTTCGTGTATTCTCGCAGTTGCGCTAAATTTCAAGCGTCCTTCTACTCTCAATAGTATTTCTTTATTGACGCGTATTTTAATCGACGCACGCGTTCTATTAAAGTATTTCCCATTACTACTTCACTTTATTTCCCATTTCTCGTTTTCTTACACTTGTCCACCTAACGCGAGGTTAATTAATAGTTAATATAATTAATTGATTGAACCCCAGTTGCTTATTTTCTGATACATTTGTTTTAAATTACGATTTCTATTTTTTATGTGTTCCAGTTGTCTCCAGCTACTCGAGAGACGAGACGATGACCGCTAATTGGCCTCGCTTTTTTCAAATTTGGTATAAATACGTGGGTTGTAATATTTATTTTAATTCGTCTTTCAAAATTTATAATTTACTCGTACTTTGTTTGCTACTACCGAACGAACGTCGGAGGGATAGACGCGTTTTTTTTTTATTTACTTTTAAAGTAGAATTGTCGAGTACCCGGTAATTTGCAGTAGAGTCATTGAATCGCGCTAAGATGTATTAAATAGAACGAAAAATCGGAGCATCCTTTGCATTTCGCTATATTTCGGTCGTGTTTTCGTTTCTAGCTTAACAGATAAAATTGACCGCAAAAACATTGGCTGGGAACGCGTGGTAGTCGAACTTGTAAACAAAAAACGCGTGGCGCGAGGTCGTCGTACTATTCGACTATGGTTTTTCGTGGCTCGCGACTCGCGGCCGTGTTTACGTTTCGCTAGGTTGAACGTGTTTTGAAAATATTCATAGCATAGCTTGTGACTCTTTGCTCGTAACATTTATTACGTCCGTAGTATTCTTATATTATATTCCTATACGTAATATAATATTCTTATATCGTACATATATAAGAATAGAATATATTGTGTGCAAGAATATGATACAAGAATATATGGACATGCATATCGTTCGATAACACACACGTGTAATATAAGGTTTTTGAGTATTTTTCGTAACAAATGCTCGATAAGAAGGGAAGAATAATATGAGAATGTTGTGTTTTATTTCTTACCTACCCACCCCCTCCTGCTAATTATTTGTTCTTTCAGAATTTGTGACCGCGCGCAATGCGGTCGTAGAGTCAGTGCTTGTTTCGATGTAAAATTAGTTTGATTTGTTAAAGAGCACAGCTGCTCTAAGTAGATTTAATTATACTCAATAATTTTTCGCGGAAATAGAGTCAGTGTTTGCTCGCCAAATATTATTTGAACAATAGTAGAGTAATCCTTTGTTTTTCCTTTTTTTTTCTTTGTTTTTTAATATTCATACTCGCGATTAGAGTCACGCTTCGGCTGTTGGCAGATGACCTTGCTGGGCTTCCGAAGCTCGCAATGTAAGTATCTTTGCATTCCATCTTTATTTCCACTAACTAAAAAATATAGAAGCCATTAAACTGATTCGTTAAATAGTTCATTATTAAATTCCTCCTGTAAAAAATTCGTGGAGTTCTACTTCGTTCTTTCCTCAGTTTTTTTGTTGAATTAAACAGTATAGAGTCATTTGATTTGAACGTCGTCAAAATCCCAATTTTGTAAATATTAAAAGTGCCGAATAATGAATGAGCAGCAACTTTAAGAATAACTTGTAATCTTTTCTCTCTCTTTTTTGTTACAGATCTTCCACAGATCTTCTTGTCCTTGGGGCCACAGGACATGGCATCGCAGCTTCACGACTTCGCGACATCACTTTTCATGGCGTTCACTTCAAGGCTTCACGGCTTCACGACTTCACGGCTTCGCTAGACGACGATGTCAGCAGGTTGTCATCCGGCTGGCTGCAGCAGATGACAGCGTAGTCGTCTACCGGTGAGTGGCATGCATTTTGAGTCCCTCCGGTCACTCAAACATGTCGTAGGACGAAAGGTCCGAATCGGCACGGGTGACTGGTTGTATACGTAGATTTTGCATAAACGAGTACAGTGACCGCGGGTGTACGATCGTATACCCGTGTAACATTTTTATTTCTTGTGTGTGTTGTATTTATTAGACGAGGCTAGGTCTTCTTGCGCTACGCGATTTTAAATATTTTCGTATGCTAGTAAAAGAATTCGAGTCAATAGTAGAGTAACGTAGTATGAATTTCTTTTTAAATATCGATGCACTTAAAAGTAGAGTCTATAAAAATTCCACAAAGATATGCATTAAAGTGGAATGCTCGTATGTTTGAGCACGTTATATGTAGTTTGTAGTTATATTTGTAGATGTGTTCGTTGCACGATAGTAATGAGAAAATGTATTCGCATTGTTATTTGAATACACGCAGGTATACGCGTAATATTTTATCAGAGTTCCTTTCTTGAATCGTAGTTCGTAAAAGAAATGAGCAATGCAATGCTTCGCGTTTCATAGTAGCTTCAATTCGATTTAAAATACAGAGACAGTAGATTTTTCTTTTCTCGTACAAAAACGATGCCGAATAAAATGTGCAAGAAGACGTTTCGCGATGGGTAGATTTCTAAATCAAAGTCGCAATCTTTAACGCATGGATGTTAAAGATACGACGCTTTGATAAGGGGATCGCCCAAGGTGTTGCTATTAAAATCTCGATTTAGAGTCCCCTGTTTTATTTTATCGTACAATTCTTAACTTCAATCCCCTTGAATTACAGTCCCTTGCTAGCATTTAATATTCTTAACTACAATTTAGAGTCACTTGATCGCGTTTATTATTCTCAGTCTTGCGTACTTAAATTCGGTTTGCATTAGAGTTTCCTTGCTTTCTTGTTTAACGAATAACGTAGCTTCATTTCGATTAAAGTAGTAGAGTCTGTTCGCTTTAAACGCATTGGAAAAGTAGAGTCACAGTCCGCTTAGTCGATTACGTATGCTAATCAATTTTCTAGCTAGGATTTTCAGCGTCCGTTCGTGCCGTTTTGCCGGGATCTCGCTCACGTGCCCAGGTGTTACTTGAGCGGGTGAAAAGCACGTGGCATGATCATTTTTTTTTAATATTTTGATATTTGATATTTGATATTTGTGTGGCGGCTGATCGTGGGTAGCGTATCGTGCGCGACGTATGTTCCACATTGTGTGTGTGTGTGGTTAGGCCGTGGACGTGCGTCGTTTTTTTCATAATCTCGATTAACTTCTCACTCGATTTATTCTTTAATACAATGGTATCAAAGTGCATTGCCAATCGTATACTGAATAGTACCAAATGTAGTCTTTATCATATTTGCAATAATAGCAATGAACCATTTATTGCAACGACAGCTCACAGTTTTCATATCGAATTCTTCGATAAATGCTTAAAGTATATCTTGCAATTTTCCTATCAAATTACATTTGCTTGATAAATGCTCGAAGTAAATTTGAATGTACCGAGTAGAATGCGCTTTAAATCGCGCAAGACGCAATGGTTGCTACCCACGTCAGACGATTTCAGGATTTTTGTTTACTTTAGAGTGTGTGTGAGATGTATGTTGAACTCGGGTGTCGGAGGCGTCCCGGGACGTTACTCCCTAGTTTAGACTTTTGCACCCGGGTGGTATGCGTGTGATCCGCTGGGTGGGGGGTGGGGTGTATGCCCGTGTTTGTGTGCCTGTTTGCCATTTTTTAAATATAGCGTTAGGTAGGTAGGTAGCATACTTTCTGGAATGTGTGTTAATTTTAAGTAGGTAGGGCCGGGCAGGTTGACATATGGTCTCGGGTCGCGAGTTTCATATCTAATGGGGGGTGCGCGTGTCAACCTGTTTCAGGGAATCTGATTTGAACATCGACGGCGAGCTGATCTGACTTGGAGAATGCAGGTCATTTCCGGTCTTTGCCAATGTCGATCTTTCGAATCCGGCGATCTTGAATCGTCACGCGGACGCGAGCGCGATCTGCACGAAACGAACGTATATACTCAGCTCGAGGTTCGACACGTTTGCACGAACAAGGATGCTGAGAATTCTTAGATTAGTTTCTTAGAATTCTTGGAGTCGTTGGTCGTCTGCGTGCTATTTAACTTCTTCGATATGCATTTTTATTCCATTTTTCTGAGTCTCTTCCTGGGTTCTTTTCGAGAACCTCGAGCTTAAATTCATGTCCCTGCGGGCATGGCGCCCGAAGAAAAGAAGAGGCCCGACAAACTGTCACGAAGAGGGCAGCAACGAATGGTTATTCATTTTTTCTTTACTTAAGAAAGAATGGATGGTCATTACTTATTCTTGTGATTATTCTATTGTCACTGTACTCGTTATTAGATTTGCATGCGTAGTGTTTTCAGCTTCGGCATTGGGCACCTCGCGTTTTTCAAGTAGCGTTGCGAGCAAAGAAAATCGCGTGCTTGATTTTAGAGTTGCGAACAAAGACGCTCACGGTTTGTATTAGCGTTACGAAGAAAAGATTGCCGCGTTTGAATTAGCGTTGCGAATTACGAAGTATCGCGCTTGCTTTTAGCATTCTTCAGTAGTAATTCGTATAGTTTCGTTGAGATTAATATTGCGGTGTATTTGTCTAGTATTCTTCGGGACCAATTCGTGTAGTTCCTTTGAGATTAATATTGCGGTATATTTGCGATGCAGTTTTACAGCGTTGCGTTTTCCAAGCATCGCGCGTATTTAGAGTAGCTTCTCTTACATTGAAGTAGTAGCTCCCATTAAACTAATTAAGAACTAGAGTTGCGCTATTCTTTCATCGCGCGTACATAGTTTTCCAAGTAGCGTTGCGTTGATGAATATTCGCGTTTTTTCACGTAGCGTTGCGCCCCAAAAAAACGAAAAAAAGCCCAATGTCTTCCACTGAGAAAGTGGAAGCCAGTTGCTGTGTTCCCGATGTTCCCGATGGATCTTCACCGGCAGCTATCGCAAGCTGCACTTCCGCTATTAGTGTTGCGTCGTAAAAAATAATGGGTGCATTGATTCGTGTTTCGTAGCTTTCCTTTCCTTTTCTAATTAAAGTTAACGCGAGTAATTGAGTAAGTTAGTATTTCACGGTATAGCGAAGCACCTTTCGCGATTGACTTGTAGAATTTTTTGATTTGATAAGTAAATTTAGTAAAGTAGCGTTGCGAAGAAGAAACGGTGTTCCACTCACGGTTTCATCGGGTTCACGAGTGGACGATTATTATTTATTGCCGGATTGCCCTTCTGGCTGCTTCGTTCATTTTCATTTGGCGCCCTTTGTGGCTGCTTTTTAACCTCTTGCCATAGAATGACGAGCTACACTCGTGACGAATACTGTAACTTAAATAGAACGAAGACACACTGTATCCGTAATAAAGTTTAGCTTCAATTTCAATCTCTGTTTCGCTGTGCAAGATAGGGGATTATCGAGTCCAAATTAATTCTAGTATTTCAATGTTCCGTATTTGATACAGTATTCAAATAATAACTAGCTAATGTTACAAGATATAGTCTCTAAACAATTCGTAGAACAAGGGATTAATGTTTCTTTAACGCCCTTCGTGGCTGCTCTTATTTCATTGCGCGTTATGTGTCGTCGAGCATTTATTACAGAAAAATACTTGAGTTTCAGGAATGCGATGCAATTAATTTTGCCTCCGTACGCGTTGTTAATTTTTCATAAGCCAATATATTCTTTCTTCGCGTGTTACTCGAAAGTAACTAGCTGAAATGTTTCAGAGATAAACTAATCGCATTCCTGAACGTCTCCTCTTTAATTTAAGCCCAAAAGCGTCTAAGAAAAGGCGTCTAAGAAGCTCGTTAATTATTACTTCTGCAACGAAATTTTTAAAGCGTTCGCAGCGCTACGCGAATTTCGCGGTTGCGGCGAATCGCGGAACTACGCAATTGAGAACAGATTTGGCACAAAAGTTACAGCAAAATGCAAATACCTCGATTTCGAGGCTTCCGATTCGTCAAACCAGCATTCAAATCGAAGAGAAACATCATAGAAACGCAATCTTACGATTTAGAATTGTTATAAGTAGAATAAACTTGCATCTAAAATTAAAGGGGATCTTTAACCCTTTTGATCTTCGGATTTGAAAATTTTATTAACCGCTTATTTCTTTCTTTAATTTGGTCGTCATGCTAACAAGCGCAAACTAATAAAAACGTAACGGCATTGAAAGTTTGACGAGACAATATTATCGAGTAATTAATCATTCGAATTATTATACAAAGTCCCCGCAAAAGCGTGACAAATATAGATCCGTGCGGAGCATCCGTGGCTCCAATAATTCGTAGAAGGGTTAAAATTGACAGGCTTTTTTCGCACGCATGCTAAGCATCGAGATTCGCGAAAAGAAACGAAATGGTGGGGATGAGTGTGACCAGTTAGCAAGGCAAAATTCCGACCAATTAGCGGACCACCGCTATAACACACGTATATCGTAAGCTTTGTAGCAGTGTGCGAATTGTTGGCATTCGCGATTCGCGATTCGCGATAACGCATACGTTATCAGATTCGGTGCTCGATAAGTTATATAGGCGAGCGAACAAATTTCTTCGGATACCGTTGGCGTGTGTTTCGCAACGTCAACCCAATCTTACGTTACTTTGCGCACAATTTCAAAGTCGCCCCGAACAGCTTTCGAACATCGGGAGAGGAAACAATCGCCAGCGAAGCTCTGGGGAAAACTTGGCGATTAGAATCACGTATTGCGCTCCGAAAATTTCCTCTGGCGTAGAGGGACACGAGTTAAGCATATTTTGGGGTTCGTTGGGCGCAACCTTATTGCTCCGTCGCTGCGTGCGAGATTCGTCCCTGTGAATCGTGCCTTCGTCCGTATAACCTAAATTACAGTGGAGAAAGTCATTCTTGGAGACACGCGTGAAGTTGCGAAAGTTATGGCAACTTGGGATGGCTCTTACTCTGGTCCGGATGACCAAAATTATTACGTGTATTCGGATCAGAACGGATCGGCGGCGCCAGCCGCGCCAACCTGGACCTACTTCCCCGACAACGTGAGTAACGATTACTTGCAATCGAACCGCGACTTCTACGCGCAAAGCGAGCCGATATTCGAGCACAACAATCCCGCCGCTTTCTACCGTTCGAACGCGAACATCGTGCCGAATTTGCTGGCCAACGCTTATCCCCAGCACGTAGCAAATCCAATCAATGAGACTAGAGTTTTAAATAGTCAGGAATATTTTTCCAATATCAAGCCGGAGCAGCACGTACCTGAGAATTCTTGGAAGCAGGACTACGATCCTAGAAAGAGCAAAACTAAGCGCGGCACGTTTGCGAAAGGAGTCAGGGAAGTAGCAAGCAATGCGGGGAATACTAGCAACTTAACTATGGCAAGTGATGCAGGCATGGGAAGCAGTCGTTCAAAGCTGCACATCTCTGCCGAGGAGTTTGTGCCCATGTGCAGAGACTCGGAGGAGAAAAAGCAGGAACCAAGTATGGTAAAGCCTATTAATGGGGCAAATTCTTTTCCAAAGGATAGCAGTGGAATGTCAGACAAGCATTTTTCCTGCAATGCAAATAGGTATGAGAGGAAGTCCAATAGTAGAAGGGGTTCAACGTATGAGAGAAGGCCAAAAGAGGAACCACAAGATCAATATTATAGGAGAAACTCGAATTCGTATTCCCAGCAGCAGCAGGGCAAGGCTTCTCACAAATTTCAAGGCAACAAGTACTTTGCCAACAAGCATTATTCCAGCAAATCCCAAGCAAACCCTAGAAATCTGAACGAGGATGCCGCGGGTGAAAGTACAGCAAGCAATGCTGCTTGTAGCAATAAAATAGTTGCCATAGCCAATTCGATGGAAGGAGAGGTCCCTGCAAGCTTGGAATTAGATTCGAGTAGAAATAAGAGCACAACGAACGAAAGCATGGAGCAGGGAAGCATTAATGCCGGTAATATGCAAGCAAACGATGGAAAACAATCTAGCAGTCAAGCCAAGGAATTTACCTACTACAATTCGGGCTCAAAGCAGCCCTATGGCAATCATAGAAATGTAAAAAAGTATCAATACAATGGGAGGTACGGTAAAGAGGAAAGTTCGTATAAGGAAAGGCGACGTCGCTATCCGGAATACAGTAGGGAAAATTACAGCAAAGAGGGTGGGAAATTCAAGGGAAGGGATCAGGACTATAGCAATGGGGAATGCAACGAATTTAGGGAACATTCCAATGAAGAAACCGAGTCGGAGACAAAAGAAGTTAGAGAGAAAAGGCACAACCATCAGGGATACAATGGACTGAAGGAGCACAGCAAGGAGAGTAAAACGGAGATTTTGAAAGAGAAAGATAAAGGGAAAAGTTACGGAGATGCTAGGCAAGGAAACGATAATTGGAGAAGCAAAAGGGAAGGGGGTGAAAGGAATTACAGTCAAAAACGGTCGCATAATAAAAGATCGACAGTTGGTAAGTGCCTAAGGTAATGGTTGGGTAAATTGCGGTACGTTTCCGATGCGATAGCAGTCCAATTTTGTTACGTTTTTCTATAGACGACGACGCGAGTCAGAGAGAAAGATTAACGGATCAATTGAACAGGGGGCAACTAGAATGCTTGGTATGTTGCGAGTATATCAAACAGAACGACTACGTTTGGTCGTGCTCCAATTGTTACCACGTTTTGCACTTGAAGTGCACCAAAAAGTGGGCCAAATCTTCGCAAGCAGGTGCGCAAATTTCTCATGCTCTTGTCGACTCTTTAAATGCAACGACCTTGCACAGGGTTGAATATATTAGGCGTACAAATTAATTCGCCGCCGCTGTGTATAAAATTTCGAAGATTTTATCGACTTAAACTCACCACTTTTTAATCATTAAATTTTATAAATTAAATTATTTTCGAAGTATTTAAATCAGCGGATAACAGGGCCACTGAAAGCCGACGCTTAGCATAACTTAATAAAATCATTTCGAGCATCGATGTCGATTTAAACGTATCGTCCGTTCGATTAAAATAAAATTTATAACTTAACGCATCCAATTAATTTATACACCTAATTATTTACTTAGCATTACTATAGCAATTCAGACTATATTTTGCGTACGTATACGTAAGTTATCGTACGCGCACTTTTCGTCGCACCGATACTCCGCAATAGCAGTGCGGCGCAATCGAGGGATGAAAAATTCCAATTAATTAGCCGGCTGGTTTTAGAGAACGGCTGGAGATGCCCGGCCTGCCAGAACGTAAATCTAGTTATTCCCGAGGACTACTTTTGCTTCTGCGGCAAGATGAGAGTGCCCGAATGGAATCGCAGAGACGTGGCTCATTCCTGCGGCGAAGTTTGCTCCAGGACTTTGTCGAAAAACACCTGCCCTCACAAGTGCACTCTTCTCTGCCATCCGGGATCTTGCCCGCAGTGCACGGCCATGGTAGCGAGGTTCTGCGGCTGCGGTAAAACCTCGCAAACCGTGCAGTGCAGCACTCACAAGCTGCTGCTCTGCGACGCTATATGCGGCAAGGATTTGAATTGCGGCAAGCACAAGTGCGAAAGCACCTGCCATCACGGCCAGTGCGTCGATTGCGAGAAAACTGTAACGCAAGGTAATGCTCTAACGAAATGGACTATCCATTCAACATTCCTACACGCCGATCCCATAAGTAGGATTCGTAGCATGGCTAGCGAGCGTGCGAAAAATTGCTAGACTTTTTTCGTTGCAACTCGAGCCGGTTCAAAGCCGACCTTTATAAATTTTATTTGCTTCGCTTTATCTTAAAAATCGATGTGCCTTTGAACATTTCGCGATTAGCGCTGGTTATGTCGGAACGATACCCGCAACGAAAGGGGTAAAAAATGAAAAAAATGTTACAATTTTACTAGTTTTAATCGAAGGCACAGGCGTTTGAAGGAATCTAATTTCAGAGTGTTACTGCGGGAAAAATACGAGAGAAGTAACGTGCCAGAGCAACGTCTCGCTCACCTATTCCTGCGAGACGGTTTGCGGTAAATTGTTGGAGTGCGGCAATCACGCGTGCACGAAGCTGTGCCACGCGGATGCTTGCGAACCGTGTTCATTGACCCCCGAAAAAATTACAACGTGCTGCTGCGGACAGACTCCGCTAACGGATAAGAGGCAATCTTGCTTGGATTCCATTCCCGTCTGCGACAAGACATGCTCGAAGAATTTGAAGTGCGGCCAGCCTAGTAAGTACCCCGTTACAAGAACGGTTACAAGAAGCGAAAACACCGATGGAGAAGTAAAATACGATTCGATAACCCGCAGATAATCCTCACAAGTGCAAAGCGAAGTGTCACGAGGGCGATTGCCCTGTCTGCGATTTAACCACTGACGTTAAATGCCGCTGCGGAAACATGGACAGGGAAATATCTTGCAAGGATTTGACGTCGAAGGCCGACGACGCGCGCTGCGAGAAGAGATGCACGAAGAAACGGTCCTGCGGCAAGCACAAATGTAATCAGCTCTGTTGCATAGAGATAGAGCACGTTTGTCCATTGATTTGTTCGAAAACATTAAGCTGCGGTAGGCATAAGTGCGAGCAAAGCTGTCACAAAGGTACTACTAGTTATTATCGGTCGCAGAAAATTTACCAATCGAGTGCGGACTTTTATGCTTTCATTGTTTTTGTTATTGAAATGCGCGAAAAGGCACAGAATGCATAATATACATATTTCGTTCCCGTTCCTTAATTCTGTTAATAGAAGCATGAATTTGCATAAAGATCCGCAGTTTACTTATGAAGTTAAGCTTTACGGTGTAAGCTATACTTCGTAACGAAAAGAAGGAATTTCGCGATTAACTCTTTGTAGTCGAAGTGCAGAATATGGCTACATTAATACTTGCATTTTTTTTATATTTAAAATGATATAGCTTCCGATTGGAACGCGCGAATGAATGCAAGTGGGGTAAATTTATTCAACGCTAAAGCTACCAAGATGGTCGAAACGACTAACTAATAATTTGCCATAAAAATTGTACAAATTCGCAGCAGTTCATTTTTTGACGATATTATATGATTTTTTTTCAAATGTCTCATTTTTATTTCTTCGATGCAAGTAAGCGTACACTCTTAGCGTTAAGCGTTAGATCGTTCTGAAAGTTCGCGGCAATATTTGAGGAACATTCAAGCCTACACCTTGCGAGATGCAAGCGAAGATATTGCGACTGCAAAGAGTTAATTAGATCGGCACCGCTTCGTTGTGAAATTATAGTAACGGAAACTATTGAATGAACGCAGGAAGATGTCAAGCTTGTTGGCGCAGCAGCTTCGAAGAGTTGTACTGCGAATGCGGTGCCTCTGTGATATATCCTCCCGTTCCCTGCGGCACCAGGAGGCCCACCTGCGAGAAACCTTGCTCTCGTCAGCACAATTGCGGCCACGAAGTGCTGCACAATTGCCACAGCGAGCCCACCTGCCCTCCCTGCACCGTTCTCACCCAGAGATGGTGCCACGGCAAGCACGAGCTTCGAAAAGCCGTACCCTGCTACGTTAGCGAAATTTCGTGCGGTTTGCCGTGCAACAAGCCTATATCTTGCGGTCGACACAAGTGCATCACTATCTGCCACTCTAGTCCGTGCGAGAAGCCGGGGCAACAGTGTTGGCAACCGTGCGCCAATCCGAGGGAATTGTGCGGACATACCTGCGCTGCTCCGTGCCACGAGGGCAAATGTCCGGATATTCCGTGCAAGGAAATGATCAGGGTAATTATCGCCACATCTATCGTACAACAAAACTCGTAACATGACGCGTTTAGTTGCTGATTTGAAATTAGACGGACGCGCGTAATAGATAGGTCGATTTAATCAAGGATTAGCTTAATACGACTGATTAGTTAATTTAACGTAGATATATGGATAACTCGGAGCATGAAATGTGACGAATTGACGGGCGTTAAGCTAAATTAACTATGAAAGACTGAATTAAATTTAAACTAAACGAAGCTTGATTAACTTAAGCTGGCTTCGATTATTATCGATGTAGAACCGTGTAAAGGAGAATGATATTATTTAGGTGACGTGTCAGTGCGGACACAGAAGCATGTTTCGCGTGTGCGCGGAAAATTCGAAAGAGTATCAGAGAATAGCGAGTAGCATATTGGCCAGCAAAATGGCCGATATGCAGCTGGGCCACTCTATCAATTTGGAAGAAGTTTTCGGCCAAGGCGCGAAGAAGCAGAATCAGCTGAAGACTTTAGAATGCAACGACGAATGTAAGCTAATAGAGCGGAACAGAAGATTGGCGCTGGGCTTGCAAATAGTGAATCCAGATCTAAGCGGGAAACTGATGCCCAGATACAGCGATTATATGAAACAGTGGGCCAAGAAAGATCCCCACTTCTGTCAGATGGTTCACGAGAAGTTGACGGAGTTGGTGCAGCTGGCCAAAACTTCGAAACAAAAGTCGCGAAGCTACTCGTTCGATAGCATGAACAAAGACAAGCGTCACTTCATTCACGAGTCTTGCGAGCATTTCGGTTGCGAAAGTCAGGCGTACGATCAGGAGCCGAAGAGGAACGTTGTTGCAACTGCCGTCAAAGATAAGGTAACGTGTCTTCGGTTTTTAATTGCCCTGCTCGAAACAGTTAGGGGACCGATAGAACGCAACTTTGAACGATTGAAGCTAGGGATTCCGAAACAGGTCCGCTACGCAAGTCCACTTTTTTTGCTTTAAATTTCACGAACTTTCTTCTCCTGTTGGTTTAATTTGATTTTCGAGAACGGATTTGTTAAGATTTTGATTCCCGGCAAGATGGATACGACTTAGAAATAAATAGAGGAGAGAATAAGTATTTGGAGTTTCGATACTTTCGTGTTCCAACTTCCGAGTTTCAAGTTCCGAGTTCGAGTTTTGAGAGTTTCGCGAATCTAAAAGTTAGGTTTCAATCCACCTCTACCAATAATACTTAAAGCGACACGAAATTTGATCTGTAAAGATATTTCTCGCAATATTTACGAGAATTCAAAAAGTTAGTAGTGAATAAAAGAATTAAACAAATATTCATCACTTCTCGCGCGCTGTATTGCTTCAATTAACGTGAGCATTTAGATGCGGTGCGGCAGAAACGGAAATTAGCCCCTGACCGCAGGATGTGATCCCCTAATTATTTTGAGCAGCGTAGTTGCATTGACTCCTCGGCGGCGGCATATCCATACCACGTACGAATCCCGGTTTCTTTCTATAAAAACGATTTAACACTTTACCGAATGAAAGCCTATTGGTAGTCTTTTCGATGGCAACGTTTAACAACCGGGACAACTGAAGGCTTTAAAAATAAGCGCATACATTGCCATGCAGTAGTCAAAACCGAGCCGGTCGGGAGTGTGTAATAATTTCAGTTAAAAAGTGTTAAATATTGAACTAAATTGGTAGCATAGTGGGGGAAATTTGTTAAAGACGGAAATCTGTTATATTTTCGCGAGCCGAACGGAAAATCGCGCCGTCGCTAAGGGGTTGAATATACAAATAAAGTGACTAATTTATGTCGAAATCGCTTCTACAGTGTTGGTTACCTAGCTATAGTTTATTAGAGATCGTGCAACGAGAGAACGGTCGGAGAAAAGTGCCAGGCCCGATGTTGAATACTTCGAAAACCGACGGAAGCGTAAAGTGAGTACTTCGAAATATTATCGTCAAAAGTGCCGCGGATTATAAAAGCGGTGCGAGTCAAAAGAAAAGAAGCATAAAAGGCTTCCACATTTTTGTGGTACAAGTCACTGTAATCCAAGACAAACGAGAAGCTGAAATTTTGTAGTTTCTTGACTTGTACTATGCACTTTAATAATTTCCGGCACACACAGCGAGAGTCAAAGTGAGCATACACATCGCCAACGTGAAATCATAACGTAATTGCAGTACTACTTGTAGCAATTAATGGTTTGTGTAATCAGAGTTAGGCATACTTTATTCGAACAACATTTTGGATAAATTCTGCGAATAAAATTTTAGTCGAATGACATTTCGAATAAATTGTTCGAACATGTCAAATAAATTATGAAAAATAAAAAAATCAAATTACTATAAGTAATTAAGTAAACAAATTATCGTTAGAAAATTGCATTATTTATTTACGTTACGTTTTCCGTAGCTTTGGTTACTTTGTTGCTTGAAATATGTTTTACTTATACTTCCTCTTCGAAGATCATTCGAATAATGCCCAACTCTGCATACGCTAATAGTATAACTGTAACTATATTACATAGAAAATGAATTGCGGCTTAATCGCGGTACAATTCATACAAGACCCGCTTTCGTGAATCGAATGCTTAGCTTTGACTCTTTACGTGTTTCTTCCGTTTATAAACGTGTGGCGGTTTCCCGTATTTACGTGAATATTTGTATGTTTGCTTCGCAGGACAATACTATCACTGCCGGTGAAAAAAAGCCAAAAACCGGAATCACAGATTAGCATAAAGACGTACGAGCCAGAAATAGATTACTTTGATTATCAAGGCTAAGCTCGCTATCCCTGTACTATATAAGGTATAAGTAATACAAATCATGAAGTTAATACGATAATTGGGTAAAGTACTGTTAAATACCGACGGATTACGCGAACGTGTTTCAAATAGTATAGCTATCCATTGTAAAATACGGACTTGAGTGCGGTGTTGCTGCTTAAATGATTTCTCAAACGTTTAACGTAACTGGAAACTGAAAACGTGTAAAAATTGCCACACTACAAATCCGCAACGACGAACATATTTTTTAGTTTCAACATTATCGTGTAATTCTTTTCGACGATTCGGATGTACTCATCGACTCGTTAACATTGCTATGCCTAAAAGCAGTAGAGAAAAAAAGTAAGCTAGCAAAATTTGTGAATTTTCGCTGGAAAAAGATGACTACTATCATTATTATAATTATGATTATTATTATTATTATTATTATTATTCGGTTTACGACATCACGGGTTTACTTGTAAGGTTTTTTGAGGTACGCGCAAAATGTAGATGAGAGTAATATAATAAAAGAGGCATTTGCTGATTTCTGACTTTTATTTTTTTGTTCATCAGTTTTGTCGGACAAAATCGTAAGCATAGTTACACTTATTTGGATACGCGTAACGATATTATTCGGCTACACTTTTTTTATCGCTACCAGAAATGATATTTTAACAGCAAAATTCCTTCGGAACGCGATGCAAAGAATTTGTTTAATCGCTGTTAGAAATTATACTTCAACACTAAAACTACCAGCAGCTGAAGCGTACGCATTAGTTTACGAAGAAATGAAACTGGTTAGACACTTTTGGAAAATACGTTGCATGCGAAGGAAACCTTTATTCGTGTTTCCTACAGAAAATCGTGGGATATTTTTCGAAATGCGACGCTACGGTGAATTATTAGCTGGTCTTTTCGACCAGCTCGATAGTTTTAGCGTTAAGAGTAGGGGAAAGAATTTCTCGCAAAGATTGCCGCTGCGTCGATGTTGCAACTGATAAATGCAGCATTCGTAGGGAAGCTTTTCACAGCGTAGATAAATTAGTATAGGAATGTAACTTTTCGCAGCGCGGATGATAAATTTAGCGTAACGACGTAGCCTTTTGCTACGTTTGATAAAGTTTTCAAAGATGCGATCCATAATTTAGTGGAATTACCGTAGCTCATATCATTACGTAACATTTTTTTCTTTTGTTTTTTTTTTAATCTTTGCGTAGTACGACAGCGTAGGATTTTTGTTCTTTTTTGTTTTGTTTTTTTCTATAATAATCCGACCTTCGTCAATAAAAATAGTAGCTTATTGTGCGCTATCATTTTCTATGGTAGCGTCGATCAGTTCGGTTGAAATGATATATATATCTATATATATATATATATATATCGTTCGTTATTGTACATTGAGTCGTATATAAATATCCATTTATATCAGTTATTCAATTTAAACCACTATAATTCACGTGAGTCGATTTTTATAAACATTTATAATAGTAGGTAACACAAGTATTTGGCACATTGAACATCGATCTAATATGTTTCTCTCTAAACAAATAGCGAGACCTTTCATGCTTGTGTAAGTAATAACGAATTGCAGTGGCTACAAAGATTATATTGCCATCCCGCTATATTTTTCATTCGTCTACTATATATTTAACCCTTTGAACGGTTCCGTCGATCGTCGTGACTTTCAATGCGAATAATAAATTTGTTTCAAACACTTTTATCCTCTGAAATTGCAACGCCCGCTGCGTTTTCCGTATTTTGCATGTCGCGAGTATTCGGCGCGTGTTTGCACGCTCAAATTTCCCACGAGTGCTTAAGTAGCTCAAGGAAAGAAATTTGTAGAGAGACTCGATTCGCGAACGGCCGAATTCGATCTGCAGAAGGGTTAATTTGACTCGCAAAATTTGTACAACGATGTGCCAATCATTTTTGCAGCCACTACAATCGTTTTGCCTTTGCAGTTCACCGTGGCGCTTATCTTAAAGCTTCGAACCGCTTCGCTCTTCAACTCCGACTCGTACGATACGAGTAACATTGACAGAATTAAACGATAAGTAGACAGGAACGTATATATTAGGTTTACTCGAACTAAATTCGCCAGTCTCGAGTCTCGTATGGTTAGAGTATATGTTCGCTCGCGACACTTACATAAGCGAAAACGGCCTCCTATTCTAGACAGAAGTTTGCATATCACATGTAGGATCACAACACTGTTAACGGTTTGCGTTTTGCAGACAGATCGATTACACATATCAGTTATAAAGAATTGTTTCGTCGAATAGTAGGGCACTTCAAACTTGAACTGGTATCGTTACTACTAGTCGTCGATACGTGGTGCAGTAGACGTAGAGTAAAAACTTCTTACTTACGAGTGAGAATTATCTAAGTACTATTACAGTATTCTTCATTTTCTTTTCTTTCCTTTTCTTTCCTTTTCTTTTCTTTTTTATAATACATAGATGTATATACAGATTTGAACGTGTTGAGTAGGAAACGATAGCCCTTGGATGCAAAGACTGGTCGCTCTGTTACGATATATATATATATATATATATGTATATATAAAAGATTCCGTCTCGGGTTTGAACAGAAGAAACCGAAAGCGTTGGTACAAACTAATCTAATTTGAAAAATAGAGACACTTTTCAATGAAAATATATTCTTTAGAAGAATATCTCCTGTGTGTAAAATCCCTTTAAAAATGTAATTTATATATATTTATATATTTATATATAGATTTATATATAAGTTGGTAGAACACACACGTTCATGTTTGGAACAACGTACTGATATCTATTGCTATATTTTTTTGTTTCAGTAACATTTGAACTATTATACGATCTCTAATCGAATTCAAGTACAAAACAATCGAAATCTCGCGGCAACTTAAAATTCTTTTTTCTTCTCGACCCTTCGTGGCCCAGCGATTTTATAGCGAAACTAAATTTTCGTTACTCATCTTATAAAAAAAGAGAGTGTTGCTCGCAAGGTATAGTGGAATTAAACTTTGCAAATCTTGTCGAATTTTGTAGAACACGATAGCAATGAATAATAAATGGTAAATATAAAAGACAGAGTAGCAACGTTGAATTTCATGGCAGGACTAAAATATTTCAAAAGTTTTTATAACTCACAGGTAGTAAATGGGCTGCGGATTTTTATGCAGATTCGTATCTTTAAAGACATACGCGGAGAAGTAAAAGTTAGATAGAAATTAGTTTCACTCGCTAAATATAGTAGCGTGTACTTTATTTTGGATATTTAAAAGGATTCTAAAAGTGTCGTACTTCTTACTTAGGTGCTACTCGAATTAGAGCTTTTTGTCTTTTTACTTATTAAGCGAGCCTCGTATATTCGCCTGCTATGTTCGTCCCGTAATTTTTGCCACGGTTAAATGTTTCATAAAATGCATAAAAATCGTCTCAGTGTAGTAAATAAATGTTTGCGTAACAAATGTTGCTTGCGGGCCACAAAGGGTTGAACGTTTGATATTTCTCGTGCATCTAGTCTCTTCGTTTTTTTCGTTTTCTCTCTTTTTCTTGGTAACATTGATATAATGGATATAATCTGAGTTTTAGACGTGTATATATATAAAGATCTTAGTAATTGTAAAAAAATATTACACATATATATATATACTTTGGTGGTGAGGCGGTTGAAACGTAAACTGAAGTTTCAAAAATACTCATTTTGGCAATTCTCAATTCTACGATATTTCGACTTAAGAGTTATATTGCTTCATATGTAAGGGTTGTTGCCCCTCTTCACGTGTAGGTTATAGTTGGGGTAACTGCTTAGGTATTGGTGTCGCGGGCTTACCGATGGTTGCTTCGTGATACTTGCCATTGCCCAGGCCATCATCAGCTCGATAGCCCTGCACACCGTTTGATACACGAACCATGGCCACGGTTTAGGGTATTGTGCGATAGTCGGCTGCGAACCGTATTTCACCGCCTCGGCGAAAAGTCCTAAACGCAACAGCAAAATTTCCCTTCTTCAGAAGAATATATTATTCCACGTTATGTTATCGTTATTTACGTACGAGAGTACAGTGGTAAAAATTGGCAAACTTTGCCAATCATTTTCTTATCTTTCGTTTCTTTTCAACTTTGGGTGAAACTTTCGGAATATGTTTCTATCGGATTGGTCAACAAATTTCGTCGTACTTTCATGCTGAGGATACGTGGAAACAAATCAAAGTATCAGCGAGTTCTTTGGCATGTTAGGCAGCTTTGTTACTTCATTCTTGGAGAACTTCTTCCGCGAAGAACTCGTCTAAGGAGGTTTTACAAGCTTTCAGATTTTTATAATTTTCTTCCAATTGAATAATTTAATTAACGCGCCTATTTCATCGTAGCACATTAGAAGCCAGATTTTGTCCACATTTCACGCGCGTGACACGCTAGAAACCTATTCTATTATATTTTGCTATATTTCAATTGCTAGATTTTCATCACATATTTCGCGAAAGTCTGTGACGATGTTCCATTAAAAAATAGTGGACTGCATATCGGCATTTCGTGCAATACTCAATCATCAATTTTTACCATTGTCCTTCGAACTGACGAAAAGTTGCGCGTTCGATGTGCAATTACCGTATGGTCCAAAAATTCGCGCCATGTCCGTAACGCACAGAACAATCCCCAAAATTGCGGTCACGTACGTGACGTTCAACACTCTCCGGATTTGCGATCTCCTAACCGCGGCCGTGCTCGCTTCCAACATTTGCAGGGGGGTGTCCGATTTAGTTCTGTTCACGTAGGCGATGTGATTCAGGATCGAGTGAAGCGTGAAATCGTTACCCTGAAAACAATCGAGACATTGAAGCGGGCAAAATAGCGTCATTGACTAAGGACAGGATAGACTACTGGTTTATAGGAAGCATCATCAATTTCAAACTGAAATTCCACGCGTGTAAAAAGGCAGAGGTTTCTTTTATGTCTCTTACGATTCAGAACGGTTCGTTTAAGACATTCGTTTACATTCAATTCGACCATCGAAGTTGGTAAAGTTATTAACGTTCTATAGTGTCATCGTAAAAGTGAATCAAATTTGGGTTACAGAGAATTAAACGATAGACGTGCAATACTTCTATCCGCATTATTATAGACCTGGATTTTACAGATCACGTACTGTCCGTCCACGAAAAGAAGGCAGGCGAGCCTTTGCATCCTCACTGTAAATGTGGTCTACTGTCTTTCCTATCGCCACGCGTCGTCTTCGTTATTAAACCGTTGTCGATTTTGAACGTGTTCGGTTAATAGCGAACACGGCATGCGCGTGTAGGGAGGCTAGTAGCGTGTACGTGGAACGGGAATATAAATACTTGCGTGCCTTCTTATCGCGGACGAATAGTACGTCGAAGACACGTGCATCGTGCAATATTTCTTTATAATTTCCATCGTTTCAAAGACACCGTTGTCTTCGTCTACTGTGAATTCGTAATGTCGCATAATGTACCATTTGATTGGTAAATGATGATTTGTAAATTGTAAATTGATGACAGATAGCTCCCGGATGATTCGCTACGAGAATGAATAGTCTATCCCATGTTTCATCTATGGTAGCATCGATTCGAGTAGAAACGAATGGCAAATTAAAAGTACCCCAACTTTCCCGTCGGCTTTCGTATTCTCCGGAAGCAAATTGGTCTCCACGGTAATGCCTTCGATATCCTCTTTCTCTTTCTCGTTTTTCCACGACAAATTCTTCTTGCGCAGTTTCCCGTCGTCGTCTTTGTCCTTGTTCTTCTCCGTCATCAGAGCTGCCTTCTCGCTGCAGTCGGGTTGATCCGAATCGGACTCAGATTTCTCTTGTACCTCGATCTTCTCGGGAACTATGCTCCGACTGTGTGTCGGACTTCTACTCAGGCTTCTTATACTAATATCACTGCTTCGACGATTCAAGTCGAGCGGTCTGACTTGGACCAATTCCGAGTTTCGCCGAAAGGAAATGTCCGAGTTTCTACGGAGATCGGGCCTGGAAGAGAAGCCGCTGACGTCCGAATTTCGTCTCGAGCCTGAAACCAAATTAATACGCGTTTAACGCGGTTCGCTGCGAGACATTGGAGAGCTAGAGTTCTTACACGTAACGCTTGTAACACGTTACTGGAATTGGAATTCACATATCCCGAACTGTAAATGATTCGATAGGAAGCCATATGCGCTAATTTCACCGAAGACATCTTTTGCTACGCGCTTTTCATCGATTCTTTAACCCTTTGCGGACGAGAGTGTCGTTAACAATTTCGATGTACCTGTAGGGCTCAGGTCGATGACCTTCGGAAGCTTGTAGTGATCAGTGGGGGGTAGCATTCGCCTAGGCGTTCTGTTCCCAAAGTCGCTGTTCCTCTTCAGCTTCGCGGCGAACTGAGAGCTTCTGTTCTTCTCGTGCGAGAAGTCGGAGCATCGTCTGAGATCTCGGACGCTGCCCAAAGGTGTGACGTTCTCCGAATATCTGCGAGACATCCGGTCCGGGGATCGCCGTCTGTCGATGTCCGGCGAATGCCTCGGGCTGAAGTCGGAGTTGCGCCGGCACGGCGACGGGCAACGATCCTCCTCGTTTATAAATCTAACGCTACACTCGGAATTCCTGCGAGACGACTTTGACGCGTTGCTGTCTCGCCTGCTAGCCACGGAGCTTCGACGGCTCGGACTCGACACGGTGATTATCGGTACGTTGGCCGTCGACGGAGTAGGCGTCGGAGGTCTGACGTACACTTCCGGAACCGTGGACACCGGAACCGGTGCTCTCTCTTGTTGGGAGGTAGCGCTCTTGCACGGAGATCTCTCCGTCTCCTTCCGAGCTTCCTCCTTTCTCGGGATCTTCGCGAACCGGTCTGCAACAGTGACAACTGTTTTCGTTTGTTAGCTTTGCTTTAAAATTTAGGAGATTGGGGTTCTAAAATCAAAATTGCCTACGATATCCAAATGATTCGTACGTGACGCGATACGAAAGCAGGGATCAGCATGACGAGGTACGAAAATAATCGTACGGCAAGGGGTTAAAAATGTTTCCTCGTTTTCAAGAAAGAAATTCTTTAGCATAGGATTGGAGCCAGGAGTTACACGCGCATTGGTAGCAACATTTTTGTATCCCTCTTTCATTTAAAGAATTTTTTCGGAAGAAGAGATTGGAAATCGCGATTGGATCAAAAATCACTAAAAAAAAAATTGTAGCAAGGTTAAAGTTGCTTTTGAATTCCAGTTATGCTTTACCTTGGGAATTTTTGTCCGACTCGTTCGTAAATGTAGGAGTGGTTTCCGTGATGTCCGCGTCTTTAACTTTAGGATTGAGCAAAGTGGGTACCAAGGCAGCGGCAACCGACGACGCTAAGTTATTGTAAGGAGCTAACATCGCCAGCTGCATGATACCTGAAACAGAATTTGCTATCGCTTTTTATCCACGATTCCGTTAGCTTGAATTCTGAAATATATTTTTTGCAATACGAAAGGCAAACCTTTCTGATGCGAATTGGAGCTGTCTCTCATTAGCAAACTACTTGGCACGGTTTGCAGTAAACGAATTATCTTATACCCCGCGTGGAGGAATGTTAAGTATAAAAGAACACTCCAGACGAGGAATATCGTTTGGACCACGTATTTCACCATGTAACAGTTGTGAGAGGTAATGGTAATGTCGCTCGCGATCACGAAGAAAAAGTGCCCCGTTATGATCAAGTTGAGGCAGGATTCCTTTTGAATTTTTTCGGGTCCAAACTTAAGCTGAAAGTTGATTCTATTATTGCACACTTTCGGCTTCAAGCTTGAGCCGAAAGTTTACTTTGTTATTCGAAAGTTTGCTGTTCTCGCTTGGCGCTCGAATTTTCGGTGACGCGTTGCCGCGTGGGGCATCGATTATTCCTGCGGACTGTTGTCAGTCGTCTCGCAAATACTTACTCCTGCAGTACTACTGATATCGCGATACATTGAAATGGTTTCGTTCGAAAGTGGAATCATCGGTGGCCCACGCGACGCGAATGAAAGCTTGCGAAAACGAGCAAAGCTGCGAAATTCGGCGCGGCACTCTCGAAGCGATCAAAATTACCTGAGTTAATTGCAAGAAAGCCAGCTGAATGAGACTAAAAGCAGACGTTACGCATGGAAATCCAATATCCCACACTATGGATCCAATAATTTTCGGCATGATATCTTTCAAATTGTACGGATCTATAAAGAGGCAGACCGCTCTCGATGCCCCGAGTATACACAAAAACATATTAATCGTAGACATAAAAGGCCGGCTCGATATAAGAGATCTAAAAGCGAACATCAAAGTATTCCTACATAGAATTTCCACACTTTTTGCTTTCTCTTGTCGAGTAAGATGCATCATCGGGCTGCTCGCAAAGTTTGTAGCAACGTTTCGGATTCGCGCGACGGGAAACTTTAGCAGATCGCGTTCATCTTTTTGCAAATCGAGTTCACCTTTTTTAGATGTTATTCTTATCACTAGGCTACGGGAAAAATACTTAAACGAATGGATGAAGCTACCCTCTATTTGGCTTCCAGCCCTTCATTTTTGTCTGCAAAGAAATGGATTTGCATACAAATCCGTAGTTTACTTATTACAGTAGCTTATGATAACAAATTTGTACAAAGACTTGACTCGCAAGAGGATCGATTTGATTCGCAGAAAAGTGAATACGAGCTACAAAACTGTATTCAAGGAAATGTTGAATCCATACGTTAAACATACAGTTCGCTAAGATACGATCAAACTTTTCGTTGCCGATATAATCGACCTGCAAAATAGATCGATGAAAGAGTGTCCGAGTATCGAAAATTACTTGGGAATCGATAAAACCCGAAACGACAGGAATTATTAATTCGATTATTCAAAACTTTACCGTAAAACACGCCAACAGGTCCGTGACTAAAATCGATGCGAAAATCATATTTGCAAACGGATAAACGCGAGTCGGAAAAGGATGAGCTTGATTTGCAAAAGGATCAACTCGACTTACAAGAGGATCAATTTGATTTGCGAGGGGGTAAATTCGACTTGCAAAAGGATCAATTTGATCCGCAAAAGGACGAGCTTGATTTACGAGATAGCGACTTGGAATTTGGTTTACAACGAAGCGAATACGATCCACGAAGGGGCGGTGAAAGAAAGAGATGCTACGAAGTTTGCGAGCAGCCGACTACGGGATTGTTGTACGTACATACCTTAAATGTAGAATAGATAGAAAGGTGTAAAAGGCGAGTACAAAGAAGAGGCAGGCGAAACCATAGGTGTGTAAAAGAAAGATCCATTTGAGGTCTTGATTTATGGATACCAGGGATGGTGCGACGATTAGCAATTTATCTAAAATTGAAGATGTCGACGAGTTTGAGGCACAGTTTGGCCCAGGTATCGGTGTTGTTAACGATATATTCATACCTATCGGGGTAAAGCAAAAGCGATTAAACGTTTATACGGTTACTACCACACAGAACAACACAGAAACGCGTATAGGGGACGGAGGAAAAGCAGGCAGACAGGATAGAATGAGTAATTGTTTAAAATTAGGAGGAAACGGACCACGGGTCCAGTTAGTCGGCTTATCCATAATCTTTCGACCGATATTCACAGCACATCACTAAGTTTTTTTCTTTGTTCCTGGGATTACTAGAGCAGACAATCGGCTTTCCCTCTTTTTCCGTGTCGTGGTCGTGTCGTGTCGTGTCGTGTCGTACCGTACTGGAGCGGGAGCAAGTTTATCGCGAGCACCAAGTCGGAATGTGGTTGCAGCAACAGGCTTTGCTTATAGAGTAGTCAGATTCGCACCCCTTCTCCGATTCACGGATACTCACGGTCCCATTCGCTTCTCTCACCCTCCCTTTCGCCCTCTCGCCCTCTCGCCCTCTCGCCCTCTCGTTAGAAATATTGATTTTACACGAACAGGCTCTGTGGTGGGAGGGCGCAGACCGTCCTAAGCTTTACGCTTCTCTCCGTTGTTTATCTTTAGAATTTAAATAGAGCATTACTAAATTTATCAAATTAATTCTGTTTCGTTATTTATTATTACCTCGCTTCTTGCTAGCCGCTGGATCGTTGCTTGTTATGCAAAATCATATTTTTATCGGGCCGGAGTTTAACCCTTTAAGGACGGAAAGTCGCGAGTATAGCCAATTTTGTTCGCTTTTCGGACGCGCGTCAATTCTTAAAGCAACAAGTTCGAGTTTCATATCGTCAACGGACACCGCTGTTGAAATAATTTAACTAAACAAGAATTCGTCAAGTTCCATCTTCAAATGGGTTAAAGAAATGGATCTCGAATAGTAGAGGGTTGTTTCACCCCTGAAATACAAAAGCTTGGATATCTTGTCGTGGGTTGTTCGGAAAATTCGTAGAGATATTTGAGGAATACTTAAAGGCACTATTCGTACAATTATTATTTTATTTTATCGTATTTTTCGATAATTCTACGACTATCGAAAAGTATCGTGGTCCTCTTCTCCAAAAGATTCGTAATCTTATTCTGCGAAGTATATTCGCGTGCACCTAATGTTTCCAAGCTTCTAGGGTGCTCTATTTCTGGTCACTAATAAAATCTCATTGGAGTAAGCGATAATAATAATAATAATAGATCTCTAGCTTATCGAAATATAAAGTCTGGCTTTGCCGAATAAAAGAATCGTTACCGTTTTCTTTTAATCGATCTCAGGCATTGCTATTTAATTGTGCTGCATTTATAAGTGGTCCAACCGTGAGCAATGTTTGTTAAAATTGAGGCTACTATCGTTCAACGAGAGTTCGCAAAACAATTCTACGAATTGCGCAACAGACGTTTACGTTATCGAAAAGTTACAGACTTTCCGAACAACCCGATACATTTTTGCTTATCGCGAGCACTTTGTGGCGGTTTGCATATTTAACCCGTTGCTTTACGATTACTTCATTAGCTTCTTCTTATGCTAGCATTAAGCGATCGCTATGCTTTCGTATCGCGTCACGAATAAATCATTCGAATATTTTAGGCAATATTTGTCTAACAACCTCCGATCTCGCAGCGCAAAGCTACAATTAGAGTTGAATCCGCAGTCCAGTAGTAATTGACCTAAGTTAGTAGTAGTACTACGCTTAGCAGTTTACTCTGGAAGGTAATTAACACTGGATTTACGGACGTTACGTGCATACGTTGACAGACTTCCGGAAAAATGCGTATACTGCATAGAAATATTCGAACGTAGAAACGTGAGGACGAAGAGAATCACGTAGAATACATATTCGTACCATCGTATTAATTAAAGTTAACATAAAATACTGAAAAATAATATTTATGGTCTCAATAATTTTACGTATGAAATCTGAACGGCGTCAACGTGACGACTTCCGTAAACCCAGTGTTAACACTGCAGCTACGAAGATGATCAAAACGATCCACCTGCAATTTCTTATGAAAATTGTATAAACTTGCAGCAGGGTATTTTTGAAGATAATCAGAAATTTTCTGTAAATAGTATACTTTAATCGTCGGTAGTTGCGGGGCTAAGCGTTGCGCGTTCGTATCTTTCGGCTACAAATTCCTTTAAACCTTTTGCTACCAGCACCTTGGAACCGAAAACTAAACGCGTAAATTAGGGTAGCATTTATTAATGTAGAAACAACGTGGGTATAAATATTTGGATACCCTACGTAACTAAATTACACCGTAATAATAATTGTACGAACGATATCAGAAATGATATTGCTCTATAGAAAAGACACACGTATGCTTTTGACAAATGTGGTTGAATTGTTGAAGGCGTATATATACACTTACTGACAAAAGTTAAGAAACAAAGTAATCATTTGCAACGGTCTGTATATTCTTCATCTTTCGAGATAAATAGTTTTTAATAGATAAAAAACGAACGTAAAAAGGTAACATTACATACGCCAATAAACGATAAGTTATCGTATTTTTAATTCTAATCTATATACCTGAGAAAATAAAGAGTACACAAGAATATGGAATAGATTAGTTTGTTTTCTTAACTTTTGTCAGTAAGCGTATGCACGTCCATGGTAGCGCAAGGGTTAAAACGCAAAGTGCTTTCTTGTCTTGTTAAAAATGAATGGAGAAATTGCTCGAGACGTTTTAAAAGTTTGCGCCGCGGCTAGCAGCAGTGACGATGCTTGCTATCGAAGATCGTAATACATATTCGCGATACCGTGTACTTTTATATTTTTATCTATCGCCGCGCTGCAAACGCGATAAGTATCGTCAACGATAAATCATTCGAATCTAATTGTCGGCCCGTGCCTCGTCCATAATAAACGAAGAATACTGGTTTCGAGCAAGCTCTATATTTAGATTCGAATCAATTACCTTTCTGTCATTTTCTCAGACATTTCCTATGCACGCGCGCGATCGGATTTTTCTGATATCGCCAACACACGTAAGCGCAAAGTATTCCCATTTGTTGGGAAAAATTGTCGCGCCTTGAAACTGCTGTAACTTCGTAAACAGCCATCGGACGACGATCAACTTGGGTTCATTTTGAAGCTCAAAATTTCTACATTCGTATAGCTGAACAAATGGTTTTAGAAAAATTTCTTACTTGAAAAAGTAGAGCGAAAACCTGAAGGTAGTTATTTTTATTTTTTCTAAAAAAGTTTGCGATGTTCAAACGACTGTACGGGCCTTGATAATTTTTTCTTGCGATTCGTTTTGCTGTGATCTCGTAGAGGAAAGACTCCCCTTTGCAACGAGCCGCCAAAAGTCGATGTACGATACTTCGTTATTGAGTTGGCGCACTTTGAACGAAAAGTGTGTCGATGTACCTTAGATCGGGCAAATGCCATCGGCACACTTTTCCTTTAAAATGCCATAACTGCGCAACAAAAAATCGTACGTCGACTTTAACGAGCTCGTTGCAAAGGGGAGACTTTCCTCTTTAAAACCACGACAAAATAACTCGCAAAAAAAATTATTGAAGTCCGTAGAGTCGTGTGAATTTCGGATGCGTTAAAAAGAAAAAGGCTACCTTTGATTTCTCATTCTACCCTTTGATGTAAAAAACGTTTCGGAAAATTTCTGCGTGTCTACGCGAAAGTAGAGACTTGGAGCTTCAAACTGAGCCCAAGTCGATCGTCGTACTATGCTTCGTTTCGAAGTTACAGCAGCTCGAAGCGCGACACTTTTTCCGTCAAAATTTTTCATCCTTCAATTTTGCTCGCAAGCGTATTTAACATTTATTATTATTTTTAGCAGTACACTATATTTGGTATTAATTTAGCATACACTTGCTAAAATCTAGAAATACCAATTTCAAATATAGGACGTGCTTGAAGTTGCAAAATAAAGAGACAGCGTTAGAAATAAATGATGCTTTATTACAACATACTATTTACATAATTTCGCGTTTAAACTTAACTTCTCTACGAATGGTGGACAAGCCCGTTTACATTGTCCGCGTTTAATGGTAACCGATTGCAATGAACATTCACACGTCGGTAATGATGACCTGTAATTGTCAATGAAGCTGACACGCTCTAACCGCGATTAATTGTAACAGAATGAATATGGGGCTTAAAACTTCGGAGTACTCGAGAGGGCTTTGCCCGGACAGCTTCTTGCACAGAAGATACTTAAACACGAATATCAAGAGCAACGAGATTAGGCTCCACAGCGCTCTTAGAATAGCAGCCTTGATCATTCCCTCCATGTGCATCCTTATGAAAATGATCGCGCAGAAGTAAGTGTTGAGGCCGTCGGCGACGAACAGCGGCGAAAATACTATCCACCATCCCGCGTTGCCCAGAAAGTAATTGTCGTCCAACTTGAGGGCCAGCAGCACGGTGAAGATCGTCAACGAGACTAAATTGATCCATATCTCGAAGATCGTTAATCCCAGCCAGTGCACCAACTCGTTTAACGAAAATATCATCGTAAAGAGACGCGATTATTCAAAGTTTTACGGTTTCATTTTTCTCTTGCCGACTCGTTGGGTATCCTTTGCGATACTTTTGCAACAGTTGTATCTTATTCTTGGTATTTGAGGCCGCCTATGGAGAATTTACGGAACAGTCTTATGTGCACGGCCGAGTTGTTGCGGCTGATCGTTTCATAGTCGGCGTCGTCGTTGAGAGGTTCGAAGTCATCTGCAACCAATATAAAATTGTTGTTGCAATGTTTTATATTTTAATAAGATTCACGCGGATTTTAACCCCTTGCCCTACAATTCTTTTATTATCTATACACGCTAGTCTAAGTTGATTACTGCTTCTTTTATATCGTGTGAAGTAGAAATCGTAGAAATATTCAAGGCACGTTTTATTTTACAGCCTCCAGGCTTGTAAACCGAAGCTACGATTAATGTTCAAATTAAATTTTACCCTCGGTAATATTTAGTTTTGTCGAATCTGCGCTATAAATCATAGAACGAGTGTGACTCGTTATGCTAGGCCAAGGGGTTAATGCCATTGCAGGAAATTTAAATTTATAAAAATGTACGGTAAAATCGTAATAAATATTCGAAGTATACAGGGCAAAGTACAATAGGGATAGACTATTCATTTTCGTATAGATTCATCCAGAGGCTACTGGACTTCATTACCATTTTAGCGCCGCAAACAACATCATTAATTTAGAGTAAGATTATAGTAAGACAATAGTGCTTTTAAAGCAATGAGAATTGTAACTAAATATTGCAACACGCAATTGCCTTCACCACAATTGATCCCCAATATTCAGATCTGTAATAATGCATATATATATATATATATATATATATATATATATATATATATATCTTCGTATGCATTGTAATTCCATTGTTTACCTTGACTTTTATTTAATTTTACAATGAAAGAAATTTTTCATTTCAACCTGAAACCCAGGAATTAATAATTAGCGTATAAATAACTGGTATCAATATACCTGCAAAGAAAAGTAAGATAAACTTCAACAAATTTAAATACAAGAGTATTTTTCACTTTTAAGTTGCACAGCATTACAGAGGATTAACTTTATGTACTTCTTAAAATTGCTACATCAAATTACAA
This sequence comes from Eucera pruinosa, assembly GCA_028830335.1. Classification (NCBI taxonomy): domain Eukaryota; kingdom Metazoa; phylum Arthropoda; class Insecta; order Hymenoptera; family Apidae; genus Eucera; species Eucera pruinosa. Next base: position 30,327,147 of record JAMYCR010000003.1, read on the forward strand.
AGGGTTTTTTATATGTGTGGTATTTTAAGTTGAAATTTACGATGTTTCTTATAAATGAGTAGTCTATCCTATCCTTAGTCACAGGCTATATATGTTGCACATAAGAAAAGGTGTAAAAATGGAAATGCAATGGGGCTCCTGAGCTCTAAATTCAGATGACAGACAGTATCGTTCAAACTTCGAATGAGTGGTTTATTTTGTATCTCATTCAAGATAGCAGTGCATAATAATGCTTATGTACCAAACAAGGATACGGTGGAAGTCTTGATATCCAATTCCACGCTGCCGTAATGAATCTCCTTCAAGTGCAATGCCAAGCTGCATGCTCTGTGTATAGCAGCCCCAAGAGCATGAATCATCACTTCAGAAGCATCATTGTTCAACAGCTTTTCGCATTTCTTCAGCTGAGCCTAGCATTGCCAAAACATAAACAACACCGGATTAAAATTGGACAAGAAAAAAAACCTATGTTACATCCATCATTCATCATCCAATTAGCGAATTTAAATCACCTAAACGAATCCGAATTAAACGTCGAAAAAATTTCACCGCGAATTCGGCATATTATTTAACTCTACAGGCTTGACGCTTTTCAATAGAAGGAGGATGCGTTAAAAGCTCGCGAAACGAATAGCGCGCGGGCGAAGTTTCGATCGCGAAGAGAGAAACTATCGACGATGCCAAAAGACAAAGGTTAAAATTGCAAGGCGAAAGCTACCTTGAAGTTTGTCTTATTGGTAACGAATACGTGTTTGTCCCGTTTTCTCTGTGCACCGAAGGGTTGCCTCTTTCTCACGATATAATCGGAGGACGATAAGTTTTTGCGTTTCGCTGGGAGCGCGTTCCGCTTGTTGGCGATACTCTCTTTGAACTCGGGACGGTCGGCCACATCGGCCATTCTGACAACTTCCACACGCGACTTTCTGTTGACTTTTTCCTCGCCGACGAATGCCCCGTTCGGCGGAAATCTTCCTCTGATCGGGCAACCGAACGCTGGCCAAATCGATCATGCAAACGTTGAATGGTAAAACGCGATTGCCAGCTCGCTCGCAATAAAGTTGCATAACCTCAAAGATCAAAGACATCGATTGATGGGCGTTTTGGCGACGATTTAGCGCATTGTACCGGAAACAAGCCACGTCCTTTTGATCCGACGCGAAACGCGCAATTCGAGCGCTATGAAGGAACCAGAAGTAGATCCCAAGAATATTATCAAAAACAGAGAACTCCTCTACAGGCTTATGATAAGGTAACGGATTACCACTTTTTTTATTCGCCTAAATTAGTCGCCTCGAGTTGCCTTGCCGAAATTGCTTGGCTCGATATTGCTCTGTTGGAAAGGTTTCAGGACAAGTACAATAAAAGCCAAACTGTCTCACTAATCATTGGTTTCTCCTTAGAAGTCTCCATTGCTTGCGATACATTTGGACAGAGGCTTTCTTTGCTCTTTGGAAGATTGCTACAACTTAGCTTGTGGAATGACTTTTAATTAGTTTAGCAATTTTAGTTTTTAGAAGGATGCACCTATAAGGTTTCTTTTGGTAGAGAAAGGAAAAATATGTGTGTTTGGATGAATTTTGGACTCATACAATGAGTTTGGATCAATTTTGGCCTCACACAATGAGTCTGAATGAATTTTGGGCTCATATAATGAGTTTGGATGAATTTTGAGCTCAAAGCTTGCAAATGGGCATCAAGCTGGGCAAACATTGACGAGTCTATATATTATGGGTGGACTGTGGATTTTTATAGAGATTCGTATCTTTCTGAATGAAATTGAAGGAATGGAACTTAAATAGGGAGCTGTATCTTCTTTAAAATACAATAATTCGTATATCACTTTAAATCCTATCTATATATTTGCGTATCGCACGTATTCTGTGCCTACTTGCACGCTTAAGTTTCCCATGAATAGGTAAAAATCTAGAGTCTAGTTGTGAGTATTTCTGGCCACTTGAAACAGCTGCTGCGAGCAATTTATTCAACTGACCTTAACACTAGACCTAATAAAATACGCTTACTTGTACCAAAGAAATAAAAGTGGTAGACGATTGAGAAAAATATACGATGCAACTGAAATGAATCTTTATTTGAATTCTGTACAGAAAATTGAGGGATCAACAAATTCCGATGAAAAGATTGTCGCGCTTTGAACTGCCGTAACTTTGCAAAAGAACGTCATAGAGCGATCAACTTGAGCTCATTTTAAAGCTCAAAGTCTCTACTTTCGCATCGGTGTGCAGACGTTCGATGGGAGAAAAAAGTTAATGTCTTAACGGTAATTATTTGCAAGTGTGCGGATTGCGCAAAACGGATCGAGTACTTCGAGATCGAAAGAACGGAAAGTCGCTCGAAATAATGAGGAGTGTTTAGTAGGCCTTAATTGAACATTAAACGTTCTATCGATTTTTGCAGCCATCCTTAACTTGTCCTGAAACATTTTGAGCAGGGTAGCACGTGCATTCACGTAATTATTCCGAACGAAAATTGGTCTCTCGCGGCATATAAATAACTCGAAATAAATGTTGCAGCCAGCTGTTTTACGATGGACATCAAACTTTAGCCGTGCAGCTTTCGAATATAATTCAAGCGGAGCCTCCGTGCCCGCCCTCCGATCGTTTGCTTCACCTAATGCTAATCGGACTGGCTCACGAGCCCGATCGCTCGAAAAAAGACACGAGCAACCTGTCCTCGTTCGCCTCGACTTTCGACAACACTTTGGGACCCGGCTTAGACTTAGAATTCGAGACCGAAGCTCAAACTCAAGCTCCCGAGCCGGCGCAATACGAGACCGCCTACGTTACCTCTCACAAAGGAAATTGCAGAGCCGGCGCGTTCTCCGCGGACGGCCAATTAATAGCGACCGGCTCGGTGGACGCGTCGATTAAAATCTTAGACGTTGATAGAATGCTAGCCAAGTCCGCGCCGGACGAAATGGCGCCCGGCGATCAAACCGGCGGCCATCCGGTCATAAGAACGTTGTACGATCATTTGGAAGAAGTGACGTGCTTGGAGTTCCATCCTAGAGAGCCGATTCTCGTGTCCGGGAGCAGAGACTTTTCTATTAAGCTGTTTGATTTCAGCAAAGCCAGTGTTAAAAAAGCGTTCAGGACTATTACGGACGCGGATCAAATACGATGCTTGTCGTTCCATCCGACTGGGGATTTCTTAGTGGTCGGGACCAACCATCCGGTGGTCAGAGTGTACGATGTTAACACGGCGCAGTGTTTCGTCTGTAGTATACCGAGCCACCAACATACCGCTGGAATAACTAGCATCAAGTATTCGCCGGACGCGAAGACTTACGCGTCGGCCGGCAAAGACGGAAGTATTAAACTGTGGGACGGGGTGTCGAACAGATGCATAAATACATTCGTGAAAGCGCACGACGGATACGAAGTTTGCTCGGTTACCTTCACGAGAAACGGGAAGGTTCGTAAAGGCTGTATAAAGCGGCCCTGCGATCGTTAACTGTTTTGGTGCCGAGCGAAAAGCACCGAGCCTCGATTGGTAAAATTCGACAAGAGCAATTTACAAAGATCTAGATGCGCTGAAATGTACTAAATATTTATAGCTAAAGGCATCTTGCGATATTTAGCGGATAAAGTCAATTTGCATTTACGCGTTACATCGTTCCTTCTTTATATTTGTAAAAGTATAAATTCGCATAAAGATCATGAATCGCAGTAGCGATTTCGACTAGAATTCGACAATAGTTTGCTCGTCGCTAGTGCTACTCTCGCGTCGCTTCTAAATTATCAGCTGATCGAATTAATTCGATATCACGGTATACAGTGGCATAAGTTTCTGGCCAGACTGCGATTCCGTTTCGATTTAAGTTGCACGCTAGCAAGACTCTTTTTACGAGCAATTTAATAACGCGATAATATACAGTGACTCACAAAACTTGATTGAATGATGTGTCACAGTTATATAATTATTTTGTATCGAGTCTCGTACAAAGTCAATATAGGAACTCGATTTGCACGGTAAGTATGTTTCCAAAGGTTTACAGCCGGCGATTAAACTTCATTAAAAAATACGAATCGAAGTATTGGATCAAGTTCGCGAGCCTCTATATAAGTTACAGCCAAACGATATATTTGTGTATTGGACCTCGATTATTATTCTTCGTATTATTGATACAAGAAAGTTGCACTTTGACTGGAAACTTTTGGCAGTCGCCGTATATTTTGTAAGGAATATAAATTCGTTCCGAATAACCGAATGCGTCTAACGAATTAGGGCTTGGGATTCGCGCGTTGCTCGGCACTAAGAGGGTTAACCGTAGAAATACCAAGGCGATCGAAATGATCCACGAGTAATTTGTAACTTTTAATTTCGAATTTTAGTATTTGCTGTCATCTGGAAAGGATTCTCTCGTTAAATTATGGGAACTATCGACAAGCAGATGTTTAATAGCGTACACGGGTGCCGGAACTACAGGTAAAATGCGAAAACGCCTACGTACGTTGAAAGTACATTTACAATAGAAAGGATATCCGTTTATTTTTCTACTCGCCAGCAACCGTGGCTTGGCGGTTAAGCGTTTCGCGTAATTAACTGATGGTTTTTATTAGGCAAACAAGAACATAAGGCTCAAGCTATTTTTAATCACACGGAAGATTATGTAATGTTTCCCGACGAAGCGACAACGTCACTGTGCGCATGGAATTCTCGAAACGCGTCTAGGAAACAGTTGCTATCGCTGGGACACAATGGCCCAGTAAGACTGATCGTTCATTCCCCGACCGCTCCAGCGTTCTTGACCTGCAGCGACGATTTCAGAGCAAGATTTTGGTTCAGAAGAATGCCCACGCATTAAGATCGCCACTCCAAAACACGAATATCTCCCTGAAACGTACAAATTTCATCGGTCGCCGATCGAAAATAATGGAATACCGCGTTGTTTCATTTGGCGATCGAAACATTACTTTGCTCGATCGCCGATCGAGAGTAGCGGAATATTGCCTCGCTTGATCGCCGATCGAAAATAACGGAATATTCTTTGTTTGGTCGCCGATCGAAGTTCGATGAAGGAATTAAAGAATATTATACGGAAGAAAAGTGTTGCGAAACGATGTCGAAAGCGGCGATCGAAACGGAAGCGACTACGATCGCATACGATCGTTTTACTCGTATAACTTATGTGTTAAATACTGCCACGAACCTAATTTTATATCACTGTACCGTATGCATTTCGTTTTGCTTTGAAGTAAAAGGGACGACAATGTCGTTTTATTTTCAATACCAATCTGCATCGATATATGTCAATGCTACCAATAGGGGAACTAACGCGTTTCGCGAGACGCAATCGTTTGCGCGCGTTTCGCGAGTCATCGATTGCGCCGATCGAAACTTTATCTCTCAAGGCAAGTAAGGAGACAGGCGACGCTGAAAAGTCGAAAACGACAAAAAGTATGTTCGATTGCTACAAAATGACGAGGTCGCAAATAATAGTAATTACTCGCGAGAGTATAGAATGCATGCCGATAGCAGCGTATATTGGTATTTGGTTTTGCGTTTTAGCGATAGAATCGGGAGTCTGATTGCTACGTAGTTTTAGCAAATTTCCAGAGGAAAAAGCTTCGCGAGGAAAAGAGGAGAGGGGAAAAGTTTGTCCGCGTAGAGGCGAAGATCGAAGAGAGTTAAGTATAGGAGTAGGGCGGTAAAATGAAAAGTGTAGGGCGATTAAAATTGAAAAGGAAGGTTCGTTAGGATAGGACGTGCGTCGCTACGCGTCGAATTGCATGGTTAATCGCAAGGCGGCGCTCTGAACTCCCGCTCTGCGTTTGACGATATGTCACGTGACCCACGCTAACCGCCATCTTTGCTTATCGTATAAACAGTGCGACCGGGCTCAGCACGAATTCTTGTTGAGGAATAGCGGTTTTTCCAGTGTTTTTGAGTGATTCAGTTGTGAAGAAATGTCCGAGATCAAGGCGGAGAGCAAGAACGATAACAACATCGAGGATGTGTCGAAGGTAAGGAGCGAGAAGCACGAGAAACATCTTCGTCAAGCCGAGTTTTCATGCTAAGGCGGCGTGTGCTCCCCTCGAACGCAAGGAGACGCTCGTTCTCTGGAAATTTCGATAGGATACCGCGTGCTCCGGCCGCGGAACGTCGTTTGGAAAGTGTCCACGCGGCACGCGAATCCCGCCGAGTGAAACAGGCCGCTGCCTTATTGCGCGTACCCACGGCCTCGCTCATTTTTCAAAGCTGCGCCGTTTGTCCTTCATTCGCAAAGATGGTGGATGTTTTTTATTTGTAACTCTGGTGCGACGAACGGAGTCGCTGGGTCAACGCTGCTCAACGCTGATCAACGCTGCCCAGGGCGACCAGAAAAAGGCGGGAAGCAGATTTTGCCTGCGGGATTACGTGCCACGCGCTCCTCCAAACAAACTCCTCTCCTTTTCGCCACATCCTCCGTTCCAAGCTACCACGCTAGAAATACATATCGACTCGGCAAAATGGCGGGAAACTTAAACAACACTTGCCGCACGGTAGTTCAACGGTCCTCGATAATCTTATCGCGGCCACAATTATCGTCGCCTTTCTACGCTTTCCTCGTGCGTGCTGGCCCCCACACGCCTAATCTTCAAATCGCGGCCTCCAGCCGTTCATTATCTGCCTTATCCCAACTTTTCTATTATTTTCGCGCGTTCATCAGCGGTTCGTCGATCTCCTCGACTGATTGACCGATCGAACGAGAACGCGCCTCTTCCGTGCGTTCGCTGGCCTCTTCCAGCAGCAGCAGCAGCAGCAGCAGCAACAGCAGCTAAGTGACATGAAACGATGAAATATTTTCAGGACCATTCGGCAGAAGAGAAACCAAGCCCGACAAAAAATAAACGAGGAGGCACGAAAAGGCTCTCCACACTACAAAGGTTGGCTCAGGAAGGGGAACGAGTTATAAAGGTGCGTTCTTTTTTTACTCCTCTATCTGGTTGCCTCCGCTCTTTTCCTTTTTCTCGTTTCGTTGCTTATTTTAATTAGATCGTAGGTATAACGAGAGAGCCAGGCGGTATATCGGCAGTCCCGAAAATGTTCTAAAGGTCCGAGGGGCCAAGGTTTCACCCCTTCGCCTGCATCTTTCCCTCCTTTTAGCCCTCCCCTCCGACTTCGGTGCCTACGTGAGCAGAAGGGTTTCGGAGTGGGGACGCAAAGGGCTTGTGGAGGGGCGAAGGGGAATACCGAGGCAGCTGGCAAGGGGGGAGATCCCCACCAATGCGCGGTGTAGCCGCCAATTACGAATAGCCTTCCGCGGATCGCTTGTCGGACTCTTTGTTATTAGCATCGACTAAGTACAGGATAGACCAATCATCGTTTATGGAGGAAACATCGTAAACTCGAAACTGAAATGCCGCGTGTGTAAAAAGGCAGAAGCCTTTTACGCCTCCTACGATTAAGTGATTTTAAGAATTACACATTCGATCCGAGCATATCAACGTCGCGAAAGTTAATAATCCTCTGCATTGCCGCGCGGCTTGAAACTTGCATACCGGATTTGTTGAATTTTATCTTACTTGCGTGTCGCTGTATTCGTTGATGTTTCTGGTTCTGGATCGTTGTATCGATGCCAGTCACTTGGACGGTACGTATTAATTCTTGGGCTTCGCATCGATCACTTGCAATCACTTTCTTTCGTCGTAAAAGTATTTCCAGTGCTTTAAACTGGGGTTGTCTTATTCTAGTCTACCCCAGCAATACGAGAATGAGTAGTCGCTCCTATGCTTTAGCGGCGTTATCGCTCTGCAATTGTTAATCGTCTCCAGTTGGAATTATGTTTACTCGTAGCAGAAAGAATACTATGCTAGCAATAGGAGTGCTATGAGCTAGCAGTTGCTTTGACTAGAGCGTTTACTGCAAAGGCATAGAAGTAAAATTGTGAGCGAGTAAAATAAAACCTAGAAATGTAGTAGAACGATGATACAAAACACCAAAATATTGTACGTAGTTTATGTTTAATTAATCTCAAAATTTTAGTTCAATTACATACAATTAGAGGTACAGTTATCATTTATTAGAAACGTAGCGGGCAATTACGACGTTTCGGAGCGTCTATAAACGCGCTGTAGATTTTTACTTAGATAGCATTAGCCATTCAATATTGTAACTTATATATCGTCGATCTTAAAGTACATTACAGTTGTGTATAGATTGTAAATTGCTTTGTACAAAATCTATTGTATACTATTACAATTTTATATACGGACTGCGGATGTTTATGCAAATCCGTTTGTCTTCAAGTAAAACTGAAAGAATGGACATCGCATACAGATCCGTTTCATCCCTTAAATATTGTATTTAGCTTCGCAAATGATGCACGAAAATCCGCAGCTTAATTATACTAGGCCATTCTATACGTAATGTTGCTTCTTAGATTTTTTTTCCACCGTTCCATGTCCAAAATTGCTTAAAGAAGAAATTCAAAAATTACCCACGAAATTGTAAAAATCATAGAAAGCAATGTCCGATAAACCAGTCGTTGAACTGCAAACGTAGCAAGCATTTAGTAGCTTGCATTTAAAATGAATAAATCGGGAAATCGCAATTAATATATTTAAACGTGCAATGCTGGTACCCAAGATAGACGTAAAAATACGGAAATATCCAATACTCTTTGACTTGTGGTTAAAAAATGTTTAAAAAATCGGGAAATTTCTGTATCGAAGAGAGCAAGTAAGCCTAACACGAATCGGTTTCGGGATTTCAGGATTTAAACGCGTCGGTGGGCGAAGTGGAAGGAAGAAGGCGCACACGTAGTTCGGCGCGAGGGTTGTCTTCGTCGGCGCCTGTGCCATCTCCACCGAAGAAAGAGAAGAGGGACACATCGACGAAAGGCACGGGCCGTGGACGCGGGCGTCCGAAACGGCAAGAGAAGAACAACGAGAACAACACGGACGAGGAGGCGGCGGCCAACAACAAGAGCGAGAAGCATTCCGAGGAGGAATCGATGAAAATGGACGTGGACGAGCATAAAGAGGAAACGGAGAAACTGGGCGACAGCGAAGACGACAAAAGCGCGGCGGCGACGAAAGCGGAGAGCAAAGAAGCCGCGGACAAGGCCCTCGACGCCAGCTTCAAGGAGGAGAAAGTGGCGGAGGAGTCGGAAAACTTCGCGGAAGAGACGAAGAGCTGCAGCGCGAGCGACGATAAAAAGGAGGAGGATATAAAGGATAGCTCGGATTCGAGTCAAGATGCGACAGACACAACAGAGCCACCACCTTCGTCTTCTTCGGAGTCTCAAAATCCCCCTAACGCCACTACTACCGAAGAAAATAAGGAATAACCTCCTTTTCGCCTCTTTACCAACTTCATGTAAGCACTATTTTTTTTATATATATATATATATATATATATATATATACATATATATATATATGTATTTATATATGTATTTGTTTCTTTGATTTTTTTCACTAGCATCGATTGAATTCTTTTGTGTCCAATAAAGATTGAAACTAAACAAACACACGAAAAAGGAAAAAAAAAGGAGAAGAACTAGAATGTATGGGTCTAGCGTATCTTTGCGTGCACAGCTTGGCGCAAACGGAAAATGAGAGAAACACGCAGAAATTGTATATTACACAAAAAACCGAATCGTTTTTATTCGACTTGCTCCGACCAATTATTAATCGCGCACGGATACGTATACCGTTCGCGCGAACTAGGAATTCGTTGCTTACGCGATTGGATCACGTATACGGGTAACTCTCGATTTGCACGGGAAAATTGGTTTCTCAAAACTGCACCGTGTAATTCGAATCTATACCTCCGGACATACTGATAACGAAAGGGGTGGTAGGTTTTGCAAGTAAAACTGTGCGCTGTACGTATTGCCTTTTAAATCCAAGTACGCGATACATTTCGATACGCGCGTGTACATTCAGTCAGAGGCAAGTCTACATACACGTTTTAAAATACTTGCATATATTATTAGGATGTATTTTAGTGGAATAGAAGCGGAGCGAAAATTCGTAAAATATAAAATTGTAAATGAGACAAATTCTTGGATGGTGTTCCATAAAGCGAGCGTCGTCGTCGATTACGCGATTAAACACGCTCCTGAAAAGTGTACAAAATTGTAACACGTCGGAAATGTAAAAATGATATAGCCACGCTTGGACTGCGGATTTTCACGCGCATCTATGGAAACGTAAAATTTTCAAAGAAAGTACAATTTGCATACAATGTACGCCGATATGCAAAACGTTCGAAGTAATACGCACGCGGTATAATAATTAGTGGTGGAAGTAGATCGCTACCGTGGACCCATTCGTTTACGTATGCTTACAAGAATAGGAATATGTGCGTAAAAATCCGCAGTCTAGTTACCACCCTAGGAGGTTTCGTATACTTCAACACGCGTACGTAAGCTTTCACAAAGTTGCGTTGCTGGTTTATGTATATTTTTTTTTCTTTATACACAAACGGAAAAAGCATAATTACCTTGTTAGAGTCTATCCGATTTTAAATGTAAACGGAACAACGCGATGTTCTCGATGCGATCGGAAAGTGTTTCGTAGTTTTTACATACTTGAAATTCACAGGTGTATGTAGACTTTTGCGACTACGTGTGTCGCGCAAATTAAATACATACGTGTTTCTTTCGATTGACAAATGGGGGGGGGGGGGGGGGGGTAGAAGATAGAATCGATTCCGCGTTATATCTTAGCTTGGGACTAACACAGTGATCTTTTGTTTCTTTGTCGAGGGAAATTCGGAATTGCACGATTGGAATGTTCCCGATAATATTTGCAAAGTTCGATCGTGTTAAACTGAAAGCGTGTGTTCGCGTGAAGGGGAATGATCACGTTGCGTTTTGAGGGAAGCGTGGAAATGGAGGGTTACCTGTCCGAGGAACTTTTCGCGAGAAAGTTTTGATCGCGCCCCCCCGTGCATTCTCGATCTCTTCGAACGGCATAGGATTACATAGTATATTAAAAGTACAGATTATTTAATAGCATAAAGTATATGAGTAGCGTAAAATTTGTATAAATTTTTATAAACTCGAGATAATGTCTAGTACATAAAATAATGTGGTTGGAAAAGCCAAATTGAAATCATAGAGAGCATATGTTAAAACGTAATTATTGCTTGTTTTAGAGAAGCAACAAAGTAAGTTTTGTTATAAAATGTTGATTTTACTGTAGCAGGTACCAGGGCGGCGCACACACATTGGGGTTACAAATCCAGTCCCCCCGTCTATTTTAACAAATTGACACCTTCTTGCCGATCGTTATTTTAATCAGTGCACGCGCCCGCGGCCGTGTCTTGCTTTCTCCTCCTATTATTTCCTCTTACATTCTCTCTTCTCTCTCTTTACTTTGAATTCGACGATGAAACAATTACACTTGACGTTCGTTGCCAGCGTACGGATCGAATATTCTTCCTATCGTTGTACGTATATTGGTTCAATTCGGTAGAATGGTACGAAGGAAAAGGGGTGTACCATATAGAAGCGGGAGCGCAGAGCGAATTTGATGTCGCGGTTTACTTGGACGGGGCGGAGTAAGGTTGGCGGTAATTTTGTTGGTGCACTGATTAGCTTGGCGACGGAAGGCGAGGTGTAGAGCGTACGTTGTTCATGTACAATGATAATATTATTGTAAAATATATTTAATATGGACTTATATAGACGAGTTGCGTTCAAATCAGAACTGAAGCCGAAGCATTCTCGTACAATTGTAACACACACACTGACACACCAAAAGGGAGCCTTCGATTCAGATCTGATATGGAAGCAGCTGAAATTAATTCGTACATAGCAAATTACTGTAATACCTTATCTTAAATAATAATAATGACTGAATGAAATGGAATATATGAGAATTATGGTGAAAATACGACTTCTCTCTCTTTTTTTCATGGGATGCAGAAATAAAATTTCTGAGCAAACGCGCCGCAGCGTTCATTCGTATCTTATCTATTGTGTCTCCTTCCTCGCATTAACTCGTCGGAATACGTATTATTAATAACACCGCTTCCGACGCGTTTCGTACTTTTTACGGATCGCATCCTTCGAAACTCCTCGAAACCCTCGACGCTCGGGAGCTCTGAGCAACTTTCCGCTACCCTTTTTACCGTTCGAAACTCTCGAAACCTGGGTAGATATTTAGTGTACCTGCGAGTAATTCGTTGTACTTTGAGGAGGCTGATATAGATTTACCTTGTCGGATGATAAAGCTTTTGCGTAGGAATGATTTAACAGCTTGCCAGAATGATTTAGTAGCATAGGGCGATACGAAATAGGAAAACTTGCATCGGAGACGATTTAACGAGAAAAGTGGCCCGTCTAATATAGTGGAACCTCAGTTATACGTGGTACTTCGAAATACGCGACAAAGTCCCGGCTATTCGAATCGGTTCTCTATTATCCGAGGTGTGGTGAATCAAATTACACATCTACGATGTACACTCGGATGCCAGCCGACCGCGACGCGCCAACGTCAATTCACGGCTGCTTTGATTTCAAATAACGCTGCCCGCTGCTTTGTTCTTTAGAGGATGCAGCGATGAGTTTTAAAGAAAGATGAAATTACAAACTGAAGAAGGAAATTTTATCGCTTATTATTCGTGACTTTATTTCACGATTCATGTACTAACCATCGGTCCTTCCATGTTATCCGAGGATAATCGAGGTTCCACTGCGATCGGACTGCGGATTTTTATGCAACGTCGTGTTTTCGTTAACTCTTTGCTTTACGATTTTGTTCAATAGCTTCGCGCATCAACGAAAGCTATTTGCTACTTTAACGCTAGGTTTACGGACGCTACGTGCATACTTTGACAGGCTTCCGGAAAAGTACGTACATATACTGCGTATAAATATTCGAACATAGAAGCGTCAGGATGAGAAGAATCACGTAGAATACATATTCATACCATTGTATTACGTAAAGTTAACGTAAACTACGGGAAAATAATATTTATGGCCTCTATACGTTCAGGTATGAAATGTGAACGGCGTCAACGTGACGAGTTCCGTAAGCCTAGTGTTAATATACGTTACTTGTATTCGATGTAGCGGTTGCAAGAATTCGAAGGGAAATTGGGAGGGGTAAATAAAGTTTTATTGTAATTATGTTGCGAATATTTATTGCATCGCGATCACACTAATAAATTTGTATAAATTCAGGTGGATAAGTTTGTGGACATATTCCGCGATTTTCTACTAGAAGAACGAAAAAAAAGAAAGATCTACTTTCGTTGCGATATGTATTCCTGCTTACGAATAAAAGGGAGAAAATAGGGATTCAGAGTTTGGAGAGTTGCGAGGGTTTCGAGTTGCGCGGATCTAGAAATCAGCTTTCGATCCGTCTGCGATATTTTCAGTTGCTTTTCCATTTGTTAATAACAATTAACCCTTCGCTCGAAGACGCGCCGCGCGTTTCTATCTTTCGAATAAAGATCATCGTTGTAAGATAGAGGCGGGCGTATTCTGCGCCGCACATTTTACGGTGCGGGAGAGATAATTCTTTTTTTTAATTAACCACCTGTTTTATTTTCCTTTTAATTCTACGTAAAATGGTCCAATATTAAATATGTTGATATTATTGTGTATTTGAACGGTTGTGAATGTACAGATATATAGGATTTATACGTATAATTCTCGATGCACTATAATTGAAAGGTTCGCAAGCTCTTAACGAGATAGAAGTGGAATGATAAAATCGATCGTTGAACGTTCGAACCCCAATTTCCTCGAGAACAAAGTCTCTCTTGTGAGCAAATTTTATCCTATATTTTCGATTTACTTTTCCCGCGTAGGATCAGCCGCTTGAGATAAGCGCGCCGCGATCATCGAAACATTTTGTATAGAATTAAACCCCAACCGACGAAAAGCGGATATGCAACGTTGGTTTCGAAGAACCGCAAACGAAAACGAAACCAAAATAGAGCAGAATCGATGTATTTGTAAAGCAAAGCCTATAGACGCTGCGGCGCGAATCGACGCTAGCGACGGATTTGATCGATTCGCTCTCGCATTGCTGGAAAATACACGAAAGTTGCAGCACTTTGCGAGCCGCTGACTTAAACCCATCGCTCGCATTCGATGCACGCGTCAGCGTTCGCAGGCTGCTTCTAATTAACGGTCGGGTCTCGTAGCCGTATTTAGGAACCGAGACCGATATTGTAAATCGTTTCGAACCCGTGGTTCGAACGTTCGTACGTGCGTGCAACGGAAAAGCGCTGCTGCACATGCGTTTCGATATCTACGCGAATGGAAAGTAACTCCGGTTGGTCCCTTCTCCTCCAATTATTCGTTGCGGATCCCTCGAATGCAATTCGAATCGTCGAATGCGCTTCGACGAAGCGGATCCAGCAACGAAGCGTCGCCTAGAGATAATCGAAAGTTTGTAAACGGGCAAAGAGAAAAAGAGAAACGACTGCAACGCACTTGCGTTTACCAACGACACGAATGCACGTGTTTCTTTAGCAAAATTTCATTTCAAGTCAAAGTATCTCGTGAGAAATATATAGGATGAAAGGACGAAGATTGAGAAGGATTTCGTTTTTGTCGTAAAGGAAGACGGGATTCGGAATTCGACGCGGAGGAGCAGTTTGCCTATTTTTCTCTTTTTCTTGTCGCGACGGGAAGGCGGCGTCGCTTTTAGCCGCGGGAGATTAAAATCAAATGCGACACGCGTGTACATAGTTAAGGTTTAAGGTTCGCGTGTGGCAATTGATCTTATCTCGGACGCGGTGGCGCGAAGGATTGGGACGAGGTGTGCCGGCGCGCGAGCGACGCGAAAAACGCGAGCAAACGTGTTTTTATAGAAAATGTAGAAAGTGTAGCTGAGACGCGTTCCCTTTTCTCCTCCCCCCTCCCCTGAAATTCAATCAAAAAATGAAACTACCACACGCATCGTATTATTGATTAAACAATTATTTAGTCCTTCTTAAGAGAATAAATGGTACATTTATTTTATCTACATATATATCATATCCCAGTCACTCGTGGAGTAATCTTTAATTCCCACTTTTCAACTTATTAATTGTATTTGTTTTTTTCCCGTCGTACAAGTAAATGCACTATGGGAGCAAAATTGAAGTATCAAAAAATTCGGATAGATAACTCGTTGATCTTTGACAAGCTGCAATTTAGCAAAGGAGCATCGAACGACGATAATTTTTGGACTCGTTTCGAAGCTCGATCAAACTACTTCCTCGTACGCGAACAGACGTTCGCCGAAACGTTTCACGCATAGAAGAGTGGAGTGAAAAATCGAAGGTAGTTTATAGTTTGAAAAGTACGCGAAGTTTGAACGACTCTACGGACCTTACGAATCATTTTTTGCGATTCATTTTAGACCGCGTGTTTGCAGAGGAAAGTTTCCCCTCTGCAACGAGCCCCTAAAAGTCGACGCACGATTTTTTGTACCGGGTTGGCGCATTCGTAAGTTTTACGCGTACTTACGGCACAGACGAGCAACAAAGTAGACCTCTCGTCTTTCGGGACTTTGCGTCTCGCGTCCTGAAATACCGACCTCGAATAAATCGCACTGCTTTTTACGCCACCTGCGGTTCACAGCAGCGAGTGCAGCAGCTACGATCGCGTGCATCATACGAGACGATAGAAATAGCCATTCCATCGGTGAAATAGGTATCTTCTACTCCGCGGAAATTCAGAGGTAAAATATGAGTAAGAAATACGTATTATAAAAATAAGAACGATATCGCGTATCATAGCTATGGTTGCAACAAATTCTCAACAGCACATACTTGCGGTAAGATAAAATTTGTCGCAGAGAGCATACCGCTATAAGATACATGTTATAAAAGGATAAAGTATTTATTATAAATTCGATTAAATGGAGGGTGGATGGGATCGCGGCTAGGGCGGGTCCTCGTTTCGCAGTAACCTCCACGATTGTTGGGACCTGGGCAATCGTTATTCTTTAGCGTATAATTGCTAATCGTATCATACAATTATATAATAAAATTATTAATTATATTGCTAACAATAGCGAGCGAGTTGGCTGCGCATAGGCATCCCTCGATCCTATAATAATTATATAATATATAATATAATTCCTATTGGAATTTTTTGAAACAGAACCACAAATCTAAAAATCTCAAACGTGGGCACATATTTAGATCTACTATTGAGCAGTATTTTCCTCTTTAATTTAAGCCAAGGGGCATCGAAATCGGATGTCTAGAAGCTGAGAAAGTCATGTTTTTCTTCAGACACTTTTTGAATAATATCATTCGTAAATACGTTCGAAGCAAAAAGAAACGTATAAAAGAGCAGTAAAAACAAAAACACGTAGGTTCTACAAACGCTTAGCACGTTTTTGGGATCGCGGTTGCGCCTACAAGTATAGCTACTGCGTATTGCCACGTCGTAAGATGCACGTACAATAAACATCTGTTTCCGCAAAATATGTTAAAAACATGTAGAAATATTACGCGTGATACTTTACACGTACGACAAACTGAGTCACACGAGCACGAGATTGACAAAGCTTCAACGTAGACCAAATTCGTAACAGTCTAAATCATACGATACACAGTTCTCTAATCGATATTAATACAATATTAAAGTAGAAATGCACAGCCTGCAAAATATTAACACGGTCA
Source organism: Eucera pruinosa (assembly GCA_028830335.1). NCBI lineage: Eukaryota > Metazoa > Arthropoda > Insecta > Hymenoptera > Apidae > Eucera > Eucera pruinosa. Next base: position 30,343,737 of record JAMYCR010000003.1, read on the forward strand.
AAAAAAGATACGTGTAACATGCATTTGGAAATAGAAGTCGGTCACTCTTAGAAACTGCTAGCTGTAAGATGTAATCTAAGATCGAAGCGAGTAAACGAAAGTCAAAGGTAAAATATAAACTAAAATATAAAGGTTACACGTTAATGCGTAGTTCTTAGCTTGGTATCGTTTTCGAAAGACGTTTCATTCTTTGGAAAACGATACCAATTACCAGGTCTCACCACGAGGAGGTGACTACGCGTCGAGACCCACCGAAATCCATTCTACGCCCCTAAAGTTTCTCGAAGAAACTTTAAGAGAACATCGAATAGATTTCGGTTCACAAAACTGTACAACGATGCTTAACCCTACCGATGTATTCTGTTTTTACAATACGCTTTTCTAACTCGGAGCCGACGTACGAATGATAAGAGTCTCTACTGACACTTTGTTACAACGTTAGTGTCTTGCAAAAAGGAATTCAACGGGCGAAACTAAGTACTACTTTACTGTACGCAACGCTAAGCAAATAGAAAAATCGCGAGCAAAGCAAACACGCACTCCCATGCGCAACAAAACTCTGTACTCGCGCGCTCTATCATGCGACTCGCACTCACGTCGAACCGAATGCGAAATTCGAACGCGACTTACACGAGTCAAAGAAATCGCTTTCGAGACCGAGGCGAAGTTGCGCTGCTTTGCGGAGGATCCAGCACAGCCTAATAGTCGGATCGCAAGAATCCCTCTACATCGAGAGCAGAAGAGGACCACTGATGGCGACTGACAGAAAGTTAGCATTACGCTAACCCCAGCAACAACAGGAGGCCGTACTGCGTACAGGAGACAGAGATGCGTACGATCCAGCCTACAGGGCCTTGCACCCCTATCGAATTGCTTCGATAGGGGCTGCAGATCCTCGCATCGCAAACACCACTGCACCTCGACTCGAAAGCGATTTCAACGATTCGAGGCGCGAACGAACGTCGATTGCGATTAGGAATGAGATTGAGATCGTATGAAAGAACGACTTACCAAGCATAGAGTTCGATTGTCCATGACTACCCTCGAACAGCGCGCTTGTTTGAGAGCGAGTGCGTGGCGAATGGATATTATGTACTGTAAAAGAGAAGTTAAGGCTTTTTGGCGCTAAGTTAGCGAGCGATCGTACAACAAAATGCGCGCATAGTAATCGAGGTACACGTTACTTTGACTAGATATAAGTATTGGTACGCTTCTCCAACTTGGAGCCATATTACGAACAGCAACAGACTCTACTGACACTTTGTTCAAATGTTTGTGCCTTGCAAAGGGGTATTTAACGCGCGAAACTAAACTCTACTTCACTGTACGCAACGCTAATTCTTCTAACATTCACCCGGAAGTGGGCGATTAAAAGCAAGTATAGAAATCGCGAGCAAATGAAAAACAATTTACTATCCCCCGAAAGAACCAACGAGCTTTCGCAACGCGCTTGCATGCGCAACAAAACACTATACCCGCGCGCTCTATCATGCGACTCGCACTCATGTCGAACCGAATGCGAAATTGGAACGCGACTTACACGAGACAATGCAATCGTTTTCGAGACCGAGGCGAAGTTGGCGCTGCTTCGCGGAGGATCCAGCACAGCCTAATAGTCGGATCGCAAGAATCCCTCTACATCGAGAGCAGAAGAGGACCACTGATGGCGACTGACAGAAAGTTAGCATTACGCTAACCCCAGCAACAACAGGAGGCCGTACTGCGTACAGGAGACAGAGATGCGTACGATCCAGCCTACAGGGCCTTGCACCCCTATCGAATCGCTTCGATAGGGGCTGCAGATCCTCGCATCGCAAACGCCACTTCACCTCAATGCGAAAGGGATGGACAATGACTCGAAGCGCGAACGAAAGTCGATTGCGATTCGGAATGAGATTGAGATCGTATGAAAGAACGACTTACCAAGCATAGAGTTCGATTGTCCATGACTACCCTCGAACAGCGCGGCTGTTCGAGAACTAGTGCGTGGCGAGAATCTCGAAGGGATCGAGCGATTGCCAATTGATAAACGCGAGCAAGAATCGGGATGAAAGATATTATGTACTTTAAAAGAAAAGTTATGAGAAGTTAAGGCTTTATGGCTCCAAGTTGGCGAGGAGATCGTAGAACAAACGGCGAGCACAGTAATGGTGGTACGCGTCACTTCGACTAGACGTAAGAAGCTTATAAGTACTTAGAATTACACGCACGCCGCGCACGATGAATCTTCTATCGATGGTTTCGAAGTTACGCTGTTAAAGTGAAAATAGTAGGCCGCGAAATAAATGAATAATAGACAAAAGTAGCGAATAGAGTAGAATATGGGTATAACAAACGAGAAATAAAGTAAAATGTTAGCAGAATGAAATATATAAATTAATAGAAGACAAACGTAATTAATAGAACAGAATGTTGATACAACAAGCGAGAGGCAAAGTAAAATGTTAGCAAAATGAAATATATAAATTAATAGAAGACAAACGTAATTAATAGAACAGAATGTTGATGCATCAAACTAGAAACAGAGTAAAATGTTAGCAGAATGAAATATATAAATTAATAGAAGGTAAACGTAATTAATAGAAGAGAGTGTTGATACAACAAACGAGAAACAGAGTAAAATGTTAGCAGAATGAAATATGATCAGAATAACGTATAAATTAAATGAATCATAAATATAATAACGTAATAAACGTTAGTGGTAGCACCTGAAACACAAACATTGTACATGCACAGATATATCGAACGTAGTGGGCTAAATTTAATCTTGAGTCTAAGAGAAATTAGTAGAAGGTGGGTGGTGGGTGGTGGGCTAGCCCCGGTGGTCATCTCGGGTCATCATCTAGCTAAAATTTGAATCCATGATAAGCCGATCGGATCCGATCCCTTCGGGAGCACCTGAAACAGTAAGAGCGCGCGACGACCTTCCGCTGCTTATATAGGCAACGCAGGGTCACGTGACTCCCCTCCTTCGGATCACGCGTTTCAAGAGACCGTTTTCAATTTTTCACCATTTTTCTAGTACAATACGACAAGATTTATTAATTTTCATATATTTTTTGTACGTTTGCGCTCTCAGGAATTTATCGTAGCAATGAATACAATACGTTCAACATTTCGCGTAAATAAAAGACACCGTTGCAGTAGCACGGTGCTAGTTTTCGATATAGAGATACGTTATACCGGTGAAATGATTAATTTATGGTATGCACATTTGCGTGGCAATACCCGTGCACGTATTGAAACGTACGTTAATGAGTTTATAATACTAATATAGCGGTATGCTCCCGAGAAATTGTTGTAACGATGAATTTATACATTTGTTGTAACGAAAAGATACATTTGCAGAGGTATAGCGTTAGCCGAACGTATTAATTTACGCTTTGCACGTTTACGTGCCATTACGAGTTCAGGCATCGAAATGTAATTTTTTAATGCGTTAGAAAATTTAGACGTACACGCGCGAGAAAATGCCGCCAGTCAATTGTGCAGGAAAATAGTTTTGATTTTTATTCTTCTCCGCTAACAATTTCGAAGCACGGATGAGGTATAGAAGGAGTTAGTAGTAAAATTAGGTTTAGAAGAAATGAAAGAGATCTTCTCATCGTTCAGTACGATCGTCTTTGTAGTCAAACGCAAAACTAAATTGCGTGCGCACGAAACTGCACGCGACTGCGCATTCGCAATTTTTACGCGGGAAACGACTAACCGGAGGACTAAGGTTAGGAAAGGAGAACTGCTCGGTTTCTAATAGTTCGTTTGCGCCGGTCTAAAATGAAAGTTCTGGCTGCAGTAGTTAATTATCAGCCTAAAATGAAAGCACGGAGTGCCGTGGTCAATAATCAGTTGGTTTCAATCAATTGGATACGTGTATAGATTCGCCAATTATAAGGAATTCGCGTGACGCGTCAAAACTTCGATCTCGATACGATTAGAAAAATGCTTACATACGGCTTCTAATCGTTTCACTTTTATTAAAATTTTGCCCTAAGGAATTTATTGCAACCATAAATATAACACGTTATATATTTATTGATGATATCATTGACCACAGACGAGGTACAGGATAGACCGATCATGTTATGGGACTTTGTGTCGCATGCTCTGAAATACCGATAACCTACAAATTCAGACTTTTCGGAAGAATATTTTTCGTTTTATTATCTGACAAAGAATGTAAACACTTCTAAAGTATTTTAATACACAAACGGTAAGAGCAAACGCAAAGGTTATGCATTTTAGACAATTGAAAAGGTAAAAAGGAAAACTGATTTGGGGTTCATGAGCCGCAAATCCGAGTGATAAAGAAAAGCATTGGCGAAGTGGTCTATCGTGTCCGTAGTGAATGTCTGTACCTAGTCTGTGTTACGGTATCGATTATTGCGTTGTCCGTTGTCCGTTGTCGAGCGTCAATCTTCTTGCGATCGTAATTATCGACAGCAAGTAACGTCGATTTGATTACCTAATAGTTTCATTAAATCGTTAGATGGCGAAATGAGTTGGAAATTGAAGTACGAGGCGTGGAGGATAGGAAGGATGAATTCGACAGATACGTGCTTCGAGATAAACACTTTTTACCATCACTGTAAACGCTCCAACTAATTTTCTTTCGATAAAAGCTTAATATTTACACAAGAAAGATGTACGAAATCTACGGAACGGATTAACAGGAATACGCGTCAAGTGCCACAAGCCAATTTAACAAAGCAAAAGCTATTTTAGAAAGGGTTGAGTTTACCCTGGCTATCAACGAATCGTATTAATTCGAGCTACTTTTACGCATCAGTTGCGTAGCGGTTCAAGATTAAATAGGGAACAATGCGCCGACATATTTCAAAAAGCGACAGCAGACTAGTGTCAAAAGTCGGCTGCAATCGATAGGCAAACATCTATCGTCTCAATTAGAAAACCTTCTACGTACTTACTTTACGCATTTTATCTCCGCTAAAAATGGATTCTGGTTCCGCCTTTGGCAAATACCCACGCATTGCACTCTAATTCTCTTCGCTGCAAAGCTCCTGCAATGATTAGAGACCGCGAAGCACTTTGCCGGGCAGCGTAGCTAAAGAAAGCTAGGCCGACGCGATAGCGGCCGTAGATGGTAAAAGCGACAAGATTCGGCGGGGGTCGTTTATTTTATTGGACGTATCTCGGGCACGGAGTGACGTTCATTGTCAGAGTCGAGTCGACGTTTGAACGAAGAATTGGATGGAAGCACACGGCCGGCCGGATCTTGTTTGCACTGGGAGAAAATAAAAGAGGCGGTTTGCGACCGGACAAAGGGAGGAAAAGGGGTGCGGCTGGTTGCACCGCCCATCGCGATGCTTCTCGATAATTAAATGTCACATGGCTAGTGGCACGCTAAGAGATGACATTCGTTCGAAGGACGTTTACATCGCTTACCACCGCAGCCCACAATCGTACCGTCTTTCTCCTTCCTTCTTTCGACCGATTCGGTCGTTTCGCCGAATGCAATATTATTTGCGGTTGGGAATTGGGCGCTTGAACGTTTCGAAACGCTGAGAATTCGAAGCATTGGCAAATTCTAAGTTTTAGATACTCGAAGTAGCGGGAGTTCTAAGCTTCGGGAATTCGAAGCGTTGGGAATCGAAAGGTCTGAAAATTCGGCGATTTTAGAATGTGCATGAGGCGCTTGGAATTCGAAGCTCTGGAAATTGAAGGCATTGGGAATTTTAAGCATTGAGAAGTCAAAGCACTGCGAGTTGGAAAGTTTGGTAATTCAAAGCATTAGGAATTTTACACTTTGGGAATTCAAAGCATTGAGAATTCAAAGCATTGCGAGTTAGAAAGTTTGGCGATTCAAAGCACTGGAAATTCTGCACTTTGGCAATTCAAAGCATTGGGAATTCTAAAGTCAGGAAATTCAAATTCGCAACGATCCGCTAGAAGTGGAGATCGTTTCTCCGTTCGCTGAGAAGAAAGACAAGTCAGCGAGCTTTAAACGCGATGCCAAGTAGGACTGGTTAAGTGGGGCATCTTTCGATTGCTCGGCTATTCGCGTGGAAATCTGTTGCGCTAACTTTTCCACGCGATCGCGTTCTCCGCGTTCAGCTGGTCAATAATAATAACGAGATTAGCGTGGCAACGCGTTGCTTGCCAAATGGATCGCCTTTGACTCGGTTGCGGCGCGATGACGCGTGTCAGACGCGTCGCGACGCTAGCCTCCGGAGAATTCCCGGTCTCCGTGCAATTCGCGTAATTATCGAGACAACGGTGGCCAGCCGGCGCAAATTAATCGTCCTCGCAATTAGAGCGGTGACAGCATTGATTTCGAGATCGCGCGCTGAAATTCGATTATGCCAGACGGGGGGAAATAGGTGGCCGAAACGAGTTCACCGGCTAATTGCTTTAACTAACACGCTTGTGTTCCTCCAGCCACCTGCCTATGCCTGCATACACGAAACGAGCCATTAACCCTTTCACGCCGGACAACCGTGGATGGCTCTCCACTTTAGTTATTGGCACCACCGGAAGGAGCACGACACTCACCTTGGAACGTTGAAACTGCTTGCTCCTCGAGGACTGCACTGGCGGTGGTCCGAGTTGCGCAAATGAATAGCTTCAGAGACATTCATTTTCATGGCTTGCAAGAACCAGGGTAGATGTCCCACGTACTATGTAAAGCTAACCGGAGTGGAAAAGAAGTCGATGCATTTGCAATACGTGTTAACATTTTTTAGAATCAAGTTGAGACCATTGTTAATATCGTATAGCGTAGTACGAGCTTCCTCTAACGTAAGAGTTTGATGACGAATAGCCGCGAAAGGCGTGGCAAACTTGAAAGACTCCAATACGCGAGAACACGTAACAATACCATTAATTACATTATAAGCAAAATCAAGTCCAAGTAATAAAGCGGTAATAAATTGAGATCGGACAAGAGTCGTGCATACGTGTGGTCGTAGATTGCCGTAAGACGATTCATACGAGAAGCACGTAAACGTAAAAATGATGTGCGACTCCTTCCTGTCTGATCTCGATTTATTGCCGCTTGAGAAACGTCGTATCGTACTTGGACTTTATTTCGCTTGTAACGTAATTGATGGTATTGTTACGTGTTCTCACGTATTTCACAGCTATTCGACGCCAAGCTCTTACGTTAGAGAAAGCTCGTACTATGCTTGCACGGTATATTAACACTAGGTTTACGGAACTCGTCACGTTGACGCCGTTCAGATTTCATACCTAAACGTATAGAGACGATAAATATTCTTATTCAGTACTTTATGTTAACTTTACGTAATATGATGCTATGAATATGTATTCTACGTGATTCTCTTCATCCTCACGCTTCTACGTTCGAATATTTGTACGCAGTATACGTATCTTTCCGGAAGCTTGTCGACGTATGCACGTAATGTCCGTAAACCTAGTGTTAATGGTATTGTTACGTGTTCTCACGTATTGGAGTCCTTTAAGTTTGCCACGTCTTTCACGGCTACTCGACGCCAAACTCTTACGTTAAAGAAAGCTCGTCCTACGCTACAGGGTATTAACAATATTCTCAACTCGATTCTAAAGAATGTTAACGCGTATCGCAAATCCATCGACCTCTTTTCCATTCCCGTTAGCTTGAAATCTCACGTGTTACGTTCCTTTAATTCTTACGATTAATCTTAATCTTTCTTTGCCCTCTAAAGGGTTCCATCGGATTTATAAATAAACAAATAAATAAACAGATAAATAAATAGAGAGAAATGAGTAATTTAGACGCCGCGGTGTTCGCAGGAGACGCGTGGGTTAAAGTTTGATCGCGAGGAAGTTTGGAAATGGATCGAAGGAGAATCGCTGGCGACGAATCGTTGACGAGGATTTCAGGTGCACGCGCGCACGAAGTAGGCGTGTCCCATAGGAATTGAAAATATTTATTTTCCCGTAATTACATGCGCTTACAGTTACAGAGTGCCGGTGGTTACGCGTGCTAATGCGATTGCATAGGTCATTACCGAGTGTTGATTGCATCGCGGGGGAATGGCAGCCGCAAAACCGAAACCGCGGCGGCACCCGACGCATCGCGCTAGAATTCCTTTCGCCCTAGATCGATATTCCACCGTTCGCCTTCCTTTCTCTCCGTTTCGTGCTGCCCGCGCGATTAACGCGCCGCTCGCTCGCTCGCTCGCTCGCTCATCAAACGGCCACAGTGAGACACACATCCAAACGCGTTCGCCATTTTCCGCACGATCATTCTTCCAATTAACCCTTTGCTTTCGTATATTCCTCGCCGGTTACGCAGGCCTTGCCGTTTCAACCCTGCGTAGGTGACGCGGTGCGCGCGCGGGCTGCGGATTTTTATTCGAACTCATTGAATGTTGTTAAATCCAATTAGCGGCGTATCGAGGCTCGTTTCGTCAAACGTGTTGGTAGGAATGTTTCTCTCTCCCCGCGTTTTCAAATTGTTGATAAACGCATAAAAATCCGCAGGTTAATTGCATCCTATCGTATGGCGTAGTTTAGTTCTTCGTCGCTAGGTAAAAACAATTTCCAATGCTATGCGAGCGAATATATTGCAAGCGCGAAACGAGATGTCTATTCGTTTCACGCGGAGGGGCAAAAATTCGGGTCGGAAAGGGTTAAAAGCAGCGGTGACGTAAAACTTAAACTTTACAGTTTAGGGCGATGGTTTCCAAACTGTGGGCCGCAAGATGATTATAGATGGATTGCGTGAAATATTAACCCATTCGATGAAGTAATTTAAGAGATCGAGGGCACTTCTAGATTTCCCTTCGCGGATTTCATATCAGTGACGTCATCTGCGTTAATTGTCGCGAGGATTTTCTAAATTCGTATTTCGCGAATACTATTTATATCCGTTCGTCCTTTTGAAAGATGAACGCGGAGATTACTGAAAAATTTGCAAGGAAAAGATACGAATTTACGCAAAGCAAATCGGATCTTCGAATATTAGTAGCCTGACTCGATTTAATAATGCTGTTCTATTTTATATCCGCTCATCGTTTCAAAAGACGAACACGAAGATTACAGAAAAATTTGCAAGAAAAAGATGTGAATTTACACAAAGCAAACCGAACTCTCGAATATCAGTAGCGTGTCTCATTTTAATAATGCTGTTATATTCATCCTTTGCAGTAAAAGGTTTCTCGTTCGGTCAAGTAATAAATAAATAAATAAATAAATATTGGGTTGAGTAACAAGTTCGTTCGCGTTTCATTAAACTAGTGTCAAGTATTACCGTTAAGTTACAAATGTTCTCGCATTTGTGGAAAATTTAGCTACGGTAAAAGGTGCGGAACACGCGTACAATATACGATTCAATTTCCCGTAAATGTAAGAACATTCTTAGTTCGGCAATAATGCTCGACGCTACTTCAATGAAATGCGAATCAACGTACTACCCAAAATTTATTTATTTACATATTTACTTGTTACTTGGACAGGCGAAAATCCTTTACTGCAAAGGATGAACATAGTAGCATTATTACTCAACCCAATGCATAAACAAACGGATAAAGATCCTTTAGTGTAATTGTGCAATTGAGTAAATCGTGAAAGATTGCTGCTTTGAAAAGCGGGTCGCGAGCCCAAAAAGTTCGGCAAGCATCGCTCGAAAGCTGCAACGCGATTTGCGTGAATCCTCTCTCTCTCTCAAGGCTAGACTGGCGTTGCTTTTCGTCGAGAGTCGAGGGAATTGGAAAGGGAAAAAAGGGGGAGATTAGAAGAGCGATAGGAGACGACTTCGCGTCGCGTATACGTGAAAAGTTCGCGCTGGCGTTTATTTCCTGCTCGAATTCGGTGGAACGGCTCTCGCAGTTGGTTTATGGCTTACGGCCGACGGCGCGGCGTTCGACGCGCGCCGAACACAAGCATCGTGTCCTATTAGCGGCGATACGTTGAACGAGACCATCTGCAATCCGAACGTTTCCCGATTCGTGACTCGCGTTGCGCGAATTTTAGAAGTTTGCGGCCGCCACCGCGTTCGTGAAATTTCATTTTTCAAGTTATCTCCTTGGCGACGCGATGTTTGCCTGGCTCTCGCGCTCCGAACCCTCGGATTTGTTCGCCTCGCGGCCTCTCATCGACGCGTTCAAGGCTGGTTTACGCTAAATCGCGATCGCTTCTTTCGTCGTTCTTGTCGAACGTTTCGCCAATCGATTGGTTTTCGCGCGTGTTTCGTTCGAAGCGAGACGATCGCCGATATTTCACGGAACACTCAGACGCAGGTTTTCTAGTCCAAATTCAACCTTCCGCGAATCAAATTCATACGCTTGCAGAGATCAAATCGATCCGTTGGCGAACTAAATTCACCCCCTTTTGTAAATCAAATTCGCCGGTTGTGTTGGGCGCGTCGATGAATAATTCACCGTTTAGTTGCATTTAGTATTTATTGGGAACGCAACGAAACGTTTGTACGGCTGTTTTAAATACAGAGCTGCTGTTTGCAGCAGACATTTTCGCGATAGGCTACGGATTCCTGCTAAAAGAGAAACTTTTGTCCGAATGAAACTTGGTGTCTCAATATTAATTCGAGTAACTGTATAAACTATTCTTCCGCGGAAAGAAGGCACGGGGTGTTTATAGTCCCACTCTTGCTGCAGTCCGCTGATTCACCTATAAACACAGGCAGGGATCGCTATTTGCTGAAGACGCTACACGAACGTGAACACGCTGCCTGTGCCTTCTTTCTATGGAAGAATAGTACGTGCGTGCTTCTTGTCGCAGACGAGTAGTACTCGATACGTAGCAAGTCACTGGAATGCAAACTATATACAGGGTGTCCCGTAACTGGTGGTACAAGCGAGTAGGGGGTGATTCTACGTGAAAAATTGAATCGAAAATTTAGAATAAAATTTCTACATACGACGCTTTATTTTTGAAAAAAATAAGTTTGAAAATTTGTCGAGTACGCGTGCTCTTGGACCAGCTTCAGTATTTGTGGGGTCGTGTTAAGTCAATTGCGTACAGTGATGACACGACGAGCGTTGAACAATTGAAACAAAAACTTATTATAGCGTTTGAACAATTAAAATTGCGCAACGACACATTAGAAAACGTTCGATGCAATTTAATAAGGAGAGCACAGTTATGTTTGCAACAACGTGAACATCACTTCCAACAGTTCATAAATTAGACGAATTCTGGAAATCTGTTCATCGATCCATTGGGTGTATACAAACATTGACAACGTTTACGAACAAGAATGGGGGTGATCTACGATGAAGTCCGTCGAGCTGAAGCTGGTCCAAGTGCACGCGTACTCGACAAATTTTCAAACTTATTTTTTTTTAAAATAAAGCGTATGAAAAAATTTTGTTCCAAATTTTCGATTCGATTTTTCACGTATAATCACCCCCTACTCGCTTGTACCACCAGTTACGGGACACCCTGTATAATAAATTCTTTTCTTCTCTTAGGAGTTAACTATTAGATACTTTGAAGATTCGCGTGCCAAGTAGCAAAAGATTGCAAACACGGATAGACGCGATTGTAAAATAGAAAAGTGTCTCCGCAGGTCGATTAAATTTCACCAGCCGATTAAATCGAAGGGCATTCGGTAGCAATTAATCGCCAATGAGCGAGACGAGTTTGATTTGTAGGTGGTCGAATTTGATTTACAAAATGTTGAAATTGACGTGCAAAAGCTGTAACCCGAATTCCATCGGATTAAATTGAACGAGCGAAATGAAAGCGGCCGCACGTATAGCAAAAATGAACTACTCGACGAACACGCGTTTCGAGGGAAACGTTTTTTTTTCCTCGCCACCGCAAACGCTTTAACCATTTTTTTTCCCCCTGCAAAAAGTTAATATTTACACGGGAAAGAAGGGTGAAATGCGCGAAGCGGACCGGAAGGAATGCGCGTCAAGAGCCGCGAATCGGTTTGACGGGGCGAAACGCATTTTTTTTAAACCACTGCGTTCAACCTTTGCCAGTCGCAGCGCAACGATTCCTTGCATTCTTCTAAACGTTCCATTCATTTAACAAAGAGACGCCGAGCGTTCGTAAAGTTGCCACACGTAGAATAAAAAAAAAGTTGGAATTTAATTACAAAAAAAACCGAATCGCAGCAGGTTTGCGTTTACGGTAGCTAAGCGCTTCACGATTAAACCTTTGAATACTCTTTGAAAAATTCGTACGGCACGGGGTTAAATTTAATCCCGGAACGCAAGCGTTCGTCGTTCTTGTAGCAATTGCTTTAAGTTTGCCCGCGTTGCAAACGTTGCTTGCGATACAGTTGGTCGCAAATGTATGCGTTAGCACGTTACAGTATCTAACTCGAAGTTAAACCGTAGACGTGTACAGTTACGTATCGGCGCAGAAGAAAGCAATTCGAAATGAATTTTTATCGTCTACGGGAAAAGCTATCTAACGCTAGATTTACGCAACCGGATACCGGATATCTTGCTGGAAGTTACACGGATCGTAGGTATTATTTTTCAGCAATTTACGGTGACTTTTCTCGATTCATCGATACGAATACGTGTATTCTATTTCACCTCCCTGCCCCTCGATCTTCTGATTTCCAATATATTCGCGTACAGCGAAACTATTTTCCCCAGGAGCCTGCCCGTAAACGTAGCGTTAAACGGAACCAGAATCCGCTATCTTAAAATACACGCATTGCGATACAAATGAACGATAAGTGACTAAAATTTTTCAAACGCGTTTAAGCGAGTTGATTCCCTGCACGTTTGCGAGTACCTCTATTAGTTTTATGTGTATATGAGGTTGCAGGAACAATTGGAAAATTAGTAGTTAAATAAACGACGAAGGGACGATATTGAAAGTAAAAGTGGTCGAAGAACGTTTGCGTTCTAGGGTTAATGGAATACTTAAATAGTGCGATTCTAAAGCTTCTCCCTGGCGTATCGCTCTGCCGATATGCGACCGTGTCACGTCCCACTTTTGTAGCCAGCATCTGCATGTACGCGTGCAAACGTTTTCCCGGTAGAAGGTGTTGCAAAGTTCAAAAAAAGGTTACTTACTCTCTTGTCATTTTCTTCTCCTCGATCCGTCCGAAATCTTTTTCTCTCTTCCCCACGCGTAACTTTGGAATTGAATACCGGTCGGGTTCGGAATTTAGTTTACGGATTGGGAATCGCTGGCTAGAGATTCCGCTTCCTTAAGTTTCCGTTTGCTTCTCCGTTATCTTCCATAATCGAATAGATCTTCGGTGTGGGATATGCCGCGGACCGATGGATCCGCAATGCTTTCGCGGATATACGTTCGTTCGGCGTGGGATCGATTCTTCAAATGTTCTGCTATGCTCTGATAAATGTCGAAGGATTATGGGAATGTTTTACGAGCCGACGCCATACTATACAATCGAAACGTAATGGAAATTCTTGGACGCTTGGATGCTGGATGCAAAAGTAATGGAAATTCTTGAACGCTTGGATGCAGGATGCAAAAGTAACAGCATCCTTGGACACTGGATGGAAAGGTAACAGAATTCTTGGACATTTGGATGCTGGATGCTGGATGCTGGATGCAAAGGTAACAGAATTCTTGAACACTCGAATGGCTTCCTATTTTTTATCTTCCTCTCGACGGTTTTGCATTCGAGGATTAGCTTAGCAATGGTGGACGCAGAAGCAATCAAAATCCTTGGACGTTTGGACGATGGATGCAAAGGTAATAGAATTTTTGAACACTCGAATGGCTTCCCATTTTTCTTATCTTCCTCTCGACGGTTTTGCACCCGAGGATTAGCTTAGCAAAGGTGGACGCAAAAGTAATCAAAATCCTTGGACACTTGGACAATGGATGCAGAGGTAACAAAATTCTTGGACACTCGAATGGCTTCCCATCTTTTATTTTCCTCCCCACGGTTTTGTACCCGAGGATTAGCTTAGCAAAGGTGGACGCAGAAGCAATCAAAATCCTTGGATGCTTGGGCGACGGATGCAAAGATAACAGAATCCTTGGACACTCGAACAGCTTCCTATTTTTGTTATCTTCCTCTCGATGGTTTTGCACCCGAGGATTAGCTTAGCAAAGGTGGACGCAGAAGCAATCGAAATCCTTGGACGCTTGGATGCTGGATGCAGAAGTAACAAAATTCATGGACACTCGGATGGTTTGCCATTTCTTTGTCTTCCTTTCGACGGGTTTGCATCCGTGGATTAGCTTAGCAAATGTGGACGCGGAAGTAATGAAACTCCTGGACACTTAAACGACCCTCTATTGTTCTGTATTCCGGTTGGCGGTTTTGCAACTCGAGGATTAGTTTCGCGTAGGTGGACGTAGGTAAAAGTAATGGAAATTCTTGGACACGTGGACGCTGGTGTCTATTGTTGTATTGTTCCGGCTGGTGGTTTCCTTTCCGGTGGTGCAGCCGAAGGCGGTGGAAAAAATGTGGACGAACTAGACCGGGTCCGGGGCAGGTGCGAGCAGCTGCATGCTGCTGCTGGAATGCGCGATCTGCAAAAGCATCGATTTCCACGTTAGCTGCTGCTGCTGCTGCTGCTGCTGCTGTGACACCGCTGTCGATTTTTTCGATCTCCAACGATCGCCTTTCGTCGAATCGGTGGCCGCGCGCGCGTTTCCCTTCTATCAACCCGCTGCTCGACGTCTAAGTTATCGGAAAAATTAACGCCGACCGACAGCGGCCGAATAAAATTCGTTTATCTGGCGGCGCGAACCGTGGCCGAACGATATTGGACCCGATAAGCGAATAGGCGATTTATTTTCGGCTTTAGAGAGAACGGCTTGCAGCTTTTGCTGGGGAACGAAAAGTCGTCGCTGCCTTTCCGCGACGATTAACCCTCTCGCTGCGCCAAATTACACGCCTTTAACCCTTTCGCTACGGCACTCGTAAATTAGAAACATTCTCGATGCATCAATGAGGGCAATTTGTATTAATATGGAAACGAACGGGGTCGGTATAAATATTTGAATATTTTGTACAAATAATTGTGGTATAATATAGTATATAATATATATAATATGTATATTATTATATTTATTATATTTATATTTATAATTATTATATTATTTAATTATATATAGTATACAATATGTAATAATAATAGATGTAATACCAAGTTATAAAAATGATGTGCGTATGCTTTTAGCAAATGATCGTTCAATTTATAAGAGCGTGTATATACGACCTTCGTAGCGAAAGGGTTAACCTTAACCGTACCTGCGTTTCAGGTGTACTTATGCAATAAAAGAGAAAAGCAAGCTCTGAGAAGCTGATTAATCGAGCAATAAAAGACTGGTCGCAAGGTTAAACGAACGGTAGAAACAACGATGAACGTAGAATCGCGAATGAAATATTTTAAAACCTAAAAATCTGTGCGAGAGAATGCGTGTCGGCGGCAGAGAGTTAAAGTCGAGAAGCACGGCGAGAGAAGTTGCGGAGAAGGCTTTAAATTGCGTTAGACGCGAGAAGGGAGAAGCTGTCCTCGTTTGCGATAAGATAAAGGCGCCTAGAGCCGATGCTTCCGCGTAAGTTTGGAGAATTAGGTAGGCTCGAAGCAACAACGGGAAAGGAGGAGTAGTTTACCTGCTGTTTTGGTTGCTTGTACGACTTCCTGGCGTAGACTTTCAACACTCTGCAGTTACACGCCACCGACAGCGCGACAGCTAAGCCCTGTGCTCCGATCCGTGAATGCATCAGCGTGAAACAGACGCGTTTGGACCAAGCCATGAATTAAATCGAAACAATTATTATTACTCGTAACAATTATTCGGCTCTGCACATCGCTAACGATAGCCGCCAACAATTTCCGATCGAAGCGTAATTTTGTTGCACGTTTAAAAAGTTCAGCCGTTGGTCGGCGGATCTTTATGCATATTCGTATCCCTGCTAACAAAATTAAAACGAAATACGTAAACTTAAATAAAGGATCGATTTCCGATCGAAGCGCAACTTTGCTACGCGTTTAACGATTAAAGGTTATCGTTAGACTGCGGGGATCTTTATGCAAATTCGTATCGCGACGCGTTGATACGCGTAAGGATCATTGGGTAAAGTTCCGAAAAGCATACACGTACAGGTGGGCCTCCTACAACGCGGTGGATACGTTCCTTGAAAATACACTATAGAATTGTGAGCATTGTAGGAAACGTTCCACATTTCCTATACCGCGTTGTAGGAAACATTCCGCATTTTTCCAACCGTGTTCTAGCGAAACCGGGTTGTAGGAGGCCCACCTGTATACGCAAAATTCAATGTATCACACTACTAATTCGTATCTCGGAAACAATTAAAGAGCCGCCATTGAAATTTTGTATTTCATATATTATTTAATATAAGTGTAAACGAATATATACAATGTCTATGCGTTGTTACGTAAACCAAAGTGCAAAATTTGGTACGAAACGTTCTTTACTTACGCGTCTTTATACACGTTACTTTGCTATTAAATAAACGAATTCAAGTGGCGGTTATTTGGCGTGTCATTTGCCCCATTGAACGTATAAAAATGATGTTCATAAATAAAGGAGCGGTTGAACAATAATATTATGCTCCAAAACTGGAACGATCTTTGTGTTAAATAATATCTGAAATAGTTAACGAAAGTTACTTAAAGCGCGAGGCTTAAAGTGGCAAGACGCGGTACGGGTACCGTAGAAGGGAAGCAATCGGATGTTTGGAGAACCGAATCGCGTCGCCGCGCGATATGCCAGCGCAACCGGCGGCAACTGGTTTTCTCCGCTCGGCAGTATGGAGTGGAGTCGTAAACAGCTTTGCGTCGCGACGACACGCGACGGGATTGTAGTCGAGAGCACCCCTCGCGCAAAAAACATCTTTCTCTCCCCTCAGCTAACACACCCATCCTCGCGTGAAGCAGCACTCCGCCTTTCTTGCGCGCATTTTTTCCTTATCCATTATTCGATCTATATTGCCCTCGTTATTTCCCCTCTTGTTCGTGCTTCCGCGACGAAGTTTGCGCGAAGCTTTCCGGATATCTAAGCGGTGTGGAGTCCTCGAAATGCTTGGACTTTCGAGTGATCGAGTTCTTTCCGAGTCGTGGCATTCGCAACTGTTTCAATTTCCGATCTTTTGAGCTCGCAAGCAGCGTTGCGATTCGTAAGCTTTTGGATTCGCGAGCGCTTTGAAAATCTGAGCTCCGTTCCCAAGCTTTTGCATCCTTAAGCGTTCGAGTTGTCAAGCTTTCGGATTTCCAGGCGCCTGAATTTCTAAGCCTTTGAATTCTTAAGCTTCTCTTTGATTTCCGAGCGCCCGCGAGTGGCTATTCCCGAAACGACTACGTACTAATTTCGAATCGGCGAGGAAGTATCGAAAGGTTGCACGCAAGCACAACTAAACTCCGTTCGACGAGAATTCGCAGGAAACATAAACACAGTTACATGCGTGCGAGGCGTGATTAGATCAGGGCGGAAACGTAATATCCAGATCCCTACACAGTAGGAAAGAAGCTACGTTTCTAAACAAGAATTACTCGCTCTCTATATTAATGTAATATTATTACACAATTTTGTTCTATGATTTTGTGGGCGTTCAAGTACTGTTGTTGGGGGTGACTAATGGTAAGGGCAGTGATCGAGGAAGAGGGTGACTAAGGAAAGGTACGGAGTACAGGGTGACTAGGAACTGAGATTAGGGTGTTTGTCAGATGCATTTGGTTTAGGATAAGTCTATGGTATTTACAGTGTGAGTGGTCGTGTTGGTCATCCAACAAAACGTTGTCCCTGACCATTCCATGACGATAGTGTGCACGTTCGGCAACCATTAACCCTCATGTTGGCAAAGCTAAGGTAGCTGAACCAAGCGTGAGTTCAAACACTCCGGGGGTTGAAATTTCACCTGGCTGTGTAAGCTGTTGAATTATTACTAATGCTAAGCTAGCAAAAGCAATAATGCCCAACGTTCTTATATCTGATAGACTAAACTAAGGCGATAGAAAGATGTGTCTGGATTTCGTTACGCGAAGTCAAGAGACTTGATCGCCAGGCAAAGCCATAAACAGTCTCGTCAAGAAAAGCGGACCCCAACCTTCTTTTCGGTGTTCGTCCCATTCGGTTTCGAGAACTAGAAACAGCTAGACGTGTTTTTGTAAAACCATAGTAATGAAGTGAGACTAAAAGATATAAACTGCTTCATTATTTAATAACCCATTTCCAATATAAGCGTCATGTGGGGACCGTTCTCAAGAACCGCTAAAAACCGTCCCTGAGCATCGACGTTTGGCAGCCACTTATCCGCGGTCACAGCGTCGATCAAGTGAACTTTCTCTTTATATTTCCCGCCAATTCTCGTTGAACAGTGTTACAGAAACTAGTATCTATGTCCGGGAACATCGTTCCGCGTTGAAAGTCGCAGGCATTTCGATTCAATTTGCGACAGATCGAATAAACGTTACGTGGCGTTGGAAAAGTATCGCGACTCGTAGCGGGGAATGAGAAACGTTTGCTGCTAATTTGCCCGCAAATTGGGATGGCTGGTATCGGTAGGGGATGAAAAGACGCATCGTTACACGGTCGGAGGCGCGCTCACTTGAGGCATGTTGTCAGAGAGAATGCTTTTAAACAGCGAGAGAAAGATGGCTGGAAATTGGGGCAGCTTCGGGGCAAACGCGAAACATCTGTAGCACAGCGAAAGCAAATTATTCATACAAAACGAAGCGGATGCTTTTGCTGGAAGCTCTGAACGCTGCAAAGGGGAAGGTAAAGGAGAGAGAGAAAGGGCGGGTAGGATCGCCGGTGGCGAGGTAAGGGCGCAAACAAGCCCCGAGGAATCCTCGTAAACAGTCACCTATCAAATTTTCATAACGAACCGAATATCTCTTCCCTGGAAAAACTTTTTTTACGCGCGAGAAGCGGAACGAAAAATCTCGCGGAGAAATTTGGCTTCGAAGGAGAATTTGCTGGATAACGAAAGGAGAAACGTTCGCGGGTAATATTGGCGGTTCTTTGGAAAATCCATTCCGCGGTTGTCCGCGCAATCTTAATCGCTGGATTTGACTTATTAATTTCTTTCTTCCAACCGGAAAATTATTTCCAATTAAACGGAACCGCGAGCGAGTTTCATTGCGAACGAGGAAATTTACGAGGACGTTTACGAGGCAATGGGAGGAGTTGAAATGGCAAACGATGTAAACGGCGTCGCGGCGAAGGCGAGATTTTTAGCGGCAGAATCGTTCGTCACCCGAAGGCTATGGACTTTCAGCGTTCGTCGCCGTTCATAGATTTAACGGGCAAATAAACGCTGAAAGATATACTGCTGGCATGGTTTCATTTTTTTCAATCACCTGCCAACTCGCCGCTCACGAGTTTAAGTCTCTAAGCGTTCGAATAAATTGCGTAGCCGACGATCGGAGTCAAGCTGACAATGAGCCCATTTCTCTATCGCAATATTTACTGCACGGCGCAGGTAAAAATGAATTCCCTGTAAACGTTGCGCGACCTCCGAACGCGACACGCGCGCGTTCCTATGTTTTAGCAATTTTATTTTATTCGCTTGCTCCTCTCCCGCTTGATTTATCGCCGTGTTATTGTACCGGTACCGAGCAATCCACTCGTCCTGCTAGGCTACACATAAGTACCAGTTACTGCCACTTTAAGCTTCGCGCGTAGCTTTATTTAACTACTTTAAACGTTATTTAACGCAAAGATCGTTCCAGTTTCGGGCATACGATTGTTCAACCGCTCTTTCATATGTAAACATCATTTTTGTACGTTCAATATAATAAATTCATCACCACGTAATTGAAACTGTATAACAAAGTCCACGGTCCTTCGTACTGTCACTTCAAAATTTCTCATTTAAATGGAAAAACGTTTTTAGATATACTGACACGTCAGTTTGCGTAACAGATATAAGATTTATAATAAACGTCGCGTCTTACTGAATTATCACACGTTCCATACTTTATAATTCCATTGGTCACGTTTTAATGTTCAACAGCACGTTTACCTCCTAATATTTCGTTACAAATATTAAGTGTAAACGAAGAATATACATTGTCTATGCGTTGTTACGTAAACCGATGTCCAAATTTGGTATAAAAATTTGTTTGCTTACGATTTTTTGTACGTTACTTCGCTATTAAATAAACGAATTGAAGTGGCAGGTATAGGAACAGTGACAGTACGTGGGTCATTTACCCTAAGTAGACTCGCGTAAAATACAGAAACAATGTCACATCGTTCCTCCGCGTAAAAACAAATGCTCTGCATCTGTCGGTCGTGTCACGAGCAGCGTTGCCAGGAAAGCACCCACAGAGGGGCACTTCCCTTGCCTCACAATCCCGAAAATGTCCACAAGCCCCCCACTTTCCTACCTACTACTCTCGCTACAACTTGAGAGTGAGGAGAGAGCTGAAAAGGTATATAACATCGTCGCGTCGCATTGTTAGGAAACTAAGCGACTCATTCCTACCAGTTTACCGATTCTCCCACTACTACTCCAACAATAGGGGAATATGAGACTTTGCGGCGATTGTGGGGCAAGAGCTGCCCCTTTGTGGGTGCTTTCCTGGCAACGCTGATCAAGAGCGATGTCCGATGTCAAATAGGGGGGATCGGCTAAAGAATAAGCGGGAGAAGAGGTACTATTCTTCCACGGAAAGAAGGTACAGCGCGTTTACATTTCCACTCTTGCTGCAGTCCGCTGATTGGCCTATGAACACAGCCAGTGATCGCTATTGGCTGAAGACGCTGTACGAATGTAAACACTAGAAGGCTGTGCCTTCTTTCCGTGGAAGAATGGTAAGTATGGCCCGCGGGCCGCCAGTTAGCCAGCCCTAAATAATATAAGTGTATTCCGTACCGAAGTCTGCGGTATGCTTTACCTGCAGAGAATGTCCAGTGCAGAACACGGCCCAGAGGAACGGGATCTTCCACACTCTGGATGCGACCCCGCAGCCGGCCACCAGACCCACTATCATGCACACTTTTAAGAACAGAATCATTTGCAACGCTCGCCTCCTCTTCATCTTCTCCCGCTGCTTGATCTCCAGCTGCATGCTGCACGTGTATCTGTTCGCATACGATCGACACGAAACTCCGGCGATCGTCTTGCGCGATTGCGCGGCTGCTCGCTAAAGTATTCGATCGTTCGTTGCCAGCTTGCGGTTACAATTAGACCGCGAATTCGTATTTTTGCGCATCGCAAACAGGGAAACGAATCTTTAGCCGAGATCTATTTCACCCTCTATTACTTTCGATACTTTGCACGAGTATTTTCTCGCGCTGAACGCGTTCTGCAATTTTCGTAAGTTTCTCATAGATGCAGAAAAGATCCGCGGTATAATTGTAATATATTTTAGGCGCAAAGGTTTGGGTTAGGAGTGGAGTAGTTATCTTTGAAGTAGAATATTTTAGAAATAAAGTTTCGCGGTGCTACTGCGGCAGCAGTTTCGTCGACTTCGACTCTGCAACGCGTATTTTGGTTACCTCTATGAAAACAGAGATTGCGGCTAAATTGAAACTTTTATTTCAACGTGAAATCTAGAAATTAGTAGCCGCCGAAGAAGAAACAAAGGACAGTAGGATAGCGGCACACGCGAGTTAAGACAAAGCTCGACAAATTTTGCGCTTCAAAACTTTTTTAATAGTATGATCTCTTGCGCTAACAAACTTTTACGACTCTCGCGAGAATCCAAAGTATCATCCATTTAGGAAATGGGAGAAGTTGCCTTTAATTTGCTCTGTTTTAAACGAATCGAGAATTGAACCAGCGAAAATAAACAATAATCTTTAATCTTGACTTTGAAGGAAATCTATGCGTGTCTCAAATTGTTGGATGCACGAGGATGCGACTTATGCGTTGTGCAGCGTTATAGAAGATTCAAGATAAGCGTTGAGTTAACCTCAGCACGAAATTGTAAGATATATCGAGTGGTCTAAAGCGATCGAATACTCGCGCGACCAGCTGCATCGTTAGCAGCGATTAGAATCCGATTCTCACCTGGACACGATCGCAGCTTTAATTAGATAGTAGCCTGCGGAAAGGAGCAGCAACACGACCGGCAAACCGTACGCGTAAACGGTTGCCTTTGTTCCTAGAAACCTGCAACAGATCGCAACAAGATTGGCTCTCTTAGCACTGTCACATGCTATATATAATATGCTATATATATACTATAATTAGCACTATAGAACTAACGACGATTAAAGTATTTTACTTATTTCTACCAAAGAAACGGACATGCGAGATATTTGCAAAGCGTATGCGATTGAAGTGCCTACAATAAATCTCCATTAATAGTTTGTATAGAAAATCACGGAATATTCTAGAAAATGCTCCGGTGCAAGCTTACATAATTTCCATAGCAAATTTGTAGCCAGTCATTTTGACTGATTTGGTAGTTCTAGCGTTAGTAACGTTTCCGATACGACGATAGGGTAAATGACCCACGTCCTGTCACTCTTCCTATAACTAAGTTTCTTACTTCAGCTTTCGCTTTAACTCCAGCAGCGGATTAAACGAGTGCAACGCGCAATTGGTTCGCGGCATTTAAAGACTTAACGCGATCAATAGGCAATCGCGTAGTATTTCAACTCCGATTAAAGAATTTTTAGTTAAAATTTGCCTGAGCGTTTCGACGGAGGTAGGAAAAATTGTCACGCGCCGTTAGCGTTTATTTTAACGTTTGAAAAAACTTTATTAACGACCGCAATCATAGCAACACGGAAGATCGCAATCGCAGCGATAGAATCGTGGAAAGATAACATTTGCTCGGGGGGAAAACAAAATTCTTTGACAAAACGTTAATCCAATTATCCTCGAATGTTCCGTCGAATCGCGTGCTGCGAATTGCGAAATTTCTAACGGAAGCCAAATTCGCTAACGGCGTCCACCGTACGAGTTACTTTAACGCGTTTCTAAAAGCGGTATTAAATTTCGCGAAATATCCGGCAAAAATTCGTTGGCTGTAAGGCGGAAAACGGAGCGGGTAGCGTCGCGTTGCGGTTTCAGTTCCCGTGGTTGAACACGGAAAAAGATACGGCACGGCGGCGGAGAAGATAAAATGAAAATATGATCGTCTGGAGTCTAGAGTTTCGCCTTTAAAATTTCGCGGGACGAGGGGAAAGGAGGACGTGGAAGGTAAGAGGGTAACTTTGAAAATATGGATCCAGCTACGGTTAGGGAAATATTCGTGAAAATCGCGCGAGAGATACCGCGCTTTCCGCGTTCAACTCTTTCCTGGCTGAATCAGCTTTTGCTAAGAATTCGCGTGAGCCGCGTCCGGACAGCCGTATTTTTCCACGTTGCCAAAAAACGGCGTAACGTGAATACGAGCCACGTACCGCCACTTGAAGATTACGGAACATCTATCCGCTCGCTTGTTAGGCTAACTCGTAGTTTCCATTTTAAAGGGGAAGCCGAGAGAGGGGCGAATTTACCAGCAGTTGAAGGGCGTGAGATCGGCGATGTTCCAAATGTCGGAGGCCTCGCGTATCTGAAGGAAGACGGCGACGGCGAGGTTGAGGAACGGCGCACCCCAGGCGAATAGGCTGTACTTGAGGTAGGTCGGCGGATCGTCTCGTCGCGGCATCGAGGCGACGGTCGCGTAAAGATGATGGCACATCGCTGCCAGCCAGCAAACCACCGTCATCCGAAGGTACTGCAGGCTCAACCCCAGGGAAATGCACAGCTCCGAGTCCTGCGAACACATTCGCGTACTTCTAACTTTTCGCGCTCTCTGTGCGACGCCGTTCTTTAACTCTTCGACCCTTTGCCTTGCAACGCGAGTCAGGCCGCGTCCCGATTAATTCTGGATTTATATCAGCGGTTCGGGCACGTTCTGTGTATATCATATAATGTACAGTTACTCACAAAATTGAGCGTACACCTTGAAACTCAATAAAAATGATGGCTAAAAAATGGTTAATTTTCAGTGTACTCAAACTACTAACCTGATTGAACATATCTTGGAAAAATTGAAATCCAAAATGATAAATTATACTTTTACGGATAGGGAAGATTTCAAAATGAAATTAAAAGAAGAATAGGACACAATATTTCACCTTGTTTATGGAAAATTGATTAATTCTATGCCATGAATATTAAAGGTGGTTAACAAATTAGTAATCTACATGTATCATATGTATAATAACAATTTTGTGTCAGCAAAAAAAGTTATACTTTTACGTTTCTTGTCAAGTACATGTAATTTTATCGGAAGAATTTTTTACGTACTGTCTGTCAGAATATGCGAAATATATTGAGTTTCTACTTTCGAACATGCGCGTGTATATTTACTTTTTAGTTATTTTTCATCGGCAACATAGGTGTACGCTCAATTTTGTGAGTAACTGTATGTACATACTTACATACATCTTTCTCTTTCTTGTCAACTGCGTTTGCCGAGACCGGAACGTGTCCGAACATATAATGAAAATCCAGCCTAATGTGGCGCAGCGACAAATTCGAGCGACCGATCAGCGGGATAAAAAGCAAAGGATATTCTATGGTGGTGTCCAGATTGGCAACGTATGCTATGCAATACCGTCGCACTTGTTTACTCGATTCGTTGAAACGAAAGGGCCGATATCTGGTCGGTTGAACGAGGGAACGATTTTGTCGCTGCACGACACTAGTTAGGAGGACGTAGCCTCGCACTCGTGGGGTAAATTAGCATGTAACTGTCAGGTCTGGCAACAATTAACCCCTTCGATGTTTACGTCGAGTCTACTCGCCACGAAGAGATGGCAACTTTTCGTTTAAAGACGAGAGAATATATATATAAGCTTCTTACGTTACAATTGCCTACCGTGTATACGTATAAACGTTGCGAAATTTATAGTATCGCACGTGTTAGTTTTGTTACATTACATATTGTTACTAGTTAGTACGATGTAGGGCAAATTATACCAGCTACTAGCTTGTAAGCATATTGCGGCATCATTGTAACACGTATCACGCATTGTAACGTGTACATGTAACAGGAGAAGTTAAATAAATGCTCAGTTAAAGATAGCTATTTGTTTACACGTTACTGACCTATCCTGCGATCCTAGAATGACCATTCCGAATCCTTTAAAGAGAAGTATCGTGGAGGGACTTAAAGAAAACAAGTTCCGAAGCGAGAAACTCTAAAAAAACAGTCCCACACCCAGTTAAATTATATATAAGTACGGAAGCTGAAAGTTAAGCATGCGGAGAGAAATTTGAGTATTTCCAGGAATTTGACGTCACGTTCGAGCAATGCTAAAATTCTTGGAAATGACGTCATCATGCCATGATCGCCGGATACCTCCTCGCAACTCATATTCGCCTAATACAAAATCGCCAAATCGACCGAAGTTTTACTCGAAAACTCGAGAAACTCGGCAGTTCTTGGAAAATTACGTCATTTCTAGGACGCGCCAAAATTCTTGGAAATGACGTCATCATGCCATGATCGTCGGATACCTCCTCGCACCTCATATTCGCCTAATACAAAATTTCCAAATTGACCGAATGTTTGCTCAGAAACCAAAGAAACTCGGCAATTCCTGGAAAATGACGTCACTTCCGAGAAGTGCTAAAATTCTTGGAAATGACGTCATCATGCCATACTCGCCGGATACCTCCTGGCAAATCATGTTCGCCTAATACAAAATTACCAAATTGGCCGAACGTTTGCTCGGAAACCAAAGAAACTTGGCAATTCCTGGAAAGTGACGTCACTTCCGAGAAGTGATAAAATTCTTGGAAATGACGTCATCATGCTATGCTGCCGGATACCTCCTGGCAAATCATGTTCGCCTAATACAAAATTACCAAGTTGGCCGAACGTTTGCTCGGAAACCAAAGAAACTTGGCAATTCCTGGAAAGTGACGTCACTTCCGAGAAGTGATAAAATTCTTGGAAATGACGTCATCATGCCATGCTCGCCGGATACCTCCTTGCAACTCATATTCGCCTAATACACACGTTCCAAATTTCCACGAAAATTTTCGAGCCTTTGTATCAGGAGAATATGACATGCCAGGAGGTCGCCAAAAGTTTCGAGGTATGACGTCATTTCCAAGAATTTCGACGATTCCTAGAAGTGACGTCATTTTCCAGGAACTGCCGAGTTTCTCAGGTTTTCGAGTAAAACTTCGGCCGATTTGGCGACTTTGTATTAGGCGAATATGAGTTGCGAGGAGGTATTCGGCAAACACGTCATGGTGACGTCATTTCCAAGAATTTTGTCTGTTCCTAGAAATGACGTCATTTTCCAGGAACTGTCGAGATTCTCGTGTTTTCGAACAAACTTTCGGCCAATTTGGTGATTTTGTATTAGGCGAATATGAGGTGCGAGGAGGTATCTGCTAACATGGCAAGGTGACGTCATTTCCAAGAATTTCGGCGATTCCGAGAAGTGACGTCATTTCCAAGAATTTCGGCGATTCCGAGAAGTGACGTCATTTTCGAAGAACAACCGCGTTTTTCGGATTTTCGAGTAAATGTTCGGCCGATGTGGAGATTTTGTATTAGGCGAATATAAGTGGTGAGAAGGTATCCGGCTAACATGGCGGGATGACGTCATTTCCAAGAATTTTGGCTGTTCCTAGAAATGACGCCATTTTCCAGGAACTGTCGAGATTCTCGTGTTTTCGTACAAACTTTCGGCCAATTTAGCGATTTTGTATTAGGGGAATATGAGTTACGAGGAGGTATTCGGCGAACATGGCAAGGTGACGTCATTTCCAAGAATTTTGGCGCGTCCCAGAAGTGACGTCAAATTCCAGGAACTCGTGGACGTTTTGGACATTGGCGAAGTTTTATATCAAGCATCGAACTCGTAAGTTAATTTAACGGGGCGTAGGGCTATCTTTGAGAGTTTCTCGCTTCGGAACTTTTTTATTCAAGGTCCTCCGCGATACTTCTCTTTAAAGGATTAGGAATGGTCATTCTGGGATTGCAGGACAGGTCGGTAAACGATTAAACAGTTAGCTATCTTTAACTTGGCATTTATTCAAAATCTCTGATAAAACATACACGTTACAAGATCGTTGAAATATTCTTACAGACTAACGATTCTTAACCGTAACAATTTATCTTAAAGCGTACTAATTTGTAACAAGATATAGTGCAACAAAACTAATACATCTTACACTCTAAGCTTTCCCAAGCTAATTCTTACAAACTATTCTAAACGTATAACTCTATAAACTTAATATATATATATTTCTAAACTTATAAACCATTCTTGAGAAAGAAATCTTCCATTAGTGTGTAACTTAGCGGCTGGCGAAAGTAGAGAGGCGAAGAGGTAGAAATTCCGTAATTTGTCAGAGAAGAGTGGAATGTCCGGAGCGTTTAGTAGTCGGCTCGTGAGCGGTTCTCTGATAGGAGGACATAAATTGCGAAAATGGCGGACGAGGGTGCAGCTGGGAACCAGTCGGATGTATATACCGTTTGAAAAAATCGACCGATACTTTCTTCGACGAGGTACGCGTCCCGTGGGGACGTATCCGCGGAACGAGTTTCCGTATCCTTCTTCCACGCATCTTCGCTCCCGGAAGACCCTAACACCTAACGACTGCCATTTCCTTTCCTGTGAAACGTATCAACGCGCGTCTCCCTCGCGCCTCGGTGCTTCTGATTTACACCGAAATATCTGCCAGCGTTTATTGCTCCTTTCGAACTTTCAAACTCGTAGGCGCTTGTCTCTTCCTGCTCCCTACAAAAGGTTGGCTTATTTCACGTTTCACGTTCATGGAAAATAGTGGCTAACGCCAACGGATACCCAGCGAATCTTTCTTATTAGAACCATTGCGAAGTTGCTTGCTCCTATTAGACGTAAGCGAGGTCAGACTCGAGATGTGCTGATGATCTCCATATACTTCCCACACACCGAAGTTGCAACACTCTGCGAGCCATTAACTTGAACCTATCGCTTGCATCGATGCATCAGCGTCTGTAGGAGAGGCTTTTGCGGGGAGAAGGTAGACGTGCTAAAATGAGCACAACTTGGTATGTGGATAACGTTTATTATTCGTTCGAGGGTTGACGCGTATCGAATAGCTTTCTGGATCTTTTGCAAGGGAGCGCGTCTCGGGTTTGCCGCCTCTATTTATGGGTAGCTCGTTCCCTGTCAACGCGGTGGCTGTTTACTCATCGCCTGACCACAGTTCCGCGAATTGCGAGCAGCAATCGCTCCTTAGCGACGGATAAATAATTTTCCGTATCCATCGCCTGACAGTGATCGGTAGAATCGAGGGCGACCTACTCCCTAGCAACGCGTAGATCGCTCACCGGTTGCCAGTCGACAAATCTCGTTGCGCTGCAAGATGCTACGCTTTAAAGAACGTATATTCGTCGAAAAATTGAATAGATCGTCGCGCGTTAACGCGCGGTGCGTACGAAGAACTACCCGGCAGCCAAAGGATTAAAATAGACGCAGGTTTGGCGATAAAATTAATTAAACGAGTAGCTTATGTAATTGGTGCACGCAGGGCGCGCGTGGTCAGGCCAAGATACGGAGAGCCGTACGCGGTGGGAATTTCGATTTAATACCGGGTAGCAATCTATCGATCGAGGAGCAATGCGAGCGAGGCTATCGATTACGCGGCAGCTGAAACTGTGAAACATAGGTGGTGGAAGCAAACAGGAATACCTAACGCGACACGGTTCACGGCTCACGGTTCACGGTATCGGTGTCTCATCTGTCTCTGATTAAACCAGCTGCATGGTTGCCAAGGTGCCGTTATTCGAATACACCACCCTTCCGCCCCCGACTTGTACACCGATATCATTGAACCGTCCGCTGCTGTCGCTTCGCTCGTCTGTCAGCCCGGTCATTCTGCGTTTCGATGTAAATTCGGCGTACCCGTGTTTTAGCTACTATTCTTCCACGGGAAGAAGGCACAGCGTGTTTGCATTCCCACTCCTGCTGCAGTCCGCTGATTGGCCTATGAACACAGCCAGTGATCGCTATTGGCTGAAGACGCTGTACGAATGTAAACGCTAGAAGGCCGTGCTTTCTTTCCGTGGAAGAATAGTAAACGACTCGTTAGAGTGCAGCTACGAAGCAAAGCGAACTCTCGAGCACTTTTGCTACGAAACGCGTTTATTCGAACTAGAGTTTTAGCGGAGGTCGCGGAAGAATCGTACGCTACGGTCGCTCGCAAGTCGTTGCTACGTTACTGTCACGTTAGTCGCTGCTACAATCACCGTGACGGGCCCTAAGACACGAGTTTTATAGAGGGTGGATGTACCACGTGCTGCTACTTTAAGGTTCACGCTTTAAGTAACTTTCGTTAACTATTTTAGAACGTGGTTAACGTAAAGGTCGTTCAAGTTTGGAGTATACGATTGTTCAATCCCTCTTTTATTTATGAACATTCTTTTTACACGTTCAATATGATAAATTCATTGCTACATAATCGAAACGGTACAACAAAGTCCACGGTCCTTTGTCCTGTCACTTGAAAGCGTTTTCATTTAAATAGAAACGCGTTCTTTGATACACTAACGCGTCAGTTAGATATACTAACATTCGCCGTGATTAAAGCAACCGAGCTTTCGTGTATTAAAAAGTAAAAGGAACTCGTAACTGAATATAGCAGCTGCTTTTATCGTTAACCCTTTGACGGGTACAGCCCCTTTAACACGTGCGGCGAAAAATCGTTGGGCCAAAAGAACTAACTCCGTACACGTACGGTTTGCGTTACATAACTGGTGCTACGTTTTTGTCCTCTATTCGATGGAAACGGCTTTCGCAATGTTCCGTTACTACTTTTACCGTGTTTCTCGTATTCCGTATCGATACGCGCAGCGAATATAAACGTTTTCGTACGGCAAAAGGAAAGCTCGGTCCTCGTAAAAAAGGTTAAGCCCGCAAACTTTCCTCGAGTAACCCTCCGGATATCGCGTTACCGTGAAACGTTGCAATCGACCGGCTGGAAGGAAAGAAGTCCGTGTCTTGCGGCCGCCGCGAGTCGAACCACGTAACAATGTTGAAACAAGGGGCGGTCAAATATTTAGAAAGGTGGAGTGGTCCGAGGAAAAGCGAGGATCGGTAATGAGAAGAAAAAGTGGTCGAGGGGGAAGTCGAGAGACAGCGGAGATACCGGCGGCGACGGACGCACGGAAGGAAAACGCAATCAAAGTCGGCTGCAATCAAGCGTCACGGAAAAACCGATAGAGGTCTTCTTTGCCGCCGGTTGGCCGGAGAAAAAGGCAAGAGGAAACTTTCCTTTGTGTTGCTTTCCCCATCCGACTACGCTACCGGAATCAACCCCTTCGATTCCTACCCTTTTTTCAGCCGCTTCAATTTTCCTACTTACTAATTCAACGCTGCGCCAGCGACAATTATCGCGCTAATTGCAAGGTAGAGCGACCCGTGTCACGTTCACGAAAACGTGCTGCTTACGCGTTAACGCTGCGTCTGCCGAGCCAGTCCAAACCACCGGCTGCAAATTTGTCATTGAAATTGTATACGTTTGCAGCTCTGCATTTTTTAGGATACTCGGTGCTTTTCTGGGCGAAACTGAGCAAAATGTAGGTTCGATCAGCAGGGCTTTGCAAGCGTTCAGTATTTTTACTTCTTCGTCGCAAGCAAGCAGAATTTTAGTCGTCTGCAATTCTAACGTTAACGTTGGATATGATTTTCCATCATAAATTACCGACGTGTCTAATAATCGCCGCATCTTTGCAAACTAGGTACATTTCTCCGCACACTTGACGGCACACGAGACGGCACAAGGGCACGAGGATTCGGACCGTCCGTAGTCACCCTTAACCCACCCTGAGCTTCCCATTCCAAGCCTTCGCCACCCACGCAGTGCGACATAGTAGTAGGAACGGAATTAAATTGCGTCCCTATCTCAATATGCATACAAATATAAGGCTTGGAGACCATAAACTTCTGTATAATAGTTACATCATACAATGCTTACGCCAATGGAGCTCTGTTTGCGCGTGTGTCTCATTATCTCTCTCTGTCTCACTGCCTTCCTTGTCAGTCAGTCCACATGTTTGTGTAACTGCCACGCAACGAATAGCGAACTACAGTTCAATGTTCACGTGGGAGTAGGTGTATCCATTCCACTTTTCTCGCACACCTGCCGCGTGCCTTCAAGAGAGCGGAGGACTGTAAATGTATATGCCTATCGAGTCATCGCCTAAATCGACCAGCGTTCGATTCACGCGTGGGAGAAGTTACTCGTAGAAACGTTGCAAAGAAAGGCGTGTTTTACGACCCCTATTAGCAGACTTTATATACGAGACTAGCGCGCTACAATTGTAAACCGTAACAGTTAAATACGGAAAAGTGTATGCTGCATTCGTAATAAGCAGACCGCGGATCTGCCGCGGAAATTCAGATTTTTGCAGACAAAGTTCAAGAAAGATCCAAATAGGGATTGCTTTCCCCTCTGAATATCGCACGCATTGTTGTCTAAAACTTGGAAACGCGTTGGGTGGAAAGAGATGCAGGACAATATAAATCTTCTACGCGCAAGATGTGAATGCAAGTAGACCGAAATTCATGTTTACGGATTGGGCAGCTCTGGAGAAAAACGGTCCGCTAAACGCAACTGCGAAATAGCGATGGCAACAGTTCTATTTCGGAATGGCTCGTGGATCCTTCTCGCGGAGAACTACTTAATCGCGCTGGAAACCTTGAACGATAATATTTCGATAGCGAGAGAGCTGACGAGTGGCGCGTTTTGCATTACAACGATAGATTCGCGGAGACGCGGGCTGAATTATCGATCAGCTTCATCGACGCGAACTCGCAAATTGCGGGTGGGCAGCTGAAAGAACGAAGGGTAACAACTTTAAAATGCAACGATTTGCATGTGAAAAGCAATCGGTCGATTTCCCCGGGAGACAAAGGCAAATTACTCGCAATCGCCCCGAATAATTCACCCTCCTCTCTTTTGTTACTCTTAATTGCTTTGAATTTCAAATTCACCCTTCTCCGTTGTCCTTTAATCTCTCTCCGATGCCCGGGCTATTCTTCGATTGAACGTTACGCTCGTTTAATAATAGAAAGGCCGCGAATGCTCGCGCAAATCTATATTTTTGCCCGCGTTGCATTCGCGGGTAGCGAAATCGAGTGCAAAACCCTTTTAAAATCTACCAAACAGCTTTTACTTCTCATCTCTGTTATTCCTTTAAAGCGCGTCTCGTGTTACGTACGGTCCTCCGCTCACTCGAAGGCGCGTGGCAGGAATGCGGGTCTGATTGGACGAAGCGGAAGGGGCTCTCGTCTCTACCTCACACGACGCATTTTCGGTTCTGGAAGGATATTGACCGAAACGGTCACACATATACACTGGCGAGACTGTGGCGCACTGTCGAGCGTCCTATAGGAAAGTCCCAGGGTTTAGGTTTCCCGAAAGATCGCATGTTGCGTGTGACCGAACTCAAGTGCTGGCAATAAAAGTGAAATTTGCCAGATCCTCGATTCGAAGGAAAGGGCAGTTTTGAGGAGCACAAAAACGATAGAACGTTTGGAGCAATCGCCACGTAAACTTCGCGCGTTGCGAAACACCATTATAAGCTAGTTCTTAGGAGCAATAAATATCATTGTTTATTACTGTTCACCGGTATAATTAATATACCGCACCCACGTCACTTCCCAAAAGACCGAGTGTGCGAGGGATCCCTCTTACCCTGTGCCGTCGCGCGTGGACATCAAGCGAGCGGAGGACAGTATTTACGTGGATATTTAAACGTTAGAACGCGCGCGTAGCCTTTCGCGGCTGACCGCGAGCGTTTCGATGATGCTCCGCGTTATTAATCGCAGGACAATATCGTGGCGTGAATTAAATGCACGGTGTATTTTGCGCACCGGTGTTGCAGAGCGGGAGAAATATCCTTATCGTTGCAGCCGATAGTTGTCGAACCTTTGAAGGCGTATTTGGCGGGGAAGCTTTCTCGCGCGAAATGCGTGTGGGACGTGAAATTCGCGGTACCGAGTGAGATCGAAATCGAGCGCCTTAATACTCGCAGTCGATGTCAGCAACGGGGATAATCCTTGGCTTAGACTTCGGTCACGTATCGAAAGGTTCGGAGCTCCCGCAGCTTTTCGCTATTCTACTTCGCTTCCATTCCACGCTTCAAAAGGATTTAGCTACTCTTTCGAAGAACCCTTTCATTGCACCGCAACATCTTCCGCCTATATTCCTCCTCCTCGCGATACGTTTCAAAAACTCCTTTGCTTCCTCTTGCGAAACCCTGGCAAATCTATCGCGCTCCATTCGAGAGATCTTATTGCCAGAGAGTGTCGCGGTGTCCCGCAGTTACAACAGTAACGCGTTATAGGAGTAGTGTTGTCGCAATTTTCGCTTCGCGTTATAAGAACACCGCGTTAAAAGAACACCGCGTTATAGAAGGGTTGACTGTACTTAAGGTGAGACTGGGCGATTACTATAGATTCGGCAAAATTACCAACGCGATCGAAAAGCGCATCGCTCGAGCGAGCCGTTAAAGTCGCCGCAGCGACAATATAAACGAAGCTCGATGGCCGGGCGAAGGTTGGAGCGCGTTCGCGATCAAACATTTCCATCCCGATTCACCTGTAGCCAACGCGAAACACGATGAATGGCTGGGAACGGAGAAGAACGGGGGCGGCAGGGTTATTGTTGACCCGACGAACGCGAGCGTATAAATATCGAACGATGCGATTCGTCGAGCGGCGCGCAATTGCGCAGTCAGAATTCGAAATGTCGTTTCGAAGATTAACGGGGACAGCGATGGAAAATTTCATTTGCAGTCGGCCAGCGACGCGGTCGAAAAAATTTTAATGGGATCCGTTTAAGCGGTTGCCGCAGTCAATTCGCATTCGACGGCCAGCGCACCGAAAATCTACCAGCTACGCAAAATGCTAATTACTGTAATTAACGCGCGCGCTTTACCAGCCGAATCGCGCCAACTCGCAGCCCCGCAGCTTTTACTCTCGCCTCTTATCCGCCCCTCTGTTTAACGCTCCAACCAACCCACCAGCGGCCGAATTCTGCTTGCTTGCATCGAGGAAATAAAAATGACGGACAGCTGACAAAAATATAGCGGGAGACAGAACGTCGCGTGGACGTTTTTCGGCTAGAGCCACTGCCGAGCAAAAGGTGCGTATTTAATTAACCCCTCGCCCTACGATTCGTTTTATTGCCCACGTATGCTAGCTTCGGTTGATCGTTGCTTTCGTATATTACATCGGCTAGAAATCATACGAATATTGCAGGCACGTTTTACTTTACGGCTCTGAATCTTCTAGGACAAAGCTAAGAAAGAGAGTGCAAATTAATTTCACATTTCCTTACAATTTTGTATACGTTGCTTTGCTATTAACAATATGTTTACGGAACTCGTCACGTTGACGCCGTTCGGATTTTATACTTAAACGTATAGAGACCATAAATATTATTTGTCAGTACTTTAGGTTAACTTTACGTAATACAATGGTATGAATATGTATTCTCCGTGATTCTCTTCATCCTCACGCTTCTACGTTCGAATATTTGTACGCAGTATACGTTTTTTCCGGAAGCCTGTCAACGTACGCACGCAACGTCCGTAAACCTAGTGTTAAATAAACGAAGTGAAGTGGCAGTTACAGGAACAGTGATAGTAACGCGACTCGTTTACCCTAATAGCACAATTATTTGTGCATAACTGAATTTATCGAAAGCTCCGCAGCGAGTTGCGCAAAGATGTGTGAAAAATGAAATGGCCGGCAGAGGCGAGGAAGAGAGTGTCGGGTGTATGCAAACTGCAAACAACGTTGATCGAATTTCCGTTGTTTTGGTAAGAAAGAAATCGGGGATGAATCCCTTGGGAAGGGGTTCGAAAACTGGAATACCTGCAATGCAGCATATACTTGGGAAAGTCAACAAAACTCACCGGTTTAAACAAACGCGGTTGGAAAACATTTGAGATTTCAAATTAGCGCGGCGCGAAACCGGGCAGCGACGGTGTTCGTTCAATTATAAAGTTCTCGCAGGATTGTCCGAGGAAAAGTAACACGCGAAAATCGATGCTTCGCTGTTAACGGGCATCGCGGAAAATCCTGCATTTTCCACGCTCCCCGAGCACGCCAACTTTTTATACGCTCCGCGTAACTCTCGCTCCGCTTTTGCCCGCATCTTAAAAGCCTCGAAGAACGTTTCGCTTGAAATCTGGCGAACTCGAAACTTTCGCGAAGCAAACGAACGGTACCGAGAGTCTTTGAAATTTTTCACCCGCCGACCGAACGCGAAAATTATTTTAGCACAAGTTTGCCAACGAGTTTAGCCTTTACTGTAATATTACACGTTTATCCAAATATAATTTGCATTGTTTCGTAAGAAAGGAGATATTATCGTTCCATTCTACTTGCACAACTTCTTCTTCGAGACGGAGAATTGATCGGCGTGCACGGGCGCGGCGTATCGAATAGCGCGGCGATTTTACGAGGGGACGTTTAGCAGGCGTTAGCAAGCTTTATCCGCGCGAATAGGTTCCTAAATAGGTTCACGGATCGTTTCGTTCTTTAAAAGGCTCTCCTCAATTTATCGCTTTCAATATATACATCGAGTCGTTGTCTATGCATTAAACGAGATCCTGCCTGTTTACGTTTATCCCTGCTCTCCGCCGAATGAAATTCTGTCTTTAACGCCGAAGCTACCGAAAGTGGATCAACGCGATAGCGGTTGCCAATTTGTAAGAAAAATTCAGAAGCAAGGGATAGCGAAGAGTTGGACGAAATGGAGTATCGGACCACGTAACTTTTAGCCTTTGCTTTTCCATGCAAAATCCCTTACCGTTTTCAACTGCTTTCTAGTAAGCTTGCGTTATGCGCCAAAGATTTACCTATACCACCGTTAACACCTGCCACTTCAATTCGTTTATTTAATAGCAAAGTAACGTACAAAGAATCGCAGGTAAACAAATTTTCATACCAAATTTGCCCTTCGGTTCACGTAGCAACGCGTAGACGTCGTATATTCGTTTGCGCTTAATATTTCTAACGAAATAGTAGGAGGTAAACGGTGCCGTTGAACATTGAAACGTGACCAATATAATTATGTTAAGATATTAAATTTGATAACGGAGTTCGGCCAATTCTGTCTACGTCTCCGAACCTGCTGCAGATCGTTTTACTTTCGATGGACTTCCATAAAAACACCGAAGTAGATCGTGTAGAATATACTTTCGTAACGGGCATTTCACGCGCACAGAAGTAAGTTCGGTACGCACTTTCGGTAGAGTCCAATCAATACTTTGAATTCTTCTCTTAATCTTGTAAACTGCGATTGCATTATTCAAATGGAGGGAGGGGGTTTTCATATAGGCTTGAGAATGGCCGGTGGCACTGGTTGGTGGCAACGGTTGGCAGCCCAACACTAGTGCCAACCACTGTTGACCAGCGTTGCCAGGAAAAGCACCCACAGAGGGGCACCCGTCGTAGCCCTAGCCCTACAATCGCCGACGAGTTTCTTATTCCCCTATTGTTGGTGGAGTAGTGGGAGAATCGGTAAACTGATAGAGATGAATCGCTTAGTTGCCTAACAATACGACGCGACGATGTTATATACCTTTTCAGCTCTCTCCCCTCTCTCAAGTAGTAGTGGGAGTAGTAGGTAGGAAAGTGGGGGACTTGACGACATTTTCGGAGATGTGAGGCAAGGGAAGTGCCTCTATGGGTGCTTTTCGTGGCGACGCTGCTGTTGACTAACAAATTATAAAGTATGGAACGTGTCGCAATTCGCTGAGGCGCGACGTTTACTATACATCTTATATCCGTTACACAAATGTTCGTCCCGTCTCTTTGTCAGCAGCCCGACTGCAAATGAACGGTTTGCATCCGATACAGGCGGAAATTCTCTGCTGGAACAAAGTCCGTTTCATAGTTTAACGAATACGCGATAATTATCGCGAACGGCGCTGGCCGATTGTCCGGCGATTCTAAATGAATCCGGTATAATCAGGCGGAGTCCCGGGACCCGCGTCCAGGGTGCGCACTTCGTTAAGGTTAGAAGTTTAGTCACGATGTACTCGCATAGTTTCGCACGAGTAACGCGGTTCGTTCGAACCCTATTAACGCTGCCGAAGCGTGACCGGAAATTTCGATATAGTTTCGTCGTCCATTTAACGAGCTTCCGATAATTCGGCGAAAAAATTGCAGCTGCGCGTTCCCCGCAAAAATTAGTTAAGCGGGTAACGTTGAAGCTATTAGCGGCAACGGAAATATGCAGATTTGTATCGAGCGGACGAAAACGATGGATGCTTGAAAAAAAAAAGAGAAAAAAGAGAAAAAATAGAAGCAACCTATCGTTTTCTTTTAACCCCCTTGCCTACAGTAACGAGTTAAGCTCGTTCTATAAATTTAATGTTAATCCTTTCGATACGAAGGACGTATATATACGCCTTAAAAAATTGTACACGCATTTGTTAAAAGCTTACGTATATTTCCTCTACAGTACAATACTGCTTCTTTGTCAATTCGTGCAACGATAGTACGTCATACGTAATCATATACAGCCTCCAAACATTTATATTTATACTGTTCTCATATTAATAAAAACGATCCATATTTATGCTTTGAGTACTCAATTTTACGATACCGTAGCGAAAGGGTTAATATATGTAAAACTCGTTTCTATTTAAATGAGAAGCTTTCAAGCCACAGTACGAGGAACCGTGGACGTTGTTGTACCGTTTCAATTACGTAGGAATGAATGTATTATATTGAACATGTAAGAAAAACGTTCATAAATAAAGAAGAGGTTGAGCAATATTGTGCTCGAAACTGGAACGATATTTATACGTTAACGACGTTCTAAAATAGTTAAACAAAGTTACGCGCGAACCCTAAAGTGGCAGTACATTAGTATTTTCATCTACCCTATTCGTTGTATCCAAACATCGAAGCTGCGTCACTTTTATTCGATAAAAGTCGTCTCCGCTCGAGTAAATAAAATCGTTTCCCATTTTCCGAAACGAAGAGAATTCTCGTAGAATTGCGAGACGCGACGCTGAAAGCGTTTCAACTAGTCACGTTACTTTTTAATTTAAAATCAGACTTCTGGCAGCGAGCTGGAGATGGTTCTACGTGAGACCCTAAAGATTAGAATTTTGTGGATACTCGTTGACCCAGTCTCGAGATTAAGGGCACGCGTCTGACGACCTCGTTAAAATTGTTCCAGCAACTATGTTATGCGCATAGCGGGGGTAGGTTACGGCGGAAGGTTGCTAGTCGGCCGGATATCGAGTGTCAATATTCGGAGGGATAGCTCCCGCAATATCGAGAGAACACTTCCGAGCCATCGCGGCCCTATCTCCGACCTTCTTCCACGTCCTTCGGCATTAATATTCCGAGAAACCCGCCACGCGAATATCTCCCGGCTTTTTCCCCGTCGACGTTGCACCGCGGCCTCGCCTTTCGCGTTTCGCGATCGCGCATTTTCTCCGCCAGCATATCGCGCCCTCGTAATTAAATTCTACAGCGATCGCCTGTATTTCGAAGAAGCCGCGCCGAGAATTTCTCATCGTCGATATCCCGTCGCGCGCGCCTCTTTAACCCCTTCGCTCGCAACCAATGGCCGTCCTCGTGCCGCGACGCGCGGATAAATTTGCCAACGACGAGTTCCACTCGCGGTGCAGCGGCGTTTTTATTCCAGCTTCAGTTTCGCTTCGGTACGAATCGCGTAGGATAAATTTCGATGTAGCGACGGTAGGATATTTTGCTGCGTTTCACCAAGCTTGTGCGAGCCTGGATACGGTCAATTGACGCGTCTGGCAGTCAGATTCGCACAGGCCAGGGTTTCTCCTGCCGGCCACGCGGAAACTTTCACTCAATTTTGGTGCCCCTTTTTAAGCGCGTCTTTTCGCCCGCGTGGCTTGCTCTCTGTCCTTGTCACAGGACCCGTGGTATGTAATCCCGGGAAAAGAGTGTCCAAAGGCAGTTACCAAGGACGATAACATCAACGCTATAACAAAGCCAGTAATCAAGAAAGCGGCTTTTTGAAAGTTTTTCCCATGAATAAATACAAAGTGATTAACCAATCAAATACATCACTAGCACATAACCAACAAGGCAGTGGATCCTAAGGGAAAAAACTCTAGGTACAACGAAACCATCACCCAAAGTAACCAACAGAAAAAAAAACAAAAGTCCACAGACAGTCTCCTAATTTCTTTGCCGGACGTTGCTATGTCCGTCGGCGCGCGCTACTTGCACGCCATAGAGCGTAACCTACGCCTGTAATCCACCGGACCGTCCACACTCCTTCCGCGCGCTCTGCTAATAAACGGAGGACATATGGATATACCCGTGCGTGAGTTATTCCACCTTATCCTTCCCCTCATCAATGTTCCGAACAAATTCGAGAACCGCGACGCATCCGTTAACGAAAAGAATAGCACACTCGAAGCGGCCACCAAAAGTAAACGCGTTCCCTCGCAGTTCAGGTCTCGAATTGGAAAAACGAGAGTTGGCTGGGAACATCGATCGAAGTAGAGCGCGCTATTTGGCAAGCCGCGAATCTCTCCGGGCGAGAAGCGAGGAGAGATTTTTGCGTTTAATAGGGCGCTAGAGGTCGGCCGGCTAGTTATGACAGCGCAGCTGCGTCGTTAAACCGAAAACGGGCTAACGATCCCGAAGGGGATTTAAATCGTTTAGCTAATTTAATCGTTTGGCCCAATTTCCCCCCGCGGAATGATCCAACGGCGACGGGAAGAAAGATAGCGCGACAGCGGGTATTAAGAAGGATAAGCGAGGCGGCGTCGCGTCGCGCCTTAAATGGGAAAGTAATTAGGTAAACGAATAAACGAAAAGAAGAAGGGGGATAGGGTAAGAGGCGATGAGACGAGCGAGAATATACGAACGAGGATTGCAGAGCGCGAGAAGTTACGATGTGCAGCAGCGGCGATATAGATCCATTAAAATCTTCTACGCCGGGCCATTCACTAACCCTTATCTCGCTATTCGAGCTATATCCGTTGTCTAGCCTCGTAAAACCCAGTTTCCTTAATGCGCCTGCCAACCCGTATCCCATTCCAGCCAGGGTCCGTCTTCTCTACGCGAATATGGCACGTCGGCGAGCAGAGGAAGCGCGGCGAACGGAAAACGCGCCCCCCGGAGCATCCGATACCTTTGAAACCTTCGTCGATCCGACCTACGGCTACGTTTGCGTACGATTATATCGGAATAAATAGGTAATCCGTCACACATCGGTAGAGCAGATCACGTGTTTGTATGTTTCCTTTAAAGTAGTATGCAAGACAATAGATGGCTTGTTTATAAACATACACTTCGTGGCAAAAACGTAAGAAACATGGTACGTATTTGCGAAGCTTTATGTCGTCGCTCGCTTTCGAGATACTTGGATTTGAATTAAAAGTAGAAGAACTTATTGTTTATTAATATATGTAATACTATATTTTTATGCTACTGTAAATTCTAACCTGTGAATCTTAGAAGCGAAAGGCGACAGAAAAATTCGTGACTACTAGCGGGTTATCCAAGATAGACTATAGGAACACCTACGTTCACTTTTTTCTTCCCCTTTCTGCTTTGCAGTTTTCTAATCTGTTTTTTCGTTCTACTATCTTCGTTCGTTCTCGTTTCCAGTTTTATTTTTTCCCCATCTATTTTACTAACAAACACGGCGTTTGACAGATATTCTCATTCAACATCCTAAAGGTACTTTTGAATAACCCTTTACTTTCTTTCTTAACTTTTGTCAGTAAGTGTATGTATATCGATGTCTAGTCGGGAGACGATCATTCGTAAGGTTATTGTAAGAAGTGCGTTAAATTGTAAAGACGGAATAAAATTAGTTAAGTCTAACGGAATAACTTTAGCGGATTCATTCGAATTCCTAACAGTTTGCAAACCGGCCCCTCCCCATAATTCACGCGAACGTTTCCCGGCAAGCATCCGCGAAACGGTAAATCCGCTCTCCGTGTACCCGGTATTAAAGCGTGTCTTTGCAGGCCGAGAAGCTGATTTACTCTGCAGCTTTGTTCGGGGTTTAGTCGAGGGTTACTCGAATTCCGAGTACCTCGTTTAGATTAATAAACTGACTTACGCCCCGAGTGATATCGATCGGAGGAGCTTCGCTTAATAGTCTAGCTTGACTCGAAAGCCTCGTTTCGATTAATCGAGTCGGGTACTTGAATTCGAGAGACTTTACTCGAAAGCTTCGCCAGGATTAATCGAATTATTGGAACTCGAGCTACTTCGGTCGAAAGAACTCGACTCGAGAATTAGTCGGACGTTAACCCCTTGTCCTATCGTTTGTTTCGTTCCTGGTGCGCGCTAGCTAATGCGGATCACCGATTTCGCGTCGCGTTACGTATACATATATATCGTATTATACTACAGTATTTATATTACATTGCAAATAATTGGAATATTGTGGATGGCTTTTACTTCTGACGAGTGTGTGCGTGACGCGTACGTGTATCCGTTTCGCGGAATCTAAAAGGCGGTTATGTCCGCATCGCCACGAGGCGATCGTCGAACGTTTTAACGCGACGCCGAAACAAAGCAGGTAGCTATCGAGTTAATTCTCCTTCGGCCACGCTTCCGTAAAGACGTGCTTGCGTTCTACATTACTTTCTTTGTACTAATCCTCTTTTCTGAACAAACTTTTATATATATAAAAAAAACCTACAATATCGTAGGCAATATTTGTTTAACGCCTACCAACATCGTAACGCGACGCCAAAATTTGGTTCCAAGTCCAATTTCATCCTCAATTCTATACGTTTCCGTGGAATCCGTGCCATAATTCACGGCACGCGAGGGTTTATCGTTATCGTAGGACAAGTGGGAGTTAATCGACGACGAGTAGAACTCGATTCGAAAGCCTGGCTACTCGAATTCGAATAAAGTCTAGCCTAACTATTACCTCGCGCTATCGAATCAGGGCCGATATCGACTAAAATTTAATTAAAACAGAAGTTAACTATTTTCGCGAACAAAAATACCAGCGATACGAAGTCGCGCCGCAAAAGTTGCCCGCTGCTTATCGCGATAATTGCTCGGTTCCCTGGGAAAGCGTAATAGCCGGGGAAAATTGATGGCGCGAAGCATCCGAAACAGTTGTTCTCGGCCTTTTCGCTGGATGTAACGTTAAAGTTCGGACGGCTGAGAGATAGAAAGAGCGTTGAGGTCTGGATAGAGCGTAGCGCGGCGGTGTAATTACGGTGGAGAAGCGAAGACGAAGAAAGGCGCAAGAAGTAAGTATATAGGGTAGACGTACCACGTCCTGCCACTTTAAGGTTCGCGGTTTAAGTAACTTTCGTTAACTGTTTCAGAACGTCGTTAACCTAAAAATCAATCCAGTTTCGAGCACAACATTAGTTAACCGCACTTTTATTTATGATGATTTTTTTGTACGTTAAATACGATGTATTACGTTAACAGCGAAAGGGTTAACCCTTTCAATGCAAAGCTCTTCTGATTTAAGCGCCGCGTCAAGTTAATACTACGCTTATT
The DNA here is from genome assembly GCA_028830335.1 of Eucera pruinosa. NCBI lineage: Eukaryota > Metazoa > Arthropoda > Insecta > Hymenoptera > Apidae > Eucera > Eucera pruinosa. The sequence goes on from JAMYCR010000003.1 coordinate 30,386,046, forward strand.
TGTTTGCGCAAACGTTAAATAGGATATTCTTCCGAGCATGTGTTTGCTTTGAACCCTGATCAGTTTTATTCGCGTCGCGTTTGTAAGATAGAAGCATTAGCCGACGCATAGACGCGTCCACATCACTCGAAAGGTTAACCCTTTGCGCTCCATTGGCATCTCTACGGAGCCACGCGCAAATCTGATTAAAAGTTAAGGTTCCAGTACCTTCAATTCCATTCTCGTCAATTCAATTTTCACTCGTTCGAAATCGAAGCGAATTTCTGCTTTCGGAAGTACGCAACACGCTATTAAGTTATAGCGGAAGCTGGAAGAGTTTATCGGAGTCGCTGTTTTATCGCGTTATTGAAAAAGATTTGAAATGCAAAGGGTTAACCGTTAAAGTGGCGCAGCTAAAGGGTTAACAGAGAAATGATGCGCGTAAACACGGGTAAATAGAAACAGCAGAGATGCTCGGAGAGCGTCTGCATTACCCAAAGCTGACGGAACTTTCGCGGCGCTTCTTTAATATTCCGCTTTTCTTTCGATCCAAAAGCGGAAGATCCGCGCTCTCTTTTCTCCAGAGACTGGGAAAACGTTGCCTCGGTGGGTAATCTGTCGCGTTGCCCGCAATCTCTTTGCGCTTCTTTCGTTCCTTCTTTTGCGGGGCGACCGGCAAATCCGCGTTAATTAACCGACTGCCCCGCAGCCGGGTCTCGATGAAAAAACCCTCTTTGCGATTTACGCGAGAATTCGCGATGCGGAACACCGAAGCGCGCACCGCTTGTGTAGGTTATGTACAGTGAAATAAAACAAAATTCCGCGTTTGAATACTGTAAACCAAAATTAGCCGTATTATTTGAAGCACTAGAAGGGCTACGTCTTTTCTATGCGAAGCTAACTGTTAGAAAGAATAGGTCAGCGACGAAGAATTCGTCACGTTCCGACGGACGCTATCGGTCCTACTCTTTTGCCCAAACAAATGAAGAAGGGACACGTCTGCGTCTTCTTGACTTGTGTCCCGAGTATTAAAAAGAAATATATGTAAGAAATTATACGTTGCAAGAGTTTATACTTTTGTGCTGCGACGGACAAAGCGGCGCGTGCAACGAGCACTGCTCGTTCGATAGTAAGACGTAGATAATGCAACGGGATTATTCGTTTCCCCCTCCCACCTCTGAAAACAAACGGTCAAAACGCCGACTCGGAAAGGACCGACCGACAGTATTATATCAGCCGTCGAAGTGAAATATAGGCAAAAAAAACCTTCGCGGTGCTGTTATTCCGAGTGCTTTTTACTCGCCACGCTTTACGCATCCTTGACACATCCTTGACATCCGTTACACATGCAGTCGATGGTTTTTGTTAACAGTAAAAAAAAACTTTCTCTTCTTGAATGAAAAAAACCAACAATTTGTTCCGCGCTTCGAGCAGAGGTGTCCGCGAGAACGTTACTCACGGCCGATTTCTTATTTGCTCGCGTATGTTGGATTCCGGGTAATGAAATCGAGTGCAACACTTTTAAAATCTACCGAAGAGGTTTTACTTTATGAACGCGTTGCGATGTCGTACAAGTTCTGTCTTGTTTTTCGAAGTCTCTTATACATATATATACAATTTAGGAGACTAGGAATGACGTGGAAGGGATTGGGGAAGGGATACTGCGCAAGGTACTAGGGTAAAGGTTTTGGATGACTACTACTGTGCAAACAACTCATACTGATGCGCTGACCGACTGACAAGATTATCATCACGAACTGACAAAGTATTAGACGCGGTTGACTGATGCTGATGCGCTGTTTGCATAAGATTGAGTAGGGACCGGTAGTAGGTATACAACGCGTAACTAGCTTTTTCGCGAGCCGGAGAAGGAAGAAGGAAAAGGGAAAAGGGCTGTTCGCGCAGAGAAAGCTGTCGAAAGTTACCTGAACCCCGCCCACTCCAACGATGAAGAGCAGTTGAACCATGAAGAGGGCTGCCAAGAGATTCATAAGGGTCGTGCCTGCCAGGCTTCTCAAGTCCGAGAACAGGCTGAAACACACGAACCATTCTCACTCTTTCTTTCGCCTCGTGCAAAAAAGGAAACGCGTAGGGCAAGGTGAATTTGTATGTTGCGTTCGTATGTTTCGTTTGCTTGCCTTCAATCGAAAGCAGCGAACGCGGATAAGACAAGCGTTCGTACGTCAAGCTTCGCTGCTTTCTATTGGAAATAAAGAAAGACGTGCGAACGCAACAGCAACTAGAGTAGACGTACCGCGTCCTGCCACTTTAAGTAACTTTATTTCAATATTTTAGAACGTCGTTAACGTAGAGATCGTTCCAGTTTCGAGCATAGTATTGCTCAACGTCTCTTCTATTTATGAACATTTTTTTTATACCTTCAATATAATAAATTCATTGCTACGTAATTGAAAATGTACAACAAAGTCCACGGTCCTTCGTACTGTTACTTGAAAACGTTCTCATTGAAATGTAACTCCATTTAACCCAATTTCAGATCTTTCTATTCACTTGCAATTAAATAATTTTATTGCGGGATTAAAAGGTGAAGTTTCCTATAAGCTTCTAGATCTTCTAATGCTCTTGCAATTATATAATTTTATTGCGGGCCTAAAAGGTGAAGTTTCCTATAAGCTCCTAGATCTTTTAATTCTCTTGCAATTAAATAATTTTATTGCGGGACTAAAAGTTAGTAACGTGCATTGGACTTTCGACATTTTGCATACTTTCGTGCCCCTTCGTGACCAAACATTGCAAAAGCAATTTTTCGTTCTCCTGTTCGCGAACCCAAATGTTCGTAACGGCGAAGGAAAAAGAGCTGAGAAAGAATGTGGAATTTGCGGAGAAAACATTCGAAAGGTTTGGCGTAGCGTTTGGGCAAGCGATACTCGTTGAAAGGTATGCCAGTGATAGAAATAAGAGAGGAAGAGGGAAAAAAGTAGGCGAAGGGTTCGCACGAATGGCTCCGCGAGTAATTCGTCGAGTGTGAATAATTCATAGATCAAACAAGGTGGCGGAGGTTGGTCAAGGTGAAACCAGTCTGTACACTGCGCTCTATATACTCCATCTTTTTTTTTTCGTTAGCTAGAATCGCCTAGTCGCGTATGTAGCCGCGTAGGCACTCGGCCAAGTGGAGCGGCCGCGGTTTTCTCAAACATTGTTTAACCCCGGCAATAAATTCCTTCCCCTCCGAGTGACGTCATTTTTTAGACAACTTTGCAACAACGTTACACCCGTGTATTGATTTTCGAAATTTCGAATAGTTCGCAGAAGTAAGCGAGAAGGGATTCTTGATACTTCGTACAAGATAAGATATCTGAATGAATGTGATCTTTTGCAACATTTAACACTAGATTTGCGGACGTTGATAGTATAATTCGGGAGATTCCTCGAAGATGAAGTACATTGCATATAAATACTGGAAAATACAAAATCGAGGAGGAGGTGGAATGGCATGCGATACGCGTTTGTATCGTTGCGCCAATGAACGTTAACGTAACGCGCTAAGAAATGATATTCGTCGTTTCTGTAACTTTAAATAAAGAATTTGTGTTCCGTAAAAAACACCTAACATTAAACAGGATCCGTCGCCCTTTCTTGTACCGCGTTTAAAAAGATTGAAAGAATTTCGGGGTTGAAATAAATCTTCCAGAATGTTTGCCGAATTTCGCCAAAATTTCAGCGATTCAAATTTCGTCGTCCACGAGGCAGGGGACCGCAGGTAAGTACCTCTGTAAAAATTCAATATTTTTATCGAAAATAAGCTCAGCCGTGTTGCGCGGTTCGCCAGCGCGACGCAATCGAATACGTTGCTTGGAAATTTCGAAATCCTTGTCCGCGAGATTGGCAAACTGCCGGAGAAGATTTTTCGATGCGTCCTTATCCGCGTAAACTTTCAGCATTCCGTTTCTATTTCCCCTTTTCATCTCTCTCTCTCATCTTCCTTTGGCCCTCCGTTTTTGCTCGGTTGTTTTTCTTGTCCGACCGCGTTCTCTTTGCGGTTACACGGTTTATCCTTTGAGCGCGGCCATCGAAATAGAAAATAAAGCAACGTTTCCGGCAAAGCCCGGGATTTGCGTTGAAAAGCGGGGGAAGATGCGAACGCTCGGCGATCGACGCGCGTTGTGAGCCGAGAGATCGCTCGATTTCGCGTTTCCCGCGGGCCGCAAACGAGAAAGCGAGTCGAGAGGGGAAGATTTAATAAGGAGGGTCGAGGCGAGATTAGGATAGAAGCGACGAGTCGGGGTGGGGCAAAAAAGGGAGAGCAGGGAACAGGGAAACCGCATTTCTAGTTTTCCCAACAACTTTCTTCTTAAATAAGCTCCGCTGTTTCCCTTCCCTATTCGGCCCCCTTCGCGTCTCTGGAATTCAATTTCGTTGAACTTTCGCGGTCCAACATTCGCAAACACCGTTCATCCCTCTTCGCCAAACTTTTCTTTCCCCGTTAAAGTAACTCGTCGTCGCTCGATCTTACCCTCCTCCCGTTCCGTGCAACGCGTTAATGCATTCCGCCGAGTCCAGCTTGCGTTTCGCCAACGATAATACAACGATTTCGAACCTCGCTTCGGAATGCAACTTTTATCGGCGAATGCGTATTTCGTAGGAGCGGTTTCGCTAACGAATTGTTCCGCCTGTTCTAAATAATTATTAACGTTAACGCGTACTGAAAATCCATCGACTTCTTTTCCACTCCTGCTTTAGCTTTAGATCTTGATTAATCTTAACCCTTTTGCGGACGAGGAAAAATAATACTTAAGAAATTTCTAGTCAATCACGAGTTCATTTCGGACAGAATTTAATAACGCTTAACGAATTCTCGCTCGATTACTATAAGAAATGCCTCGTAGGGCGACTAATGCAAATTTCTCGCTTTGAAAATCGCCACTTCAGATTTTGCGATACAATTTGGTCTCTTTCGGATGATTTAACACTACAACTACCGACGATGAAAGTACACATATTTGTACCAAAAAAATAGACACGCGAGATATTTTCAAGGCGCATGCGATTGACGTACAATTAAATCTCCATTAATATTTTGTACAGAAAATCGCGGAATATTCTAGAAAATGCACCGGTGCAAGTTTCTATAATTTTTATGGCAAATTTGTACCCAGTCATTTCGACCAGTTTGGTAGTTGTAGCGTTAAGGTGTGTTTTCACCGTGCATTTGCGACGTCGGAGCCGTAAATGGAAGTAGCTCGTATTTGCGTTTCGTGTTTTCCAGAATCGTAGAGTACATTTCTCGTTTGCCTACCACCTGTCATTTTTCTACTCTTCTACGTATCAAAGGATTTATTCCTCGAATAAATAAACGATTTGGTTCGCCAGCTTTGACGAAGGATAAAGGATACGCGTACATAAATTCGGCATCGATTCTTTTGTTTCTTAACCGACTCGCGCGGGTGCTCGAAATACGCGAGCAATTTTATAAAAATTCGGAAGCCGGATCGAAGGGGTTAAAGGCCTTGGACTTGGAAACGGAAACCATCGAGCAGGATCGTATCTTGTTTTTCGGTGGAACCTCTCCGGTCATGTATTATTTCGTTGCCGCAATCTCGGTTGACGTATCGCGAACACGAGACCCGCTTCGGAAGCTTTCCGTTTAGTAGCCGATATCTAATTCCAAGCGTTTCTCATGTCTCGTTCCTCGTTCCTCGTTCCTCGTTTCTCGTTCCTCGTTTCTCGTTTCTCGTTTCTCGGCGATGGCCTTCCAAGGCAATTCGTTGTCCCCAAAGATGTTTGGCGAAACGTTTCCCTCCGATTACGTAACAAGCTGCGCGCGGTCAATAGCAATCGCGAGGCGCTTTTTCTAACCCTTTGCGGGCGAGCGTCGACAAATCGCCACCCGTGTTTCTCCCATTTTTTTCAACGCACGTTAATTTTTCCTGCGAGAAATTTCTATTCGTATCGCTAGCGAATAGTTCGTTTATATTCGTGCCCCTGGCATCTTTCTTAATACGTGGACGAGATCTCGTTAAGTATTATTAATTCTCGTGCGTAATAGGTTCACAAATGGGCGAAAATAGCGGGGATCGGATGCGTTGCTCGTTTCGCCGCGACGAGACGTGAATTTGTCTCGAACGGCCAAACAAAAGGCGCAGCAGGATAATCCTTTCCTTCGGGTTTATCCGCGATTCCTTCTCCCATCGGGCTACCATTCCAAGTTCACTCGAATGAATTATTCACGAGAGTCGAAGGAGAGAAATCGACGGACGGAGTTTTAGGAAGGTCAGCCTCTCCAACAAGAATTCAAAAGGTTTCCGCGGTCGCGAATTCCTGCTTTCCACCCAATTCTCTTCAACGCGTTTCTATTTCGAGCGAACGCGAACGCGATCGCGTTATTTTGCCAATTTTTGAGTTCCCTCGCGCAAACGTTGCGCGGTAAAAATACAATCCACGAGCAAACTTCGATCGTTCCCGTGGCAGCAGCCCCTTCATCCATATGGATCGTCGCTGTTTTCTCAGCTAACTTCCGCAGATTGATTTTACCCTCCACGAAAGCTTACCAAACTTTGATAAATCGCGCCCCTTTGTAATAGATTTTGGATGTTTCGCGCGAGCAGACGATAGAGTAAACCGGAGTATAAATACATTTTCCTTTAAAAGTATTAGGACACTTGCAACGAATTAACCCTTTGCGCAAGTGTGTCGCGAATAGCCACCCGCAAACTTTTCGATATTTTAAACGTACCACAATTTTGAAAGAAATTCAACGCGATATGGATATCGTTAACGGATGCTGCTGTTCACAGTTGGACAAGAATTTGTTAAATCCCGCCCCTTAAAAGGCTAATAATTGAACGAAAACACGTAAACATACGTTCGTTCCGTCTGCAAAGGGTTAAAGAAACGAGCGAGTCGTTACGAAGTTACTAAAATCTTCAAGTACTCGTACGAGTTTCGCACCTTTGTACAGCAATTACCGATTACGAAGTCGGGTCTGACAAAGGTTTATTCAGATTTGGTAACTCGAATTCGTCGATCGGCGCTTCGCCTACGTTTGGCTTTCGTCCCATCGGTCCGCACGATTATTTTAAATAGTCGCGAATCCTTAACAAATTTTCCCGATATCTTTGTTAAGAAAAGCTCGTTGAAAGCCACGCTCTGTTCGATCGTGGACTAATCTGCGAAGCAAGAGAAGCGGAATACGGAAGAGCTCGCGACAAAACGTAGAATACACGGTGCGACGAGAATGCGACTAATCGGCTCGCTTGTTTTACAACAAAGGGAGATAGGTGGATGGAGACGGAGACGGAGACGGAGACGGGGACGGACACGGGAAGCGAGACGCGGAAAAACACTTTGATGGTGGCGCGACGAGCATCCAGTTTGCTTAGCGCATAGCAAATTTTGTCGGAACTTTGCCATCGGTATATTTTCTTTGGCGCGATCCGTTTGCGAATTCCGACTGGAAAGACGGGGCGGATTCGCCGGGAATATCGACAACACCCGCGTCGATTCGAATTCCACGCGGATATCGCGCCTCGCTATCGTTGGAATTTCAATATAAAAAGCCAGCGCGGATCGTTGCCTATCCGGTCCGTACCGATCACGCTCCCGTTACGCGCAAACTTTTCGCAGCATTTTTTCATTTATATGCTCAATATAATATATCCATTGTCCCATAATCGGAACGGTACAACAAAGTCCACGGTCCTTCGTACTGTCCCTCATTTTCGCCCGAATTTGCATCGAAGATTTTTTGCAGCTGTTGCGGTTTGGAAATAATAAAATCCAAAACTGGAGCCCTTTAACGAAAGGGCTGACAATCGAGGGAGTCGGTTGTTGGTTTGGTGCGAAAGGAATACAGTTTAAAAACACTGTGGTCTATATTTACTGTGAACACGAACGAATTACAGTTGCGTCACCGTGAGCGGTTGAAGCAGATCTGAGGTACTGCCGCGAGAGCCGCTGTACGAGCTCGCGATCGGTTATACAAAATTTCGATACGAGAATGCGTGGATATCGCTATTTCGTATGGAAACGGTTCAGTCAAAACACCAGCTAACGCGTCCGCAAATCCCTTTTTGCGTTTCGATATCGCGCCTCTCCCGCCAATCTGCTTATTAATTAGATATTAACATTGTAGTTATCGGCAACGATGTCCCGCGTTTTCACAGAATTTGCATCGAAAAATACGTCGAGCTAACGCGTCTGCGAATACCCCTTTGTTTCGATATCCCCCCATTTTTTCTTTTCAATCACAAATTAATGCCGCAGGTATTAATAACAATTTCCTTCACTTTGGCAGGCTTTACGTCGAAGTTTCGTTGGCGATTGTCATAAAATTCGCGAGATAAAAACGCGGTGGAATGAATATTTTACGCGAAATATCTGAACACAGACGAGTATTTTCTAGTCGTGTCTACGTTATTCGGCTACTAGGTAATACTAATGTTTACGAACGTTAATACTACTCAACCAACGTTAATTTATATGTATACGTATATACTAAACGTTTTCGATTGGCCGTTTGCAACGGAAATTTTCGTCATCGAATTTAAGCCGAACTCGATATCGTCGGGTAATTGCATCGAAGCTTCCTTATTCTTTGACTGGATCGTTAGGATCCCTTTGAAAGGTGTCGAAAGAAAAGGGAGAAGAGAGGGGAAAGGGTGCGCTAATTTCAAGGTTGTATAAAGAGCGCGCGTCCTTAGAGGCATTAAGGTGATTAAGCTTTCGCCGGCGCGACGCGGCGCAACTTTGAGGAGAAAGACGAGCAGTTGGTCGTATCGATCCATCGATCAATGTCCCCGAGAGCCGAGCAATCAACATCTATTAACTTTCGTTTCTTCTTCCCCTTTCTCCATCGGCGATTCATTCTAGGCGACAAGCTTTTTAAACGTCCCTTGTGCTTCGAGATGTCATCGGTAGAAGAAAGGGGCCAGCAGCGAGGGAAGATAGATCGATCGCGCGAGATTTATAATTCGCGCCTTGCACCAGCTTCTATTAACAACGCTAGCTTTACGGAACTCGTCACGTCGACGCGTTTCAGGTTTCATATCTACAATTATGGAGACCATAAATATTATTTGTCAGTACTTTATGTTAACCTTAATTAATGCAATGGTATGAATTATCATCCGTATAACCATCTACGTGATTCTCTTCATCCTCACGCTTCTACCAAACGAATATTTCTATGCAGTATACGTATTATTTCCGGAAGCGTGTCGACGTATCCACGTAATGTCCGCAAACCCAGTGTTAAAATCAACGCGATGCTTGCTACTCGTAGGCTGGGCATAATTTATCGCTGCGCGTGTAATATATGTAAGAAACGTGTTTCTATTTAAACGAAAAGCTTTCCAGTGACAGGACGAAGAACCGTGGACTGACTTTGTTGTACCGTTTTCAATTACGTAGCTATGAATTTATTATATTGAACGCGTAAAGAAAATGTTCACAAATAAAAGAGCGGTTGAACAATACTATGCTCGAAACTGGAACGATCTTTACGTCAAAGGCGTTCTAAAATAGTTAATTAAAGTTACTTAAAGCGCGAACCTTCAAGTGGCAGGATGCGGTACATTTACCATACGGTAAAATAATATAACATACGTGACGCGTGCCTTGAAAATTATGCGCGCAATCCGAAAAAGGTGTCTCTGATTTGGCAACGATGTTGCCTAAGAAACTTCCGACTGTCCGACTCTCAGCTGAGTCTTTGTGAAGTTAAGCGAAACGCGGGTGAATCGAAAAGAGCAAACTTGCTAGCCGACCAAGTGGCAAACCTATTTAGACGGCGGAAGTTGGACGCGATTGGGCAAGTTGGATTGGCATTGGATGATCGATAAACCGAGTAGCCGCGGTTAAACCGGCAACCTTGCAGCCGTGTAGAGATGAATGGAGAGCAACGCAGAAGCTCCGTCTTCTCTGTGTGTCGCTAGAATTGCAGCCTGTGCGCGGCGCTTTTCGAAAGGCAAACTTCCCGTATCGCGAGCTCTCGCCTGAAATCAATTCCTATTGCCTTTCTCTATATCGCTGACCGCAACAACTCCTACGCTTCTCCGATCGATCCAAGCAATTTTCTTTCCACTCTCCGCGCTTCCCAACGTCACGCATCAAAAACCTAATCGGTCTTATCTTCGCCAGCTTTTAAGCAACAACGATAGCAAGACTAATCTGCAAGCTGCAAGCGTGGCAGCCGTTTTTCTTTAACCTTTCGGCTACGGCAAAATTAATGGTGAAACTGCGAAGACGTTAACTGTAGGTGTTTCACGATTTCTATTATGCCTTTACTCGTGTTCGCGTTAATATAAACGTGCAGCTGAACGAATTATAACTGTGTATTGTAAATTGTGTATTGAAAAAATAATATTTATGGTCTCTATACGTTTAGGTATGAAATCGGAACGGCGTCAACGTGACGAGTTCCGTAAACCTAGTGTTAACTATTTCAGAACGCCGTTAACGTAATAATCGTTCCAATTCCTCGTCATAATATTGTTCAACCGCTCTTCTATTTATGAACATTTTTTTATATGTTCGTCCTGCTTTATGCTTCGAATTTTATTGTCATTTTACGTCCATCTATTTCTTCCGGGATATACTTCGTATCCCACGAAAATAAGCAACTGTTAAAAGTAAATCAAGCGATGGGGTGTGTTTTAAAGGACCTGTCGTTTCGACCGAGGAACCGAATGCTCGAGATTCGAAAAAGTACGTAGACCTCTTCGCGATCTACAGTACGTCGCTTATAAATTCCATTTTAATAAAGAAGATTGCGAGGCAAAGGATTGCAGGCGCGATTACTTTTATTTCGCCCCCGTGTGCGCGGCATCGTTAAAAAATCCGGCTAAACTATAAATCCGCGGACCGATTGCATGCGTCCAAGTCCGCATACTTGCTCCGCGGAAATGAAATTTTGTTGCCATTCAAGATTGCAAACGCTCGGGGCGCGTTCCGGCCGCGTTTTTATTTTCACCGTCCACGCTAACAAGAGTCGCCAGAGTTGCGTTCAACGCGACGACATTTCGCAAACCGTACCTCTTTTTATTCCGTTCCGCCGCGTTGGAGAGAGGAAGAGGTTAAAAAAAAAAAAAAAAAAAAAAAAAAAAAGAAGAAAGCAACGCTGGGTTCACGGTTTAAATCCGGCTGGCCATTTACCGTCACGGCTGTACACAGTTTATACGGAAACGTATACGATAACACTTCAATGAGCCCGTATAATTCCGCGAGTGGATCTGCCGCGCAAAAATGCCGGCGGAAAAAAAACATTCGCGTGAAACGTCCGCCCTCTCTGACCTCGTTCCCACCGTCAACAAGCGTGTAACTTTTTTAATCACTCGTTCGACCCTGCACGCGTGGATCAGTCAATTTAACCCTTTCATAACCGATCGTCGAGACAACTCGTTCGTGTTCCTCCTTACATTTGTTCACGCAGTTTTTAAGTCTGCAAGCAACGCAGAAATTGTGAAGAACGTTCTAGGTTTTATTTTTTGGTAATAATATTGTGGTGTCGGGAATAGTGGACGCGTGGAAACGAAAGCGACACTTCGTTGCGTGACCTCGGCGCCGCCGTCGACGACTGACACTCTGAACAGTTTAGGCTACCAATAAGAACAGCGTTGGACTGTTTAGTTTTAAGGAACTGTGTTGTGTGTGTGGGCGCGAGGGTGCGAGAACGACGCATTTTCTTTTACGAGGACGAGTGAGTCGAGAGAAAGACGCACGTGAGTGAACTTCGACCTACGAGGTGCGGTCAGAGTGAAAACAGAGTATTGCGTTCGTTGTGGTTCGACCGGTTAGGGGCGGTCAATCGCTTAGTGAAAATCTATTTTTATGTTCTTTTTTTATTTCAAATGTATATGCTGTTTTCAATTATTTTCTCCCACAGTATATCGGAAACAACGATAACCAAAAGAACTAAAGATGCCATTAATAAAGTTTGAGTTGCTTTAGCTTTATATATTCAATTGGCTTGAAGTCGCCGGTCTGCGAAGCGTTAATGGTAGCTCTTCTCGCAACTGGATCGCGGATATTTACCGGTTTGCGGGGGATTTAATTTCTCGGTAAAGTGTTGGAATAGAATCTTGGCGCCCACAGGCAGAAGGCTGAAAATTTGCCTGGCGGTGAATGGGTTAAAATACCGTGCACAGGACTCGTATGCGTCCTCAGTGGATATGAGTCATATAGTGGATCGTATCGGGAGTTTAATCCCGAGAAGCGACGAAGCATACGGTCGGTGTAAACCGGCGATGACAAATAGACGCGTCGAGAGTTTGGTAAAATTTGGATGTCTCTGCCGGCGAAGAAAGGCGAGACGGCAAGATCGATGCAGCCGTTCTTGTTCGTTGCGAGTTGCGGCGCGTGTCACCGCGTATCGAACTCGTCTGGCTTTCATCTAGGGTAAATGTACCACGTCCTGCCACTTTAACGTTCTCGCGTAACTTTCGTTCACTATTTTAAAACGTCGTTGGCGTAAAGATTGGTCCAGTTTCGAGCGTAATATGGATTTTAAGGCACGCCAAGGTTTCTTTTCGTTCGGGAGGCGTTCGCGAGATGTAGCCTAATCGAGAAGGAGGGATATGGCGAGAGGATCCGTGAAGGGCGCGTATCTGGATCGCTGCGTTTCTGGGAATTGCAGGTATGCGACTGGCGTTGGCGATGCAAATGCGCAAAGATGCTTCCCCAAGGGCTTCGCCTCGCAGATCCATTTGCGTCTCTCTGCAAACGGCGAGTCGGACCAAGTCTCTTGGACGTTAACGGGAGCGGAAGAGATCGTGTCGCGAAGAGCTGCTGCTCTCCTGCGACCATATTTGCGACGCGTTTCCTCCCATTTTTCACGAGATCTTCTCGTTAAATATCCGCGCCGGTATTTAAGCGCTCCTCTTCGCCCCGTCGTAACTTGACTTTCGTTAATGATTATTGCCGCTCGATATAGAGCACGGAATATACGTAGAACGTAGGTGCAGGCAAGCGACGGGAGCGGCGGAGAATTAAACCGCGAGTCGGGTCGCCGCCGGATAAATACTTTTTATGGAACGTCGCGGAAAATAATAGCGGGGGCCCGGAAGGATTTACGAGAGTTTCGCTGGAATATGTAGGAGGGAGTTCGGTTGGGCGATAAAATTGTCGTGTTTGCAGCGGCGCGGTTAGCTTTACACAATCGAGCGCCGTGTAAAATCGAGCACTCGGCGTTTCCAGTGGGCCGTATTGAAATTTCGAAACAATCGCCGCGCAGTGGCTACAAAAAGCTTTGTCAAGCCACTCATTTTTCCATCCAAGTGCCCACTTAATTACCCTCAACCGTGTTCGATTCCCTCTAGCGAGCTAATGCGAGCCGTTGGGCCGCTGCCGCTATTAAACGCAATATTGCGCGATAAATATAAGAGTACCGCTGACAGAAAATTTAATTTCCTATCGTCTTTAATCCGCTAACCGGAGATGCCCGGCTGGGCTGCAAAACGTATCGTCGGGTCGCTCATCTTCGCCTCGATTAGCTTCGACTGGTATTCGATTTCATAGCGTCTGCAATTAGCCCGAAAGCACCCGAGCGGTTTCTCGAACGAGCTATTTCTTTTTCTTATCAAGCTAAAAGGAAAAGACCCGCGAGCGACCGTCGAGAAGGCGTTCGCGTAACTCCAATCTTAATTGTACTTAACTTCGCGAGACTGCGGATATCAAGTACGATATTGTACGACAAGTGTAGTAGAAGAGTTATATTCTATTACTGTATTATATATATACAGATAATAAAAGTGTTACGTTTATTATTAACCACTTGCGCTGGTAATTATTTATCGATCATCTGTATCGATTTGCAGCAATTTGACACTTGAAATTATTCCTATAAAATTTTGCGGACTGATTGTTAGAGTTAATACATAAAACGTACTCGTAACAATTCTTAATTCACTGCATATTTATTAATTTGCGAACGTTCGCAGCTTTCGGTAGATCCAATACGTACTAATCAACGTGTACAACACGTCATACCAACGCAAGTGGTTAATGTGATCGGTATTATCCTTAACCGTGTGTCGAACGCGAGCGTAGAATCTAACGAATGAAATACTTTTCGTAGCTGCTGCAAAAGACCAGCGAAGCGTAATTTTTTCTCGAAAGTCGTAGAAAAGCGCGGGAGCGAATGCACGGCAATTTTGCGAAATTAAAGTTGCTCGATATGCGCCCTCGCTCGCTTCGGATTTAATTCCCAGCAAATTGCCAGGAGAATTTCGTTGGACGACGACGGGGCGCGATGGCGAAGCGACGCGTTTGAAAACTAAGAAACGCGATTGAGAGTTGCAAAAGGTGGGGGGCGAGGTTCACCGACAAATGCGTGAAATATTTGCGGGGCCGTTTTTGCGCGCAGCGGCATTTGATCGAATATATACACCGGCCGCCGCATTTCCCATTTCCCATTTCCCATTTCCCATTTGCAGTGAAAACAGTTCCACTCAAACGCGTTTCCCGTTGTTCGCATTCCTCGTTTAGCCGGGTTACTCGCAATCGTTAATATTCCCACCGTCCAATTCAATTTCGTTTTATGCAAAACTAAAAGAAACTTTTGCCTAATTATTCGCGCAGCATTCAGCCCCTGTGCAAAGCTTGCTCGTTTGTCGAGCTGCGCGGATCATCAAGCGTACTCCTACGATTATTTTACGTTGCGCTGCAGCGATCTTTTCTCGCGCGTAAGCCTAGATATCGTCTCGATATCATCGCGAGATCAGACGAATTTGCAGCAGCAGTCTTACATTATATTATCTACTACTATTATATTACTATTACTATATATTACTATAGTCTTGTATTATATTACTTATATTATCGGTTCGGCTACATTCCGGCCACGGCAAATGCAGGTGATAAGGAGAAAGATATACGTGAGTACATTGTATATCGTTCTACTTCTCGTCACGTGCGTTTGCCGGAACCGAAACGTGCCCGAACCAATAATATAAATGCAGCCTCAGTCGTTTCAACGTTTCAATAGTTCACTTTGTATTTTCCATGCACGTTAACATTAATCGTGCAACGCTCGATCAAAGATCGGCTTCGAAATATTCGATTCAACGCTCTACGTTTATTGTTATTACTTTTTTCGTTTGCTTAACTTCGCGACGATTCTTATTTTAAATATCGCGGAGCTTCCACGTGACAATATCGAGGGCCGTTCGTAGAAAAGTAGCGGAAGCGAGAGGGCAATTTGTAAAAATTGCCAACTGGAGACGAGCGGGAGCGTAGAAATTCGTAGGAGACGGCGAAGAGGGCTCGAAAGCGGAGGCGAAGGTAATTCGGCGACAATATCGAAACACGGACGCGAGGTGGATAGGAACGATCGAGCGATGGGAGGACGGTGAAAGTGCGCGCGATGGATTGGAGGATCTTGGATTAATTGGGTCAGGAGGCAGTGGGCTTAACAATTCGCTCGAATGGGGCCAGATATCGAGTGCTTTCCAGAGCATACCGGTAAAATCTTACGGCGAGGGTTTCGATCGATCCAAGCTGGTCGCCGGTAATCGCATTCTCTTATGGTCGAGCGCATTCTCCTCTTAACTTCTTTCGCCGTGGACCTGATAAACGAGCGCGCTGCTAAACTGCGTCCGAGTTTCGAAGCGACGCGAGCCACGAGAGAAACGAGGGAGGAGGGGAGAGGAGAACGTTGATTCGGGAAACGCGTAGTCGGCACGGGTATCGCGAGGAAAAACTATGCTCGCCGTGGTCGGACGCTTTACCGACGCGATTCTACCACGACAATGGCCTCTCGTAAAATCTTTTACGCGACACTGAACTTCCATTGCCCGGCAACACGCATTCCGGCCTGTTTGCGGCGGCGGCGGCGGCGGCGGCGAAAAAGCTTGAAAATCTCCGACAATAACGACCAACCCTGACCCCTCGTTCGTGGCCGAAATACCTACCGATTATGTTTTTTATTACGGATATGTAAAGCTACAAGTATAGCTTTGATCCGCCTTTCGACGAGCGGGAGGCAGAAATTCGATTTACTTTAATAGAGTAAATTTAGTTTACAAACCAGCCCCGAATGAAGGGGAATTTGTCTAGCCACGGATTATATCGATAAGTCTTTTGTGCCGGCGCTCTCGGTGGCGATTTTCATTAGCTATTAACGTGTTTTGCACGCCTCGCGATCGCACAAATGGACGAGGAACAAAAGCCGGTTCCGCGGAACGACGCTGCTGAAAAGGCGAGTTTGCATTGACGACGCGGGGCAAAAGTTTGTTTCGCAACAGCGACGCGAACGAGCGAGCGAGTCACAATGAGACTCGCTTCCCCTGTAAAACGGAAGCCGGTTTCAATGGGAAGCCGAGTCGCGCCACCCTTCCACCTTCGCTTTCAAGATGCCCTCATCTTCCATCCGCTACATCTCCCTTTCCTTCTTTTCATCCTCTTGCTAATTACACGCTTTTCCCTCCACCTTCCATCGGCCCGCTAATTAAGCGATCCGTTGGCATCGTGAACCGCGCCGCGATTTTTCTCTTGAGTGGGAACCAGCGAAACGAAACGATTCGATTCGATTCGATTCGATTCGTCTGCACCTAGTTGCGATTCTAAGCTTCGAATATTTACGCGCCTTAACCCTTTGCCCTATAATAACGTGTTTCACACTCGTCCTATCAATTACGACACACATTTAACTAAACCGCGTACGATCGACGCGAAAATTTAAGTTGATCCTTAATTTTGGCATTGCGTTATAATATTGGACATTGTTAAACAAATATTGCCTGTAACGTTCAAATGATTTGCACGCGACATTATACGAAATCACTCATCAGTTTTTAATTCTACCATACGTAGGTAATAAAATAATCGTAGAGAAAGGGGTGAAAACAACGGAAGCAGTGACGCGAAAGTTTCCGAAATATTTGCAAAATATCGCGATGCACCGTAGATCGCGCCAATACCATTCACACGCACATTTTTTTTTTTTTTTTTTTATTCTAACTGGACGAACTCGGAAACAAAAAATCGTGCGTCAACTTTTGAGGGATCGTTGCAGAGGGGAGACTTTCCCCTTCGAAAATCCGGCAAAATTGTTTTTCTTTTATTTGCACGCTGTTATATTAATAGCAACGAGCAGATCGTATTTAGAGTTAACTAGTGTACGATGTCCAATCACGTAAGTATATCTCGCGTGATTATAATTAGCTACTCGTTGGGATTGTAAATCTGTTTCTCACGTCTGATATTTATCGTACGGATACCGTCTCCGTGAGGTTAAAGCGCATACATTTCTCGCAGCTACGAGAACGGAATATAGAAGCACGAGCGGCCGAAGGGTTAAACGGGAAGCTACGAAAAATTCATCTGAATTTCAAGTTCCCTCCTGCACAATTTAAAGCGGATCGAACGGAGAAAGTTGCTCCAGCTGGCCTTAAACTGTCGGAATAAAACAATCGAGTGACACCGAATTAAAAGTAGCCGGCAGCTATCTCGGCAAAACGAGACTTTGCCCGCCACTTCCAAACTCCGCGCGCGCTTCTCCATTCCCGACTTTATTAATTCAACTCCCCGGTAACGTCGCGACTTCTCGCGTTCCGCTTCTCTTTTCTCGCGACATACGTTTAAACAATGGAAAGAAAAAGGGAAAAAAAGAGGGAAACTCGCGTCGAGGTTCACCAAATTTACCACGACGACAGAGAATAATTACGCGGCTCTGAATTGGCTGTTCATTTGGACGCGCGTCGAAGCCTTTCTTTCTTGCCTTACTTACTCTTCTTCTTTTTACGGAAAATAGATTTGAAAAAAGAAAGGGTTCACGGAATTTGATACACGTTCATGAAGAATAATTACGCGGCTCCATTGCTCCATTACATTGGCAGGAATTGGCGGGGGCAGGCGAAAGGGTTAGGGGTTTGGCGAAAATGCTGTCCATTTGGACGCACGTGGAAGCTTTTCAACCCGGATGGGCATCGAAGCGTGGTGGCGTGGACTCGCAATATCCGGCGAACCAGCAACCGACGCGACGGCAGAAAATGTAAAGGAAAACCGCAGGCTTGCAGAATGCCGGCGGCATCATTCCAACTTCCTCCACCTTTGCTTATATCGATTTTATTAAAATTGCGATCGCGGCGTCACGCTAACCCCTTGGAATTTCAACAACTTTCTAGACGCACCGGTTTATTAAATAGTTTCCCTCTCTTTCTCTCGCGCGCGATTGCTCCGAGAAATTTCACGCGAGAATGAATATCGAGTGGCCCGATAAGTCGATGGCGAATTTTATCGCGGAAACTTTGTGCGATCGTCGAATCGAAAGTTTCTCATTTCTCGCAATCAAAGGCAGGACTGCTGGATCCAGAAGCTTTTTTGCCGAGGCGAACCGGGTAAAAGTCACGCGTGGAAAGTCCCCGAGATAAAACACTAACGCCAATTTTATTATCTATAATAATATTACCATACTGTTTGATTTTTTTTTCTCAATAAACTTACACTAGGAAGAAACTAACAAACGCGTCGAATGACAATTAATCGAGGCAAACTGAACTTCGATTAACCTATTAGCTGCGGAATTATTCGATCAGAATCTTCTTTATACGTAGAAATGAACCTGAATAAACAGGAATTAATATTGTTTGGAGTAAGCTTAATTGCTGTGAATATAAATGTAAAGTGACGCGTTTTTGATACCGATATAAAGATGCTTTAGAAAATAAGGAACTTCTTACAAAGTAAAATAGTATATCGAAAATATTAGTAACTCGTCATTCGCGGTTAACAGGTTAAAAACGAACGCAGCTCTGCGAGAGTAGCAGAAGCGTATCGCAGGAGGAGGGAACGCGTTACGTGTCTGAGAATTAGCCGCAGAGGGGTTTGGAATCGCGCGTAACACTTTACACGCGCGCGAGCGCGCGCCTTTCTCTCGCGTGATAACGAGCCGCTGGCGTAAATTCTATTTTATTCCCGTGTAATAAATCCGTATTACGAAAGGTGGGCGCTACAAGTGGTTCCGTAGTCGTTATTATTAAGCGCTCGGTTCAGCCCCGGCCATTTAATTATAAGCAGAGAGTCGGAAGCGTTGAAAACGTCTAGAATGATTGCCGCTACGCGAAACGCGTATTCCAAAGCCCGAGAGAGAAGAATTACATAAAAATGTATCATATTGAAGATATAAAAAAAAATGTTCATAAATAAAAGAACTGTTGAACACAATCGTATGTATACACAATATTATGCTCTAAACTGGAACGATCTTTATGTTAACGACGTTCTAAAATAGTTAACGAAAAGTTACTTAAAGCGCGAACCTTAAAGTGGCAGCACGCGATGCATTTACCCTATTCTATTTAACGTTGAATAAAATAAAGTTTTAATCGGCGCTTGAATCGAAAGAGCTCCTCTCCGAAAGGGTTGAAAAGCGGTTTCGTTAACTAGGAAGACGAATCGGCCGATCGAAAGCGGCTGTCGATTATGTAGGATTCGAGCTACAGGGTGAAACGGTCGAGGGCATATAACGACAGTTGGGCAGTGTAAACCGTGCGTCACCTTCAGCGGACAAACGGCAAGAAAGGTTTGAAATCGCCGCGTTCGAGAACGTTCCATTTTTAAAGACGAGAACCGACCGATACGGAAGCCGAGCGAAAAAACAAAAGACAAGCAGAAGCGAAACAGACGTTAGCGTAGATGCTAGGTCGGTGAAAACGTAAAAGATACGTTAAGCGAATTAACGGTTAGCGGTTAAGTACGAAAATCGTCGCTGTGTGTGCGGGCAGTGCATCCATTTTGTCAGTGTCGTCGTCCGTTTTCTTGTAAATTGTGCAGCGTGAATATGAAATGGTAGGTGTGCCGATAAACTCCTCGATTTTATTCCCACAATTATTAGACGCGATCGAGGATGTTTCGTAACTCGATCCACCGTCGACGTAGACGTAAACGATGCGTGTCAGGCGATTCAATTACCGAGGCAGGTATTATAGCGCGGGTAGAAAGGGTGGAGGGTCGGGATTGGGCGCAGCAAAGAGGAATTCCTTGGCGGATCAACGGAACTGTCCTAATTTTCCGGCTGCCTCGATTAGTTGCGCGTCGAGAGCAACGCGCGCGGCGTGTGCAACCTTTCACGCGATTAGCTTTTGCAATTCTGCCCTCGCACGCGTTCCATCCGATATTTTCCAATAGAAAGGAAACGCCCCGGTGCAAATTCGCCCTCCGATTCTCGCGGAGGATGCCAACTCTGCCTTGCGATCGATGCGATCGATGCGATCGTGCCGAAAGCGAAATCGTCATTTCAGACGGAGAATCGTCGAACGAAATAAATAAGTATCTGGGCTCTCTTTGCCTTAACACTTTACCCACCGCTCGTCATCGAAACTGACCGGCTTAGTTTTCGCTATATCGTTCTAATCTCTCCTATTTTTGGAACACTAATGTTTTATTATGATCTGTACGTTTTATACCATTATTACTCCATTTATCGTACATACTGTTGTAAGGCAAAACTACATGTGTAAGTCACACGCTTTCATCTTCCAGATACTGCCTTTAAAGTATCGAATACGCGTGTTAAATATTGGGCTCCTGATCAGCGTGCATTTACTTGTTGAACGTAAGATATTTATTTTCGTGCCGTTTCAATTAACGCATAAGTTGCACGTTTTTTGAAACGGTGATTTACATCGTTTTGTTTTGCACCTACAGATATCGAGACTATTTTTAGACTAATATTTGTACACGACATTGAACATAATGGTCTTCTTCGAATAGAAAAATATAATTAAAAGAGCCGCGTAATAAGCTTCCGGTCGGTAAAGTGTTAAAATTGCTAAGCATATTTAATTGCAAAGCGTTTGAGCTTCGAAGCTTGAAATTTCCTAGGCTACTAATTTTCAACCCCTTCGCGTTTTAACCACTTGCGCTTGAATAACGTATTGCACACGTCAACTGGTACGTATTAGACCTACTAAAAACTGTGAACGTTCACAAATTAATAAATATGTAAAGAATTAAGAGAATTGTCACGAGTACAACGTTTTATGCATTAATTCTAAAAATCGGTCGAAAAGTTTTATAGAAATAATTTCAAGCGTGAAAACTCTGCAAATTGCTATTGATAGGTGTATCATACGTACTCGCTAAGTAATTGCCAGCGCAAGTGGTTAAACCTACGAATTTTTAAACCTAGCTTCGAAGAATTGAACTTCCGAGACTTTTCATTTCCAGCTCTCCCAATTTTCAAGCTCTTCAATTTCGAAGCGACAAATTTCCAAGCCTTCCAATCGTCGAGCTCTGAAATTTTTGAAACTCTGCGATGTCCAATCCTACCAATTTCCAAAATCTCGAATTTCCAAGCTTCCCAACTTTGAAGGCCGCTAATTTTAAGAATTCAAACTTTCCAAGCTCCTCAATTTCGAAGGCCGCTAATTTTAAAATTTCCAAATTTCCAACCCCTCTAATTTCCAAGCTCTCGAATTTCTAAGCTTGCCAATTTCAAGGGCCGCTAATTTTAAAATTTCCAAATTTCCAACCCCTCTAATTTCCAAGCTCCCGAATTTCTAAGCTTGCTAATTTCGAAGGCCGCTAATTTTAGAGCCCCGCCCCGATTTTCCAAGCCTGCCAATTTCCAATATCCCCGAATCGTGAAGCTCTCGAACGTCCAAGCGTTGAAACGCGCAGATTAGCTTCCACGGATTTAATCCGAGAGACCAGAGCCGCGTATTTTTTGCGAGGAGAAAGCCGGCATTGGAGGAGAGCTGAGCACACATCGGTTTTTGGCTTTCTCGGAAGCGCGCGTGTCGCGGTAGAAAGGATCAGGAGCAGGAAGGGGTATAAATTAGGCGAAACTTTTCTGCTGATTCCGAGCCACGCGTCACACGAGTAGTGATGGGAGTTCGAATTTGAACTTCGAAACAGATTCGAATTTTTCAACACTGTAAAGATTCGAATCCGATTCGAAGCCTTAAAGCTCTTGAAAGTCTCGACAGTGTTGATAGCATTGCGTGTCTTATAAGTCTTGAAAATCTCGGAAGTCTTGCAAGTCTTGAAAGCGTTGATAGCCTATGTACTCTTGGTAGTCTTGACTGTTTCAATGACTTTCTATTCGCCAACTCCTAAGTATTTTGATTACTTTAAACGATATTATTGACGTGCAAAAAATATAAAGACTTTCCAGACGATTAAGACTTTCAAGACTTTCAAGACTTCCAAGACAATGAAGACTTTGAAATAGTTTAAAGGTTTCGAATCGATTCGAAGCGATTGAAATGCCATCGCTAGCCACGAGCCGTGAGCCGTGAGCCGTGAGCCGTGAGCCGTGAGCCGCGAAGCGGAAAGCAGGCCTTTTGAAAAGGGTGGGCTTTTGAAATTCAAGCCAGCGCACGGTCGCTCTGCTCTCTCTTTTCTTATACCTCCCGCTGCCTTATCGCGCTGTTACTTTACAACCGTTCCTTGCGCTCCTTTAGAACCTTTAGCTTCTTTCGCCGCTTTCTCGCTCGAATCGCTCGTTTTCGGCGTCTTTAGCTTGTTTCCTGGACAAGAGCCGCCTCGAAAGCCGGGGGGCCTTATCGTTATTCCGCCTGCGGCTGGTTAATTGCGCTCTTTCTCCTCTTATCGACGCGGTCACGTACGAGGAAACGGGAAATCTTGGCTTTTTCCATCAAACCCTCTACGCTCTCTACGTCTCCCGTCACCGACTCCTTTCCTTCCAACGCTTTCAACTTCGATCAGTCCTTTTATCGCCCGCCCCTTGCTTTCCAACCTTTTTTCCTTTCCCCGAAGTGCGCTTTCCAAACCGGACAAATGTTCCTCGACGAATTACGAATCTCACTCTACGAATTCCCACCTTTTCCGAGCCCTTTCTCGCGCGCGATCGAAGCTTGCGGAACGATCAAGCTGTTTGGAAAACTCGCAACCGATATTCCGAGGCGATACGAGTGAAGCTGTTACTATGGTCTCGGACACTTTGCGAGCTCGCCGCGTTCGCCTTCCGAATCGTATCGTACCGGCTCGCGAAATTCGCTTCGGCGATCCAAACTACCCGCGTCAACAGAGATCAGAATTATCGCAGGAATGTATTTCCCGTTGTTGCTTAACCCTTTCGCTGCGGCTTCTCGGTAGCGAAAACTGAAACTATAGATGAGAAATAATTTTTATCCATACAAAACTTGGACAAATATAAATACTCAGATGCTTTATGTTATCGATTATGGTGTAATATCTTCGCGCCAATGTTGAACAGAAACAATAGCACACTATAAAGAAACCATATCGACGCTTTTAGTAAATAATTGTCCAACCTTTACAAGCGTATATATACGCCTTCCGTAGCGAAAGGGTTAAAGGGGAATACGAATACTTGGAAAATATTTGACTACGCGAAACGTAAAGGCTACGTTTCGCCTAGACGAGAAGGTAAAAATGGAAATGCTAACGAGGACTATATTGCTCTCGGATCTCGCGCGACCGAAAAATACGTCGGATGACAGGTCCCCATTCCGCGCCTCATCCGCGCCCTTCCGTCGCTTTATATTCGTTTCGTATTCATAATCGCGATGAATATTATAATCTACTCTATTCCTATGCGGAGCTGCAGAGCTTGCACCCCGAGATCGAGACCTAGGCGACGCGGAGGCAAGAGAAGTTGCTCGCCTGCTTCGCCTATCCCCGTCGTCGACGTTCGGAACGATCTTTAGATGTTAACGACGTTCTAAAATAGTTAACGAAAGTTACTTAAAGCGCGAAGCTTAAAGTGGCAGGACGCGGTGTTGTATGCCAACGTAATCTATAGCATTATATTATTTTTAGTTAAGACAACGCGGCCTTCTCATCCTCCTTCAAACACCATAAATCGAACTCCAGCAGCAAACATCCCAAAATCCATCCTTCGATAGCTGATCATTTCATCCTCGCTAGTCATCTCCGAACCTCGACCTTGCTACCTCATCCCTTACTGACAATTGAACCCAAGCGAACCCCTACCTCTCTATTTTCCGAGTCTACAAAACTACTAGTTTTCCATTGAAACGTCAGAACAGTCCAAACCGTCTTAGGACGCGTAACTACACTTATGTATATTACGCGAATACAGTCTGTTACACGTTCATTAACTTCGTCTTTATTTCGATCGACGTTGTAACTTATTATATAGAATAAGCCAACAACCCCAGCGGAATACAACAGTGGTAATACATCTAGGCTACTGTTTCCCAACCTTTTTCGTGCCATGCCCCACCTAAGCCTTTCTAAAATTCTTATGTCCCTTATATAACATATATATACGTTTTCAATTTTAAAAAATTGACGTGTTCTCTGAAGAAACTTAAAGGTTAGATTTTAAGAAGAGATCATTAGGGAATTGTTGACGAAGCACACGTCTCTTATCCATAATCTAACGTTTATTCGGCTCGAGTAGCGACTGAGAGTCGCTATACGATTAACTTCAACTCTGGGCGAGTCTCTTTTGGACGTGCCCCCCAGAACAATCAACGTGCCCGTTGCAATGCACGTTGGGGAACACTGGTCTAGGCTATACATCGTCCCTTGCGCATCGGGACGAATTCGCGGTGAAAAGGTTCGGCTAATCGAGAGGCGGGCTATAGAATTCAGCTCAGTGGATTGTAAAAAATTAATTAGTTCCTTGTCGGCGGGGCTTTTTTTTGCCGAGCGTTAATCACCGCGAAAGGTATCCTCGAGGCATGGATGGACGGACGCACGGAGCGAAAGGAAGGACAGAATTCAGCGTGGCTCTATTGTCCGAGCGGCTAGCTATCTCCTATCTCGTCTCTCGACAAAGGACCCGCCGTCCTGGCAGGCGTTTCCAAGCAATCGCAATCGCAGCTCGCTTTTTTTCCCGCTGCATAATCCCCTTTCGATTCAACGTCGGAGCTGTTTCGCTAGAAAGAGTTGCTCGCTCTGAAAGCTTGCGCTAATGAGACGGCAAAGTTAATTTCCCCTTCAGTCGCGACAATAAGATGCCTCGCTTTCAATCCGCGCGTATTTTTCAACGGATTTTCCTTTTTTTCGTTCTCCTTTTGGGTGCAATCCGAACGAGGCGGAGATTAAAAAAAAAGAAAAAAGAAAAAGAGCCGTCAGATTTTATGCGGAATCGCGGCGAAAGGACGCGAAAAATGCGCGCCCCGTGAAAGGAAACGGAGACGCGTGAAATATAGAGAACAGCTAGGCGAGTTTTAATCCTTTGACGAGCAGCGGCGACGAATTTGCGGCTCGAATCGGTGTCCCTCAACGCGCGACGCAATTATAAATGTTTTTGGGACGCCTAGAGCATTGTATCGCATTCTTCGTTTTTCACCAGCGTTACGGTCAACGAATGTTTATCGTTTTTTTTACGCTAGCAGATCTTTTTTTCTTCTAGTAGGGGGTTATCTCGGGACACATTTCTACATTTCCATCGCTACTTGCATCCCTTCTCTTACGTAAAACGTACTATTCTTCCACGGCAAGAAGGCACATCGCGTTTACATTCGTACAGCGTCTGGAGCCAATAGTAATGACTGGCTGCGTTCATAGGCCAATCAGCGAACTGCAGCAAGAGTGGGAATGTAAGCACGCTGTGCCTTCTTCCCGTGGAAGAATAGTACACCTCCGCTTAACACAGTTCGACAGCAAAACAGTCGGTTCACGAAACGATTTCGCTCACGTCACTTCGTCCAAGCACCCATATCATATACTTACACGTCACGAAACGCATCCACGCTCAAATCGAACAATTCTACATACGTACAATAAACCTATTACACGAGTGTCAATTTACTTTCCTAAAACCGCCCGTTACCCCATTACTATCGTTGCCAGTTATCCATCACGACCGATACGGTGACGCAACGAGAATTTCGACAACGTCCAAGCGCCGGCTTGTCCGTGATTCAATTAACCGAACGGTAATTGAAGTCGCAAATGAAACTAATCGGAGTGGAAGCAACAGCCGCGTTCGTTCGCGAGAGGAAAGCTAGTGGTTAATCCCGGTGTCGGAGTAGGCTTAGAGGCGAGCCGGTCTAATTTCGGGGACCTATTAGAAGATGTCGGCAAATGCGAGGCAACGCGATCGCGACGAGGCATTGACTGATCCTTGCGATAAGGTTTCGACTCATCCCTGCGACGAGGCTCCGACACGATCGTGTCACGGGTAGGTCCTGTGATTCCCGCAACGCGCAAACAGGCCTCGAATATTCCGTGGAGGCATCGAAAAGGTTGCAAAACAGTCTCGTTAATGAACACCGAAGACGGAGCGGATGTTGGAACTTATCTTTATTTGTGCAAAGTTTCAAAGTTATTCCCCCAAAGACCGAGGTTCCAGCATTGAGAGGAGCCTTTTATAATATCTTACTTAGTTGTTATGGTGGAGGTAGGGTTCGGAGTCCGCAGTTTGTTGGTTACGATGAGCCGGAGCCTGGTCGTAGGAATGAGTCGAAACCTTATCACAAGGATGAGTCATGGCCCTTTCAGAATCGCGAAGCGGTTTACGCGCGTCGTTAAAAAGACAAACGACTGGTAGCGGTTGATTTCGCGACATAGTCGATCCGTAAGCGGCTTACTTACGAGCCCTTTTTCTGCGGGATTCACCTTCGTCGTCCTCTTAATATCAGCCGTCCAGGATATTAGACGCGGTTTTAATATCGCTCGGAGAGATTGCGCGCGGCGTAGCCTTTATTCTCGGCTGCCCTCGCCCCGTTCTTTCCTAATTAAGAGTCCCCTGATTTAGCGCTGAAATTTCCCCCGTGCCGGAACAATCTATCCGTCTTAACCGCCTCGTTATTTGAACCTTTCGCGCCGCGCCACGAAAAGCGTAGGACCATGATATCCGGCCAAAGAAAACGGTCCGCGTCTTAAGAGACTCTTGGAATTTATAAATCTTGTACTCTCTCAAAGAAAAGGGGTCTAAATAGGTGGTCGGTTCACCCTTTAAAGTACTATCATTTGCTTGTTACTTATTTATACAAACGGGCAAGACCGTTTGCTATGAAGCAACCGAAATATTTACAAACGTGGGAAAAACTGAGAGTAAAAAATTTACCTAAGGTGCGGTATGGAAAAAGAGTTGCGCGTGAAACATTGTCGGCGTGATTTTTGAACGAAGGCAGCGAACGACGAAAGAAATCGACTTGCCTAGCAATGCAGGTGGCGTATTTGCAAATTCTATTAACGCAGTTGAAAAAAACGTAATTAGTTTTGCGAAAAGCTGTGCACGAATTTTCTATATTTCCGAATTCCACTCGCCCTCTCTATCTCTTTACACACCTACTTAAGTTTTCCCGTAAACGCAGAAAGCTGCTGATTCTAAACGAAGTTCGCAAGTTTCGCGCTACTTAGCGGCGTTTAGTATTGCAGCGCGTCCGTTACTTTAATCAACCCTGAAAGGGTTAAAAGCTGGCGCGTGTTGCGAGCCGCGCGTCTTCTCTTCTCCCCTTTCGCACGCGTTTCTCTCGCTCGCTTTTCTTCCGCAAAAGTGCCAGGCAAAATGAGAATTCTTTCGAGTTTAACGCCTTCTTCGAAGCTTTAATTATATCGATCGATGGAGCGGAACTTTTTCCGTTCCTCGCAATGGGTGTTGTGTTCGTCCGGTTAGAAAAGCGAACGAAGACGTTGTTGCTCTAGCAGCGATCGACAGCTCGAAACGATCTTGCAATCGAGGTAACCGTAAAATACCGAATACCTGACATCGATTGCGCGCAGCATCGCGCGATGCGTTTAATACGGTAAATGACTCACGTAAGTACTGTCATTGTTCCTATACCTACCACTTTAAATAGTTTATTTAATAGCAGAGTAACGTACAAAGAATCGTAAGTAAACAAATGTTTATACCAAATTTAGACTTCGGTTTACGTAGCAACGCATAGACGTTGTAAATTCGTGTACACTTAATATTTGTAACGTGATATTGGAAGCTAAATGAGTTGTTGAACGTTAAAACGTGACTAATATAGTTATAAAGTATGGAACGTGTGATAATTCAATAGGGCGCGACGTTTACCGTACATCTTATATCTGTTACGCAAACTGACATGCATAATATATGGAAACGTATTTCTATTCAAATGAAAGGTTTTCAAGTGACAGCAATAGACTTTGTATCTGTAGACTATAATCTTGTTCGACACTGGACTTTGTCGTACATTTTCAATTACGCAGCGTGTAATTCGTTGTATTGAACGTACAAAAAAATGTGCATACATCGTAATAAATGTATAGTTACACGTCACAGTGAAGAAAAGATGGTAATATCGAAATTTCCTCCATTAAGCGCCGCCCGTAATTGCTGCAACGACGGAGAGTTTATTATAAACGACAAGTGGGGATCTTCTATTTGTAGGATCGCGCGTATTTTCACGCGAAAGCATAACGCGATGGCACGCGATATTACGTGACGCGGGCGCAAAACGCGACTACGCTTTTCCGTTGCACCGAATTATTATTATTATCATCTCTTTGTTCGCGAGCTATTGCAAGCCCTTTTGTAACGCGATCTACGCGAGCTTCGAAACGTCTCGTCCAGCTGAATATATAATTAATCGACGCGACGCGCTCTAATTACGGAGATACGAGAAACTTTAGACGAATATTGTTCGCTGTTAAATAAGTCGAGGCATTCGCCAAGTTCGTTAGCCGTCCCTCGGTTATTCCGTTAACGAACAGTTTTATTTGTACCGGCGCATAGAGTACAGCCTCCGTCTCGGGCGGAAACGTTTTAAAGGAAACATTCGAATGAATTAACTCTAGAATAAGCGAGCATTTAACTCTTTGCTCGCGACGCGAAATAATATTTAACGAACTTTCGTTCCACTTTTTTTAACCCACCGAAGAACGAGAACCGTTGACGTCTATAGTCCGCGTGTTAACGGCAACGATGATATTAACTCGAAGTTCTTGCTCGAAAATTGAAGAAAATCGAGCGGCTATTTGCAATGCTGCACGCACAGGTTTAACCTTCGATCGATGACGCGTGGCACGTCAAATTGACTCCTTATCGGCATGGGTGACGCGTACGTCAAATTGACTCCTTATCACGAGTGGTGACGCGCGTCAAATTAACTCCTTATCACTACAGTTGTGGTGACGCGCGTCAAATTGACTCCGCATAATTAATCCAGATGTTGATTATAAAGGGAAAGGTAGACATGAAGATGTGCGAATTTGCAAGAAGGTACGAGGGCGAGACCCGTAAATTAAGAGCGATCTTCTAACCCTTGAGCAACAGCATGCGTGAAGCAATATATATATATATATATATATATAAATAAATAAACTGTGATATGTTACCAAATTCTCCACCGAAGACTTGCAAATTATTAGAGTTTATACTAGACATAAGAACTAATCTGTAACCAATATTGATTAGCTAACCGATAAGTAGTGTACATGATAAGTACGTAACATAATATTATATCCTAAGACATCGCTATGTATGTATGGATGGGACAAAGTAAAAATAAAATAAAATAAAATAAAATAAACCTACATTTTCTTCCCTAGGTACTCAGCGAGTTTCTTGCGCTTTAATTGCATTTGCAATTGACCGCGAATGTCGAACGTATTTTTTCTTTCGCTTGTGGCGGAATCTGCAAGTCGTCGAGACGAACGGAATGGAAGGGTCGAGATTCAACCGTTAGATTCTCGAACCTCGAAACATTGCCCGTTGGCCTTGGCGTGAGATAAAGTTTCCTTCCAAACGTTCGTTTCTTCCAATGCACGCACCTCCCCTTCGCAACGGAAAAGACGAAAAAAAGAGTCAGTCGTCCTATGTCTCTCGACGAGTCCTTACGTTTCGAACAGAAAAAGCTAGCTATCGAGAACGCAGCAGTTAACGCATCCTGTATCCGCGCACACCGTATACAATAAAATACATAACGTATACCCGATCTGACACGTATGATTATTTATAACCCCGATCACTTCACGCTTCTCTTTCTATCGTTGACAATTTCTTTACTTACGATTCTCTATACGTCACTTTGCTATCAAATGAAAGGAATTCAAGTGGCAGTTATAGGAACAGTGATAGTACTCGTAAATGTTTGCACTGGATATAAGAGTGGAAGCTGGAAGCCACGGGGGTCGCGCGAATTAGAAGAGAAAGCAGAGCGAGAGAAGGGCGACGGAAAAAAAAAAAAAAAAGAAGGGGATTAGGACGCGGCTCGATAAGCTGTCAGGTGTTGAGTTTGATCGATCGGGAAAGCAGAGGTGGGTGGTAACCAAGCGCTGTCGACGCTTGCGAGATCTCCAAGGAGGGCTGACAGTTGGCGCGAGATAAAGCCGAGAGTCGAGGGTAGAGAGCCTATCGGGGGTCTTTGCAGATTTTCGCGCACCCGTGACACTGCCCCGACTGGAAACAGCAAAACAGCGAAACAGCGAAACAGCGAAACGGAAAATAAATCACTGAAACGGTGTTAAAGCGTTGCGTGTTGCAGTGCCGCTAAATCGACCTTTTCAGAGTTTTTGCGCCTTTGATTTCCCGAAGGGGGACCGTCCGTATTTGCCATCGATCTCTCCCTGTGTCTCTGTTTCTGTCTTTCTCTGCTCGTTTCCGTTCAGATTCGAACGCCCATCGCTAGCTTGGCTGCATCGCAATTCCGAATGCCGTATAAGATTGCACTCTCGGCAAGCTTACTTTCTAGACGCGCCTCTTCCAACGAAATCATTCGAAACGTCTCCAGATGTACCTCGCCACTCTTTCACCCTTCTTCTCCGTCGACCCTTTTAACCCTTCCGCCGCAGCCAATTTTCCTCGAGGAGCACCGAGTAGTCGTGGAAGCGTTCGATTCGTATTCTTCGGACACGGTAAGCAACTCCGAACGCTTCTAGACGTTAATAGGCAGGGCTTTCGATAAACTAGGTTAATCGACTCTGCGATATATGGAGGTTTTACAGACCCAATAGAAGCGAAAAGGTTAAAGTCCTTTTAGGTTGCGGGCTGATCAAACTTTCGGCGGCTCGATTCGATCGAAAAAGCTTTTATCCCCGCGAATATCCGGTGCGTTTGATCGCCGAATATTCGGAGTGTCGCGCGGCTGGTGGAACAACTTAATAAAACGATTCTTTTGCGCGTTACAGCGCGAAATACAGGTCCCGAATTGCGATGCAAGTGTTTCTTATTCGCGGGGAAATGCAGTGGCTCGCGAACGTGATCGAACGGGAACGTTGTTACGAGATTATTCGACGCTGAGTGCTACCGAAGTTAAAACGATGATTAAACGTAGAAATAATAACGATAAGAATACGATAATCGAAGGCGATCGATGGATTTCACGTATCACCGCGAGAGCACGCGTATAATAAGTTGTTCGTCGGAAATTCGATTCTTAATTTGGAAGTTGATAAGACGGCGAAAGCTTGCAAGTGGAAAGGGTTAAAGAGGTGGGAAACGTGGCGGTATCGGTGCAGCTTGCACGTATATACTTGGCTATAGTCGGAGGTTACGTATCCCATGGTAATCTTGGGTTCCCTTCTCGAAAACTTCGCTAGTTAATAACTGCGGGTAGCTGGCAGAGAGAATTAGCCACGGCTCGAGCTGCAGTCGCGCGGCGGAACATCGAAACTAAAGCCGAATTAGGTTTAAGTTAGTTGCGAGTCCAGGTTAACCGGCAATCTCTTACCTCGCTGCGTATTTGAAAACTGCTAACGCGAATGCTACGCTAAATGACCCGCGTCCTGTCACTGTTCATATGTCTGCCACTTTAATTCCTCTATTTAACAGAAGAGTAACGTATAAAGAATGTTAATACTAAAGTTGCACTTCAATTTTACGCAACAACGCATGGACATTGCATATTTGTTTATATTTCATATTTTAAAACGAATGCTAGGTGGTAAATGTACCGTTTTTTAACGTTAAACACGCGACTAATATAAGCAGGAAATATGGAGATTTTTATAATGCACGAAAGGCCATACGTTTACTATTTACCCTTTATTAATTCCGTTCAAGTGACAGTAAAAGGGATATTGGCCTGTGTTCTATATTTTCAATGAATTCAATAACCAATGCATTATATTTAACGTACAAAAAATCTTCATAATATAAAAGGAACGTTAACTAATGTTGTGCTTCAAACCGGAACGATTCGTAGGTTAGATAACTTCTGAAATAATGAAATGAAGTTGCGCGCGAACCTTGAAGTGGCAGTACGTGGTACATCTACCCTATGTAAGCGTATTCAGCAATTGACGCGTATGCGTATTCGTAAGTATGTCTCTGAATTTGTCCCACTGCTAACTGCACGAGACGATCGCGAACGTATCGTTGGTTGATCAACGCGACTACTCACACTCCATAAACGCCGTAGACTCATCCTGAACCAAACTCATTTTACAAACATCCTAATCTCAGTTCCTATTCATCCTGTACTTCGTACCTTAGTACGCCTCTTCCTCGACCACTGTCTTTACCAATAATCATCACCAGCAACGGTACTTAAAAGCCCGCAAAATCATAGAAAAGCTAGATTTCCGTATTCACTAGTCGATTGCAGTAGTCGTATTAATAAACCCTCTAAGAGTTATCTTCAACGTTTTGTCGATTCTCCTGGAATCCAACAGTATTTTACCACGACTACGTACAAATTGTCTCGATAAGAGTTTGACACCGCGTCGAAGTATTCAAGAATTGACGCGTATCGGTTTTCGCAAGTAAGTATGCCTCCGAATTTGTCGCACCGCTAGAGAACAGACATTCCTTTGAGTAGCTGCCGAAAAGCTCTCTCTTCGATTCGCCGTGATAGCGGATGGATGCAGTTCCGCTTTCTCTTTTTTTGTCCGCTCTCGCCTCCTTAGAGCCCTAATTCGTGGCTGGTGGCTGGTCGAATCTCCGTGCACTTTGCCAGCTTCCGCATCGGCAAAGTAAGCCGTGACCAGCAAAGCCAGAGTAGAGCGGTAATGGCTTTAAAAAGCCGAAGAGGAAAGATCTTCCGCCTCTCTGCTATCTTTTCCTCTTAAAATGCCGTCGCGATTTTTATTCCCGAATAAAGTAAGAGGCTTACCGAGAGCCTCTCTCCTTCTTCTCTCCCTGCCTCCTGTTCTATTCAATCATACGCACGGGATCTTAATGATCTCTTTCGAACTTGCGGGGGTTGAATGTTAAGGATCTCTTCGTGTTCCGCTAGGCCACCCGGATTTCCCTTATCTATTCATTGCCCGCTGTACCCGCGCACACTTAATCTCGCGCCAACGATGAAAGTCGCGTACAAAAATTAGCAGAGATTTAAGCTATCGTTCGCAGTTAATCGGCTAAGAATTATAATTAACCTACTTGCAGACCTTTGGGCAAATTTATATTTTCGCGTTGACGAACTTAAGCTTTCGTAACGCTGTGAGACTTAACGAGAGCAGTCGTCGACGCTTCGCGCGATTTTTATCGCAAAGCCAGCGTCCCTGTAACTGTCACTTCAATTCGTTCATTTAATAGCGGAATAATTTATGAAGAATCGTAAATAGATTCTAGAAGTCTTATACTAAATTTGGACTTCGATTTACGCAACAACGCATAGGACACTGTATATTAGTTTACATTTAACATTTGAAACGAAATATTAGGAGGAATTCAGGTGGCAATTATAGGAACAGTGGCAGTACGTGGATCAATTACCCTATTCGAAGTTCAGCAGCTATTCGCCGACAAAATTGCGCTCGATTTCGTTGCAAACGAGCACTGAGTTTAGTAGAAAGAAGTATTTAGAACGAAATCAGCGAATTAACTCCTTCCTGCGCCTAACCGTAATCCTCTTCCATTTCACTCGCGTTTTTAATCCGCCCCGATAATTTCCGCTTCCGCCGCTCGCAACGCCGTTTATCCCCGGCTCGAATCATCGATTACGTTCGAGTTAGGGCAAAAAGTTTCAACTAGAACAGACGCGTCTGGTGTATCTTAAAGTTCCGCCATAATGGATATGGACGCACCCGCCCGAAGGCTTCACGAACTCGCCTTCCGGATTTATACACGGTCCGAGGAGATTATACTCGAGAGCTACGAAAAGCCGATAAAGCGAGTTAAAGGCGCGCTAATAAGGCTAAAAACAAAATGCAGTAATTAATGAGGGGGGAGGGAAGTTTCTTGGCTCGTGGAACTCGGATGCACGCCAAATCTCTCGACTAGGCTACATGTACCGCGTACTGCCACTTTAAGCTTCGCCCGCAACTTTATTTAACTATTTTAGAAGTTACTGTAACTTAAAAATCGTTCCTGTTCCGAGCATAATATTGTTCAACGTCTCTTCTATTTATAAACATTCTTTTATACGGTGAATAAAATGAACTATATTACTAATTGATTGAAAATGGATAACAAAGTCCACGGTCACTCGAAAACTTTCCATTTAAATAGAAACACGTTTTTCCATATATTAACACGTCGGTTTGCGTAACAGATATAAGATGTACAGTAAATGTCGCGCCTTACTGAATTATCACACGTTCCACACTTTATACTAATTATATTGGTCACGTTTCAATGTTCAACAGCACATTTACCTCCTAATATTTTGTTAGAGATAGTAATTGTAAATGAATACGCAATGTCTATGCGTTGTTACGCATACCGAAATGTAAACAAACGATTCTTCGTGCATTACTTTGCTACTATAGCCGACGCAAGGCGAGGAAATCAATGCGACTGTCTTTCCTGCTCAACGGCCTTTATTTGACTGCGTTGCTTCCATTGTTCGGGAACGTTCGGCACCCTTCGAATAATCAAACGAAAACTCACTACATTCGAGCTATCGCCTAACTGCGGCGGCGATCGTTCCAAAGGTCGCCTACACTATTAACACTAGGTTTACGGACGTTACGTGCATAATAATTTGACAGGCTTCCAGAAAAATACGTATACTGCATAGAAATATTCGAACGTAGAAGATTCAGGATGAGAAGAATCACGTAGAATACATATTCATACCATTGCATTAAAGTTAACGTAAAGTACTGAAAACTAATATTTGTGGTCTCTATACGTTTAGGCATGAAATCTGAACGGCGTCAACGTGACGAGTTCCGTAGACCTAGCGTTAAATAAACGAATAAATAAACATCTACCCTAATCCCGTTTTCGCTCCAACAAAATCCAAGTCTTCGCTACTCGTTCCCTTCGCGCGATCGCGTTTCCCTCGTTTCGGGGTTCCTACTTAAAAACACCCGCCATCCGCGGTTTCGTTCACCTTCCGAGCTTCTGCTTTACAAACTCCTCGACGTGTTTATCGATTGCGTTTCGCCGGGGCATGTTTGTTCCGAAGACGCTTCGAGGATTGGGGGTTTATCGCTCGAAACTTCGGTAGCTTTGGTCGTTTGCTCGGATGCTCGGAGAAAAATAGGTGGAACGAGCGGTTATGTATTTTGGAGACAGTGGAAGGCAGATATTTTCTGGTGACCGTGGCAGGCGGCGATGTTTTCGGTCGCGATTCGTTCTCGGGATAAAGCGCCATATTTTGCGGGCCATTTCTTTGAAATATGTCCGCGTCAAATTCCTCTCCCCCTTCAAAGGTTAATTCAACCCGTCACCCGCGTCTTTCTTCTTCCCCCATTTATTCCACGAATGTTAATCCCCCCCCCCCCCCCCCTTTTGCCAAAGTTAGAAAGCCATTTTTCAGTCGACGGGGTGAACGGCCAAAGTTTCCGGTCAAACTGCGCGACTATTTTACGATTAGTTTAACGCGTTTGCTCGCAACGTGCCGCGCACGTATTCGGCCCCAGAACTTTCGAATCGCTACACATTCCAGGGAACGTCAACATTCGGAAGCAAGATAGCTTACAGATCTGCTACCGTAAAAAAGTTTCCAATCAAAAGACTAATGAACCGTAGGGGAAACCTTCTCCTAACTTCTGGAACATTAACTTTGTTTCGATAAACGAATTATTGATGGATCGTGCGTGAGTATAAATCGGCGAATGATTCGAAACTTTTGTTCGGAAGCATAAACGATGGTGTGTACAGTGATATATATTCTACTCTGAACGATAATCAAATCCAACCGGTATTGCCAAGGAACGTAAGCTCGAATCGACGTTCGCCAAATTTCTAACCGCGACGGATAATACGTTTAAATTGATTACAAGTGCGGCGCACTTTTGTTGGATTCGAGTTCAGATCGCGAGCCCTCCTTTTCCCTTACGAGGAAACGGTTGAAGTAATTCGAGCGAGCGGATTAGAGACACCGAAAGTTGAGCTACAAATCTGTCAGAGCGCGGATTTATTTACGCCTGTATCCGCGAGTCGCTGAGAATCCGCTCGATCGTTGCCGATGTTTCCCCAGGCGCTTACTGACCTAGGCGAATCGGCCACCGTTTAATTAGTCGAATTACGGTAGAATAGGAGTTCTCGGAAAATTATACGGGAACGCGGCGTCTCTAGCGCGCTATTATTATGCGAGTGCGGAGCGCTCGCGAGCCCGTCTTCCCTCGCGATTAAATTATTGATTGCGACCAACCGTGAAATCGCCGACAAAAGCGGCCGGGGGGAGACGATAATAAGGGCTGGTTAATATTCATAGGTCACAGCATTGACTAACTACGAACAGAGGATAGACCACTCGTTCGATGCTTTTCTTTGTCAATGCTTTCTCTCTTTTGTCCGAGTGCTAATTGTAAGCATTAATAATAATCGCGTTAAAAGTTGCAACCGATCGATGGCGATGTTTGCGGTGAGATATACGGGCACGTAAAGAGGATGATCGAGGTGGAAAGGAGAGAGAGACAGAGAGAGCTGGATATAAAAGGTTAACCCCCATTAACTCGAGCGAACAGTTATTTGCACCTTCTGCAAACGAGCCAACGCGCACCTCAAACACCGTTTCAAGGAGCTGCTGGTCTAATGCTAGTTACCTCGTTCCGCAAACGCTGTCAGAGGACACGCGTTCATTTCCTGCTCTCTACGTTCTCGAATAAACATTAACTTAGCAAGGCGAGGCAAGCTCATCCGGCGGCGTTAATTAATTATTTGCAACGCGGTTACAATATTCGCAAAATTATCACCGCGGCCGTCTGGGAAACGCACAGATGCGCGAGTCGCTTTGCAAAACTTTTTAACGCCCAGTTTCTAACATTGTATTTCATTTAACATTCCACGTTCGCTTAACTTTATAACGATTCTTACGTTGTCCACCTGATCTCAGCTTCCCCCATTTTTTATCTCTTTTTGCCTCTATTTTGCACCGAGGAAGATTTATCGAACAGGCGTACGTAAAATGCCGGTAGATCGCGCGTAGATTGCACGCGGCGAAAAAATCGCAAGGCAAGGAATTAATAAACGACTCGTGCCTCGGCCAAGTTTCACGGCGAAACGTGACTAGACGCGTGTCGTTGCACGTTCATTCATCGCTTATTTAATTACGATAAGAATTCAATTAACGGTCGAGGCAGCCGCTGGTGAGTGAGTAATATATTACAGAACGGTGAGCCAAGGTTAATTATCATTTTGGTCGGAGACAAGCGCAGCCTGGGTACGCAGGAGGTAGGCGCGCATATGCAGATACGACGAGCATAATTTTCCATTATTGCGTAGGTAGGGCAACGTCAACCTATCGCCGCCTCCCGTTTTCATACCCTGCCATGGAAATTCCTCGCTAACCC
This sequence comes from Eucera pruinosa, assembly GCA_028830335.1. NCBI lineage: Eukaryota > Metazoa > Arthropoda > Insecta > Hymenoptera > Apidae > Eucera > Eucera pruinosa. The sequence goes on from JAMYCR010000003.1 coordinate 30,423,492, forward strand.
TACTCTTCCGTCTCTCTATTCGCCTTCTACGTGCCCTTTCCTCTTTAACGCTACGCCTGCGGAAGCTGTCAATTTTACGGATTTCGGATTTCACGCTTAGTTTTCCGGCAATCATAAATATCGTTTCTGAGCGATTTGCGTCTTTTTTATACGTTCAATATGATAAATTCATTACTACGTAATTGAAACGGTACAACAAAGTCCACGGTCTCTCGTACTGTCACTTGAAAACTTTTCATTTATATAGAAACACGTTTTACATATATTAGCACGTCAGTTTGTGTAACAAATATTAGATACATAAGTAAACGTCGCGCCTTACTGAATTATCACACGTCCCATGCTCTATAATTATATTGGTCATGTTTCACTGTTCAACAGCACATTTACCTCCTAATATTTCGTTGCATATATCAAGTGTAAATGAATATAGAATGTGTATGTATTGTTACGTAAACCGAAGTCGAAATTTGGTATGAAACGTTCTTTACTTACGATTCTTTATACGTTACTTTGCTATTAGATAAACGAATTGATGTGTCAGTTGTAAGGAGACTGAAAGTACGTGGTACATCTACCCTATTTATCCTAATTCAACGCTACTTCTCTCCCAACTCCGTAATATCTATTTCTCCGGCAACCTGTTAAATTGTACGGGATCCGTAAATCTAGCGTTAATCCCTCGAGATACGCGGGGAAATTTGCTTAAAGAGTAAGCAAAAGTAAGTACTTACATAAAGAGTCTAGACAAGGGGTCGACAAACCTTTTTAGGCGCGGGCCAAAAATAAAGTAAAAACATATCGGCGAGCCAATTTAATTCATTGTAAAAAGCAATAAAGTTGAAGTTTCACCTAGAAAGACAAGTAAGATCTTTTTCTTTTCCTTCCTCGCGAAACATTGCGACTCGTAATTTCGCGACGGTGCAATCTTATTAAACGAAATCGTTTACGATATTTGCTCCGATATTCTCGATACCTTAAAAAAATACCAGTGAATCGTTTACAATTGAAAGTTTTATCGAATTCCCGATAAATGAAAAACTCGACAGATTTACGATCCCTAGTCTAGACTCGAGTCTAGCGTTTGTTTTCGGTTCCTTTCGCAGACTCGACTGGAGGAAAATTAAGCAACGAGAGGAAGCTGGCTGAAGCGCGGGTTATTAAAGGAAATTAAAAGGCAAATGCAGCTGGCGTTGATAGCTCTAAGTAGCTGACGCTACGTCTCTAAGGCGATTGTCTGGCGAAGCGGCGCGGCGCCGAGTATTTGCTCTTAACTCTTGCAGATACTAACGGAGCTTGCGCTCACGGTTATCATTTCTCTCTTCGCTGTAGCTCGCATTTGTTCGCAGCGAGCTGCGAGCATAAAGCGAGAGAGTTCGCAGACTTCACGGGCGTAACTAGTTTCCGTTGAAACTGTGCGTTACCTTGCGCTACGTCTGCTACGGCAAAAAAATCACCGCTATAACTCTAACCTTTGCCTCGTAATGCTATTTCACAGCCCGCTAACGGGGACACCGTTGTTTCGCCGGAAAAGAATTATTAGCCGACGAAACGGTGAACGATACGTATAAGTTCACCCCGCCGAGGCGAAGATTTTCTTCGGCGGGGAAAATAAGAGACGCGCGTCTGCTCGTTTTGGCTCCGCAAACTTTCGGCGTTATCGTCTTCCCATTCCTACCCACTCTCACCTTCTTTGATCCTAGATAACAGCTTGCTTACGCGATACGGTTTTTCGACGAACACGGTCATTTTTTAACTTCAAAGTTTCGGCACATTGAAAGCAGTGGAAATTGTAAACTTTGGAAATTCGAAGCATCGGGAACCCTAAGCTTTTGAGAGTTCAGGGTATTGAGACTTCCAAAGCTTTGGTAATTCAAAGCGTTAAGAACCCTACCTTTGAGAGTTCAGAGTATTGGGACCTCCAAGCTTTGGTAATTCAAAGCTTTGAGAATTGAAATGTTTGGAAACCCGAAGATGCATTTGGGAGTTCGGTACTTTGAAAATGTCAAGCCTAGCAATTACAACGAGAACACTCTTGTACCATAAAAAGCATATATACGGTAGATGTCCCAATTATTCTCAGTGTCCCTACAACTGACACTTTAATTCGTTTATTTAGGGTAAATGACCGAATACTGTCACTGTTCCTGTAACAGCCACTCGAATTATGTTATTTAATAGCAAAGTAGTGTATGAAGAATCGTAAGTAAACTAATTTTCATACCAAATTTGGACTTCGGTTAAATGTAACAACACATAGACATAGTATATTCGTTTACACATAATATTTGTAACGAAATATTTGGAGGTAAATGTGCTGTTGAATATTAAAACGTGACCAATATAATTATAAAGTATGAAACGTGTCATAATTCGGTAAGGCGCGACGTTTACTGTACATCTTATATCTGTTACGCAACTGATGTGTTAATATATGTGTAGGTTTTTTATATACATATGTATATATAAAAGGGTTTATTTAAAAAAAAAGAGATTAGTACAAAGAACGCAAACACGTCTTTTCGTAAGCGCGGCCGAACGAGAACTGAACGCTTTGTTTCGGCGTAGCGGCGAAACATTCGACGATCGCCTCGTGGCGATGCGGACATAACCGCCTTCTAGATTCCGCGAAACGTACGCATCACAACACGCACTCGAGTAAAAGGACATCCTTCCTTCGCATATGTAAGACGTGTTTCTATTTGAACGAAAAGTTTTCAAGTGACAGTACGAGGGACAATGGACTTTGTCGTACATTTTCAGTTACGTAGTAATGAATTTATTACATTGAACATATAAAAAAAGAAGTTCATAAATAAAAGAGCGGTTAAACAATCGTATGCTCGAAACTGGAACGATCTTTATACGTTAACGACGTTCTAAAATAGTTAAATAAAGTTGCGCGAGAACTTTAAAGTGGCAGGACGTGGCGTGGTACATCTACCCTACCTCGTAATATTTAGTTACAAATATCGAGCGTAAACGAATATACGATGTCTCTGCGTTGTTACGTAAAACCTCGGTACAAATTTGGTACGAAAAGTTCTTTACTTACGATCCTTTATACAATTACTTTGCTATTAGATGAACTAATTAAAGTGGCAGTTACAGAAACAGTGACAGGACGTGGGTCATTTACCCTGTATGTATTGATACCTACCGTAATATCGTAGGAAAGGTAAAGTTCGACGTGAAAGTTTTTGCAGCCACCGGACGTCGTTTGTCACTCGGACTGCCCCGATTACGGAAAGTTTCGCGCCGCTTCGGGGCTGCGTGGAAGAAAGTTGCATGAACTGCGAAGACGCGTAGACGCGTGCGTGGACAAATGACTCGGGGAAAAAATGTGGCGGCTGGCAAATGCTTATCTAACTGGCCGGTTGCGTGCAGGCGATGTTCGATCCGTCACCGTATCGGCAGGGGCCGCGAATAGCGAGATCAATTTTGCGGATAGAATTCGCCGCGTATCTGGATAGATCGGAATTATTCGCTCGGATACTGGCGCTCGAGCTCGGCCGAATTAATACAAGATAGATCGCGGCGTGTTCATTTTGCTGCGGCCAAGTTAATAGCATAGCTAATAGGTAGATTGGCAGATTGGAATGCGACGATTCGTTACGCTGCCCCCCGATTCATATCGATACTCGCCCATTTGCTTATTATATGTGCACAACGAAATTGATAACCCAAGGATCGAAATAATTGCACGCGGCAGCGAGTAGTAATCAACTTTCTCGAAATGGACCGATGATACGATATCGGAAGATCAAAAGTTTCTTCCCTAATGGAAACTGCTGCTCGTCGCAAACGGCGAAAAGGGCGTGGAATACGTTGGATTTATATACAATAGTTACGGAAAAGGAACAAAAAATTGAATTTAAAGCTTTACTGAGAAGTATGCGTTGCTTTTCCGTACATTCGTGGAAATACGTTTTCTCTCTTACACATTTGGTTAGTTTCAGACCGAATGGTTACGATACGCGACAAAAGGGCCTTCCGTCCGAAGTGGTGTCGCAGGCACGTTTCGTGCGTTGCGTTAGACGGTTAATTGCAGTATAGTTTCCGTGCTAGTAACACCGCAGAGCGAGCCTTGCTTGTGCTGAATAAAGCATATATTTGAAATAGAGAAATATCTTGTTACTTCTAATCCCTAAAACCTCCCATAATCTACTAGAATACTCCAAAACAAGATAATATTTAATTTATTCGTCGATAGAAAAAAAAAGGAAAACCTTGCGTGACTTTTTTGTCGCACGTAACGCTGTTCGATCGCGTAGAACGAAAGCTGCAAATTGCAAGGAATATTGTTCGGAACAAAGGGGCGAAATTTTCTGAAACTCCAGGCAACCGATTCTGTCGGATGTAACAGGAGCGTAACGACATTGGCCGGACCATAGAACGTCACAGTGACTTTAACCTCGTTAAAGATAACGCGAAAATCAAGTTAAACGACCCTCACTATTTACCCCTTCTCGCCCATCCGCGCACCGCCGCGCCATGCACTTAATTACGGGCCACTCTCCTCCTTCCCTATAGCGCCAATACACTGTTTAACCCGACTTCTTTTTTTTAACCCGCTTCCTTTTCCAGCGATACAATATCAGTCGCAGAAATTGCTATGGAATTTATTTACTTGGAACCGCCGCTTCTCTGAGAAGAAAATTCCTCGGTTGCTCGACAAATTCTTGCTCGAGTACCGTAAATATTGCACAACTCTGTGCTTCGCTTTGGCAGATAAACGCGAAATTTTGCGAAACAGACGCGGGAATTAATTAGCGCGCCTAATAGAAGATAATATTATAGTAGACTAGGATTGGAAAATGTAAAGCGGATTAAATTTAATCTTCGAAACGGGACGACGCGACGCGCGCAGAACCGCTTCGAATTAATCGAACCGTACAAATTTTACGCTTCCTTTCGATCTGGAGTTCGGAATTGTTACAATTATACGATACATTTTCTCGTACAGTTGTATTGGAATATCGATGCCATCTCGCCTGCAATTTCTTCGACGATTACGGTACGAGATACGTACAATTGTGTCGGGTCATTCCCTAAGTAACGTCGTTTCTTGATTTGAGTTTAAACGCCAACCATACTCTTTGAATTTCTTCTGGATTCAGTATCGATCCAAGGATACGTCGTTAAGGTCCTTGTTTTTAATCGACAAACGTCTATTGGTCTACACTCTATACATTGCAATCGGTTCCTTAGTTCGGCTGTACGACATATTTTTACATATTACTAGTGATGGGATTTGAATCGTTTCGAATTGATTCGAATCTGTAAACTCGCGAAAAATTCAAAGCCTTAAAACTCTTGAAATTCTTGAAAGTCTTGGAAGTCCTGAAAGTCTCAGAAGTCTTGAAAGTCTTTATATTTTTTGCATGTTAATAATATTGTTTAAAGTAATCAAAATACTCAGGAGTTGGCGAATAGAAAGTCATTGAAACAGTCAAGACTACCAGAGTACCAAGACTATCAACATTTTCAAGACTTATAAAACATGCAATACTATCGAGACCATCGAGACTTTCAAGAGCTTTAAGGCTTCGAATCGGATTCGAAGTGATTCGAATCTTTACGATCTTGAAAAATTCGAATCTGCTTCCAAGTTCAGATTCGAACGCCCATCACTACGTAAATTTATTACAAGCAACGAGTAGCTTCTTACAAATTTAAATCACCCATAAATTCGCGAAGACCGAAATGCGTGCGGAGGATGTCCCGATAATTAACCAAAAATGAATAACAGCGTGGAATATCGCAAGAGAAAGTATCCGCCCTTCGCAGGTAACAATAATAATGACGATAACGTAGGAAATTCGTTCGCGTTCTACGACAAAATCGAAGCGAAGCGTAAACTGCTCGCGATTCTAATAGCCGAGAGAATCCGAGAGCTCGAAGAGTAGAGAAGCGAAAATCTCCATTGGAAACTAGAAAAGCGAGTGTATTCTTTCTTTCTCGGCGAGAGAATAATTCTTATCGTTAGTTTTGTTGCCGCTCGCGCATCGTTCGTCATTTCAAGCTGCCCTGAGTTACGACGAGCGCCACTGTGCACAGCGCGTACAGTTTTGTTATGTTAATTACGAAAAGCTGACGCAACGGAGGCGCGATAAAGCTTTGAAAGCCAGCGGCGGAGATAAACAATTGAATTTGGCAGCGAGTAAACCCGGCCGGCCGTCTTTGTGAAATTTACTTTGAAACGTCGCTCCGCATTGTTTCGTCGGTCTCCGACTAAAGCTGTTAAACTCTCTCCCGTCCATATTTTATTTACCTTCGCGACTGAAAGAATTTACGATTAAGTTACGCGTTTAGAAGTATCCTCGAATTGCGAATTCTTGCAAGGAAATTTGGCCATTTTTGACTCGCACGAAGAGTAACTTGCGCGTTAAAGGGTTAAATGTGTGTGGCTATATAATTTGTAACCCTTTGCACTCCGCTGTCTCTTCTACGGAGACGGTCATACGTTATTCCATAACTACGTTGGTTTCTGTATAAAATGTTAGAAAAGAAGAAAGGCGCTACAAAAGTTTGAGAGGGAGTGGAAGAGGACGAGAAGGAAGTGGCCGTTCATTGTTACGGAAGCATCCGAGCGAAACGGAACTCGAGCGATATTCGTATCTTGAGAAAGACAGAAAATTCGCATTAAATTCTTGGAAGCTTGATAAGTGTTATTCATTTTTCACCTTTTTCTAATACACGCGAGTGGGAGTTATTCTCGGAACCGAAACGTGGATCAGGGGACCGTGAACGCGTTAACGTAACAAGATTGCGTAGCTTTCGTTTCGAGATCCCGCCTCGTCAAGCATCGAGAAAGATTTACGACGCGTCGATGATTGGGGGAAAAGGGTAGATCTAATTGTCCCTTGGCACAGTAGCGCGGTGGCAAATGTAGGAAATTACCGGGCGGCGCACGAAAGCGTAATAAGTAGACGATAGGGCGTGGAAAGTAAGCGTGTGAAAAGTTAGGGCTGTGGCAGGCGGATTAAAGAGAAATAGCTGCTCGCGGGAAGGGGGGGAGGGCGGAAGAAAAGCGAGGCTGCTGATTCCCAGGATGAAGGACCTAACCGACATTTCTTTTCACTCCGCTTCTCTCCAGACTGCGTTCCAGATTTTTATGACGCATGCAGCGTGATAAAGTACACTTAACTCCCGAGCTCTTTTTTGTTCCCGTAGGTATTTCAAGTAACGCACACACCGGGACGGTTTTTCTTTGAATTTCAAACGAATCCGGCTGACACGACCCATATACCCGCGCACCCTTCACCTAACTTCGTCTAATTGAAACGTAAGCCAAGGATAATCCAAATTTCATCCGACTTTCGAAAATGAAAAGTCGCCCGGATTCGGGTTAACCCCTTCCCGTATCGCTGCAAACTTTCACGTCTCCACTATTCGCCCCTATTTTTCATTTTTCTTCCACTTACGCGTAACGCGTCGGGTGCCCAGAAAAATTCCTAACCATTTCTCTAACCGACGGCTAATTACGCGCGCGCGACACACAAGTCCAACTACAACCTGGGAGACTCCTCACGCTGATAGATTTTAAGTGTTTTACGGTTGCTTACAATTAGATTTAAGTTGAAGAGACGACCTTCGTGGCTTGCTTAGAATATAGCTCGAAACGCGTTCGACCTCATCGGCAAGGAGGCACTCCTGATCGGACTCGCGATAACGTTAGTCGCATCGACGGGATACGTTTCGCTTTTATGTTTTTACGTTTGTGGCGGCTCTCTTGTACCCACCATTAGAGGAACACACGAAATAGCACTTTCTTGAAAGCGCTCGCTCCAACTGCCTCGTCGATATACGTATATACCTTCCATTATCCCAGCCTGCTAGGTAGCCGCACTGATGAGTCCACTAGCAGGCCCAGCACGAAACCGTAACAACATCCTTCCTTTTTCTCGAAAGCGCCACATGTTCTTCTATGTCTTTTCCACTTTGCATTGCGAAACAGTTGGTTAACTTTCCAACAATACACACGCAAATACGTAAACTGAAGTCAAACGTGTCTGAAATTTGTTCGAATCCTACCACACCCCAGGTATCCATATCCTTGACATCACGCATGCAGGTGGGCCTCCTACAACGCGGTAAATACGTTCCTTAAAAATACACTGTAGAATTGTGGCATTGTAGGAAACGTTCCACATTTCCTGAACCGCGTTGTAGGAGGCCCACCTGTATTAATCTGTCTATCGACTATTTATCCGTCTACCGACGTGTTTCACTTTAGCGAAACCTCGAAGAGGATAGGCAAATTGAAGCTTGCTTCTCTCGAATCATTCGGCGACGGACTTGCTCCGGTTTCGGAATTCTAAGGTTGAACTTTTGGAAGACGCTGTGGAATAGTGGGGAGCGTAGCGCGAGCGAGAACAAGGAGGAACTTAGATAGCCAATTTGGAGGAAGAGTTTTGCATGTCGAATGGATGGAAGGAGATAAACAGGGAAATAAGGGAGAGACGAAGGCCGAATCGCGTGTGGAAGGTGGGAACCGGATGGACGATCGAGAGGCGAGAGAATTGAAGCCGGCCGCGTGGAATAATGGTGCCGGTATGAATTATGTGGCCGCTCGTTTGGAAATTCGGTGGATTATCAGGCTGGTCCGTCCAATCGCGATTACGCAGAAGAGGAAGCGTGAGTAATAGGAATCGAATGGCATCGGCTGTAAATTAACGCTGCGACACCATCATCCCCCGTTGCAACCACCAATTATACACAATAGGGGATTTTCTGGCCATTGTCGCGCTTTCATTCACCCGAATAGATAAATTACTAGCCGCGCTTCTGAATACCGGAAAAAAGCTCGCGGATGCATTGAAATTTTCAAGATTAAATCGCCAGCGAATCGATTGCGTGTAACTAGCCGTTGGCTAAGCACAGGATAGACCATCCGTTTACAGGGAACACCGTAAGATCGTCAAAGTTACGAAAGTTGACTCTCCATCGATGTATTTAACTTTGTTGACGTTTTCCCCTTTCCTTCTTCTTTTCGGTTATATTTTAACGCCAGTACGCATTAATTCCTAATTTCCAGGTTGAGATGAAACGTTTCACTTGATTATACGTTTTAAAACTTTCCATTTAAATAGAAACACGTTTGCATATATTAGCACGTCGGTTTTGTGTAACAGATACAAGATCGCGCCTTACTTAATTATCACAAGTTCCATACTTTATAATTACATTGGTCACGTTTCAATCTTCAACGGCATATTTGCCTCCCAATATTTCGTTACAAGTATTAAGCGTAAACGAATGTGCGATGTCTATGCGTTGTTGCGTAAGCCGAAGTTCAAATTTACTTACGATTCTTTATACGTTACTCTGCTATTAAATAAACGAATTGAAGTGACAGTTACAGGAACAGTGCAAGGACATGGGTCATTCACCCCATTCATATTCGTGCATCGATTAATGTCAACGTACCGTGGCGAAAAATAATATTTTCGATTTCTCCTAACTTTACGAACAAAATTCGGTTCCCGTCGAATTAACGGGTACCGTAAATCAAATATGTAATAATATTTTTTATATTACAAAATAAAAAATTCAAAACTGTTTCTTATGCACAGATGAGGCGACGTTTGATTAATTTAGGAACAGTGTCAGGGTAAATATTTACATACTCGGTATTATCGATTGAATTGTAAAATAATACGGCGAACAATTTAAATATTATTGCGATGTAAAACAAACAGAGCATGGTCGTAATTTAACAAACATTGGTCCAGTTTTGAAAAACGTGTATATACGTCCTTCGTAGCGAAAGGGTTAATCGATGACCTGGCCGAATTGTTTCGCACAGGGTACTCACACACGTCCGTTTCCGCGTTATGAAAAATTACTCTCGCCTGCGCGTCGAGGATGCTTTCAATTTTTGAACTACGCGGCGAAAGGGTTGAAACTCGTAAACAGGATCGAAGGTGGAGCAGGTTGACGTGGAAATTTGACGAAGTTACGTTTGCTTAACGCGGCGCAAAGTAGGAGAAGAGGGCTCGAACTGGAGTTTCCCCATTACTCTCTCGGCTGGGATGAGCGATTTTAGCGTAAAGAAAATTCTGACAAGCGTGAGTAATGGATACACGTAGACAGTAACTTGGTTCGCGTCTCGAGTAATCTATCATGAATAATATAATCGACTAATGGCATGATCAAGCGCGGTACGCAAATTTCGGGCAACCGAGCAAACTTCTTATCGCCGGCAAAAGCGTCGGGGGAACTTTCCAACTAGAAACGATCGCATTTCGAATGTGTCGAGCCTTGTACGCGTTTCCCGATTAATCAGCGGGCTACAGCCGTTCGTGCAAGTGCATATTTTTCCGACAAATTCATAGAAATTTCTTTCGTAACTTTTAGAGGCTTTTAAACGCGCGCTGCTTCGTTTGCGTGTAATTTGAAGTATCGCGTTGGCCAGAAAGTTCGCCTACCTTTTGACAGGAGCCTCAAAATACCGACCACGTGAGTAATATATTAGCTTTTCGTGGAACAGAGACAAAATTTGAACGAAGTAGTCCAAATTCGAATACTATCTATCAACGAGGAAATAAATTTCCAACTAAACACGTCCGCGTCGTTTGCCCGGTGTCTTAAAGTAATGAATATAATCGTCGACTAACGCAGCGACGTTTTAGGTAACACGCTCTGGATTTTCAATTTTCCCTAGCCCTTCGCGTTTGCAGCCTCGCGTTTCATCCCTCGAACCTTAAACTACGCTAGAATATTCTACGCGCTTTGCAGCACCCTGGAGACCTCTAATTTATTTATCCCAACCGTCTTTTGCAAAGAATTAACCTAAGCAGATCTTAACCATCGCTGAAGTTTCCGAAGACCGGCAAAGAATCGATCCTTTAAGAAGCTAGAATGCTTAACGAAACGTTTCAAATATTTTGCAATACCCGTTAAATTTATGTTCCGTCGGAGAGAATCCAAGGCTAAAGATAAGCTAAAGGAGGGCTCGAATATTTCAAGTATCGTGGAACGCTAGGGACAATTTTCCCGTCGCTAAAATTCTACGAGAAAAACCAGAGAACTAAATGAAGCGTGCGCTATTCGACGAAGTATTTAAAACATTCTGAAACGGCTGCGAAAATGATCGCATTGCTGGTGCTTCGGAAGAAAATATTTATTATGCACGCTCTCGCTCGCTTTCCTTCCCGTCGCCTACTTTTCTCTCTCGGTTAAAAAGTTAATTATCTTCGATTACAGTATGCTCTACGAAGCTCGCTGGAAGCTTCTAATGAAAGCCTTACGTCGCGTCGGCCTTAATATAGCACCTGCGCGAGGCATCGAGGAACAGCGTTGTCTCTCGTCCTCGAAATTCTCCGACTTCCGTCTCGCGCAAGTGTGTAACGAACGACACGATAAAGACGCGCGTCGAGTAATTAAATGGGAAAAGTGGCCGAACGAAAGAAGCGAGGAAAATTATTGTAGCAGCAGCAGCCCCACGTTTGATTACGCGCGTTATCCGTGCGAGTAAATAACGCGAAACGTTTCGTACGCAGCAAAGTAAATTTGCCAAACGATCAATTTTGCGCGCGGCAAACATGGAAGCATAAAAAAGAAGGGTTCGACGATGAATCTGATTATTATCATGCGCGCATAGATTCGATACTTGGCGTACATCCACTCGTTTTTAACTTGACCCACATTCGATACGCCACAATGATCGTTTTGCCCGCGTCTCGTGCTTAAAATCCCGATTAAACTTCAATTATTGAAATCAATTTTAATTGCTCCCGGCCGTGTGTTTACACGTTGGCCCGCAACGCGACGTCGCTATCTCAGGGACCTCTTCCCGAATCCTACGCGGCGGAGAAAATGCCCACGGTATAATACGCGACGCAATTAATAAAAGTCATCCCTGAATTTATCGCGACAATTTATCGAGCGGAAAGTTCATGCGTTTTCATTTTATTACGCTCGCCGTGTTAGCTATGTATATTTGTTTTCGTGCGAGCTCAGCGCCGAGATTAATTTCCATTAATACGTATTACTCGCCGATTATTAGCGAACCAAAGTAGAACGACAAAAAGCTAACTAAACGCTAACGAAGCGCGCTGCGAAAAGGGAAAACCGATACGAGAAACTTGCGGCTTAGAGCAACCTAATATTTATTAGACGCTCCAATGAGTAGTCCGCTTCGTTTGCTTTGCAGAAAATCAAACGTGTCGCAAAAAGAACTGCAATTAGGACAAAGATTGGTCGCGTTTGAATGAGATGGAACGACATGGAATTAGATATGCCAATGAGTGATCCACTTCCTTTGCTTCAAAGCTGTCTTTGCTTTAGAGAAAATCAAACGAATCGCAAAAAGAACTGCAATTAGGACAAAGATTGGTCGCATTCGAACGAGATGATATTAGGTATGCTAATAATTAAATGATCCACTTCCTTTGCTTTAAAGCCATCTTTGATTTGAGGAAAATCGAACGTATCGCAAAAGGAGTTGCAATAAGGACAAAGATTGGTCGCGTTGGAACGAGATGGAACGACATGGAATTAGGTATGCCAATGAGTAATCCACTTCCTTTGCTCTAAAGCCATCTTTGTTTTAAGGAAAATCAAACGTATCGCAAAAGGAATTGCAATTAGGACAAAGTTTGGTCGCGTTGAAACGAAATGGAAGGAGAAAGTGGTTGGCCGACAAAAGAGGATGCTTCGTCACGGGGAATCAAGTTTCTTATAGATCTCCATTTTACGCTGCGAAGCTTGGGACTAACGATGACCAACGCGGAGGAAGAAAGAAGGAAACCGTGCCTTTCCATTTCCCTCCAATTTCCGGCGGCGAGTACTAGGTAATAAAGTTTCTACCCGTTCCTCTAACCTTATTGCTGAATATCCTCGAGACCGAGCGTATCTCGAGCAGGTTAAACCGATCGGAAAACAATAACTCGCTACACTTTACCCCTCTGCCTTTTTCCTCGCGGAAATATCTACGCAGCATACCTCCTATCGAAAGTTACGCGGCACAGTCGAATATGCCCGCGCCTGCAAAAATTCATTGCACCGATACCTCTGCAGCAATACCGGCAACGGAAAAGAATATTTCGATCGACGCATTATTTCTCTCGTCCGCGATGCGAATCAATCCTTTAGGATTTTCAAATTGTTCGCGCGTATTGGAACTTTCGATTAGATTCGGATTAGACTGCAACTATTTTTAATAAAATTCCGCGCTGCGAACGTTTAATTCGTCCGACGACGAAACAGGCGAACTTTCGATCGGGTTCGATCGGTTGCGAACAAACGTCAACGCTGAGAACACGCTTAGTTCGGCTAGCGATGAATTACGCGAGCTCTCGGTTAAGTTTAATCCGCTGCCGACAAGGTTCCCCGGGTAAATCGTGCGAAGTTTGCGCGCGAGCACGAATGGCCGAGGATATCGGGGAAAAGATGAGCCGCGTTTAGAGATCGGCATCGAATATCGGCCAGGCAATTGACAGGGGAATTCGTTGCCTTTGCTGTCTACGTTAACGTGTAAATTGCGCGCGGCGGCGAATAGCAATGCAAAGGAAGAGGCGGCAACGGTGGAGCGATGGTCGGTGAATCTAATCGCGTGCCAGCCGGAGTATTTCTCGGAACTCTCCGATCTCGGAAACTATTCGACGGCAGAAGTGGAGACGACCAGAAGACGCGACGCGACCGTTTATTAGCCGCGCTAATGAAGTTGCCTGGACTTACCTGTAGGTAATGAAGGCGAAGACCAGAGCAACCAGGGACAGGCTTCCGCCGAGCACCACGATGAGACTCAAAACGCCATCCTGATCGAACGAGCTGGCGATCCCCGACGAAATTCCATTAGCCAGTCCATCGTTCGATTGGGGAAACCCGTGGATCGCTCCCGTGTAAAGTGTCTCCTCCATTTCTTCGCTACTCTCGCATCTGCAATCACCCGTCCATCCCCTTATTAACGCGTTTCTATCGATTCTTATCTTCTTGCAATTCAATTTCAACCCCATTGCGGTGTCTTTACGGCTCTATTCCATTTAGCCTGCTCGTAAATCGCGCCTGGCGCGTTTTAACCCTTTTGATACCGGAGACTACAGTTTCAATTTTTCGCGCAAAATTATATTGCCAAAGAATTTCTCGAGTATCGTTACCGTTTCTTAAGTATCTACCAATACTTTACGTCGCGCAGCAAAATTTACCCGCTATACTTCGGCACAGAGGCGAAAAATAAGCCGCATCGAAAGGGTTAATGCCGTCTCCTTCTTTGTTACCGTACTTCGAGTATCCAACATACAGTAGCAATAATTTAAGAACCTAATATACAGTAACGCTGATTCATCGCGGGGAATTGATTCGCAAAAATAGTCGGGTGCTAATTTTCTTTTAGCTGCAACGCGAAATCGTAATCGCCGGTAGGGCTAAAAAATCTGCCCGCTGACGATTTCGTCGAACGTTCGCGAGAATTCGTCCGAACACCTGATAGACGGCGAAACACTGGTTCAATTGGAAAAGAGGGGAACGCGATATGGCTTTTACGCCGCCGGCGAGCGATGGAAAAAAGGTAGGGAAAAAAAGGGACAAAAGGCGGCATCTTTGTTCGATTATTCGCATTTTAACTGGCCGATATAATCTAGCGAGGAACTTTTGATTTATGATTTCTATAGAAAGCGCGAGCAAACGTGGAACGTCGATTAAGATTTATGATCCTCGATAATGCGCGTTATTATTACGTTAAACACGCCTACGCTTGCACAAATCTTTCTTACGCGCGAAACCCTCGTTTCTTTTTGTTCGCAAATCTCCGAGAACCCCTGGCCTTTAATTACCCCGGCGGTCGCGCGTATTTACGTACAAAATATCCCGTCGCAATTAGCCTTTACGTATTCAGGGTGATTCGCCCCCGCGATCTCTTTAAGCCACTCTATTGTTTTCCGCCCGCGTACAATTTTATTCGAAATTCTCGGCGATTTATCGTTAAAGTAAGCGGACGAAAAAGTAACTTTTGTTCGCTATTCGCTTTGCTTCGCGCGAAGCAGGGAATGTTTCGCGATGCTCGTGGAATTTATGCTAAGGTATTAATCTAAATCGGCGTTTCTCAATCTAATTTAGCAGGCAAAAGAAATATTCTCGTAGAGCCGAAGAAAACGGCAAGGTTAAATTAGAAACACAGAGAATGGAAATATATCCGATCGAGTCGAGGCTATTTTAGTACCTTTTACGTATTTTTGATGCAGCTTCTGTTATTTAAAGTTCCCAATTTTGCATTCTTCCATAGGCAAGTAATCAACGCGGATTATTTCTCGCGAGTCGAAGTTCGTTCGAACCGCTGCGAATAAAAGTTTACCGAACGTTACTTTTTCGCTTGTAGAAGAAGTTGCTGTGCACGATACGCGTCTAGTCGATCGGATTTTTCAACGTTACAAACATTTAAGCTGCGGTATACACCACTGCGAACAAATGTATCGGATCGTCCGGTAAAAAGACTGAGAAACGTTCATCTAAATCGAACTTAAACTTGCGACCATTGCCACGGTAAAATCTTTGAAGCGTAACTTCAATCATACCGCTAAAGGGAAAATAATTTGAAACGATAGCGTTGCTCGCGGTTCGCCGTGCAACCGTGTAGCAAATAAATATCTATTGGATAAAGAAACAGAGAGGAGAAGAGAGGAGAGAAGAGAAGAGGTTGGAGACCAGAGCGGAAGGAGACCGATATTCTTTTCAGTGCGGACTGGTCGGGCGAAATTTAATTTGCGACGGAGCCTCGCGTCGTATCGCGGGAAGGGCAAATTGAAACAGGCCTGGTAATTTCCTGTAAAGAGGTGAATCAAAATGGCGCTCGACACTGGCAGCCGCAAATTGCAGCCTTCCCCTTGCAAAAGTTCCCGCCAATAGGGGACACATTTGTAACTACGCGTAACCGCTGCTAACTACCAGCCAAGCTAATCTATAACAGACTACACGGATAGCCGACGAAAAGACCATATTCCGCTTCAATTTCGACCATCGCCGATCCACTTACCAACCTTTCAAAGCTATCGTCGAAACTAATAGAGAAGCAAACGTACCCAACTGTTTTTATTATCGTTTAATACTAGTTAAACGAAACTCGCGAACTGACCGCGGAGTTTTGTGCACCTGCGAGCTGTTAAGTTATGTTAACTTCGCAGGGGAACTAAAAGAAAACGTAGAAAGCTACTTTAACCGATTCCGTGGCGCGAAAACTGCTGGCTTTTGGAGAAAATTAGAAACAGCATCTGCTACGTGTAATCCGCAAAATTATACAAAATATCGAAAGTGTGGTAGAAATTGTGATACTCGGAGGGTGAAGTATCCCCCGAATTTAGGCACCGTTAACACCGAAGAAGTGAGATTCGGAATCGTTTATTCCAACTTCTGCTTTGCTTCGCGTGTATTTTATATGTCTTTGCAGATTGCAAGCATTCCGTATCTTTCCTCCGCAATTAAGTATCCCATAAATGCATCAAGTATTCGTAGTCTACTTGTAAATTCTTTTTCAAACTTTTCCGCTAATCGGCATCACTTTCAATAGCAGCGCATCGTTGTTTTAACTCTTTGCACTCGAAAGGTGATTCTCAATCGCCATAATTGTTCTCTGCCTTCGTGTTTCCCATACACCTATTGTAAAATAATTCTATCTTTTATTTCCATTCACATGTTTCAGCTCTTCATGTTTATCGTTTGCGTTCAGTAATCTTGTATAAAACTAATAATATCTCTTTCTCCCTTTTCAATAAACAAAGAAGTTTTGGTAACTCTCGAGTGCAAAGGGTTAATCAATCCAACTATCGATTACGTAACGCGTGACATTTTTCTTGGAACGAAGAGAAGAAAGTAAGCGAATTTGCGAAACAGAGACGAGTAGACTGCGGATCTTGATGCAAATTTCATGTTTTACCACCAGAAGGAAAAGAATAAAAGCAACATAGAGATTACCTTCACCCTCCGAATATTCCAACGTGTATCTCGCTTTGAATATTTAACGTATACACACCGTTTTGCAAATTCACATTTCCCCCAAGAGCACAAAAATCCGCGGTCTCCGCGTAAGAAACGCTTTCGGTCTGGACAAATATCTATGGAGGCTCGTTGACGAGTAGTTCGGTTTCCAATAGTTGATATTTAGGAAGATTGTCCGCGAATGATTGCAACGATCGACAAACCGTGTCCCCAGATATGTATGTGTATATTTTCCATCGGCTGTTGGCGCGCGCGGATTCGGCACTCGTTAAATGCGGTGACCTTATCGCGTCGGTTTCCAGTTCGATTCACGAGAATGCTCGTTGCCGTTTACAAATAAACTCCCCCTGCACCATCCTTCTACTACCGCCCGCCACCGTTGCCCGCTCTTTTTTTCCCCCGCCTCTTAATTCTCTCGCTAATCCTTCGATCAAAACCATCCGCGATCTTTCCAATTTACTTTATCGGATAGCTTTAATTCTTCTTCGGATTACAGACATCGCAGCAGCCCCGTGCAACTTCGACTCGTACGCCTCCGCGTAATTATTCCCAAGTCTCTACAAAGTGTTCGACACCGTCATATGTAGGCTAGTAAATATTTGTATGATTCACGTTTAGGTTGAGACAAGTTAACTCTCAATTTCGTTTCTAACCGGTCTATCTTCTGTATAGAATTACGCATACGACTGAACCCTGAATCATACGCTTCACCATCCTAACCTTAGTAATATCCAAAAATTCCTACTGGTCCTTCGCCTCATCCCCGCTACATTCGAAATCAGACTTCCAATACTTTCAAAGCAATGCAAAGCCGTCTTTTTAGAAGAGAAGAGCTTCTTTCATAACAAAGTAAGGAAGAATCGCTAGCTCTAGAAACTATAAATTCTAAGTGTCTCTTGTAAGATTTTCGTGAACGAAGTTCAGTGAGAATAAGAATATTTATTAAACATCGGAATCTTACAAAAGTTTCGCGTTTCCTCGTCGAAATTCGAATGCTGCGAACTAACTAGCTTTTGCGGCTATCGATTCGGGGGAGTGGAATTAAAAGTAAAGCTAAAACCAAACTGTACGCCTGAGGTTAGGAATTTTAAACGCTAACAGAAGAATACGAATCGACGCGAATACAAAATGGAGAACCTGTGGATTCGCTAGGCTGCGAAACGATTCGAAGAAACGTTGCATCTTAAGATTATCGACGCCTACTTCGCAAACGCGTTGAAATCGTGGTTGAGAAATGTATTTGTTCGTATATAACGGATAGTCGATTAACAAATTTACATAAAATTGTAACGAAAACTTTGCAAAGGTATCCTACGCTCTGGCAGCAAAAAGTATTTATTATTAGAGACTCTTTCCAATCAGCTTCCGTATTCGAGTCCCACTGCGACAACTTTTTATAGACGCGTAAAGCTGTTAAACGATGAGGAATTTAGTTTAATTCGACGTAATTAATTGATAGCGAAACAACGGAACAAACGCAGAGTGCAACGACTTCTTGCGGTGTCGATAAATACGAAGTCAATATCAGTGAAAATTGCCGTCGATAAGCCGAGCGAAATAATCGTCAACTGTCGATTATTTCGAAATATATATAGCCCAAAATAATATGTACGTATATCCGAGAGCAACGAATGCAAGAGCTAAATTTGAACGTTTCTTACGGAACGTAATACGAAAGCCTGAAAAATATTCTAAGCTGTACACCGTGGAGCAAGAGGGTGAATGTTACCGTGGATACCGAGTTTCGCAATAATATCGTCAATCCACTGCGAGGCTCTGCTTCGCTCGCTTTGTTTCCCTGTTTTTTCAACGACTGATCGCGAGAGGCGAGAGACTCACTGGGAAAACAGCCACATGCCACGCGCCTACGTAAACCTTTTGTTTTTTCGTCCGACCACGAAACACCTGCAATGTTTTCTCCCAATGCGTGTTCCAATCGACGAAGAGTACGATAGACTATCCATTCCTATATAGAGTGTCGTCCCTTACTACTTTAGTATCGCATGCAATATTTCTACCTTAAGACTAGACGAAGACAGCGGAGTTTATAAACCGATGAAAATTGTAATTAACGATAAAACTACCCAGACTAAAGAACGCTTATTTGTATCGAAGAATGTAAAATAATAGACGCTTGAAGGAAATGTACGATGCTAGATCTAGTGTTAAAGGACGAATGTTGGGAACTTACCTTCCGTGCGAAGGGACGATTGAACGATACGGGCTGGATCCCGTTGATCGTTTTACATTTTCTCGAACGAGCCACGTGCCGGTGAACACGTGCTCGAAGAAAGCGGATCGCGTGTCCTTTCGAATTAACGGCCGCCCTTGGAGGAGCAAACCGCCGCGCTGTTAAACACTGGTCGCGTGCACCGCGTGTCCCGCGTATCCCGCCTATACACATGCATCGCGCACGACGACGACGACGATACCATCCTCGAGAACGTTACTCGCGTCACTCGCGTTTCTACTCTCGCCCGATCGATCTCTTGCACCGCGATCTACACGCGAATCCCGTTCCTCCTGTCAACACGCAACCGCTGTCTTCCCCCTATTCCCTTATCGCTCTTCGCTTCCTCGCACATCGAACGCAAAAGATCCGCGAAACGATACTTGTTCACCGGCTATCGCGAAAAACGCGGCTTCTTCCGAGAAGCATGGCGAAAACAGTCGATTTCTTTAACGATAAATCGATACCGGTGTTTCGGGGCGGTTAACGACGCGGCGACGAATCGATTTCTGTTGCCCGGAATATCGATCGCGGAATTCGATTTGACATTAACAAAATGGAGTAACGATGCACACGAGTTAAGAAAGTATCGCGACGCGCGTTGCGATATTAGAGTAGCCGAGACGAACGCGACAATTTGGTTAAAGGATAAGCGAGTCGCGCGGAAAAAGGTACACTCTTTGATACAATTGGCGAGCAAAGTAACGACCGCACTCGGAAAAATCTGATATCGCGATTAATTTAATGCAACGTGACCGTTGGAACCGAGTTCGGCAAAAAGAAGCGGACAAACGCGACGCGTACGAACCGGTCGAGCCACGGCGCCGAACTGCTCCGAAATTCGTTCGCGCTCAAGTCGTCCGCGCATCCCGCGTTGCGCATATATGTAGCCCACGAATCGGTGAAGTATAAAAAGCATCAGGTTTCTGCGTAAATTTTGTCTTTTAATCCTTTGGCTCTGCTATAGTAACAAATTCACACTTCGTCGGAAATGTTACGTTTCGTTTTGTCAATTTAATTTTCGTCTCTTTCGAAATAAGCAATATCCAAGGCAAATTTTCCCCTTTTTGCAATGAAGTCTCGTAAAAGTGTGCTGAAATTAGTAGTAGATTGGATAATTCAAGAAGTTTAAAGTGCAAAAGGTTAAATACTTGATTTTAAGAAATGAGAAGCTTTGGATCTCGAGAGGCGTGCAAAGTGCCTTTCGGAGAGTTGCAAGGTGTTTTTTAGAGAGACGCGAAGTGTTTTTCCGGGGGTCGTGAAGTACTTTCTAGAAGGACGTTAAGTGGTTTTCAGGACGGCGCTAAGTATTCCTTGGAAGGTCGCGAAGTTTATTTTTAATCCTCTACTTGTAGTATTTTTTTATATTATTGTAGTATTTAGGAGAGGATTTGAGAGAGGATAATTCACCTGTAATTTATTATTGTAAAAAGAAGATGAACAAACGAATAATGCGAGTATCTCGATTAATTTTGTTGCTGGAAGATCGATCAAAAATTTTTATCATAGATTACACGATTCCGAAGAATCTTCAAGCTGATCGCTTTTGATTTCTTCCGTATCACCTTTTTTCATTCTTGAGGGACCACCACTATTTAACGCAGCACTTTATTTGCAATTTTTTTATACACATTTGCCGCGTTGAGTTCTGCATTTTAGTATTCGAATTGTTCGAGAGCATTTAAAAAATTGCGCGGAAATTTTGTCGTCGCTGCTCCTTTCGTTTAACGTCTACAACTTTGGAAAGTGTACAAATTGCGAATGAAACGTTGCATCAACGCAGGAACGATCTTTAAAGGATTAATAATAAAAAAAAGAAAAGAATTTAATTGGTTTAGTGGTTTTACATTTTTTTAATCCATTTTACGTGCTTCGAAGGGTTAGGCAACCTGGTAATTTAACATCGATGCAACGAAGCTAATAAAAGAGCTTTTCTGTTACGGCTTTTTAGGTATAAAAAACGAACAATTCTGGTGCTTTTATTTTCATAGCAATCGATTTAGATGATCGCGTTAGGTGGTCCGCTTAAAATTGCAAACTTATGGATTGCAAAAGATAAAAGACGCCAGCCAAAAACAAAAAAAAGAAGAAATCACAGAAGCTTAAAAAACAAATTCTTGTTTATTTCAGGTTTAATACATACGAAGAGTTAAAGTTTCGTCGATAACTATAAAATACGTATATATTCGATGGGATAAAATGCAACAATTAACGTCTTGCCGTAAGGAACATGAAATAATGGTAAATCCTAGAGGTAAGTAAACAATTGGATTCCGTACGAAAAGGTACACGTCTAACGGTTTGTCGACGGGAACGAACGCCTTGGCGTTCCTCCTAGGTCGAAGGTCAAGCAAATTTCAAACCCCTACATTTTATCACATTGCTTCGCACGATTAACGAGTTTTATACATTCGAAACGAACCGAGATTCCCCTACGTCAATTTACAACAGCGCTGCAGTAACAATGACTTCCAAAGCCGCGGCGGCGTCCGACACGCTTCTCTTCTCTCGTTCCTCGTTAAATTAATTAATGTACAATAATTTACATGCCTGTACGCGCAACGGTCCTCTGTAATTTATACAACGTACCGGTGTTAGCCGACAAACAAGCTGAAAATGGGAAAAACCAGGAGAATAAAACATCAGTCTATGGAGTTGTAGTGGTCGGAGAATTCTATCTCGCTGTAGGTTTCCGCTATCCAGCCGAGCAGATATTTCACTTTCTCCGTTGTCTCGTCCGACGCTTTGAAATCCGCGATAACTTCCGTCAAACAGTTCGACAGGTGCTTCAATATAGGCTGCAAATCGGAACGGATGAACTGAGAGCTCGCGGAAATTATAATCGAAGCCATGCATTATTCCAAAACGATGCAAGTCCACCGATCGATGTATTCTCTTTCCCTGTCTTTTCTAATACTGCATTCGTTCGTTTAATTCTTGCCAGTACTGGGCAAGCATTTCTTTAACCCTCTAGCTGCTATAATTTGGTATATACTTCATTGTTCACTCGTTTATCTCTCCTTAAAAGCTGTGGACAATTTTTCGCTACGTACTTAGTCTCCGCTTGTGCTTCCTTTCTCAAAATGTTCCAAGCGGTATTTATAGTATTTATAGTTTAACGATCGCGTAATAATTTTGCTTCAGCTTGACATCGGCTCTGGCTAAATGCAGCGGAAACGTGGACTTGCGCTGTTTCGCAATTGCTGACTTCGATTGGCGAACTTATTAACTTGGGGAAATATCGTGAAAATAAAGTATTTACCACGGGCCAGTCCTGTCTGAACAGAGCCACGCACTGGTCGCTCAAACTGTTGATATCTAGAACGCTTTTCTCTATTAATATCTTGATAAACTTTCCGAACACTGGCCAAATCGCGTCCCTTTCCGGCTGAGCTAACAGCATAACGTTCCTGGAGCTCAATATTCTGTGGATAGGCGAGTCCGACTCCAGAGCTTTGCACCGGCTCATCGCCCAGATCTTCATAAACTTCTCTTGAACTTTCAAGCTGAACAAATCGCTCCGATACGCAACTGCAAAGTGCAAATCTTGTGGATCAGAGAATTTCTAGACCGCGCGACGACCATTTTTACGAAGGTAGAAATTGCTTTCTTACTCAAGAATAAAGCGAAATCCGTGCTGAGAGAGTAGAGAACTTTCTCCGGCCCCAGGACCAAGTCGGCTCTCTCGTTTAAAGTCCGATACAAGTCGTCCAATATGGCTGACACGGTAGCCGTTGTCAACGTTTCGCCGCCGTTGTCCAAAATGTTCCATATGAATTCCTGCAAAAATCCCAGCAAGCGTTCTCCTTTTTGTAACAATACTTTTTCGCAACCTTTGAACCCTCTACAGCACCGAGCAACCACGAAGCCGCGTTGCTCCATATATTTCAATTTAACGCGTTGAATTTAATTTAACGGTGACCGGCACACGTTTCAATTGTGACTCCACGGGGGATCGCCGATGACCAGCGACGCCTGCGATTAACCGAAGCATTCGACTCGCGTAAACAGTCGCGTATTTCTAAACATTTTCCTGCGTTCGATGTTACCGCAGCAACATTTAATACCAAAAGTATAGTCAAATGAAGTAACTACATTCTTGCACGAAATAAACGTGATACGTGGAATAATTATAATGTATCCCGTTGAAAGAAGTAAAATTCGCGTGGCAGTCGAAACGTGTTAAGCTTGTCGAATTTGATCTTGTATTTTTTCTTTATATTTTGTCTGTTACATTATTCTAAAAGTTATCGCAAAACGTGGAAACGGTTACCCTCAAAGAGTCGGTAATAGTGGTCGGGCTGACGGCAGTCGGATTGTGCTTCTTTTCTTGAATCGGATTCAACGGCGCGTTGTTGTTCCTGAATCTGTTCAACTCGAGTTCCATGTCCTTGATGAAAAGCGAGCCGCCGACTATGTGCGACTGTATCCATTGGTGGATGCGTTCGATGGCCAATCTGGTGGCAATTTTCACGCACATTTCCTTGACGGACGTCAACGAGTCTTCCGCCAGGAGAGATTCTATCGATTTGGTTACCCGTAATTCGCAGATCGCCGGTATAGTCGTTTCGCACTGATCTTTCAGCTCTTTCGACATGTTCGTGGCCAAAGTGTTCATGTCGTTCGCCACGGATGCCTAAAATCGAGCAACGTCGTATCCATTTTATTTGAATTCACTCGCGCGTCCGAACGCCTTGTCGGAAACTGTTCCCGTTTGTTTTAATTCGCGTTGAGAAACGCTAACAGGCGCGATAGCAGTGAAGACAAAATTTGCTTCGGTTATTCAAACGAAGACAACATTTAATTTAAACATTTAATATTGCATTTACAAATTCGTTGTAACTCGTATCGAGCATCGGCTTTTCAATATTGGCCCTCAAAAGAGCAAAGGTCGCTCATCGCTGATCTATACGATTTGCATGGAAAAAGAGATAGCAATTCGAAAGACGAGTATCGTCAATAATTTATCGACGTTAATAATATACGCGTAACGCGCGAAAGTATTTGAAATACCCAAAGGGACGCGGCGAAATCCGTTGATCTTTAACAGATCGATGTACCTTCAAATCCGCGATGTCGTAAAACATTTGCTCCTCGAATTTCTCCGACTGCCTCTCGGCCTGCTTCTTCTTCACAATTTTCCTAAACGTGTTCAGATTCGTTTCCCTAGAGGACATCAAGAGAGTGTTGCAGACGTGCTTCACGCAAGCGGACGCAACTCGCTCCGACACGAAGTCAACAGTTTTTCGCGTGGACGCTGGTTGGCCGTGGAAAAACGCCTCCTCCAGTTGCAGCTTGTGAAACGCTTCAATCGTTACGCGATATTCCTTCTCGAACAAACGGAACCGGCTAATAGAAATACAACTCACCTCTAAATACCTTATACCCGCGCCCTTGGTGGATTTGTAAAGTTGACTAGACACCGGCGTAATATGCTTGTTCGAGTTGTGATTGTTCAACTTTGCGGTGGAGTTGGACACGGGCACGTTCTGCGCTGCCACCACAACAGGGCAACAGATCCGCAACGTTTTCTCGTTAATGATGTCCAATTTGTCCAAATTGCACTTGCTGGGCGCGGCGGATGGCGTCGATTCCCCTAGCAAGAAATTCTTCTGCACGTAGTGCTTGTCGAGTTGCTTCAGAGTTCGCAGTTCCCGAACTTTGTACATCTTCTGCCAGCTGGAATACAAATCCTTGGGAAAGTACGGCAACTCGAATAGCCAGCTCAGAGTGGATTTGAGCAAAACCGCTGTTTGCTGCGAGATGAAGCTGTCCGGGGCGGAAAAGTCCGAATGATTCACGGCTTTGTATATATAGTACAAAAGTTCGAGGATCTGCTTGTAGTAGGGCAACCGAAGGGACACCGTGTCCATCATCGCCAAGTATTTCGCTATCCAAGGTACGGTCAGCGATAGCTTGCCCATCGCTATCGCGTTGTGCAGGCAGAGAGGCAAATTTATCGCCGGCAACACCTACGGAAAAGTTCTCGTGTCACGAAAAATTCTGTAAACATTTTTTCAATCACCTCCAACGATGTGTTGTTAAGAAAAAAAAGGACCTGTACCCTCGTTTGATACGAACGATTAAAACGATCCGTGTTGCTTTGCTCGCAGAAATGAGCAACTCGAAGATAAAAATATTTGTTCGGTATTTGTTTGTCACTGTATAATAAAAATTTCGAAAGTACAGAAGAGAAAAGTTAAAGACTTTCCGAAGTAATTGGAGCCACTGCTTCGTAGTACAAAATGTACAAATCGCTTAATAATGTTCAGCTATACGTTTCGGAAAAACTTCTGAACATTCCGAAGCTAACGTCGAATAAAAAAATCGAATAAAGGAATGATATAGATATAGACGTAGGGTTGCAGAAAGAGAAGTGTTCCGCTTACTTTGCTTCGTACTTCTACTTGCGTGGCTACCAGCTCTTTGAAATTATTCGACACCGACCTATAAGGCAACGAAACGAGAAGACCTAACATCTTCGCGAGAAGCCTCAAGCTGGATAAGCAAGTGGTAAAATTTTGCTGCGTCTGCTCGTCCACCGTCGTTTCTATTACAAAAAATGATGGTATTAAAAACGCGAACGCGTTGCCCGCTTTGAAATCGCGGGTCTGTGCACGATACCTAAGTCTTCGATCTCGCTACTGTTGAACTGCGTGTCGTTCAACTCCATGATCTCGTGGATCAAACAATTCTCCAGGTGAACGTAAAAAATCGGATTGAAAGCGTACAATATGAAATCTTTAAAAAATTCTTGCACCCCGGGAAAGGAAGGCCCTGTGATTTGATTCTTGGAAGGCTGCGGAGTTACCAACCGCTTCTGAAGCTGGTTCAGCTTCTTCGGATTTACGTGTTTCAAAGCCTTCAGGAAGCTTATGCTTTCGTCCTCTTCTACCTCTGCCTGAAAGCAACGAACGGAGAAATCGATCGGAAAGCTGCTACATGAACCGCGTTGGAACAGTGGTGTCGAATGCTTGGCTCTCGATCCAAAGCTTGATTTTATTGAAGCAGATTCGATTAACGCGTCGACCGCCATGGCGATTTTACTCGCTTCGGTAGGATACATTACAATTATGCAAGTACTGCATTTATTTTGTTAAGAAATGTAATTACTTAAAACTTTTTTACGATACTTCCGACGGTATATATATATTGCCGCTGCAATATCAAACGCGGTGAAAATTGTAGAAATGCGATCGTTTATTAGGAATTACATCGTCCGCGAGAGAGGAACGAAACTTGCAATACAAGTTGCTTATAAACTGCTTTAGGTTGCCGGAATAAAATGAACTAAATAGTAGCTTAATTGCGCGGTGGATTAGGTTGCTCGGAAAATTTGTAGCAATACCCGATAAACGTTTTAAAACGATACGGGCAAAATGATGGTTTTGTTGAACAATTTTGCGCGCAATATTTGATTCCTGCATCGCGATCTCCTTTTCTAAGAAGCTCGTATTATTCTTCGAAATTTCTGATCGCTAATAAAGTGTTAATACAGTAAACGGTAGGAATAGAATTTTCCAGGCAACATTTAACACGGTTTTGCCGACCCCTTACTCAAATATATCGCAGCTTTGTCTAATAAAAAAAAGCATTGCCTTTTCTTTCAACCAAACCTGGGCGCTATTTTTCAATTATATATTATATCATTATTTTTTATTAATTTTATTATTTCTTATTTTCCAATTACAACTTTAATTATTTTTATTTCGGTGGGCAATATTTGCTGAAATTGAGAATATTATAAGAGCTATTATTTGCAACAAGAGTTTGTAAATAATAGCTCTCTCCTAATGCAACCTACGGTTATCCAAAGTGTTAGCAATTTTCCAAGCAACCCAATAGAATCCATCTGTATTTAAAATACAAGGTAGAAGAGAAAGTCTTTCATTCTCAGCATAACGGTTACTCTAACTACAATCCCATCCAGAAATTTAACCTAGAACTAATGTATCTTTTAACTTATGATCTTTTAATTTCTATAAATGCATTAACGTTTAAATGCCGTGTATTGGCATTGCTGAAACATTTGGAGGAAACCTTCTTGCTCTAAGGCCCACAAATTTCTTAATACTGTATACAACGGTCCGTGTTGCTACATAAGTTTTACACCGCTGAGCCAAAGCAAGAAACTTTGATGCCCGATCTTACCTGCTGTCTACTTTGTATACACGAAATCAAAAGTTGGGACTTGAATAATCTGGCGAAATGATAGTAATTGATAGCATCGTTGTGCAATGTCAACATAGTTCTTATTTTGCTTCCAAGGGCTATTTGAAAGGTCCATTGCGGCACGGAATGATTCGCCTCCCATATCCTAAATATTTCGTAAAACGTGTCCCTCTGATTTTTGAACGTTTGGAAAGCGATCGCGGATGGAAAATTTTCCCGATTATCCGTATCTATTTGAAAGCACACGTTTAATTCGCCCATTGCGTCCAGCTAGCTGCTAACAAAAATAAACAAATATTACACGTGAATGTTTTGTAAATGGGAAAAGTTCATTAACATATTTTATTGATACAAGTGCAAAGGGGCTAAGCGTGGCGAGAGGCAAAGACATACGAGTGAGCGCACGATAAAACCGAGATCGTTTCAACGCTTTCGCGGGAAATACATTTGCAGTCGGCAATTCGAATACGACGATAAACACATTTTGTAAACATACTCGTTCGGTTTAAATCGCCGATGTCATGACGTAAACGTCGCCCAATTTCAAGGTTATGTTTATAATTGTAAATACGCTTGAAAGTTGCGCGCAAGAAGCAGCCGAGGCTCGCGCGCGATCAATCCAGGTGTTCGCGAGTCGCTCGTCCTTCAATTGGAAAAATGATGTAGTGCAAGGCTAGGATTTACGGGTCGCGAGTAACGATATCATACCACCTCATCGTTTTGACCGTTTGCAGTTCTCACTGGCCGCTGATTCAACGGCATCCATCTTGCATTTGGAAATTCGATACACGAGAGTCTCCTGTGACTCACAATAGCGTTTCCACGGGTAATGCTGCTACTAGACACGCTTCTTGTCAATCGACAATACTTTTACCGTTGTTGGACAATACGTTTGCAATACTTTTCCGATACTTGACAAAATACTTTTCCAAATACTTCTGAACGTTTTAATTCCCAAACCGAGGACGATTAGAATGCATTTGAAAGCTGTTTGGAAACGTATGAGAAACAATCGACTTATCTATATATTATATATATGAATATAGGCTTAGCTTTCGCAACTTTGATGGTCGGATCGAATATAAACGAACCATTCTAAATTGAAAGAGGCGTAAGAAACTTCTGCTTTTTTTACACACGCCGAATTTCAGTTTGAAATTCATTATGTTTATAGTCCGGCGATGCGTCTTTACGAAGTTACCGCATCTCAAACATTGGCGCGTTTTCCATTAGAACTTTTTGATCCTATATCTTTGCTCGCAAGTGCGTATCAATTTTTCGATTAACAAGATAAACCGATATTGTGCTCCTATTGCGCGTCGATCGCCTGATTAACACGAACGCGTTCGACGCATCAATCATTGTCGATTTAAATATTGTCAATTCCCAGAACTTGAAAAACGTTGAGAAACAAAGTAGTCGCGTGTATGAATTTCGGTATATTTTGATCTTCCGATAATAAGGAAACTGATCTTTTATCGATGCACGCAACGTTATCTCTTCGTACGGACTTTTAATCCTCCGATTTGTTTCCCTTTGCGTGGCCGGGTAACATTAAAAACCACTCGACGTTAATGAAAAATCTGTTTTATTCGACTTAGCAAAAAATATGGGTTTATTCTTTAATGTACAAACAAAAACTTAATTACAATATAGTTATCACTGCTATGATAAATCTTCGGATTTAATAGCCCTCTGTGTATTCGTTTATATCGTTTTCGAGACATTTAACGCGTTACTCCTTTGGAACCGACGAGAGGGTAGCTAGCGGACGAAGCGATACCGCAATTGTTCATTTTGTTCCTGGACATCTTTATGTATCCTTGCTCTCCCCACTTTTCGCTCCAGCTGTTTTTTACCAGCCAGTAATCTTGACCGTTGTCGTCGGTTCCGTATCCTACCACCAACACTCCGTGATCCAAATCTTCTGGGGAGCAGTCAGGCTCATAGTAGACACCTGCACATTATTAGTAATATTTGCAATATTTCGGGTTCGTAATAGACACCTGCATATTATTCTTAACATTTGCAATATTTCGAGCTCCTCCTTCGCGCGACGATAATAGCTGCAATCGCGAACGAAAATGCGCACGAAAATATGAAAATCCGTAATGGTTCTCGAGAAAAGCAACACGAAACATTTCCAATTGCCGCGAATTTTTCTTGCCATCCGTTTTGCACCGGTATCAATTTGCGTGGCTGTTTTTTCAACTGGCAACGAGCTAACGCTGCGAGTGTTTCGCGCCTGGGATAATGTTAATTCGGCGAGTATAGCCGCGTCGTATCGCGCGACAAGTATCCAAGGCCGGATTAAAGCTTTTCCAGCCCGGGATTATTAACCCTTAACAAAATAATCGTGACGCGGTGCAAGAGGGAATGTAGTAAGGAAAAATTGAATTCCTAATAAATGCTAGAATAAAGTTCGGTCTCTACGATTTATGGCCAAACATTTACGTTATCTATACGATGTTCAGAGGCCGCGCGATACGACCTGTACACCTCAAGTAAAAAATTCAATATATTTTCCCACGTTCTATCTATCTAGCACGTTGGGAAATCGAGATTCTCGAATTGCGAGGCTCGGGACTATAGAGTTTCCCTTGGCTCTCCTTCCCTCGAAAATTTCAGCGGAAAAAGGATCAAACTACTACCAATCGATAGCGAACGAACCTTCGGAGTAGAACTGGAAAGACGGATGAGAAGCATCGATGGCAACGGAGACCGGTCCTACGGTAGCAACCGCCACCTTCAATTTCTCTTCGTCTCCTTCCGGAATATCCATGTAGCCAACGTCCGCAGCACCTTTGTATTCCACGTTGTACCTGCACGTTAAGTTAAATGATAATTCATTGAACAATGCTCGTGTTCTACGTGGAAAACAGAGAAGGTGTTTCGTTGCGATGCTCGCCTGCATTTGTCGTTCTCGGCTTCGTACGGGTAACTTCCTTCCGTGTCGAGGCCACCGTTCTCTTTGATGTACTCGAAAGCTTGATCCATCAGTCCACCGTTGCATCCGTTGTTACCGTACGATCCGGAGCAGTCCACTAAGTTTTGCTCGCTCAACGAAACCAACCTTCCCGTTCGTCGGAAGTGTTGTGCTTCCAAGGATCCGGTCTATTAATTTCCGCGATTAATTTATCTATTAATATCTTCATTTCGTAGCCGAAACAAAATCTTTCTTTACTCTAGTCGAAATTTATCGAAGCGATCGATGAATTGCAGAGGGCGAGGGGGGGGCGAGAGGGAGACACGTTACGTTTAATTTGTTAGCTACTACATTTTAGTGGGCAGAAAGGAAAAGGCTGGAGCGCGTTGCGGGCGAGAAAAATTACCGTGGAAAACGCCCAACAGGATCCACAGTGTCCCTGATCTTTGACCGGAGTCACGGCACCCTCTTCCCTCCAGTCCACCGACTTGGGCAGCACTACGTTTGCCGGCTCGATGAAATGGGCACCCACTGGAAGCCTTTGAGCTCTCAATTGAGCGTTTATCGACTTGTTGAAACCGTTCAGCGTGCTCACGAACTCGTGGTGAAGCTGAACACGTGAAATTGCACAAATCTCTCTTGGTATGCAACAAGATTATTTCAATTATGTATAGCTGCTTGAAATTAGGTGTGGTATCATACCATATCGCCGTATTTGTTCATCCTCAATTTAAACGAAACTCTGTTCAATTCATATTGGCTGTTGTGTTTGGCAATTTTGTGTTTGTTGTCCATGTAAATTTTCATTCTGAATCTCTCCTCGATATCGGATTTGTACGCTTTGTTGTGTTCCAGCTGAAAAGTCAATACAAATATCGATATTTGCTCCTGGATAGGATACAACGGTGCATTCTCCTTGTTGTTTACTCTAATTTACGATCCACATTTGATGATCAAAAATTGCAGCGCGCTAATTACGAACGTTATCTTGCAACTCTAACGAATGTTGCAAGTAATTAATACGCGCGGATAAAGGTCGACGCACGATAGATACGCTTGATGGGATACAAGGCCGTTTCGAGCATTACTTGCAAGACATAGCTGATTTATCTTGGGACATAACATTTTTAGCATGCCACTCAAAGTCCATTCTAGTTAGTTTAACTTTACGAATCGTTGTTTAGACGCCGTTACCGAAGTATCTCGTAAAAATGCTACAGGGTTTCTTCGATTACCTTGAAAGTTGTCCATTCTTGATTGACCAACTCAAAGAAGGACACGGCTTGCGCCGTGGCAAAGATCGTTACTATTAGAAGCAAAAATGCCTTCATGATGGCCGAATTGTATCTGAAAATACATATCAATGTGCTTAGCTAGCAAGATAATAATAATGCGACACAGAGTGCTAGAATAAAAGTATTAGCAGAGCTTGACCGTTCGTTAATAACCCTTTCTGGTTACTCCAAAGATTGTTTAGGGAAGGATATTGCAAACATGCCCATATATTATTTATTCTATAGAATACATTGTTTACAGATGGACGGATGGCTGCTGTATTTTGCGATATCGTATAATATAATAATAATATATAATATTACACTGTGAAAGGTACAGTTTATTAAATATATTACAATCCGTTGCAGTTATTATTCGTTACTTGGGACACTAGTTTGTATTCCTTAATATTACTTGCAATAAGAATGGGAAATTATACTATGTATCGTACGACTGAAAAACATCTTATGATTTATGGCTGATGCAATAAATAAATATATTACCTATTCTAGTTTATCGTAAGGTAAGAAAGAATGAGATGCAATGGAGAATTGTTGGAACAGACAAAGATATGTTCTTTATTGTATGCCGTGCCAATACTTTTGTCCTACTTTAACATTCTCAAAAAATACATGTCTGTTATCATTTTCCGAATCAGTGTACTTGTAATGCTTCTTTTTGTAGAAGTATAAGTTAAAAGTACAAAAGTATAGACATAGCTTGTTGTCATGCTAATCAAGCTATGTTTATACTTTTGTCCAGCAGGGTATATTTGTCCCATTTTCTCGTGTCATTTTCCAAATCCCAAGAATTTTACACGAAAGGAATCCTTTAGCTCGCAGAGAATGATCTCTGTCAGTTGTTGTCTTTTCACAGAAAAGCAAATACTTTGATATTTTTAATTTTCCTCCAATATATTTCTAATTTCTTTCTAGCAAAATATTCATCGTATCATACGATCATCGTTAACTTTATTTACAGTTATATGGTAAAAAAAGCTGGATCCGGTTAAATCACGAGGCTACGAACCTGGTAATTAAAATCGTAAGATTCGCAAGCCAACGTAATCTATCAAATACGTTAGTACCGCACAAAAGTATTGCAAAATTAAAACTCGCTTTGCAAACTCCAACGGCGATCAAATTTCGACGAGCTTCGATTACGCAGTTGCGTTAAATTCGACGTAACTTGATTATCATATCGAAGAAGAGAGTTCGCGAACCGCGATGACAAAAGATTTTTCGATCGAAGGAAAATGACGCTCGCAACGCGTTCTTTTACATAATAGTAGAAACATAGCCGAGAATTCGTTGTCGAAGGTGTAAGCGCGCGATACCGTTACTCGCGCAGAAAACAATTTTCCGTTGCGTTTATCATTGAAAATTGGATATTATCTTAATAATATAGACCGATTAAGCGAACAAAGAAACGCATAATACTAGTTAAGTTTCCGGATGAGCTTTTACGTTTCTCGGTAAACAAATTCTCGATGACCTCTTGGAATTACTCATACGACGGAGAACACAAAGCAGAGCAGCGACTTGGCCAGCAAGCTGTGTACCGTATACGCGAAGCACGATCTTTTCGCCTTTCGTTACGTTAATTTAAACTTCCTGTATACACGTAAACGGATTTTCATAGCCGACCACCAACGTTTCCCGTTTCCCGTTTCACGTTTCACTCGGGTACAAATAGGAGCAGCGACGAGAATAAAATTTCACGAAAAGTAGAAGCTAGAGAATTTGCAGTGAAACAAACGTCGTACGATATTAGGGAAAAGTATAACGTAGAAATACGTACGCGGAGCGCAGTCGTGGATCGCAGCGAGTGGCGAAACAAAAGATAGCTGGCGGGTTTCATTCAACTATCGGTAACGGTATAAATAGCGACTGGAAGTTGTCTTACCAGAGTATAAAGTATAAAAGTTGGAAGTATTTGTCACGAGCCAAGCAGATATCCGCGCTGTGTCCCTCGTTGCCTCGGACTAATATAAAGAGCTCTCTCTTCTCTGTATATTATTCTACACCTCCCTTCTACTACGTGATTCATCGTTGTTTAGCTTCTGTTACGCGCCAGAGTCTCTCAACTTTTCGTTTAAACGGATCATGTGACTCGAGCGTTACAAAGAACCGATTATCGCTAGCCCTTTTACTGGCGGAACAAAACGCTCAGCGAATCTATGTAGACTGGACTCGACCAATTCTCGTCCCCGTATTCACACGGTCCATTAATGGTGTTAACCGCAAGTTTTACCGATGCGGATTTAAGATTTGAACGGATCGATTAATTTACGAGCAGACTGCGGATTGTTATGTATAGATTCATATTTGAATTTGAGCTTGCCTTATTAGCGGACATGATTTCGCTACAATTAGTATACAAGTAACACAGTAACGCGCGTAACAAATAGATATGAACAAAATGATATAAAGTGGATAAACGGAATAACAAAATTGTTTACAAAGAATATTTTTAAAAACGCAATTAAGGAGGTGGAACCTAGTTAGCGAATGCGATAAGTACAATAATACGCGCTTTGCTTTCGATATTTTATATATTTGGAGGGTATCGTTGTGTGCACCTTTTATTTCGTTCCATGATTAAATTTCCCGTAAGTCCGCAATCAAAATGTATCTTAGCGAATACCGTCGGCACACTTTTCAACATTCAAACTGCACGAACTTGGCAACAAAAAATCATACATCGACTTTTAGGGGCTCGTTGCAAAGGGGAGACTTTCCTCTTCAAACGCAATATAAAATGAATCACAACAAAACTGATTAAGGTGGCTAGAGTCGCTTGCACTTGGCAAACTTCTAACGAAAAACTAGCTTCGGTTTTTCGCTCTACTCTTCGAAGCAAGAAACGTTTCGATAAACATCGGTGTTTACCTGTGCGAAAGTAGAGACTTGGAGCTGTAAAATGTGCCTAATTGCAAGTTGATCATTATACGATGCTTCTTTACGAACGTACAGCAATTCGAAGCGTGACGATTTTTCCGTCAGAATTTTCGAATCCCTTCATTTTGTTCGCGAGCGTATTTCTACAATGTACATTAGCGCACTCATATTTTGCCATTTAGGTATAAAGTAACTATAATTATTTTGTTACTGCAATTGTCCATTATTTAATAGTTCTCTTACGTAACTATATATGTATATCAATTTGTTGCGGTGGAAAACATTTTGTGCAGCCACTGTATAATGCAATGAGAACAAGTATTTATTCTTACAAAATCCTTGCACGAAATCGCAACAAATTTGCAGCGATGCATCGATGTGAATTTACATAATGTTTACGAACAATTACGGACAAATCGTTTTGATCGTGCTGGCAACAATGAAAAGCAATTATGGTATATTACGATAGGATTGTTTGAACACGATACGTTAGAAAGGAAACCCTGGCGTGTAAATATTTTTACGGTTGAGTGTCAGTTTCTTTTCTTATCTCGCGCAGAAACTTTTTATTCTATTAGTTGCCGGAAAGAGTGCGGACGAATCTGTGACAGATAACTCGAGCAACTTAAGCTTCCACGAGAGATGAATTTACATCGACATATTAAGAAAAATTGATCGCGCAATTTTTTCTCCAATATTATCCAATATTAGCCTGCTTCTTATGTAACGTTCAGGAAAGTTTCAGGGAACAAAATTTGTTTCTTTTTCCTTGCATATACATTTTTATAGATTAACCCTTTGGCTACGGCGCATAACAATTAAAAGCGCTCTCGATGCATAAGTAAACGGTGAGAGTATATAAATATTTGGGTACTCCGTATTTACAATTATAGCGTAATATAAGTAAGTCATAGTAGAAGTAGAACTAAGTTAGAAGAAAAAGGTATTCGCGCATTTTTAACGATCAATAGCCTAATTTATCAAAGCGTATATAGCGAAAGGGTTAAGGAAAGTTTCGATGAATGCGCGTTGTTTCGGCAAAATTTAGTGGATTGGGAATCACTGAGTCGATGCAATTATCGTGCAACTTTAATTCAGTCACGTGCGCTTCTACGAGCTTGTCTTTTTATCTAATAATGGGAAAAATGTCAGCGAGAAAATAAAATTGAATTTGAGTAGAATCGGATGGGTTGGCAGCCACTGAGATGTATGTTGCGGGCTATCGTATCATTTTTATCTATTCGTGTGCATTTCTACAGACTTACTCCCGATGTTTTATGTAAACTGATTTGAATGCGATGATCCATTAGACATTGTCGCCGTCATGTGATTCCGATAAATGTTTAGCAACCCACATTTCAAACACATGTGTCAATATCAATACGTAAATGATGCATTTTTTTTATCGCCGATACACATGCTTACGCATTCCTTGAATTGCGCCCCAATCTTTTTCATTCGTTATTTTATCAATTCTATGTATTTAAACTGCTCGCCGCTCGTTCTACACGTTAACGTATTTCATTTCGCGAACCGTTTTAATTGTCGGCCACGTTCGCAAAATACTTGAAGTGGCAACGAAACCTATACGTTTATATGTATTTGCATATCGCTGTATTTATTTCTACATTTACAGTGGCTACAAAAAGTGTTTGCGTATCGCTGTATTTACTTCTTACGCTTTATTTACAGTGGTTACATAAAATGTTTGCACGCTGTACATCTTGTATATTTATCTTCGCGTTTACAGTGGCTACAAAAAATATTTGCCCAGCGCTACATACTTTTTTGCATTCACAGTGGCTACAAACAAAGAATCATTTCTTTACGCAGCCCTGTATTTACATATATTCGCATTTATAAGAATGACTGCGAAGAATATTTCGTACATCGCTGTATTTATTTTAACAGCTAAGCGCTAACCGATTAGGGACGAATATATTCAATTTCCCATCGTTTAACGATAGTAGCAGGTGACTAAAAAAGTTTATACTGTTACGGGGAAAAAATGTAGAACCTAATCAAAGGATGACTCATTGCAAAACACGAGGTACGCGCAAATATTTTCCGGAACTTCTAAAAGTGTTAATTAATTAGGTCCAAATATATCGTTAATCATACAGTTATCATTAAAATTATTTCGTTGAAAAATTCAGGTACATATATGCAAATATACTTTTTTGTAGCCCCTGTAAATATTATCTAATTGCTCCCAAACGTATATCACATTTCCTGCCGTTAAATTTCATTTTTATGCATACCTATGTATATAAATTTATCGCTCTGCAATTGAAATGAAGAATCTAATAAAAAATTGCCTCGTTGGAAAATACTTTTTGCAGCCACTGGACACGTTCGTAAATATCGCTTGGAATAAATTGTTTTGAAACTTTTTACTTCTTTCATTTTTCCTTCCGTTCTTCCTTCGTTCAATTGTTCCGCGCACTGTGCCTAATTACGTTCGGGCGCATATTTGTTCATTTATCTGCATCAATTTCGATGAATCCTTCTAATCAACGATTATGTATTCTTCGTATATTCGTCACCTGCACGCCTAACGTATTCCCGCTGTAAACATTTTTCTTTCGATCGATTCATTTATCCGAATCGCGTAATCCAAAAATGTTAAATTATTATTCGAATTTTAATTTCCCTATTAAATTGTACAAAAATCTGTTCGCCTATTTTTCACGCGACGTTTAATCCTAATCGATAAAGCTTCCGAAACGATCCCTGAATTTAATTAAAAACGTGTTACGTAAAGATAGTAAAAGTTGAGAAAATTTTCAGCAACGAAACCGTGTGCAGCGCAAAATTTTTGACACGAAATAATCGAAGAACTGAATGGTTTGATATCGTTTCTCGCATTATCCTACTTGGGAGCATCAAATAGATTTAATCGGTGTCACAAATCGCGAGTCGCGAGTCGCGAGCAGCTGCTGCGAGTTGAAGCGTAACATTTCTAAGTCGGCTCGACACCGAGTAGATTTCGTTCGAAAAGATGGCTTCGAGAAAGATAGACACGTACGATGTCTCGCCTAAAATGCGAGAGGTAATAGAATGGAGATACGCAAAAAGAAAAGAATTGCGTCAACAATATTTGAAAGAAGCTCTAAACCCAACGAGACAACTTATGCCTGTACGTATTAATAATCCCTTTAACCTAACCTAGGCGATTTCTCTTACGCGATCATGCAACTTTACTCTAATGCAAAATGCTTCAATTGCATTTTAGAAATCATCGCGATTCATTAAATTCACCTTTAATTGTATCTATACCCATCTTTCTGTACGTATCTACAATTTTGTATAGCAAATGAAAAATGACGAAAGATGGCTTTACAGTCGATTCTATTAATCGCTACGAGACTGCGATATTCGTAATAAACATGTAATAAGAATGATTAAAAGGACCCCAGGTGGATTCAGCGATTATTATCTAATTCGCATCTAATTGCATCGATCATTTTTTCAGCAAGCGAAAAGTTACGAAACATCGCTTTACAGCCGATTTCATTAATCGCTACGAAGCTTCGCGATATTCCCAATAAATACGTAATACGTGTTTATTAAAAGCACATAGATGGATTCAGAGCAATTATTATTAAATTCACGTTTAATTGTGCCCACGATTTTTCCAGCGAGCCAAAATTTACGGAAAATCGCTTTACCATCGATTTTACTAATCGTTACAAATCTGCGATGTTTGTAGCTAACGCAAAATTATTTATTACATAATTGTAGCTGGATTCAGGGATCGAGCGAGTTGCTACATTGAAACTACAACATCAGTACATTCGAGACATAACATTCAGACATCACGTAATGGGAGCTATCGGTTTTATCGGAATAATAGCTTTAATGACGTGGACCACCAAAACGCTTAGGGTAAACTTTTAAACGATCCGCACACCGGGGTATAGAAGAGTAAATCTATTCTTATTTTACAGGCAAAACAAGAGAACTTGTATCGTACTGGTCAAGTAAGTTACGGCGATAGAGAATTTAAATTCGGTTAGTGGAATCGAATTGTTCTGTAAAATTGTATGCATAAATATAGGATTGATGTAGTTAACGTATTGCCTCCATTATTACGTGCTATAATAAAATAAAACGTTTCAACCTCAGCAGCTACTTCGCGAATAAAAGTAACCTGGTAAAGAAATACACGGAAACCTTTAATAGATCGTATTACAATTTATTTGTTAACGTTACGATTTGTCAATTTTTCGACCACTTAACTCTGGAACGCAAATATTCTTTAATTTATAACAACCGTTGTAACGCGACTCGTTATCTAAATTTTTTTTTGTAACTTTTACGTTAACTTACTTTTAAGGAAATTTTGAATAAGATGAAACCTATACAATTTGTTTTTGAAAAAAGAACTAAACGGGTAGAATTTTTATTTCAAATACAGGAGTCCCTTAGGTATTAGGTGTACCACAAAGTAGTCTCCTGTTTTTGAATGGTTCAAAAAATTTATTTCATCAAAAGAATGTGCTTCCTGTTCGATAGGAATTTACAGCTTGCCCGAAAAATACGGTAAATAATAGCACATATATTTCAGATCATCCGAGAATGTAATATTCGCGAAAAAAAAGAATTAGCTAATTCTGCAAAAATTGTCTGCATAAATTCGAATGATCGCAAAGCAAGTTCGTGCACACTTTAAATATATATATATTTGTTTTGCAATCAAAAGATCAAGGATAATCAAAAGGGGCTAGGTGATTACTGATAAGTAACATTTTATTTCAATATCTTTACTTTGCTTTGCACGCGTTCAATTATCTATCCTCTAGTTGTTTGTCGCGAGCAACGACCGCGTCGTCGAATTTAACCATGTAAGTTGTCCCTTTGTGCCAGTGAGCGGTCACTTTTGCTGGCTACGAGCATAAACAGAAGTAAGTGAATTTTTCGTTTATTTGCGATAAAATAGGTACGAGCGGATGTACCGACGAAAGCAAGTACTCACAAAACCGCAGTCGCAAAGAATCGCTTCGACTATTCCTGCGGTGAACGAAGCACAGTTCAAGCTTCCTTTGTCTTTGGGCACGGATATAAATTTGTTTACCAGAGCTTCCTTCTCTATGATATAGTAAGTACGTTCGTCGTCGTTCGCGTGCTCCAATTTATCCGCCTCGCGTCCGAACAACGATTTCCATACCGTGCCCTTGATAAATAGCAAAATATGCAACAATTTCAACTCCCGTTTTCCGCTCTTCTCGCGGACAACCAACAGATCCGTTATCCTATGTCCGACTTCCGCACCTATTTCCGCCAATCTGACCGATAAATAGAAAGCAGCAATTTTACCTAACAGCTTTCGGACGATGTTCGTTAGTTACGTACTTATTTTGTAATTCCGGTACGGTATAAACCCGGTTTTGACAGTACTGAACGAGTTCCGAGAACAAAAGTGCGAAACAACTCAAGCTAACCTCTCCCTTTCCTTTGCTCAATGATTTGTCGAGAATGCTGGTTCGCGTGCGAACCGCCGATATCGTGATACTCGTCATCTTTCCTAAACAATTCCTAATTCACCAAACTTCTAACTCTTCTCTCCTCTTTCCCTACTTTTGAAAATTAGAGCAGCCCGAATAAATAATCGCATTCGCAGCGACGCGCACCGATTTCTGTTTTCATCTATTCGCCACCTGACGATAGAGCGTAGAATTATCCATAATCGAAGCCTTGAAGCTTATAGTTAACGGTTGAAATACATGACATCGTAATTGTAACGTCTAACGTCTAACGGTCTAACCACAGACGAGGCACAAGATTAACTTATCACCTAATGCATTTTTTTTGTCCCGCAATTCGAGAGCTCACGTAACCTGTTACCATTCTCGCGTCGCTCTCGACGTTACCGACCTAACACGGACGACGATTTCAACATTAGCAGCGGTTAGAATGTTACAATTGAAACTAAATTTAGCCACGAATGCCACGGAAAATTCATTGCCACCGCGCGTGGAAACGTTTCGCGACGATCCGAAATCTGAGAGGAATCCTTCGATTCCCCATCGCAAAAATTTCGGCAGGGAAAGACAGCGATGCGAAAGCACAGACGAGGTACAGAATAGACCACCCATCTTATGGGACTTTGTGTCACATGCTCTGAAATACCGACCTCGAAAAAAATCCGAGTGTTTCATACGCCCTCTGTAGTACTCATAGTTATTATAATTCTTGCATTCACCTTAGCGTATAAAAAATAGGGAAACTTTCTCTTTAAAATCTTTTTTGTTTCATTTAAACTCTACTTTTTATTGGAAAAATATGATTATCGAAAGAGAAGCGCACGTTTTACTCGTTCCTGACCAACCCCAAAACATCTATTAAAACGTTTCAAACTTTAACTCGCCGCCATTTCGAAGCTGCATGAACGTTTTCAAAATCCCTGCCCCACCATAATCGGTGAACCTTCCCATTTAAACCACCTTTTGGTTCACATCAATTCGACTTTAGGTTGCCGAGATATCGTCGTCTGAAGAGAAGAGCAGTTTTAAAGAAGGGCGCTATTTTGCGCTCTTAGAAATTTGTTGTAACGATGAATACAATACGTTATACATTTCGTGTAAATAAAAAACACATTTGCAGTAGTACGGTGTTAGCTTTCGATAAAGAGATACATTATACTGCCGAACGTATTCATTTACGCTTTGCACATTTACGTGGCATTACGTGTACAGGCATCGAAATGTATTTTTTTAATGCGTTAAAAAATTTAGACGTACAAGCGCGAGAAAATGCCGCGAATCAATTGTACAGCAAAATTGTTATGATGTCTATTTTTCTCCGCTAACAATTTCGAAGTACGGATGAGGTAGAGAAGGAGTTAATAGTAGAATTAGGTTTAGAATAAATGAAACAGTAACCTAGCTTTTTTAAAATATTTCGTTCAATGAACGACAATAATCTTCTCGTCGTCCAATACAATCGTGCTCCTAGTCAAACGTAAAACTAAACTGCGCGCGCACGAAACTGCACGAGACTGCGCATTCGCAATTTTTACGCGCGAAACCACTAAGTAACGGTCAGTAACGGTCGACGCGTGCCGCGTTAAGACGCCATTATCGATAGCACAAAAAAATGCTTAGATATCGGTTCCTAATCGTTTCTTTCCCTCGAGGCTGACCTAAAATGAAACCACGGTGTGTAGCAAACCGCAATCGCGCGGTTTTAATCGGATACGTGCATCGGTTCGTGAAAAATACGAAATTTCGTGTGACGCGTCAAGACTCCGATCTCGATGTGATTAGAAAAATACTTAGATCTTTGCTTCTAATTGTTTCCTTCGGACGAAACTGGTAGAAATGAAAGTACGGAGTGCAGTGGTTATTAGTCAATCGGTTTTATTTGGATACGTGCGTCGAGTCGTAAAAGATAAAGAATTTCGTGTGACGCATCGAGACGCCCAATCTCGATACGTTTAGAAAAGTGCTTTAGAAAAGCTGCGTGAACATTTTCGAAATCCCTGCATTGTCATGATCGGTGAACCGTCCCCTTTAAAATGCTTTTTGTTCCACCTAAGTCCGACTTTCGGTTGCCGAGATATCATCGTTTAAAGACGAGTTTAATTTGTTCCCGCTATTCTCGGCCTCCGCGAACTGACCTACTTCTCAACCACCTTCACCATTCGTAGTATTACGCAGGTCAGTTTTACTATGTTTACTATGTCATTCGTAACTCCGCGCGCACTATCCATAAGAGTCAACTTTAAACGGCCATATCTCGCGAAAGAGTTGAGATATCCACGTGAAACGGAAATCAAATTAAAGAGCACATTTTCCTCTATCTCCAGAATCATCGGCTCTCCATTTTTCACGATCGCAAGCGTAGTTACGGAACAAAGAACGTTGGGGATGTAGAAACTTTTTTTTGAGGAAACTACGAATCCAAAATTCTTGAAACTTGGTGAGAGGTTGAGTGCTTGGAAGAGTAGCTATCTAAGAGCGCGCGGCTATGTTTCCCTGCTATATTGGCAAGGGGGGAGGGGTCATGTGACTCTCCTTCTTTGGATCACGCGTGAGAAGGACCGTTTTCAATTTATCACAATTTTTCTAGTACAATACGACAAGATTTATTTATTTATATATCTTTATTATACGTTTGCGCTCTCAGGAATTTATTGTAACAATGAATACAATACGTTATACATTTCGCGTAAATAAGAGACACCGTTGCTGTAGCACGGTGTTAGTTTTCGATATAGAGATACATTATACTGGTGAAATGATTAACTTATGCTTTGCACATTTACGTGGCATTACGCGTACAGGCATCGAAATGTAATTTTGTAATGATTAACGATTAGAAAGATGATTAGATCTCGAGATCTAATCGCGAGGGTGCAACGATGTAGGTTTTGCAACGGTATTTTTCTATAACAAACGCTCGACGAACAACGCGCAATATAAACGCGAGGCCGCCACGAAGGGCGCTAATAGAAATATGAAAAAAGAGCAGCCCCAAAGAGCGCTAAACGAAACGGAATTGAGCAGCCAGAAGGGCCACTAGAA
This sequence comes from Eucera pruinosa, assembly GCA_028830335.1. Taxonomy (NCBI): domain Eukaryota; kingdom Metazoa; phylum Arthropoda; class Insecta; order Hymenoptera; family Apidae; genus Eucera; species Eucera pruinosa. The sequence continues at coordinate 30,466,458 of JAMYCR010000003.1, forward strand.
AATACCAATCATCCACTCGTAAACCCGATGAACGCGTGAGTGAAACATTGTTTGTTTCTCGCAACGCTAATATACTACGTTTACTAATCAAAGAGCAAATTCAACAAATCAATCGCGAAAGGTGCTTCGTTTTACTGCAAAGGCTACTTTACTCGACTCAACTTCAATCAAAGAGGAAAGAAAAAGTCAACGTCGCGCAAGCGTCCAGCCCTGGACGCTTCGTTGACCCTGTAACGCAACGCTAATAAATAATAACAACTAGTCTATGCACCTATTCTTCTTCAAAGCGCAACACTAATAGCGAAAGTGCAGCGTGCCCAATGCACGGCTGCCGTTGACTCGTCCATGGTCCATCGATGACTGAATTCCACTTTCTCAATGGAACATCGTGGGCTTTTTTATCATATACGCAACGCTACGTGCAAAACGCGATCATTTCGTGGCGCAACGCTAACTGCAAAGCTAAACACGCGCGATGCTAATGTGCCGCAACTCTAACATTTTAATTCATTCAATGGAAGCTACTATTTTCGTGTAACGGAAGCTGCTCCGATTAATCGCGGTGCTTACAATTAGAAGACGCGATTGATATTATCGCAACACTATCAAATATATTACGATGCTAATCTCAATGAAACTGTGGAACGCAATGCTAAGAAATGCTAAGAATACGCGCAACATTTCATACGTCGCAACGCTAAATCAATCGCGATAATCGTATCTTCGCAACGCTAATGCAAACCCGTCACTTTTTCATTTGCAACTCTAATATCACCTCGCGCTTTCTTTGATCCGCAACGCTATGTCAACCCGTGCGTACGTTCTCGCAACGCTACGTAAAAAAGTACGCGGAGCCCAGATGTGCAAGTTGAAAACACTACGCATGCAAATCTAATAACGAGTACAGTGACAAAGTAACAAGAGTAATGACCATCCATTCTTTCGTAAACCGAAAAAATGAACAGCCATTCGTTGCTGCCCCCTTCGTGACAGTTTGTCGGGCCACTTCTTTTCTTCGGGCGCCATGCCCGCAGGAACATGAATTTAAGCTCGAGGTTCTCGATAAGCAACCCAGAAAGAGACTCAGAAAAATGGAATAAAAATGCATATCGAAGAAGTTAAATAGCACGCAGACGACCAACGACTCTAAGAATTCTAAGAAACTACTCTAAGAATTCTGAGCATCCTTGTTCGTGCACACGTGTCGAACCTCGAGCTGACAGTGAGTATATACGTTCGTTTCGTGCAGATCGCGACCGCGTCCGCGTGACGATTCAAGATCGCCGGATTCGAAAGATCGACATTGGCAAAGACCGGAAATGACCTGCATTCTCCAGGTCAGATCAGCTCGCCGTCGATGTTCAAATCAGATTCCCTGAAACAGGTTGACACGCGCACCCCCCATTAGATATGAAACTCGCGACCCGAGACCATATGTCAACCTGCCCGGCCCTACCTACTTATAATTAACACACATTCCAGAAATTATGCTACCTACCTACCTAATGCTATATTTAAAAGTGGCAAACAAGCACACAAACACACACATTCCACCCCACCCCCACCCAGCGGATCACACGCATACCACCCGGGTGCAAAAGCCTAACCTAGGGAGTAACGTCCCGGGACGCCTCCGACACCCGAGTTCAACATACATCTCATACACACTCTAAAGTAAACAAAAATCCTGAAATCGGCTAAAGTGGGTAGCGACCATTGCGTATTATATGATTTCAAGCGTATGCAACTAGGCATATTCGAATATACTTGGAGCATTTCGCGAAGAAATGTACGTCGATAGCAAACGTGTAAATCGATATATATTTGAAGCATTTATCAAACATGAAATTCGATAGGAAAATTGTCAGATATACTTTAAGCATTTATCAAAGAATTCAATACGAAAACCGAGAGCTGTCTTTGCAATAAATGGTTCATTGCTATTATTGCAAATATAATGGAGACTATTGCTACCATTGTATTCAAGAATAAATTGACTGAGAAGTTAATCAAGATTATGAAAGAACGACGCAAGTCCACAGCCTAACCACACACACACACAATGTGGAAACGACGTCGCGCACGATACGCTACCCACGATCAGCCGCCACACAAATATCAAATATCAAATATCAAAATAATAAAAAAAAATGATCGTGCCACGTGCTTTTCACCCGCTCAAGTAGCACCTGAGCACGTGAGCGGGATCCCGGCAAAACGGCACGAACCGACGCTGAAAATCCTAGCTAAAAAAACTTGCTAACATACAAAATCAGCTAACGGAGTATGACTCTACTTTTCCAGTGCGTTTAAAGCAAACAGACTCTACTCGTTACATTGAAGCTACGTTACTTGCAAAACAAGAAAGCGAGAAAACTCTAATGCAACGTGAATTTAAATACGCGAGGCTGAGAATAAAAACGCGAACAAGTGACTCTAAATTAATGTTAAGAATATTAAATTTTAACAAGAGACTCTAAGTTGAAGTTAAGAATACGATGATAAAATAGAACAAGGGACTCTAACGTGAAACTTTAAGTGCAATCCCTTGGGCGACTCCCTTATCAAAACGTCGTAACTTTAACATAACATTGCGTTCAAGTTTGCGACATCGATTTGGAAATCTACCCATCGCGAAATGTCTTCTTGCGCATTTTATTTGGCATCCTTTTTGTACGAGAAAAGAAAAATCTAACGTGTCTCTGTATCTTAAATCGAATTGTAGCTACTATGAACCGCGAAGCAATATGTTGTTCAATTCTTTTACGAATTACGATTCAAGCAAGGAACTCTGATAAAATATTTCGCGTACACCTGCGTGTACTCAAATAGCAATGCAAACACATTTCCTCATTACTATTGTGCAATGAATAAATCTACAAATATAACTAAAAGCTATAACGTGCTCAAACATACGAGCATTCCACTTTAATAAATATCTTTATGGAATTTCTGTTGACTCTACTTTTAAATGCATCGATATTTAAAAAGAAATTCCTACTAACTGACTCTACAATTGACTCGAATTCTTTTATTAGCATATGAAAATATTTAAAATCGCGAGCGCAAGAAGACCTAGCCTCGTTTAATAAATACAATACATACAAGAAATAAAAATGATACACGGGTATACGATCGTATACCCGTAGTCACTGTACTCGTTTATGCAAAATCTACGTATACAACCGGTCACCCGTGCCGATTCGGACCTTTCGTCCTCGACATGCGTGAGCGACCGGAGGGATTCAAAATGCATGCCACTCACCGTTAGACGACTACGCTGTCATCTACTGCAGCCAGGCGGATGACAACCTGCTGCCATCGTCATCTAGCGAAGCCGTGAAGTCGTGGAGTCGTGAAGCCTTGAAGCCAACGCCATGAAAAATGATGTCGCGAAGCCGTGAAGCTGCGATGCCATGTCCTGTGGTCCCAAGGACAAGAAGATCTGTGGAAGATCTGTAACAGAAAAAAAGAGAACGAGAAGATTACAATTTATTCTTCGAGACATTGCTTATCGATTGTTTGGCAATCTTTAGATTAAAGAAATGCAAGTTTAACAAATTCTATATTTTTAAATCACTCTATTTCTTCGTTCAACAAAAATGAAATAGCAACGTGAAACTCTACAAATTTTTAATAGCTTCTATATTTTTTAATTGGTGAAAATGAACGTTAATTGCAAAGATACTTACATGGCGGACTTCAGAAGCCCAGCGAGATCGTCTGCCAACAGCCGAAGGGTGACTCTAATACCGAATATTATTATTTAAATAAAAAAAGAAAAGAAAAGTAAAAGACTAGGCAACCGCGTAAATATATTCGCCGAGCAAACACCGACTCTACTTTCGCGAGTAATTTTTATAAGTCAATCTAATTAGAGCAGCTGTGCTCTTAAGCAAATCAAATATCGTTCGACGGCAAGCACTGATTCTACGATCGCATTGCGCGCGATCACAACGTGCTGAAAGAAATGCTTATTTAGTAGCAGGGGGGAAGGGTAAGAAAATACGCAACACAAAAAATATATTCTATTATTCTTCTTCTTGTCGAGCGTCTGTTTGCGAATACCGTTGCCCTGAAATAATTAAACGATATTAATGTCTCAATATGAAATGAAATTCTACAATTCTATTTGTACGATTTGTATGCGCGACGCCTGTATTATAAATGTACGCTACGAATGTTCGCGAATTGGAATCGAAAAGTTCGTTCAACACGCGCTTCCTAAACGTAAGCCGCGTGTCCCCCCACCCATCAAATTCTCGCAAATGCTCGCGTAAATAAAGGTTCGAAATGAAAATACAGGAGTGGGGCGAGAGGCACGCGGCGCGTTTCCGGCGACAGTTTTTGCGTGTTTACAACTCGAGCAGATTCGTGGAAATAGGAGACGCGTTTAGAAACCAATGATGTACTACACGGCGAAACTCGCGACCGAAATACAATGGAATAAGACTCTACGTGTAGTAACTGTACTATTGATAACAACTTTTCAACACGTCCACGATGAAACGGAATAAAAAAATAACGAAAAACCACGAATGATTCTAAATTCCGCCCTCCCTTCGTTCACGTTGGTTACGAAGTATAAATGACTCGAAGTAACGAAACGTACGAACAAACAAAAAAATTAATAAATGTGAATCCATGTGTATGTTACCACGTGTTAGCGCAACGTAAATATTACCATCCACCTTTTTAGCCTCTCGAAGTACCAACCAGGTATCTGTAACAAAAAGAAGAATGCAAATTTTAAATAGATTAGTTAAAATAAAAGGCAGCAGTAATTCAAGGAAGGGGAGGGAGTTAATTAAGAACAAAGAAAAAGAAAAAAGAACAAGGTATCGGAACGTTGAGAATTGTTAAGTTAATAATCGTTTGTTATTTGTTGTTACGAATTAGCAATAAATGACACAACGTTGATTAAACAATGCTACTAGATTCAGGATGGAGGGAAATGGTATGGAGGTAGAGGGGATACGCACCGTACGATTATGTATACGCAACCTTCCTGTACGGAACTCGAAATACTACTGACCCGCCGCGCTCGCCGAGCTCCAAGAGTGGGGGAACGCTATACGGTTGCGCGGCGCGTGTCACGCAGATCATTCGAATTTCGAGATACATATTTGTATTGATATTACAATCAAAGGAATATTCCGTCGATACGAAACGAAGACAATCTTATATGTATTATATTTAATGCTATTTAATGCTTTACTATACTTAATGCTATTTAATGATTTATTATACTTAATGCTATCTACACGCACGACAAACTAAGTCACACGAGCACGAAACTAACAAAACTTCAACGTAGATCATATTCGTAACAGTCTAATTCATATGATACACAGTTCTCTAATTGATATTAGTACAATATTAAAGTAGAAATGCACAGCCTGCAGAATATTAAGAAACAGAGACCGAGATATGACTACTTTTCAGAAACGTGAACGCACACTGTCAGGGAACGCCACTGGAAATGCACTCCATGGTCCGCACTCGAAAGTTTATACAAAGAATGTAGTATTAGGAAAGAATCGCTGATAACATCCGAACCAGAAGTGCTACTGCGTTGAAACCAAGTGCGTCTTGTAGGGGGAATCGCGCCCTTTATTTCGACTACTCGCCGATCGGAATCGGACGTGCAGAAGCCGAGATATGACTACTTTTCCGCAACGTGTACGCGCACTGTCGGGGTGCGGCCTGGGAAAATCTCCCCGCGGTCCGCGCTCAGGGGGTATATAAGTATCGCGAATTCTCGCGCACCTGCGCAGTACGATCTCGGACACGGTCGCGCGCAGATGACGTCGCAGTGCAGTCGAAAGCGAGCATTCCTGGTGCGTACGCGATCGCGGACGGAGTGTTTGCGGTCGTTGCGGCGGCGTGCGTTCGCGGTAGCTTCGTTTCGAAGAACGATTCGCGCACCGCCGTGCGCGCGCGCCTTCGAGGACGCGCGGCTGCCGTCGGATCGCGAACGCTACCCGCGGCCGTCAATCCTTGTGCTCCGCGCTCTCGTTTCGAAGCCGATTCCTCGGCTTCCGGGCTGCCGATTTCGTCAAACGTCGGCACGAATCGTGGGGCTCGGTACCGGGAATATCGCGCTAAGATCGTTCGCGGCTAGCCCTCGCGGTTCGTTTGTGGCGGACAATGTTTCGCGTGTTTTAGCCGACGAGTGCGCGAACGATCGCGGTGATTATCGTCGATGACACGCGAACCGAAGGTGCTACTGCGACGAAACCCCGTGCGTCTTGTAGGGGGAAGCGGGCCCTTTATTCTGACATGCGTTTGATCGGAATCTGACACCTAGAAGCCGAGACCTAGCAAGCACTTTGAAACGCGGACGCACACTGGCAAGGAACGACCAGGTCCCTCTGCATAGTCCGCGCTCGACGGTATATAAGAAAAATAAATAGAATAACGTAATAAAAGTTAGTGGGTAGCACCTGCAATACAATCATACATGCACAGATATATGTGTATCAAACGTAATGGGTTAAATTTAATCTTGAGTCTAAGAGAAATTAGTAGTAGGTGGGCGTTGGGTGGTGGGTGGTGGGTGGTGGGCGGTGGGTTAGCCTCAGTGGTCATCTGTGGTCATCATCTAGCTAAAAAGTGAATCTGTGATATACAGATTCGATCCGATCCCTTCGGGAGCACCTGCAACAATAAGAGTGCTCATTGCCCTTCCGCTGCTTATATAGGCGAGGAGATGTGACGTGACTCCCCTTCTTCGGATCACGCGTGAGAAGAGACCTTTCTCAATTTTTCACTAGTTTTCTAGTACAATATGATAAGATTTATTAATTTTTATATCTTTATTATACGTTTGCGCTCTGAGGAATTTATTGTAACAATAAATACAATACGTTAAACATTTCGTTACGTAACAGCGTAATATTAAAATAATTTAAAGAGTATACGAGATACACCATGAGATTGATTTGTTAATGCTTTTTAATTCGCCGATATTGTAAATGGTCGAACGTATATATAAAACTGTATATCCAACCATATTTAAATTGTTACGGATATTATAGTTTTAATTCTTATCACTTGCAGCGCTGCTCATTTATTTCATGCTTAACCGTTAACGTTGGACGTGACACGAAAATGGTTATGGGGCTCATGAGCCCCAAAACCGTGTGACAAACAAAAGCATTGGATGAGTGGTCTATCCTGTTCTTAGTCAATGATATTACCAGTTCAGACTAGGATAAGACAACAGCATTTTTAAAACGGTGGGAATTGTAACTAAGTCGTGCGATAGTCAACCACAGACGAGCTACAGGATAGACTTATCACCTGAAGCCTATTTCTGTCCCAGGATTCGAGGCCAGAATCCTGGTGAAGCGAATTCACTAAGTTCATTCCGGGATGGGTGCCGGGAGATAATTATAGTGAAGCGAATCCGTCACGTTCATTCCAGGATAGGTGCCGCAAATCGTTAGTTATAAGATGTATTGTAAATGGGTTTATAGGAATAGTTTGTAAGAGTCAGCTTATAAAGCATTGCAAGGCATAGACCGTTACTTACATTAGTTACGTTGTACTTTGTTATTAAGTACGAAGCGTGAAACTGAATTGTACCGCGTATTAGCTTATAAGATCGCATCAATATTTATGCTACTTGTACCTCATCAAAACGTTTAAATAAACGCTTAGTTGAAAGTAGTTGATTGTTTAAACATTTATTGACCTATCATACAATCCTAAACTGACCAGTCCGAATCCTTTAGAGAGAAGTATCGTGGAGGTGCTTTGATAAAAAAGTTCCAAGGCGAGAAACTCTAAAAACAAATCATATGCAACATTAAACTATTCAGTACTTAAGCTAAACGTTTGCTGAATTAGTCGGAAATCTCGCCAGTTCCTGGATTTTGACGTTATTTCTAAACATGCTAAAATTCTTGGAAATGACGTCATCTTGCCATGATCGCCGAATACCTCCTTTCAACTCATATTTGCCTAATACAAAATCGTCAAATCGGCCAAACGTTTGCTCGAAAACTTCAGAAACTCGGCATTTCCTGGAAAATGACGTCACTTCTTGGAATCACCAAAATTCTTGGAAATGACGTCACCTTGCCATGATCGCCGGATACCTCCTTGCAACTCATGTTCGCCTAATACAAAATCGTCAAATCGGCTAAACGGTTACTCGAAAACTTGAGAAACTCGGCATTTCCTGGAAAATGACGTCACTTCTAGGAAACGCCGAAATTCTTGGAATTGACGTCATACCTGTACACTTTTGACGACCTCCTGGCATGTCATATTCTCCTGATACAAAGACCCGAAAATTATTCGAAAAATTTCGAAACATTGTATTAGGCGAACATGAGTTGCAAGGAGGTATCCGAGATCATGGCAAGGTGACGTCATTTCCAAGAATTTTGGCATATCGTAGAAGTGACGTCATTTTCCAAGAACTGACAAGTTTCTCAGGTTTTCGAGTAAGTGTTCGGCCAAATTGCCGATTTTGTATTAGGCGAATATGAGTTGAAAGGAGGTATCCGGGACCATGACCAAGGTGACGTCATTTCCAAGAATTTCGGCGATTCCGGGAAGTAACGTCATTTTCCAGGAAACGCAGAGTTTCTCGAGTTTTCAAGGAAAACTACGGTCGATTTTGCGATTTTGTATTAGGCGACTATGAGTTGCGAGGAGGTATCCGGCGATCATGGCAAGGTGACGTCATTTCCAAGAGTTTTAGCACTTCTCGGAAGTGGCATCGAATTCCTGGAAATGCCGAACGTGTCGGAATTGGACAGAATTTTACGTCACATCGGCAATCTTTGGGAGATTTGCTTTTTCGACTTTCGCAACTTATAACTAGTTCAATGGTGTGCAAGGCTATTTTTTAGAGTTTCTCGCTTCGGATCTTTTCTATTTAAGTTCCTCCACGATACATCTCTCTAAAGGATTTGGATGGGTTACTCTAGGATCGCTGGACAGGTCAGAAAATGTTTAAACTATTACGCGTTTTTAACTGAGCATTTATTAAATACTTCTTGGTAAAGTACAAGTTACAAAAATAATCAAATGGTCTTAAAAATTGACGCGTGTTACACGTTGCCTTAAAGTGTATTACGCAACTTCTTTAAGTTCTTTGTACGTCGCATTGTTGTAACCGTTCTGGTATAGGAGTAGTCGACCCCTGCTTCGGTGGTCTAAGGCGCAGCCACGGAAATAGCCTGTCACTCGCTCCTTTACGTTTCCTACTCTGTTCGATTCCTGGTCGCCGTTCACACGTGGCTTCTATTCGTTTCCGAAGAGAACTCAGCCTTTTCAAATCGGTAAGGCGTAGAGTGAAGCGAGAATGGGAAGAGAGCACGCAAGTCCTCGATTCCTAAGACAAAAATATGCATTAGGTGATGGGTCTATTCTGTAGCTCGTCTGTGGTTGCGTGTTGCACGACTTAGTTACAATTCCCAGCATTTTAAAAGCGCTGTTGTCGTATTTCAGTCTGAACTGGTAATATCGCATGTGACACTAACATGGTAAGGGGATAGGTGGCCCCCTGACGGTTCTACACGGGAATGAGACCCATTCTATACTTCGTCAATGGTAGAAAGCGAGTAGGAACTGCCGAAACGATATAAGCGATGGCGCTTCGCGCAACTTTGTTCAAGCGACCGCGAAGCGCACGCTATTGCGCTAACGGAAAATAGATCGAGACACAACTCGCGAAAAGGTCCCGTGGAATTTATCTACGGTCGTTTTTAATCGCGGACGAATTTAAAGAACGTTTGGAGAAACGCGGGAAATTGCAGAGACGATTGTTAGAATTACGTAGTAGCTGCTACGTCGATAATGTCGTTGATTTTAGCGCAGCAAGGTTCCGGTGATTCGGTGAATGTGCTCTTTTCAAACATGGAGAGGTTACTCGTTTGAAATAATATGTGGGATTTAAGAAGCCGGGCTGCTATCGCGTTAGTAACTGCGCTGAGCGGGTGTGCGTTTCTCTACAACATCTCGGGCCCCATTCTTATTCTCGCCGTTTCGTTATTTCTCACCGTTTACGCGTGCTACTCTCTCATCGTCAACGACAGCTTCGTGTCACCCCACGCGTTCCTCGTCTTTCGCTACTGCAAGCGCGTCACCTTGCAGCATCGCGCCACTTTCGAGCTGATCCCTCGTCGTATCTATCTTTACGTCGGTCAACTTTTCCAAGCCGCGAATCGCCGCTTTCGCAACCGATATCTAACCCAATCTCAGTCCAGAATGGAGAGACGTCGCGCGTCCCACTATCAGCTCAGCAGCGATTCTTATCCGGCCAGAAGTAGCTCCTCTAGTTTTGCAACGTCCAACGATCTCAGCTCCAAGGACAACCATTGTCAAGCTTCCAGTCATTCTCTCTACGATCAGAGCTCCTTCACGGTCAAGCACACTTCCACCCCCTTGTTCCCACGAAGCAGAGAGGAATTGGAAAATCAGAGGTTCAAGTTATCGCCTACGGATCGTTCCCTTCCAAGGAGAATCCCTTCTATGTACAGTCAGACCCGCTCAGCGAGTCACGGGGAAAATTCCTTGTATTACCTGGCGGAAAGTTCCCCGTGGAACTCTTACACTAGTCTCAAAGTAGAGGAAAAGAAGGCGGGAGATAGAAAGCCTGTCCAAACAGTTGGAGGACCTCTGCTGACTTCCAGCAGATACAATATCGCGAGAAAGTAAGTAGCATTTTTTCACGGGAAGAAAGTAGACTATCTCCAAGCTGAAACCGTGGAAGGGAAAGGCAATCTTTTGCTTCCTCCACCTGGGGAACTCGAATAGAATAAGCTGTTCGAATCGAGGGGCAATGAATAATATTAATAGATTATTTCAGCTGGAGAGAATATACGTATATATATATTTTCTTCACGAATATTGTATTTCGTATTTTGTATCCTTATAAACAATTGATATAATTGTATCAAAGGGGACTTGTTACCTCGTAAATAAATAAATAAATAAGTAGGAGGGTTGCTGTTACGTTGCTTGCTCCTGTGCTGTTCGAGCTCGGGGATAGCGCGCGTTCTACTCGCGCGCGTATAGCGGGCAATGGACGCGCTTCGCATCGACCGATTCTGCTGGTGGACGCTTGCATAAATTTCTAATTTCAATCGTAGGGTGTACAACGACGTAACGTCGCCAGGATTGACGGGCCGATTGACGAAGTACGCGGAGGAAGCCAGCAACGAGTTAACTCGTCGATCTCAGTATCGCGTGGGCCAGTTTCCAAAAGTAAATCTTCACGCGAGTCCGGTTCCGCTGATAAACGCAAAGTCCGTGCGGGCGAGAACCCCGGTGACGGTTAGGGTAGCGCCGCCTCTCGTCGTTCGATACTCCCCGCCGTCGAAGCAGAACGTGTTCACCGGCTCGCCGTACTCGGACGCTAGCTGTTCCTCGCCTAGCGTCGCCCAGACTTTAAAGGAAATGTCGCTGAAGAGGCACGCGTCCAGGGACGACGTTGCCTCCGACTTGGCGAAGAAGCAGCGAACGGATGGCCTCGCCGGCAGCGAATTCGAAGCGCAGGACGAAACGAAGCAGAAGCGGACCAGAGACGAGTCCCTCAAGTCGGACGAAGACTCGTCCCCTCAAAGCAAAGCCACTCGTCCAACGAAACGCACCAAAACGCCGTCCTGCTACGACATCGCAAACTCTCTCGGCCCGAACAAGCACGTGGTTTCCGGCATCAAGAGGAAGGCCAGTAAGTAGCGCGCGCAAAAGTTCTCCGTGACTTGGTCGCGACAGAGCCGCCTTCTCTAACGTTTCGCTCGCTTCTTTCAGGAGAATACTGCCGCAGCGCAACCCCAGACTTCGAGAAGCACTTCAAATCTTTGGAATGCGTGCAGAGCCCTCAAACTCCGCCTCGAGTCGCGAACTCGAGCAGCGGCGAACGGCTGGAAGTGTCGGAGCAGGCGAACGATTCGGATGCGTGCAGCTGCGCGAATAAGATCGACGAACACTCGCCGTTGAAAGGAATCCTGAAAGGGGGCGAGAAAAGGGCAGAAGGCGACTTAGACGGGAAGCAGGTTGGCGCGAAACGGGCGAACGCGCAGAGCGACGAAAGAGATCGCTCGAGGGAGGTGGAGGTGGTCAACGAGGCCGCGAAATTGACGCACAAGCTGTTCATGAGAGCGGAGCCGGAAAGGAACGAGAAGTTGCGGATGCTGGTCGAAGAGCAGGGCAACATCCGAGCGAAATTCACTACGGACGACGTGGAGGAGATCAAGAAGGAAGACATCGCGGACATGAGGCAGACGAGCATGAAGGCCAGGCTGCAGAGCATGTTCGACGCGATATCGGGAAGAACGACCAGCGGAATTAATCCGGACGTGGTGATCCAAGCAGAAGAAGTGACCGCGGTTCAGCCGGTCGAGTGTCCCATTACTTGCGCCACTCTCAACTCCTCCACCACCACCACCAACGTCAACACCACGCCCATATTCACGCCGGCCGTCGCTCCCAGTTCCGGCAGCAGCGAACCGCTCGCGAAGCCGCCCAAACACGTGGCTTTCAATTTGCCGAACAAGCAAGTCGTCCCGAACGCGAGCGTCCAGCTTCCCGTCGCGTTCGAGAAGAAGCTCGAAACCGTTCCGACTTCGTCCACCGCGCAAACCACCAGCGCCGCCGCCTCTGCCAGTACCATCGCCATATCCGCGTCTCCTGTTTCCAACGCAAACAACGGTACCATTAGCTCGACGAGTTCGAGCGCGCCAACTTTCAATTTCGGCAAGTCGACCTCAAGCGCCGCACCGGTGGCTAGCCCCTTGCCCGCGCATCCCGCGTTCAACGCGACTACCGCGAAACTCACTTCTCCTTTACTCGCCGCTTCTACCACGACCGGCATCTTTGTCAACGCAGTCACAGTCGCGCCGGTAACTCCTATCGCGCCTACGAGCGCGGCTCCGATCAGGACAAACGTTTTGCAAGCGCCAAAAGTCGTCTCGTCCAATTCGAAGATAGAAGCTGGAAATGGTAGCGCGATTTCCGCGCTCTCGAGCGTGAAACCGGCGACGCCGATCGCTGCGACTGTTGCGGAGAAGAAGGAGCAGCAGAGCGCAGGCTCCACGTTTATCGCGTGCAACGCGAAAGCCGGTTTAACGAATTCCACCACCGTGACAGCCACGGCTGCTCCGTCCGCTCCGGTGTTCTCGTTTGGAAACAAGGCCAACAATTCACCAGCAGCAACTCCCAAGTACGACGGATTTGCGTTCGCTACGGCAGGAAACGCAGCACAAAGTAGTGGCGCGTTCGGAGGCTCGAGCGCGCCTCGGCAAGCTTCGACGCCCAGCAACGGTATCGGCGCGCCTGCCACGTCTATCGCAAACGTTCCCGCTACCATCAGCTTAGACTCGAATGCAAAAACCACTTTCGGACTGCCGACGAGCTCCACGTTCGCGTTTTGCCGCCCTGCTCCTGCCTTATCGTCGTCCGACGGCAAACATGGCTTCTCTTTCGGCAACGCGACACCCGCGACGAACGCCACGAGCGCGACGAACGCAACCACTGCCAGCTCCAGCGCTAGCCTATTCGCCGCTGCGAGCAACAACTCGGTTGCAAGCTTTGGCGCGCCGCCGTCCAACACCGGCTCCATATTCGCAAACTCGGCGTCCGCTCCTTCCATCTTTGGAGCCACCGCGACCACCGGCAGTCAAGCAACCTTCGGTACATCTTCCAACTTAAATGCCACCACGGCCAGCTTCGTTCTGCCGAAGAGCACGTCTACGTCAGTTTTCGGTGCTACGGCCGCCACCACTTCCGAAGGATTCGCCTCCACTACGTCGATGCCTATCTTCTCAAACCCGAGCAGCGCGAGTTCCTCGGCGACGCCGAGCACCGCTTCCATGCCCGTGTTCGGAGCTAGCGGCTCCGCAGCCTCGGCAATAACCACCGCCACCGGCAACTTGTTCGCAGCCGCCAGCTTGACCACTTCGTCGTCCACCTTCCCCGCTACGACCAACATCTTTGGGCAAAGCAACTCGAGCGCCGGCGGCAATTTCAGAAGCACCTCCGGAGTATTCGGAACGAACAGCGGCTCGACGCTGTTCAGCGCGCAGCCAACCACGTCGTCCACGTTTAGCGCCGCGAACGTTTCCAGCAACTCCACCGTGCCCGCTTTCGGATCCACGAACGTGTCCGCGAGCACCGCGTCCGTGCCGGCCTTCGGCGCCGCCGCTACCTCCGCCCCAGCTTTCGGATTGCAAAGTCAGAACAAGGAAAATTCAGGCCAGAGTTCCGGCGCGCAGACTTTCGGCGTCGGAAGCTCGATATTCGGTGGTGAGAACACCGCCGTTCCCGTGTTCGGAGCTTCGAGCAGCGCCGTCGGTCCTTTCAACGCTACCGCCGCGCAAAGTGCGTTCTCCGGCCAGAACGCTGCTTCCTCGTCGAGTTCGTCGTTCGGCGGGGCAACCGGCGGCAACGCGAACGGACCAGCGGTGTTCGGCGATAGCAGCAAGGTCTCGCCGTTCGGAGCGCAACCTTCCGCGTTCGGAGCTCCCAACGTGACCGCTCCTGCCTTCGGAGCCTCCACCGCCAACAACGAAAACAACAACTCCGCCGGGATATTCACTTTCGGGGCAAATCAGAAGCCACCGCAGCAGACCGCTGGCGCCTTCTCGTTTACCGGCAACAACAACACCGGCAGCAACGCTGCCGCCTCTACCTCCGCGCCTTTTCAATTTGGCTCCACCACTTCCAATTCTGGTAAAACCATTCTACGTTCTTGCTCGCGAGCGCAGGCGAGTCGCAGAATAGTAGACTTCTCGTTGCAACGTTGCGGATCTCTATGCAGTTTCCCATAAGAAGTGCCGCAACACGATAGGTCTATTCTGTACCTCGCCTCCTTTATCCGTCGCACACAAATCTATCGTCAAGTTCCTCCGCTAACTTGCTCTTCTGTTTCAAATAATCTAGCCGCAGGGTTTAATTTCTCCGCTCCGTCGACGACCCCGTCTATCAATTTCGGAACAACCAACGCGGGGGCAACGTTCAACGCTTCCACCGCCGGGATGTTCAGCATCGGGAGCGGCTCCACCGCGCCAAGGTCCAGAAACATCCGTATCAGAAAATTGAGATGATGGAGAATGTAAATTTGCCTATCTTCCCTCGCGGACGAAAACGTTCTTTGTCCAAATACGTCTCCGCGACAACTTCTTAATTGCGTCGTAACTCTACTATCGTACGTTTATAGATCCGCGTTCAACCGGGTCCCGCGTTCACACATACACACGCAAACAAACACAAACACACACATGTACACGATTGAGAAACGATCATCGTTTTAACGCTACATCTTTCGCCGTTCTTAAACTTATCCATCTTGTATATACGACCAAGTTCGAGCAGATCTTTGTCGATCCCTGGTTCAAAGTCTGTTTAAGTTACGTTAGGCGTATTACACGTTACACACGCGTACACTTGCAACACACACTTGTGCGTTTGCAGGCAGCCGCGCATAGCGAGAAGAAAGTGCGCGATTGCGTTGTGTTAACCCTTTCAGCGTTAACGGAGGGTCGGCAAGCGGCGTCGAATAGTCGAAGAAATTTCTTGCAAAACTTGATACTTAATCCGTTCGTGCGGAAAGTAGAAGCTTCGCAGTTTCAACTGATCGCTGCATCGATCACCCGATACGCGACCTAACATTTCACCTCCGCGGATGTACAAATTTATATAAATTTAAAAGCCAATTAGGGCACCGTTACCCGAAGCATTTCGAATGGCTTTCCGGCCCTCCGGAAGTTTAGTTCGTGCGTTGCACGAGCACGTCGGAAAGTAAAACGCGCGTTAACCCGTTACGGACCAACGTTGCGTTAATGCAACATTTCACTTGCAGTTTCTTTCACCTTTGTAAACTGGTAGAAGTTTTGACGGAATAGAGAACACGGATAAAATATTGTTATACAATTCGTTGAAATGCCGTTTCTTGACGACAGTGTTAAACTGTAGGACTTAGCAGCAAAAGTCGACGGGAGAAACGTGGTCCTTAACGAGTTAAGCCAGCGACGAGATACATAGGCAACGAAATCTCATTGGATCTTAACCCTTCGTCGGCAGCTATTTTATTGCTGGCGTCGTCTGAACTCTGCCTAAGCTTTTCTTAATATTTCCTCCGTATCTCTGCCCGATTACCCAATAGTTCTCACTTGCAAATGCTCCACTGCTTTTTTTCACTTTTCATTTTTTAAGTAAGGCAGAATTTAATCCGGTTTTCACGCGACCCGCAATTTTCTTTATCCCCATATAATTTAGACCTGATTCGTCGAATCGATTCACTCGTAATCGGGTACATTTGTTTCATTGGACCCAGCATTCGGAATTCTCGATGCTGCGGCGCTGTAACCTTTTAATTATTGCGTTTGCAATTAACCGCAACGAAACGAATAGTAGCGCAATTCAGCCTTTAAGTGGCTAAAGTAAAGCGAGGCCCGTGCCTTAAACGACCCCGCGTGCCAACGAAGAGTTAAGAAACGGGGTTCCAAGATCGTTCATGGTCACCTAATTTGTATATCGAAAGCTTCGAATTTTTGAATCGTTTTTCCGATAGCTGCGATCCACTTAGGATCGTTTAAAAAAAGGAGTTCGTCATTTCAACTCTGCAACGGTCTTCACGATTTTACTCGACTCGACCGTATCCTCTTTCCTTTACAAATGTTTTACACGTTTGAGAGTCGTAGACGTGGGATGTTAAAATTGTACATATTAATTGCAATTCCTTTGCGTTCCTCTCAAAGCTAGGAAATTCTTTAGACAAATAAAAGCGCGTTTGGGTGAAGAGCGAGGCAAAGACCGTTGGAGGGTTAAGGAACGCTGAAAGGGCGCCCATCCACT
The DNA here is from genome assembly GCA_028830335.1 of Eucera pruinosa. Classification (NCBI taxonomy): domain Eukaryota; kingdom Metazoa; phylum Arthropoda; class Insecta; order Hymenoptera; family Apidae; genus Eucera; species Eucera pruinosa. The sequence continues at coordinate 30,483,273 of JAMYCR010000003.1, forward strand.
CGACTGTCGCGAAGCGAAAAGCAAAATCATTCTTTGTCCGTTAAGCATAGGTAAGCGTCCAGGACACTCGGCAACCGAGCAGCTCGGAATAGTCGGTGTAAATTCGTTAAAGATAAAGATTTCGCACAGACGAAGAGAGTGGAGCGAAAGAAGGGTGGATTCGCGAGTCCGGAGGGTTCTCTTTCTCTTCTCGCGCAACAGCAACCACGCGTCGCCGAAACTCTCTTAGCCTTTCTTTTATTTCTCTTTTTAATTCGAACGCAAAAGACAAGGCGACTTATCTTTTATTTATCGCGCGAAGAGTGATCGCTCGTTTCGTTTCGTTCCGTTTCGTTCCGTTTCGTTCCGTAGATAAATAGAAGATGTTACATACTTGTACAGCGTGGGAAATGGACTTGCGGGGGGAAGTGGAGGAAGCAGAGGAGATAAGGAAAGAAGCTGCTCGTCAACGAATTAATTTAGGCGCGTCGCGTGAAACTTTAGAGAACTGTTCGCAACCGAAGAGTTTTATCCGATTGAAAAGCACAAAATACGTTTAGATTAGCGGGTCGCTATAGAGGTAGATAGGAAGAGAGAAAGAGAAGCAGAGAGACAGATGCGATTCGCTGCTGCGCTACGTTGTAAAGAAAAAAATGCCCAATTATTTTTGTCTACACTTCCAAACAGATGTATCTCCTTAAAGGAAACGTTGTAAAGTTAAAAAAAAAAATAGTAGAAATACGAATACCAACAGTGTGGAACAGTTGTATTTCGCCGTTGCGATAATTTTCTCCTAGAAACCTTGCAGCCTCCGTCCTTTCGGTGAAACGAATTCCGTTTTCGCGCATGCATTCGATTTTACGGTTCTTGCCGCTTCCGCGAGGACATCGCTGCGCGTACCGCGATAAAATTAGTCGAATGCCGTCGATCGCAAGCGCCGCTGCAATTATAATAGAACCCATCGCCGGGTAAACGTTTTGCCGCGTCGTTTCGATTCGCAAACATGTGCTTATTTTCGCGCTCGCGTTTACGAGCTAAATCGTCGCGGACATTCGGTAGAAAAATCGTGTCGCGCGTTGTATGAAAAAGTCGCTTGAATCCGTCGGTAAACGGCACGAAATTTGAATGGAATTTAAGGGGTCGAATCAACGGGAATATTGCGAGAAGCCGGTGAAACGGATTCCGAAAGGGAAGAAAGGAGAAGAGAGAAGAGGGAAAGAAGGATTGGCAGCGGTATGGAAAAACGTAGGTGAAATGGAAGAAATCTCAGCTGAGGGCGAATAAGAGAAGACGGAGGAGGCGAGAAAAGGCGCGCTGGTCGGTGGGAAGCGAGCGAGAGAGCGAGAAATCGAGGAAGTAACGCGCGAGTTACGTCACGCGCGTTCCGTGAAACTCTGGCCAGGATTGGTCGATTGGAGGAGTTTGTTTGCTCGGCAGCCTATCGAACGGCTCGTTAGACAGGAAGAATGTTTGTACGGTCGCCTGGAGGCGCAGCCATGTTGGGAACATTAGAAGGGAACCAACACCACGACCAGAAAGACGGGAACATCTAGGTTCGGCAGCGGCGTGTCTTAACACCTTAACACCACCACCATGGCTGACCCGGAAAAACAGCCCGAACAACCAAAGGCTGTCCAGCAGAAGCTGGTCATCGGTGAGTGAACCGTATATTTAGCCTACCGATTGCCTCGCGCGTAATCCGGCAGTGAAAAAATTCAACCGAAAGAGAGCGGCTTCCGCGAGATGGTCCGCGCGAGCACATAATAATGGCGTCTAGCCGAGCAGCAGACGTTCAGCCATGTGGCATGTGCCCGGCGACTCGGTCACCCTCCATTTCCGTCTCCATCTCCATCTCCATCTCCATTCTATCCCATTTCCTATTCCTTTGCCTTTTCCCTTTTCATTTTCCTTTTTCCCTTTTCCTTTTCCATTCCCGTTTCTTTCCTGCGTTGCTGGCAATTTTTTCCCACGCTGCTTGATCGCTTCTCGATACCATCTCCGCTCTCTCACGTTTTCCCTCCATTCCCGCTTTTTTCTATTCCAACTAAAGTAGCTTACACGCGCTATCGGCTTCCCAGTTCCGCTCAATTTCTCCTTCGTACCTGTGCACAGACCTATCGGACACGGCCGAACCGAAAGAAAGAAGGAAAGAGAGAGAGAGAGAGAGAGAGAGAGAGAAACAGACGCGTACATCGAAACACTTGGGTCGCGGACGCTTTACCTTACGGTTTACGGCTTGCAGCTTTCGGGTTACGGGTTATGATTTACGGTTTGCAGGAAGGCATCCCTAATATCGCTTTCTTTTTATTTCTTTTTCCTCTCCGTCTCTCAATTCATCTTTTCTTCTTGGTCTCTCTCTCTCTCTCTTTGTCTTTCTCTCTTCCTCCCTGTTTCTCCATGTTTCGATTCGTTTCGCAGCGCGACCATAACCGTGCATCGAACAAAAATAAAGCGATGCCAAATTTCGTTGCCATATCCCTGTTGTAAAGCTTCGCGTGCTTTCTCGAATTTTCCGGCCGCTTGGAGGGCGATTTTGGTAAACGAGGGGCCGCGTACGCTTTTCATTACGTAAGTTTCAGGGCATTCGTTAACGTTTGCTTCCGCTGAAGCGACTCATTTTTGGAACGAATCGAGCGCGCTGCCCGTGTGGCCGGCTTCCTTTCCCCGTTAGGTCCGCGCGGAAAATTTTTCTCCTCTAAGCGAAAAGCCGCACGCGATTCGCACATAGGGGATAGAAAAAAAATGGAACAGACGTCGAGCGATATTTTGATCGAATTTCGTTCTCGGACGTGAAACTTGACCGTCGTTCCTCGCGAACGACGTTCCGGTTTCGATGCTCGCTCATTGGCACGGTTCGGGGAAAAATTGGAACGCCGCGAGAAAACCGTTTGCCAGCGAAACCCTGGAATCGCGAACGCGGACCGGACCCATTCCCCGTGTAAACATCCACTCGCGCGAATCATTCGCTCTCGATTCTCGATTCTCGACACTCTATATTCCGAATGCGAATCACGTTATTTGTAAATACGAAAGTTTTTCATGCCGCTTAGCGGATCCGCGTTCGAAGGATCATTGCGCGGGATCGACGGACGAAACAGGCCGCGTCGCGCTTCGAGATCTCGAAGCCGGCACGCTTCGCGAGCAAAACAAAACTCTTTTCGACCGCAATGTCGATTACCGTCTCTCTCTGCGTTTACATACACAACGCAGGTACATCGTTCGAGAGGAATCGCGGGCCGTTGTTTTTCCGCGAAACCGGTTAATCGAATTTGAAAATGCGTTTATCGAATAATGCGGCGGAAGGTTGCGCGACAGATATCTAATTAAAGGTGTTTCGCTTTTGTTGGGTTTCAGCTAACAAAGTGACCGGGACTGTGAAGTGGTTCAACGTGAAGAGCGGGTACGGATTCATCAACAGGTTAGTAACGTTTACCGCTTTCCCTGTTTTCCCTGTTTTCCCCGTTTTCTCACACTTTCCCTGCGCTCTTCATCTTCCACTCTTCTTTCCATTGCCGTCGGCTTTCGCCGAAATCTGCCCGCACGTTTTCAGCTGCTTCGCTCTGTCCGCGAGTCACCGCGATTGATTTTAGCCGCTAGATCGACGCGGTGTTCGATCGTTGGCTCGGTGGTCGCGAGCATCGCTGCGAGTGTAATCATTCGCTTTTAACCCGCACTTCTATCCACCGATCGCAGGACACTTGCTAGTTTTTAACAAAACGTTTGCCGAATTAGACTTGCAGCAGCATCTTAACGCCGGAACCGTGCTCCAAGGTGATCCAAATCGTAGAACGCTTGCAAAAATACATAATGCAAAGGAAATAAATGTACGTTCGCGTTATTTGTTTATGCGCTCATGGGAAACCCGAAGTTGCGAAAAGAATCTCGGTTCGCGTAACGCGAAAGGATGCTCCGAATATTAAAACTAGAGAACTCGTTACAATATTTAGGGGGCGTAGTTAATATCTATTTCGATTTCATTCCTTCAGCCGTGCGTACAGTGATTTGCATTTGCACAAAAATTCGCAGGCTAGCGATGAATCGCGGACGGCAGCGTACATTCGCCCCGCTCTATTGGCGACTTCAGAATCGTTTATTTGTAAATTCAGGAACAAGTTGAACGCGTTCAATGCGGAGTACGCGAACGTCCGCGTTATGGGACGTTTCTGTCCTATACGCTCGCGCTTCTTTCGAAAAATCTTCAAGGGAAGGAGCAGAGTTTCCCAAGTATTCGACATTTCTTTTGCACACGCGTTCAATCCGAGCTATCGGTTGTCGGGCAATCATTTTGGATTTCGTTCGCTTTTCGTTGATTCGCAGCCGTTCTTTGCTGCTGCACCGAGCGCGTTGATCGACCAAGTCCGCGTCGTTTGCATCGACGATTTCTTTGCCACTTTTTTAGCAGCTAAAGGTAGTTTCTCTTTTGTAGAATTTCTGGGAACTCGAAAGTGGTTTCGGGGAGAACTGGAGGAATTCTTGTTCCAAGCCAGTGAGTCGGTTGGCGTTAGTTTCGCTGGCGCGAGTTCGCTCGTAACCTCGACCTGGACGTTCCGACGCTCGCGAAATAGACGCTTCGGTCGGCACGTGCACCGCTGAACCGCTTTTACCCGTTCGCGGTTCCTCTATCTTCGGCTATTTCTATCTCCACCCTCCTACTTGTCCCGTCCCTCTCCCCTTGCCCCTTTCCTCCCTCCTTCGCTCCATCCACCCCACTTTCCTTCCACTCTGCTCTGCTCCGCTCCATTCCACTCCCATCCCTCCCCTCGCTTCTCTGCCTACCCTACGTGCCATCGCCGTTACCATTTCCCCGTTGTCCCGTTTCGCCGTTGCCGTTGCCCGCTAATACTTGCACGCATCGCTATAGCCGTGCAGCCAGCAAATGGACGCACCGAGCGTTCGTTTGGACAATGGCCAATGCGTCGCTCGTTTTCCCGTAACGCCGCGTTGCGCTTGCAAGATGCGATACAGCCGGTTGCAATCGATTCCAATTCACGCGGAAATGGAATGAAAACGCCAGCGCTGATTCGCGCCGTTGTTCGCGCGGTTTGCGCGGATCAAACGGGATTAACAGCATTACGGTGGCAAAGCAAACGTTCGTCCGGCACCCATTGGATTGCAGCGATCTACCTTCAGCTCTCGGTCCATGGTCCGAGACGCACAGAGTATTTCACGTCTCGGCCGTGTTGATCGGCGTCGCTCGTTAGAACGAGCGGCACGCGAATCGAAGCAACGGCTAGCTCGGGGAGGAGACTACGGTTCGTCGACCGCCGGAAGCTGTGCCGTTTTGTTTCGCGTCGTTTTACGTCCAGCGATCGCGTTTGCCACCGTGACACCAGCAGGGGACTAGAAGACCGGCTCGCGCAAATTGTTCATGTCATCTCTTTCTCTCGCCCCGACTTGTTCGACTCGCGATGGTTAAGACCGCGGATCCTTCCGCGTACCCATGCTACATTAGAAACGAAGCTTAACGACACGGGATCTAAATAGGGGGTTGCTATACCCTCAAAGTGCAATCACTTTTTCTTTACGCTCAATATCGGTTTTCGCGTATTCTGAACCATCTTGCATTTTCAGGCCACTCCGCGGCTTCTTGCGCATTTCAATTCCTCGTAGATGCCCCAAAATTCGCTGTCTAACGTCGATCGATTGCAAAATTAGTTAAAGTCGCGTGATTTTGTTCCGCGCTCAAAAGAAATTTTCTTTTAACACCGCTGACCCGTAACGTTCCGAAAGACAATGCGGCTTTTCCGGATGCTTTACGCGGTATGAATGTTTGCATATCGCGTTTACTTACTTAGTTAGTTTAATAAATATTGGATGTATTACTTAAATCTCGGCTTCTAATAGTTTTGTTTTCGACCAAAACGGGTCTCGAATGAAAGTTCAGAGTTCAACGATTAATAACAAATTGGATTTAGTCGGATCCTTCGATCGATTCGTTAATCATTAACTAATCAGCGTGACGTAGCCTATAGGAAAATTCGTTTCCGAGTAACACCGTGGCCGAGCAATCGTTCGGATGAAAATAAAGAAGGAGTATTAGCGAAAGATTGCGCTTACACGATTCGTTTCGATTTGGTTTCAGGAATGACACCAAGGAGGATGTGTTTGTCCATCAAGTGAGTAGACTTAATTGCGTTAGTAGTTTGGCGATGCGGACAGGCGAATTTGAGGTATAAAAATGACTGATCGCTGGGGGTAATTTGATGGGGTGACAGTCGGCCATCGTGAAGAACAACCCAAGAAAGGCTGTGCGCAGCGTCGGTGACGGAGAAGTGGTGGAATTCGACGTGGTGATAGGCGAGAAGGGTCACGAAGCGGCCAACGTTACCGGTCCGTCCGGGGAAGCAGTAAAAGGTTCGCCTTACGCTGCCGATAAGCGACGCGGATACCGTGGAGTATATTGGTACATTTATCAAAGACGTGGGAACACTCGAACTCAACGCAGACCTCGAGAGGGTCAGGAAGGCTACGAAGCCGGTGAGTATATGGGTCCGCTCGAGGACGAGGGAATCCTCGTCACTCGAAAAGAAACAAAGCACCGTAGGACTGCTAGCTACGGTTTCGCGGAGCAAAGATCGCCAGCCAGCGCGAGTGCGAAACGCGACAGGATTTGGAGCGAATCCGATGGTTGGTTGCAGGCGAGGGGAAACCCGGAGACGAAGCGAACTCCGGCGAGGGCGGCGGGCAGCAGCGACGCTACAGGGTTCGACGACAGTACGACGGGTACTATCGCGGATCGCGGCGGTCCGGACCATCGGCGCAGCAGCAGGGGGATAACTCCGGCGATGGCGGCGAGCAAGGCGGCGAGGCCGGCGGCGAAGGCGGCGTGCAGCGCGGCGGTGGCCGCGGACGCGGCGGACCCTCCCGTCGTTACTTCCGTCGCAATTTCCGTGGGGGAAGAGGCGGCGGACCTCCGCGTCGTCCTCGTAGCCAGGACGGCCAAGTAAAAGTCCGTAACCATTCTCTTCTCGCCTAATTTCTTCTCCTATCGAGTCCTCTTCCCCTATCTATATCACCATCCTTCGGTTACCGCTTTCAGCCCTTCCATCTTTTCGCGTTTCGCGTCTCTAGTCTCGAGTCTCGAGTCTCGAATATCGCGTCTCCCCCGTCGATCGTTGCGAATCACGAGTTCGATAATCGTCGAGTTCTCTCCTCCGTTTCGCTCACCCTGCCAACCCGAGATACCCATCCCGCATGGTAGTTTTCGTTTTCGTTGTCGTCACTCGTCTAACACTCCCTTGATCTTCCCGTAAATACTACGAGTTCGCGTAGAGTTTCGCTAGACATAAACAGCGTCGAGCCTTGCAAGAATAGTTGACCGGGGGCTAGTCTGTGGGCTCTTTTGTTCTCCGAATCTCTTTAAACTTTCCTCCTAGTTGTACACTTGTAAATACTCGCATCGTCATCAACGGATCGCACATGCCACGCGTTTCTTCTGCTCCTACCTTACTTACACACTCTCACTCTCTCTCTCTATCTCTCTCTCTCTCTGTATCTTATTATCTCACTGTCTTACTTTATTCGCCAACGTGGCTGTCTCCTTTCCATTCACCTATTTCTGTCTCATCTGCCTCGTCTGCCTCATCTGTCTCACTCTGTTCGGTTTCCGTCGGATTCCTGTTTGATCGTGGCTGCTGCGATCGCAGGAATCGCGAGTGTTCGGTCCGTTGACGAATCTTCGACGTAGCGCTTGGCACACACACTATTGCACGTATCTTTTTGTACTCTTTTCAGTCGGAGCAGAAGTCGGATGCACCTAAAGATAAGGATGCACCTGCCGCTGCCCCTGCTCCACAGGTAACGTGGCTTTATTTTTCTCTCTTCCTTGGTTCTTTTCGCTTCTTTCCATCGCATACAATGCCCCTTCCGCCGCCGCTCTTCTCGGCACTCATCGTTTCCGCGCTTCTCACTCTCACACCTTGGGACTAGCTTCTCCCTCTCTCTCTCTCTCTCTCTCTCTCTCTCTCTCTCTCTCACCCCCTCTGATCCTCTTCACCGCGTTCTCGGTTCTCCTCTCCCGTTGCCGCGAGATCTCTTCTGCTTTCCACCTACGAGACTCCGCTCGCACCATCGGCTTTCTTTCCCTGCGACTCGCATCCTCGCGACCCGAGGGCAGCCCGATTCAACGGCGATCTGTTTGCCTTGCAGGAAAGCCAGCCGGTCCAAAACACCACCACCGAAAGCACCGCTTAACCAAGAGTAATGGTACCACTACAACAAAAACACTCCTTTTAATATGTAACACCAACACCCGTTATACACCGAAGCAACAGCAACGACTTCAGCAGCAGCAACAGCAGCAGCAACAGCAAAGCAACAACAATATAACATAACAATTGAAAAAGTAAAAAAAAACAAAGAAAAAAGTAAAAAAAAAAAGTAAGAAACGAAAGAAATTGCGAAACACCGGTTCGCACTCTCCTCGGCAATGGAGGAACGTGTGGAGATGCGCGTGCGAGACGCTGCCACGATTAGTTTGGTAGACGAACGCGCTGCGAGGCCTGGTCGCGAAGAAAAGAAGGAAGACCGTGGATCGACTGCTACGAGCGGACGCGAGCGCGTTTTTCTGGACACCGAGGTCAGGTGTGCACTTGCCGCCGCGTTTCGATCCCCCAGCGAAATCCGTCGCTCTCGTTTGGACACGGTGGACGCGCGCGCGCGCGGCCGGATTTCCCTTTGCTCGAAAGGAAACGCGGCGTCGGCGTGGCTCGTATGACGATGGCTACGGTGATCCGGAGAAACGGGAATCGCGACTGCGACGAATTTCGGTGAACGCAAAACCGCGAAAGCGGGAAAGAGGAGAACGGTTAGAGAGTAGACGCGAAGGCGAGAGGAAAGCGGAAGAAAGGAAGGGAAAAAGGGAAGAAGAGATGCGGTGATGGGATACAATAGGAATTCTTCGTACAGGCGAAAGTGGTATTTTTGTTCTTGTTTTTGCGTATTCATTGTTTCATACGTTTTAAGTTTTCTTCAACGAGACGCATTCGATCGTTCTACGCATACACGTGTGCGTATTTGAGTTTAACGCGACGCTCGCGGAGTTTTTCTCTTGTCCGTGTAAGATGTAATCGGTAAAGGCGCGCGAAATTTTGCAAGTGCGACGACGCTTATTTACAGTATGCGCGCTTACTACCCGTGTCATCGTGTCGGCTCGGTCGTTTCCAATTCTCTCTGCAAATTGCTGCGTTTCTTTTTTTTCCTCTCTTTGAAACTCGTGTGGCTCGCGCATTTGTCGTTAAAAGTCGCGCTCGCGTCGCGTCGCGTCGTTTTTGTCTTTTCGTTTCTGGTCCTCGTTCGTCTGCAACTCGTGCTTTCGTTCGGCGATCAGCGACTAAACGCGCGAGCAAGCGCGCTGCGCTACGATTCGGCGAACGTTTACTCGAACAAAATTCTCCGTCGATTCTCCGTTTGTATATTTTAGCGACGTAACAAACCGGCGATGCTGTTACGCTCGGAGCCCCTGGAGGGTGTAACCTTCGAAACAGATCGACGTACGTATTATCCGACGATTAGCAACGAGATATACCACGCGTTACCAGGTAACGCGGTGAATCGGTCCGATTTTTTCCGCCAAATTCGTCTCTCCCTTCGCGGATCCGCCGCGCTGCTCGAGAGCCCGCCGATTCCCGAAGGGTTCGACGAATTGCTACGCCGCAACTCGATCGACGATGCTAACCTGCGGTCGGTTCGTCGACGAAGCGAGCAACCGAACCGCCGCGGAGCATTAAAACGGCTGGGAGAGAGAGAGAGAGAGAGAGAGAGAGAGAGAAAGCGTGTGTGAGAGAGCGTGCAAAAGTGAGTGTGAACGTAACGCGTAACAGATTTATATACAATTTTGCATGGGAACGGAACCATTTTTTAAATTTTAGTTTGTAGTTCTATCGTCGGAAAATAAACTGTACAATTTTCTTTCCAAGTTGTACGCGCAGCTCGTTGCAGTAGAGCTTCCTTTTATTTCAAGCGTGCGAGATATGTCTTTTACTTTTTTCTCATCTTATGTTTTCTGTCTCTGTCTCTTTGTCTTTTTTTTCTTTGCCTTTGCGTTTGCGTTTGCGTTTGCGTTTGCGTTTGCGTTTGCCTTTGCCTTTGCGATAATCGTCGGTAGTCGCTGGTGTCGTTGTCCGCAGTCGTAGTCGTTGCTCGGTGAGAAGTTTCGCGCGTTCGCTTGGAACGATGAAACGCGCGCTGGGAAGAGACCATCTGAACGAAGAGAGGAGGGGGCGAAAATAGAGAGGACGAGAATGAGAGGGAGAGAGAGAGAGAGAGTGAGAGAGATAGTTTGTCAAGTGGGGAAAAGAAGAAGAGTAAGAAGCGGTGATCGCGCGTTTCTTCGCGTTCGGTTGGACGCGAAAGCGGGCTTGGAAAAGAAAATACTATCGGTCAATCGGCCTCCGCGTTTGCGTTTCGCGTTTCGCTTTTCGCGTCTCTCGCGCCAATTCTCTCGATTCGTTGGCAAATTGAGGTAGGCGCGTTTCATTTTTTACCACGGCACGCGATCAACAACGTTGTAAGCGAATGCGAGAAAGGGAAGGATGCACGCGTTGGAAGCGAAGAAACTGAAGAGAAAGAATCGAGCGGACTAGCGTAGGAGGTAAGACGACGTTGGAGGTCGGCCTGGTTCAGAACGAAGACCAGCGACGGCAAATGGGAGCGAAGGGGGATCTATCGCGAAGCGATGGAATCTTTGGCCGCGGCCACGCGAGAGTCGGAGAATCGCGATGCGACGGAACGCGCGGCCCACTCGATGCCACAGTCAATTAGTTTGAATTCAGTTTTTCGCGAGGAGAGGTCCGATTGGTATAGGAAGAGAGCCGTCCTGGATCGAGGATCGCGGGACGGGCCGGAGAAAAGAAAATGGAAAAGAGAGAGCAGCAGACGCGTGTAGATCGTACCACCCGCGACCTGACGCGTCGCGTCCTCCATGCGCGTCCGAGACGTCGTCTGTCGACTGAAACCACCCCGAGGTCCATCCTGCTTTCCCCATCCTCACCCTCCCCCCTTTTCTCCACCTCTGTCCCGGTCCCTCGCCCCTTTCCCTCTTTTATTCCCAACGTTTCCATCCTTGTCCGTATCCTCGTCTCTTCAACCACACCGACACCTAAACCCTCTAAACCCAGTGAATTTTGTACCGAAACGCGAAACTTTGAAAAGCTACTTTCATATACGGAATTTAATTTTTTCACGAAACATGTGCATTATAAAAAATAAATACCAAAAAAATCGCAAAACTCACGAACCGAAGGTTGCGTGCTTCTTTTCCCCTGCTTTTCCCCGACTTTGCGGATCCTTCGTCAGCGATTCTCTTTCCTTTTCAAAACGACTTTATTCCACTCTGTAGCGACCAGACAAAGGAAACGTTTGGCGCGATCGCGTCGATCGAACGATACAGCAGGGTGATCGGGATGAAAGGCGACCGCTTTCAAAATTCACGCAGATTTCAACTATTCGCCGTGGCAATATTTTCGGCAGGAGGAATTGCTTAGGCTTGCGTATCGGAAGGAGGGAACGTTTTTTCCAGCGTTCGACGGGAATACTAAAAGTGCTTTATCAGCAACGGTCCGCGGTTCGACCGCGAGGAGTTAAAGAAGAGAGTCCGGCTGGTAGACGTTGCCCTGGTCCGCCATGCAGGCGCTTGCCGCGATTTCAGCCAAGTGGGTGTCTTTGTGAGGCGGTACCGCCACGCTGTGGAACTTGCTCGCTGCCTCGAAGAAAGCCTCCAAAGCCCTCTCGGGTCGCTCCTCTTCCATCTCGGCGAACCCTCGAGCGTACAGCTGCTCGCACTCGCGCACGCGATTAAACCGTTCCTCCAAGTGAACTTTTCGTCGACAGGACGAGCACTCGACGCGTCGGCTGGGGTCTCGCGGACATCGGTGAAGCTGGGGGCATCCCTCGGTTGGACACCTGCGAGCAAACCGATCTCTCGCCAGCTACTCGCAACCATTTCCGAATTTTAGCGGGCAAAAAGGGAACCTCAGTCTAACATGGTCGTTGGTCAGAGCGTCGAAGGACGGCCACGTCTCGCGGCAGGCGGTGCACTCGCAGCGAAACCAGTATCGTCCCGCCAAAGTCCTGCGCCGCTCCTCCAAGCTACGCTTCGTGAATATCGGCCCGTAGTTTTCGGCCACCGCGTCTCCCGGCAGAAGGCTGCGAATCGCTCGAATAACGATGCTTCGGCCGATGAAGTACCTGACCAAAGGAAATCACCTCGAGTGTTGGCAAGTCGATCGAGTTAAACCGTCGATCGAGTGGCAACTTCTCGGCGAAAGGTGGCGAGCGGCGCCAAGAGTAACAAACAAGCGACTCGGCTGGCTACGTTTACCTGGTCACCGCCGGGTAGCAGTCGTGATTGAATCGGGCAACCGTCGGATAAATGGCTACTCCGAGATAAATCGGCTTGCTTCCGCGGAAACGGTGCTGCGCTCCGAGCCGCGTCTCGAACACCTCGTGCGCGTTGAACTGCAGCAGCTGAAGATGCTTCAACAGCAGGTCGGCCACCGCGATCTCCTGCTCGGCGGGCGTCTCTGAAACGAGAGTGCGCGCTAGAAGCGGATTTCGCGGCAACCGAGATCAACCTACCCTCGTCTTTCGTCGGCTCCTCGAAGAAGCCCACCCTCTGCAAGCACTTGAGCAGGAACGCCGCCATCAGAGATCTCTCCAAGAAGTCTTTGGCCGTCCTCCGTTTCTCGTGCATCACCAGATCGTACGCTCGAAGATCAACCCCGTCGTCGCTCGTTCGTTCCCCGTTCGTGTCCGGCCCTGCTCCTCCACTCCCCGCGTCGCTCTCCAGTTTCTCCTCGCGTCTACGATCTTCCAGCTTCTTCTTTCTCGCGCGACGTTTCGCCGATTTGCTCAGCTTCGGAGGCTCCGGCGGCTGCGCCGGTTCTTCGCCGCGGGAATCGCGGCCGCCGAGCGCGCGACTCGCTTTCAAACACCCGACCGGCCCGCTTTCAGTCACCATTCGCAAAGCGAGCATGCTCAGAACGCTCATTCCCGAGCCTAGTCAACCAACAAAAGATCGCCTTTCGGAATCTCAGCATATCTCGCTCTGGCCGATATCTCTACGAAACCTCCGCCAACCGTTACCTATTAGCAGCGCCAGAACTTTGCATTCGTACTTGTGATAGCTGGCCATGGCCATGTCTCTGCAGGTTGCGCCGCAAAACGCGACGCTGCTGCAGTCCGGGCATCCCAGCGGTGCCTCGAACCTGAAACGCGCGGCGCTCATTTTGCCTGATTTCCTTTTAGAGTGGCGCGTCGGCTCACCTGGAAAAGCAGTGCTGGCAGTGTGTGCCGAAGAATTCCGGGAGCAGAGTGGCCGCGAGCGGCGACTCCACCACCAGTCGGTCCCCGGCATTTATCCGCTTGGCTGCCACCGCCTGCTTGCCCGCGTTCTCCGTCTCCTCGATCCTCAGCAGAGCCGAGGCTGCGGCCAGTCGCGGATTTTCGCCGCCGCTCACCTGAGGCAGGGCTGCGAGCAAATCGTCTCTATGTCTCGTTTCTATGTCTGCCGCGTTTTCCGATGACTTCCACGTTGGCGAGGGGCTTTCGAATCGTTTCGGCGGTCGCACGTTCTACGCGCGTTTAGCAAGCTGAACAACGGCAGCGGAATTGGCCACCGCGCCGCTGGCCCTCGCGGAAGCCATCGGCTTCGCGTCTCTCAACGTACGTCTGTCTTCGGCCGCGGTCCACGCTCTCCCGCACCCCGGCGACGGTGACGCTTTCGCGAGAACCAGGCTCTTCTCGTTCGCCCTCAAAAACTGTTCGCATGTTTCCTTCGTTCGAGCAAGCTCCGCCCTAAAATGGCGCACATTCCGTTTTATCCTTTTCGACGATACATAGAGCGACGTTCGACGGGTTACCTCAACCCGTCCGGAACACCCATCTCCTCGGCGAGGGTTAAATCTCGCAGGGCGAGCGCGTGCTCGCTCCGCGAGAGCAAGTTCTCCGCTCGCGCCAGCAGCGCCAGCGGCAGCCCGAGTCCTCGGTCGACCGTTTCGTCCTTGCCTGAAGGCAGAAAGAAAGAAGATTTCTTATCGTTCCTATTACTTTATCGGCGAGCTTTGAAGCCCTTCTGCGGAACAGGCTCGAGAGGATAACGGAATCAGCGCGAACGACGAGTACCGAGTGCAGCGATGCGCGAAACTCCGAAATATATCGGAGCGATACTAAAGAGACGAGCACGGGTGCACGGGCGATTGCCGAGGATGGTTTTGCTCGCATCGATGCAAAGGACCTCTGGATTGCGCGACAATTCTATTTACCCCTATCCTTGCGTCCCGTTACGCGCTACGCGGCGGATTACTCCCGTTAAACGTCAAGTAAATAAGCAAGAAGAGAAGTAAATTAAAGGGGGAACCTGGCAGAGGGGCGCGAAGCACGGCCTGGCTAAAGAGGAGAGCAGCCTTCCGAGGTTGGCCCGCAGCCGCAGCCTCGAATCCCTCCAGCCTTCTGGCCCTGGACGCGCTCGCGTCTTTGCCGCGGTACAGAAGCTCCGTTCTGTTCAAAGTCTCGAGCACCGTGTCCCTTATCTTTGCATCCGTGAAGACGCTTCGAATTCGCTGCTCGTCGCTGCTCAGTCGGCCGAACACCTTCGCGATCCACTGCTCGCCGGCCACTCGCGTCACGTTCTCGCTGAAGTCGCGGAAAAATCCCTTCTTTCCGGATCTGAGAGTTTCCAGGGAGCACAGCGTCCTGTAGAATCCTTCCGCTTCCTCCATCGCTCGCCGCGGCCACAGCCGCGCCCGCGCCCTCGCTGTAGCGTTCGCCAAACGAAATCGCGGAAACCGGAAAGCCTGGACGATCGGAAGGGAGAAGCCGGTGCCGGCGAAAAGACGCGCGAGCATGGAAAACGAGTGGCGGACAGCTTCGCCATAGCCGTCGCAACCCTTCCAAACCAGTCGAATAATTTTAGACGAAGCTGACCTCGCTATTTCCGTCTCCGAGTCTCGAATTCTCGCGCAGATGCACTACTTCGCTCGACACGCCGCGCCGCGTTCTTTCCACCTCTTACTGTCCTTGATCCCCTCCCTTTCTTTATCGAAGAACGCCGCACGTAGGACTGTGGACGCGTGACTCGCGAGGGAACCCCCGAAGGATCGAAAGGTCGGAGCGGAGCGCTGCGCGGCGTCCGGGAGTCTGACGAGATTGCGTAGCGACGGCGATGGCGACGGCGACGGCGACGGCGACGGCGACGGCGACGGCGACGGCGACGGCGACGGCGACGGCGACGGCGACGGCGACGGCGACGGCGACGTAGAATAGCAGTGCGAAACCCCGCCGCCCTCGGCCTCAACCTCCAACGTGAGCTTATTAAAGCGATAGAATGGAATTTAACCTTTAACTGGGACGATGATTCTCGCAAGCGTAAGCGGTATACCGGTGTCGTTGCAGGTTTCATATGAGGATACTTTGCTTTTGCCTAGCGCATAGAGGAACGAGAGCGTTTTATTGCAAAGTTAGCTGGGAATTCAATTCTGACGTCACCAGTGTCTCGAGGACGTCGCTTAAGGCTCGCAAAAGCGATAAAGCAGATTTCTGAAAAATTGCAAATCTTAGAGATACGTATATTAGGGTAGGATGGAGGTCGAAAGCCGAAAAGGAAGCGCGCAAGAATCTTTCTCCGCTTTCGTCGCTAAACGTGCCTTGGATGCGCGCTTGCCGGGCCACGCTCCGGCCCAGTGGCTGCAGAAGCACTTTTTGCATTCCGTCCAATTTACCACGATACTCAGCTATCGACCAGGTAGGCCCAGCTGCGTCAAGCTTCGTTCGTCGGTCATGATCGGCGTTGGCGGTGCTCTTCCGCAGCTCGCTGCTCGCAGCTCGCGGCGTCGCGGAAGCGAAACATGGAACTGTGTAAACTGTGCGTACAAATGGTTTTTGTAGCCGCTGCGCGAGTTTGACACCATTGACGTAGGAGGATGGAGCGGGTGTTGGGCTCGCCGCGTGCCGCGTGCCGCTTGCCGCGTGCGCGCTCTCGATTTCTCGCAGGCGGCTGGCTAGCGCGAGAAGCGCGTCGAGCTCGCAACCGATTCCCTCAGTTGCGCGTCAGAGATCGCGGACGACGCTACCCGCCGCGCGTATCGTTCCGTTCGCTCGTCTGGCCCTCGTGAAGGTTCAGAGAGCAGGCCCTGCGTCGATCGACCCCGTCGTGCAAAAGAAACGCGATCGTGCTTAAATCGCAGAAACGGAAGCGGAACCGGAAGCGGAAACGGGAAGGTGAAGCACGATTGGAAGGAGGGCCGCGAAGTCGCGGTGCCGCCGAGCCGCAGCCGAGAACGAGAACGAGAACGAGAAGGACGCTCGCCGCGATATATCGTGGGAACGGCGATAACGATAAAGAAAAGAGGCGAGTTTGCCAGAGCGCGGCTAGATCCGAGTATCTCGGAGTGACGTAAGTCGAGCAGTGGAATCGTGAACGCGCTGCTTGGCCGCGACCAATGTAAGCTGCGTCGAGTGGCGCGCGCGCCGCGCGCCGCGCGCCGCTTCAAACGCGTCCAGGCAAAGCCACAGCCGCAACAACGCCAACCGAATGCGCTTTCGATCGCGTCTCAAACCCTACCCCTTCCACCTCTCCTTCGCGCTCGACTAGCAACTTTTCTTCCTGTTCCTCTTCTCGGCTAGCGGGCTCGGCGCGCGCGCCCGTCCCGCGCTTCCCTCTTCGGCACGAAATTGCTTCGTTTGAATGATCCAGCGAGTGGAACGCAGGCGCGGGCCTACCGCACACGGGAAGCATCAGGTGTCGAAGGGAAATTCAAAAACAGAGGCTAAGACATTGGACGGGAACGGAGGCGAAGACGTGGCACGCGTCGTCGCGACATTTCACCAGGTTCGTATTGCTCATCGATTTTCCGAGTCGCCGCGTTCCCGCAACTGCCCGCTCGCGCTCAACCATATTTTCCAGCTCTGGAAACGTATCGGCTCCGAAGAGCGACGGATTTCGTAAGAAAACAAAGACGGGCCGCGCGCGTTCGACGCGGTCGGTGCACACGGCTGTCGCCGAACCTTTCCCCGATAAGCATGCACAGATAGCGGTCTCTGGCTTTCGAAATTGTCGGAAAGGTGCGCGCGCTGGATCGAAGTTGGTGGAACGCGCGCGGCTCCAACCTCCGTGGGACCCGGCCCGGCCAATTTAGACACGCGCCGGCAATTTAGACTCCGTTTAACCTTCGTTAACCTCGTCGCTCGGCTGCTAGCCGGACAAAAAACGACTAATGAAAAATCTGTGGAGCAGACCTCGAGCGACCCGAGTCGAATCGATTTGGCGCGAGCAGTGCGTCTCGAGTGCCGCTGCCTTCGAGAGCGCCCGTTTCTCTCCTGGACCTCTGCGCCCTGCTATCCGCGACCAGCTTCCGCGAAATTTCCGTAAAATCCAAATCTAGTCGCTCGGCCTGTGTGTTGCATCACGCGCGTTCGCTTCGACCGACACGCGGACAGAGTTTCTGGAACGACCGATACGCGTTATCTTCGATGTCGCTACGATCCTCGTGCTGCAGCATCCGCGAGACGGACGCGCGTACCGTCGCGTCGCTTCGAGCGGTGCGGAGTGGAGTGGAGTCGCGTTGCTGCGCTGCGTTGCGCCGCGCCGCGCCGCGCCGCGCCGCGTTGCGTAACGGCTCGTGCAACAACCTTGCAACTAGACCGAATCGCTGTTTCTTTCAAATATCGCGACGACATGACGTAACCGCGAACAAACGATGACGCGCAAAGCGAATCAGATCGAACGCCACGTACGCCACGCGCCGACCTCGGTCTGCTTTGTCTTTCCATCGCCGTTATCTCTGCCACTCTATTTCCCGGTAAACCGACTCCGGACCACCTCGCTCCGCTGCTTTCTACCTAACGACACCTGTCGCGTCGTCCTCCGCACCCCAGCCGCTTCCCCCTTTCGCCGTAACCGTCTCTACTCTCTACTCGTCTGTTTCAGAGTCGCAGCAGACATGCTGGAAAAGCTCCTCTCGCTCTCCGATGCCGATGCCGACGTCGACGCCGATGCCGATGCCGATGCCGATGTCGATGTCGATGCCGATGCCGATGCCGATGCCGATGCCGCTGTCGATACAGATGCAGATGCGACCTCCGACTCCAGCGAGTAGCGTTTCCCAGCCTGATCCACCTCGGCCGCGCACACCGATTTCTCGCGCGATGGACTCTGCCAGGGCGAGATCGAGACCGAGAACGAGACCGCGCAACAAATGCGCCCTAAACGACTTGCCGCTCGCAACGATCGCCAACGCGCCGCCGATCACCGCCACCTCCGCTGTCGCATCCGAGACCTCGAGCGTCGAAACCGACCATCGGCCAACCGCTTACACCGATGCCTTCTTGAATAGCTGCGCCCAACTCGCCAGCTACAGCGACTCCTTCTGCGATAGCCAAACATACGCCAACACCTGGCTTTCCAAAGTTCGTCGACGATGCTCCACCATTCGCAGTAAGTTTCTCCACTCTCGTGGTCGTTCTAGAGCGAGCCCCGTCCCGTCCACGTTATTCCCGTTGCACCGATTCGGTTGCTCGCCGTCCACGGAATTTCTCTTCCCTCTGTTCCGCATCTCCGTGGCTCAGCGAACGATCGAAACCAAACCGTCTATCGCGTTCTTGCCGAGACTCGTCAACGAAAGCTGCTCGTCGTACACCGTCGCGATTCAAAATTTATTTACTACTTTCCTCGAAATAGTCAAAGCTACGGGCAAACGAGTTTTCTGATGCTTCTGGCGAGACTCCTGCTGCTCGATGAGCTCGCTCGCCCGAAACCGTTCCAAGCAAAACGACCATCCGGCTCGAAGAGGCAAACAGACGTGCAAATGGTTGCGGGATGCAGCTCCGGGTTACGTTCGACGCGCGCCATGCGCTTCTCGAGTTTCGCGGCTTCGTGGAAAGTTCAGTCGCGCGTCCCATTGCTCTCGTAAGAAAGAAAGAAGACGTTCCGGTGCGTCTAGTCGCGCTAAAGTATTGCGAGCCTTTTCACGCGTTACCCCGTGCAACCCAAGCGTCAGTTGTTGCCTGTTGGCCGTCGAAGCGCCGCACCGGGTGTGGGAGCAATATGTTTCGCAAAGATAAGCGCCAGTTACCGAAACGTTTGAAAGCTGCTCGCTTCCCATTCGGCGTGGTCGTCGTTCCCTCGACCGATCGAACGTACTTGCTGGAGAAAGCTTGTCAACGAAGAAGGCGGCAAATGCAAAGGTCGCGCGCGACTCGACGCGTTAGGGCGTAGCTCGGGGCTCGCCGCGCGTCGCATCGATTATCGATCTTCTCGAGCGGCGCGCCACGTTTGGCAACGATTAGCCTGCTAGCGCGCGATTCCAGGAATCGATCTCCGCGAGTGAAATTCGCGGTGAGGAAGAAACGCGAAAGGCAGCGGAGCGGGGTTGGCTTCACGGAATCTTCGAAGCAGCAGCAAGGTCAAGGCTTCGCCGGAGGTTGCGATGCAACTATGACACCGATCGTTCTTTAGAAGCGCCTATCATCCATTCTTCGATACGCGTAGCCGCTCGCTTCAAAACAAGCCGCCTTCTATCTGACACGTGTCGCTATTTTCCGCCTTTTCCTCCCTTTTCTTCTTATTTTTCTCGCGCGCGATCCCCCGACTTGTTTGCCTAGCCCAGCGATTCTTAATCAGGCTTACGCAGGAATTATCGCAAGTTGCGGCAAGTTCCATGGAAAGAGCGCGAGTAGGTACGATTCGTTATCGGTCCGCATCGCGAAACCCTTCTTTCCTCGTCGACGTTTCAACGCGGCAATTAACCACGCAGCAATTAATAGGCTTTCCCTCCTCGATCTCTGCGTGCCGATGCACACGGAGAAGCCAGCCCTTGCAAAGCTTGCGAGCGAGCCAAGCGGCGATAAGGCTGCGGGCTTTGAGATTGCAGCGTGGCCGAAAATTCGTCCACGACGAGTGGCGAAAAACGAAAAGCGTTGCTCAAGAAGCGCTGACGTAGCGCGTCGCAATCTTCGACCGCGTCAAACGAAAGAAATCTCTCGGGGTCACGGTGCAATCGCGGCTCGTTCGCGTCACACCTCCTCCACCTGATACGCGCGTATCGTCCCTAATCGTGAGTAGGCGCGCTACGAGTTGCCGCTTTTGCAGACTGGCTGCCAAAGATGTGCTCCTGCCTGGAGACCGGTACCGCGTTCCTCGGCCAGTCCGTCGGAAATTATCAGCGGCTCAACGGCAAAGGGAACGTGTTCGAATTTGTCAGCCGATCGATGAACGGCACTCGGACGCGTCCAAGTTCCGCCGATCGGTCGGACGAAAGCGAGCAAGAGGAGGAAAAAGTAAGTAAGCGTGCGTCAGGCTATCGGCTATCGTATCTCGCGTTTCGCGTTTCGCGTTTCGCGTTTCGCGATACGCACCACACACGGACTCACTTCCCCTTTTCGTCGCTCGTCCCGGCAGACAGAGGAACTCTGCTTCTACTGCGAGGACGAAACTTCGTACCAGATGACGGTCTCAGATAGGAACCTTCGAACGATCGACCTGTGCGAGCTTCTGAAGGCGAAGAGGAACGCGGTCGGGATCGACTGGTCGATCGTGGAAGTTTGGCCAGAATTGGGAATGGGTAAGTCGAAACCGAGAGACTCGCTGCTGCGGGCTAACGTTTTCCACCTTGCAGCGTCGCGCTTTAAAGAGAAGCTCGTCTTCTTTTTGTAGTTTACGAGTTTATCGAGAAAACTAAAGAAGCTTCAAGTTTAAACGAAAGATAGAAGAAAACGGATATGTTTCGAGTACGCCGTACGTACGTGTTTCGATGCAGCTTGCCTCCGCTCAAAGTTTTTGCCAACCGCGAAAGAAAAAAAACGTTTCTCCTTCGATAAGGAACATTCCGCTGACGCTTACGCGTCGAAATGTTCCGCTGCTGTTTATACGGAACTGGTCGCACGGTTGCGGATCAAATTTCTCACTCGATCGTGGAGATTTTACAGAGCGGGCTTGCGTCCAGTGTACGCTTTTACCTACGCTTTTACCTACGCTTTTAGCCACGCTTGCCCCGTCGCCCCGTCGCCCTGTCGCGCCGCTGTTCTCGCGACCTCATCGTCTGACGAGTAACCGTAATCGTTGCAGAGCGCACGCTGGAGGACCACGAGGACGTATTGGCCGTCTACAGAGAGATGAAAGCGTTCTCCCTCCAACGGATGCGAAAGTTTCTCTTCCGCGAGGACTATCTGAAGTACGAGTTCTTCTACGACCCGAGGGTGAGCATGGAACCGAATAGGAATTGCGATTAGCCGTCGAGGTGGACGGTTGGAGCGCGGACTACGATGAGTTTGGCCTTTCGCGACGACTGGCTAGCTCGTATCGCGCGTCTATATTTCCTCCTCGCTTTTGCGTCAGCTTAGCGCAGCGTAGATAACTAATAACTA
This sequence comes from Eucera pruinosa, assembly GCA_028830335.1. NCBI lineage: Eukaryota > Metazoa > Arthropoda > Insecta > Hymenoptera > Apidae > Eucera > Eucera pruinosa. The sequence goes on from JAMYCR010000003.1 coordinate 30,504,609, forward strand.
ATTAATTAATCGACGCGGAAGCGATAAAGGCGCGTTCGCGACGTGGACGTTACGAAACCGCGAAGCTTGCGCGCGTGCATTTCGCCACGATTCGCGATCCCCGCGTTCTTCACATTGCAAGTTTTGCTATTCGCCGTTCGCCGTTCGCCGGCTGCTCTTCCTATTATGTTCGCGTTCCCGTTCCCGTTCCCGTTCCCGTTCCCGTTCCCGTTCCCGTTCCCGTTCCCGTTCCCGGTCTCGTTCCCGGTCTCGTTCCCGTTCCCGGTCTCGTTCCCGTTCCCGGTCTCGTTCCCGGTCACCGCTGCCGGAGTCGATAAAAGATGGTCGCGCGGTTAGCAACGGGGATCTGCGTTACCGGTGGCGGTGGTTCGCTTCTCTCGCGCGGCGATCGCGTTCGAACCTCGCTGCGCTCATCGTTAGACTCGATGCGGCCTAAACATATTTTCCCACCCGATTGCGCGCTCGTCTTCGACGCTTTCAATTGGAAAAATACGAAAGAACCTGTGATCGGCGTCGGGCCTCCGATTCCACGCGGACAAGCGACTATTTCATGCGCGTTCGTATATTCGTTCGATCGAAGGCAGCGAAGAAAAACGCGAGATCGCGCGGAAGGTCGGCCGTGTGCATCGAGCCTCTTCGAGCTACTAGTACCCAGCGTTTAGCGATTAGGATTGTCGAGCGAAGGCGTGGGCTTAAAAAGGTCGTGGCAACGTTGTTTCAGGAATTGTTGCCGGAGGAACGGATGAACGCGCCGGGCACGTTCGCGGAGGACAGAGACAACCTGGCGGAAGCGGAATCGGCGTTACGAGTGAGTACCGCGCAGATCGATCTCGAAATCCGTCCACCGTCCGCTCCAGCGACTTTTAGATGGCAATTTTTCGATCAGCGATCCCCTTTGAACGTTTCAGCGGTGCCTGGCGGACGACGACGTCGAGTGGCCGCAAATATTTAGTTCGGTGTGGATACAGATAGGACGGCTGAACGTTTGGAGGCGAGTTCGCTTGCTCTTGAAGGATCGGAAACTTTACCAAGCGAAAAAGGTAAGAGCACGACGAATACAAAAACGGATTCGCGCTCCGCGCGTCTTTCCGTTGCGCGTTTAGGGCACGCTGTCCGTCTTGCTGGCAACTCCGACGTGTTCCATGCCTTTCCACCGACTCGTCGCAAAATTAGATCGCAAGATTCACAGCAGTCGGAATTCCAAGTAAAATGCACGTGAAAAGGAAATCGCGAGCGAGCGAGGCGTAAAAGGATACGTGACAACTCTGGATCGGCGGGACGGTCTTTGAAACGTAGGTCGCGCGAAATTAAAGGTAGCACCTCGCTTCCGACGCGTCACGCGATGCGATGGCACGCGCAAGCGGTAGGCAAAGCGCGATCCTGCGCGTTTCCTCGGTTTCCCTTTGCGGACAAATATCTACACTCGAGCAACGCGTAATCGCGTCACGCTTTCTACGCCATTGCGCGTATTTTCGCGTGAAAAGGCACCGCGATAGCACGTGATATCGCGTGACGCGACACAAATACATACGTGTACGCTGCTAGCCGAAGGGGAATGCTCCGAGTCGTCACTTTATCGGTTTGCAAGTCTCTTAAAAAATGCAACACTTGGAAGAAAGTTATCGATAGCGTAGCGTAGCGTAGCATAGCGCGACCGGGCGTCGCTTCGCTGTCGGATTGATTGTTAGCTCGAAAAACACCGTGGAGAGGATTCGCGGTGTTAGCGTCGGCCATTGACGCACGATTGCAGCCTCTATTCGGCGGCGAGCAAACGCGATCGCGCTGCTCGCATCGATGCCGTTAGTCCGCGATTTGTTGAAATTTCCATGGATTTCAGCGAGGGGAAGGGGAAGGGGGGTGCAGAAAAAGAGAGCCGAGCGACCGAAAGGTGTTTTCACCGTTGGCGTGCGAGCAGCAGCGAGGAGCGGCGAGGTGCGGCGATCAACGGACAGCTGACAGGTGACAGTGACAGTGGCGCAAACGGCGGTCGGTTGCGGCGCGGTATTGTGCGCTATGGCACGGTCGCGGCGCGCACACATGTTTCGCTGATATTCGGCGGCGCGCTCCTCCTACACTTCTACGCTCCTACGCTCCTACGCTCCTACACTCTTCGATAGAATACGCGGTGCGATCATGAAATCGATCGGAGCCATCGAGCTATCGTCGCCCGCTGTTCTCTTGCATTGGGTTGGCGAGGCTAGGCTTTCAGCTATCCGTCGCGTCGCGTCGCGTCGCGCGGCTCGCAACAGTCGAGTTGCTGCACGTATCGCCGTGGCGCGGATCGTTGCTCGGATCGGGATCGCGATCGCGACGCGGAGCGAGGAAAGAGAAAAAGGAAAACGCGTTATGGGAAGAGAAAGAGCAAGGCGGGAATTACGCAACGAGTCATGGGAGCGCGGCGGATTAATAAAAACGAAGAAGGAGGAGTTGCTTGGATGCGCGGATGTCGGTCAAGGAGAGACATCGCGATCGGGCGGATAGCACGACAGGACGGCTCGTTTCGCTCGTTTCGTTTTGCTCTCTCGAGAGCCTCCGCGCTTCTGCTGCCAACTCTTTAGATCTAGCCGCGCAACTGAATCGCGATATTTCTTTGCTAGCCATTTCCTCTGGCCACGCGAACGCTTTTCGGGATCGAGAGTCTCGGCCAACGGAACGGTCGACTCGTAGAAACGATATTTTTTGCCGAATAAACTTCGAATGGGAGATGAGAGATCTAGTTGGAGGAAACTTGGCGCGCGAAAAGGAAACGCGGTTGGCTTGATCGTGCGGCGCTGAGCGGCGTGGAGCGGCGTGGAGCGGCGCCGAGCGTAGCCGAGCGGCGCGGGGCCCACACCTTTCTAAGCTGCCAGCTTTCCCAGCTGCTTTCACCGAGTAGCACGCATTTTTGCCGCGAGTTCCGCGGTTCCACGCTTCCACGATTCCATGCGCTTATCGCTGCAGCTCTACCGCGTTTCGCTTTTCATCCAACCTTTTGGCAGCTCATCAAATTCTGGATTTAACGGGTTTAAAATATCGAACGGAAAGATAATTGGCGAAGGTCGGCGGAGGAAGGCGCGAGAGGCAGAGGGGAACGGCTAGGAGTCGCGACTCGCGAGCATAGAGAGTATCGTGGCGACGCTAGCCAGCGAAGAGGAGTCGCGAGCGCGAGCGCGAGTCGCGAGGCGGTAAGGCACGGTTCGAACGTGGCGCGCGGCGCTCATCGATCAGAAACGAGTTTGTCATGGCAAAACGAGAGAGCCGAGTCGAATCGAGTCGAGTCGAGTCGAGTCGAGTCGAGTCGAGTCGAGTCGAGTCGAGTCGAGTCGAGTCGAGTCGAGTCGAGTCGAGTCGAGTCGAGTCGCGCCGCGCGCGTGACACACATTCGCCCTGGCAAAAGAGCTATTCTGCTAGGAACACTGCTCCCCGGTCGTCGACCTGCCTTCTGTCGCTTCCTCTCTACCACCACCACCTCCACCTCCACCACCTCCACCACCATCGCCACCTTCCCTCCTCTGCTCTCTTCCTTTCTCTTCTCTCTCTCTCTTCGCTCTTTTCTCTCCTCTCTCCTCTCTCCTCTCTCCTCTCTCCACACCCCTTTCCATATTTTCTTCGCGTTTCCCCCTTTTCTCTTGCGTTCGCGACCTCCGTCGGTTTTCCTACGTTTCACCCTAATCTATCGCTCCTCTCTTCTTCTGCGCTCCGTTTCGCGTCATTCTCGATCCCGTTTACGCTCGCCGATTCTGCCAGCCGTTTCGATTGGTCGCGTCGTGATCATTCCACGAAAAGAAGCTCCTTTGCGTTGAAAGCACGGGCGACGTTTGCAACGAGAGTCGCGAGAAGTTTCCTTCTCCGAGGAAGCTACGTGTACACGGACGGTATAGGCGCGCGTCCCCGGCACCACGAGCACCTGCGCATCGTTGCTCCTCCGCTTCTACCTCCATCTTCAGTCTCCTCTTTCTTCCTATTCCCTTCCGTTTATCGATATTCGTGGCAGAGGCAGAGACATAGGCATAGGCAGAGGCAGAGGCAGAGGCAGAGGCAGGAATGGGACTCGCGCGCGAAACCGTTCACGGTTCCGGAACGATGAGTTTCGCGACAGCCGGATATTCGGTTCCGGATGCGCTCCAAAAATGGACAAAACCCGAGAGGCTTTTGTGAAAAAGTGGGTGCCGCGAGGCGCACCCCTTTCCTGCTCTCTTTCCCAGCCAAATTTATTTCCATGCTCGTGCTCGCGTTCGCATTCGCGTTCGTGCTCGTGCTCGTGCTCGTGGTCGCGTTTGCTTAGGTTCGTGCAGCCACAGCCGCGCTTTGTTCCTCGCGCACCGCTCTCCTTTTGCTTTAGTCCGCGCGACCCCTGCTCCCTATACTCGCCTCGCCGCGCCCCGCCCCACCCCGCTACGCCGCGCTCCTCTTCGTTTCCCCGTTCAGGGTGCTGGCCAAACACAATACCTTTTCGCAACGCGCGCGATATTACGATGTGCGATGCATCCACGTCATTGTTCGCGTTCGCCACGCGTAACGCACCACGAGTGGTTCACGGTTTCGTTTCCACGTTTCCACGTTTCCACGTTTCGTTCGCCTTTTCACGCGCAATCCGATCCGCCTCTGCGCGAAAACTCTTCCGTTATCCGTTTGAGCAAAAAGCGGACGTTTGTTTTCGTGCCATCTCGAAATTTTCCACCGCTACAAAATATTGCGGCTCGCGCGATTATATGTAGTTTTCCTCCGCGAGGCATTTCCACGTTTCCACTTTTCGTTGGTCCGTCGACGCGCACGCCAGTCGCTGCTGCGCGAAAATTTTCCGCTATCCGTTAAAGTGAGGCAGCCATCTATTTTCGCGTGACCCATGAAACTTTTAGCGCGAGAAGCTATTAGGAATCGGGCATTTATCGTTTTCCGAGTAGCTGTACACGTTGAAGGGAAACATAGGGGACACGCGGTGCGTGGCCTACCGCCGTCAGCCGGCAGCCACCAGCCACCAGCCACGCTTTTCCGCTAATCGAGCAGAGCCTTAAATTAAACGGAGCGACGGCTAGCATATACATTTATTGCCCCGAACGACACGCGTTTTGCTCGCCAATGCAGCAGCGCTCGCTTTCCACTCGACCCGAATCTTAACGTCGAACGCTCCACCGATCGCGTTATCGAATTCAGCGCGTGAAACGCGATCATCCGGAAGAAAGGGAGAGCGAAAGATGGACGAGGGTGGGCCAGAGTCAGTCGACGATTTTCGTGTACCGAGAAACAGTTGGGGCGGCTAAAACGACCATTGCCGATCTCGTTTTAGGCGAGTTTTCGGAATACAGGCGCAGTTAGTGGGTTAAGGTACTCGAGGAAGAACACGCGTTGCCGCTTTCTGGCACGTCGCCGAAAGGTGTGGATTTTCCAACCGCGTAACCATCGTTTTTAGTGTCATCGGCCGAAATACGCGATTCTCTTCCCTTCCCTTTCCTTCCCTCCTCTATCGTCGTTCGCCAGCTGCTTCTAGCTCTCTTACTCTCTAGCTCGATGCTTCCGATCTTTCCTGCCTTTCTGCGATCGCTTCATCGATTCGATCCGAGTAACGCGCGCCGTTCGATCGGGGGGAAAGAGAGACGACACTCCCGCCCCCTTCCAACGTTCTGTCGCCAAAATCCGTTTCATTTTCTTGCCCCGGATCGCGCCCGTCTATCTCGATACCGCGTCTTCATCTATTTGACGGGAAAGAATTGGATCGCGGTCATCGTATCCGTCAGGCTTTTCCGTTCTTTTAGCAAGAGCAAGGACCGCGCATTCGAAGACGATCGCGCTGGCACGATCGGCGAAATCTCTTGGCTCGCGTCGCAGGACTCGTCGTTTCAATTCTCTGAAGCGACGAGAACGAGAGTCGGCGTTCGCCGTTGAACGTGTTCGGCTAGCGCGAACGGTCCAACCAAGTTGAAACCGATGGAGCGGCGCTTTCTCGCAGCCGGTACACCGAGAAGGTGCACTAGCGTGCAAGCTAGCATTTCCGTGGGGGGAGTCAGGGAGCAGAGGATAGAGAGCGGTTCGCGAGCGACGGGAGGAGGAAGAGAAGCAGGAGGAGGAGGAGGAGGAGGAGGAGGAGGAGGAGGAGGAGGAGGAGGAGGAGGAGGAGGAGGAGGAGGAGGAGGAGGAGGAGGAGGAGGAGGAGGAGGAGGAGGAGGAGGAGGAGGAGGAGGAGGAGGAGGGGGGTGAACAGCCGCCAGCTGATTCGGGAGAGTTCGTGAGCGACCGTAATCGAAGCAGAAGCAGAAGCAGAAACAGAAGGGAAGGAAAGAGGCGAGGTGGCAGAGCGGAGAGAACGGAGAGGACGGAGCACACGAAGCGATGCAGTCTGCCGTGGCCACCGGGAAACCAGTAAACCAGCTGACTGGTTGCCTCGGTCGCGTTCGTCCCTCCGTTCGGCAGTCTTCGGATCTTTGTCCGTCGCTGTGCACTCACCGCTCAGTGCGCTGTGCACGAAGCACGAGACTACCGGCGCGACCAGACGAGCCACGAATCGTTCCGTCAGTCGTCATTCCGACATCATTGGGAGGCGATGCGCGCGTGCGCCTCCTATCTCCTCGACGCGATCGACATTACGCTCGTCGCCTGAATCGTGCGACCGGCCATCTCCGAGCGAGCCATCGCGCGCTTCCAACCTTCTCATTCTTTCTTTCGCCCTCGCAACTCTGCGCCGTTGACCAGCCACCGACTGCCAAACTACCCAACTGCTGCGGAACCACGGAAGCCGAAGAAACGCGATTAGCGTCGTCGTGCAGTCTGCTCACCTCCGGTAGCTCTTTTTCACCTCTGCGCACCCCGCCGCCTGTCTCTCCTCTCCGTCGGTTACTCTTCTACCCCCCTAGCTCTCTCTCTCTCTCTCTCTCTCTCTCTCTCTCTCTCGCTCTCTCTCGCTCTCTCTCGCTCTCTCTCTCTCCGTATCTATCCTATCTTCCGGTTCTCGCTCTTCTCGCTCTTCTCGCTGGCCTCCTCGTTCGCGTTACCGACGTGCGACTCCAAGAGAAAACATCAGAGAAATCGTCGAATCGTTGCTAGGGGTACAAATTCCGTGAACGAGATTGATCCGTCGGGTGGTATCGCTTCCGCTCGCTCGCAGCTACATCGCGGTCGAACCGAGCAAACGGATTCGCCACCGAAATCCAAAGGACAGCAGGGAAGAAAGCGAGCAAAGAGGAAACGAAGAAAAGGAAGAAAGGTGGAAGGAAGAAGAGAAGGAAGGAATAAAGGAAGGAAGAGAGAATGAGGCGCGATGAAATCCGATCGGTACGATAGGTCGGCTTTACCGAGTGGAAAGAATACGCCGGTGTCGCGTAACGGATAGCTGTTTCGCGCGATACACGCGTCCAACATTGGCCGCGTCGAAAACCTCGATTTCCACCGCTCAGATTGGAAATCGAGCTCCTCGGATCCGCCGGACGATTTCAAGCGTGAAAGCAGCTCCTCGCGAATCCGTTCAAAGTCCCCGTGGTAAGTGGAAACGCTCCGGAGCTGCATGCTTCCGTCGAAGACCCAACTCGATCTTTAGCATCTTTTCCATACTTTCGATCGCGCGATCCTTTCTTCTCTCGGCAGTTCCGTCGATCTGCCGTCGAGATGGCCAGCCAAGCTGTTCCGTCCGATCCTCTTTTTCCGCTTCTCCTCGTCTACAACGAAAACGCATTCCCTTCAAGTTGCTCGTCGTCGTCGTCGTCATTGCTTCTCGCCGCAGCGATCGACCAGCCGTCCGCCAAGATCCCAACACGATGACGTTGAAACGGCGCAGCGGTGAAACCACGAGCGGATCGGTTTGGGGAGCTCGCGATTCGAGACAGACCCGCGGAAGCGCGGCGAAGCATCGGATCGGATCGGATAGAAAGCGGAGAAGCGATACGGTTTCGACGGTGGATTTGGCGAAAAGGCCGAGAGCGAAATAAAACGGTGAAGCTGATCGGCGACGACCCGACGGAAAAGGCGCGTACGTACGCGCGAGAATGTATTGAGCGGAGGGTAGCTGGAGGATGCGTTATTACGAATCGTTAACAGTCGATCGAGTTGTCGCCGCAGCGTCAGCCGGAGCTAGAGCCAACGACTAAGGCAAAGAGAGGCAGAGCCGGTGCCGGTAACGCTCGCAATCGGGTTGCAGAGCAAGCGACGCGACGGCTCACTCCTCGCGCGCTCCACCGACACCACCACAGTCATTCGTCCGTAGATCTGTCAAATGCCTCGCGTCCCGAACACGCGACGGATCCCACGATTCCCCGTCAAATTATAGATGGATTCTTTTCGCGACGCGTTGGTCGGTGGAGACCGTTGCGGTAGACGCTGCTCGCTCTATTCGCTTGTCTTGCCTGTGCGCCTGTCCGTCTGTCCATCTTCTCTTTTTCGTTAGTTCGCCAGCATCGTCAACGAACCCCGGTTTCGTCATCGGTGTTGCTATTGGCACCGGCACCGGCGGCGTCTTCGTCGTCATCGTTCTCGCCAAACCTCCCGGTGCTCGCCCCGTCGTCGTGATAGTCAGAGTGGATGGGATTCACGGAAGCATTTCTCGGTACCCTTTCTACGAACCTTTTAGCCCACGAAAACGTTTGGCTCTGCTCGTGAGACGGTGAGAGTAGGGTAGGCTACGATATCCAGCCGAGAACAGCCGCTCGATCTCGCGTCGACGGTGTTCGCGATCCTCGCTGCCGCGGTAAACCCCGATCCGAGAGAACCGATCCACGGCATCCAGCCGCGTTCGAAGCCCTCGGAAAGCTTCGAGTCGACCACCTTCCGCATCTGCTACTTTTCTATCGGCCGCGTTATCGCGTTCCCTTTGAAGCGCATTGCAACGCGATCGAAAGGTCCTCCCGCGGTCCGGATCGCTTACTCGCGTGCTCCTCTCCTGGCACCTACGCTTTCTCTCGGACTGCGAGCTTCTTCGACTTGCCGTAACCGCGTGCGCGTATTTCGCTGCGATTTTTTCAGCCAGAGGCAGAGGATATTGAAGCGCCACACGAGCGCCAGGAGTCGTAAAGCCGATAGAGCCTGGACGTTCGGATTGTCGTGTAAATTTAGCGTTAGGTGGAACGGCAGCGGGATCGGTTGCACGATTGCACGGTTACGGTGGGTTCGATTTCGCGCGAAAAGAGTGGCGATTTTGGAAGAAAGAAAGAGGAAGGGTGCGGCGGAAAGAGCGGGCAAGCAGGAGCGATTGAAAAGCGGGGATCGGCAATCGGCGATGGAAACGCTTCTTGAACGGATGGACTTTTTAATCTCTTTCCGATCGTTTGGTCGCTCTCATCCGCCCACTCGCGATTTCTTTTTCTTTACCTTGCGTTTACGTTATTCTCTGCTCCGGCGTGCCGTATTTCTCCTTTCACAGAGACTTCTACCGTTATACGTTCTCGCATTATTCGCGTAATCATAGTACAGTATGGCCCACATACGCCCGATTCGCACGCATTCGTTCCTATATTATCTGCCATACTCTCCCTCTCTCGCTCTCTCGCTGTTTCACGCACACGTTCGCAGACTCGCCTCTGTTCTATGGGGAAATGGAAATTGGAAATTGGAAATGGGAAATTGCACGCGCTTCCCGTTGTCCGCTGTCCGCTGGTCGCTGGTCCGAATATCGCGCGGCTTAACGGGTCACCGTTTTACGGACAGCGGAGGCGCGCGACCGAAAACCAGTTTAACGCAGAATTATCGATACGTAACGCGAATCTTCTCGTTCGCGGTCTTCCCCTAATCGCGAGAGCTTGCGCTTCTGGTATTACTCGTAGACCGGTTTCGCTCCGTTCGTGACTACATTTTCGCTCGCGAGTCGCTCCGATGCCCGACGCCTGCCTCCTGCTCTCGCTTTTCTACTCCAGTCCTCCAAATACTTTTATTTTTATCCTTTTAACGATTTCCGATCCTCTCGCCTTTTCTATCTTTCCCCCTCCTCCTCTCTCTCTCTCTCTCTTTCTCGCGTTCCCATTGCTCGGCGCTCGGTTGGCTCGCGCAGCAAACCGTTCGCGACCGAGTGGTCGGAAAGCTGGCAAGATAGGGGCCCGGAAATCGAGAGTCGCGGCAAGAGTCGCGCGCTCGCAGTCAGCTGCTCGCTGAAATTCTCTTCGCGATACGACTGCCGCTCGGAGCGCGGTCGTCTCCCTCGGCAGCACGGGATCGGATGGCTAGCCGCTGGCCGCTGGCCGCTAGCCGCTAGCGGATTCGCCGTGTCCACGGAAATAGTTTGCACGGCGTTCGAATAGGTGGAAGCGGGCAAACGCTAGCTAGAAGCGCGTAGCTGGTTTCCAAGCTACATACGAGTACACCGTTTCGATGCTATTGATTCGAATGGCGAAGCTTTAGCTACGGGTATCGCGAGAACCGCGTACCACAGGCACGGTGATGAATCGCGAAAGGGGGAAAGACGCAGCGAAAAAGATGCGAAACACGCGCATCGGTTTGCCAGGAGGCGCTGAAGGAAGAAAGCTCGCGCGGCATTTCTGTAATAAACAAATTCGACTAGACTCTCTTGGCTATTGTATCGCGAAACCATTGACGACGCAACCGCGGTATCGTTCGCAGAGTTTGTCCTTTTTTTATTTCCTTAACCCTTTGACTGCGAAACGCCGTATATATGCATCGTGCAGCGTGTACACGATGGAACGTAAATTCGTTTTCTAACTTGCAATTATGTAACGCGATTCGAATGTTTACTTTAACAGCGACGCAGCATCTTCCTTTGTCGCGACTATTTTGCAGATGCAAGCTACGCGCGCACCTCTAATTCTACCGATTCTTCTTAGCAGCGATGCCCGCTTCGATATTCGCGCAGCGGTGAAATGGTTAAACCAAGTGACGCGTTAACCCTTGCTTGGATTACGCGGGCTGCGCAGGTCCCGCCGTAAATCTAAAGTTGGCATGCCGCGATGAGCGTCGGTACGATTATTAGGCGTACAAATTAATTGAAAGCCTTTCGTTTCAAACTCTTGGCATCTTTCTCAACTGGAACGTGCTTCTTTGCTGTTCCTCAAGCGACCGATTCGCATCGCAGAGACTCGGAATTAATTTGCGCGCCTAGTATTCGGAAATTTGCTCGATCTCGTACTATCTGGCCAATTTGTCGCGGAGGTATAATGCAAGATTCGTTCGACGGGATAAGAAAGCTCGTGGTGGTCCGAGTTTGCGTTAGCAATCCGCGCGATCTTCTCGCGGCGTCTAATAGATCGGGGATTCGAATGGATCGGGGCGTTGGGCGTCGAGCGTCGAGCGTCGAGCGTCGAGCGTCGGGAAAGGATAGGCGTTCGCGGTGAACTGGCCTCGATAGATAAACGGTATTGGCAACGATGGAATGATTTCAGAACAACAGGCAAGCGTATCTATTGGCCCACCTGTCGGATTACGCGGTGTACAAGATCACGAACGCTAGGAAGAGATTCAAAGCCCCGTTCCCTTGGGGCATCTGCCTGAGGCCGACCAGCACCGCCGAACCTCAAACCATTAGGTCTGGAGAACCCGGCCTCAAGGTCATCGCTTTCCACAGTGAAAAGTCTCGCGCCTGCTGGCTCACGGCCATGAGACTCGCCAAGGTAACCAAACGTTCGACTCTTTCTACTTCTACTTCTACTCCTAGCCCTCCCCTTGCCTTATCCACCATTCTTCCTCTTCTCTTTCGCTGCGCCTCGAAAAGTATCAGCTCCAAGCCCGATCCTCTCGAAGCAGCTTTAGAGCTTCGAGTCGCTCGAACGAAATCGGAACGAAAGTAAATGCGCGCTCTCTCTTTATCTCTCTCTCTCTCTCTCCCCCGTCTCGATCGTTACGTCTATTCCTAGTTCGAGACTCGTTTGGTTTAACGTCCCATCAAACTTTACGACCGCGCCATCGTAGCTAGAGGCGGATGGCCCGACGCGCTCCTTTCCGAGGCAACTCGGGCTGCTCCAGCAACGCGGCTCCGCGAACGCGCTGCATTCAGCTGTGGCTGGCGATTCGCAGCGCGCACGCCTAATCGAACGGTGTTTCGTCTGGTTACAGTACGGCAAGCAACTCAGGGAAAACTACAGAGCTTTCAAGAACAAACAGTGCGAACAAACCGACAATTCCAAGGACCGATACGTTAACTACAATGTGTCCAATGTGAGTTTCATTTTTTCGCTCTCCCGACCGTTGACTGTCAGCTGTCGGCCGTCGGCCGTCGCCTGTCGACTGTCCGCTTCTCGAGCAGCTCGTCGATATCGCGCGTCGCGTCTTCGGCTGTGCGGCTATTCGGCTGCGTCTAACGTGGGGAAAAAAGTGCAGTCAAGAGCGGGTGGGGTAGATAGGAGGTGGCGAGAAAAGAGGAAAGCGCGACGAAGGGGGGCTGGCTAGAGCAGGATGAGGCTCGAGGTGACCGAGGGTAAGCGAGCGGGAGGAGCAGAATGCTTCACGTGGAAGCAAAGTTTGAAAAATCGAGCAAAAAAAGTCGGTTGTTGCTACGCGGGGACTATCGATCATCTAGGAGGTAGAGGCGCAGCCAGCAGCGGCCACGCGGCTCGTCTTTCGTCTCTCGTCTCTCGTCTCTCGTCGTCTCTCTCGCCGACGATTCGATTCAGCGGCACGCGGCACGCGGCACGCGGCACACGCGGCTCGCCGCTCGCGGCACGCGTCACCCGCAATTGGCCAGACCCCGAGGCCTGCACGCACGCCGCAACCGCGATCGATACTCGAACCTTTCCAGAAGCCTCCGCTTTGCTGTCCGCCTCTCATTGACTCGCGATCTCAACGCCCGCCAGACCGGAGACCGAAGACCGGAGACCGGTGAAATCGGAAACCCTGCCCCCTTGTCGCAACACCGACGCGACGACGCCTCTACCTCATTTTCCCACCACCCCTTCTTCCCGCCGCGCGACCCCTCTGCAAGAGTTTCCCGTTTCCAGTTTCCCGGTGCCCGTTTCCCGTTTCCCGTTGCCGTTGCCGTTGCTTCTCGCCCGCTCGGCCACCCACCGCCTTGCCAGCCAGTCTGCCTGCGACCCTCTTGCCGTGGGGTTCGCTCGTACCGCGCGTTCCTCAATTCCTCCGCGCTCGCAAGCGCACGCTCCGTTTCACGCGCTTGCGCTTCTGCAACCTTGACATTGAACATCTGCCCGATCGGATTCACCATCGCCGTCGCCGTCGCCGTCGCCGTCGCCGTCGCCGTCGCCGTCGCCGTCGCCGTCACCGTCACCGTCACCGTCGCGTCGCTCTCCTGGGGCTTCTCTTCTCTCTCAAACCTTCTATCCGCTTCTGTCACCGAACATGGCGCAAGTACGTACATCGAAAGCTGTTTCGCGAGACCGCAAGTCAGAAGTAACCGTTGCAAAAGTATTCCACTTTGTCACGATTCCCGGCAACGAATCGCAGCAAAACGTTTCATTTCCGCCGGGCATCTAATCGTAAGCGAATCCTTGGCCCGTGTTCGCGTTTGGAAGAACGGTCTACGACGAGACCGCGAAGCTGGCTCGTATATTCGACTCTCCATGGCCGTATCGTGACACTTTGGCCGAAGGAAAGCGGCGGTGCGGCGCGAGACGCGGCAGCGCTGGTATCGAGCGTTACATAAATCAAATAATAGCGTGTGCAGTGTGCACGCTGGCGCTAGGGCGGCCCGGCGGGTCGCTGACGAGTATCGACGCGGCCGTTAGTTAGGGGAGCGCGCAGCGAAACACCTATATGCCCACGTCGGCGCGTCGCGCTTTCACAGCAAATTCATTTCGCGTTTGCCGCTTTGCATTTCTCATTTCTTATTTCTTATTTCTTATTTCTCGTTTCTCGTCTCGCATTTCGCGTTTCGCAGCTGCAGTTGACTGCAGCGCAGCGCGTCCTCTGCACCGCTCGATGCTCGCCTAGCAACAGGCGTCAAGGGTTGCCAACCCCCCATCTCTCCATTTCCGTGCCCCGCAGCTAGACAGCTGTAGCCCCGTTTCCCCTTTTCCGGCAACCTTTTACCAGCAGTGGGTCAGCAGTTTCGCGATCGATCCAAGGGTCGAAGATGGGGAGGAAGAATGGGTTGGGAAAGTTCGCTTCGTTCGGCTAGGCCGCCGCGCCGGTTTGTTCCGCGAGGTAGGAGCGACGCGCGGCGAGAGTTTTCACCACGATGGATGTGCGCAGGAATCGGTCCGTTCCCGTGTGGCGATGGACTTTACCGGGAGCGTGGGACGAATCGTGGAGGATCCAAAGGAAGCCAAGTACATCGCCGAGAGCGAAGGCATCAACTGGCGGCGCACGTGGAGGCCGTTCTCGAGGCCGCCCCCGGGATGCGCGGTGGTGAGACTTCACGGACTAGACGAAGGCATCCACGTTCTGCAGCCGTGGTTTCACAGAGGATTGAAGAGAGACATCGCCGCAGCCATCGTGAGGGACTACGGCTCCGTGGACGGGTAAGCGCGGCAACCGTATAACGGCAACAACCCTGTTCGCCGCTCCCTGTGCTCCGAGTTCTAGCCATTTTCTACTGTTTCAGCGTGTTCCTAGTTCGGGAGAGCAAGAGCAACTTGGGAGCGTACGTGCTGACCTACAAGTACAGCGATAAGGTGTTTCACGCGCAAATTCAGCCGGTGAGTCGCTGCGAGATCCATTGCCGACCCTCGAGTTGCTCGTTCGTTTCCTTCTTCTAACCCTTTCGCTGCCACGGATTCGAATCGAACAGTACGCACGAGTCGTGAAAACCCTGACGCGCGTTGCGTTCGATTCGTACTGTTCCGCCGCGCCGGTTCTTCCTCGTTCTTCGAGTAGCAGAGAATTTCGAGCGGTTGGAAACGCTAGTGGGGCTGTCGGTCGAAAGAGTCGATTGGTACGCGTCAACTTGTCCGTTTGCCGTGGGCGCCGAGAGCAAAAAAACGGTTAGCGGGCGTTTACGCCTCGTCTCGCTTTAGATTCAAGCGAACGACATTCTCTGCTCTTCCCTACGCTTCCTCGCATCCCGACGTATCCTTGCTCGTTCAAATAAATCGTTGCCGCGCATAAGGAAGCAGAAAAATTTGCAGGTGTTCGACGAGCGGTGCAACTGCTGGCTGTATACTTTGGACAAGGGTGTAACGAGGTTCTACGATCTGCTGCAGCTGATCGAATTTTATCAGCTGAACGCGGGCTGCTTGCCCACCCGGCTGACCCACTACGTGCAGAACGAGGTTCCAGCGATGCTTCCGCTTCCGATGGCGCTGCCTCAGGCTCAGCCGGAAGAGAACGGCGGCTCCTCGTCGCCGGTGGAGCTCGGCCGGCGATTCAGCGGAGCAACCAGCGGCAACGGCTCGGTGGCCTGCGGCGCCGCTTCGGCTCCGGCCTCCGCGTGCAGCGCCGAGCACAAGAGCATCTGAAGATAGGAGGAATTCCAGCGACCCGCGAGCGTGAACGAGCGCCTGGTGGCTAGCACCGACAGCTCCCTCGACTACGCTTCTCGACTGAACGGAATCGCCAACCGAATCGAGACGCGATCCGGCGACGCGAACGTTCGATCCGCTCGATCGGGTTGCTGGAGTTTGTGCCTGTGCAGCTACAGCAAGTGGAACCTGTAGCAGGATTTTTGTAGCTCGAGAAAGGCCACGCGTTTCTTCGCGGCTCGCTCGAGGGCGAAGAATAAGCAGCGAGAGAAGGTCGGTGGATAGCACCGGACCAGACCGACCAGAGCAGCGCGACGTGACCAAAGCCAAGCGAAGCGAAGCAGTTTTCAGGCAGACGCCGTATCCAGCTCTCTCTTTCTCTCCAGCCTTCGCGTTTTCTCTGCAGCTCTTATTCCCGGTCTCGTTTCGCCCGGCGTCGATGACTCCCACGTCGCGGATCGCCGACGCTTCAAAAATCGACTTTGATAGCGGTTAATCAATCTCGATTTTGCGCGCCGGTCCCGCGTCCTCCGATGATCGACGCCGGTCGCGAATCGGCCGGGGAACCAGCTCGCCGACGAGACACGGAAAGCGGACAGAAGTCGGGCAAAGGAAATAGGCGAACGCGTCGCGCTATTATTCGATATTTAGGGATATCGCGCTCGGTGCAAAAGCTACGTTATTATTAACACGCGTATCATCGATGCAAATTACAATAAAATATATTTTGTACGAACGTAGAGGGACAAAGTTTCACGCGATCCGCGTGAACTGCGCGTCCATTCGAAGAACAATAAAACCTAATTGACAACAGAACGTTGCTCGCTTCGTCGTCGTTTCTCTCCCCCCCCCCCCCCCGAACACCTAGACGCAAGCATCTCGACGTATGCAGCCGATGGCAGGCTGATCGCGTCGCCAAACGGAGGAATCCGTCCTCCGTTTCGCTCGCAACAGGTAGGTACTCGGGCGGTGGACGGGCAACATCGGCTGCAGGCTGCAGGCTACAGGCTGTAGGTTGCTGGCGATAGGCGGAGGGCAGCGGGCAGCAGGTAGGTATATAACAGTAAAAGGAGAAACAGCATCGCTCGGGCGAGAAGAGGGAGCTAGAGGAGGGAGATCGATGGAAGGAGTCGGAGAGGTGGAGTTCAGGTGCGAGCGGTAGGTGCCTCCTCGATCCTCGAGTCCTCAGTCCTCAGTCGACCGCGAATAGTAGTCGGGTCCGCGAGTGTACGTTACGCCACGCCACGCCACGCCACGAGTTACGCGCCGCGCACACTCGCTCCATCCAGCCTGCATTTTAACTCTCTCGCGCTTTCTCTTCGTCCATTGTCCGTCCGCTCGTCGCTCTCGTCCAGCCTCGTTGCGCTCCCGAGTCGGCGAAATGCCGATCGACCGCCACCGACGACCTCGTCTCGCAGCGCAACTCTACCCGCCGATCTACCGCCGAACCAGTCGACCATTTGTTTGCAGCGAGTAAGTTGCAGCGCGTCACCTGTTACCGTTACTATTACGCATCGACCAATCGCCAAGCGTCGGAAACTCGTTCCACATTTGCGATCATCGATCATCGATCATCGATCATCGGTTTGACGTTTAGCTGCGCGCTCGCACGCTCGCGCGGAGTGCTGCTTCGCCTCGATCCAGGCAATCGGCCAGACGCGCAATTTCCGCGCGAACACTCTTCGCCGACAACGAAGCGAAGCGTTCGCGATCCAACGGTTAATCGCGTTTCCGATACTCCAGGGTATCGATTTCGCGAGAACGTTCGCGATGCGTTGGGACGCGATCGATAGCGATCCGAAAGGTGGCACGAAAGCGCGCACGATCCATGCGTCGGTGATCGACGCGCGTTCGCTCGACGCCTCCCTCGAAACCGGTCCGGTGACATTCCTGTCGATCGTTCGCGCGGCAGCCATTCCAAACCGCTCGCAGACTCGCCAGCGTTTTCCTTATTTTCGAACCCTATTCCCGAAAGGTTTCCGCGGGACGCGGCAGGATCGCGCATCCGGAAGACGCGGTCCGGCGACTCGCGACTCGCGGCAGGGTCCCGTCTACCCACTCCGCGGTACCAGGTACGATCGACTGCCTCCGGCCCCCCTTCTCTTGCGTCCTGCATCTCGCGCCCCGTGCCCGGCATTCTACGGTTTGCCGTTCGACGGGACGCCTGGCGATCGACGAGCACCGAGCTACGAGGCAGCAGTTGGAAAGTGACGCGGTGGAATTTCCCTGGCGATCGAAGAGTTTCGCCTGCCACCGGAGGAGCCGAGGAACCAGCCAGCGACCATGGGTCAGGCCATCCGAACTCGACGAGGTCGAAGCGGCGATCGTTCGGAGCTCGCAACTCGGAACTGGTTGCTTTCCGCGCGCGATACCGCCGATGAGTCACGCACCGTTCGCCTTCGCGTTCCCCTCACCTCCTCTCCTCTCACCTCCTCACAAGTCTACGCGAGTAACGCGACTCTTGCACGTTCCTCAGCCGATATTTTCACTCGCCGATTCGGCCGTGGTGTTTCCCAACTTCGCGCAACTCGCAACGCTACGGATCGCTCTTTTTCAGGGACGACATGCCCCTGAGGGGGGACCGCCAGTTTGACCGCCGCTGAGCGAACCTGCGAACGTTGCCCCGACCTACGAGAACTCGGAAACCCAGGGGTAGCTTGCGTGCACCATGCTGCGCGCCGCGATGCAATTGTTTGCGCTAACTGTGCTGCTGGTTGCCAGCGCAACTGCCACCTTGAACCCGCAAGGGACCAAGTGTGGCCAGACGCGCTGCTCAACGGTCGAGTACTGCAGCCCTTTGGACTACACCTGCAAATCGTGCTCAAAGATTTGCGATCCCGGCTCCAAGTTTGAACCGGACAAGTGCGTCTCCGACTGTCAAGGTAAGGAACTGGCCGCGGTTTTCACGGGCTATCCGCTCGTCGCGGCCGAGTGCACTAGGCGTTAGGTGCACGGGCCAACGGCATCGATTTTTCGGGATCGATGGAAGGAAAAGGCAGGTAGTAGGCCGAGCGTTCCCGAGTGCCTTACACCTGAATACGAGGGGGGTTCGAGTCTGTTGACTTTGCACCTGACCACCGACCGCGGCCCCTCGACCGTTTCTTCCATGTTCCCTCGCTCTCCTCGCTTCCTTCGCCCCGCACGACGCTGTACCCGATGACTCATCCGACACCGTCGTCGCTCGTCCTTTTCCCTCCGCCGCGCCGCCGAAGCCACTTTCCTCTCTGCCCTTCCACGATCGCCGGCCATCGCTAACCTCGAGCGATCCCTTCCGAGGTTCCGACCCGAACCCAGCTATCGCGCGTAGCTTTCCCAAACTGCCCCTCCGCCTACCTTTTCTCTCGATCCTCTTTTCACACGAGCGTTGCTCTTTTTCATTTCAGAGTTTCTCCACGACAATCGCTATGTCCTTTTGACGCAGTTCGAAGGTAAGCTGTCTCGAGAACGTAAGAAAGAAGCGATTGCTAATCGATTTAATCGACAGGAGAAATCGCCAAGCTGTGGACTCTGGTGGCGATCGCGATCGCGGTGGCTCTATTGGCGTTGCTATCGACCCTGTATCTGATCGCGCGCAAGTCTGCGCGGTGGAAGAAGATGCGCGCCGCCCTTAGACGAGCGTTTGCACGCAGCAAGATAAAGGTGAGCGCGCGATCCCCTGCGATTCGCTTATGACCCGCGGCCAAGCGTTTCGCGACGCGGATTCGATCGAGTTTGCTACTTTCAGGGAACGCGCACCGGTAACACCGGCAACGCCAACAACATTAACAACAACAATCACCAGAAGGCTCAGGAGGACGTGGAGTTGGGCACGTCCAAGCACAACGGGCTAAAGTTAACGATGCCGACGATAAGCGCGAGCGTGGCTCCTTCTCGTCCGCCGGAGAACGGAAGCAGCCACGGGAGCGGTAGCGGGAGCGGAAGCGGAAACGGGACCGGAATCAGCGACACGACTCCCAAAACCACCAGCACCACCCTCTCGAAGCGGCATCCCAGCGAGGACACCACTCTCGATTACGCTTACGACAACCCGGCGATGACGCCCAGCCCGGAATCCGCCCAGATGAGAACCAAGCGCGAGAGCTCCTTCTAATCGTTCCTCCACCGACGCTGTACATATGTAGGCTAACCATAAGTACTTAATCGCGCGCGCGCGCGAGGGTTCGCGCCACCCTCTGCAGGTCCTTATCAGCCATTCCGTCCACGAAAGGCCTTCCGAGCGAAGCTCCGCCGAGCCTCGCATAGGATAGCGACGGCACGCGCCACATCGACAATTGCTCCGCGGCCGGTCACCATTCGGTCACCGTTCGGCTGCCGTTCACCCAGGTGCGCGCGCTATTACGCTCAATTCAACTGCTCAACAGTCGCGCAATCCTCCCTCTCTCTCTCTGTTTCTTCAACTTCCTTCGCTTCTCGCCGCGAAAGTAGTGGAGGTGGAGCGAGAGAGACGGTGGTCGCGCGAGCCTCGCTGTCCTTAGGATAAGACGCACGATCGACGTACCCCACTCTTATCGTTAGTACACAATTCGCACCCGCGACTCCGACGCGTCGCGCAACGTTTCTTTCGGCATTCGTCGGATGCTGCTCTCGATAGGCGGGCAGCAGCGTCCATTCGCGTCGCGTCGCGTTGCCGCGCCGGCGAGCACGCGTTGTCTTCCAGAGCGAAGCGTCCCGTTCCTCGAGTCAAACGTTCGACCAGCGAGACGCTTCGCGCCAGAAACGGTTCGATCGTACCGAACATTTACTCTTACCTTTACGGCTACTTTTAAGTTTAAGCTTTAACAAACACGGCTGTCCGTCTACGCCTAAGTATTTGTGAATTTTGTATTCGAACGAATAAACACACGAATGCACGTTTATTTTTCGCCTCGTCCGTCTCGGCCTCGCCGCCATTCCTCCGTACCTCTCGGAAAGCTACTAATCGTATGCGGGGACTGGAGACGCGTTGGCAGAGGAGAAGGATCAGAGAGGATCGCGAGGCAAGTTGGGGGTTGGAACGGAGAAGGAGGGTGAAGCGGAAGTGGGCTCCGGCGTGATCGGCATAGCCGGCGTGGTCGGATGCGAGGAGCTGGCATGCCTGGCCATCACCAGCTCTCTCGTGTTCTTCTCCGGCCTCGCCAGCACCACGTAAACCTTCGGCAGGAAGAGGCAGAGCAGCTGCACGAACCCGTTCAGCGACAGCGAGAGCGCCAACGTGATCACTTGGACGGCGTTGTTGGTGGAGGCCAGGTAGAGGGGCACGAAAGCCAGCCACAGCACGATCGTGGCGTAATTCGCGAACGCGATGCACCGAGTCTCGTTGAAGCCCTCCGGACACTTTCTCGTCTTGATCGCGTAGAACGTGGACGCCACTGAAACACGTCGCGGAACAGAGCGACTATAGACTAGCCGTAGCCGTAGCCGCGCTGTAGCTGCGCGAGTGCACTCACCGGTCAACAGGAACGGATAGACCAAGCCAACCACGTACGAGCCGTCCTCGGAGCCTCGGCAAATTCTCACGTTCGCGTCCCTGTTCGGATACCAGTGCTTGACCGCCGGCGGCTCCTTCAGGATCCAGCTAGCGTCGAACGCGATCTCCACCAGAGCGAGAATCGACGCGATCGCCAGCTGGGATCTCGGGCTGGTGTACCTGCGATCCAGCGTTTCCGCTCACATCTGATACTACTCTAGACACGATCGACGTAATCGGCCGGCGGTGGCGGCGAAAAATGTTACCGTCGCTTGCGGGGACTGCGGCCGGGATCGTTGAATATTCGGTGAATCCTGTTGATCTTGGTGGCGAGCGCCGCGTAGCAGACAGTGTAGCAGAACCCGATGCCGAAGCGAACCACGGCGCAGCTGTGCACGGTGGGCCTGGCCACGACCGGGAACGTCATCGCGAAGCAGCCGAAAGCTCCGAACAGCAGCAGAAACGAGAGCTCCCGACCGGAAGCTTTGATCATCGGGGTGCGTCGGTAGGTCCAAAACACCGAGCAAACGAACGCCGTCAGCGTCATGCCTGCGAACGCGCCGCTTCGTTATCCGTCGTTCGTCTTGCCGGCTTCGCACGCGTAGCGTGGCAAGCGTGGCAAGCGTGGCAAGTAGCAACAGCGACGGAAAGATTACCGGAAACGGCAACCGCGATCGCGACGATTGCCCAGGGATTCGAGTAGTCGACGAATTGTTCGGGGATCGGCTGGCAGCTGGTCCCGTTCTCGGTCGGCATCGTGCCCGACCCGCAATCCTCGCATGTCTGCTCGTCCACCTTGTATCCGTAGACGCCGCAGCTCTGACACCTCCAGCAGCACGGGTCCTCCTTGCTTCTGACCATGATCCGATTCGAGCCGCACGGTCGGGAGCAGGAAGAGGTAGGAAACTCGCCGCCCCGCTCGCCCGGCAGTCGCAAATCCTCTCGACTCAGCTGCAGCACCGTCTCGCCGTGTTCGTTCTCTGTTTGCACGCGCGTCGCGTCCAAAGCCCAACCGCCACCGCGCACCCAACCGTATTCACCGTTCAAGATTAGCGCGAGATTAGTAATCGCGGTTCAGATGGAGAGGAGAAGCGAAGAATTTTGCTTACGCGTGTAGTTTCCAACGACCGCCCAATGGTAGGAGCCGTTGGTCGTCCGGCGGTAGTTCAAGATGGAATACCTCGCCGGTCCGTCGACCCCGTCCACGAATCCAAACCCGTTCCCGGCCTCGTCTGCAACCATTACCAGACCAGCGTCGACAATGCCTCGCACCCCGACTAATCGTTGCATCGGTTTACCTTTGAACGACACGTTGGAGAGGTAGCGAGCGAACGCTGCCTCGCTCGGAGATCGGATCGCGTCGCACACGCCCACGCGAGCTTCTCCGCAGAGATCCCTCTGCATGTCGTGAAGAGCGTAAGCCGCCGCGTACACCGCGTCCCGAACGAAGTGCAGAAACCTTCGCTGCTTGTAGCCGTTGCTTCGCGCGATCTTCAACCTCGGGTCCGAGCAGCCGACGCGGCGATACTGCAACACCCGCGCACCGTCTTAACTGCGACGACGATCGGCTTATCGTTTCGCTAGCGCTACTCGGCGACTTTAGAGAAACTCACTCTGCTGGAGGACCGCGGCTTCTCCTCGTCCTGGCAGCCGTGATAAGCTCGCCAGAACTCTCGGAACCAAGGATTCACCCGCTCATGGTCCACCGTCAGTCCCGTGAAGTACTCGTCGAAGCCCGAGAGCGGCGCGTACAGCGGCTGAACCGCCAGAGCACCCTCCAGCACGCTGCTCTCTCCGCTTCCGCGACTCTTTCGCTTTTCTCGGCTCTCTCGGCTCCCTCGGTTTTCTCGCTGCTCTTTGGTCTGCCGAGTTTCCGGATCGCACCGGTCCGGCCACGAATCGCTGCCCAGCCAAACGAATCGCGACTCCACGCCCACTCGCTTCGCCGCCTGCAAAACCCGCACGGCCGACGACTTTTCCGCGAATAGCACCACCACTGCAATTTACATGCGACTGGTTTGCTCGCTGGCGCTGCTCCGCTCTGTTACTCTGGTCGCGTTTCGCGGGATACCTCGGACGTCGGTTTTGTCGGCGATCGTGCGGACCACGTTCTCGTAGTCGACGTCGGTGAACCGGTCCTCGGTGATCCGGTGCGGAGCACTGAAGCATATGGAATACTCGCCGGCCAGCGACGCCAGCGTCTCGTATCCGTGGTCCCCGTACTCCGAGTCCGTGTAAATCACCGACACGTACGTCCACTCGAATCGGCTGTTCACCGGCAGACGCGTGAATCGGAATCGGAATCGGAATCGGAATCCGTATCGGTATCGGAATCGGAAGCGGACGAACGGCTCTACTCACCGGAGGATCTCGAGCATGGCTCGCGCTTGATTCACGTCGCTCGGAGCCGTGCGAAAGAAGTGGGGAAACCTCTCTTTGCTGCTGAGAAACGGCGACGTGGCCATGTAGGAGATCTGCGGCACGGGGAACAGAGCAAGCACCGATGCCACCTGCAATAGCACACGAACCCCGCTGTGACGCTGTGATAGCACCGCGCTGCTGAAGCGTGAAAACGCTCGCACGCGAATCCCCAACCTGAATAGTAACCGAGCTCGACTGAGCGCCCAACACGGCGACCACGCGGTCGAACTCGCCGTTCATGAACTTTGGAACCGAGCGATCCTCGCACCGATATCCCTCGTTCCCGAACCAATTGTCGCGCGCAATGAAACCTGCGGATCAAAAATCGCCGCCTATCCAACCGCTCCAGCCTTTCCAGCGGCACCGATCTTACCCTTCACGAAGTAGAACGCTCGCTCGAGCGCGTAGCTAGGGTTGTCGCAGGTGTCGAAGGCCAGCACGCCCAGCCGGATGCCCGGAAGTATGTCCGGATTTTGGTTGATTCGCTCGACCGCGTACAGCATCGCCTCCAGCGGCTGGATCCCGTCCTCCGTCTGAGGGAACGGAACCACTCTCCGTGATCCGTGATCCGCGATCCGCGATCCAGCGGGATCGGCCAAGCGAGAGGAGAACGCGCAACGGTTTGCTCACCTGAATGTCCCCGCAACTTTCTCCGCCGCTGCCCCGTCGATGGATCGGAAACAGACCGCCCAGCACCAAGTCTCCGGTTACGTTCGCGTACGTAACGCGGCCGTCGTTGGTGTTTTCCCCTCCGACTAACTGCAGCGGAAGAATCGCGAGCGAGCCCAAGAGCAGAAGAATCTCAGGCCGGATCGGCATCGCGCGTCCTCCCAGCGATCGTTTCCTCGGCAACAGAAAAGAACGCGGCAGATTTCGAAGTCTATCGCGAAGCGCTGGTGAACCGCGAAACGGCGAGCAGCGGTCTGACCCCTTCGGTTGAGAAATCCACTGGAGGAGGGAGTGGCCGATCGCTACGTCCGCCAAGGGTCGGCGAGAGGATGCCGGAAAAACGGAAATCGATCGCGAAAAGGAAGACGCGCAGGAGGTGGAAGGCGGAGGCGAAACAAGGTAAACGGATGAGACGTGTAAACACGGGAGGATAGGCAAAGAGCAATTTGGTTAAATGCGTTGCGGTGACTCGGAGCGAGGAGCGCCGCGGCGCTGTTAGGTGCACGCGTTGCGTTGCGTTGCGTTTCGCTGGGCGCTGGGCTGGGCGACGAGGTCGAAGGCAAAGGCAAAGGGTGCAGGGACGGCGGCGAGAAGATCGGCCGAGCATCGGAAAGAGACGAGGACGTTAACAGAGGTACGTACTCTGTTAACTGAAACGGAGGAAGCAGAGTGGGAACGATAACGACGGAATCTCCAATTATTCAATCGTGTCTCCGAGCCGGCTCGTTTAAGCATCGCGCTTCTTGTCGGTTCCGCGGCTCTCCAGCCAACAGTTTTTCCAGCCGAGCAGCGACCGTTCGCGCCGCGCCGCGCCGTGCTCCGCGTTTTCAACCTCGCCCGATTCCACGCGCATTCCGTACACCACGCAAAATTATGGACGCGGCTGACCACGTATCGCCGCAAAGGTCGTTCGGGGTGATCGATTGCGCCATGTTCGCAGGCATGCTGGCCATCTCGGCGAGCATCGGCGTCTATCAGGCGTACAAGTCGCGAAAAAACATGGACGCGGTTCGAGAGTACTTGGTGGGCGGGCAAAAGATGTCCATCTTCCCCATAAGCATGTCCCTGATAGCCAGGTACGCGCTATCGGCAACGTTCGTCGAGCCTGCGTCTCGCCACCGGACCACCCGCTCTCGCTCTTTCTTCTTAAACTCCTCTCCGCTTTCCGGCTTCCGTTTCCGATTCTCCGTTTCTCCGATTCTCCGGTTCCCCGATTTTCTGAGCTCGGCTAAGGGGCCAACGTTTCTCTGCCTTTGCAGCTACATCTCCGGAATAACGATCCTCGGCCTGCCAGCCGAGATGTACGTCTACGGGACGCAGTTCTGGTGCGTGGTAATCGCCGATTCCTTCGTCTCCTTGACAATGGCCTTCGTCTATCTGCCGGTCTTCTACGGCTTAGGTATCACTTCGTCTTACGAGGTAACTAACAGACCGTCGCTAGTCCCCTCGCAGCTCTCAACTCGCAGCTCGGGAGCTGCGCTCCAAATACCAGCTAGGCTCTAAATATGGGCTAGTTAAAGAGTAGTAGGGCTCGTTAGTCCCCCCCCCCCATCCCCCCCTCGTAGCAGAAACGCAGCCAGACCGTGGCTCAAGATCAAACAAAGCTGCATGCAAGAAACGGTGCCCACTGTTTGTTGCACTAACGCGCTCGGTTGCAAGCAGTGTCACTCTTCGTTAGACTTTTTGCTTTTCGCGTCTTTCCACTTACGTCATCCGGTTGAAAACGAACACCGCGATCTCGGTCGAAACCAACGACGAAATTTAGCTTGGTTTCGAAAGCCGAGCGACGAAATGTCGCGATCGCAAAAGCTTTTGCAGGTACGCGCGCTTCTCTTCTTTTATCCCATTCGATTGAAAGTAGCAGACTTGGCTTTTATCCGAATGTACTTTGGGAGAGGCTCGCGCTTTGAAAAACGAAAATGTTCGCTTCCGCTTGAAATTTGGAATTCGTAGCAAACGTTGCTGCTGTTCGGCGTATTATCGTTGCGCGTCGGAAAGCGAACTCGTAGACACGCGCGGACGCGCAAAAGTTGAAGCAGCGTCGACAGATTCGGATTCGGATCCGTATTCGGCGAGGAACGCTAAAATAAAATCGGTAGCCCATATTTAGAGCAGCGGCTCTCCGCGTTCAGTTTGGGGAATTTTCTCAACCAGCGGAGCGTACGCGTAATTCGCAGTACCTCAAGCTGAGATTCAATAACGCCGTTCGACTGATGGGCTGCGTGCTATTTATACTGAAAATGGTAAGCGAGGAAATTTGTTGCTCCGCTCCGGGCGAGTCGAGCCACTGCGATCCACGTTTGCTTGCAGCTCCTTTACATCCCGCTGGTGATATACGTTCCCGCGTTGGCGTTCAATCAAGTCACCGGGATAAACCTGCACGCCACCGCGTTGCTAGTCTCCGTGGTTTGCATATTTTACACCACCTTGGTGAGAAAAGACCGAGGCGGCCAGCGAACGCGCACCGCGGCCCCATAACGATAACAGCGACGACTTTTTTCAGGGGGGGTTGAAGGCTGTCGTCTGGACCGACGCCATTCAAACGATCGTAATGTTCGGCGGAGTGATAGCGATAGCGATCATCGGGACGAATCGAGTCGGCGGTTTGGAGCAGGTTTGGAAGAGAAACCACGATACCGACCGAATCGAGTTCTTCGAGTAAGCCGAAACCCTTCTCCTCCTACTCCTCCTCCTTGCCGCGCTTTAATCTCGTTCGATCCGCAGCATGGATTTGGATCCGACGGTGCGGCACACCTTCTGGACGGTAGTGATCGGCAACTACTTCAATTGGCTGGCTAGCTGCTCGGTGAATCAGGCGATGGTTCAGCGATGCTTGGCTATGCCCAATTTAAAGAAGGCCAACGTGTAAGTGGCTCCTCTTAACCGCGTCTAAGCCTCTAGCAGACCCTCCGCGCCACGCGACGCGACGCTACTTTCCTTTACGTCGCTAAAGCCTTCGTCGCGCGAACCATCGAGTCGCAAATAAGTACATTTCCAAGTATCGCTTACCGTGGAAAATTGAACGCAGACGAACGCTGCGACTATAGCCGTCTCGCGATAATGCACAAACGACCCACCCTCGTTCTTCGAATCGCGGTGGAGATTCGGCAAATATGCTAGCTTTCTATCGCAATATTGGCAGAGGTATCGAACGAAAATTGTCCGCAATATCGAAACGATTTGCATGTAACGCGATAAGAAATCAAGGATTTGCTAACGCTAGCGTAGGTAGACAATGAAACGATAGCAGAGCAAGCAGGGTTAGCATGGGAAGGATTAACGTTGGCCGTGTGCGCAGAACGATCGCGATTATGGGCATCGGTATAACCAGCATCGTTTCGTTGAGCTGCTACACCGGTATCCTGATCTTCGCCACGTTCCACGACTGCGACCCTATCACGAGCAAGGTAACGACGCGACGCCGGGCCGCGTTTTCCCTTTCGCGACGCGACGTCAAGTTTGCTAACGGGCGGCTGGCGTGTTGCAGCAAATTAGAAAGCCGGACCAGCTGCTGCCGTTCTTCGTGATGGAGATGGCCGAGTCGATCCCAGGGCTGGCAGGGCTTTTCATCGCGGGGGTGTTTAGCGCAGCGCTCAGGTAGCGGCCAGCATACCTTCTCCCTCTCCCCATTTTGCTTCCCTTCACTTTCCGCTGCTTCGCTTTGCTCTGCTTTCAGCACCATGTCCACCGGATTGAACTCCATGTCCGGCGTCATGTACGAGGACATGATAAAACCGTGGCTGCGGGTTCCTCTCTCGGAAACGGCGGCCAGTCGGCTGATGAAAGTTATCGCGATGCTGATCGGGGCTCTGTGCGTAGCGCTGGTGTTCCTTGTCGAGAAGCTCACGGGACTGATCCAGGTACAACTTTTGCCAAAGATTTCCGCGGCTCGCCGGCAATCGTTCGCCTGTAATTTTAGCGCACTGCTACCCTCTTCTCCTGTATTCTTAGGCTGGGAAAAGTTTGTCGGGCATCACGGCAGGACCGTTGCTCGGAGTCTTCACGCTGGGCATGTTCTTCCCTGTGGCAAACTCCGCGGTAACGAAGCATCCGATCAACGTCGCGTTCGCGTTCTCTTTAGCGATCGCGCGATACGCGACGCGGCCATGTAACGCTACGGTTACGGTATCAAGGCGAAGCGGAGAGGAGCTAGGCGAGGCGAGGCGAGGCGAGGCGAGCGTCGCGGCATAATTAAACCGATGCAATTCGATGCAAGCGTTTACAGCGAAACGACGCACGTACAATAGAGCAAGGCGGAGCACAATAGCCGTACAACTGGAAACAAAAACGTTTGCCTCTGCTAGCGGAGAGAAACAAGGTCGAGAGCGTACCACTCGCCTCGACCATTGCAATTCTTTCAATCCGAGTCGCGTCAAGCTTTTTCTGCTTTGTTTCTCTTACGCAAGCTTTTTCAAGCTTTTGCGTAAACCGCTCCATCCAAACGTAACTTTTGCCCGCGTCGCGTAAAGGTTGCGCAAGTTTGTCGGGATATTCTTCTTGCGATTAATTTTAAGCTGGTTGCCTGTCTCTATTAGAAGGATGGATCGACCGCCTCTTTAAATGGCGCCTAAATTGGTATGCGATATTTCGGCACGACGATAAAGTTTCGGGAAGCGCGAGCTGGCGACGGTTCGATAGCCGAAAGAAAAATAGTTCGGTGCGCTACGTTTGCTCGCCCGCTTCACTTCGCTTCGCTGTAAACGCGTTCCGCTCCGTTTCGTTAGCTTCGCGGCTCTCCTCTCCGTTCGCTGCGGATCGATCGTTACCTAACCGGACTGGATGGAACGTTTAGGGAGCTCTGGTCGGCGGCCTGGTCAGCCTGAATCTAGTCGCGTGGATCTCGTTCGGCACTCAGGCGGCGATATCCAGCGGAAAGATCAATTTCCCCGTGAAGCCGGTCTCCGTCGAGGGATGCCCGGACTCGCTCAAGAATCACGCCGTCAACCTTACGTGTATCGTGGAAACCGCGATGAAGTGAGATCGGATCGAGCCATTTCCGTCGATCCCGTGCGACGCGCATCCTTCCACTACTTTTCCTCCGATTACGTTTTTCAGGGAGCAGCCCTTTCTCCTCTATCGAATGTCGTATCTCTGGTACACGTGGATCGGCTTCCTCACCGCGATAGCAGTCGGCCTCCTCGTCTCCTTCGTCACCGGGCCGAATAAGCGCGTGCCGGGCGACGAGAGCTTGTACACGCCTGTGATTCGCTGCTTCCTGCAGGACTCCGCCACGCTTGCCGCGAAACGGCAACAGGTAATACGCGCATTGCCCATGTAAACATCCGATTCTCTTCTTCTTCTTCCGCAATTTGCAGGAAAGCGCGGTGGAATTGAAGAAAGTCAACGGGGAACGCGAGCAGCGCTTGAAATCCGTCTGAGCAGCGTTTACGAGGCGCCAACCAAAGAAGAACCAAGAGCGAATGAAGTAGGGTAGAAGCAACCACACACATCGACGTAAACATAAAAAAACTGTATATGTATACAGACTCGCACACGCATAGATACATATGCATACATATGCATATATATATATATATATATATATATATATATATATATATTTATATATATAAAAATATGTACATATACACGTAATTGTATTTCTCATTTACAACCTTTGTACAAAGAATAATTACAAACGGGGAGCAACGTTTCTCCGAGGGGGAGAATAAATAAGAAGAGAAGGAAGATAAGGACTGGGCGGGTTGCGATCTTCCGAGAGACTGATCGCCGGTGCTCGTTTGTTCGAGCGCAACGCTTCACGCTCGACGCGCTGGTCCTCCTCCGAGCCGATACGAGTCGAGCTGCAGCAGCTCCATCGCGTTCTCGTGCACCGAGACCTTGTCATTTTCCGCCGCCATCCGTGCATCGCTGGTCGGAGTTTCCGCAGCCGCGCCTCGACTATCGTCGAAACAGATGCGCTGCGTTTGCGCGCTTCACCGGAACGCCTGCCGGGAGGCGGGCGCGGCTTAAGAGGCCAGCGGCGACATGCCGATCGTCCTCGGATCCTGCTGGCCGGGTTGCGCCGGTGGACCCGGCTGAGGACCGGTTTCTAAATTTTTTAGAAGCTGATTCAGCCAATGCTTGGTCGAGGTGTCCTCCTGCAGGCACGTGGCGAACGTGTTGTCCCTCAGCTGATCCGGCAGACACTGCCTGAGCGCCAGCAAAGCCCTGCGAAAGGTGCGTGAAGATGATCGGTGAACGCGACGAGCGACTGTGGCACTCGCGAGTGACCAAAGCGAATCGATAGATAGCGTACCTTGGGTTGTCCGAGAGTCTCAGGTAGCATCTGACCACGTGCTTCAGTAACCTGGCCGAAGGATCCTTGGCCAAGGACAGCACCATCTTGCCCAAGATCATCGCCACGTGGCTGAATCGGTCGTAGGTTTGGCAAATGTACGAAAGGCCGCTATCGTCGAGCAGAATTTTCTGCAAGATAAACGTGGCTACCGTTTTGCTCAGCTCGGAACCGCTCTCCATGATGCGCAAGCAAAGCGGAATGATCTCCGTGGTGAGCAAAAACGTGATCACCTCTTGCTCGTCGGTTTTCACCAGAGCTCCTATCACTCCCAAGCTGGTCAATCGAAGATACTCGAACGGCCGAGTCTTGCTGACCGTGTGCAAAAACGGATACAAGAATAGCGGAACGTGGGCCTGAAACAGCGTTTTACTTTCTTACTTTTGTCACGAATCCGATGCCCTGCAGCTCCCTTAACCGTTTCCGTGGCAGGGGTCACTGGAGAAGGCTCGTCCAAGAGCGCCAAGCAGCGCGATCTCGCTTCCCCTGTTCCACGTCGAAACACGCTAAAAGGTACTTCTACTCGAATCCAAACAACGTCTCTTATTCTTGCGGTACAGAAGGAAGAAAAGGTCTCGGTAAAAGCGAGCGCGCCCCTTCGACGGGATCCAGCCGCGTCGATTGCGTATCGCGGTTAAACATGGCAGCAGCACTTTTCGACGCGAAATCCAAAAAGCGTGATCGCGCTGCGTGCAACTCAATTAATTGCAGACGAAAAGATGAGATAAAACAAACAAGAAATGGATCAAAGGAAACCAATGACAAAGTTCGCGATAGACGCGATATTAATTTCGGAGCAAGCGAGAACCTGCGAGCCATGGGTATAAATCTGCCAAGAATGCGTACGAGTTAGTCTATTTTGCCATTAACGCAATTAGCTATGCCTACAATTCTACGGGAATATCCTAGCGACGCCTATATGCCAAATCTGTTAAAGAGATACAAAATTGCTGGACCAGGAATATCGAACGCGGCAAGCTAGAGCAATTCGGAATTTTCTACTAAACCGCGCGCTATCTTTTGTCGTTGAAACCTTGGTTTCCATATTGCGAGTTTTCGAAGATCTTATATCCGATGCGCGTTCAAGTATTGGAAGGATAGCAGCGTAGCACGGGTGAGTAAAAGCATAGGGAAAGCAGAAATGCTTGCAGCTTCTCGATACTCAACCCACCACCCTAGCCACCTCTTTTGCACGCTAATGGTAGTAGACGAAAAGTCGAGAGATGGGAAGATTGGAGAGGCAAGGGAGATTTTGCGTGGCGTTCGCGGCTGATGGTTACCTGCAGAAAGGAGGATCTGGTCTCCGGGTGGCTGGCAACGCACTGGAGGAGAGCCAGCGCGTTGCAGACCCGATTGCTCTGATAGGCAGTTAGGGTGGCCGGATTTATGGCCGGGTAGATGTTTATTATTTCCTGGAGCAAGGACGCGATAGTTCCGAAGGAATGCCAGAGCATCGGCGCCAAGTCGGGCACCACCTCCCGCTTTTTGCTAAGCTCCAGCAACGCGTTCTCCCTCGTCTCCGAATTCGATAACTCGATTATCCAAGTGTACACTTTCTCGCGATCCACCGTCGACTGCAACGCGGCCGGACTTTGCTGCGAGCTCATCTTCGTCATTGGACACTCTGATTCCGGTCGAAAGCTCCACGCCTCGACCGTTTCACGCTTCGCAAAATTCCTTCCCTCCTTTCTTTCTTTCGTTCCGCGGACGCGAGTCTACCTGCTCGCAACGCACCCCAGGATCTCGCAGCTGTAACTTTTGTACGAAGAGGCAACTTTTTGTTCGCGCGACCCGAGCAAAAGTTTGTAGGTTAAGCGAGTCGTGTCAGTAACGCGACACCAAACACTGGCCGTAAAATTAGAAATCCGTCGGCCTCTCGTTGGCGAACGATTCTCAGCGATGCGACGGCAAACACGTTCGCTTCTCCTTTCCCTTCAGAAATCCCCCGATATTTCCTTCTAGACGCATCGGCCTTTTTTCGCCATCAAAAACACGAGCCGCTCCTTTCGACTTGCAAGTTGTAGCCGCTCGCCGCACACACCGTACACAGCGCACCGTCGCTCGATCGTACTTTGCAAATTCGCAACCGCGGATCAGCAACGGACTAGATCATTCGTCTCGCGCCACTTTGTCTCGCGCACTGAAATACCGGCCGTCTCAAAAAATGTTGTGGTGCCTGCCAAAACGGCGATCGGAATCACGTCTATTGAGCAACAGGACATCGAACATTAGGAAGATTCCTATTATGTTCAAAGATATGTTTCTTGTTAATTAATAATTTTAAGCGTTGTCCTTTTTCTAGACGTTCGATTTTTGTTTTTTGAAACAAAATTAGTTTTATTCTGCCGTTGTCCATTTATTAATAAACACATACATCATTTTGTTCTAAATTAATTTATTTATTTATTTGATATGGTGCAAGGATCGCCATAATCTCACTGCTTTTCGCGCCATCTATGATCTAGAGCGAGGAACGCAGCTGTTACGATCCAGTCGATCATCCGAGGTACGAAAGGTCGCCATCTTGTCGGCGGAACAGGTATTATTTATTCCACGGAAAACGGAAAACGGAAATACAGGCACAGACGAGGTACAGGATAGACCTATCGCCTAATGAATGCATTTCTTTATCCCGCGTTTCGAGGAGATCGCTCGTCAATCGGAACGACCGAAACAAAAAGAAACGTGTGAAAGAGCAGTGAGACCAAGAACAATTTGGTTCCACAAACGCTTAGCAATGTTTCGTGAACGCGTACGCGCATATAGCTATAGCTCCTGTGTATTGCCACGCACAGCTTTGAAGATATTAACAAAACAAGAAAACATTTGTTTATAACAAACAAACGGCATTGTTTAGCGACATAAAACCTATCGGGCATTGTAGCGGCAAGTCTTCCCTTTAATTTTTCAGTTGCAAATATTGACTTAATTGATTTAATTTTTTAATTGCGACATTGATTGCAAAATGAAATGTGCAGAAGACACGCACCGCGTAATATATCCAAGCAAGATATATTTTCGCGCAATATTTAGAGGGTGGAACGAGTCTCTGTCTAGAAGAGACACGAATTTGCATCAAAATCCGCAGTCTAATAATTAAACTGACTATTCGCGCGCGAACGTTTTGCTTCGATACCAAAATCGGAAAGGAAACAATAGAATCGCGTATAACTTTTTGTATTTAACGATAAGCGCGATACTAGTCGCCTAATAGACCCGGCTTTAAAACGGTTAAACGGTCGCGTATCGAACGTAATTAAAGTTCCGCGAGCAACGCAAAATTGGAGAAGCTATATTTTGCTGCGTACTTCGACTACTGTATTTTTCCAAACACGAGACGAGCACGCGAAAACTACGCGCGAAACATTGGCTGCTAACGCGACGCAGCGACGCGCAAGCAAAAAATTATTTTCTCATCAAAGGTATACGATAAGCGCGAATGAACTTTAATTTTCGCAAGCCAATTCCAGCGATTTATAACGCGAATCTCTACTCCTAGCCAAGGAAAAAATACGATCGCTAACTTTAAACGAAAGTAATTTCGATAACGAAAAATCGTAGCGTAGCTCATGTACTCGAAAAATGCTCACCGTAGTTTAATTGACACTGTAAACAAACTATACGCAACTCCACTCGACTTGCATTACTCCGTCCTATACTTTAACCGTTACGTCAATTCCGAATTCTGAATCGCTATACGTTCGCTTCGCGAATCATTCCTCGAAATCTCTCCTCTTAAAGACGTGAATTACTTCAAAAACGTTTTCGCGTATCATTGCGTTTACTATTTATTTATGGGTATGTACCCTTCAATATGCATGAGAATATGCTAAAATTAGGGTAACTTTGTACCGAAAATGTAATATATTCTTCGATAGTAAGGAAATATGTTTTCGAGCGGTATTTGCCTGTAACAAATGCTCGACGAACGACAAAACGATAAACCAGACAAAAGTGGCATAGAAACAACGTAAATGAAATAGCAGCCACGAAGAGCGCTACAAGAATATGAAAAAGCAGCCCCGACGAGCGCTAAATGAATTGAATGGTCACAAAGACCACCCAAAAATCGTAACTATCCACTCGTAAATCCGATCAACCCGCGAGTGGAACAATCTTTTTCTTACGCAACGCTACTTTACTCGATCTAATTATCGAATAGCAAATTCAACAAACGAATCGCGAAAGGTGCTTAATTCTATTGCAATAGCTACTTTACTAGATTTAACTTTAATCAAAGAGGAAAGAAAGAGGCAACGTCGCGCAAGCGTCCATTGCTGGACGCTTCGTTGACCCTGTAACGCAACGCTAATAAATAATAACGACTAATCTATGCACCTATTCGTTTTCAAAACGCAACGCTAGTAGCGGAAGTGCATAGTGCGCAATGCACAGCTGCCGTTCAGTCGTCCATGGTTCATCGATGATTGAGATCCACTATCTCAGTGGGACACCGTGAGCTTTTGTCTCATATGCGCAACGCTACGTGCAAAACGCGATCACTTAATAGCGCAACGCTAACTGCAAAGCTGAACACGCGCGATGCAAATTAACTTTTTAATTCATTCAATGGAAGCTACTACTTTCGCGTAACGGAAGTTATTCCGATTAATCGATCGAGCGATGCTTAGAACACGCGATCGATGTTATCGCAACGCTATCGGATACACTACGATGCTAATCTCAAGCAAGCTGTGCAACGCGATATTAAGAAATGTTAAGAATACGCGTAACATTTCATACGTTGCAATGCTAAATCAATCGCGATAATCATACGTTCGCAACGCTACTATAAACCCGTGCCTTTTTCATTCGCAACTCTAAAATCAGCTCGCGCTTTCTTTGATCCGTAACGCTATGTCAACCCCTGCGTACGTTTTCGCAACGCTACGTAAAAAAGTACGCGGAGCCCAGATGTGCAAGCTGAAAACACTACGCATGCAAATCTAATAACGAGTACAGTGACAATGTAACAAGAGTAATGACCATCCATTCTTTCGTAACCCGAAAAAATGAACAGCCATTCGTTGCTGCCCTCTTCGCGACAGTTTGTCGGGCCTCTTCTTTTCTTCGGGCGCCATGCCCGCAGGGACATGAATTTAAGCTCGAGGTTTTCGAAAAGCAACCCAGAAAGAAACTCAGAAAAATGGAATAAAATGCATATCGAAGAAGTTAAATAGCACGCAGACGACCAACGACTCTGAGAATTCTAAGAAACTAATCTAAGAATTCTCAGCATCCTTGTTCGTGCAAACGTGACGAACCTCGGCTGAGTATATATGTACGTTCGTTTCGTGCAGATCGCGCCCGCGTCCGCGTGACGATTCAAGATCGCCGGATTCGAAAGATCGACATTGGCAAAGACCGGAAATGACCTGCATTCTCCAAGTCAGATCAGCTCGCCGTCGATGTTCAAATCAGATTCCCTGAAACAGGTTGACACGCGCAACCCCCATTAAATATGAAACTCGCGACCCGAGACCATGTGTCAACCTGCCCGGCCCTACCTACTTAAAATTAACACACATTCCAGAAAGTATGCTACCTACCTACCTAACGCTATATTTAAAAAATGGCAAACAGGCTCACAAACACAGGCATACACCCCACCCCCCACCCAGCGGATCGCACGCATACCACCCGGGTGCAAAAACCTACACTAGGGAGTAACGTCCCGGGACGCCTCCGACACCCGAGTTCAACATACATCTCATACACACTCTAAAGTAAACAAAAATCCTGAAATCGGCTAAAGTGGGTAGCGACCATTGCGTATTATATGATTTCAAGCGTATGCAACTAGGCATATTCGAATATACTTCGAGCATTTCGCGAAGAAATTTACGTCGATGGCAAACGTGTCAATCGATATATATTTTAAGCATTTATCAAACATGAAATTCGATAGGAAAATTGTCAGATATACTTTAAGCATTTATCAAAGAATTCAATACGAAAACTGTGAGCTGTCGTTGCAATAAATGGTTCATTGCTATTATTGCAAATATAATGGAGACTATATTTGGTACCATTGTATTCAAGAATAAATTGACTGAGAAGTTAATCAAGATTATGGAAAAACGACGCACGTCCACAGCCTAACCACACACACAATGTGGAAACGACGTCGCGCACGATACGCTACCCACGATCAGCCGCCACACAAATATTAAATATCAAATATCAAAATATGAAAAAAAAAATGGTCGTGCCACGTGCTTTTCACCCGCTCAAGTAGCACCTGGGCACGTGAGCGGGATCCCGGCAAAACGGCACGACAGACGCTGAAAATCCTAGCTAGAAAACTTATTAGCATACGTAATCGACTAAGCGGACTGTGACTCTCCTTTTTCTTTGCGTTTAAAGCAAAAAGACTCTACTAATTTCATTGAAAAGAGGCTACGTTATTTGCAAAACAAGAAACCAAGGAAGCTCTAATGCAACGTGAATTTAAATACGTGAGGCTGAGAATAATAAACGCGAACAAGTGACTCTAAACGAAAGCTAAGAATATAAAACGTGAACAAGTGACTCTAAACGAAAGCTAAGAATATAAAACGTGAACAGGGGACTTTAAATTGAAGTTAAGGCTACGTTGGTAAAATAGAACAAGGGACTCTAAATTGAAATTTTAAGTGCAATCCCTTGGGCGACTCCCTTATGAAAGCCTCGTAACTTTAACATATCATTGCGTCAAAGTTTGCGACCTCGATTCGGAAATCTACCCATCGCGAAATGTTTTCTTGCGTATTTTATTTGCCATCGTTTTTTTACGAGAAAAAAAAATCTACTCTGACTCTGTATCTTAAATTGAATTGGAGCTACTATAAATCGCGAAGCAATGTATTGCTCAATTCTCTTACGAAATACGATTGAAGCAAGGAACTCTGATAAAATATTACGCGTACACCTGCATGTATTCAAATAGCAACGCGAATAAATTTTCCTCATTACTACTGTGCAATGAATACATCTACAAATGTAACTGCGAACTACAAATTATAACGTGCTCAAACATACGAGCATTCCACTTTAATGCATATCTTTTTGGAATTTTTATTGACTCTACTTTTAAGTGCATCAATATTTCAAAAGAAATTCGTACTATGTGATTCTACCATTCACTCGAATTCTTTTACTAGCATATAAAAATATTTAAAATCGCGAGCGCAAGAATACCTAGCCTCGTCTAATAAATACAACATACACAAGAAATAAAAATGATACACAGGTATACGATCGTATATCCGCGGTCACTGTACTCGTTTATGCAAAATCTACGTATACAACCAGTCACCCGTGCCGATTTGGACCTTTCGTCCTCGGCATGATTGAGTGACCGGAGGGACTCAAAATGCATGCCACTCACCGGTAGACGACTACGCTGTCATCTGCTGCAGCCAGGCGGATGACAACCTGTTGACATCGTCATCAGGCGAAGCCGTGAAGACGTGGAGTCGTGAAGCCTTGAAGTGAACGCCATGAAAAGTGATGTCGCGAGGTCGTGAAGCTGCGATGCCATGTCCTGTGATCCCAAGGACATGAAGATCTGTGGAAGACCTGTAATAGAGATAAAGAGAGCGAAAAGATTATAATTTATTCCTAAAGTTGATGCATATTCATTATTTGGCACTTTTAATATTTAGAAAATCGGGATTTTGACGACGTTTAAATCAAATGACTCTACTGTTTAGTTCAACAAAAAGACAGAAAAGAACGAAGTAGAATTCTACGATTTTCTTACAGAAGGAATATAATACGAAAATATTTAACGAATTAGTTTAATGGCTTCTATGTGTTTTAGCTACTGAAAATGATAATAGAATGCAAATATACTTACACTGCGAGCTTCGGAAGCCCAGCGAGGTCATCTGCCAACAGCCGAAGCGTGACTCTAATCGTGAGTATAAATATTAAAAAGTAGAAAAAAAATATTTGCCGAGCAAACACTGACTCTACTTCTGCGAGCAAATTTTAAGTGTATATATGAATCTACTTAGAGCAGCTGTGCTC
Source organism: Eucera pruinosa (assembly GCA_028830335.1). NCBI lineage: Eukaryota > Metazoa > Arthropoda > Insecta > Hymenoptera > Apidae > Eucera > Eucera pruinosa. Next base: position 30,542,713 of record JAMYCR010000003.1, read on the forward strand.
TTGAACAAATCAAACTAATTTTATATCGAAACAAGCACTGACTCTACAACCGCATTGCGCGCGGTCACAAATTCTGAAAGAACTTGATAATTAGCAGGAGGAGGTGGGTAGGTAATAAAACAACAACATCCTTCTTATTATTCTTTTCTTCTCATCGAGCATTTGTTACGGAAAATACTCAAACATTATATTATCGTATGCGTTATTAAAAGATATGCCCTGTCCATATATTCTTATATCATATTCTTATACATGTGCGGTATATGAATATTATATTACGTATAGGAATACAAGAATACTATAGACGTAATAAAAGTTACGAGCAAAGAGTCGTAAGGTATACCATGAATGTCATCTAAGAAAATTTTTCAAGTACGATCACCCGACGAAAACATAAACACGATCGTGAGCCACGAATTCTAGGAACAGCCGCGTGGGAGTTCGAGATGTAAACATAGGCAACGACTCGCGGCGCGCTTTTTGCTTACAAGTTCGGCCTCGCCGTAGTAACAACAAAAGTTTTTCTGAGCCAATTTAGCTAAACTACGAAAGCAATTCACGCCGAAATACAGCAAAATCTAAAGACTCCCCAATTTTCCGTTCGATTTAATATTGTTGCCGTAATTTATCACCGTACCAATACAACGATCCACGAATTTTGATCAATCCGCCACGTTAGCAATCGATCGATTTGTTAACTAATGACTCTACACTAAATTATACATTTTTCGCGAATCGCGGTCTGGAAAATGATTCTATCTTTGCCGATTGATTTTGGTATTTGCAAAGAAAACAATAAAAATAATAGACTACAAATCGAATATATACGTACACGTCCGTCGTTATAAAACAACCACAATTTTACTATGTTACCATATTACCATGTTGCGGAGAATTTGTCAGAAGGTATCTGCAACAAAAAACAGAAAGCATAATTTAAAAGAAAGCTGTCGACAGAAAAGCAACTATCGTTTGGTGAACTATTAAACCCTTGCGTGATCAACCAATGTGTTCGTAATTGTTTTCGAGCTTCGATACTAAACGTTTTTAGCACGGATTTTTACTTTATAAGCGTAAATTGACGGAAAAAATATGAAAACAATCGGAATCAAGAACGGCGCTAGCATACCTTTGCGAAAGCGTAAAGAATTTTTAAATGCAACTGCAAAAATTAGTAGCCAAGTACCCGATTGTTGCTCACACAAGGTTTAATAAGATTAAGGAAACGTATTAGTAATAGACGAAGGGAGCCGAAGAAAACATGGGAAACAAAATTTTAAATACTATTGAATCAGTAATTGGAAAAGTGCGTAAATCGCATGAAATACGCGACAATAAAAAAGATAATAGAAACAGTACCGTGTCAACTAAACGAAGGTAAAGGTAACCGAATGAAAAATAGGAAACATGATGTCGAAAATTGTTAAATTGAAAGCAGGACAGCGCGTATGATAAGTCGTATGAGATACGCGATAATGAAAAAGTGCTACGAGTAGTAAATTTATAAGCAAGACAGCAGGGGTAAATACGCGTAGAGTATATGAGGGTTACGTACCACGAATTATAACATGTGTATCGCGCGGCGTCCGAGACGAGAAAGATGGAAATAGACGCCACGCGCTCTCTCGAAAATATTCGGCGATTCTCGTCTCCTTTCGGTAGCCGAGCGCCAAGAGTAGGGAGACTCGCACCACGCGTTCATTGAACGTACGAAATGAAGTCATATTTTCCATATATTTCACGAACCGCTGCACTTCTCCGAATAAAACCTATTCATTGTTGTTCGCTGCACTCCTCACTTTCATTTTCTAGCAGATTTCGACGGAATCGAATAATTAGATGCCGAAATCTAAGCATTTTTCTAATCCTATCGAGATCGGAATCTTGACGCGTCACACGGAATCCTTTTATCCGAATAAAACCACGTGATTATTGTCCGCTGCGCTGCGCGCTTTCGTTTTAAACCATTTTCGACTGAAACGAATGATTAGGAACCGATACCTAAGCATTTTTCTAATCCTATCGAGATTGCCGTCTTGACGCGTCACACGAATTTCTTTATATTTTTCGAACCGATGTACATATCCGAATAAAACCTATTGATTATTGTCCGCTGCACTCCGCGCTATTATTTAAGACCGATTTCGATGGAAACGAACGATTAGAGGCCGCGATCTAAGCATTCTTTTAATCCTATCGACAATGGCGTCTTGACGCGTCACAAGTCGCCCGTTAGTTAGTCGTTTCCCGCGTAAAAATGGCGACTGCGCAGTCACAGAGACAAAAATTCGTGCGTGCGCAATTTAACGAAGGAAGACTAGTAACACGAATATACTCGACGATGAGAAAATTAAAAAATTATTAAACGAAATTATTGTTCGTTATTTGGAAATTATTAAGCTTTGGGATTTTAGAGTTATTACGATTTGCCAGGGTTTTTATTTTGAAAGCTTGCAATTTGGACACATTCAATTATTAGAGATCGATGTTTAGAAGCTTTGAATTTTTAAGGTTTGGAATTTAGCAGCTTTAAATTATTAATCTTTGAAATTTTAGGGTTTTGGGTTTTGCACATACGTATCTATGTAAGCTTATCCATAAGTTAAAGGATCCGCAGTCTAGCGATGATACGCGGACTCTTACTTACTTTTGACGCGACGTTTCACACGATTCTCAGAACACGTTCCACACCGCAAATGGCAGTAGTGGGGGAGGAGAGACCACACTGGAAACGAGAAATTCTGTTTTCAAATATATCGGGTAAAATATTGTCCTCGTAGGATACATGTAAACTCGCATTGGAAGAGGGACAAAAGTTACGCAGGTGAGTCTTTCAATGCCAGTGGTATCTCAGAGCCTATGTTTCCCCACTCTTGGCGTTCGGTTGCCGAAAGGTGCCGAAAGACGACGAGTCGACTCGAAGACGCCATTATCTCTTGGTACGTTGTTCAAAGTGCACGCGTATATTATTAACAATTACTTAATAAATGAAATTAACATTAGGCGCGTAACACGTAACTTTCATACTTGCACAAACATTTTGCTGCATCGTTTTTGTGCCATTAGTAGCGTTCATTCACTATTACGCGAATTGTTATTGGCTTTGTCGATACATATATGTATAAGTATTTTCGTTGACCAATTCAATAATTTTCGAGATCGTATTTTTCATTTGTTTGTGTTTGGCTGCCTTCATCTACTCGATATAAGGTTAATTTATAGTTTTTGAATTCGTTTAATGCTGATCGATTACTTGCTGATACAGTTGCTTTAAATTATGGTTTCTATTTGGTTTCAGATACCTAATTGAGTGACGAGTCGAATCCTAGGAGGATCAATTCAACGAAATTTTTGGGTGAGCATCGATGAGCGATAGCTGATACGTAGTTCATTTTTCAAAATTCATAGTTTACCCGTATTTTTTTCGCGAATGCAAGCGTAGTTCAGAAAAGATAGAGCTATTCGTTTCTTCTATTTTCTAACCTGTTAATCGGATAACGTTTTAATCAGAATCTTAAATTAATAACAAGGAATCGATATTGGGTAGAGGATTTTTAATCGTTACAATCGTAATTGTAAAGTAATCAATTTCTCCTGCAAATATAACGATGCCTTGGAAACTTAGGAACTTTCGATAAAATAAAATATAGCTTCTAAAAGATTGACAATTTGTAGAACGCGTTAACTTTCAGTCATCCGCAGCTAAAAAGTTCATCAGAATTCTCCACCAGTTGATAACTCGCGGTAGAGTTATTAGATCGCATTGACACCTATTAAATTGAACGAAAAATCGGAAAAGATTTTATATTTTGCTGTCATTTGGGCGTCACTTGTTTTCGCAGTTCGATCGGTTGACTTAGAAAAAACTTTCGTCGATGGCACGTCGCGGCAGAACTTGTAAACAAAAGCATAGCACGAGCTCGCCGCGCAGCGGTCGCACCGCTCCAGTCTCGAACTGTAATTTCTTCAGCTGTTCCAAGAATTTGGGATTCGCAACCTCGTTTACGGTTCGATGAGCACTTGAGAATGTCTATAGCGAACATTCGCAGCGTAGCTCTTGTCTTTTCGCGCGTAGTTTTCACTGCTTGTATAATACTCTTATATCCTTACATTGTGCATACGAATATAGTATAGCAACATGCATACATGTTCTTTTTTAATACGCACATGTAACATAAAGATACGGTAATTTTCGTAACAAATGCTCGATGAGAAGAGAGAAATAATAAGAGAATGTTATGTTTTATTTCGTACCTACCCACCTCCTCCTGCTAATTATGCTGTTCTTTCAGAATTTGTGACCGCGCGCAATGCGGTCGTAGAGTCAGTGCTTGTTTCGATCTAAAATTAGTTTGATTTGTTCAACAGCACAGCTGCTCTAAGTAGATTCATATATACTTAATTACTCGCGGAAGTAGAGTCAGTGTTTGCTCGCCAAATATTATTTGAAAAATCGAGTAGTCCCTTATTTTTCCTTTTTTTTTCTGTTTTATAATGTTCGTACTCGAGCTTAGAGTCAAGCTTCGGCTGTTGGCAGATGATCTCGCTGGGCTTCCGAAGCTCGCAATGTAAGTATCTTTGCATTATATTTTCATTTTCAGTAGCTAAAAAATATAGAAGCCATTAAACTGATTCGTTAAATAGTTTCGTATTAAATTCCTCTAGTAAAAAATTTGTAGTGTACAACTTCGTTCTTTTCTCAGTCTTTTTGTTCAACGAAACAGTAGAGTGATTTAATTTGAACGTCGTCAAAATTTCAATTTTCTAAATATTAAAAGTGGCAAATAGTGAATGAGCAGCAACTTTAAGAATAAATTGTAATCTTTTCTCTCCCTTTTTTGTTACAGATCTTCCACAGATCCTCTTGTCCTTGGGACCACAGGACATGGCATCGCAGCTTCACGACTTCGCGACATCACTTTTCATGGCGTTCACTTCAAGGCTTCACGGCTCCACGACTTCACGGCATCGCTCGATGACGATGTCAACAGGTTGTCATCCGGCTGGCTGCAGCAGATGACAGCGTAGTCGTCTACCGGTGAGTGGCATGCATTTTGAGTCCGTCCGGTCACTCACGCATGTCGAGGACGAAAGGTCCGAATCGGCACGGGTGACCGGTTGTATACGTAGATTTTGCATAAACGAGTACAGCGACCGCGGGTATACGATCGTATACCCGTGTATCATGTTTATTTCTTGTGTGTGATGTATTTATTAGACGAGGCTAGGTCTTCTTGCGCCGCGCGATTTACAATATTTTCATATGCTAGTAAAAGAATTCGAGTCAATGGTAGAATCGCGTAGTACGAATTTCTTTTTAAATATTGATGCACTTAAAGGTAGAGTATAGAAATTCCGCTAAAATATGCATTAAAGTGGAATGCTCGTATGTTTGAGCACGTTATAATTTGTAGTTTGTAGTTACATTTGTAGAGGAATTCATAGCACGATAGTAATGAGAAAATGTATTCGCATTGCTATTTGAATACACGCAGGTATACGCGTAATATTTTATCAGAGTTCCTTACTTGAATCGTAATTCGTAAGAGAAATGAGTAATGCAATGCTTCGCGTTTCATAGTAGCTTCAATCCGACTTAAGATACAGAGACAGTAGATTTTTCTTTTTTCGTACAAAAACGATGCCGAATATAATGCGCAAGATGACGTTTCGCGATGGGTAGATTTCCGAATCCAAGTCGCAAACTTTAACGCAATGGTATGTTAAAGTTACAACGCTTTGATAAGGGGATCGCCCAAGGTGTTGCTATTAAAATCTCAATTTACAGTCCCCTGTTTTATTTTATCGTACAATTCTTAACTTCAATCCCCTTGAATTATAGTCCCTTGCCTAGCATCTAATATTCTTAACTTCAATTTAGAGTCGCTTGATCGCGTTTATTATTCTCAGCCTCACGTATTTAAATTCACGTTGCATTAGAGCTTCCTTGGTTTCTTGTTTTGCAAATAACGTAGCCTCTTTTCAATGAAATTAGTAGAGTCTTTTTGCTTTAAACGCAAAGAAAAAGGAGAGTCACAGTCCGCTTAGTCGATTACGTATGCTAATAAGTTTTCTAGCTAGGATTTTCAGCGTCTGTCGTGCCGTTTTGCCGGGATCCCGCTCACGTGCCCAGGTGCTACTTGAGCGGGTGAAAAGCACGTGGCACGACCATTTTTTTTTTCATATTTTGATATTTGATATTTAATATTTGTGTGGCGGCTGATCGTGGGTAGCGTATCGTGCGCGACGTCGTTTCCACATTGTGTGTGTGGTTAGGCTGTGGACGTGCGTCGTTTTTCCATAATCTTGATTAACTTCTCAGTCAATTTATTCTTGAATACAATGGTACCAAATATAGTCTCCATTATATTTGCAATAATAGCAATGAACCATTTATTGCAACGACAGCTCACAGTTTTCGTATTGAATTCTTTGATAAATGCTTAAAGTATATCTGACAATTTTCCTATCGAATTTCATGTTTGATAAATGCTTAAAATATATATCGATTGACACGTTTGCCATCGACGTAAATTTCTTCGCGAAATGCTCGAAGTATATTCGAATATGCCTAGTTGCATACGCTTGAAATCATATAATACGCAATGGTCGCTACCCACTTTAGCCGATTTCAGGATTTTTGTTTACTTTAGAGTGTGTATGAGATGTATGTTGAACTCGGGTGTCGGAGGCGTCCCGGGACGTTACTCCCTAGTGTAGGTTTTTGCACCCGGGTGGTATGCGTGCGATCCGCTGGGTGGGGGGTGGGGTGTATGCCTGTGTTTGTGAGCCTGTTTGCCATTTTTTAAATATAGCGTTAGGTAGGTAGGTAGCATACTTTCTGGAATGTGTGTTAATTTTAAGTAGGTAGGGCCGGGCAGGTTGACACATGGTCTCGGGTCGCGAGTTTCATATTTAATGGGGGTTGCGCGTGTCAACCTGTTTCAGGGAATCTGATTTGAACATCGACGGCGAGCTGATCTGACTTGGAGAATGCAGGTCATTTCCGGTCTTTGCCAATGTCGATCTTTCGAATCCGGCGATCTTGAATCGTCACGCGGACGCGGGCGCGATCTGCACGAAACGAACGTACATATATACTCAGCCGAGGTTCGTCACGTTTGCACGAACAAGGATGCTGAGAATTCTTAGATTAGTTTCTTAGAATTCTCAGAGTCGTTGGTCGTCTGCGTGCTATTTAACTTCTTCGATATGCATTTTATTCCATTTTTCTGAGTTTCTTTCTGGGTTGCTTTTCGAAAACCTCGAGCTTAAATTCATGTCCCTGCGGGCATGGCGCCCGAAGAAAAGAAGAGGCCCGACAAACTGTCGCGAAGAGGGCAGCAACGAATGGCTGTTCATTTTTTCGGGTTACGAAAGAATGGATGGTCATTACTCTTGTTACATTGTCACTGTACTCGTTATTAGATTTGCATGCGTAGTATCTTCAGCTTGCACATTGCGCAACTCTCGGATTTTTAATTAGCGTTGCGAGAACGTAATCGCGAGTTGACGTAGCGTTACGTAGCAAAAAGATCGCGAGTTTGATTTTAGAGTTGCGAACGAAAACGTTCACGGCTTTGAAGTAGCGTTGCTAGAAAAAAGATCGTCGCGTTTGATTTAGCGTTGCGAATTGTGAAATACCGCGCGGGTATCCCCAGCATTTTTCGCTATCAACTGTTACACGTGCTTTGTGATTAACATTGCTGGATATTTGTTAGCGTTGCGATGACAGCGATCGCGTTTTAGTTTACTCTTAATAGCATGTCGAATTACTTTGCATATATTTGCTGTTAGTTTTCTAGCGTTGCGTTTTCAAAGTATCGCGATAATCAGTTTACGTCTCTTAAGTATCACACGGGTTTAAAGCAGCTTCGCATGCGTACAGATACTAGCTGGTATTGAACTAGTTAAACTATTTAGCGTAGCGACGTAATTGCATCGCGCGTGTTTAGTTTTCCTCTTACGATTAGCATTGCGCTGACGCGTGATCGCGTTTTGCGCGTAGCGTTGCGATTACGACAAAAAGCCCGATGCCTTCCACCAAGGCGATGGAAGTTGCTGCTGCTCCTCGTGGATCTTCGACGGCAGCTACGCAAGCTCCAGTTGCGCATTCATAAGTAATCGATTAATATTGATTAGCGTTGCGTTAAAGGATAAACGGTGTCCCGGAGTATGCAAACATTTGCCACTTTTTCCTGTTTGTATCCAAGTTAATTTACGTAAACTAATGTTTGCAGGCTGACGAAGCACCGTTCGCGATTGATTCATTGGCTTTGCTGTTCGAAAATAAAGTTTCGTAAATTAGCGTTGCGTAAAGGAGGAAAGAAATTTTCCAACCACTCGCGAGTTCACCGGGTTTGCAACGAGTGGATGATTACGATTGTTCGATTGGCATCTTTTGTGGCTGGTTTCATTTTCTTGGATCGCTCTTCGGGGCAACTTGTTTATTTTCTTGTAGCGCTCATCGGGGCTGCTTTGTTTATCGAGCATTTGTTATAGGAAAATATGGTCGAATAAATTGCATTGCGTAAAGTTTCCGTGTACCATAGAATTGTTGAAATTATTCTAGACTTGTATACGATTTGCGTTTGGCGTAAACGTGTCGTTCGAAGCGAGATTTTGAAGAGCGCGTTGCAGCGTAAGAATGGCGGGTGCGAAGGCAAGCCGCCGGCGAAAACCGAAGCGATTAACGCGAACGAAATCGAACGAAAAGAGCAACAGATATCGCTATCTACGTCATTGTATCTTACGATTAGTACCTATATTCGTATCGCTAAACGAACGCGTGCAAGCAACGTTAACACAACAACCGTCTCTGTAATTAACGCGTGAGACACGGGAGCCGCAAGAAGGGCGCGAGTGGGAAAACTTGCTTTCGAGAAGACGACGCTTAAAAGAATCGAAAGTAACAGCACTTAATAGGTTGCTTTGAATAGAATAAGATTCTACGCCTTTTTGTATACGCGAAACGTACTGGATACCGCAATGGTTCGCTGTCTCGATGATAACGTTCGATAAAATGAACCGACAAGATTGGACGCGTTACCGTCGATACATTTCTACGCGAACTCGTGGGCATCTGCTCGAAATATTCATTTGCAAGTTGTGAGACGCAACTGCGCGTGAGCAGATGTAAAGTAGATATTTGAAACGACGAAGCGTGCCCGCCGCCACCTATCATGATCTACGGAAAGCTGTATTCCTGCGGCTGCGAAACGAGGTCGCTTCGGACGAATCCACCTGGATCACGAATGTTGCGCCAACCATTCCCATCCCGTCCCGTCCCGTCCCGTCCATTTCCGTTCCGTTCCGTTCGATGCGATTTTCGAGCCGCGCGAACGAAATATTTCGTTCCCGCTGCTCGTGACTGCAAGCCAAACTCGTCGATTCCAAGCGAGATATCTGGCTACGGTTGACGCTCGACTCTATCCAGCTGCGCGCGAGCCGATTCGGCTGGTCGCGGGCTATCGAAATCGGCTACCGCGACCGCGCGACGCCGCTTCGAGGCCGAAGAGGGTTGAAAAAGGTGGAAGAGGAGGCAGCAGGAGGAGAAAAGAAGAGAAGCTTATTTCAAGCTGGATCGTAAAGTTTCTGCTACGTTACGTACGTATAGGTACGGTAGCGCGCATCTTGTATCACTTGAATTTATCGCAGGAAGGAAGAAGAGCGATAAGTTGGAAACGCGTAGAGCGACGAGATAGGAAGAGGGATGCGGGGCGAGGAAGGCGCGTGCAGAAAGCCGATAGCGAGATCGAAACGTATCGCGATGCTGCGAGGTCGCGGGCTTGCCGAAGCCGACGAAATCGGCTAGCGGCTATCGAGCGAAAAGCCACGAATACTCGAATGCGCGATCGGATAGTCGAAAGCGGATCGCCGATCGGAATCGAATAGCGCCTCGATAAGTTGCGTCGCAAGAATCGGTCGGCTGGGGTTGCGTAATCGCGTAGCGCAGCGGCGAAAAGAGCAGTGCAGTTATCGAGGAGAATCGTATCGTACGTGTATGGTGAGGTTGGCGCGTAACAGACGAGTGGCGAAGACGACGCGACGCGGCGCGGCGCGGCGCGGAAAAAGCGGGTGAAAAGGGCATCGTGCAGTCACAACACGCCGAACGGTTGCGATAAAATCGAACGGTCGGCATCGCGTCACAACTTCCGCGGATTCCCGCTGCCTCCGTCTTTTCCCAATCGAACCAACCATTCATGGGTTTTTCCTACGTATCTCGTCGAATCCATTCCGAAAGTCGGTGTCGCGCGCCCCGACGTATTCGCTGCGTCTCCGTTCTCGTTCTCGTTCTCGTTCTCGTTCTCGCCTTCGTTCTTCTCCTTCTATGTGGTTCTCGTTCGCGCCCTCGATCTGGAAATCTCGGCATCGGCATCGGCATCGGCATCGGCATCGGCATCGGCATCGGGAAGGGTGCCGCGGATTCGAGAATGCGAGACGAGAACCGTCGGAGGACGGTAGACCGGTGTTATCGTGTTTTTTTTCGTCTGCGAGCGATAAGCGGTGGGAAGCTCTGGATTCGTCGACCCTACGGACAGCGATGTCGCGGAACGCGACACGCGGCTCTCGAATCCGCGGGTGGCTGGATGCGTTGAAGGAGCAGTCAAGGGGAAAGAAAAGAGGAGAGAGAAGAGGAGAGAAGAGAAGAGAAGGAGGAAGAGAAGAGACGTGGAAGTAGGAGAGGGTAGGAGAGCGAAGAACGGGCAAGGGAGCGAGGATAGGGCGACGGGAAGCGCGAAAGCGCGAAACCCGGGAAGAGTAGTGCCTTTTCGGTTGGACGCGACCAAGAAAGGCGAAGAAGAAGGAGAAGAAGGCGAAAGCTAGGCTCGGGGGTCGCGAAGGCGACTCGAAAAATGTTCCGGGCAAGTTTGGTGACACGCCAGAGGTCATCGCCGCAACCACGAGGTTATCGATGGATCGAGGAAAGGTGGGGAGATTTTTGTGCGTGGTTGGCGTTCCGTGAATCTCGTAAGTCAGTAGAGCGTCGAAAACGCGTGCAAAACGAATAGAGGACATAGTTGGCCTCTGGCAAGCGAAGAATAAGCGAGGTGCGCGACGCGAACTGCTGAGTAAAGTACTAATCGGATTAGGCGCGACCGCGGTACGTTTCGCGTTTCGCGTTTCGCCTTTCGGCGAGATGGAGAAGAAAAAGCTGGCGCGGGCAATTCGAAACTTGAACGGGTCGACGAAAAGGTATCGGGCCGGTTGGCTGTACGGGTGCTCGGCTGTAGTGAGCATCGCTCTGTTCGCACTGTTTTGGTGCACGAACGTGTTCCGGGATGCAATTTTATCGAATTTGGTGCTGCGCAACGGAACCGCGTCGTTTTTGCTCTGGCAGCGACCGCCCATCGGTCTCACCTTCAAGGTTTACGTCTTCAACTACACGAACGTGCGAGAGTTCGAGAGCGGGAACGCGACCAAGCTGAGGGTCGAAGAGGTGGGCCCGTTCGTGTATCGGGAAAGCCTGAGCCGGGTGAACGTACAGCTGCACGACAACCACACGATCACCTATCAGGAGAAGAGAAACTTCAGCTGGGTGTCCGGTCTGTCGGAAAAGGAGAAGGTGGTGGTGCCGAACGTGATGCTGATGTCGATCCTCGCTAGGTCCCGAAACGTGCCTTACCCGATGAAGCTCGCCCTCACCCTCTTTTTTGCCAGCATGCGCGAGAAACCGTTCATCGAATTGCCCGTCGGCGAATACCTCTGGGGCTACGAGGATAAACTTTTCCAGCTCATCAAGCCGTTAGCGTTCTTCGTGCAGCCCATCCCCTTCGACAAGTTCGGAATTCTCGTAATCGTACGTATCGCTGTAGATCGTCGGTGAAAGCGAGGCGCGCGGTACGCGTATCTATATCGATACCGATAGTGGTAGGATAGTCCGATTGGCAGCCGTTTGCGCGTGCTTTTTCAGAAGAATGGCGTAAACACGGATCGCGTGACGATGCACACGGGCACCGACGATATCCGCAATCTCGGCATGGTCGAACGAATCAACGGACTCTCGAATCATCGGACCTGGGGCGACGAGAGGTGCGATCGAATCTACGGCACCGACGGTAGCGTCTTTCCACCCGACTGGATCGAGCAGCAAAACTCCACTCTCTACGTGTACGCCACAGACATGTGCAGACAGCTGCCCTTCCGCTACGAGCGTCGAGGCTTTTCCAACGGCATACCCGTGTTTAGGTGAGATACTTAGATACCCCAGCTTTCACGCCTTTCAACCCCTCTTTCTGGCGAACGCGCTGTCGCCGGAAACCGCACATTTGTCATCCAATTGCCGTAGATACAAGTTACCAAGCAACATTTTCACGTCCACTGGCGACAAAGACTCGTGCTTTTGCCCGAAGGAATCGCGAGATTCGACCAAAAGAAGATGCCCCCCTGCCGGAACGTTTAACGTTTCCGCTTGCAAATTCGGCGGGCCGTTGGTCGTCTCTTTTCCCCACTTTTACTCGGGAGACGAGAGCCTGTTCGACAAAATCGACGGGCTGGTGCCTCGAGAGGAGCATCGCGAGAACTACATCGATCTCCATCCGGTAAGCAGCTGGCGACTCGCGCACGCATATTACTAGTACGTGTACTACACATCAGCGAATGCATAACCTAGCTAGCGCGCGTCTATCGTTTCAGCGACTGGGCGTCACCGTGGACATGAAGATGAGATTTCAGCTGAACATAGAGGTTCAAAAGGTGGTTGACATGCCCTTCTCCGGCAAACTCCAAGACGGTTTGATCTTGCCATTCATTTGGATAGAGTCCGGTATAGAGGAGCTGCCCGAATCGATTCGGGGGATGCTTTATCGCAGCTACTATCTGACGAACGCCATCGAAGCTGGATTCCAGTGGTGCAGCCTGGTCGCCGCGATTCTCTCGCTGTGCGCCCTCCTCGCCGCGATCTCGAGACGCGACGAGAGGTCGAGCGTCGCGAACCTTGATCCGTCGAAATCCGACGCTTCGATGGTATCTCGAACCGAGCTCCACCATTTCTCGAACGTTTCTCTCAGCTAAATCCAATAAAGTACTACCATGGACAGTGGCATCCGTGTGATCCTGGCGATCGAGGCGACCACCGTTCGAATCGCGACAACCTGGACGCAGGTACGCGTGCGTGCGCCCGCGTCCCGCGATCCCATGCGCGCGCTTTCACGCTTCGGATCGCGATCGCGATCGCGATTCCCAACGCTTCGGTGCACGCTAGCCTGTTTTTCCGATGCCTTTCTACTTTTCTACGTACCAACACCGATAACCTAGGTCGCATCCAACGGCATCATTCGCGCAGCGAGATAAGCGATTCGCTTTCTTTTTCGTTCCCTCCAGCTGCGCGTGACCGCTCTGCTCGTGCACCCCCAACTCCCAGAACTCCGGCTACTGTATCGCGAAATCAACGAGCAAACATTTGCCGTACATAATTTTATTATCAATTCCCACGAAAACGTCTCGAATCGCTTCGTTTGAAACATTTCGATTCAACGTCGAAGCTATTTGGCTACTTTCGCTCCACTTTTTCCTCCCCCTCCTCCTCCTCCTCCTCCTCCTCCTCCTCCTTGTACTCCAGTGTAAAAACTAAGTTTATCTAAAAACCTAACCGTAGTCTATCTTGGGTAACGAGTTTACAACGAAATACATATAAACGTAAATACAGTGAATAACAATAGAATCTCGACCGCTGTCGAGTTCGTCAAAGTCCGAGGGCGACGACTCGACCGGCGGCGTCTGGTCTCGCGTGCGCGATCGAGTATCCGCTGGACGGAAGGATTTCTTGGACGGCTACGAATTACGAGTTACGAGCTATGAGAGACGAGAGTATGTAACGTTGTTGGTAAAGCCTATCGATCCTTGACGCGCAACCTCCGCGATTCGCGCGATCGACGCGATCGCGCATACCCAACCATGCCACCCGTACCACCTTACAAATTCCTCCTACCTCTCCGCGCTTCTCATTCTCCTTCCAATCCCCCTCTTCTTTCCCCTTCCCGCGGCCTCTCTTATCCCCTCTCACCGTTTCACTGTTCCTCCTCACCCGCCGCGCTCCGCCGGCTTGTACGTTTTCGCGTAGCGTACACAAGCATACGGGTATGCGAATGCGCGAAGAGAGACGAACGATTTGGAAATGGTTTAGTCGCGCTTGAACATTTTCCGCGGTGAATCTCGACGACGAGGTTCTCGAGCGGTAGGTTGGATTGAAGCAACGGTGAGAATGCGAGGCTCGACGAAAAATACGTGAAAGTTCTGGTAAACAGCTAGTGTTACCGTTACCGTTACACGCGACACACCGTACGTACTGCTCCCCTCTCCGCCTCTCGTTCCTATAGCCCGGATTTTCTATTCCGAAGGACGGCGACGGCTACGCGGCGACAGCTCCCAACGCAACCATCGCAAACGCACTTCCCCTCTGCTACTCTCTCACTCTCTCTCTCTCTGCTCTGCTCTCTCGATCTTTGTCCCTTGAAAAGTTAGCAAGGTGAAAAACACAACGCTTGGAATGGTGGTCGCATACGCGCAATACGTAATGCGTTATGCGTAATGCGTAATGCGTAATGCGTAATGCGCAATGCGTGTCGCGTAACGTCGGACTCGAGATTGTGGAAGGTGTAGAAACGGCCAAGCTGGCAGGACTGTCTACTTAGAGGACGACGAATTCTGGAAAGCTGGGTTCAGCTGACCGGTTTTGCCGGCACCGGTGTTGGACGGCAAGGGATTGCTGAGATGCAATTTCTCCTGTCGCTTGGCGGCACGCGCCAGGCAAAGAAGCGCCCCGACCAAAACGATCGCTCCGATAGCCGCCAGGGCTCCGGATACCGCCGCCCGAGCTATCGGCAGCACGTCCACGGCCATCTTCATCAGGCTTCGCATCTCCACTGGAAGCTCGTCGATGCCCTGCGCAGCAACAAAAAGAAAACCGCGTACCCGCTGTCACCTCGGCCCGCCTTCCATTGACCATCGATTATTTCGCTTAACGTAACGCGGCAACGGCCAAGCGATGCGACCACGCTACAAATGCGCTATGCTAAATTCGCCACGCGAATCGTCGTTCCATCCAAGTGAATCACGCGCCGAGGCATCGAATCAAGCGTGCTGCCCGTCGCTTCGCTTTATTCGTCCTCGTCACTGCGGCACGGCATCTGCCTATTTCCCCGCAAAACATCGCTACCGTCGCTTCCCTCGATCGTATCGCTGGCATCGCCGCGTTAGCCCTGCTAGCGCACGGCTTCTCGCACGCGTGCTCGAGAGCTCGGAATATCGTTGGAAGTAAAGAGCCTATACTCACGTCTTCGAACCACATGATAGGGAAAACTATGTCCGGGAAGGAGGCGACCTGCTTGATGTCCCGCACCTGGCTCACCGCTAGATTTATCTGAACTCTCGCTTTGGCTCTCAGCGACGTGCCCATCATCGGCTGAACGTCGATATAAAATTGGTGTTTCTCCTCGATCGGCGGCGATATCCCGGTGACCGCCTCTCGAAGCGCAGGATCCGCTGAAACGTCGCGCGCCGTTTCGATAATATTCGCGCGCTAGCCTATCGGAGAGAGGGGCAGCAAATTCTCAGGGCATAATCGCGGCTCGCGAAAGCGAGAATATCGCGGCGCTCCATTCAACGCGCAACCACGATTTCCCCGGCTGAGAAAAGTTCTCACGACGAAGCTGTTGCTCGACAACGAAATTCGCAGGGACGAGAAAGACGGGAAGATGGGAAAGGTGGGAAAGCGAAAAAGAGAACGCAGGGGGGTCGCAGCTTACCGAGGTAGAAATGCGGAAAGCTGATCAACACCGGCGAATCGTACTGGCAGAGGGAGGCGTTGAAGGTTCCTTCGGGAGCGCAAGGCGGACCAGCCGGACAGAAGCATCGCTGAGATTCCAGCCGACTGGCAGAGGCGAAAGCGTGATTCGCGGGTACGAATCTGTAGCCGGGAACGTCGCCGGCTGTCGTCACCTCTTCCTGAAACGTACCGATCGTACAGATACTCGACGAAAGCTAACGCTTCGTTTCGTTTCGTTTCGTTTCGTCAGCGAGGTTTTACCTTAAACACCAACGGCAACGCCCTACAGAGATCCTTGTCGAAGATTTTGAGGATGGTTTGCTTGGTGATGCGCGGGGGGAAAATGCTGCCGTCGCTGCCAGCGACGCTGTCGCACTCGGCGGTGGTCCAGTGGCCGAGGCTGCTCTTTCCGTTCCACTTGTCCAGCACTCCGTATTTACCGATATCTCGTTGGCCCGTAAAGATGGTGAACCAGTCGGGCATCGTGGCGTTCTTGCCGTACAGCAAACCGAACTGATCGTACGGAAGCTTCTGCTCCTTCGGCACCACGTCCTTGGCCAACTTGAGCAGCGGGTCCTCGTAGCCCCAGAGCAGCTGCCCGATCGACACCTCTACGAACGGCTTTATTCGAAGGATGTCCATGATCGAGGCCATCGCCAACCTCAAAAACCGCGCCGCGTGCTTCGACTGGCTGGTCGCCGAAAGCATCGGCACATTCGGCACCACCACCAAATCCTCTTCCGAGCCGACCGACAGTTCCTGCAATTTTTCGCGTCCACCTTTACCCACCTCTATCTCTATCTCTGTCTCTAGCTCTATCTCTAGCTCTAGCTCTAGCTCTAGCTCTAGCTCTAGCTCTAGCTCTAGCTCTATCTCTAGCTACTCCATCTCGGTGAACCAACACTCGCGATTGTTCGATCGTTCGCACTCGACGGCGAGGCGACCCATATCGTTATCGTCGCTTAGCGAGACAATAGTGGGAAAGCAGGTGTAACGCCGTACGCGCACATCCAGCCAAGCCAGCCTCTTCTACGCCTTCGCTTTTAATTCGCGGAAGCGCGTTGCTCCGCTATTACAATCTTACTCAACTCGCCTATCCTTCCCAAGCGGCGAGCGTTGCGTCACGGCGCGCCTGCCAACTTACTTGCTCTCGGCGCTCTTACGAGAGCGGCGCAGCGGCCGCTCTTTCTTTGCCTACTCTTTACCGTTCGTCCGTTTTCGTCTGATCTAGACGGAGACGGAGCGCGCGAGGAAACGTGGAGGACACTTACCGGGGCAAAAGCGAATTGCTTCTTCACTCGGTACGACACCGTGTCGTTCTCGTTGAATTTCACCTCCACCTTCTCCCAGTGCTGCACGTACACGTACGGGCCGAGCTCCTCCAACGCTGGCTTCTCCCCGTCGTTCAAAAATTCGTCCGCATTCGTCACGTTGTAGATGTAGACGCTCAATCGAGGCGACACGGGTGGTTCCCTCCACCAGTTGAACGTGCGGCCACCGTCCCGCAGAGCGATCTCGCGGTTCAGCAGAGCGTACACCACTTTAGGGAACACCGCTGCCAAAATCGCCGCCACGATGATCATCAGAGCCCCTACCGCCACCGCTGCCCCTGCCGTTACAAATTACAAACCGTGTGTGCAATACTACATTTACAAGTTGCATTCGAACGCATCCCGACGAAAATTCGAGTTTGTTCGAGATGCCGCGGCTTGATCCGGCGATCCGGCCAACGGTGAAACAGGCAACGAAGGGTGGAAGGGAGGAAGAAAGGTACATATAGAAAGAAAGAAAGTTGATCGCGTTACGTCGCGTCGCGATTCCGCGATCCCGATTCCCCTTCCCGATTCGGTCGCGCGTCGCGTTACCCCCGCTGCGCTGGTCGACAGCCGAACCCGTCGTCGCGTTCAAACTTTTCCCTTCCGCCGCACCAGCTACCAGCCAACCCGGCCTTTGCCTCTGCTCGTCGTTCGTTCTTTTGCCGGATCCTTCGACTCGTTTCCTCGAAGAAGCGCGCCTAACGCGTTGATGCGTGCGCAGGAAAATGGAGAAGAGCGCGGAGCGTTCGCCTCTCGGGGACCTCCTCATCGCGCTGAAACTCTTTAGGTTCGGAACCGCTTCGAGAGCTCGAAAAGAGATTCGATAATTCGACGTTTCGACGTTTCGACGCTTGGACGAGCGGCCGTGATCGCGCGGCCAGAAGCGTAGCCTCGAATGCGACGCGACGCGACGAGACTTTAGCTTGTCAGTCACGTAGCACGAAAGACACGTACGTGGCACCAGTCGCGACCTTCGAAACCAGCGGTCCTACTTTTTTAGCTGCCATACGTAGAAAGTTGGAGCAGCGTGGCTAACCTAGAACGCGACGGGGCAGCCGGTTCGGCTTGGCCGCGGTGGTCGGTGATTCGAGCGCTGCGACGCAGCCACCGGAGTTGCGGGTGCCTCGAAACCGAGCTACCAGAGGAAAAGGAGCGCAGCGACGGGAAGAATCGCGCATTCGAAATGCGTGGCGCGCCTTACGCCTCGCGACTTACGACTTGGGATTCACCATTCGCGATTCGCGATTTACGATCCAACATTTGCCGAGCCGTCGCCGAGGACGTCACGCGGACGACCTTAAAAACTCCTTGGGACTGGCGCGGCGCGCTATCGCCTAACGCGACCTCGCGAGTCGAACTTTTCAAAGAGCGTAGCGCGCTCTGCTTACGGTTCATGTTTTCCACGCGAAACGCGCGCGATTTCGAAAACGTTCGCACCCGTGCTCCCCAAAAGTCGACCGCGTTCTCCGGCAATGTCTCGCGTATGCGAACGCCGCGTCCTGCCTCGTCAGCCGATGTGGAAATTCACCCGATTAACCTGCCTTTTAGCCGGCCGCCGCCTACTTTTTCGTTTACGCTACTCTTCGTATGCTGTTGCTCTAGCAGGCGCAGCCGATCGCCGGCTTCTCTGCTTTTCGTATTTTTCGCGTCGCTTCGGGTCGCGCCGCAAACCGTGAAACCAAGATACGGGTTAAGAAATTTTCGCCGGAAAGTTTGGCTAGCGGAGCGACGTCGGCTAGCGACAGGAGCAAGCGGAAGGAGGAAGGCAAGGCACGCGTACGTACGAAGGCTTGCGGGTAGAGGAAAGGAAGGACCGGCGCGGTGGAGCGCTAGGGCGCGCGTTCCAGGTTCACGCGTCACGAGTAGCGTTGCGCAATCGTCGATTCGGTGGTGGACAGACATTGACGAGGAAAAATCGCGTTCCAGCCGAATGGACTCGGAAAGAGAGAAAGGCGCGTTTACAGCGATAAAGCCGCGGAATAGCCGCGGCGGTTTTACGCCAAACCATAAATCGCGGATTCGATGCGTTTTGCCGCAGTTTGGCGGGTCTTATGGTCTTACCGCGCTCGAGAAATCTTTCCGCGTAACGTCGTCGCCGATACTTTTACTCGGCTACGTTTCCCGGTGCTCCGATTATATTTGGCAAACGGAATTCGCAACTCGAGCGCGCGAAAGAAATTGCGCTCGAGTGAAAGCGCGTGAACGAACGCGACGCTCGAGGTGGCATCGCTAGCAGTATCGTAAGCGCGTACTCGGTCGCTCGTTTACGCAACTAGCAAAATCGAAGCGAGAATGGAATTTCGTAGGTCGCGTTCCACGGGAGCGGTTCACCTTCGGCGCGAGACGCGAGAAGCGAGAAGCGAGAAGCGAGAAGCGAGAAGCGAGAAGCGAGAAGCGAGAAGCGAGAAGCGAGAAGCGAGAAGCGAGAAGCGAGAAGCGAGAAGCGAGAAGCGAGAAGCGAGAAGCGAGGCGCGACGCGCAAGTTGCGCGACCCGAGCAACCGACTTCCCTCGATCCTGCTCCTTCCTTTCAACGACTTGCAAATCAACCGTTTAACTTCGAAATTCTTGAGCAACCGCAGCCATTTCGCGTCTCCATGTCTCCGCTCGGCTCGGCAGAAATTCGTTGCGATTCGCGTGCACGCTAGTCGATCGAAGAGGAAGGCAAAGTCCGGCTGATCGGCGGTCTACGGTAGAGCGACGGAACGCGCCAAGCTTGAAACGAGGCTGAACAGCATGTAGGAGGGAGATACGAGTGCGGAGGGCGAGGTATTCACATATACGAGGGGCATATATACGAAGTAAGTACGAGAGAGTCGATCGGCAGCGTTGCTTATGCGATCGCGTACGTTGCCACGTCGTAGTCGCACGCTTCTTCGCTTCCTCTTCTTCCCTTCTCTTCCCTTCGCGGCCGACCGCCCCCCTCCGACTCTACCCTTTCCCACGTTTCATTCGTTCTCTTTTCTCTTGGAAAGAACACGCAAAGTATCCCCACCGGCCCTGCTCCATCAGCAAGGTGTCGCGTAGCGTAGCGTTCCAGCGCATCGGCGAGCCAGCGATCGATCTCCGATCAACCAGAAGCGAAACAGAACCGCCTCTGACCCAAGAGAATACAAATTTAATGACGCTCGGCCGATCCAGCTGCGCGGTATTGCTCGGCGAAAGCTCGGAGCGGTGGATCGCAAGAGAATCGAAGAAGAGGGCGACGAACGTGCCGCACGACTACGCGTAAGCGTAATAGTAAGCGTACCTGTACCTAAGTACACGCGTCCCGCGTTCCACGCTTCTATTCCGATAGAAAAGCACCCATATACCTACCTACGCGTACCGGCGCGTACTCGCGATTATATAAAGGCGTACGCACACGCTTCCTGCTCTTACGAGCAACTCGCTACTCGCAACTTACGAGCAAACTCGAAGCATTTCACGCCTAACCGAAGAAAGCTACTACGAAGCCAAGCCGCGCGACTCGTACCAAATGATCCTTCCAACCGTGTCTGCGGTTCGCTCGTTCCTAGTTTCGCTCGCGATTATTTCATCGCTCGAATAGCAGCGTAGGAAGATTCCGTGCGGCGAGTGGAATTGGTGTCGGAAAATTGCGTAGTTAGTTGATCGACGCCAGAAACGAACGAGTAAGCGAGTAAACGAGGCTAGAAACGTAAAACGGGAAACGAGTGGACGATGAGCCCGAAATCGAAACAACGTACAGGTAGAGCCCCCACCGTCGGCTTCGCCACTCCCTTTCGTCTCCAAAGTCCGGACTCGATCGTTCCCGGTAATGGTAGCAAAGTTCGTTCTCCGATGCGAGAATAATATCCGCAGGCTACGCGATTACGCGAGTGCGCATCGCGCATCGCGCGGCTCGCTGCTTCCACTGCTCCGCTCGGCTGCTCCACGCGCACCGATCCCATCCCATCCCATCCCATCCCATTCGATCTGATCCGATCCTCGGATCGCACTCTTTTCTCCTCCTTCCGCGCTCTTTTTTACGCTAATCGTTCAACTGGATTTTTTGCTCCGCGTCCCATACCATGTCCCAGCATCCTCGATCACCGTATTTACGGAAATTTCCAGCAACTTTCCGTCACATCTGACGCGAAACGCAGCCTTTCCCCCCTGCCCCACCGCCGTTTTCCATCTTTCTCATCTTTCGCGATACGCGTTACTCGTTACTCGTTATTCGCTACTCGCTACACGTTACACGTTCGCGTAGCCGTCGCTCTCGGCCAGATACGCGCTCGAAATCCGGCCGCCTTCAGTGAAAGTAAACGAGACATTGGCTGGCGTTTCGCGCTCGATATATTTCCATTCTCATCCTCGCGGTCCATTTCTCCCTGCGTATCGCGTACCGCATACGATGCTTCGCGATGGAACGCGACGCGAAATCGAAGCCGCACACAGCAGAAATCCGATGACAAGCGCGGCGTAACGCGATGAATCATCGCGAGCTAAGCATACGAGGTGACACGTTCCCCGAATTATTGAATTAAGAACGCAGCGAGCGTGACGCTCGCTGGCGCCGCTACTGTCTTTAACGATCTCGTTAACGTTCCCTCCTTCCATTCTACGGCACGACATCGACATCGACATCGACATCGACATCGACGTCGACATCGACATCGACGTCGACGTCGCATCGCCGCGCCGCAGCATTCCTATTGCTATTGCTACAGGCTACACTATTAGCCGTTTCCTTTACTTACACCATCGCCTCAGGAATCCTCCCTGCAGTTTCGCGCAAATCCCGCGATGCACTCTCATTCTGATCCTTTAACGTCCTCGTCGCTCTCTTCTCTTCTCTTCTATTCTCTTCCTCCTCGCTTTCTCTCTCCAGTCGTTTCGTTTCCACGAGCTTGGTCTCTCCGAACTCTAAACTACAAACACTAAACTCTAAAGTCTAAACTTGGAAGCGGAAAACGATGCGATCACTGAACGATTCGTTGAATTCTCTACTTGCAGCCGATTCCCTTACCCGATCGTTTGCAGCGTTCCTACGTTTCTTTGGAGGAAGGATCGCGGCAGCGCGTATCTATCTTTTCGCGTTCGTCCTTTACTAGGGTTCTCCCGTGCTCGTGTTCGTGCTCGTGCTCGTGCTCGGTCCCGATCTTATCCTGATCTTCCTTCTAACTTTGCCCCTGGTCCTCGTCCTCGTCCTCGACCTCGTCCTCGTCCTTGTCCTCGTCCTCGTCCTCGTCACCCGCGTCGTCTTTGTCCTCGTTATCGTGCTTGCTGTCGCCGTCTTTGTCTCCGTCGTCGTCGTCGTCTTCGTCGTGGTCGTGGTCGTGGTGGTGGTCGCGGTTGTTGTTCAACTTTTGGATCGCAATCCTTTCGGTGGAAGAACGAGAGGAAAGGCGGCGGTGGTACGAGGAACGACGAGAAGGAGAAAGTCTATTCTCCTTTCGAAGCGACAAGTGTGCCAGTGGCGGTACGTCGTCAACGAAGCAACGATACTGGCTGCTCGCACGCTACGCTGTACCGTGTCCCTTGTGCACGCTCCGCGCCGTGCAGCGAGTACGCGGACTAACGCGGCCAAACGACCATCCACCTTTCTCCGGCCAGCAAACGCGCCCGCTTGCGCTCCTACATCGGATTTTCCACCACCAACGCGATATCCCATCCACTCGAGTATTTCGATCGAATTTGCGTTTTCCCCCAACTCTTCGCTGGATCGTTCAGTCTGAAGTCTAGGGCTAGGGCTAGGGCTAGGGCTAGGGCTAGGGCTAGGGCTAGGGCTAGGGCTAGGGCTAAGGCTAGGGCTAGGGCGAGGACGACGGCGAGCGCGGACGCGCGCGCGCGCGCTCACGATCGAACGCCTGGCCAGGCGATCGCGGATCCACGATCGAGATCTTCTTTCGGCCTTCCGAGCGGAGAAAACGCGTAACGCGCGCGACCGAGTTCCGACCGTTCGGCGATCTCCAGTAGAAGGAAAAAACCGCACAGGATTCAGAGCAAAACCGAGTAGAAGTATGCTACGTTATTGGTAGAAACTAAACGAAAAGAGACGGGACGAGACGAGACGAGACGAGACGAGGCGAGACGAAACGAAACGTTCCCTCCGAGGTCGGTAGAAACACTGAGCGGCGATCGAGCAAACGAATGCTACTATACTCTCTTACCGTTCCACCGTGTCGTGAACGGCGAGCATGCGGTTCAGGTGAACGATTTATCATTACCCCACCCCTTCTTTTCCACTTCTCCTCCACTCTTCCTTCTTCGTTTCTTCTCCATTCGTCCGCCCTTTCTTTCGCTTCTTCGCCTCGTTTACCTTCTACTCCACCACCCGTCATTACCATTACCTTTGCCTTCTACTCCACCTCCACCTCGATCTCTACCACCACCACCACCGCCGCCGCCGCCGCCGCCGCCGCCGCCGCCTCCTCCTCCTCATTCCGCGCTCCATCGCCGCTCCCGCGTTCCTACGCTCCTGCTCCTTTTCCTTCTCATTTGGCCGTGCAACTTTCTACCGCAGTTCCCGCTCACTCGCGCTATTCACCACCATCCGTACCCGATGCTTCTTCGCGTCTCTCTCCCTCGCGTTATCCACTCCACCGTTCAACGCTTCGCCATCCCTATTTTCACCCCCCGTCCACCTACTACATCCACGGCCGGACGTTTCTCTTTCCTCCGTTTTTGAGCTACGCGCTAAACCAAGTTTGGGTAGCGCGGGCAAAGCTCGCTGCGTCAGCCAATAGGACGTTTGCTTTTAACGCGAAGACGGCAGCGATACGAGACGGTAGTTGGTTTAACCGATCGGCAATGTTCGCGCAGGCGACGAAGGAAACGTGAGCAGGTGCGAGGTAAGCTCGGCGCAGAAGATGGGAGGAACAGGATAGGGGAGAACGCGTGGAGGAGGAAGCAAACGAGGAGCTGACTGGCGCGAACCAGCGGATAATTGCTGCAGAGTAATTACGTGTATAACGAGCGCTCTGCCCTTGCTCCAGTCATAGGAGCACCGCGAATGACGAAAGCCTTGACCCTTTAATTGTAAACTAATCCCTGTAATTTCGTGCAACTGGAAAGACGTTTCCGGGCATCTCCGCCGAGCTGCAGTCGATCACAGTAACATTAGATTATTCGCAAATTCGCGGTTGCATTTGCGCAAATATTACGCAACGTGCCGCGAGTAGTCGCGTTTGCTTGCATCCGTGCGATCTATTTTTCTTGCGGAAGGGAGGAAAAAAGAAAGAAAGAGAGAAAGAAAGCTAAGGAGCAACGATTACGCTTTATTTCTATTTTGGCGTAGGCGCAACAGCGCTATACACGCGTTAGGTACAGCTAGCGACGAGAACGAGGAGGAGAAATTATCTATCGATTTCGCCGAACACCACGTCGAGGGTACCGATAATGGCGACGATATCGGCAAGGTAGACGGCGGGAGCCATCGGAACCAAGCCCGCCAAGTGGGCGAAGCCCGGCGCCTTGATTTTGCATCTGTAAGGTTTGCTGCTACCGTCGCTCACCAGATATACGCCGAATTCACCCTTGGGCGCTTCGATAGCGGTGTAGGTTGCTCCTGGAGGCACCTGGAACCCTTGGGTGTACAGCTTGAAGTGATGGATCAATGCCTCCATGCTGGTCTTCATCTCCTCCCGTCTCGGCGGCACGATTTTCGCGTCGTCGATTCTCACCTCGCCCTCGGGCATCTGATTCAAGCACTGGTAAATGATTCTCAACGATTGACGCATCTCGTCCATGCGGCAGAGATACCTGCGGCAGAAACAAGCAAACGACCGCTTACAGAGGAGCATCCGGATCGTGGAGCGTGGAGCGGGAATTGATTAGTGGCGAAGAACGAAAGCTTTACCGATCGTAACAGTCTCCCTTTTCGCCGATCGGAACGTCGAATTCGACGAGATCGTAGGCATCGTAAGGCGCTTGTTTCCTCAAGTCCCATTTGATTCCGGAGCCCCTGAGCATGACGCCGCTGAAGCCCCAATCGATCGCCTGCTGCGGCGACACCACGCCGATCTCTTGCGTTCGATCCATCCATACTCTGTTGTTGCTCAGCATGTCCTCGACTTCGTCCAGCCGTTCCCCGAATTGCGCCGCCCACTGGTATATGTCGTCCATCAAACCCAACGGCATGTCCAGAAAAACGCCGCCGGGGCGAACGTAAGCGGCGTGCATGCGAGCCCCACTCACGCGTTCGTAAAACTCCATCAGCTTTTCTCGCTCCTCGAACAGCCAAAAGAACGGCGTCAGGGCTCCTATGTCGAGCGCGTGCGTTCCGATTCCCATCATGTGATTCAAGATTCTCGTGATCTCGCCAAACAGAGCTACAAAATACCAACCATTTCAGTTTCTCCGCTTAGCGTTCGACTTCCGATCCGCGTAACGGTCGATCCTCTCGAATCTTCCTATAGCCTATTCTAGCGGATTCTACGAGCGCATAACGCCGCTACCGGACCGGACTGGACCAAATCGCTTACTTCTGATGTATTTGGCTCGCAACGGCACGTCGATGTTTAACAGCTTCTCGATGGCCAACGAAAAGCACTGTTCGTTGCACATCATCGAGACGTAGTCCAAACGGTCAAAGTAAGGCAAAGCTTGCATGTACGTTTTGTACTCGATCAGCTTTTCGGTTCCCCTGTGCAAAAGGCCTATGTGAGGATCCACGCGTATCACGTGCTCCGAGGTCATCTCCACTATCAAGCGCAGGACACCATGAGCGGCCGGATGTTGAGGACCGAAATTGATCACCATGGTTCTAAGGAAGCCCGCGTGTCTTTTCATCAGCGGGCTAACGATCGGCACCTCCCCTTGCGGCAGCTGCAAACCCCGAAAGTCCGTCGGCGTAGCCACCGTCTCATCCCTCTCCTCCGATTTTCTCATGAAATCCTCCACAAATTTAAAGTTCGCCTCCCATTTGTGCCCCTCCCGTCGATCGCTGCAACATACGCGGACACGACATTCTCCTTTCCTCTCTTCCCCTTTTTTCTACGTTTTATTCGACCTTTTCTAGGTTAGCTTCGCGTTACATAACCAAAAATATGCGCGACTCTCGAGGAGTCTCGCTGGCAAGTTAATTTCACCTTACGTTCTGCAACGCTGCTACCCTGTTCGCGCCGAGCAATCTCTTATCGTTCCACGAACCTACGATTCCTCTGCCGGAACGCAAAATCGGAGCCAACGTCCTCGCAGCCATTCTCCTTGTTCGCCCTCCACCACTTTAACTTTCTTTCTTTCCCTTCTCTCCCACGCTTTGCGCCCCTTCTCTTCTCTTCCCTTCCTTTCTCTTCCCCTCGTTTACATATATTTCCTCTATTATTATTACTATCCCATTTATGATCTTGTCGTATCGTCGATAAAATCAACCGACGAGCTCTTGCCAATCTGCCAACATTCTCTACGCCGCACTCCTACTCCGTCGCCATCCTGCCGCGTACCTTTAAATCGACTCCGTCTAAATTCAAAATCGATATCTCGATACCTCGACACCTCGACGCTTCGATTCCTCGATGCTTTGACCACTCAACGGATAATCGCGATTCGCCGCAAAATTTGTCGCGCGATAGCATTAGCGCCGTTTCCTTTTGTTTATTTACTTTACTCTGCTTTTACATGTTACGTATTATGGAAATATACGCAAGGAGGCGTGCATTTGTAGACGCGTAAATGCGCGCGTAGACTTAGAGTTCTGTTGGCGGAGTTGAAAGCGGCGCGCGCGCCGGCTGGCCGTTCGAAATGTTGAAATTCTTTCTCGGATGGACAGGTGCGCGCGGGACGCGCTCGCTATTCGCTGCGTGGAAAAAATAGACGCGAAGGAAAAAAGGTAGCGTATCGAGATTGGCAAAAGAAATGGTTTGCGCGCGTACGTTGCAGTTTCTTCACCGATACAGCCGGTGCCAACGGTTTGACGCAGGTCACCGTATCGGGGCTGCTATTTCGAGGACAGAAGATAGGATAAGAGGAGGTAGCGGAGAATGAATGGACGTGGCACTCGCAGCGGCCAACATTCCACGCGTTGCAGTTTCCTGGCCAACCGCGTCGCGCCGCGACGCATCGTAGATCTCCCATTGCGCCGCGCGCAGGGGCAGTTTTCTTAAATCATTGGAAAAGAGGCAACCAGAAAAGAAAAGAAAAGAAAAGAAAAGAAAAGAAAAGAAGAGAAAAGAAAGAAGGAAGAGAAGGGGAGGCTTCGTTTGGTACGCGTACGGCTGGTAGAATATTCGATTTATTTTCTTTCGCCTCTCGACGCGTGTGCACCGGTAAGCGTATACAAAATATGTACAACGTATGAATTGCTTTGTTCGCTTGTTGACGCGAGCGTGCGAGTTCGCAAGCGTATCGGAGACGCAGGTGGGTAGAAAAGCGGGACGCGGACGAGTCGCGAGCCGAGACGAAAGGGAGGTTGCCGTAGGAGGAGCACGTAGCCGGTGTATACGCGTACGATATATAGGCCGTGATATAGGAGACCGCGAGCGGAAGGAGAGCGACCGAGACGACGGTACGCTTGGAAATGTCCGGCAAGTCGGATCGATGGATGGTCAGTGGAAATCGTAGAGCAGATAGCGATGCAGCGAGCGAGGTAGCTGCAGCGTGCAGACGATCTTGGGCAGCTTGGTGCCGCAGAGCCTGCGAACTATTAGCCTGGCCTGGTGGGTGAGGGGCAACGGGGTTCTGGCGGCCTCCATCACCAGGGCTTTCTGCGCGTCCGTCAAGCTGCTCGATCTTCGTATCATGCAAGGGTCGAAGCTTTCCGCGGCCTCGAGGAGCGCCTTCAACAGTCGCGGCTTGTCCGCCGTGTTCTGAAGGGAGTTGAGGATGCCGTGAGGGTCGCGGAACTGCGTCTTGATCACCACTCGCGCCCCGTATTTCAGCAGAAGGGCCACCACTTCGACGGACGGGTTCTCGTTCGAGGCGACGTATTCGGCGAGAACCGGCCGCAACGCGGGACCTTCGTCGCTGCGGATGACCAAGTTCGGGTCGGCTCCCCGCTCCAGCAGCATCGACAGGATCTCCAGCCTGTTGGGAATATTGTCCGCGCAGGCAACGTGAAGAGGCGAGCCGATGATCGGCGAAGTGGCGTTCACGTCAGCGCCTAAATTTAGAACCACTTGCGATTAATTGCAACACGTCCACGTGCGCTTCGTTTCAAAGTTGCACTCGCCACTTTGGAATTTGCACGCGACGCGGAATCGTTGGAGCGCGGGAATTGGGCGATGTCGCGATCAAGAAGCACCTGTTGCTCTTCCACTCACCCGACTCCAGCAGCATTCGAACGATCGCTGGATCTCCCTTCAAGATGGCCAGATCCAGAGCCGTGGGTTTCTGATACTCGGGTCCGAGGTCGAGTCGGGCGCCCTGCTTCAGCAGCAGGTCGATCACCGCCGGATCTCCGCCTAGGATCGCGTAATGCAGAACGGTCCTGTAATCGTGGCGCGCGTCGGCCATTGAGTTCACGTCCGCGCCGTAGCTCAGCAAAAGCAGCACCGAAGATATGCCCTGTCGTGTCGTATCGTATCCGCTTTATCGTTATCGTATCCGGATCCGAACGTCTCATAAACGAAGGAAAGATCGAAAGATCGTTACCTGCGGCAGCCTGGCTGCTTTCATGAGCGGCGTGAGGCCAGCCCGGTCCCTGGTGTTCGGCTGGGCTCCAAACGCCAGCAACAGTTCCATGCATTGCAGGTCGAGCGGCGAGACCAGATTGATCTCCGATCCAAAGAAGTACCTCTTGTTCGGATTCGCGCCCGCTTCCAGCAGAACTCTGGCTACGTCCACGTGGCGATTTCTCAGAGCCAGCCGCAGCGGCTCGTCGCACAGCGTTGTCCTGCACGCATCGCACGCGATCTTTACCTCCTGCTTCACTCTCGCGAGAACAGGCTTAGATAATGCTTGCCGCGCGATGCGCGTTACCGGTTAACGCGGAGACGCGCGCGACGCGAACGAAAGGTAAAGGCAGCAAAGCGGCGGTGGCTAGCGCGGCAGGAACGGGCAAAAGAAGAGGGAAAGACGAAAAGCGAGTCGTACCTTGGAAAAAGTTCTCCGGTTTCTGGTCGATGGTCGACTTTGGCACCGTGCTCGAGCAACATTTTCACCAAATCTAGGTAGCCGTGTTCGGCGGCGAGGTGCAAAGGGGAGTAGCCGCATTCGTCGGTGGCGTCAATGTCCGCGCCGCGTACCAAGAGGAGCTGGGCCGCCTCCGTGTATCGCTGCCACACCGCATAGTGCAGCGGCCTCAAACCCTGCGTCACCGGCTCGTTCGCCTTTGCCCCGCATGCCAGCAAAATTCGAATCTCGTCGAGCGGTTGCAACCGAATTATCGCATCGGCTAGCTCTCGCTGCAACGGATTCGCGATGCATTCGGAAGGCATCTGTTGCGCGCGAGAAAAGCCCACAAAATATTACCTCCCATTCCTCTACACTCTACTCTACTCTACTCTACTCTGCTCTGCTCTGCTCTGCTCTGCTCTGCTCTGCTCTGCTCTGCTCTGCCCTGCTTTGCTCTGCTCTACTCTACTCTATTCTACTCTACTCTACGCGCCACCTGCCCACGCCACGCCGCGCCGCGTTCCCCTCTGCCAATGCGAAATCGAAATTCGCTAAGAGAATCGCGCTCCCTTGCAACCTAGAGTCAACCAAAACCCGTTCGATCGTTGCAGCTAGACGATGGACGATGGACGAAACGGCAGAGATTTTGCCGACCGATAGGTAGAACAGTCGAGATCTCGTTTCGAGCGTCGAATCCCTGCCAAGGTGGCGGTACAATTTTGGCGATGATATCGGAAGCGCAGCGATCGAGTCGATCGGTCGAATCGTCTGTTAGCCTATTTTTCTACGCCAACTCGCGTCTATCCCTTTTCTACCCTGGCTTTACGTTTCACCGGTAGAATGGAAGCGGATCGGTTGGACGACGCGGTGGGACGGGACGGGACGGGACGGGACGGGACAGGACGGGACGGGACGGGACGGGCGGGACGGGACGGGACGCGGGATTAGATCGCGTCTAGAAGCTAGCAGATGCAACGGCTCGGGGCGAAAAAAGAAAACTCTATTCTCGTACTATCCTCGTTTCCGTAACTAAAACGACTCTCGTTTCGCAAAGTTTCGCGATTCCCCGCTACTTCGCCGCGGTCGAAAATGACGGGAACGACGGAAATGACGGGTGACGTTTGGCTGGCGAGTCGCGTTCGCGGTTATTTACTCACAGCAAATACTCTGCGGTGCTCCAACATGTATGCGCGTAGAATGAACGTAGTAAACTGCCTTCTTTGTCGGAAAGACGCTCCTATTTAAAGCTTCGAACGGCGATTCCGCCCGAAAATAACACAAAGGGAACGCGCGGGAGTGTGCGCAGCAAATCACCCGCTTACGACAACTGCGCAATTTTCGCTTCCAACAACTCTCGCATCGATCCTCGATCCTCTATCCTCGATCCTCTATCCTCGATCCTCGATCGCTTTTATCTTCTTTTTCGGTCCGAAATTTCCCAACGCGTCGACACGTTTTTCACGACCTCTCTTCCCCCTTTCCTCTTCCTCTTCCTCTTCCTCTTCCTCTTCCTCTTCCTCTTCCCCTTCGCGGCCGTCGCTGATGTGCACCAACTAATCCCGCTGCTAACCTGCCTAATTATCCGCCGACTAATCGTAAGCGCAGCATCTGTTGCTCGCGCGACCGATCAACGCCACGCCGCGCCGCGCTACCGAATCTTACTCACTCTCGCGTGCATGCGTGCAAGTTTTATTTAGGTGAACGGAAAGGGGGATGAAGCTTGCGAACGAGCGCTACGTTTCTAAGAAAAGATCACGGACTTGCAGGATTCGCGAGAAACGGCGAAACGTGGGAGGTTTCCCGTACGTGTACCTTTGACGCGGCTCTGTTGCCGGTGTCCGTTGCTGGTGGCAGGCGTTGTTCGGAGGCTCGGTTAGAGAAGACGCGGCCACACGCACGGTGCTGGTGAAAGGCTGGGCAGGTGGTTGATCGGGAAAATCGGTGGCCGACATATTGGCAGGGAAACGCGTGGCGGGGCGCGTTTCGCAAAATAAACAGAGGCCGGATCATTTTTGGAAGTACTTTTATTAAGAAATACTTTGCACTTATTAAATGCCTTATATTCTTAATTCATTTTAATTATAATAATTATTGTAATAGCGTTGTCCTATCTTTCTACGTAGAAGCATGCTTCGCTAACACACGTTACACGACCCTAAAATTATAAGCAATTTTTTTGTCCTTAACGTACAGCTTATGCGTAAATCAAACAACAATACTTTAATTTCACGAAGCTGACAAGTGCAGAGTTCTCAATGGAAATCTTCGCAACCTACGAGAAATTCTGTACACAAGTGCGCATGTGTTGCGACTCGACTCGATTCGACTCCAGCAAACTTGCAATTCTTCCTACGACTCGTCTCTTTGCCGCAACGGTTGCTTTCTACCACCTACGCAACCCGAACACCACCATCGATTGCAACGTTCCTCTCACGATCGGATTTCTATCCGCGGCCCTTTTACCTCTTCTCTTCTCTTCTCTTCTCTCCTCTCCGCTCCTCTTCTCCACAACGCTTCCCTTCCTTTCTTACATTTTTTAAGGGTCGCGACGGAAACGTACAAAACAAGAAAGAACGAGAGATACAATTTGCTTCTTCTTCTTCTTTTTCTTCTACATTTTGCGCTTATTACGCTTATTCCGATTTCTTTTCGGAGCCACGAGTGCAACACATTTTCGCGTTAACGCGGTCGTCGAATTGTATTGTGTAGCGCAGGGCTTCGCACGACGTATCTCACGTATGTAGCTATGTTTGCCGCTAACCGCTAATTTATCGGTCTATTTGCAAATTCGCAAACTCGCGAACTCGGAAATTGGCGAGTCGCAGAGGCAGCGCGCTACGCTCGCACGCGTTGCACGCATGTATCGTATATACGTGCATTTGGAGACTGACAACGAGACACTTGTCGCATCGAAGATCGCCGTTCCTCGATCCCGCTTTCTCCGGATCACGCTGTCGCGTGTCGCGTCTCGTTCCATACTTCCAAACGAACAATCAAAGGCAGCTCGTTCGATGCGACATTACGTCTATCTATACACTCTACGCTTTCTTAACGGTCACGCTAAATTTGTTACTCTTAAGGAACCTACGTTTAGAAAATTGGACTTTTTATAGGCTTGTGTTTTCTTCGAAAAATATCTATAGAACGTTCTTCACGATTGTAACTGGAGCAAGGAATCGATCGATCGGTCTATTACGCGTAGGCTTCGGGACGGGAAGATCGACCAACGAGATCGCTGTTACAAAGTAGAGAGAAATTTTGATCGGCGACTATTTT
This sequence comes from Eucera pruinosa, assembly GCA_028830335.1. NCBI lineage: Eukaryota > Metazoa > Arthropoda > Insecta > Hymenoptera > Apidae > Eucera > Eucera pruinosa. Next base: position 30,575,067 of record JAMYCR010000003.1, read on the forward strand.
ACGCTACGCGATTCTCTTTAGTCTAGTTTACGCTACTTTCTGCCATCGGCGATCGGCGATCGGCGATCCGCAGTCGGCATCAGGCGGGCGGGCAGGCAGGCAGACAGGCAGGCAGGCAGGCAAGCAGGCAGGCAGGCAGGCAGGCAGGCAGGCAGGCACGCACGCACGCTCGCACGCACGCTCGCACTCTCGTACGGATACGATACATACCGAGTAGGCTCGTTCTACGGGTGGTCTATGGAAGATGAAGAAACGAAGGGAAATGAGAAAAGAGCGGCTGCACGAGTGAGACCGGGATGATGAATGGAGAGAGGCCGATCGATCGCATTCTCCGCTCTTCGCAGGACATTGATCTCGGTAACTGTCAAATGAAATCGTAACGTAGCACGCGACTGTGACAGCCGTAGCAAGTATAATGATCGATACAAGTATACGTATAATAAGTATAAGTATAATCGGAGAGAATCTATCTACAAATAATAATACCGCCATAAAAAGTGTATTCCGAAGCGATAACCTAATTGTAATCGTACGTGTAACTGTACGCGTGTAACTGTAATTATAATTATAGTATTATAAATAGAACATAAACTGCCTCGAAGTGGCTACGATCTACGTATTCCTAAGAAAACGGCTATAATAATAGTAGTCGTCAAGTATCGTCCACGCTTCTTTGATTGTTGTTTAGTTACATATTTTAAGGGCTTAAGGGCATTATAATACACGTGAGTATGACACGGCTTTCCACTAAAAATATTTGTTAGATACGCTGAGCATTACTGACTTAAGCACTGTACTAAATTCACGTAAAATGTATCGTTATTATTATTAGAAAACTAATTATTCTTCATTGGTTTGAAATACTGGTTTTTAATATGTAGATCTGTATAAAACCTTTGTCAACTGGAACTCTTTGAACAATGATTCGCGCGATACGAAATCTCAAGCGACCATGCTCTATATTCTACCTCGTCATCGTTAAAAAACTACCTTCTTACTCCTTACTCCTTTACCCCTTACTTCTTATTCCTTACTCCTTACTCCTTACTCTTTACTTCTTATTTCTTACTTTTTACCGATTTCTCCTCTCCGCGTACAATTTTCATCGCCCCGCGCTCCCAAACACCTCTCTTCCCCTTTTCCCAGACTCGATTTCCAATGAAAATCGACAAACGTGTCGTAAAGGAAGAAGAAAAGATGAAATAGAATCATGCATGCCCGTCTCGAAAGAAAACCGAAGAAATGTTTGGGAGGAGAGCAGCGCAAAAACGACAGAAAAAAGGAAAAGTTGCATGATTTCTCGTACGTAACGTTAACGCGAACAAACGAAAGTCTTTTTCCACCCGAATCCCTGCCAACGAGGTCGAATCTTACCACTTTTCTCATCTTTCCCAGTTCTTTACTTTTTCCCCAGTCTTTTTTTCCATCTTTTCCATTTTTCTTGTACCGCGAGTCACCAAATGTTCACAAAGTTTCCTAACCTAATTTTTAGTTGCTCTTTTACACGGTATTCGATATATTGTCAAGTATAAATAAAGTCAGGATTTATCACGAGGCCAGAATAAAAGGCAGATACGTTCTGAACGGTAGGAAACTGTCAGTACAGCGTTTCACTCTCAATACACGCTCCTCGTTCCTCCTCTCTTTCTCCTTTTTCCTCTTTCTATTTCTTTTTCCTTTTTTCTTATCTCTGGCACTCTTTTTTATTTAGGCTGTTTCACATTTACGGTAATTTACTCTGCTGGATTATTGCATTGCATGGAAAAATATGGCTTTATCCGAATGCTATTTAACAAAGGCAATACACTGTACGATTATATTTTTGTTCGTGTATGTGTGTGTGTTTGTTTTGTTTTCTTTTGTGTAGTGTATGGTGTACGGTGTACTGTGTATGGTATGCGATGTGTGTACATGCATGCGCCCGGGCTCGTGCACGCGTGTACATCGGAAGATGAGACATACGTGCACGCGCGCCAGTGCGTGTACCCGTGTACCTGTGTACCCGTGTACCTACGATGATTCCGCGTGTCGCGTTCTATGTATATAGTCACTGCAATTTGTAATCTTTCGAAAGCCAGATCAGGTATTCGTAAAAGGGCCGTACACCGTATATCGGCTCCCCTTTATGAAAACTGTTGCACTTTCACGATAGATTATAAATGTGATTTGTACACTAGCATGTAAAAAGCGTTACGCTACGTATGTACGTCATGATCGTTCGTCCTCCGTGACGCGGTTCACCGAGCTAAATCGTAAACTTGTTCACGCAAACGGCTATCGGTTCGCCGAGCGCCTCTGCGTATACGGCATACGGTATAGAGTACAGAGTATACGGTATACGGTATACGGTATACGGTATACGGTATACAGTATAAAGGCCGCGATGCGTCTACACATGCTCGCGTACTCATTGTCAGACTATAAGTTAGCAACGCACGCGTTCATGTACGTACAAACACATCGACGCGGCGACTTGCTTGCATTCTCGCAACTGTATATTTATATGCGTATGTATATACGTGTTTGTTCATGTGTACATGTATGTGTGTATATATATGTATATATATAAATATATAAACACACGCATATACAAAGGCAGAAAGGAGACACCTTCCACGCGCAAAGTGTCTACAAAAATATTTGTGTAGTAGATCCAGATTTGCGGTATAAGAAGATTCGACGTGGTTGCGAATCAGCCACGTGTTACCAGTCTTGAACGTAGTGACTAATGTTCGTTCATGGACGAAGCTCACGATCTCGCAATCCTCCTCCCTCTACCCCTCTATCTCCTCCTCCTACTACCACACTACTGCGTCTCCCGATCGTCAGCTTCTATTCCATTCTATCTTCCCTTCTACGATCCATTCCATCGCTGCCAATCTTAATTTCGCGCTAAACAAAAGCAAGTAAACGATATTCGCGAATGACTCCTTAAACCTTCTCTTTATGCTTTTGCTTCTGTCTCGAGCTTCGAGCTTCGAATTTCGACAACAAAACTGCTTTCGCCGTTCGGATTCAAAAGGAGCAACTCAACCGAGTACTTCATATACGTTTCGCCGACGTATATATATGTATATATATACACACACACACGCACGCACGCACACGGACACGCAACGCACACGACCGCGTATACACGCATGTAAATATACGGTGGCGCACGCAACCACGGACACACGCACAAAAACACGCGCGCAACACGCAACTCACTCAGATACACCGAACAGACACAACACTGGAGAGCGCGCACGTGTGTCTATATATACATATGTTTATATATGATGTATCGTACTTGCATACATACTTACACATATATATATATGCATATACATATGTATGTATGTACGTATGTATGTATGTACATATGTATAAATAGGACGTAATAAAAAAGAACCTACCCTACGGATACGTATTATCAAAAGATTTTTCGAGCGATCGTAAAAATATGATTCGCGTGACACGATCAAACTTTTCCAAGAACCGTGTTTTGTAAATCTGTTGTAGCAATCTGTGTATAGGACTCAAAAAAATACCTCTTACGCTATCCATGTACGCAAGGTGTACGTGTCACTAAGTAGAAGAACGGAACACGGCCCAAAACTGAACCGCGCGCTTAAGCCTTCGACCGCTGCATCGACGCGTTTCATTCCCATCCTTTGTCTCTGTCTCTTTTTTATTATCTGTCGCGATCGCGAATAATCAACGAAACTAAAGGAAAGAAAAGCAAGAAGGAAGGGAGGAAGGGAGGAGGGGAGAAAGGAAAGAGGGAGGGACGCTGAGAAGATAAGCGAGGCGGCGGAAACCGAATCGGATCGGATGGAAGAAGCAAAAGCGAATATCCGTGTGTCTCGATTTTCAAACGGATCGGACTTTTTCGTTTCGATGCTGCGTTCGAAAGCTCGCGCATAGTACTTATGTACACGGAGCCGAGCTGTTCGAGACTAAAATCGAGCCTATATCGCGTATGATACGTACGCGTTGTCAATTATTTTCTATTAAATTACTAGCTTCTGTAAATGCAATAAACGTGTATAGAGTAACGAGCAGTTGGGCGAAAACGCACTCGCGCTAAACACAGGTGAGGGTGAGCTGTGAGCCGAGCTGTGATCCGTGAGCTGTGCTGTGAGCGGTGAGCGGTGAATGATTAAACGAGTACGAGAAACGGACAACTCAGTGTGAGTCAATAAAGATGGGAAGAATGAGAGAGTCTAGAACAGCTCCGACGTGGCAATAAAAAATTTGTTCGATTCAACTCAAGTCTAAAAACCCGCTACTTTTCGTATAGCACTACGGTAGGCTGGAGTTTAGGCTTTCCGGCAAACGATAATTCATCATATGATACGGCGGACTCGCGGGACTTCCCGGCTGGCTGTTCATGCCGAGATTGCTCGAACCACGACCGCGTTTTCGCCTTTGCAATATACCTTTTCTAACCATGTAGAATCGAATCGTACTTATCGGAATTTTGTACTTTTCCGAAGCAACTTGAAACGTCATACCGCGTGCAACCATATCCGAAGCTTGCTTCAGTTCTTCCTCCGAGCGTCTCTGTCGTCTCTGGTAGCCTGAAAATTACGCAAACGTGCACGCTCGTTTACTCTATCTCCATCGAACACATCGACGTCTCCGTCTCCACCTCTATTTCAATGTCAGTGCTTGTCCGTACCTTCAGGATTCTTACCTTCGATAGCAGGGAACGGGCTACTGGGATTGCAGTTGCTGCTCTGTACCATGCTAATCGAATACGGTTTGGCATCGTGCTGCTGAGTGAACTGCTCGTCGGGCTCCATTTTAACCATGCCTTGAGTCTCGGTTAACGTCGCCTCGCAAGCGCTAAGCGCCTTCTCCAAATGCTGCAACGCCTCGCTATGCTCCATGTTCATAAAGTTCGAAGATGTGGAGTTCTGTGGAATCGGCGTAGTGCTGTGCGATGGGGCGCTCGCCGTGCTGGACGCGGCCAGCGAAGTGGCCTCTAAAAACGTCGCGTTCGAAGTTCCCTCGTCGGACGGAGGGTCCTCTATTTTGAAGTCGGGTCCGTCTTGTTGCGCGCTCACGGAAGGGGCAACCGAAGCGTTCGAATCGCACGCTTGCGAGCTACTTTCGGTCGAGGAGTTGTCGTTTCCTTGAGTGGACAAACCGCGAACCTGCAAAACGCGCGATCGCGTACACGCATACATATGAAAATCATCCCTCCTATGTTTCTCTTCCTATCAGGCAAACGGCTACTCTTCTCCATTTACCTGCAAAACTTCGGCAGCTTGCATCAGCTTGGCCAGCTGCTGCTGCTCCACGTACACCTCCCCGCGATACATGAACTCCACCAGAGCTTGAAGTTCCCACATTCTCATATCTCTCAAAAATATAATCGGATGGGTGCAAGGTATCTCTAGCAGCAAGCGCTCCAAGTAGTCGCTACAGGCGGACAGTACTACTTTGTGACACTTTATGGACCCTCCGTCGCAGGCCAAGGTCACATCCACGAACTGTTCCGAACTTAAAAGCTTTGGGAATGCGCTGTGCATGTTTGACTGATGAGAGTTCCATGAAACGCAAAATTGTTGACGATCCCCTCCAGGGTAATTACCCGGGGTATGCAGGTTGCTTCCTCCTTCCATTGTCCTACGGTTTTCCAGTGATTTTCCTGTTGATACCCACATCATCTTTCATTATACCTCTACATTTCTACAATTTCTCTACTTTGCTTCTCTGCTAGCTACCATTTCTCTACGGCTTGGATCATCTTTCTTCTCTCTTTCTCTCGAACCTACCAACTAGCCTCTCTAAGCTAACCTGGTGGAACACTGTCCAACTTTAAACGCATACGAAAGAAAGAAAAGCCAAGAAGCAGATATCGCGTGACTAGGCTACTTCGAAGATGCAAGGGCAGCCAGTGACACGGTAGGTACGTACAAAGCTGGCAAACAAATGCTTGCCAAATTCCAAACGGCAAATTTAAGTTATGCTAGCTTGGAAAAGCATGTAGCATGTTGTTTAAAACAATGTACAATATGGCTGTACCGGTGAATAAATGTTTGCATCAACTTGTACAAGGCACAGAGTCAGCTATATAGAAATACGAAATATAACTTAAAAGTTGGAAAAGATTTGCTCGCGATTTAGTATTTAAATCGGTAATCGTACGCGAGCTTTGCGCTCGATGTAATTAAAGAAGAGAATATCGAGACAGAGAAAGAAAGAGAGCGAAAGAAGGAGAGAAAAATGAGTGAAAGAGAGAAAGAGAGAGAGCGAGAGAGGGAGCGAGAGAGAGAGAGAGAGAGAGAGAAAGAGAGAGAGGGGCCGTTAAAGAAAACTCATGGCACTAGCCGAGAAGGAACGTGCAACAAAACAAATCCGTGGTCGGCAGTAGGTAAACGAATTCTTCGTAAAAGGGGAAAAAAAAGTTAAACGACAAAGTTTAGTTACGCGGCGTTTATCGTAATCACGTGCTCAAAGCGTACTAGCCGACAGGTTAACCAAAAACTATGCAACGTACGCGGAGAAGTACGAGATTTTTTTGTCAATAGAAAAATGGTGAAATCTTTGTGGGAGACGCTGTCGGCGTGAGTGCCATCACCCCCCAGGAACGCCTTGAACACAACTTTCCTCTTTCTTTTCGTTTTGCCGAAGCAAATTCTATTAAGTCGCCGCTTTCGAACAAAGAAACGTAGTACGAATGGTAAGGTAAATAATTTCACTCACAGATTTTCAGCTCGGTCGACTCCTCTCAGATTTTCGCGTCGCTTTCGGGAAGAATCCCTTAAGAAAACATTCATCCGCCGAGGTTTGCACTAGCTAGGGGAGCTCCAACAGAAGGGTGGGGGTAGTAAGGCTGGGGGTAGCTTAGTGGAACACTAGCGCACCTCTTGCCTTTCCTGAAAACTCTTCTCAACGTTAAACTCCCCGAACCTCTGGCCTCTTCTCCTCACTACTCTCTACCTTCCGTCTTCCGTCGCCAATCTCCGATCACCAATCTCCCATCTCAAATCTCGGATCTCGACTCTCGAGTTTCGAATCACAAATCTCGAATCTCGAATCTCAAATCTCAAATCTCAAATCTCAATTGCAAGCTTTTTCCAGCTTCGTCTGGTCGCCACTTCTGGCTACGTAGCCTTCTCACCGCCGCAGCTATACCACCTTTACCGTAAACCAATGTCTGAACTTCGGTTAGCTGTATCATTATTCAATTTAGCATTCCTCCCGAGTGTTTCGATTCCAATATCGTAGTTAGTTAGTTAGTTAGATGAGCATGGTGGCTGCTCGAACCGGAGGAGCGATTAAAAATTTTAAATCGGCGAAAGCCAATTCGCTTGCTACCATCTCTGGTTTTCCTCGGCTGCCTCTCGATATCGATATGTGAGCAAGAAACGCACGTGCCGCGTATCTACAAATTACAACGAGACACCGTTTCTCCCAACGGAATATACGTATATTCGCGCCATTACATAGAAACGCTCCACACGGTTCGAGCAAACCAAGCGACCGTTACTTTCAACTTATTCATTTTTCGTCTCTTTTCATCGCACGATTCGCGCGATCCTTTACTAGAAGATTCGCCTGCGCAACGGTCGAGAACTATTTCAAATGAAACTTATCCCTAGCTTACCGCAGCCAATAGAAGAACGTTATCATTTAAGTAATTCCATCGACGAGTTTTGATTGGCTCGGAAGAATATTTAGAAACGCGCGTTCCTTTTTCCAATAGCAGAGAATTAGCGTCGCGTTTAGAGCGTTGGCGGCGTCATAGTCGGTAGCAGGAGTTAGTGAAAAAGTAAGTTACTGGTACGGCGCGACGCGGCGCGGCGCGGCATGGCATGACGCGACATGGAATGGCGCGACGCGAGACGTCTGAAATGTAAAATGCCGCGACGCTGCGACGCTAAACCGGGAGCATCTAAGACGAGGAGAGGTGCGCGTGGGACGCCTCGAACTCGATCCCGATCCCGATCCCGATCCCGATCCCGATCCCGATCCCGATCCCGATCCCGATCCCCATCTCGATCTCGATCTCGATCCATCCTGGCCAGCCGTCTCGTTGTCATAGCTGAGTGCTGAGTAACAATTAGGCATTTCGTTGCTCGGCTTCTATCGAAGCTCGTGGAACGTGCGTCACGCTGTGACGCGACAAAACGAAAGAAAGGAGACAGAGAGGAGTTAAAGGAAAGAAACGGAGGCCCGCGAAATATGTCGAAAATAACGGGATACGACACGCACGATGACGGACCGGGTTTCGTCGGCATCAGATTTTGTCAGGAATGCAACAACATGCTGTATCCGAAGGAAGACAAGGAGAACAAAGTATTGATGTACGCGGTACGTATCGCGGTTCGCCGTTTAAAGAAAGGTATGACAAGCTGGTGAACTGGAACTTTGTCTTCAGTGCAGAAATTGCGATTTCAAGCAACTAGCCGACAGCAACTGCATCTACGTGAACAAAATCATGCACGAAATAGAGTAAGCGTATTTCACGTTTTCGAACGCGATGCCCGTTCGGCTTCCAGCAACGAAACGGTAACAAATATTTTGCTACGATTTCGTTGCAGCGAGTTGACGCACATAGTGGCCGACGTGATATCGGACCCCACCTTGCCGAGAACCGAAGAACATCCCTGCCCCAAGTGTAATCACAGAGAAGCAGTGTTCTTTCAAGCGCAGACGAGAAGAGCGGAAGAAGAGATGAGGTTATACTACGTGTGCACTAATCAGCATTGCTCCCACAGATGGACCGAATGAAGCTTTCGCTTAACCTCCAACTCCTGTAACCACCGACACGTTCCAATAAAGTATTTCGCTGTTTCCTTCGTATTTTCGTACATGTAATTTGAAACAATAAATTATACGAATGTACAGTTATTTATATAAAACACGAGGAGCAATTATTTCACGACTCGTTCGTGGAGCCGCGTATCGAGGTTGGCGCGAGTAACGTCAAACACGTTGGCGCAATCAGTGGGTCGGTGTCGGTCGATCGGCAAGATTGCGACGCCTGCATTTCCCTCGAGTCTCGAGCTACTCGCCTACTCCCGTTCTTACAAATGCAAGGAAGCGCGCACGCGTGCCACAATCTTGCATATTTACTACTCTAACCAACTTTCGTCTATAGTGTTCGTAGTGGCAAAGTTGTTTTCGACGAAAAGCAAACGGACGAATTTGGACGAAAATTCTGCCGCTTTCTAGAATCTACGAAACCACTAACAGGCATCGACGGTGAAAAACCTCGAGCTCTATGATGCGTCCTTGTATCTTTCGCGTGAAGCAACGATTCGCCTGAGGCAAATTTGATCGATTAATGGGTGCAGCGCATACAACGAAAGTTCACGAAAAAATGGAGAAGTAAAAACCGTTTGCTCGTAGTGGCGGTGTTCGCGAAATTCGGTCGACGCTTGACAGCGACCGTTATAGGTTATCTTTCTCGTTTCAGCACCGAAGGTTCGGACGCTCGAGAGAAAACGGAAAGCAGACAGCCGCGCGTTGGCAGCGTAAACAGCAGCGCGAGACCGCTGTCGATCGAGGGGCCGTCGAACATGAGCAACAGCGGTTCGCGGTCGCTGGAGCCGCTGCCAAACCAACCTCGGCAGCCGACAAATTTGCAAGGGCTCCTAAGGTTCGCTATGGAAGCGACCGATTCTCAAAGCTCTACCAGCGGTGCTCAGTTCCAACCGATGGACCAACAAGTACGCGTATCGCCAATTTTAATCGCGCATTTTTGTCGAACTTCGAACTCGTATATAGAGGCCGTCGAGCTCGTCCAGTAATGCACCTCTGCTTCCACTTCCTTTCGCAGAGACGAGAGTTTCTCAAGCAAACACTCTCCTCGTTGTCGTGCAACGTAATAGAGGAACTGCAAAAAGCTATTCAAACTTTGTCGAACGTGGTCGACCTTTGTCCGGACGACGATACGACGCGGCAAGAGCAGGCATTGGAGAAAATCTCGGACTTTGTGGACAACATAGATATCGCCAATGACTTTTACAAAATAGGAGGCTTCTCGATATTCGGCCCATGCTTGAACTCTCCTCACAGCAGCATTAGGTGGAGAACCGCGGACGTAATCGCTGAGCTATCCCAAAACAATCCCTTCTGCCAAGAGAGGCTTCTAGAGACCGGCCTGTTCCCTATATTGCTGAACATGATAGACTCCGATCCGTCGGACGACGTCAGAGTTAAAGCTCTGTACGCGGTGTCCTGTAAGTAAAGCGGCGCGCTATCTCGCGACGACGCGCACTCCTTCGTCCCGCGGACTGTACATTACGTCGTTGCGTACTTCAGGCATAGTTCGGGGACATCCGATCTCGTTGAAGTACATGGAGATAAACGACGGATATTCGGTTCTCTTGAGAGCTATGCAAAGTTCCATAAAGAAGCTACAAATTAAATCCGCATTTCTGCTCTCTTCTCTCTGTAGCAACGCGAATTTAAAATTGACGCTAACAAACATGGGTCTGATCGAGCAAGCCGCGGGTTTGCTAGCCATCGGCGATCTACCACCGGAGATCAGGTATCCTTTTACTCCTACTCGATTCCGTTTCGATCTAGCTTCGTTCTCGTTTGACTCGCGCAACTCGCGCGATGCGATCCTCTTTCAGGGATCAGCTGCTAAACATTCTCGACGGCTTGACCACCGACGACTTTTCGCCCGCTTTGAAAGAATGTCGACGACCGGAGCTCGGGCTAGGACCTACGTTGGAACGTTGCGCGCAAGACTTAAAGCAAGAGGAAAATCCCGATCAGGCGGACGTATGTTACCAGGTGTTGAAAAAGGTTTTCTTCGATCAGGATGCAAATCAGGAGAGATAGTTGCAATTTATTTTGCTTTGCAACTATCAAGTTTGTACATTCTCGAATGTTATCGTTGATAAATAAATGTAAATGTACTTTATTTAAAAACGACTGCTTTCTTTGTCCGCGCATCTACCGTATACTTTCTCCCGCCAAAAAACCTGCGCGTAAAAGCGAAGAAAAGTAAAGCAGAATTTTTGCAAAAATCATTGTCTACGCTCGTGACAGCGCTCCGCATTCCGGTCAATTCCGGTCTGCAACAGCCAGCACCAGGAATCCCGGACGAGAGGACCTTATACGACTTTCTTCAAGAATTGGGCTAGGAGTGGGAATGCTACCCCTTCCGCCCCGACGCAAGCATTGGTGCGTAGTCTAGTCTATCGCGTCGCATAGTCTGTGATAGCTAAGTACCTGCCTGGTGCTGCCACCAAAGTAACTAGCCGTGACGAATTGTGGAATAGACTATCCATTCCCATATAGAATCATCGGGGAGCAACTGACCAAAATTACCATTTTAGTGTCACATGCGATATTACCAGTTCAGACTAAAATACGACAACAGCTCTTTTGGAACGGTGGGAATTGTAACTAAGTCGTGCGATAATCAACACCAGCGAGATACTGGTCAGAGTGTGACGTCACGGCGGTACCGCTTCCGCGGGTCGCCGCACGCTACAAGATCTTGCAAGAGCATCGTCAAAGTTGAAGCCCACAATTCAATTGTAACACCCGTTACTTTATCAGGATATTGTAGCGCTCTTGTAAATTGTTCTCTAAGAAAGCTTAAATAAATGCCCAGTTAAACATGAATCAATCGTTCAAATGATTCTTCACCTGCCACCCATCCTAGAACGACCAATCCGAATCCCTAAAAGAGTAGCATCGTGGAGGAACTTTAATAGAAAAGTACCGAAACGACAACCTCTAAAATATAGTCCTGATCATGCGTAAATTAGTTGTAAGCTTGCAAAATTAAAGACGAAGTCGCGAGAACGGCAGCATTTCCTGCAAAATGACGTCACTTCTAGGACGCCCCAAAATTCTTGGAAATGACGTCACCTTGCCGTATTCTCCGGATACCTCCTCGCAACTCATATTCGCCTAATACAAAATCGCCAAATCTGCCGAACGTTTGCTGCGAAACCCAAGAAACACGGCAATTCTAGGAATTTGACGTCACTTCCAGGAAGCGCCAAAATTCTAGGAAATGACGTCATAACACGAAAGTGTCAGCGACCTCCTCGCAACTCATGTTCGCCCAATACAGTGTTTTGAAATTTTTCGAAAATTTTCCGGATCTTTGTATTAGGAGATTATGACATGCCAGGAGGTCGTTGAAAGTGTACGGGTATGACGTCATTTCCAAGAATTTCGGCGCTTCCTAGAAGTGACGTCATTTCCAAGAACTGGGGAGTTTCTCGGGTGTTGGAGCAAACCTTCGGCAGAAAAAACCTTTAGCAATGTTGTATTAGGCGAATATGAGTTGCGAGGAGGTATCCAGCGAATATGGCAAGGTGACGTCATTTCCAAGAATTTTAGCACTTCTCGGAAGTGACGTCAAATTCCTTTGGAATGCCTGACGTGTCGGACAGAATTTTCCTTTTCGACTTTCGCAACCTATAACTAGTTTAACGGTGTGCAGGGCTATTTTTTGTAGAGTTTCTCGCTTCGGAACTTTTCTATTTAAGTTCCTCCACGATACTTCTCTCTAAAGGATTTGGAAGGGTTAGTCTAGGATCACTGGACAGGTCAGAAAATATTCGAACTATTACGTGTTTTTAACCGAGCATTTATTAAATACTTCTTGGTAAAGTACAAGTTACAAAAATAATCAAATAGTCTTAAAAATTGACGCGTGTTACACATCCCATTGTTGTAACTGTTCTGGGATAGGAGTAGCCGACCCCTGCTTCAGTGCAGCAATTTTCGAGGAGGGGACTCTGTTAATTAATCCTCGTTGTAATTCCTCGTTGCATCGTTTTGCGGAATGATGGTCCAAGGCGTAACTACGGAAATGGCCTGGCGCTCGCTCCTTTACGTCTCTTGCGCTGTTCGACTCCTGGTCACCGTACACACGTGCTCCTATTCGTTTCCGAAGAGAACCCAACCTTTTCAAGTCGGTAAGGTGCAGAGTGACGCGGAATGGTAAGAGAGCACGCAAGCCCTTGTTACGTACGGATCCTGCGGAGTATTAAAACGGGCAGCGTACAGCCCTGCGTAGGGCTCTCCCACAGCGATACGGAGCAGCTGTTCCTAGGAATGTTCCTAGCAGGAGGTATATAACCCCTTATTTAACCCCATAACCACTTCTCCAAAAATCTACAGATTTTTGAGGAGTATATAAAGAGCCTAGAAACAAGGCTCGTAGGTTCAGTAGCAAATTAGAACGACGTTACGACGAAGTTCTGGGAGAGATCGAGTTAAAGTCCCCTTCAAGCATTATACAAGATACTACGCGAGTGTTGAAGTCGAGTCGTCTAAGACCCCCGCGCTCGTTCCGCGTTAATGCTGAGATCACTCTCGCCGTCCGAGAACTATTAGAATAGCGTAACTATATCTATACTCTTTTAACACATATCGTTTTGTGAAAATATATTAGTTTCGTTCTCTTTTCAAACCCGTTTCAATAGTTATTGTAACCTTCGGTATCCCGCACACGATATACCTTTACCGCTCCAGGTATATTAAGTGATAGCTCTATCCTGTACCTCGTCTGTAGTTGGATTATCGCACGACTTAGTTTCAATTTTCACCGTTTTAAAAGTACTGTCGTCTTATTGTAGTCTGAACCGACAATATATCGCATGTGACACTAAAATGGTCCCATGCTTTTGGAGGGGAAATTCCAAGAAGATCCTCTCGTCCAGCACCTCTGGTCCAGTCTATCTGAGTCTAAGGTACGACTTTCCCACTCCTATCCTCTTTCTCCTACTTTTTGAAGAAAAATTCCAAGAAGGTCCTCTCATCCAGCAGCCCTGGCCGGCACTTTATGCTGAATCAGCGTTGCTTGGTGGGAAGAAAGTGGGGATACGACTCTTAGTTAGTAGTGAGTAGGGAGTAAATTCAGAGTATGAAGTAAAATGGGGGAACCGCTCGAGGTGGGGATATGCCTTTATATGCTTGACACCTACACGCGGGAGGGTGAGGTAGTAGCCCACTTGTGCTATGAAATGGGCTATTACCGCTGCTACATACTACATAGATTCTTCTGCTCGCACGAATGGCCGCTGAGTGTACCGCACGCATAAGCTTACAAAAGCGTGCGCGTATCCACAAAATTCAATGTGTCGCTCCATTTAATACCTTCGAAACTATATTAAAACCCCTTAATGAAATTTCGTATTTAAGGTTTACTTCTTTTCCTCCCCCTGCACCCTAAATTTCATGTTAATCGGTGCGATGGGCACCTCGGAACTATACTGCCGAAATCTAGTCTATACGGATATCGATATTATTTTTACTTTCTCCAAATTTTCCGCGGCGAAAAAAAGAAAATTAATTAGAAATTGCAGCTGGTTGACCGTAGTTTTCTCGAGAAGATCGCCATAAGCAAGTAGTATCTAAGTATGTGCGATGTACAATGTGCAATGTACAACGGGCAACGTATAACGCACACGTAAGCTGCGCGCATTTCCGTGCTGCGATTTAATAGCTGTCAACATTGAAGCTGCAAAGGATAGATATGGCCGATGAGAAATCTACGAAACAAACGGAAGACCGAGAGTTGGACGACTTATTGGACAGTAAGTAATTACGCTGCTACGCGTTCCCGATTAAATAAACATAATCGAGGAATCCTAACCTCAATCGCTGCAACACTTCCAACATATTCCTTCCCTTTTCATCGTTTTCTCTGTCCCTTTCTCTCAAACATATTTCGTACGCTACTATAATAGTAGATATATGTACTTTTCTCCCGAATCCTCACAACTTTTGCTACTTCAGTTTTCGGCCCTCGAAAGTAAGTCTCTCTCAGTCTCATTAGGCAGCTCCTCCAGGTATTTTTTTTATTGTACGCGTTCGGACAACTTAGCTACGACCATCGCGTCCAGTGGAACAAAGTTCCAAGCGAGAATATCGAATGTGCCAAGTTTGGTAGCTCTTCGATAAACATGGATAAAAAATGAGCCAAAAGAGAAAACACCCATGCTTTTCGTACAAAGAAGAGAGTATTTCATTGCCTACTGGGAAAGCGGAAAATATAAATGGTCCAAGTACATCGTCCGAGAAATTGTTGAAGAAAAAAGATATCTATGCTGTTATTGTTTCCCCAAAGTGGGCCAGGCATAGACACAGAGCAGAAAAGGTAGCTCGAGTGGACCTTTACGTATGGGAAGAAGAGCGTGGCAAATACTGGTACTTGTATGAGAAACTTTAGAAAAACCGTATTTTTCTAAACAGTTGCCATGGTATTTCCACTGCTAGGCAACCAATTGATACCAAATTTTTGGGCACTCTTCAATACTTTAGATTTATTGTCTAAACAATGATTTTCAAAATCCAATATCGTTTACTATTTTCTTAACTCATTATTAAAAACAAAAAAAGAGAGAGAAAGAAAGAGAGATTGAAAGGGAGCGAGACGAGAGAGAACAATTTTTCCGCTATATATTGCCGGTATCTGTACCTAACGCTCACGATCGTTGATCCAGGCGCTCTGAAGGACTTCAGCAAGGAAGAAAAATTGGAGAAGGGAAATGCAACGAAAGTAGACGCGGTGGAATCGACGGCGGACAAGAACGAGTCCGATAGTTTGGAAGATGCTTGGACAACGGACTTTATGAAACAAACGGCGGAACAATTCGAGGAGAATTTGCAGAACTTCATTCGAAACGGTAATAGAGCGTGAGAACGCGAGAGCGTGAAAAGACGAAAAGTTGGAAAGACGCAAAGTTAGAGAAAAGTTGGTTGTTTAGAATGCGGTGTGCTAGGAACGGCCGGCGACTTGGGTGCCTCGCTTCAACGAATGGCGCAAACGGTTGCGAGCGCAATGAAAGACGAAGACGGCCTGGACAAAGACGACGCGTACACGGACTTTCAATCGGTGATCGCCCGAGCGGTAGACGATTTGTCCGCGACGTCGGAAAATTTGCAGGTATGCAGGTCTGTCGGGAAGCGAAACTTTCGCTAGTTCGATCGACCTTTTCTACCGTAAAAAGTGTGCTGTTCGGCAACGAAAACGTTGCAGGGCGAGGTCGATTTGTCCGAAGCGTTTGGACAAACGTCCCTGGAAGACGGCTCCGGCCACATGTTGCTGTTCATGCAAGGCCTGCTGCAGCGGCTCCTGTCCAAAGAAATGCTGTATCCGGCGTTGAAGCAGCTGGTAGCCGAGTTCCCCGAATTGTTGGAAGAGAAAAAAGCGACGATTCCTCCGAGCGATCTGCAGAGGTTCGAAAAGCAGCTAGAATTGATGCAGCAGGTTGCTACGTATTCCTCTTGTTTTTGCTCTAACGCATCGTAAAGTAGACCGACTCCATTGACGAAGTTGCGCGTTTTAGGCGTGCAAGATATTCGACGAAGAGAAAGAAGGAGACACGGAAGAAGAGAAGAAGAAACGCTTCGACACGGTGCTGTCGCTAATGGAAAAGGTGCTAGCCTGCGGTCAACTGCCGGAAGAGCTGATAGAAAAGCAAGCGTCGAACCGTCTCTTCTTGGACAGCGACGGGGATTGCATGATTCCAGCGTTAGCGCAAACCATGCAATCTCCGCAAAACTGCTCTATCATGTAAATTCCTTTTAACCACTGTTCGACCTGTGCGTCTTACAATTAGTAACACGGGAGGCTGCTGTGTGCTTTAGATACGTACATACGCGTGCTATATACAGGGGATACGATACGATACGATACGTTACGTTACGTTACGTTACGTTACGTTACGCGGCAAATCATTCGACGACTGCGATTTATCGTTCTCGGTAGAACTATGTTCTCGAAAGCTAGCAGCAGTCGTATCTGTAAATAGCCGAAATAGAAATGTCTTTCATACGGATTTGCGTTACGCGTAAAACGTTAGACCCATCTTTTGTACGTGGCAAAGATAGTAGGATATCGTCGCATCGCATCGGATCTGGAAAAAGTAACGTTCTCCTATTTTTATCGGCACCTCGATCACGATGATCGTGTAATCTTTCTTCTGTTTTAACTGTATTAAACGTTTTATTGCGTACTACTACCGTAGAAGCTGTACCTGCTATAATTTACTCGTTTCGCGTAGCCGTAGTTAACGACGCTCGCATCCTCCGGCTCTTGGCGATCCTTAACGCTCCGCGTCAGCTACCATTATGATTTCGTTGGCTTGAGCAGCAGCATTGGTAGGCTACTACTGCGCAAGCGTACAAGATGCGTAGCCCCCCTCCCTTTCTTTGGCTACTAGCGGCTGCTGAGTGGCGCAGAGTGCTGCCTGTCCAGGTTGCAAGTAGGGCCCGGAGTGTAGCTACGCGAACATCGCTCGACGAACTTTGGCTACGAATATCCGTACGCTACGCGCTCCTGACGTCGATAGCAGCTTTTATACGTACAATTCAACTATAAATACATTTCACGATTTTCTTATTTACCGTTTACGGTTTACGACTCGCAAAAATCGACGCAAGCGTCTCGAATATGCGTTTACTTTATTTTTTGTAAATTGTATTGTTCGCTGGATCGCTGAAACATCGGTGGCAACTAGAATGTACGTAATGCAAGGCAAATTGGAAACTAGGCTGGGGAAAGTGCCGCGACTCCCGGCAAAACTTTGCCTTCGAGAAGCTCCAAGCTGGCACCACCCCCGGTGCTCACGTGGCTCACTTTGTCCTCGGTTTTCCACTTAGCGGCACAAGTAGCCGTATCGCCACCACCGATGATGGTAATGCTGCCCTGCGACGTCGCCGCTACCACGTTGTCCATCAGGCTCTTCGTACCCTTGCTGAAGTTCTCGAATTCGAACACGCCTGCCGGTCCGTTCCACACGATCGTTTTCGCCCTCTTGATAGGTTCTGCGAATCAAAGTCGAGTAAATACTGGTGCGACGGTAGCGCATCCGAAAGGCGCGCGCTGAAAACGAAAAGAAGGCTAAGATCGACCGATCGAGACGTTACCGCTGAATAACTCTCTGGACTTTGGTCCGACGTCGAGACCCATCCAGCCGTCGGGAATGCCGCTTTCCACATCGGCTGCGCCTACGGGCGAATCTTCCGCAAATTTCTCCGCGGTTACAAAGTCAACCGGCAAATGTATTTGAACCTTGTTCTTCTCGGCCTTTGCCAGCAGGTCATTCACGATTTTTGCCCCCTCCTCGTCGAACAGCGAGTTGCCGATCTAAACGGAAAATGCGTCGTTTGATTCGCGTGGTTGCGTAGCTGGAGCGGAGCAACGGTTCCTGAAGGACACTTTTACCTTCATGTTTTTCGATACTTTCAAGAAGGTGTAAGCCATTCCACCGCCTATGATCATTTCGTTAACTTTGTCCAGCAAGTTATTGATCAGCTGTATTTTATCGGCAACTTTGGCACCTCCGAGGATCGCCAGGAACGGTCTCACGGGATTGTCCAACGCTTTGGCAAAATATTCCAACTCCTTCTTCAAAAGGAAACCGCTCGCCCGTGTTTCGTATCCCTCCCCGAGCATAGAGCTGTGGGCCCGATGGGCCGTGCCAAACGCGTCATTGATATAAACGTCTCCCAATTTCCTCAACGATTTCCTGAACTCTTCCACCTTTTCTTTATCTGCTTTCACCTGTAATGGAAACATTCGTCATCCTCTTTACTCGATCCGATCTATTCCTCGTCGATGAATACTCCACCCGAGCCTCTTACTTTGTTTCCATCTGGTCCTACTCCTTTACCTTCTTCTTCCACGTGAAACCTTAAATTTTCCAGCAAGATGATCGTTCCGGGAGCCGGATTCGCGCAAGCAGTTTCCACCTCGGCACCGACGCAGTCGTTCAAGAATACGATTTCCTTTCCGAGCAGGGACTTCAACTCGTCCGCTACGGGCTTCAATGTGTATTTCGTCTCTCGCTTACCATCCGGACGTCCCAAATGTGACATCAAAACAACCGATTTGGCCTTCTTATCCAGAGCATACTTGACCGTGTCCAAAGCAGCAACGATTCTCTGATTGTTGGTGATCTTGCCCTCCTTCAGAGGCACGTTGAAGTCAACTCTGCGATCATGGCCAACTCGTGTTTATCATACCGTTCCCTCCGCCAACGTATATTTAAGCTGAACGTGGTTTGAACTTTATCGGACTCTTTAACGAAATCTCAATATGGTAAAGTTCTCGACATAGGTAAAGTTGCTACCCGTGAATAGATGTTTGAAATGATGTGGCTTTGTCAATCTATGATTGACGTATCTGGATGATAACATGTAGATGGTTTTAAGGGAAGAGTAAGTCAAGAATAATTCGTTTATAGATGGAAGGGGGAGGATAGCGAAGCCCCTCCCCAACACCCCTTTCCCTACCCCCGCCTTCTAGCCCGTACCTTAAGCGACTCTGATCTGACATCATTAGAGCGGTCAACGTAACCTATAAAATCGAGCATTTTAAAACACGTACAACTTTTGATTCCATGCATTTCAGACATAATAAATATTGTTTCCGCATTCTACGCATCGAACTCTACCAAATCATCTAAAAAACATTTACAATTCGGCGTCCGATAAAGTTCAGCTTGAGCGAGAGCTAGAGCGCTAGCTGGAGCGACGAGCTAGATCTGCCGCGTGACACCTGCTTTAATTTCAATGGGAAGCATACCGTATTAAAACTCGCTTGTCCGCGAGATCCACTTTGTCGATGCTGAGCTTGTTCAGCGCCATGCTCACGAATTTCGAATGGATTCCTCTTAAAACGATGTCGCGTGTAATCGGTAATTCGCTGCTGCTATTTCCCAAATTTATTACCCTGGACGCACCGCTCCAGTTGTCGATCAAATTTGCAACTGCTACTTTCGGAGAGCTGCTACAGTCGCTGCGGTTCCACTGTACAAAGTCAAAGCAAGGTCGACGAATACAGCGACCTCTGAAAAGCTTTTGAACCGTGCGCATCGCCGTATGTCGCGGTCGTGGTCGCGCTCCCGTTCCCCTATACTCGCTACTCGATATACATATGTACCTTTTATCCGACAACTAACAACCGATTGCCAGAATATCGCGAACCGTTGCAACTCGATATTGTTCGCTTACGTATCCTTTCAATCTACGCGTTCCGTAGCTGTTCTCTCTGCAACTGTACCGACTAGCCCGCATTGAACGACCAAGTGGAAAACAGATCGGAGATCTTAGATGATAAACCGCAAGGGCGAAGAAAGTAGAAGTAGAAGACAGTAGAAGTAGAGGGAAAAATGAACTCTCCACGACTTATTAGAAAATATTGCAATTGAAAAAGTATCGGGCTACGCGGAAGAAAGGTTAACGTTCGCGCATAGGTGTGAAGCGACGAGGACGAGGACGAGGACGAGGACGAGGACGCGGACGCGGACCAAATAGCCAAGCCACGTGCTTGCAAACAACCGTTTTTCTTTTATCAAATAATTATGTTTGCTAGATTTGAATTTTACTCCCACGGCCATACGAATCGAGCTTTTGGCGTTTACAGTAGGAAATAGCGCGGAGATATTTGCTCGCAGGTATTAGATACAAGCACGCTTACGCGGGCAAATTAAAAGCAGCTAGGCAGCAATGCTAAAAATGGAAACCTGCCTTCTATAAATTTACAAACTTGGAATCGCTGCTACACGTTAACCGCGTACGGCGCTAACCAACGCGGAGCAAGAAACTGAAATTGATGGAAATTTTCATCGGTCTATTGGTTCATCGGCATCAAAATATAAGAATGAGTTGCGATTAAAGGGGAGCGAAGTAGGTGATCGATTGGACGGACGGTGAGACCAGACGCGACATCGAGCATGGGGCATCGCTGATACGAATATGGACTAGGCACCGTAGGCAATATTCGATCAACGTCTGGTATTCCGATATTCCGGTGTTCCGGTATTTCGTGTGGCCGTTGCTATTCTCGATTCTGGCATAGGAGCATGGCCGCGGTCGCTTCGTTTATCAGATTTCAAAACTCAAGGAAAACGGTGCCGCGAAAGATGGATTATCGTGAAGCTGACGATGAGTTATCGATACGCGCCTGTCGCGTATGCTTGCCCGTAGCTAGAACGGCGATACATCCATTTCATTTTTCCTGCTTTCTCTTCGGACAATTTTGTTCGCTCGCGAGCATAGAAGCGGAGAAAAAGGGGAATCGGAGAAGAAAAGTTGGAATTAATCTGTTGGCGAAGAACAAAGGTAGAGAGAGCTAGGTAGTTTTGCCACTGTGGAGAGATCGTAGTGCATAGCGCGACTCGAACGTAAGAAGATTCGTGCGGGTCTCGCGAATCTCGCGCATTTCGTGCGAGCACGCTCCATTCGATGCTGTACCGAAATAACGCAACTTTGCTAAACGCGAAGGCGGAATACGCGAAATATAGCCACGCGTATTCTTTCGCAAAGAATCTTTGCGAGATCCAACTTTCGACTCGCACTTGCAACTTTTAGCTCTCCTTCTCTGCAGATCGTTGACGCTCGAAAGTAGCAACGATGCTTCTGTTCTAATTTCTCTTGAAGAAGAAGGGAAAAGTTAGCGAACGCGAGCGGACGAGATCGAATATGGAGGATTCAGCGAAGGCCTCGTTATTGGATGGGTGGAAAATTGGCGAACGACTGGGCAAGAGTCCGCGATCGGTTGGGCTCGCAAAGCAGGCAAAGCGCGCGGCTATTCGGACCGTTGCGACGCGACGCGACGCTGTGCGACGCTGTGCGACGCGATGCGACGGGCTAAGGATTGGACAGGGGAGTCAAGAGGGTGGACCGTGGACCGTGGGCTGTGAACGATGGGTGGACGGGTGGGAAGGCAGGGAAAATCGAGAAGAGAAGGAGAAGATGAAAGAAAAGGAAGATCGGGCTAGCTGTGTCGGTCGAATGCCAGTAGAACGCGACGGCAACGACGGCGACGACGACGGGCGACGGCGACCACGACGCCGAAGATTCGCTCCCCAAGGCTCGAGCATCTCGGGTCATCGGTGCGGCGCCTAAGCCAACCGAACCGAACCGAACCGAACCGTCTCTCGATTCTCAACTCTCGACTCTCGGTGTTATCTAGATCGCCGCAACCACGTTTGCTCGCTGCTCGTTCGTGCCCTAAATGACCAGCACCGTGTCCAACCATTTGCTATACGTTGCGTTACGTTCATATCGGTTCCGTCCAATCGATCGAATCGTTCGTTTCTAGTGCTAAATCTCGATCGATCCATCGACCGCCGCTGCCCACTGCTGCTTGCTACCGTCACCGCCGTCACCACCGTCACCACCGTCAGCACCGTCACCATCGTCACCATCATTGCAATACCGCACTACCTGGCATCCCCGTGTCATCGTCGTCGCCCTTGTGTAACCATCTTTCCATTCGGCGCGACCTTTACGTGCTTTACCCTTAGTTGAAACTATGAAGTGGTATGTGAATATCTCTTTCCAGATACATCCCTCCGATACCCGCCCCCTTTTTTTCCCCTTCTCTCTACACTTTTCTCTTCTTTCTTTTCAGTTTTCGGGAAAAAATTTCTTCCTCTGCCTGCATCTTTCCCTCGCATTTTCTAACTTGCTACTTCTCTTCGCTTTACCACATGCGCGTATTTAAACTTTTCCGATCTGTTTGCAACGCACATACATTGTACATTTTACATTGTACATTGTACACTATACATTGTACGTTGTACGTTGTACGTTGTAGATTGTACGCGTTACAAACGTAACACGCGAATTCGCGTAACTCGAGTTACCGTAAGCGGCTTTGGGAGTGCGAAAAAAAGCAGAAGCAAAAGAAAATAGTTGGAATAAAAGCGAAGAACAACGAAGCTGCTTATTGTTAGAAAAGTTGTTTGGCGTGGAGAAAGATGCTACATTACGTTTCATATACACACAGAGTGGGGTCGTTTAAAAATAGATGTTTAAACTTAAATTATACCCTCCGGCGAATGGAGTTAGCAATTTAAGCATCTCAACATTTCATTAGTCACTTCCATTTCATTTTTGTCTATCTCGCAGGCGAAAAGATTGCCGACGCCCGGTTTCGTGTAACCGCTCGCCCGTCCCACTCCGCGCCATCACCAATACTCGTTTGATGAAACGGCAACGCGACTCGCGCTCGCCAGTCGCTTTTTACCCATAAACAGAACGTAACCGTATTCGTGGTTCGTAGTCCCCGCGGTCGCAGCCAATCGTTCAAACGTCCGTCACGCTCCACGCTCGTTAACGTCCTTCAACCCCTCGCCTCCTTCCAAGTTTACCAGAGAACGTTGCAGCTTTATTTGCACGCGACGTCGTTGTGCAGTCCTTTCGAAACAAAACTAAACCAAATAGTCGACCCGAATAAAAGAACGATTCTTACCTTGAGCATGACATTCGATTGCAAACATGCGAGAAATGTACGGCTTCTGCGTGACTAACAATAAATTGGTACGCGCGCGGCACACACAGGCAGCGAGAGCGACCGTGTCGCGTTTAGCCACGGTCTCTGTCCTATGGTATCTGGACCACCTCCCAGCTCTATCCGATTATTTACACCTCTATCATCTTCCCTCTTCCCTATTCCCTATTCTCTATTCCTTATTCCCTGTGCCGGTATCGCCCCACCATTTAACTATTTACTTCGCGACTAAACTTTTGCACGCGCAAAAAAAAGCAAAGCAAATTCCTGTGGTTTCTTTCGAGACGATCGTAGGTGTATGCAAATACGCATAGGTGCAAGGTAAGAAGATATAGTCGCTAGAGAGCCGTCCGCTAGAAAGCTATACGCGTTACTTCCACCTTAACTTATTGATCGAACAAACTTATCTATTATATAATCTTACGCTATTCCATACAAACGAGGAATAGTTTAACGGCGTATTCCTCCGCGCAACGGATAACGGATAACGGATGACGGATGACGGATGACGGATGACGGATGACGGATGATCGACGACGAACGTACGAAAGCGTAGCGCCGGTGCACATGCTCCGACGAATTATGGTCGTTCCGTTCACTTTGCGTGTTTCTCCACTTTTTCGTGACCCTTGGTACGCGACAAGCATGCGGAATGTTAGCAGGGCGCGCGTCAACTTTGCACCAAACGCGATCAGCTGAAGATAAAGAAACAAACGTCTAACGAATTTCAACGAGAGTCGTTGAGAGAAAGAAGGGCGGAAGGGAGAAAGGAAGACAGGGAGGAGAAATGCGTGGACCGATGGAACGGCGAAACGTTTGAAAGGATAGAGGGAAAGGAAAAGATAGAAATGTAGACATCGATCGAGCATTCGGGTCGCTATCTCGCGGCGTTTATAAGTATTACAAGTGCCGTGGTACGAAATCGAAAAATGGCCGTTCCATCGGTGTTTGAGGAGAACTAGCGGAGCTTTCGCAAACGTATCGGATATGTTCGGTTGGTGGGAAAAAAAGTGATCGCGACGATAGAAGCGGGAGTGCGAGAAGAGCGGAAAAAGAGAAAACGTAAAAGGAGTGGAAAGCAGTGGAAGGTCCGCTTGTCGTGGGTCTGGGGTGGGGTGCGGTAGGGTGAGAGCGAGCGAGCGAACGGGCGAGTGAGCGAGCGAGCGAGGGAGGGTGAGCCAACAGCCAAACGAGAGAAGGGAAAAGGAAAGGGTGAAGTGAAGATAGAAGCTAGCGGGAAGGGGAAGAAACGGTGATAGAAAGAATCGCGGAAGCAGCAGGGAAGAACGGGAAGAACGGAAGGAAGGGAAGAAGGGAAGAAAGCAAAGAAGGGAGTAAAGGAACAAGGAAAAGGGAAAAGGGAAGAGGGAAGAGGGAAAAGATGGAAAGGGGAAGTGCGGAACGGTGAAGCAACGCACACTGTCCGGGAAGAGTTCGGATAGCGCAGAAACGTCATCGGCGATTATTAAGCGACACAGTTAGTAGTCAGTGGAAATAAGATAGTCACGCGTACGTATTTGGATCGGTTGGTGCGGGCACGAGCTAGACCATACTAACAGACATGATTACGGACGAAACGACGATACGACCGAACGCAAACCAAACACTATTCCCATTGCGAATGAAAGAAGCAAGGCTATCTTCTCGTCTCTCTTTCCCTGTGATTCCCCTCTTAGTTTGTAATCGCTAGCCTCGGCCTTGTTCGGCTCTCCTCGTCCTACTGCTCGTAACAGTTAATCCACAAGTTAGCGCAGATCAGCGATCCAAAGAAAACGAATAGAAAATTGTCGGCGGAGAAATTTGTCGGCTGCGAGTAACATTAGGGAAGAGGCGAAAGCTGCGAGCGACTGGAAGTCGCTGTCCGGCTAGATTCGAAAGAGTAGAAAAAAAGTCAAAGAGAAGGAAAGGATAAGAAAAGAAAAGAAAAGAAAAGGAGAGAAAAGAAAAGAAACGGAAAGGAAAGAAAAGAAAGGAATGAGGGGAACGCGACACGGTCGCTAGGTGACGGGTCGAACGATTGCTAGACGATCACCCCCTGCGTACCCGCTGCACCTTTCGCTCGCACGTAATCATGGCTGCCTAACGCAGGGCGCTCAGTATCGACCAATTTCTACCCTAATATGCTTTAGGTTAAAAACCTAACCTCTCGGCGGACTCGGGGCGTGTCGCTGGTCTCGCGTTGACAGCTGTAAAGTTGCCTGCGTCTGGTCTGGTTTGGTCTGGTCTAGTCTGGCCGTTTCGCGATTTCGCGCTACGCTTACTCGCATCTCGCATCTTGCATCTCGCATTCCGACCGTTCATTCCAATCGCTCCTCCGTCTCCTACTCTCTACGCTCTCTAGTTTCTCGCTTAGTCGTGCGTTCGCTTCTCCCCTGCCGGCCACGGCCACAGCCACGGCCACAGCCACGGCCACGGCCTGCCCGTTCGTCTGCCCGCTCACTCGCTCACCCGCACACCCGCTCGATAATGCGAAACCCCATACCCCAAACTCTGAACTCTGAACTATAAACTATAAAACGCTATCAGCATGCCAATATTCTTTGTCCGTTTTTACAAACTCCTTGCCCTCGTTTCTCAGCAGTTTCGTAATAGGGATCGCTTGTGCTTTCCAGGCATCCCGATACTTCCACTACTACTTTGCAGCCAAGGAATGTAGGCGACGAAAGT
Organism: Eucera pruinosa; assembly: GCA_028830335.1. Classification (NCBI taxonomy): domain Eukaryota; kingdom Metazoa; phylum Arthropoda; class Insecta; order Hymenoptera; family Apidae; genus Eucera; species Eucera pruinosa. The sequence goes on from JAMYCR010000003.1 coordinate 30,600,964, forward strand.
ACGGATCAGAATAATAACATAACTATGACGAGCGAGGATCTGCTGCAACCCGGCCATGTGGTCAAAGAGCGCTGGAAAGTCGTGAGTCTGCCTCTTTCTTTTCTCTTCTCCCCTCTTCCTCTCTCGCTGTTTCCTCTGCTCCTTCCCGTTTAACTCCTGTCTCCGCAGGTCAGAAGAATAGGAGGAGGCGGGTTTGGCGAAATTTACGAAGGCCTAGACTTGATGATCAGAGAGCAAGTTGCTTTGAAAGTTGAATCTGCTCGTCAATCCAAGCAGGTTCTTAAGATGGAAGTAGCGGTATTGAAAAAGCTGCAGGGTTTGTTGCAATCTTATGTCCTCCAAGCGTGCCGTTTTTAGCATAACCATGCAGAAGTATCTCCTCTGTGTCTAGCGACCGGTGTAGATCGTGCTTCTAGCTTCTAGTATCCCGTATCCCGTCGTTCGTATCCGTCCGGTTAAACTCATCTAATCGTTATTATAGGTCGGGAACACGTGTGCAGGTTTATAGGTTGCGGTCGCAACGATCGATTTAATTACGTGGTGATGCAGCTGCAAGGAAAAAACTTGGCCGAGTTGCGTCGCGCTCAACCGCGAGGCGCTTTCTCGTTGTCCACCACTTTGCGCTTGGGACTTCAAATTCTTAAAGCCATAGAAAACATACATCAAGTGGGCTTCCTGCACCGCGATATCAAGCCGGTAAGTTTGCCGCGAGCCTGGTCGCATCGAATTTTACGTTGGCCAGCGAAACGCGAAACGCGAAACGAAAAACGAGAGACGAGAAACGAGAAACTTACAAAGTGATTTGTCGGTAGTCAAATTTTTCAATGGGGCGACTGCCGCACACGGCCAAGTTGGTTTACATGCTGGACTTTGGTCTGGCTCGTCAATTTACGACGGGAACCGGGGAAGTTAGACCGCCTCGCAGCGCGGCAGGATTCAGAGGAACCGTCCGGTACGCATCGGTGAATGCGCACAAAAACAAAGAGATGGGCAGACACGACGATTTGTGGTCGCTGTTTTACATGCTGGTGGAATTCGTTAACGGGCAACTTCCGTGGCGAAAGATCAAAGACAAGGAGCAGGTACGCAGACGTTTGCGGCGTTCTCGCTTTCGTCCTTCCATCTGGATACACGTTAAACGTTAAACGTTAAACGTTAAACGTTAAACGTTACACGTTACACGTTCCACATTATACGTTACGGAAAGCTGCTCTCGTCTAATCGTAAATGTTAACGCGTCGTTTCTCCTACTGTTTCCCCCTTCCACTGCTTGTTTCTCGTCTAGGTGGGTCTCATGAAAGAAAAGTACGATCATCATTTGCTTTTAAAACATCTTCCAATGGAGCTTCGCGTTTTTTTGGAACACATTCAGGTACGTGGGCGTTTTGGAAAGCCTATAAATACAGACTCGCGAGCAGAGACTAAAAAAGAAAGAGCTGTGAAATGAGCTGTATTCGAAAGCGTTTTTCATCGATCGTATTTACTCGTCGAAGGTTTTACGTACATGTAGCTGATAAATGGAACGATTTTCTTAGAGCTTGGGATACGCGGATAAACCGGATTACGCGATGCTGGCTGGGGTGTTCGAGCATTGCCTGAAACGCAGAGGAGTGAAATCCACCGATCCCTACGATTGGGAGAGGTCATGCATATCTAACGAAAGTTTACCAACTACCAGATCATTACCTAGCAATTACCAGGTCGCCATACCTCCGGTGCTAACCACCGCTACTACCATTAATCAGCCACCGACCCCGCCAAACGTCGACACCAACAACCAGGAGAACGTCGAACCCGACAACAGGAAAGAGTTGGACGTAAGGCTAAACATATTCTAGTTGGCCGCGTTAACAGCACTTGACCAAAAAAACTCGCGTTTTTCCTCCCCTTCCTCGTAGGCACAAATGGACTACGACAGTATATGCAGAAGAAACAAGCAGCGCGGAGTGGAAGGATCTTCGGTGCCGTTCACCTCGGCTATAAGCAATCACGGTAGAGACAAAAATTGCAATGCCACCATACCGACCATCGACAACACCCACCAGCAAACCGGACCGCAACCTCAAGGTTGGCATCCGAATTTCGCGAATCGCTCGATTGCTCTAGCCAACCGCGCCATCTCTACTAGCCTTTACCTTCGTCTACATTTTGCTCGCGTTTTGCTCGGCTCGCAGACTCGCCGAAGAAGAGGCGCGCAGTTTCCATGGCTGCGGAACCGCAGACAGGCGTGGTGGATAACGAGGCAGACGCTCTAATGGCATCGGCTCGTTCCGCTTCGGAAGTTCCTCGGAACAAGATTGGCCCGAACGCTGCGGCCCCGCTAAGGAAGTCGGCTAGCGGCGCAACGTTCTTCGCTCGATTGCGAGTGACGCCGGCCGCCGCTGCTGAGCCAACGGCCGGCGAACCACCCAGTCCTCGAGTACAAACCGAAGTGGACGCCTCCTACTGTTCCTACGACCAAACCAACCCAAAATACGTTGGTAATCAGAGTCCTGTGCGTGGCCTTCTTCTCTCTAACAGCCATTTCATCTTCTACAGCCTTCTTACAATCTCCCTCGCGACTGCTCTTCTTCTTATCGTTCTCTTTCTTTGCGTTGTGCGCTCTGCCAGGTAACGGAACAGAGAGAACCGTTGAAGAGAGAACCGCGAAGACGAACCGACGGACGGCAGCAGACCAGGGCTAGTCGCGCCGCGATAAGAGACTGCTCTATTACTCAGTTCGCGCAGATAGACGACGACAACGTCTCAGCGCTGCAGCAAGTAACCAAAGGGGGCGGCGGATTGACTCTGGCTTCTCAGTGGAAGTCGCAGTTCGACGACTCCGAAGAGACGGACAACGAATGGAAAGGAGAGAACTTGCAGAGTCCCGAGCACAAAGGGACCAACTTGCCACCCATCCTTCCCCAGGTAAACCCTTGCGCGTTTCCAAACTCTTCGAAACGTTCGTAGAAACGATGATCAGCCAGCCAGCTGCTTTAGCAGCTTCCTCTCCCCCACCCGTAACTTTTCACTAAAAAAATTTACGACCGTCTGTTGATATATTCTAGCCGCCTCTAGCCCGTCGCGACGTCCTCCTTTGATGCGCCCGTTACCCGCTACCCGCTACGTAGAATCCAACCGTCGCTGCCGCCCTTTATACATATACATACATACATATATCTTTTTCTGCTCTATGTTTTCATCGTTATCGTCTCTTTCTTCTTTTCGATGCTTGCTACACGATCAAGCGTTCGTTTTTTTTTTTTACGTTTTAGATAGCTAGAGATTAACCACGGATCGCTGGCGATCCATTGAATCGTCTCGAGTACGGCACATTTACGAAAACGTTTGCGAAAATGTTTGCGTTCAGCAAGACACGCGCGTTCTCGGACAACGCGACTCTCCTACTCGGAGATAGTAGCTAATTTATAGCTAGAAGCGCATGCTTTGTGCTTTGTGCTTGTAGCGATAGATCGAGAGAGCGTTCGGATTGCGTTTCTCGTTAGCTTGATTGCGTTTGGAACGAAAGGTGGGACCGGAGAGCACGTTTTGATGAAATTTGTACGTATAGTCGACAGCTATGAGCGATGCCGCGACTACCGCCACTTCAGTGCCTGCGTCTATCGATACGAAAACGACGGTGGTTCACTCGGCCACGTCGATCGCGCCTCAGCATTCGATAATACCGACTGCCTTGTCTCGAATAAGCGAAGACTCTGCCAAGCCCGCCACTCCTCACAGATGCTTAAACATCGCTGGCATCGAGAAATATCCAGACCTTCAGGGCGCGCTTCCACGCGCATGGAGCGTGCCCGCCATGGCGCCGCACGTTCGTGCTTACCTCGAAGCGCCATTGGTACGTATTTCCTTTCCGAGACACATCCGGATACATCCGGATACCTCGACAACGGTTCTATGCGTTAGTCCTTATATCGCTCTTTCATTTTTCAAATTGTCAACTTTTCAACTTTTCAACTTTTCAATGGAACGCGACAGGTTCAGCAGGCTGCCTTCGACGATTTGCTGTACGAGGTGGACGTGATGAGAAACATAGCAACGCGTTACGACGAGCCGAGGCAGAGTCCTCCACCGCGAAGAGCAAGCGTGCCGGCGGTCGCTTTCTCGCCACCGAACACCATACCTAGCACCCCGGGCGGAGAGGAGGAAGAAGAAGCGGTTGCGGGCAGACTAGAGATCAGGGTAGTAGATGCAACCGGTGGTGCCACGGTTGTGCAAACCACCGCCGATAGAGAACCGTTGCAAAGTAAGCACCCTCTTTCCTTTCTTGCCCCTTCCTATTACCTCGCGTCCTCGCATTCTTGCCTACTTATCGCTTCGATTGCGACTTCACAGAGAAAGAGAAGGAGAAGGAGAAGGAGAAGGAGAAGGAGAAGGAGAAGGAGAAAGAGAAATTGGCAAACGGGACGGCAGAGATCCCGGCCACCGCGAACCCAGAACCGGAAGAGCCCTCGATATATGACGATGCGGTTGAAAATCGAGCAGCCGGCGACGATGCCGCGCACAAGGACAACACCACCGTCACTGCCTCCACCACAGTACCCAACGCCCTTCCCCTTCGCGAATACAAGGACAAGGACGACAAAGAAAAGGAGGCACCTTGTAGGACTTACAACACCGTCAGTAAAATTCCAATTCCGGTTAAAAGTCCTAGATGCTCGTTGTCGGAATCGACACCGGAAACCAATACTCAAAACACCAGAAGCGGTGTGGCAAACGAAGAAGAAAAGTCGTCTACGCCTGTGGTTATGACCAGAGAAAAAGATGCTAGTTAGTAAGACTCTTTTTTTTTTAGCTTCAACCGTAAACTTACGATTCTACCCTTCCAAATCCAAATGCGACGTTTAACGCGGGTCCGTGTCCGTCTCCGTCTCCGACTCCGTCTAACGAGTTTACTTATTCTCGAAGCTCATAAAAGTTTGAACAACTTGAGCAGCTTGTATTCCCCGATGCTCGTTACTCGTAACTCGATGCTCGTTACGCGTATCCCAACTTCAATGACCTATCGTTTTTCGTGGAGATTGCAGCGAGAAATGGTGAATGATCCGAAAGATTGTAGCTCAAAAGCGACGTTACATGTTCTACTAAAATTGTAACTTGCTCGATTCCCATCTAAACGTTCAACATCTTTCCCCCTTTTTTCTCCTTCTTCCTCTCTATTTATCTATCTATCTGCCCATCCACCTATCTATTTATCTATCTATGTATCTATCTGTCTCACTGTCTGTCTGTCTGTCTGTCTGTTTGTCTATCCGCCTGTCTATGTTTCTGTCCGTGTGTACGCAAGCAGGCGCGTACCCGCCATTTGACGAGCTGTACGTAAAAGTAAAAGTAAAAGTAAAAGTAAAAGTAAAAGGTTCGAAGGAAATAAAAAGGAAAGTAGAAATGGAAATGGAAATAGAAATAAATATGAGAATGAAAATGGAAATCAAAGTGGAAATGGAAATGGAAATAGAAATGAAACTGAAAATGAAAGAGACAGTTGACCGTTGGTTGACGATATTTATCGGTTAAGCGATTTGTAGGGAGTATGGGTTGTCGGCGATACTAACATTGGCAAATTTTAGCTATAAGCAAACAGTTGGCAATGGAGGTATTGCGGCGCTGCTTGGCTATGTCCGATGAACCTTCGTCGATCTTTTCACCTTTGACGTCGGCTAATTCCACGGAAGATGAGAATTTGACCAGATGCACACCTGCGTTACGGCGTCGAAGGCAAAGCGAGAAATACGTGACCAATGCCAGTCAGCTGAATCTGCGATTCCAAAGACCGCAGTACAGAATGAGGACTCAGTCGACACTGTCGTCCAAGTTTTCTGCCAGGGGAGTACCTTCGCATCTGTTGGGAGAAACGGCCAAGCGGACCGAGGAGAGCAGCGACAACGACTCCGACAACAGCGGCCCTAATCCGCCCAACGCCAATCCTCAACCGCCGCCGCCCCCCACGTCTCCGCCGCCTCACGTCGCAGAAAACAATGCCAGGTATTTGCAAACCTATCCCTTACCTACCTATCTCGCCTCTGATCGTAGCACAATCTAAGGCTATATATATATCACCGATTAAAGGTGCCGCAGATTTCGACCCATATCGGACGGGACGATAACCAGCAAAGAATGGTGAAAGGTGACGCTAAGCGAAGCGAAATCAAACGTTTATTTTTATCTACGATCGACAGAAGCGGGACGATCTGCTCGTTCGTACACGCGAGCTGTTTGTTTCGATGCGAGAGAAAGCGAGAACGTAATAGGAATGGAATTCGAGTGGCGCGTGTGGCGCGAAGCTAGCCTAGCCGAGTCGAACGTGCAGGCGAAACGGGCAAAGCACGAGAAGCGTGGTCGCGTGCGTGGTCGCGTGCGTGGTCGCCTAAACGCGTTACGCGTTCGCTCGAAATATCTCTACCGCTCCACTACGTCCTGCCCTATACGCGCCGCGCACCTTTATCAATTCCTCACCGCGATTCTTCGCAGCTAGAACCTACTCTGGTTATTCTAGACTCATCTACTCGTAAGCCTGTATTTATTTCACATGTAACGCTCTATAAAAAAAAATGCTAATATCAATTAATCGGTGGTGCTTCAAAGAATATACTTCCTAGCTTATAGAACAGGTAGACTGGTACATGTTGCCACCAACTGTCAACCAAATTGGAGAAACCTCGAGAGCTACCTTTCGCTCGTCTTCCTCCTCTTCTTTTCGTTTCTTCACTTCTCTTCTCTTTTCTCCCATTTTCGTTCTCGTGCAGCTGTTCCCGAAAGCGATTCGGGAAAGGCGCTGCAATTTCGTTGCAACTAGATCGTCAGCGCGTTACGATGAATCAGGCACGCGCTGTTTTCGTTGGATGTCGGGAAACAGATATTTCGATGCGCGTAATGCGCGGCAGGTGTAACGCGGCGAGTTAACCATGAGAAAGTCGAAACGTTTGCCGTACTTATTTGAGATAGCGATTTTACGGGTGAACGGATCGACGAATGTTGGCGAAACAGCACGGTAACGCGTCTCTTTGAAAAGCCACCGCGAGAAATAATAAGAGGTAGTAAGAAACAGTGGTTAATATAAAGATAGCAGTTGTATCTTCGAGGAAAAGCAAAAGTATATGTTGTCCGAATTATCGTTTTATGGATGTGTACGTACGTTGTTAGGGAACTGCTTGTGTGTGGAGAGTGTCGCGAAACATAGAGTCGAGTTGGATCGAAAAATGCCTCCGATTCGGTTCGAGTTGGAGTTGGAGTTGGAGTTCGAGTTCGAGTTGGTGCGTACTCGGTTGCGTTGTCGACAGAATCGAAGCAACAAAGGGACGAAGGAACGAAGGGACGAAGAAACGAAGGAACGAGAATCGTGCAAACGAACAAGTACTCGAAGAGGATGCTATAGTTAGATCACATATGTATAATCACGCGTATTTGTCTTGCACTTCCCGATAACGCGACTTTTCCAGACAGTTACAAATTCGCAATTGAAACGAACCTAGTGATGCATAAAACTAGTCAAGTAGAATCCTTTAGTATTTACCGTTACTGAAACCAAATTTGCGCATAGAGTTATAAATATTATACTTGTACAAAGTAGTTTAGGGTTTATTTTGTGCAATGATCGAAATAAAGATACGACGTTGAAGATACGATGAGATAGCTTTAAGTTGAAACCGACGTCGCGAACGCGCGTTTCGCGATATAAAACTAAACCAGCGAATCGTAGCGAAAAGCAGGAAACGAGAGGAGCTACGGTTGATCTGTCCACGCGCCGCGCTCCTATTTCCAAACTTCTTCTTCACTTGTACGTGCCCAAAGTTTGTTCCGCGAACGTACGAAACTTTGCAACAACAAAACCGCAACCGACGAATATAGTTTGTGTAAAGCAAGCGATAACGAATCTGTAATCTAATATCAAATGTACGTTTCAATGTAAACAAACACGCATAATACAGCTCATTGGATGTATCTTTGATCTAGCTTTCCGATGCAACTCCCTTGGTCGCGGTCTCCGCCTCCGTCTTATGTCGCCGTGGCATCCTTTCAACCTACCTACATACGTAATTACGTACCTACTTTATCTGCCTGCGTGTCTACCCTCACCCCGCATTCAAAAAGTACAAATCTCCCGCCCGCCTTTTCTCACTCGCAGCCGGCACGTGTCTATCGATAGTTCAGTTAGTTACCATCGATAGTTTCATATCAAACTATCGGCTACTATCAATACTGTCTAGAGATTTCGTTTGAATTTCTCCGTTCCTACTAAAAGGATTAAAGCCTTAGCACGTAGTACTTAACTTACACAGGCCATTAGAAAAATGGCAATTTTGTTGTCTGCCTGCGTATGCAGCGTGTAGCGCGTAGTCTAACGCGAAGAATGCGTCAGACTTGTGACTGCGCATGCGTTAGGGAAGTGCGCGCCACACGAATATCGCTGCAAACGAGCTATACATGTATGCATATACCACGTACCGTACGCTAGCACGTACAGATACGGCTAGATTACTTTATTTGAAATTAACAAGCCTGCTTGTATCGCTTGCAATGTATTAATTACATTGCATTATACTTTGTTACAAATTAATAAGTCTAAGACAAATTGCAAGAATTATTACGCGTAGCTTGCAAGAGCGTTTTAACATTATTGTAGCTTGTACTTTACGAGAAAGTTGAAATAAACGACCAGGTAAAGATAGTTAATCGTTTACACGATCGCTGACCTAGCCAACGATCCTAGAATGATTCATCCTGATCCCTTAAAGAGAAGCACCGTGGAGTGATTCCAGTGAAAATGGGCCAGAGGTAAGTTCACCTACGAGAATCTCGCCAGAAAGCCAGCTCTCCAGTAATTTCACGCCACTTCTAGGACGCGCCGAAAATTTTGGAAATTACGTCACTTATTGTTAGCTACATTTTCGGCGATCTCCTCGCAACAAGTATACTGGTTCCCTCTTCCTTCGCCAAAGGAACACAACCGTTTTGTTAATGTGCTTCCAATCGTTGCGCCAGTCTCTCCTCGAGACATCCAAGGAACTTGCACGCGCAATTCAATATTACACGTAGTAGGAATTTTTTCAAAGTTACACCTTCAAAGGTACGAATAAAAATTGTGAAAGGGTAGCGCGCCCAATGATTTCTCTCAGCTTTGCGCAATCACGCTTCATCGGCTAAAGTTTAGAAGAAGAGAGCCGTCAGCGACGCTCGCCACTCACCACTCGCCACGTTCTCGTGGTTTGCCTTGCCTTGCCTTGCCGCCACTGATTACGTATCTTTCCACTTTCCACTTCCTCCAAGCTTATAGTATCGATAGCCACCGATGTTCGACAACAATATCGATTGTTTTCGATAGGGAAAGCTATCGATAACTATCGATAGTTCTCCACTTCTACTTGTACATCTCTACCTCCGTTCTGCTACTTCTATTCTTTCGCTTGCCAACAATCGCTAGACCGTTTACAAATTGCAGGACAAAATAAGCGACGGTTGCGGAGACGCGAAATGTGTATCACAAGGATCAATAATTGCTAGTAGAAAGTAGAAATAGGAAGGAGAACGTGGTAAAGCCGCAGGCCGTTATCTTTTGACAATTATCCATCGCGAGTCGCGACTCTTTGACGGCTCGCTTCGCGTCTAGTGTATATAGTGTATAGTATCGAAGAGGAACCAGTAACTGACGTAGGCGATGCAAAAATGTGCTTCGTAATCGCAATACGGTAGTAACGACAAGTGCGTATCGATTACTCATGCAACGTATATCTCGATGAGCAAGGAACACGCGCTTCCAATTTCTTGTATTTGTCGCTGATCGACCAAGAATCGACAAATCGAAATCAGCGTATCTACGCGTGAACGCAGCCACATCGACGATTGCTACTCTTTTTCTTATCTTACGAATTGAAAAGTGTACGCGCGCAACTTCGAGACGCTCGACATTCCAATATCTAACCTGACCTGATCCGATCGCTTCGAACCGTACTTCACGCTTCACTCGCAACAGTGTTGGGGCAACACCAGGCAACACCGGCACCGGTAAGCGTGCTCGTATGCCTCTCGTGCTCGCGAAACGATAGAAGGTAAGAAGGGCTAGAAGGAAAAGGACAGGAAATCAGGCGCTATAGTCTGTAGCCCGTAGCCCGTAGCCCGTAACCTATAGGCTATAACGCTGTACTCTGATTTCAGATGTGGCCATTGTTCAGTAGATTGTTGGCTAGTCGGCTTAATTTTTTCATATGTATTCCCTTCGCTGTCACCGGATACTATATAGAAGGACTTATCTCCACTCGCTATACGCCCCCGACCGCCCCGGTAACCGAACAACGCGAAGAAAGACTCTTGGCGGATATGGATTCCGCGCCTGCCAACAGAACGCATCACCCCCTGGAAATCAATCTTCCGCCTTCCTTATCCGCCTAACTCTTCTTTCTATTTAGGTATGGTATATTAGCGTGAAACGCGGTGTACCGGTATGTCTTTTATTTTCTCTTCGCTTGTAACAAACGCAATACAAAATTAAAGGTAGACGTTTAACGTATGTCCGTTGACCATAGGTGAAATTAGGTAATGACTATCGTAGGAAGTAGAAGCTGTGACGCGACGCGCATACCACGGAGAACAGGTATGTGCTTTTAACGTATCACTCCGAACTTGTACGTAACCGCGTGCCGATAAATTTCTCCAGGTTGAAGGACGGAGTTAGGAAAGTTGTCCTGAAACGAATGAGATGGATAGAAAAATGCGTCTCGCGGGCGCGCAATTTCGTTTAAGCAGGATAAACGCTCCCTTACGTGGTGGATTGCGTCCGGATAATTTTGCGTTTCCAAGCAGAACGCCGCGTGTTTGAAGTAGCTGCTCCCATTCTTTCCTCGAATACCCGCGCTACCTTGTTCGGGAAAATAGTTAGCCGTATAAAATTGCACTCCGGGTTGATCGGAGAAAACTCGCATGTATCTGCCAGAGGCGGGATGCGTCGCTTCAGCGACCAACTTTATTTCGTCCGAATCCGAGACGTTGTCCCTAGTCAGACAAAAATTGTAGTCATAGCCAGCGCCCTCTACTTTCTCGATAACGTCTCCGAGCGTGGTCGGTTTTGTCAGGTCCATCGCGGTGCCGTTCACCGATCGAATTTCTCCGGTAGGAATCGAGTTGGCGTCCGTTACCGTCCAACGATCCGCGTGCAACATAAATCGATGCTTGTACAGCTCGTTCGCGTTCCCCGTCTGAAATGCATCGCGCTTACCACCTATCCATTCATTTACATACTTACATTGGTTTAAGAATAAGTTCGAAATGATTTCGTTGCTCTTTACGAACATGGCCAGCCAGGTTGAAGTAGCTGTGATTGGTCAAGTTAATGGGACAGGGCTTGGTGACCATAACCTTCATGATAACGCGCAATTCGCCATCGTCCGTGAATCGATAAGAGACCGAAGCGATCACGGCTCCGGGAAATCCTTCGTCGCCGTCCTCGCTCAACAAAGAGAGCACCACGTGGTCCTTTTCCACTGTGGCATTCCATATCTTCGTATCCCAGCCTTTCAGGCCACCATGCAGCGTGTTCTCTCCTGCGTTCCTAGCTAGCCGGTATATTTTTCCGTTCAAAACGAATTCCCCACCTTTTATACGGTTTGCCACTCTTCCTATAGTCGCTCCTAAATACGGATTTCGCTCCCTGCACGAATAGTCTGAAATGCGTCGATTGATATGGAAAGTAAGTTGCCGGTTGCCCATTACCGGTTGCCCATTACCGGTTGCCGCGGAAAACTTGCAAAAGTCGTTTCTCTTTGGATTCGTTTGGAAATAGAAGAATACCTTGCACGTTGTCGAAGCCCAGAACCACGTCCGCGAGGTTGTTGTGCTTGTCGAGTACTCTAATCGACGTTATCGTCGCCCCATACGTAACGATATCCACTTCCTCGGAGGCTTTGTTCTTTAGCGTGTACTTCTGTACGCTTCGTCCATCGACGGTTCCCCACTCGGTCACCGTTATTAGTTCCTCGGCCTTCGAATCCATCGTAGATCTAATCGACACGAAAGAGCTCATGAAATCGTGCCCGAGCTTTTGCTAATTCGCGAGCCACTCTCAATATCGGGTTTCTATCCGCTACAGTTTTTATATGTGCGCATGTTTTATCATATCAAATATTGAAATCGTTTGCGATAGATAAATAATGGGAAGCGACTGGAAAGGAGCGGAGAGGAGAGGAGAGGAGAGGAGAGGAGAGGAGAGGAGAGGAGAGGAGAGGAGAGGAGAGGAGAGGAGAGGAGAGGAGAGGAGAGGAGAGGAGAGGAGAGGAGAGGAGAGGAGAGGAGAGGAGAGGAGAGGAGAGGAGAGGAGAGGAGAGGAGAGGGGAGGAAAGGAAAGGAAAGGAAAGGTGACAGGAATGGAGGCGGACTCGAGATCGAGTAGGAAAAAAGACTCGATCGCGTATCCTCCTAGCGACACCGAACGCCGAACATCAAACATCGAACATCGAACAGCGACGCGCGATGCGTGATGCACCCTACGCTTCCCTGACACTTGCATACACGTTGCTACGATTAAAAGCAAATTGTTACACAAGTTGTTTGCAGCTCGCCTCACTTTCACCTTCACCTGTATTCTCCGTATCTTTCCGTATCTCTATCTCTAAAGTTAAACGCAGCGCGCGCGTAATCTTACCGAAGCGAAAGAAAAAGTATAATCTGTAAAGTAGGAGAAAAGTGCATGGCGATTGGGAGGACGCGTGCGACCAGAGGATAGCAAAAGCTTCGAAACTGTGGTCTCGGCCTCGGCTGTCCTCCGCTATATATGCATACTGCTAGCGTGCTCATGTGCTCACGCGCGCACTGTATACGCGCTGCGCATTCGCCAACCTTCCATCCACTTCGCATACTTCTCCCTTCTACCACGCTGTTACCGGCAAACTACATTTCCGCGAAAAGGGCAGCTTATCTAATCTCTCTAGTCTTCGCGATATCTCTGCGCGTGAATTTACCCGCTGATTCTACCAAATCCTAAAATCTTTCCGACGAACGACAACTTCCTAGCAATTTCACTGTTTCTTCCGCTCGCGCCCCCTTCTACTCTCTACTTTACTCTTCTTGATGGGAAACGCACCGAGCGGCTAGCGACTAGCGATTAGCGGATGTCTCGACCAGACCAGATAGACCAAATCCCGCATATTCATTTCGCGCGATCAAAGATTTAATGGCTAGTGAGTCCCCTTATCGCGGTTTATCATCGGCGACCTCGTTAACTCGCTACTTCAGATAACGTACTTTCTTTCTCCGCGATTACAATCGGATAGCCGAAACAAAAATATTTTCTGTGCCGCGTAACTTTAAAAACAACTAATCGTAGATAGCGATACGCGAATTAGCCAATTACGCGTAAATCGCGTAACTGTTTGGACGTGATAGTCACGCTGACATCGATGCGTCATTGTTGTTCGCCTCGCTATTTTTCCTCTATTTCTGCCATTCCTTCCTTAGTGCCCCCACTTACATACATACATAAGGTATACGTATCTCCTATGCGTGTACTATGTACGCGTTTGTATGAGCGTGGAAAAAAACTCGCTTCGTTTGCTTGCTCGTTGTTAATCGATAAACAAGGCCGCGATTATGGAATATCACGGAATTTCGTGAAATAGCAAAAGTGCAAAGACGGGTACGAAGGAAGAAGTTACGTTTAGGTGGCCAGCTTTATTTGGGATCTTCTCTACTCGCTTATGCATTCTTACGTTTCTACATTCTTATATTCTTACATTTGCTTATTCTTATATCGTCATGTTTGCGCGGAGAAGATTTGGTCGCGAAACGATTGCGCTGGATGCTCGTTGGCTCGGGCAAATTGTGCTGGATACACGGCTGGCCTCCGTTACGACATTTCTCGCGCTCTATGCGTTGTTGCACCGCGATAGATGCATACATATATGCAAACGACTATAGTCACAATTAGAGATGCGCGTTTCTTTTTGGTGTTAAGCCGATAAGAGAAGCTAGCCAAGTTTCGGAGAACGGTTGCGCGTCACTCGAGTACGCGCAAATACGCTGCGTGTACGCCTATAGATGTGTGCGTGGAGGAGATAGCAGTATAGGGGTATAGAAGTATAGAAGGAGGATGAACGACAGGAAAGGTATCGCCTAGAGGCGCTGGTGTCCTCTAAGTATGAGTCGTCGCGCCAGAAGGATAGGGGAAATACGGATGCTGATTGGCTGCACGCGTTACGTGGTGTGCCTCTTTCCTTGAATCGTCTCGCTCGCATATTTCTGTCCATTTCAATTTGTACACGAGCTGCTTTCCTCTCTACTCTATTCCGTAACGGTGTTGCAGCGTTGCAGTATTGCAGCGCACTAGAAACATAGTCGCATTTCGTATTTTCGCTTGACAAGTGGCACGCGAACAAAGCCTGTGAGAAAAGGCTAACGCTTTTCCCAAACATTTTATACGCCTTTGCGATCATCGATAACGTTTTCTCTGCCAGTGCTGTTTTCGTCGGTTATCATCCACTACAGTTTCGTCGAAAAACTAACTCGAGTGTAAATTTCTATACGTGGCAACGCGCGTACAGAAGCGTACAGAAGCGTACAAGAGCAATGGTGACTCAACTTGGCTCGACTAACCTTTGAAAGCAAACAAAACGGTGCTCTTGAAATCGCGATATCTCGAACTGCCAGTGAACTTCTTCCACTGCTGTCTTCTTCTATGCAACTTTAGTTTCTCGAGTCGCGCGTTTATTTTCATTTTAGCTACTTGCACGATACCCTACGAACGCTCTAACCTCGCTCTTCCTCTACCTTCCCCGCCTTTTCGAGTGCGACGAGTTCCGACCAATCCGAAACGTTGCGTTCCGATACGGAAACACGCTCGTCCAGTTGCTCACCAGTTTACCATCGTACGAAACATTTATTGCTGCTGCAAATTCGTTGATCAGCAGATATTAAGATGGGTCTCGCAAACAAGGTACGTATACGTCTATTCTTTATCACAAATCGGTGCACTTTTACGTTTCTCATCTCTGTCCCTGTCTCGTCGATCCCGTGGCAGACTCGTGATTTTCTTTAAGGCCACTGTCAACGCCAACGCCAACGAACCTGCTTCTCATTCCGCGTTCCGTATTCCACATTCCGCGATACATCTTTCCGTCGCATAGTCTTCTTCGGCTCTCCGCAAATAAACGAAACGTGCAACAAGTAGGGGAGCCGAAGACGGGATCGAACGATGATACGTGGAAGGGCGTGCACCGCCAGCCGCAACTTCGCCTCTGTTTTGCTACTTTGCTACTTGCTATCGATCGATTCATTTCAATCAACCAGCAAACCAATTGCCAGCCGATACAGCTATTTGTTCCGCGAGATACAAATATTTTTGTTACCTCGTGGTTAACGTTAAGCTGTTCGGAACGCGACCTAGCAAAGGGAGCTTTAACCTGATTTAAAAAAGAAGAGTAGAGAAGCGATAAAGTTGCGATAAAGATAAAATGTAGCATTCGTGTAGCAGGTTGCGTATCCGTGTGTCGCGGATCGCGTTTCGCGTTTCATTGATCGCAAGTCGAGCACGGTTATACGTAAGTAAGTACATACTTACGCGGTATCAGAATTACCGCGTTACTTATAACGAATAATTCCCTTTATCTAGAATCTTGAGAGCTCGCTAATCACGTGCACGTGCAACGCTTATATAAGCGAAAATCGTTAATCGTAGGAAAATATTTGAAAACCTCTGGAATGGTGTTGGACTCGACTGCGATAACGATGATTCGACCGTTTGCAATGAGAATACGCGTAGTTGTCGGGAAAGAGCAATGGTAGCGTAGCGGCTATCGATTTTCCGCGTTTCCCTCTTCCAATTTTTCATTTCCCATTTAACATGTTTAGTTTCTAGTTTCTACACCGCTTCTTGCTTCCCGTTTCTCGTATAATCGTAAATGTATAAAGATTGGAAATGTATAGCGAAGAAAGGATCGCGCATACGCAGGACTAAATATCGATCGTTATTTTCGCGCAAGTCTCTCGGTGGCGCGTATCCACCAGCGTCGGCGTCGGCGATGGTCGCGATGCGATACCGCCGTTCGACGCGTTTCCACATCCATGAGTCGCAATAGCGTAGCGGTATAATTTTCGTGGATCCGTGTGCTCGGAGGTATCGCGCTCACGGTCGTCCATCCAACGGGGAACGAAGGGAGAGAAAAGCCGTGGGTAGGTTGGAAAGGCTTATAACTTAGCCGGGCGCACGGAGATGTGGGATCTGGGACCGGGGATCACGCATGTTGAGAACAATTTTCTCATCAAAGGTTTTTCTTGTCAGATGTCAGAGGAGAATCCAGAGATGCGGCAAATGGCAGCGCGTATATGCCGTGATTATCTTCACGGGGTTTGGAAGCACGTTACCGCGGAGAACATTGGCTTGAAACGTATCAGGTTGGTTGGCTAAGTCGCGACTACCGCACAGCTAGAACCCTAGAACCATAGAACATTACTAGGAGACGTTACTTTACAGCGGTGGGTTGAGCAATTGGTTGTACAACGTTCAATTGCCGGACGGAACGGTTCCGATTCGAGGGGAGCCTCGGCAGGTTTTGCTGCGACTGTACGGCCAAATACACGGGGAGCGGGCTTTGGAGGGGCTGATCACCGAGTCGGTGATCTTTACATTGCTCTCCGAGAGGCGACTCGGGCCCAAGTTGCACGGCATATTTCCCGGCGGTCGGATAGAGGAGTACATACCCGCGAGACCGCTCCTCACCAACGAGCTCGCCGATCCGACCTTGAGCTCGATGATCGCCGAAAAGATGGCTCAGATCCACACGATGCAGGTTCCCATAAGCAAGGAGCCCACCTGGCTTTGGGACACCATGGCCAAGTGGCTGGACACCGCGACCGATATCTTGCAAAACGTCGAGGACGTGGACGGCCGGCACTTGAAAAACGTCAATCTGATACGAGCGATCGACTTGGATCGGGAGATTAAATGGTTCCGGTAAGAATGCTCTGGCAAAGGCCAGAAAAGAAAGAGAGTGGCGAGGGAGGTGAGAGACGGGGGGATATAAGCGATTGAACGAGCGTGCTTTCAGATCGCTCGCGACGCAACAAAAGTATCCGGTGGTGTTTTGTCACAACGACATGCAAGAGGGCAATATACTGCTTCGGCAAAATACGCGGAAACCGGAGCTGGTTCTTATCGACTTTGAATACTGCTCTTATAATTATCGAGGATTCGACATAGCGAATCATTTCGTGGAATGGCAGTACGATTACACAGCTGCGGAATATCCTTTCTTTCACGAGCGCGCCGCATCTGGTCCTACGAAGGAGCAAAAGGTAAGCGTTGGAATGCTCCATCTTCCGAAAAAAGACAAACAAAATGTTCCGAAAAGAGAGATAACCACGGTAAGGTTTGCTCGCGTCTACCTATCCTTCGTTCCGTCCTTCGACTTGTCTTGCGCCCTCGCGGACTCCGACAAATCTACCATTCTCGATCGCTCGATCGTTCGATCGTTCGACTCTTCGATTCTTCGAGCAGCCTCCATTCGTTCGCGTGTCCGTGACGCGTCACCTGTCACCCGTCACCCGTCACCCGCCACGCGTTACGCGTCATGCGTCACCCGTTGCCTCGTCGCTCGATCGAGGATTTCTTTTTGCACATCGCGGCACAACAGAAAACGAATGTATGGTAGTAGTAGCCGTTCTAAGATAATCGCTCTTTGTTTTCCGCTTTTCTCGTCAAAATTGTCCGCGGAGGTTGCAAGAAAGCTGAAAGCGCAAGACCAAGTTCGATTGTACGCGACCACGTACGTGCTGCTCGAAGTGGTAAAAGAGCGGGTTGCCAAGGGTTGCCGAGGGTTGCCGTGAGCAGATCGAGGGGGCTGCTTGGCGTGTGCTGCGTGTGTATATATTAGTTTCACAGGACCACGATTCCACGATTCCATGCTTCCACGATTCCACGATTCGGTGAGACAAGGCTGATGCCTGCGATCGGATGATCGGATAATCGGCTAGTCGGAATAGTGGACGGCAATGTCGATCTGCCAGTGCTGTGGAAGCCGGCTCGCAGCGTACGTTGCGTGGAACCGGAACGGCCGCTGCCATCACCCACCTTTGCGACATCAGTCCCGTACCTGCGCATCTACGACTCTAGAGTACCTCTACACGCACTCACCATACTCTATCCATAATCTGCATTGCTCTAGAAATGTACAGTGTCTTCGCGGTGGTAAAGTCGCGCTATTTCCAATCCATCGATCGATCTACGCATCGCGTTCTCCACTCTGCCAAACTCTACCGCCTACCTACCCCGCATATCGCTTACCCGCCACTCCATGCCCATTCTATCCATTACCCGTTCAATTCCAACATCCCGAAATCCCGACATCGAAACACGCACGTTTCTTCCGCGTGTAACTCGCTCGATTGTCTTCGGCTCGTTTCAATTTTCCTTACCCTATTATTATATACATATATACACGTTCTCTCTTTACGCAAACGTTTCCAAACTCGATTCTCTATTTTGTAGTTACGCGTAGTACGCGTACATACGCACGCGTACAGATTACACGGCTCGCGTATTTTACGATCTACGCTCGACACATCTGTGCATATACGAGTACGAGAGCATGCGATACCACCCTTTGTCTACTTGATCTACTTAAATTCGACTTTTATCTACTTTCGTAGAGAAATCCTCGCCTACGCTTTTAACCGGCTTGCCTTTTTCGACAGCTCAACTTTATAAGAAGCTACTTGAGAACGATGGGCAAAGAAGGATCGTCGGAAGAGGAAAGGATCATGATGGAAATCCAGATATTCTCCCTGGCCAGTCACTTGTTTTGGGGCCTGTGGAGTATCGTGAACGCGAAGCTATCGGAAATTCCATTCGGATATTGGGTAAGCATCTCCCTCCCCTCCCCTCCCCTCGCCACGAGCGTGCATTTTCTTCGTGCGATCTATTGTTATCTTCGTGCGTTGTTGCAGGATTACGCAGTTTGCAGATTAAAGAATTACCAGTACCTGAAGGAGAAAATTACGCCGTCTGGCTCGCCGACGATAGACGACGACGCGAAGAAGCTGGGCAAAGAAACAGTGGTGCTCGATTGAAAAGCGCGAGCGCGCGGTTGTTTCGACGCGGGATAGTTTGCCCGCGTTGCGACAACAAATCAAAGTTTGCCCGCCATAGTTCTAACTTGTCAGAGTCAAAGTGTCACGATGTATCGTTCTTTCGTTGCCAAAAATCGTGATACGTGTTTTCGATTTTTAAAGGAAAGAACAAAAAGGAATAATGCGTGAAAGCAAACAAGCGAACAAACGAGAACGGAAGGGATGAGAAGAGAAGGGAAGAGAAGAGAAGAGAAGAGTAGGGAAGAGAAGGGCGGACAGAGAAGCTGCTCTGGCCGGAATGAGAGAGGGAGCAAGACGAAACGAAGTAAGGGTGAAAGAGCGAAAGGACGAAAAGGAAAAGAAAGGAATGAACGATGGCTCGCAACGGAGAGTTGAGCGTAATCGTGAATCGCCGGCAGCTCGCCTTCCTTCCACCTAGCTCCACTAGTTACTCCGGATGGATAGAGACGCGCAGTCGACGCGGGCGAACGAACAAAGTACGTTCCGCCTGCTGGTGATTCGGTAGTCGAAGCAAGTGGATCCGCGTAACGAGCGAGAAGCGATAGAGGGGAGAGCGGAAAGCGGCGAGCGAGCGACAAGCGGTAAGGGGCTACACGAGCAACACAGCTCTCTCTTCCGCGGACAGCTCTGCTTTACGCATTACAAATCAGATCTAGGCTAATAAATGTGTACGATATCGACCTGACGGCGTCAACTTTTCAGGGAAATGCTGCGCTCAACTTCCGAGTCGGGCTATTAACGTTTCGTAGCCAGATATTGGAAATGAAAAGCGTCGGATATTCCTACCGTGTTGCGTCTAGATTTACTTTCTACACGAGTGCACGCGTATGCGCGTATGCGCGCATATATTATATAGTAGATGTAGACGTAGATATAGATATAGATACAGGCATAGGCGTGCGAAGGCGTGCGCACATACGCGCATACGTTCGCGTATGCGTATCCGTATGCGTACGCGTATGCATAGGTGTAGTGTATAGAGTATAGAGATATGTACGGATGCATGTGCGCCAACGCAAATGATAAATGTACATACCTACCAGTTTGTTTATACCTCGAGTGAATCATTGTTATCGCTGAAATAGGAAATTTTCTACGCTTCTAATTAAGAGATCCAGATCATCTCGTCCTCGCGTCTCGCGTCTACACACGCAACATACGCGCGTGTACCTATTGCATTTGCGACGTCTTTTTCATTTTTCTTGCTCTTTTTCTTTTTTTTTTATCTTTATCTTTATCTTTATCCTTTTCCTTCTTTTCTTTGCGCCTTTTCTTTGCGCGAGCCGAGTTGGCTCGCCCGAAGATCCGAAGAAACGGGAAGAGAAACGGAAACGTAGGAATAGAGACGACAATCGTTGCCGAACGTACACGTATGCACGTATAGTCGGTGGCGATATCGTCCCGTTGCTCATCGATACTTTTACTCCGTGATTGTTAAGCGGTACGTGCGTTTTGTTTGTAATTCGTCTACCGTGATCGTGCATTTTTTATTAATGCGACACGCCTCTCGGTTCAACGAAGAACAATATTTTAATAAAGTTAAAAGAAACTATTCGTCGTTGCTCGTTTTTCGTTTCTTACCGCAGCGTTTTTGTCGCCTCTTTGTGCGATACTCTCAGCACAACTATCCTCCTATCATTGACTAAGTATACGATAGACGCGCAACACTGATATTGTTCACTTATTATAGATTATAGATCAGGATTCTAGAGACAGATCGTGTCGGACTCGGTCCATTTACAGACGAGGTACAGACGAAACCTAACATCTTACGGGACTTTGTGTCCCATCTTCCGAAGTACCGATCGTGAAATAAATTCCTCTGCTTTTTACGCCACTTACGATCTAGAGCGGTAAGCGCAGTAACCGTGATCGATTGAATCATGCGAAATGATAAAAATCGCTATTCTGTCGGCGAAATAGGTATCATTTATTCCGTGTAAATTAAAAACTAGAATATCATCGATGAATGCATAAATTATTATATTTATGATAGCAATCAATTATTCGGCTAACGCAATACGTCGACGTGCAAGCAAAAAACTATTTTCTTATCAAAGGTAAACGATAACCGCTAATGAACTTTAATTTTCGTAAGCCAATTCCAGCGCGTTGTGATACGAATCTTTACTACTAGACAAGGAAAAAATACGACCGCGAACTTTAAACGAAAGAAATTTCGATAAATCCGATTAAATGCTCACCGTTGTTTAATTGAAACTTTAAATAAACTATGCGCAACTCTACTCGATTTCCATTACTACGTACTGTACTTTACCTGTTACTTTTATTCCGAATTTTGAATCGCTATACGTTTGCTTCGCGAATCGTGACTCGAATCGTCTCGAATTAAAGATGGAAACTACTTTAAACGCGTTTTCACGTATCATTTCATTTCGTACTTCGTTACGAGTTTGTACGCCTTAATATGCATGAGATGCATGCAAAAATTAGGGTAACTTTATACCGAAAATGTAATATACTCTTCGATAGTAAGGAAATATGTTTTGAAGCGGTATTTTTCTATAACAAATGCTCGACGAACAAGAAAACGTTAAACCAGACAAAAGTGGCATAGAAATAACGTAAACGAAATAGCAGCCCCGAAGAGCGCTACAAGAAAATGAAAGAGCAGCCCCGAAGAGCGCTAAATGAAAATAGAAATGAGTCGAGCGGCCAGAACGGCCACCCAAAAATCGTAATCATTCACTCGTAAAGCCGATCAACCCGCGAGTGGAGCATTCTTTTTCGAAACGCTACTTTACTTGATCTACTACTTACTGATCAAATAGCAAATTCAACAAATGAATCGCGAAAGGTACTTCATTCTATTGCAAAGGCTACTTTACTAGCTTTAACTTTAATCAAAGAGGAAAGAAAAAGGCAACGTCGCGCAAGCGTCCATTCCTGAACGCTTCGTTAACCCTGTAACGCAACGCTGAAAAATATTCAATACTAATCTATGCACCTATTCGTTTTCAGAGCGCAACACTAATTGTAAGAGCGGAAGTGCAGCGTGCGCAATGCACAGCTGCCGTTGAGTCGTCCATGGTGCATCGATGACTGAATTCCACTATCTCAGTGGAACATCGTGGGCTTTTGTCTCATATGCGCAACGCTACGTGCAAAACGCGATCATTTAGTAGCGCAACGCTAACTGCAAAGCTAAACACGCGCAATGCAAATCTGTCGCAACTCTAATTATTTAATTCATTCAATGGAAGCTCTTATTTTCGCGCAACGGAAGCTGCTCTGATTAGCGATCCGATATTATCGTTGCGCTATATCGGATATACTACGATGCTAATCTCAACCAAGCTGTCGAACATGATATTAAGGACGGTTAAGAATACGCGCAATATTTTATAAGAGGCAACTCTAAATCAATCGCGATAATCATATGTTCGCAACGCTAATGCAAACCCGTGCGTACGTTCTCGCAACGCTACGTAGAAAAGTACGCGGTGCCCAGATGTGGAAGCTGAAAATACTACGGACATGCAAATCTAGTAACGAGTACAGCGACAAAGTAACAAGAGTAATGACCATCCGTTCTTTCGTAACCCGAAAAAATGAACAGCCATTCGTTGCTGCCCTCTTCGTGACAGTTTGTCGGGCCTCTTCTTTTCTTCGGGCGCCATGCCCGCAGGGACATGAATTTAAGCTCGAGGTTCTCGAAAAGCAACCCAGAAAGAGACTCAGAAAAATGGAATAAAAATGCATATCGAAGAAGTTCAATAGCACGCAGACGACCAACGACTCTGAGAATTCTAAGAAACTAATCTAAGAATTCTCAGCATCCTTGTTCGTGCAAACGTGACGAACCTCGGCTGAGTATATATGTACGTTCGTTTCGTGCAGATCGCGCCCGCGTCCGCGTGACGATTCAAGATCGCCGGATTCGAAAGATCGACATTGGCAAAGACCGGAAATGACCTGCATTCTCCAAGTCAGATCAGCTCGCCGTCGATGTTCAAATCAGATTCCCTGAAACAGGTTGACACGCGCACCCCCCATTAAATATGAAACTCGCGACCCGAGACCATATGTCAACCTGTCCGGCCCTACCTACTTATAAGTAACACACATTCCAGAAAGTATGCTACCTACCTACCTAACGCTATATTTAAAAAATGGCAAACAGGCACACAAACACAGGCATACACCCCACCCCCCACCCAGCGGATCACACGCATACCACCCGGGTGCAAAAGCCTAAACTAGGGAGTAACGTCCCGGGACGCCTCCGACACCCGAGTTCAACGTAACTCTCATACACACTCTAAAGTAAACAAAAATCGTGAAATCGTCTGACGTGGGTAGCGACCATTGCGTCGTGCGCGATTTAAAGCGCATTCTACTCGGTACATTCAAAGTTACTTCGACCATTTATCAAGCAAATGTAATTCGATAGGAAAATTGCAAGATATACTTTAAGCATTTATCGAAGAATTCGATATGAAAAGTGTGAGCTGCCGTTGCAATAAATGGTTCACTGCTATTATTGCAAATATGATAAAGACTACATTTGGTACTTTTCAGTTTACGCGTGGCAATGCATTTTGGTACTATTATATTAAAGAATAAATCAAGTGAGAAGTTAATCAAGATTATGAAAAAACGACGCATGTCCACAGCCTAACCACACACACACACACAAAATGTGGAAAATACGTCGCGCACGATATGCTACCCACGATCAGCCGCCACACATATATCATATATCAAGTATAAAAATATTAAAAAAAAAGCATCGTGCCACGTGCTTTTCACCCGCTCAAGTAGCACCTGGGCACGTGAGCGAGATCCCGGCAAAACGGCACGAACAGACGCTGGAAATCCTATCTAGAAAATTTATTAGCATACGTAATCGACTAATTGTAGGCGGACTGTGACTCTACTTTTCGAATGCGTTTAATGCAAAGAGACTCTACTAATTAAATTGAAAAGTAGCTACGTTATTTGCAAAACAAGAAAGCAAGAAAACTCTAATGCAACTCGAATTTAAATATGCGAGACTGAGAATAGTAAACGCGAGCAAATGACTCTACATTGACGTTAAGAACGTTAAATATGTACAAGGGACTCTAAATTGAAAGTAAGAGCAAGAAGATAAAATGAAACAAAGGACTCGAACGTGAAATTTTATGTGCAATACTTTGGGCGACCCCCTATCAAAAAGTCGTAACTCTAACATTCACATAGCGTTAAAGTTTGCAACTTTGATTTAGAGATCGACCCATCGCGAAATGTCTTCTTGCGCATTTTATTTGGCATCGTTTTTGTACGAGAAAAGACAAATCTACTGTGTCTTTGTATCTCAAACCGAGTTGAAGATACTATGAATCGCGAGACGCTATGTTACTCAATTCTTTTACGAATTACGGTTTAAGCACGGAATTCTCAAAATATTATGTATATACCTACATGTATTCGTGTAGTAATGCGAATACATTTTCTCATTACTATTGTGCAATGAATACATCTACAAATATAATTGCAAGCTACAAATTACACTTTGCTCAAATCTAGGAGCATTCCACTTTAATAAATATCTTTGTGGAACTTTCACTGACTCTACTTTTATGTGCATCAACATTTAAAAAGATATTTGTACTACGTAACTTTATTATTGACTCGAATTCTTGTACTAGCATACAGAAATATTTAAAATCGCGCAGCGTAAGAAGACCTAGCCTCGTCTAATAAATACCACACACAAGAAATAAAAATGATACGCGAGTATACAATCGTATACCCGCGGTCACTGTACTCGTTTATGCAAAATCTACGTATACAACCAGTTACCCATGCCGATTCGGACCTTTCGTCCTCGGCATGCGTGAATGACCGGAGGGACTCAAAATGCATGCGACTCACCGTTAGACGACTACGCTGTCATCTGCTGCAGCCAGACGGATGACAACCTGCTGATCATCGTCATCGAGCGAAGCCGTGAAGTCGTGGAGTCGTGAAGCCTTGAGGACAGCAAAAAATGAAAATGATGTCGCGAAGTCGTGAAGCTGCGATGCCATGTCCTGTGGTCCCAAGGACAAGAAGATCTGTGGAAGATCTGTAACAGAGAAAAGAAACAGAGAAGATTATAATTTATTCTTTAAGTTCTCTCGACGTTTCTGATTAAGAAGCTCGAAAGCTTGATAAACTTGATATCTTTAAATGATTCTACTTCGTACTTGAATAAAAAGAATTCTGAATAGCTACTACTTCATGTTTGAGTATGAAAAATTAAAGTAAGATGCGAAGATACTTACATTGCGAGCTTCAGAAGCCCAGCCAGATCATCTGTTAACAGCCGAAGCGTGACTCTACGCCCGAGTATAAATATTAAAAAATAAAAAAAAAAGGAAAAAGAAAAGACTACGTTACGTGTATGAATAATATTTGGCGAGCAAACACTGACTCTACTCGCGCGAAAACGTATTAAGTATACGTAGATCTCTTTGAAAAAATCAAACTAGTTTTACATCGAAAACAAGCACTGACTCTACGACCGCATTGCGCGCGGTTACAATTCTGAAAGAACAATTTAATTAGCAGGAAGGGGCGGGTAGGTACGAAATAAAACACCATATTTTCTTATTATTCTTCTCTTATCATCGAGCATTTGTTACGAGAAATACCTCAACTCTACGCGACATATCTGTACATTATCGAGAGATACGCATGTCCATAGCTTTGTATTATATTCCTACATATAATACAAGAATAGCGTATTACGTATAAGACTATAGTACAAAAATATCGAAGACATAGTAGAAGCTACTAGCAAACAAGCATAAATTATACTATAAATGTTATAGAAATATTCTTGTATCATATTCTTATATATACGTATAATACAAGAATATTATATTACGCGTAAGAATGTACGACAAGGATACCAAAAACATAATAAAAGTTATGAGCAGAGACGAAAAAGCTATACAATGAAAATTCGTTATCGAAATTCTCAAGTTGTGCGGGTCGTGAGTCACGAATTCTGGGAAGTCAGCTGCGCGAACAAGTGGGAAACGTAAACATTCTCGAGCCGCACGACTTCGCGGCACGTTTTTTGTTTATAAGTTCGGCCAGCACGCAGTGGCAGCCAAACCTTTTCTGGTCAATTTCATCGGTTAAGCTAGGAACTATGTGTAGGACGCGACCTAAATACAGCAAAATATACAGACTGCTTCGATTTTTCGTTTGCGTGAACGCATCGTAGCGGGATCCGATTACTCTACTGCAAATTTCCGATTTGTCGAGACGTTAATTTTAAAAGTAAACCAAAGACACGATTCTATCCCTCCCAATTTGACTCGGTAGTTGCAAACGAAGTACCAGTAAATGAAAAATTTCGAAAGACGAATTAAATATGGAAAGTTACTCACTAACAGTGGTATTAACAGTGGTATTAACGACGTATTATTACGTCTATCAACGTTAGAATCCCGTAATATTACCAAATCTGCAGCAAGCAGGCCGTTTCTCGATTAGGCGTTGGCATCTGCAACGCAGAAAACAGAAATCATAATTTAAAACAAATGTATTAGAGAAGCACCTGGTGTTCACGCAACTATTAACTTGGCGTTAGACGGAAGCAAGCAAACAAGAAATGGAAAATTCAATTCAAGGTTCGCGTAGCAAGAGGAAAAGGACGTATGTTAATTAAAATACGCGTCAAGAAAGAAATACTATTCAAAGTATATATAAGAAGAACGCTTAAAATGCCGGCGAAGATTACGTACCACGCGTTGAATCTTTGACCCGTCTCGCCTTCACAGCGTTTCAAACTCGACTGATGACGTCTGCCTCTCTCAGCGCCACTCGGCCCATGGCTCATGCGTCAGCCAAGCTCCGAGGGTGGGGAGACGCGTTAACTCGCAGCCGCGAAACTGGTTGGAAATTCAGAATCTATGCCGCGCAATTTCTTTTCATAAATCTTTTCTAAATTCATCGAATAATATGTATACTTTACGATAACGTCGGTCTTTACGCATATGTAAAACTGAATAGATAGCTTGTATCGGTGATTAAAATTCAATAAATGTAACTAACAAAGTTCTACGCGCTAGTTTTTATATATCGTCGTTTCAAATACTTACTTATACATTTTTGTACACTGATTTAAAAGTGCTGTTGCCTTATTCTAGCCTAAACTGGTAATATCGCATATGACACTAAAGTGGTAAGGGAACCAGGTGGCCCCCTGATGATTCTATGTACATATATGGAAATGGATAGTCTCGTCTATACTTTCTCAATGGTTTAATCGATCTATAATAGCTACATTTATAACAAAGTGTATACGCTACATTTATAATAAAGTTATAGAAGTATATCTTCATATGTAATGGACTTCAATCATTTTATCTTCTACAACCTGAATTTCAATTACGTTTATGATACGAACAAACGTAAAATTATATTGGGTACATGGATAAAAGGTTAACTTTATCATTGTTGAAGGTCGGATTGAATATAATTGTTAGAATTACCATTGTAAATTACAAGGGACGTAAAAGATACGCTTTATTAATCAGAAATATCGTTTAATTTATTTAAAATCAGCAACGCGCAACTATGTGCAAAATACGGCGTACTTTTTTTTAGTTTACAAGAAAAGTGTTACTTAAAATTTAGATTTCAAAACTTTATCCACATCGTCGACGACGGCGAGCAATTTTCGCCACTGATTGTGAGCCATGTTCAAACAAATACCTGTAGCAAGTAGAAATAAACATTTTCGTATCGCTTGTTGGTTAAATCGTTTATGAGGGCAAACAAATGTTACCTTTCTTTCCAGGCTTTCGATTCGCGTCGTTGCCGTAGTACATTTCTGCGATGTTGACGAACAGCCTTCCTCTGAAGTCTCTTACGCTCACTTGACTTTCTTTTTTTTCTTCTTTCTTTTTCCTTTTCCCTTTTCTTTTCTAATATCTATCAAACTGATGAACTAGTTAAGCATAGTATACAAACCTTCGCATTATATGAAACAATGCAGAAAGGCTGCATTGTCTTCCCTAACAGCTATATGAAATTATACGTCGTCGAACTCGGTACACCTATCTAGAATGTAGCCCTGTCGTGTCACGCTAATCAGCGAATAATCAATGAACCGATGGAAGGATCCGATTGAATCCGAGTTCAGGTTGGAACGCGCAACGCTATTTACTAATACTACAAATATTACGATTGCGACTCGAATGACTGCCGTTGAAGAATCAACAACGCTGAATCCATTTAATAGCAAGGTTGCTCGATGTAACGCTATTGTTGGTTAACGTTAACGCAACGCTGTTAATGTAAATACCTCCTTGGCTTTAAGACGGTAAATGGCAGGTATATAGATACGGTTGGCGCCCGTAGTTGAACGAGAGATGGGTACCACCGCAGCCAATTCGAACAGCTCGATAGATGTGGCGGGAACTGCGCACGCGCGTACGCGACCATCTCAAAAGCTTCTACTTTGCGCCAGGATCGTGCAAGTAATCTTTTCGTCAGTCGAGAGGTTTCAATGTCCACGCTTTTACGATACATTGATAAGTAGCACTGCCAGCTTTGTCTTTCTCTCCGTGCCAATTTTTACGTCTACTTGTCTTTCGAGCAAGCGATTTATTCGATGAACGTTTTATCGTTTTATCGTTTTACCGTGCACAATGTAGAGGGTAAGCGAGTAGAGAGCGACTGACTTGCCCGCGACCATCAACGGGCCAACTTGAAAAGAGGACGACGTTAACGTTGACAGTATTTCCAGAGCGCTGCGATGGAATGCGAAGACACGCGAAACTGGTTTTCGAGAATGCAATGTAGAACGTTGCGAGATCGAGATGGAAACGTGGTCGATCCAGCGCGACGCCAACGATAGAACCGCTGATTCGATTCTGCAACATCAACCATCGATAAACGTTTCGTTGCTCTCGTTTTGCTCTTCTTACGAGCTGCCTCCAATTATTTCCGACAATCGATCCGAAATAAGATCTTAGCAAACGTCGCGATTGTTTCGCATCGGTGGCCCTCTTCGTTAGCCCTCGAGGACTATTTCGCTATTCCGCCGTTTCGCTGCTTCGATAAAATGTATAGCTGTAGCAGAGTAGAGTGGTTTCGAAGAAGCTAGCGCGAGTAGGACCCGAATTGGTTGCAGATGTTTAGTCGAAGACGGGTACGACGCGTGAATACGCGACGAACAGGCGGAAATACGGAGCTGGTCGGTCGGGGGTTACGCAGCGTTCGTCGTTTGCTAAACAATAGATTTATTTTGTATCCAATAGCGGTACATGTTTAAAAAAATGCCAAGAACGGAGAAAGGAGAGAAGAGGGAACGGAAAGAATGGCGGCGCGGTTAATTGAATGTAAGTGTTGAGAAGTAACTATTTCGCGTGCACTTTCCATC
The DNA here is from genome assembly GCA_028830335.1 of Eucera pruinosa. Lineage (NCBI taxonomy): Eukaryota > Metazoa > Arthropoda > Insecta > Hymenoptera > Apidae > Eucera > Eucera pruinosa. The sequence continues at coordinate 30,630,416 of JAMYCR010000003.1, forward strand.
TTTGGAGGTTTACAAGTATGACAGGCGAATGAAAGTATCGAACGGGGTTCGTGGTCGATCGTTTTATTGGTAAAACGCATCGATGTCGCGCGACAATGAAACTATCTATCTCGTGTCACAGAATGCATGCGTAAATAAACTTTTCCTTGCGCGCACTTCGCCTCGCGATCCCAACTTTGCTCTTGCACCAAGCTACCTATCCTTCGATCGAATTTCAAATGATCCCCGATACCTACTCGGAACGGTTATCGCGACTCTGCGACGCAGCAGTGAGGTCAGAAGAGAGCACGTTCGAACGGCGGATCGTTTGACTCGCGTTGCCAAAGTTACAAATTTCGTGATCGCATGCATCGAGATGAAAAGTAAATCGGTTGGCCGATGCAGATGGAATGGTGGAGCAAAGCGAAGGAAAACGAAGGAGAAGGAAGAAAAGCGTCGAGTCGAGTCGAGTCTAATGGAATGGAGCCGTGTCGGGTCGAGTGTCGAGTGTCGAGTGTCGAGTATCGAGTGGAGCGGGTCGGAGCGGGTTGGAGAGGAGCGGAGTGAAGTGGTGTCGCGTCGATTACGATCGGATAGGTGGTTAATGAACCTTAACGATACCTCCGGCACCGTAAGCACCGGCGAGCAGAGCCTGCGTACCGTATAGAGGGCCTGGTCTCAGCCCGAGGCCGACCCCGAGACCTACGAGTCCCGAGTTGGCGGCCACCACGTTGGTCGCAGCTACCGTCGGTCCTGCCAGCAGCGGCTGTCTCAATATCGGACCACCCAGCAGCGCAGCCTAGTTAAACAAAAAAGTGACAAAGTTGACCAAGTTGAGGAAAAAGAGAAAGGAAATGGCCAGCTGGTAAAGAGGTAAAAGGAAACGAACCTGGGGACGAGCAGCAGCGGCGATCACCGATGCTGCTGGCCGCGCGAGCACAGGCGCGACGACGGGACGGGCGACGGCAGCGGCGACAGGGGCCGCGGCCACCGCGGTCTTCACCGTGATGCTCGGATCCTTTTGAACCACCGCGTTAAACCCGTTGATCGGATCCGCGGCGTACGAAACCACTCGACGAGAGCCGTCCGGTTCGATCAAGCTGTAGCTACCTTGAACCACGTCGCCGTTGCGAGTTTCCTCTTGCGCTTTGTTGTCACCTTCCAACATATCCACCATGCATTAGCAATTTACCGTTTACTTTTGCTAGCCATGAAAGGCACCTACCGGTGAGACCATCGGCTACGCTGTAACTGAAACTGTATTGCGGATTTGGATCGTAATTTTCCGTTCTGACGACTGCCGCGGCGGGTTGAAGTGCCGCTGCGACCGTTGTCGCGGCCGGGGCGATCAACCCTGCGCTCGGCCCGATTATTCCTGCCCTAGCCACGGTCAGCAATCCAGCCAAGTATGCGACGACCTGTCGACATTGCCAAACCAACACTATTACCTCTTTACGATCAATTTACCTACAGACAATTGCATCGCACCGGTAACCAATTACTTTGTAATCCATGGCGAGGGAGAGACGAATCACGTTCCGATAGCTCTGCAATAACTGCGTGCTGTTGCTTTTCGCTAGCCACCATTTTATACCGTTTTCCACCGGTTCACCCCGCCCTCGAGTTTACTTCGGAGCCACCTCTACCCCACTGCGTCTTGCCCCTTGCCATTTGCCACTAAGCCTTTTGCCTCTTGTCTCTTGCCCCTTGCCCCTTGCCTCTTGCCGGCTCTCATTCACCTCTATCCACCATAATCAATCTTTTAAATAGCCAACCCTTCCAATCTTCGTTGCCGCCTTCCATCATCCATAGCGTAGTTTTCTCCTAACTTTTACACACTTCCGAATTCCGAATTCCGAATTCTGAATTGCAAGGAATGGGAAATTTCGCGACCAAGCTCGCGGACGAGAGTTCTCTTTCGAATTCACCATGAACGATTGCTAGGTAGGTAGAAGTAGGTAACGTGTAATAATTGGAGGGAAATTAGTTTTACTCGGGCTTTCAAACAAATCCAACAGATGTTGCTTTCTTTCGAAGAAGCGAATAGCTGAGACAGTGATAAAATATCGAATGATGTTGACCTAATTAGGTACGGTAAGACGAGGAGCGGATCGTCGAAGAAGAAATACGATAGGCTGGATACGGCTTGGTTGCAAGAGTAAGATCGCGAATTAGCTAATACGATGTAAGAGTATAATTGGTAGAATTGCGACATTGGGGTAGGAAAGGTTGCAGCGGTGGCAAGTGGCAAGTGGCAAGTGGCAAGTGGCGATTCGCGAGTTTCGTTCGCTTCATGTAGGTCGCGTAATTCTAGCGCTACTCGAAGGAGTCGTGTGACACGGTGCTCTCGATTCGCGTAACATTATCCGGATACACTCTGCGCCGCGCCTTGCGATCGCGAATCGTCAACAACGAACAACGAATCGCAAATAGCGATGGGCGCAATTGTTCAACAGTGCTCCGCGTCGGAGTAGGGGTTGCTTTTCTTTCATCGGTATAAAAGAGCGCCGACTAGCTCCAGCTTGCGTCTAGAACACGGCTCTACGCCAGTATCGACTCTATCATTCGTGTCTGCTGTTATTCCATTTTTGTGGAATTCCATGACGTTTTACACAGTACGTATTTGTAGTTGGCTGCATCGCGTTACGTTTGCCGGTGGTTTGCGTTACGCGATGGGCAATTTTAACAGCTATTGCGCGTACGTCATCCGAGGCCTGCCACTCACTGAAAGTGTAAAACTCGAATGTCACAAATAGCAGATGCCTCTCGATGCTGCCGTAAATCTTCGCTTCATGCTTCGCTTCCAACAACGCGTACGACGTAGAGGATTACGACGTTGCAGAGAAGTCGAGATGTACCGTAACATAAGGTTTCGTTTAAATTACAAAATACGTATATATATATTTAGATACGCATTGGAAGATGGAAGACTGTAGGCTAGGGCACGAGTTGGATCGCGCTTAGATTTTGGTTGATTGGATTTGAGGAGGAAAGAGCGACGCGCAAAGACGACCGACAGAGCTGTTGGTGGCAGTATAGCTAGCAGCACGAGAATTGGTTGGATGATTCGTAAAAATGTCAAGAGCCAGAGATTGGTGAAGGCAGCGGCGAGAGCGCTGCTGATCTAGGGCGCTAGAGATAAAGTCTAGATAATAGAAGAAGTAAGGGTTTTTGGCGATGTCTCGGTTGGCTGGGAAGGTGGAGCTGGCAGCAGTGGCAACAGTGGCAATCGTGGTTGATTTTTGTACGAGGATCATTTTGTAGGAAGTGTAAGAGAAGAGGATGCTGTTGGATAGGCAAGTTATCGCTGGTAACGTTGCCACGTGTAGAATAACAGGTAGCAAGGTTTGCACATGCAAGCTGGCTAAATTTGTGGAACGTGAATTTGTGGCCCGAATGAGGAAGACTTTGGCAGCAAAGATAAAATACGGAGAGAATTCCGCGACGTAAGGTAAACCCGTTGCTAACAGCGAAGCCCCCCCAAGTCCAGCCAGCGTGCGTGCAAAATTTCTTCCTCTCTCTTATCGCTGGCTGCTATCGGTCGTGTGCGCCCTCCTCGAGTCTCGAAACGGTGCTCGGTGTACGATCAAAGTCGAAATCGAAAGCTTTGAAATGAGAACAAGTTTGAGTAGAGAAGCAACATTTTTGGCGCGGAGTGCACCAAAACTCGCGCAACGCAAAGCAACGTTATCGCAACGCCTTTAACAAACATACCAAATACCGATTAATCGAAAATCGTCCACCTTTTCCTAACGATATCCGCAATTTCAGAATTGCAGTTTTCCATCGAACGTACCCATGTTAAATTGTAGCGATGCTGCGGTTATTTCACGTACGGAATTTTAACAAACGAGGTAAAGGTAAGAATTGGTTGGACTGGCTAGCAGATGAAATCGAAACCGACGACGAGGATACGCGCGAGTATCACAGTTGGTATGAAAATTCAGTTGAAAGATCCAGTGATGATTGGCCGTATCGCGGGAACGCGGTAGCTCTGTAACGCAATAACGTTTCGTTGCTGATTGTTGGTAACATAGCTACTCGCATTTCGATGCGACGGTACACACGTGACGGTAGTTATCTGCTCCTGCTATGCTACGCGCAGGCCGTAGAGGCGTACAGGATATTTTACGGTCGTCCTTGATCCTTGGTTAAACCGCAGACGAGATATAAGAGCATTGGACTTCTTGTCTCGTGTTCTGAAGTACTAACAGCCAACAAAATCAGAGTTTTCGCAAGAATGTCTTTCATCTTATTAGCCGACATCCAATGAAAACACTTGTAAAGTATTTTAATATAGAAGATGTACAAGCAATCGCGAAAGTTATACATTGTAGGCAATGGAAAAGGTAAAAATGAAACTGATACTCTTATACGTAGGCTGTGGTTGGATACAGTGGATAATGGTCGCGAGCTTTCCACCACTTGCCAATGTACCGCTAGCTGCTTACAATTTCACAAATTTCTTGCTCGATACGACGTGATAAGTATAAATAGGCGCTTGTATGCACAAGTGGATAGAGAAACGATGAATTGCGAGAGGAAGGCTGAAGTTTGACTGGCTGCAGTTGCCCAACCAAGGAAACTCTCATCCGTGGACACGCATCGTCTTGCCTATATTTATACGCGTATGTCTTGCGCAAGTACGCACTGGCCGTGTCGGCACGCGCTTGCCGATTGTCAGCGACCGTTACCGAAGTGCCGAAATCTCGCAACTTGCCGAGAACTGTTGGTAACATTTTCATAAGTTTAGCGAGCTTTCGCTTGGGCGGCGTGGTGTATCGGCATTCGATAAAACGCGTCGCTCGATTCGTTTTGAAGCTATCAATTTTTCATACGTTGATTGAAATGGCGAACCGAGAATTTTGTTTCGTTCGGTTGCTCCGCGACTAGGTTAACGTTTTTACGTCTCCGACACGCAGCCTGCACGCTTTCCCAACGAAGATTCCTTGTTCCACCTAACAACGCCGAACACCGATTAATAGTAGGACGTAGTTCGCTTTTACAGATCGACTTGCAGGCATGTTTCGCAGGTTCCATCCAAAGGACCCAGCCCATGGTACACTGAATTACGACATCGGCGCTTTAAACGAATATCAAAAAAGGAAGTTGAACGTAAGGAAAAGTATCGAGAGAAAGGAAAATGAAATGTATTTCAAGATGCATCCAGAGGTCAAAGGATTCATCTCGATTTTGCTTAGGTAAACATTCTGCAATGTGGTTAACGGTAAACGGACTGACGATCCGTGTTACGTTTCCCAGATACGTATTGCACAGACGACCCACCATGGACGTTCACCAAACTATGGCAGAGTTTTTCAACAGACCGCGTCATCGAATACTCGTCGATCTTCTAGGCTATTTCTTGCGTATCGAAACCGAAACCGAAAATGAAACCGAGTAACCGTTTACCTTTGGAAACAGACTACGCTGAAGCCTCTTCTTCCAACCGATAACTCTTCGAGAAAGACGACAAACGCTTCGTGTACCAATAAATCCGCCCATTCAAGTATCAAGCTGTGCAAATTAGAAGTCATTGCTCCCGTTACATCTCTGTTCCACCCTGCCGGAAAATTAATTAAAATCGCGCGAAGCCGATAGCTCTCTGCTGCAATATGCTTTTGTCAAATTTCCGGTTATTTGCGAAGGGAAGTTTACGATTGTTAGCAATCAATGAAAGCGGAGCAGTAGCGGCTGGCCGGTCGCTGTGTTTCCGGCATCGACTGCGACTACGGCTACGACTACGGCTGCGGCTGCGGCTACGGCTACGGCTACGGCTACGATTAAAACTACTACTACGAATACGACTTCGCTGCATCTAACTGTCCGTTTATAGACACGCGTTTACTCGATCGCTTGGATTCGTCTGGTCCTCCTTGTAAGCTACAGTTCGCTTAGCTTACGCGTTTCGTTTGTCTAGAAAATCACGCGTAAGTACCCAAATACGTAGCGCTGTAAATAAAATACTACATGTAAATGTCGCACACGTAGCGGAGGATGCATAGGTGCGTGGGTGCGTTGAGTAAAGAGACAAACATCGAAGATATTACGCTACGCGAGCGCGATGTCGCTGGTATCGATGTTTCTTCCTCGATAACGACCAACGCGGCTTCTATCGATTCCGAAACAGGAGTAACGATAATTGGCATAAGAAAAAGGATGCCTATAGGAATTGTTCGAGTAAAACTGCCAGCAAAAATATGTGCTGCTAAATGTTGCGTTAATCGTTGAACATCAAATGATGCATGTACCGCGTTGGTAAGCGAAATTATTAATACTGCGCAAAGTGATGTATCCGTGATCCGAAACATAATCAATGATGGAGCATACGTACTATGCAGGTATCGTACATAATTACGTGAGCAAGTAATACGCGTTCCTTTCTGGAGACGCGTGAACTGCGAAGAGATAAGCTTGGGCCGAGAGCCGAGAGTCGAAAGCCAAAGCGGTCCCGAGAATCAACGAAAATGGTCGAAGAGAGCCGAAGGGCCGCGTGGTACTCGAGAAGAACTGCTGCACCCCTCAGTCGTGGCTCGATCGTCGTAGGGGAATGGTTCTTGGTCCGTCGTCGGGAGTGTCGTAAAACTCGATTCCTTTCTTTTACCTCGATCGCGTGCGCAACCATTTTCTTAACCCTTGCGACGACTAACGCGAATTCAAGTTGATTGGACGGAAAATGGCACGTACGGTAACAAGTGAGGTTAACTGTTGTTGGAGGAACAAAACATTAACATCGGCATCGACATCGACATCGACATCGACATCGACGCGTAGCTTGACAGTCGGTCACGAAGCGATCGATTTCGGAAGGAATGCCGTTCTCCGAAAAAACCTAACCAATCGATTCAACTCTAACTTCAGGGAATAGAAGAAGAGCAAACGGATGGATACCTAGTAGGAAAAGCATCGAATCAGTGATTTTACTTGATCAGTGGCAATGAGGACGCGCAGCTTGGATCGATCAAAGAATTAGAATAGCTCTCTCTCTTTTTCTCTCTCTTTCACTCTCTACTCCTCCTCATTCTCTCTCTCGCTCTCTTTCTCTCTCTCTCTCTCTCTCCCCTATTATTCTGTGTCTCTGTTACTCCGTGTTTAAGCTATTCGAATAAAAGAATGAAAGTGTAGTGAAGGCTCAGCGGATTACCCGGTGATTTGGTTTAGTTTGATGTGTTTTCGGTGAACGTGGGACTAGGAATCGGCGTATGTGGATGGTTTCTAGTACGCGTATGCATCGGTGCGCGTATATGCGCGCGCGCGCGCGCGCAACGTTCGACGATGTCAGAAGTTCATCGTATGAAAGCAATTGTCGGTTTTGTTCGATAAGAATGGAGGTAGTGGCGATGGAGCAACGATCAGTGGTTTAACGTTGCGTTGCATTAACGTTAGGCGAACACGCACTGCTACATGTGTACATTACACACGGATGTACACAAACGCGATACGTAATACGCGATACAGGCGCACATAGGTGATACGGAAAATACATTGACGGATAGGTAATGCGTGTGCGTGGGTGGGTATAGGGTACAGGGTACAGCGTACAGCGTACAGAGCGTACAGCGTAGGGGGTGTGGGTGTGCGTGGTTGGTACGTAAGTATGTGTAAGTGCGGGTACGGGTACGAGTACGTACGCGTATTTTGTGGTAACGTGTAATGGGATGGAAATGAGGCGCGCGCGAGTGTCACGCCGAAAGATACGCCTCTCGCCTGGAAAGCTACTCTTCTGTGCTCTGTGCTCGAAACTCGAAAGGAGAATCCTCCGGCGAGTGGCCGTTCTTCTTATACCGGTTTAACCTCATCCGCGACCGCCACCACGACCACGATCGCGACCACGACCACGACCACGACCACGACTGCGACCAGTGCGCGGTGCTCCGTTTCCTTATTCTGTTATTCTCGTGCCTCGGTTTCGCTTGCGATTTTCCGTCATCAACGGTTACCGGCATGCGTTGAAACCGACCTTCCCACCATCGCCGAGGGTCTCGTTCGTGATTCACGATTCACGATTCACGACCTCCCAACGATCTTCGCCTATCGCAAAGAAAAATGCGCAACGAGTGGCTAAGGAGTTTCTTCGCGACAGCAATTTTCGCCCTTATGGTACACGGTAAGTTCATCCGCTTTCACCCCCCTCCCCTCTCTGTCTCTCTCTCTCGCGCGCGCACATACCTCCAACCGTGATTCCAAAAATCGCCATCTTTCTCAACACCAATCCTATTCAACACCGTCTCTTAACAGCGATGAAGCACAGCGTGCGTTTACGCGCACCGTCCTACGACTAAAGCGCCCTAAAAATCGTGAAATTATGAGATTGCGAAGTTGCGAAATTACGAAATTACGAGTTGCACTGAATATGTTTAGATGCATTTCGCTACGGCGAATCGATAAGTTCGAAGTTTACTGAAAACGAGTTCAAGCAGAGATATTCGTTCGTTTGCAACGTTTTACTCTTGCTCCCATTGTCAGACACGCGATAACAAATCAGCCAAAGAACTCACGCAAATGCTATATGCTATGGCAACGTTCTTCCAAGGCGAATCTTTTGTTCGCGAATCGATTGTGTTTAACTTTGCATTTTTAGCTTGCAAGTTGTAACTTTTAAGTTTAAACGAATGCGTAGGGCGAATAGCAAACCATCGCGATTTCTATTTCTGGGAAGAGTCGCATCGACGAACGTAACGTGTGCAACGATAAAACACGTAGATACGAAGCAATAGAAAATTTCAATTAATCCACGTACATCTATCAAATTTGCTAGTGAATATACGTACGTATGTACGCGATGCATGCACACCGTCAAGCATATTTCTTATCCGCGCAAATCTCAAGTGGCCGTACAAATATTATAAATGCAACGAAAATCAATTCTCCTGCTCGGCTGTATTTTTGTGCTCGCTGATGTTCTGTTTCGAGGAAAAGCGTTAGTCGCGATCTTGCATCCTACATCTCGATTTACCTACCTACCGTGAGCAATCGTTTGTGCGAAACATTCGAAAAATTTGAAACCGTTTCAGACCGTCGCGCGCCTTCTGCCCACCCTTTTTAACCCTGAACCCTTAACCCTTAACCATTGACCATTGACCATTAACCATTAACCGATCGAACCATTTCCTGTCATTCTGTCAGAGAAAGCAACGCGGATAGAGAAATAGCGACGCGACAGTCGTATCGGCCTGTGAACCGTTCGGGTCGTCGGACAAACGCAATAGTAATGTAAGATTCAATTAAACTGCGACGGAAGGACGCGGTCCGCATCACAATACGACCGACTCGCTTCAATTCGAGGGCGCTTCGTTGCACGCGTATATACGTATATACGTAGGCAAATGTTGGCAAATTCGCGTATCGTAGCGTGGAGAGTGTAGCGCGACTGATCAGGACTATCCATTTGCTAACGGCTGAAAGGTGCTTTGCTTTGCTGATTACCTGTACCGTGTTTTACGAATCATTTAGCTGGACGCTGTAAGCTGTAAGCTGTAAGCTGCAATGGACCGATTGGCAAAATACAAACGTTAGCGTTTGCCTGATCGCAGCGAGACGGAAGTTAGAAGGAAGAGAAAAGAGCGCGAGAACAGGAATATTGGATTTGACGTTGCATAAAATCAAAAATCACGAGCGAACAATAGGACGGAGAAAGATTTTGCGTTGGCTGTGTTCTAGTAAAAAAGGCTCGGCCTGATGGCTGATAGACATTGGTTGGTCTATTTTTGTAGATGGAAAGTCTGGCGAAGGTAGCCGAGTGTAGCCGATGTTAAACGAAACTATTAGGTTATGTGCGGCGCTCGGATAGAAACGGAGCAACGATTCGTGCAAAGCGAATCTACCTACGAATTTTAGGATAAACGATGCGTTTGCATCTTAAATGCCGTTCCACCAAACTATAGATAAATGCTACCTCTTATCTGCTACGTACTTACAATCGTATGCTAACATTCGAAGAAAATCGCTCAAACAAATGCAAAATCGTAAATCGTAAATCGCTTAGAATTAGAAGAGAAGCTACATATGTAACATGTATGTGGTAGTTGTGAGAAATCCGATTCATCGATTAACCTTCGATCGCTTTGTTTCTTCTAAAGCTAACGACAAGAGGATGCTGGAGAATAACGTAATCGAGATTGTTGAGCACACAACACGCAAAAGCTCGTGCTTTCCATTTCTCATTTTTAAACGATTTCCAAGTGCATGGACTAAGGTATAATATTTGCGATTGGATTAGAAAGTATAGAAGAACCGACCGATAGTGGCTTTAACGAGGATTAAGATCCGTGCAACGGTGCGATGCAAAATTGTTGTGCAGTTTGCAAATAACCTTTTAAGTAAATGAATAAATCTGCTGAGAAGGGAGACAGCTCCGTAAAGAATAGTAACCCGGTTATATGGAATCTGTAAATGTACACGGTACACTACACGATATTCAGGACACGCGACACAGCGCGCGTACAAAAGCTACTGCACTAGCTAAAATGCGCGTATGTTATAAAGATGACGAGTTGGTCGAAAAGTGAATCTTTTCGCAAAATACATCAGTTAGGCGAGACGAATAACAGTGGATATGGATGAAACGCGATTGCTTTGTTACCATTTTACGCAATACCGCCGATGTTGTGTCGATCTTTCTTGATTCAACGGCTGAACGCTTAACCAGCAGATTAAACAAACGTATGCAACTTTGGAGACGACGACGCTGCGCTTTGATATGCCGAGTAAGCTAACGTACTCACATACGTGCGCGTAGCGAGCTATTTATACGACGAATACAAGCAAGTTAGAAATTAGTTAAAATAGGGATAGGAATATGGATAGAGATAGAAATAGAAATGGAAATGGGAAGCGAAAGCGATCACCGGCTTCTTATGAATAACACGAAGCTGCTATTTTTCGAAAAGTTTGGGGATGACTGCTGTGAAAGAAGCCGAGTAGCGAGTAGAGTAGAGTAGAATAGGGTGTGCCCGGTGCCGATAGAACCCCTCCAAGAGGGTTCCTATGCGCCTCGCGTCTCGCGTCTTAGGTTTCCCCCGCGTCTCAAGGAATTCAATGGTTATTCCCGTTTCGTCTTCTACCTTCCCCCCTTACAAGAATATCCTTCTTAGGGATCGAAAGTAATGAAACAGTTTCTTTCTTTCTTTCCTCCTTCCTCCGTTCTGCCTTGCACACGCATGCGCTTGCACGCCGCCTACCCTACGCAAAACATACATCTATAATAATTGTATCGATTTAGCGTTTCGTAAATGTACATTTATCAGCTGCAAATATCAGCGGCGCGAGGATAATCGAGGAACGCGAGAAAGTAAAGCAGCAATGCGAAGAATGGTAGTGGTTTGAAAATAGAACGATTCCGCGGCGATGGTTTGCCGTGACGCGGCTATGCTACATACATATATGCCGTATGCTATATGCTGTATGCTATACCTTTGGATAGTCGCCAAATGCACTCTCGTACCTACTTGCTACGAGCTTATGTACTTTTCAACCTGCCTTCTCTTCTACCTTCCCCTTTCCGCGCGAATACACTCTTCCGCTCGCCTCTGCGCTGCAAAAACAGCCAAATGCAAGCAGCCAGAGGCAGATAGAGGAAAGCAAATCAGCGTGCAAGTAAACGGTAAACGATTCACGTAAAGGACGAAAATGGGGAACTCGAGAAGAGAAGATAAGAGGAAGACGAAAGTCCGGCACAGCTGGCAGGGTCGCTGGCTAACACGGGGCGGCCGAGCCAGGAAAACCGACAGAACCGACGGAGCTAAAGCGCAACAGCGGCGAATCAATACCCACGTTCCACTCGTGAGCTGTAGAGCCGTAGAGCCGTGGAACCGTGGAACCGTGAGCAAAGTCATCCTCCGTTCAAGCATTCGCTGCTGTAATGTATCTGTCTGTATTATCTTGGAGATCTATGCGTTCCTGCTGATTCCAGTCCTCCGCTCAATTTGCAGCGTTCTACAATTTTCGCAACTCTTTTTGCGCTTGCTGCTTCTGACGTTAGCTTGGTCAAATTGGAACAGAGAAGAAGGAAGGATGGAAGAAAGGAAAGAATAGAGAGAGAGAGAGAGAGAGAGAGACGTAGGAGGAAATAGAGAAGGGCGAAGAGTGACAGTGAGTTGGCAAGGCAGGTTGCTGAGATAGCTTGATTCGAAGAAGGTTAGAACTGAAATGAAACGAGATGCCTGGGGCCTAGCGGGCGCAAGAACTGCGAGTTGGTTGGCCGTGTGCGCTGTATGTTCTGTGCTCGGTGCTCTGTACTCGGTGTTCGGCGCTCTCGCCTCTCGCCTCCCGCCTCGCGCCTCGCGCCTCCCGCCAGTCGCCTCTTGCCGCACGCTGCTCGCCGCTCACGATTCTGTTCAACAGCGAAATATGAAAACTCCGGAGGCGATTTTAATTTAGCCACAATGTCTATTGTTTCCGAATCGCGAGGCCTGAGCCGAGAGGACAAAAGAAAAATCTTTAGATGTGTATAAGAGCAGTTTGGTGTATATGCGCGTACGTGTATGCACGTACGAATATACCGTGAAAGACATTTATAGAGCACGATAAAGACCGAATAAATGCATCTGCCCAAGCGAAAACGACCAGCCATTGTTCTTTTCTAATATTTTTAGGCCGCGCAGAGGTCGCGCTGGAAACCGTAAGGTTATCGAACAAGTAATGTTGTCAGCGGCAGCGCTACGAGAAATTAAACAAATGCTAAACACTCCTGTCCTCTTCTGCTTCTTTGTAAGCTTGTCCAGCAAACGTGGAGAATTCTGCTAATAAACAGATCACTACAACCACCACGACCACCACTGCATTCATCAATTTTTTCAATTCTTCCCCCTGGGCGTACGTGCATCGTCTTTCGCGTAAAACCACCAGGCTAAAAGTTGCAGGATGAAAGCCCGAAGAGTTGCATCGCGTACTCTTTCGCGTAGTTGGTTTGCCGTTAGAGGATCGTAGCGATTGAGCGGTAGAACCGATTCGTAGCTAATTGAAAAGAGGATGCGATAAAATAGAGATAGAGATAAGGTGTAGAGAGATGGCGATGAGGAAGAAGGAAAGGAAGAAAAGAAGAAAAGAGTGGATGGGGACGCGGTTAATAGGAGGTCTGGGAATGGAGGCGAAGGTTGCTGTATCTACGTAAAGCGTCCCTCGATTCTCGAGTGCTTTTGCATCACAGAAGGATTTGCGGACTACGTGAACCGATTGTAGACTGGTTATGGTCTGTAGTCTGCAGTGTGTAGCCTGTAGTGTAGTCTGTAGTGTAGCGTGTAACTGTAGCGCATAGAGTAGAGCGTAGGAGAGTATAGGTCGCGGTATTTGTACGTTCCAAGAATATTTCTGAATCCCTGTAACGATATCGAGATAGTTGAAATAGATTTGTTCGAGCGTATACTCCGAAGCAGCTAGTATAATCGTATCTATATTCATCGTGCAGCCAACAATTTACAAGCTATGTTATACATCGCGGAATTACAGCCGACCTAAATAACCGGCGCTTCCCTATTCCCTGTTCCCTGTTCCCTATTCCCTATCCGATCCAGCTAATTGCCACAGCTAATCTTTCCTTTCCTCTCCGCTTTTGCCAATTTATCCTCTGCATTTCGATTGCCTGGAATGCAGGAATACAGGTATAAAGGAATAGAGTAATACAGGGAAGAACCGACATTGTTGTTTCAGGGCAACTGAGATCACCGCGTATAACGGAACATCCTTCGGATATAATCGTGGCGAAGAATGAACCGGTAACGTTGAATTGTAAGGCGGAAGGTAAACCTCAGCCGGTGATCGAGTGGTACAAAGATGGTGAACTGGTTCAAACCTCACCGGGAGATGCAAAATCTCACCGCGTCCTTCTTCCTACGGGCTCGCTTTTCTTCCTAAGGGTGATGCACGGCAAAAAGGAGCAAGATGGAGGAGTATATTGGTGCGTGGCGAGGAATCAAGCGGGCTCCGTTCCTAGTCGAAACGCAACCTTAACTGTCGCAGGTAAGCTCCTACTTCTTTTTCTTTCCATCTTTCCATCTTTCCACGTATATATACATGCGTATTTGCACGCGCATACGAGCTGAGCATAGCGCGCAGCGACGAAACAGAAATTGGGCTAGCTCGCTTTATACGAAAGTAAGGAAACGGAGAGCGAGTCGATTATCGGATTGTCAGTTCGGACAAACGAAGGACGAAACCGAGTTTCTTCAACACGGATCGATATTCCGGTGAAAGGAGAAGGAGAAGGAGAAGAGTGGGAAGAAACAGAAGATAGCAACCCTTCCCTATTCGATACTGTCTCGCTATCGCAAAATTCACTCGCACTTTCCGGGAGTACCGAGGCCCGCGAAATCACGCACGCGACCATTATCATGCGCTTAGTTTGGAGCATTCCAGCGGACGATTCCAGCCGGCTGACAATGAGATGACAAAGAGCACGCATTGGGATAAAATTCGCTCGAATGATCAGCTTCTCCGTTGCTCGTTTCTAATCTAATCTATTAGGGCAGATCAGAGGAGCCGCTTGCAATCATCACCTACGTGCAATTTCGAACATATACATGCAGAGAAATGCGCATACGCGTGCACGTATAGATGCGTAGAGGGGTTGGATAAATGGGGGGGGCGTTTGCATAGGTGTGTGCGTTGCGTGCGTGGTGGGTCGCATGTGGGGCGCACTCGCGCGAGCGCGTCGAGCCAAGGAGAAAAGAGAAGGAGAATAGAAATCGATACGAAGTTGTATCTACAGCGAGCGTATGCTCTGCCAACAGGGAGCAGTGAGTAAGGGAGTAGGAAGCAGGGAACAGGGAACAGAGAAGAGGGAACGGGCCGCTGGGTTGCACGTCGCGCGCGCGACCCGATGCGGCATATACAGTAGTAGTAGTAGAAGTAGTAGGAATAGTTTCCCGTGACACGATAGGTTGCTCCGATGTTTATGTTTAGATTTATATTTATACGATACGATTTTTCGGCAAAAAGAATATTTTTTCTTATATTTTTTCTTAATCCGTAACAATCGGTAGCGCAAAACGCTTACGCGTTACTCGTATTTGGTTGAACTTTTGCAGAGCCGCCGAATAGAAGAAACGTCGCAACATGTAAATTTCGACTGAAAACAATCAACCCGTTTGCATGCATCGCGACACGCATAGAGTAAGTAGGCTATCGCTTGCGCGTTTTATATTCACTTTTGCCTAGGTTTGGCAAATCATTTCTCCATTCCGTGACGGCAACGACAACGACAAAATCGTCGCGTCGACCGGAAATCGAGTACCGTATCTTAATGCTATCTTTTCCTTGATTCTATTTACGGTCCGCAATTTTCTTACTTATTTTCTTGCAACTTTTGTTGCTGCAATTTTGATATCGGATGGTAAAGATGGCGATAGCAATGGCGGTAAACGCAAACAGCGGCTATGGCCGACGACTATGAATAAGGCTTTGTGCCGCGAATACACTGTTCGAGCAACTCGTCGCACCGAAATAAACTGCTTGAGATTCGAAAAAAAGAGAAAGAGAGGAAGAAGGAGAAAAGGGAGAAGAAAAGAGGGATAAAGAAAGAGGAGCGAGAAGATGAAAGACGAAGTAGAAAGGGTTTCAGCGATGCGTCGCAAATCGGTACGGTCGTCCTTTCGGCTGACTCGTCCTTGCACGTAGCCTATCCATAGTCCGTAGTCCGTAGTCTGTAATCCGTAATCCGTATCGATACTAATCCGCCCGCGTATTTACCACGTTATTTCGTGGTTGGCGCGGCAAAAGTCGATGCAGTTTCTTCGATCACGATTTAAGTTGACCGTTGCTCTAGGAATAGGATGAAAGATGGAACGGAACGGAGGAAAAGGTTGGAGTTGGTGGTTCTGGTTTCTTGGATTCTCGCCTCGATGAAATAACACCTATCCATCGTTTGCTTTCAACCCTCCGTTGTCCAGGAGTGGGGGATTGCGGGATTGGGGGGCCATCGGGGTCCCTCGTTGGCTCCATCCACCGCGTATCGATTAGCTGGACGGCATAGTACCGTTTCGCCGAGCCAGGCTTACTTCCCGTGGCTTTTAGGGGAAAAGAGGAGAAGAAAACCAGGGACAGAGGGTTAGACGCGTGCAGAGAGAAAGAGAAAGTGAAAGAACAAAGTCGGACGGAGTAGAGTTGGTGTTGCAGCTTTTAATCCGAACGTAGGACGACGACGCTTTGTATCGACGGATTCGTTGATACCAAGTGCCGACGCGATAAACGTTTCCGCTTGCTCGGTCATTGCAAAGTGGAAAAGTCAACGACTGTCAATAAGACCAGAGCAGAGCAGACCAGGCTCTGTTGGCTGTTGCCACGTTGCACCCGCACGCATACGAACACGCACACGCACATGAACATGAACATGAACATGAACATGAACATGAACATGAACATGCACATGCACACGCACACGCACACGCACACGCACACGCACACGCACATGAACACGCACACGAACACGCACACGCGTCGTGGACCTCTGTCAATTTTGCTTTAATCGTTTGCCTTTTTCTTCGTGCGCGAGTTACATGCTTTACTTATCGTTAGGTGGTTTGCACCGCGTAGGCACACGAATGCTCACGTACTCGACATACTCGTCGGTTAGCTGGCGCTCGCGAGTCGCGACAGTATTCAAATTCGAAGAGACGAGACCGCTTTTCGCATCGCGCTTACGCCAACTTAACTTCCGTTCCCATTCTTTTGTGCGCACTCTATACTCCTAGCCGGAAGGTGACGAAGCGTAAGAAAAGTTGCGTGGTGAATAATACGTTTATCCTTGAAAGCAGGATGAGAAAAAGCGAAGAAACGTGGAGAGATGGAGCGTGTTCGTTTGCGTGTGCAATTATCGAATTACGCCGCAACCGGATAGACTGCACTTATCGTTAGACGAAACGCGAGAACGAAAAACGAATGGGTAGGTGGCGGTTGCCATTGTTGCCGTTGTTGCACGGAGTATGCAACTAATAAATTTCTCAAGCAAAGAATGCAGTCTGTCGCGATAGAGACGCGACAAGAGTACTACTAAAACACGATAAAGAAGACGCGAGGTTGTTTGGTTTGCTCTGGTCACGGTCGGTGTGATATTCCATACAAGTACGCATATAAACGCATATGTAAGCTGGCTGGTCGGTTATTTTTTCCCTTCTAAAGCCATGCTGCTCCTGTAGATCTATACGTTTGAAAGAGTGAAGAGTAAAGAGTAGAGAGTAGAGGAGTAGAGAGTAAATGCCGGTGAAACAACGGCTCCATTCAGTGGCAACGGTATAGTAGGTATTTCCGGCGTGGACAGCTAAGTTTGCAAGCCGCAGTCCGAGGGTTGCGGCGCATACAAACGTTTATCGCAAGATGCGATCTGCGAACACCGATACGATAGATATCGAACCAAGCCACGATTCGCGTTCAAGTTTGCGTTTGCACGCAACGCCAAGCCCCGCCAAGCCTCGTCGCGTCTAAACCATGTCTTTGATTTTCATTTTCTCAACCTCTCACCTTCCTCTTTTCCCTCTCCTTCTCCTTCTCCTTCTCGGTCTCTGTACAGCTACGCTTTGCTCTTCGCTTTGCTGTTGTTGCGCTTCGCTCCGAATTCCGCATCCGTGCTGAAAATATAGAAGCAAAGTTTTTGAATCGCTTCGTGAGCCAACTTTTGCTTCTACGTAGGTTCTCTAGTTTTTTTTCGGTTGACGTTATCGATGTTAGGTGTACGCGTAGCCGATAGTCTTGGGGCGAATGTAAACATCGCAGAGGTAGCGATCGTACGCGTTGTCGGTAGCGGGGTGTGCGCGTATGTAATATAGAAATCCCGTTTCTAGTCAGGACGCATTGTACCTCTGTGATATATGTGCGTGAGTACGTCCAACTGCCACGCCTACCGACACTTCGCTTTAATTGAGTAATCGAGTACTCTCGCGACGTTGCCCCGGCTGGCCCGACTTGCCCGATTCCCCGAACCACCGCCGAGCGACACGGTCGCTTTCCACTGGACCCCCTCCCCCACCTACTCGGCGTTTGGTTTGCTAGCAAAAATACGTCAAATCCGATAAGGAAGCTTCTTTATCGTGGAATGTATCGCGCAATGGTTACTCTGGAAAGGAAAGGGATACGAAAGGAATGTTGGAAGATGGACAGGACGCTGAGAATCAATTGAAAAGAAGAATGGGAGGAAATAAAAGTGAATAGAATGTGGTATGGGCAGGTTGGTCCGTCCTAGGGATATCCGGGATTCGACGCGTACCCAACTATACGGAAACGATGCAATTTAAATGTTAGTAAGCGAACGGCCATCTTACCACCCTACACCCAGTTAACATACGTAACGCGTATTTTACCAAGCTAGTGTCGCGTCAACGAGATTTTGTCGACTGGGCTCGGACTCGAACTCGGACCGTTCAGTAGAATCCGACGTGGCCGATCGCATATGCTTGTTTCTTCGCTGCCTACTTCCGAGTCGCCCCGAGCCCACAAGTCTGCAAGTCCACGAGTTTGGAATACGAACTCGGCTGACGCGAATACGATAAAAAGCATCTGCGAACGTGTCAACGACAAGCGATGGTTCGATCAAACGGTAAAGCACAAGTTGTAATTGCAATTGCAATTGGAAGGTACGCACAGTACGGCGAAAGCAGAGTAGCGTTACAATTTGCATTCTACACGTATACGAGCCTACTAGCATAGGTGTAGGATAAGAAGTTTGTTCTTAGATGGTTGTCTATCGAATAGCCAGAGGAGGGCAGGAACGCTGCACACTGGTGTCTATTTATATCGAATCCGTGGGCATACCGGACCAGACTGGCGCGTCGTCGCTGGTCGCCGGTCGCTGTTCGTTGTTTGCTGCTCGCTGCTCGCTAGTCGCTGGTCGCGGGCAACCGTTGCACCGACAACTTCTGACTCAACGTAGCCAGTCGAATTAGGCAGAAACTTACCGCGTAGTCCATTTCAAAACGCCAGCGCAAACAATGTAACGAAAAAAAATGCGCTCTTCTCGAACCTTGCATTCTCTGTCTTTTATCCTTTTCCGTGTTTTCTGTTTCACCGTGACATCGCAACGTCGCGACGCCCCGATACCGCGATACCGCGAACACGACGGAAAAGAGACAACGGTGGGCACGAATGTTCTCTTATTCGTTGACGATTTATCAAGGAAATCGATGCTTACGTACGTCGCGCGTATCCTGTAGACTGTTGCTGGAAACTGTAGACCGAAAAGAAACAAGCAACACGGTGTTCAGCGTGGCCGTTGAAGCGTCGTCGATTCAACAAAACGCAAGCCCGATGCGAAACGACGATGCTTTTGCCGTGTACGCTGTTTGGATCGCAAGGTGTCCCTTTTTCTAGCTTCCGTCGCGTCGATCGGCTTCTTGCAGGGCGCAATTGTGCTGTTATAGCGCAACAGCAGCTGGCACTTGGCCGCGTGATGTCTTCCGCCAGCATGGATTTACTCTGAAAGGAACGTGTAACGTAGAACGGCCAGTTGCTATAACACGTATTTCGCGTTGAATTTTAGGAGCACCGCCTAGCGCGTAACGCGTGCCGCGTAACGAGAGTGAAAGAGAAATAAACGTAGGAGTTGCGTAAAGAGCAGACACGGACGGGCAGGATTCGATTGGAAGTTGGAGAGCCACCCGGTGAGCATGCATACGTATATAGGGTTATATATGGTAGGCGAAGTAGACGCGCCTACTTACGCCTACCTATGTATGGATTCGTGATCAACTATCAACTAGCCGTATACGGATATACTCTCCGTATATCTGTATATATCTGTACGGAATACAGAGTATGGAGGCTGCGGTCACCTTTCGAGGCTCGGTTGAAACTCAGCTCTCGGCACTCGGCTCTCAGTTGAGGCTGAGGCTGAGGCATCGAGCAGCCAACCGTGCAACATGTAAGCAGGCTAACGTACACCCATACGAAGATAGCCCCCTGGCCATTTGCATTGAATGCGCTCTTACCAACCGAGAGCCAGCGATTACACCGAATACATCGAATACACCGAATATCCCTCGCACGTATTACGTATGTAGGAGACGCAGCGACTGCCGGTGGCAATGACTACCGCTTCTCGCCCTTTCTAACTGCTCCTGTTATTCTGCTCTTTATTTCACCTCTTTAATTGCATCGAATAATGTATCGAAAGCATCGGTACCAGAACTTTCTTCGCCTCGGCTGAGGCTAAGTTTGTCGCGACAAAGCACGTCGAGTATTTATCAAGAGAGGAACGTTTTTGTTCGAGTTAAACGCGACAATTTTACGAAAGCTTGATTTGTGGTGGAGGAAGCGAAACGATCTCTTGTTGCACGTCGAAGCCAAAGAAGCGATGCTTGCCGCAACGAGAGGTTCGCAACGGTTGCGCTTAAGAGAAGAATGGTCACAGGTTGTTGCGATCGTTCGAGTGGATCGCATACAGCGTGAGACGTGTAACGTGCAGCGTGCAGCATGGAGCATTGAGCATCGCTCTATCCATCGTGTAACAAGAACTACTACCCTGGCTTTCGAGAGCTCGTCTCGCGCAGATGGTGCCACTCCCGCGCGGCGCGGCTCCGTCTACAGGCCTAACAGGCAGGCAGGGCGTTTGTCTGCTGCTCTGCTGTTGCTGCATACACGCGTAGCACGAGGCACGAAGGGAACGCGCCTGCTGCTCTCATTAGTTGGTTCCTGCGGCTCGCGAAAAAGCCCCGGGGGTTATATGACCGGTAGGGGTGAGAATAGGAAAAAAGACGCTAGGGGTGAGACGGGAGATCCAAGAACCCTTCAATTCTTTCGCTCCAGATCTAGCGTCCGTTAATTGGAGGTTGTTTGACTACGCACCAACTTCGCCCCAACTTTCCCCCAACTTCGCCTCCTCTTTCCTCTACTCCACTCTGCTCTGCTACTCATCTCTCTCTCTCTCTCCCCCTCCCTCCCTCACCCCATCTCTGTTTGCTATTCAAGCAACCTTTCTTTTCCCCTTTCCTATTGAATTTTCTTGCCGATAATCGTCGCATCGCGCAGCTGATGCGCGTAACGCGCGAAACCTGTAGACTTTTGAAGGTTGCAAAAGGAAGGGAGGAACGTTTCAACGATCCGAGACCCGAGATCCGTGATTCGAGATGCAACTTTGAAAGAAGAAAGGGAGGGAGGTGTTAAAAAGTAGATGAAAAGCTGTTGGAAGTGTAGCGCAGCGCAGGAGCATGGGACTGTTTGTACGGCGCTAACGATGAACAAACAGAGCGGAACGGCTTAGCCGATAGGCCGACTATGTCGCGTGACTCATCATTCGCTGGCACACCAAAATGATCAAAGAGAAAGGACTCGGACTCGAACTCGCGTCTCCTATTTTCCGTTCTTACTATTCGCGGCCAAGCGTAATGGCGAGCTGCGTGTAATTTCGAAGAAAATGTTTGTCTGCAGAGAGGGGCAATGGATACGAGCCGGCTTGTCTGTTACAGTGTTGAGGGACGAATTTCGAGCGGAGCCGCAAAACACTAGAGTCGCAGCCGGAGAGACCGCTTTGCTCGAGTGTGGACCACCCCGAGGTCATCCGGAGCCAACTTTGCATTGGAAAAGGAACGGTCACAAGATTGATTTGGATACTGCCAAACGGTACTCTCCTTCTCTATCCGTTAAGCATAAATGTAAACGTAATCGTAAACGGAAGTGTCACGGGAAGGACGAAAGCGATGCCGTAACACCTGATGCTCGGTTTTCATTAAAAGTACGGTGGACGGTGTTTTTTTACGGTTGCAGGATCACTTTGGTAGACGGAGGAAATTTGATGATTTCGGACGTGAGGCAAGCGGACCAGGGAAAGTATCAGTGCGTGGCGGAAAACATGGTGGGCGTGAAAGAATCTGTGGTGGCCACTTTGACGGTTCACGGTAAAATATAGCTTCGAGTGGACTGCTAAAAGATATAGACGTAGAAGAAGCGTATCTGACGCGTAGTTTGTTGGCCAGTGAAACCGTTCTTCTTGACGACTCCGGCGAATCAGACGATCTTGGCGGAGCAAACGGCCGAGTTCGGGTGTCGCGTAGGCGGCGATCCTTCACCCGAGATCCTTTGGCGACGAAACGACGGCAAGATGCCGATCGGCCGGGCCCACATTTTAGACGACAAGAGCTTGCGGATCGAGAGGGTGAACTCGCAGGACCAGGGAACCTATATCTGCGACGCGGAGAACGGCGTCGGTGCGATATCGGCCAGCGCCACTCTCGTAGTTTACTGTAAGTGAGAGAAGTTGAGAACGGCTTCGCGACTCGAGGCTACAACAGCTTTTGTCGCTTTTAGCGAGACCAGTGTTCACCAGCTTCCCCAAGGACGAGATAGTCAGCGTCGGATCGAACGTTTCGTTTTCCTGCGCGGCTCGAGGCGCACCAAACCCTTCTATCTTTTGGACTCGAGAAGGTTCTCAAGAGTTGATGTTTCCCAGCAACGAGTACCAGGGACGCTACAAAATCGTGCAAGACGGCAGCTTGCAAATTAGAGGAGTAGTTGGAAAAGATGAAGGCCATTACGTTTGCAGCGCGATCAGTCAGGCTGGTGCTAGTACAGCAACGGTTTTCCTGCAGGTGCTGTACCTTCTATACGCTTCTATACGTTTCTATACGTTTCTATACGCTTCCATACGACTGTATGCGGTTGGAGTAGCGCATCGATATTGATATCGATATCAATATCGGTTGATGATGAACGTTTGCGTGGATCTGTTTGCATATCAGGTAGCGTCGGTGGAAGAGGCTCCGCCGCCTATCATCGAAATAGGAGCGACCAATCAAACGTCGCCTCCGAACGGTGAAACGTCTATGCCGTGTCGCGCGTCTGGAAGGCCCGCTCCGAAGGTTCGATGGTACAAGAATGAGGAAATGGTTCGAGTGGGTAGCGACGAACGAATGACAGTTGCGAGCAACGGAACCCTTTCGATTCGAAAGCTTCGACCGAGCGACACCGGTGTCTACAAGTGCGTAGCGTCTTCCGAGTCTGGGAATACCTCGTGGTCCGCGGCTTTGACCGTCGCTCCCGGACTGAATTACCAAGGCCTACCGGTGGAAGAGTCTTTGCTTCCGGAGAGTCCAAGCAAGCCGAGAATAGTGAACACTACTGGGAACGCGGTGACGCTTACCTGGAGTCCAGGACACGAAGGCGCTAGCAAGATAATCGACTACACTGTCGAATATTTCGCCAGCGATCCGAAGAGCGACTGGACCTTAGCCGGTTCAGGAATAACCGACGATATTTGTACTGTAAGCTCAAACTGTTGAAAAGTAACCTGAAAAGCGTAAGCGGTAAGCGGCAAGCAACTAGCAGCCACTTGACAACTGTCAACCTTCCTCAGGTGACGAATCTCAAGCCCGATACGAGCTACGTGTTCCTAGTTCGCGCTCGAAACAGCCAAGGTCTCTCCGTTCCTGGCCCTATATCGGACGTGGCGCGTACCACCAGCCTCGATCAGCAGAACGCGATTTCTCAGACCGAGTTGATTCGAGCCAGAGATCGGCTGAACAGCGAGATCCTTTACCTGAAAGACGTTCAGCCTGTCAGCAGTGGCAGCGTGAAGATCGTGTGGGACGTAAGTAATTTATTTATAGCATTTCCCTTCCCTTATCTTTTTTTTCTTTTCTTTTCTTTTCGTGCACGTGACTGCGTTTACAGATTCTCGGAGCCGCGGATTTGGTGGAAGGCCTGTACATAAGGTACCGCGAAATTTCGGAGAAGCCGGAATATCGGATGGTTACGGTGTTGAACGCTGGGGCAACCAGCTACGTGCTGACCAACCTCAACAAGTACACGCGTTACGAGTTTTTTCTAGTTCCTTTTTACAAAACGATCGAAGGGAGACCGAGCAACGTGAAACTAGCCACCACGTTGGAGGATCTGCCCTCCGGTGCCCCGGAGAACGTGCAAGTTGGCATGATAAACGTGACTTCGGCGTTCGTCCGATGGTCTCCGCCGCCCAAAAGCACGCAAAACGGCCAGCTGATAGGATATCAGGTATCTCTACGCTCTGTGCTGCCGCGCTTTGCACTCTCGCCACTCGTTTATTAACATCGCTGTGCTTTCAGATTCAAATAAAGAGCAACAGCAGCAACAAGGTTCTGGGACAGATGTCGTTGAACGCGTCGACTACTTCGGTGATCATAAACAGCTTGGTAACGGGTAACCTGTACACGGCGCGCGTTGCCGGAGTAACTCGCGTAGGTGTCGGTCCTTTTTCGAATCCGACTCTGCTGAACATGGATCCAGGACAGCTGACTCAGCTGCCGCCGCGAACGGATCCCAGCCAGAGGAGCGCCTCGGTTGTCGGTGAAACCTGGTTCCTGATTCTAATGATAACGGTGGTGTTGACGGTGATCGCTGCCCTGCTGGGCACTCTGTACGTTCGACGAAGGCAAGCGATGAGCAAACAGCTCGGCCACTTGAACGTGCCCGTGAGTACGGCCAACGACATTTGTCAGTTAAACAAGGACACTCTATGGCTGGAGCGCGGCTGGAGGCCGACCAACAGCCTGCAGCCTTCCTCTACCGACAAGGATTGCGAGACGAAGCTGTTGAGCAACCAAAATCAAATCGGCCTGCCGCCGGGCCTCGTTGGCATGACCGGCTCCGAGTACGCCGAAGTCAGCCTCACCACCTTCTACAACTCCCGAAAGCAGCTGCAAGCTCCACCGGAACCGTACGCGACCACCACCCTCTGTATGCCTGCTCGCAGCCCGGATTCCGTAGAAACCACCGGTCGAAAGTCAAATTCCAGCGACTCCTGTCTCAAGCCCGACTATTCCAGCTTAGATTCCAATCTCGATCGAAACAAATCGACCGTCTCTCCGAGCAGCGACAACGCTAGCAGCGTTTACAACGCGGACGACAACAGCGAGGCGCAGAGGAGAGCGCACCAGTACAGAATGCCGCTGCCCAACGAGACCCAGCAGCCCCCCCCTCCCAATTGGTGCGACATGCTCCCGCCCCCGCCCGAACATCCGCCCTCCTTCGAGAGATCTCTCTCGTCGTCGCGAACCCATTCCCATCCGCATCAGCACCAATACCAACACCAACACCAACATCAACACCAGTATCAGTACCACCACCACCATCATCCGCATCAAATGCAGCACCAATATCAACACCAGCATCACTACCAGCAGCAGCAACAGCAACAACAGACCGCGTTTAGCCCTCATCTGGGGAAAAGAAGCATCGAGAGGCAAAACGATTTGGATCTGATGGCCGGCAGCGGATTAGCTTTGGGACTAGGCTTGAGTTCGAGTTCCAATTCCAACTCGAATTCTAATTCTAATTCGAACTCGAATTCGGGGTCGGGGTCGGGGTCGGGGTCGGGGTTGGGGTCGGGCACTGGAGGAGGGGGGAATGGTGGCGGTGGCTCGAGGAACTCTCAAAGTCCGCCGAGTCCACCGATCAGAGGCGGAAACAATTTAGGAGGGTCGGGAACGATTTGGAACGGCTCGGGGGGGCAACAACAGTCGCAACCATTGGACTGCTCGATACAGCAGAGCAGCGTTCATCCGCAGAGCCGATACACCAGTTTGCCCCCTCAGACGAATCCGCCTGGGCTACCGATTTTCCCGCAAACCTTCGACTGCTACGACTCATACAAGGGCAGCAACCAAGAGAACGAGTACGAGAGCGGTTCTCTGCTGTACGGCCAGCGAAATGATTCGCCGCTAGAGGATTACGACTCGGCGTACAGTCAGGCAAACCGGGCCGACTCCCGTTCGGAGCGATCGTTAGCCAACGATGAGATCTATCGGCGAAACGAGCAGCAAGAGATGTACGGAACGGAGAACCTGTATCACGGGGAGAACGACGAGTGGGATAGGAAATCGTGCGACTCGAACGCGCACTCGGATATCTGTTGCTCTTGCTCGGAATCCAGTTGCCTGTACGGGAACGCGTTGGAGTACAACGATCGACTGGTCGAGTCCTCAGTGAACTGTCTCCACGGGAAAGCCAGCACTCGAAGTCGAAACGGCAGAAGTCCGCGTAGAAGAACCGCGAGAACCGCTTCGCCGACTTACAGCAGCGGCGACAGCAACTACTCTTGTATTCCGGCCAGGCAATCTGGAAGCGTCAGCTCGCAAGAAAGGTCCAGGCATAACCGTGGAAAAGGTTCGCGTATCCCCCTATCTTCGCGCTCTTCTCCTACTACAACCTCGTTCGCTTCCCAACAACTTTCTGTCTCTTCTTCCCTTGCAGATAAAGTGCCTAGTTTCTCCAGAATCGCCGGCTACCCTCAACACAATTCGTCGGCCTCGAATACGGTCAGCAGCTCTGCCAGTCAAAGATACAACAAGCTCAACAACGTTTTTGCAGCCAGCGGAAATTCGAACGCTACCGCAGACTGCAGTCGGCCAGCGGACCTTCGCGACGGCTAATCCTCGGCCCTGTCCGATCCTACGCGATTCGGCCCGGCGTCAACGCCTGGTCAGCCTATTCTTTCCAATACAGTTATCCGAATTTTCTTTCTTTGCTCAATACACGGCCACGTCGAACAACCATAGACCGATTGAAGTAGCTGCGAACCAACGACCGCGAATACGCAGTAGAAGAGGAGAAGAGAAGAGAAGAAGGGAGTGCGCGTGAAACAATTTTAAAGGAGCAAAGTGGTAATGAGGGTGGTGCGCGAGTGCGTCTCAGCCGAATCGACGGTTCATCCAGCGTGCCGTTTATTTTCCACAAATTTTAGACTCTCGCCACGCGAATGCAAACTTTCGCGCGCAGTTCTATTATTTTTCGATATAACGTTCCTAAGTGATAAGAAAAACTGTTAAAACGTATCGCGCGACCCTCAAGCTCTCGACATAGCTGTTAAAAAGTATCCAGGCTGCTAATGACTAAGGACTAATGACTAACGACTAATGACTAATGACTAATGACTAATGACTGACAACCGACAACCGACAACCGACATCGTATCGAACAACTTTTCTATTCGTACGCTCGCACGTGCAAGCTTGTTTCCTGTTTCAGCCGTCGACCGAGCTATCGCGATTCGTTGAAAAAGCAACATCCTTTTGGTCGCACCGGTGCCAACGAAATTTAAAAATTGAAATACCAACGGTAGCTCGCGATACGACGTACGCGAAGCGAACGGCTGCGAGCGGCAGAGCTCATCCCTAGGGCCGTAGTAGACTAGTTGATCGCGAGAGCGAGAAGATTGGTCGTAAGAGATGGTAAAAAGGTAGTGGTGGAACGCATAGAGAGCAGAGCCTAGGCGAAACGCTGTTCTTTTAGAAAGAATAGAAAACACACTGCCGAATATTGCAATTCCGAGATAGCGAGTAACGGTTCGCAAACGAATTTGGTAAATACGTAGTACGTGTAGATACAAATAATGTAATCCATCCAGAAGCGCCAGATTGACAGAAAACACGAAGCAACCGAAAAGATGGAACTTTGTTTTTGTAGCGTGCTTGGACAAACGACGAAATCGACAAAGTTGATTAAATGAATAAGATTGGCAAAATTGGAGAAGCGGAAAAATGTAGGCACGTAGAAGGTATATTTTAAGTATTCGTTGTAACGATATCCAAGCTATCTTCGATAGTCGGTTTAGAGTGTACGCAGAGTTTGCGAAACTTCGTGAAACTCGGGCGAGTGGTAAACGGTAAACGATAAACGATTAACAGTAAACGATAAACGATGATTCCGTAGGCGCGTAGACTCCTGGAGAAAATAAACACGTCGAACGTATGTATATAAGTATAAATTGGCACGGGAAGTTTCCCAGAAGGTGGGGAAACTGGGTCGATAGAAGTTATTTACCTAGATACCAAGAAGAATTCGTTGAAAGTCGAAAACTCAGAACTTCGCGAGTCGCGAGTCTCGACTTTCGACTCTCTACGAAAGTTGCACGAACCATCTTATCAATTTGCGAGAAAAAAGTAATGATGTTATTTTTATAGTTTCTCATATTAGCACAATTGTTACGATGGTTCGGCCTGTTTGTACCATACTGTACCGTACTGTACCGTATACCGCAGCATAATATCCATAGCATACCCGTACCTATGCCATGCCATGTTATACCTACCCCCTTTCTCGGTTCTGATAGATCGGCTTTCGTTCTCGATGCCACGCGTCCTGTGACCGATGTCCTATGCCCTACGTCCCAAGTCCCATGTCGTACGTCGTATCGTTTCTACACACTTGCATTTCTAATCGAATTACCGGTATGCTTGTCCCCGCTTGTTCTCGCGCTCGTTGCGTCTCCGCTGACCAGCTGGAAGGGCAGCTGTCGAGAGTGGAAATGCAACGAGAAAAAGGAGAACGCAATAGCTATGGTTCCGTTGACGAGGCAAGCGAATTTACTGCCACCGCAACCGCAACCCAGACTGATTCGCGTTCGTATAGATAAATGTAAACGATTCGTTGATCACTGCCAACAGGCCGCTCGGCTACGACCCACGACCGATCCAAGCACCAACTGCCAACAACCGCGAATCGATATGCGATATTCTATATCGTAGAGCGAGGAAATATTTTGTAGGCGCCGAGCACTAATCGCATCATATCATTAACTTTCGGATCGAAAGATCTCAGACGATCGGTTCCACGTTTACTTGCATCTGTAGCCGTTAAGTCTAAATTTAAATGCAAAGGCTGATGAGTGATTTAGCTTAAATCTTCTTTACGTTTTGTAAATAAAGCGCATCAAAGAAACAGAAATGGCAAGCGTTTTCGTAGGCAATAACTTATCTTATTTATTACGAGAGGCAAACGCAACGCGAACAGGCGCGATTTCGATGTCGATGTCCGGGTTAAGCGAACAGAGTAGAGTAGAGTAGAGTAGAGTAGAATCGAGTCGCGTTGCATTGCGTTGCGTTACGCTGTCGGAAAGGAGAAAGAAGCATGCCGATGAACGGATCAGCGACATACGCGTACAGGCGAACCCACAGGCGCCCGCACAAATGTAGATAATTCAATCCTAATTACTATCATTATTATTATCAGTCGCATTCGCATTATTATTCCTATTATCATTATTACGATTAATTACCATTAATTATTAGTTACGATTAATTATGATTACGCGTACGATTATTCTCGTTGCTGTCACCTGCCACGTGTGACTGCGTATGCATATAAGTCGATATACGAGGACGTTTCGTACTATACGAGTAACGTTTATTAATAAAACATAATAAAAAGAAAAGACGAAACAAAAGAAAGGAAAAGAGGGGATAATTTTGGGGTGCTTTTGCGTTGCACACGTCGAAACGCGATCTCTTCCGATTCGAGGAGTCTGACAAGACTAAAGTTGCCTCCCCCCTCTGTCCTATGTCCTGGCACCATTCGCCTCACACCTCAAGACTCCACTAATCAATGTGACGAGAAATATCTAGCTTTATTATTTATCGTAAGTAAGTGTTTTATTTACACGTGGGGGTAAAGCGCGTGGTTTCTCGGTTTTGCGGTTCGTGTCGAGAAACGCGAATGGAAAATGCACTTGCGTGGATTGGGATGCATTTGGGAGAAGATTATCCACAGTCACCGGTTCCGCAGCGCGATCGATTTTGGGGTCGATAACCTCTGTAGCCGTCACCTACCAGCGGATAAAATTCTGCAAAAATGGAGCGCGATAATCCATCGATCGATCCATGCCTTTCCTTTCCGATTCCCGCTTATTTCCAATACTCACTTCCCTTTATCGATTTCGTTTTCGTCTCGCTAGAATATCGATCGCAATCATCGTCCGTCGCTATTCCATTCGGCTGTAAACCCGATGAATAGTAACGATAATAGCAATAATAGCGGTAAAAACAAAAACCGAATAGCCAATTTGTAACTGTCGTGTGTAATATAAAGTGTCAAACGACTTGCCGCGTTATCGTTCGAATAGATTATAGACGGGCAATTTACCTGCGATTCTGCTTCCCTCGTCAGTAGCGCGCGTTTTTCATCGTACTCTTGCTGCATCTTTTGTCGCGCAACTTCCACAGCAGACAATCTTGCTTGCAGAAGATCGGGATCTGCGTGTTACCACAAATACATAAATCCATAGTGGTTGTTCTTGGATGCGGTTACATTTTGTTACCGATAAACTTGTACGCAATCGTAATCGTAATCATAATCGTAAACGCAAACGTAAACGCAAGCGAGTAGCTGGACAGTGTGGGGTTAATTACTTTTATGGTATTTGGCTGCGTATTCCCGCTCATCTTTCCATCGCTTCCATACTGCATATTTCTCTCGAAGGTAAGGGGACGCGAACCAAAGGGCAACGGTAATTCCAACTATGTACCATCCGAGCGACGCGATCACTTTCCATGCTGCATTCATTTTCAACGTTACATATGCTTGTTGACAAAAAACTGCATCAACCTAACGTCGATCTAAATCAACGATCTTACGGTTGACATTCACGCGTTTTTCGCTCAAATGCCACGCGATCGTCGAATAATCTCTCTAAATAATATGGTCGATTTTCTACTCGATGTTTACATCGCCCTTTGAAACTTTGGAAAATTTCAAAATCTTAGATACTACATGAGAAACGCGTAGATTACGTTTTGCAATATCGTATATCGTATCACGTATACGTATACGTATACGTACACAAATTGAACACGAACGCGAATTCACGCGTGTCGCATACTTGCTTGAAAGTAAGAAATTTCCAGCTGCTCTCCAGGGAAGCGATTCATGCTGCTACGATTTCAAAAACCCTCCAGCTGTTGTACGACGCGTCGTCGAATTTTCACGTACGTAAACGTCGAACGATACTGACGCAAAGCTTACATCGGTTAGTTTACAAGATGACAAGCAAATTGCACCGCTAGCAGCCAGTAGCAGCTGCTTCGGACTTAGGACGAATCTCGTTCGATAGGTTGCGTATCGCGCACAACTTCGCGTGGCCGTCGTGGCGCGAGTTTCGCTACAAATGGAGTGGAGTGGAGTGGAGTAGCGTGCAGGCGCAAACACGCGGCAAAAGGAAGAGAACAGATATGGAGCTTTTGCAATTTTATATTTTCCCGATTTGCTCCATCATCGGTACATCTGCAGCTACGTCTAAATTGAAATGTAAATGTAGATGTAGATAGGCAAATTTATCGTACAGTATTTACAATATACGAGAGGCGAAGGAAATGGATGAAGATGGAAGCGGTTGCAATCGCTTCAATAGCCGTATTTTTCGTTGAGACTGGTTTTTCCGTCGCCTGCTTGACCCTTTGGCGGCACCCACATCGAATAATTGTCCGCGTACGCCACTTGATCGCAGGGCATCTTTTCTTCTTGTCGCCGCTTTCTCGTCCCACGAACTTCTTCACGCTTCTCTTGCCTTTCGCTACTGTCCAACCGCCCCTTTGCTTGTACGCGTTCCTTTTTCGCGATTCGCCAATTCCAACTCGATTCATTCTTGTCATCGTTATCATCATCGTTATCGTCGCTATCCACTTCCTCCGTGCATGCCGTTTCCACCGTAGCATCGGACACCGCGTTCGATAGCAGTGGCTTGCTATCCGCAGCTGCGCGTTTATTTGTCTGCTTTCGCTGCCGCGCGTTCTGAAAGAAGATCGAAACGACGAAGGAGCACGATGTTTATCGATTAACGATGCGACGCGACGCGACGGGGTGCAATAGTACGGTAAAGCTCACCATTTTTCCGTGGAGTAGCGAGACGGGAAGGTTGCCGGATTGGCGCGGGACAGCCGCAGCTGCGGACGCTTCGTCCTCGTGTGCGCTGTCGCGAGTAGAGAGGGCCGGCAAATTTGCTGGCCGCGTCAAGTTCAGCAGCTTCGTCAAACTTGCCTCCTCTTTTCGAAGATTTTGCAACTCTAGCTTCATCTTGGCGACGTCGGTTTTCGTTAAAGCGGACGAACTTAAGCTCGACATGAAAGCATCCAGCGCGTCTTCCTCCGTAGTCTCTTTGCTCGCGCTACTAGCGTTTTGCCAACTTTTAATCGAATTCGACAAATGCGATATTCGTTTTGCCACTTGCTTGTGCTTCTCCAGCTAAAATCGAAACGCGTGTAATCGTATAGCAGGTAGAGACGCAAACGGGTCGACCTACCAGCGAGCCGTACGTTTCCACTTTTTCTTCTAATCTACCGGCCAGTCGCATTCTCTGTTCGCGCTTCCTCTCTATCGATCCTGTTCTATCCAAGAAATTATCTTCGTCCGAATCGTAGTAATCTTCCGCTTCCCAATCCCTCGCTTTTCTTTTTCTGGCTTCTACGGCGCAACGAAGCAATTTTCAAAGTCTTTCAAAAATGTTTTCGAGAAGCTCGAATGGATTGGCGCAACTTGCAAGGGCTACTCTTACCGTGATTCGCTTGCCTCAGTAGTCCGTATTTGTCTAACACTTTGCAGGCTTCCAGCGCACACTGCACCACCGCTTCTTTTTTCTTCCCTTTCACCAAAGCCTCCGCTCTCGTTCGGCGACCCACGATGTCCTCCGTCGGAAGACTAAACGTTTCCGAACATTAACGTTTACGCTACATTCTTCTTCTTTCGTATCTTTCCATCGGCACGGATCCGTTTCAAAAATCATCCGGTAACTTGTCCTCCACTGCTCCTCAATTTTTCTAATTCCCAATTAGCAGTAGAGTAATTCTTAAATTCGCTTTACGGACGATATGTACAGAATTCCCACGATAAATGCACATGAGAGGTTTACGATAAGGCTGGATTTATATTATCGGTTCGGGCACGTTCAGGCCCCGGTGAACGCAGCTCATGAGACGGAGACTCATATGAATACATTATATACTGTTCTCCCTCTCCGATTAAAATCAGACCAAACACGGTATAATGTGGACTATATTTACTTATATAATAAATTCGTAACTTACATATATAATGTAAATTATATCATATTTGGTGTAATTTTAATCAGAAAAATTTTACACGTACATTGGTAAAAGATATATTAAAAAAAATCAAAACGAAAAAACTTTTGTGATTGTATTTTATGAATGTCTGACTTCTGCGAAAACGATATAGATCATGAAAGGAAGCCACGGCCTGTCGCTTCTTTCTACGTTCGACGCGTTCGGCAAAACGCAAAGAACGTAGGATGGTTAGGATGAATACACACATTCAATCCCGGAAGTCTGTTTACGTTTGCGTTTCGCATTGGACCAGGTTCTGCCGTTTTCGACCTCGAGCCAACCAAGGTCAATTTTGCGCGAAAGTTTTGAAACGGATCCGAAGGTTCGCGACCGAGCCGCGATAGCCTTTCCCCGTACGACTGCTTCACCCTTGTGGTGAACAACACTTACTCTATCCAGCAGAGAAACTGCCCCACCCCTTTCTCTTCTGTCTGATAGCGAAGGTCGTATCCTTCTCGTTCGAACCAACCCCTTAAAGTTTTCTTTGGATCTTCCAGTATCAAATCTTCGTCCGTGACGCAAGCGTACGGATTTTCTTGCAAGTCCGTCTCTTCGTCCGCGTCTTCTCCCATTCCCCAGTCGATACCTTCGCTTTCTTTCTCCCGCGTACATTTTTCCGCGTCCTTTTCGGCGCGTCGTTTTTCCAATTCCACCGCTCTCATTTCCTGCAACAAGCCTTTCAGATATTTCGTTCGCGTGCATAAAATGAAATAAAACCCACGCGAGGAAACCTTCAACTCGGTCAAGCTGAATTCCGATTCCTCTTCTTGATCCTCTGGTGGAGCTTGCAAGATGTATTTCCTTTGACTGCAACCGAATCTAAGCATGTGACCTCCTCGTATTCTTACGTAAACGTTAGCTTTTATACGCGTTCCGTTCCAAAAGGTGCCATGAGTGCTGCCCAAATCGCAAACATAGAAACCTTTGGGATTTTCCTTGCCCTCTTGGGATCTGTACTGCAAGATCGCGTGATATCTGGAAATGGTTGGATGAGCAAGGGACAAGTGGCAGGAAGGTAAGCGTCCAACCACATAGAAACTCCGTTCGGCGAGCAAAATCGTCTCGACGATAACTCCGCATTTCAGTACTTCTACAGCATAACCGGATTCCGGGTTACCCCCCCAGTGCGGCTCTACGTACGGGAAAGGCGGCTGCTGCTCTTGCGAATGCTCTTCGGACTTTACAGCAACCTCTAGTGACTGGCGATCGTGATTTTCCCGCGAACCTACCTCCATTACGCTTGCTGAACTGCAAACAGACGCGTCGCAACATTTGCTCGTTTGTCGAGAACGCTTTGCACCGAGCGTCGCGCCTGGTTTCTTAAATGTCACCGCTCGCGCGTTATCCACACTGCTGGCATCTCCAGCCGAATTCTGCTGCTGTTCATCGAAATTCGTTGAAACAGTATTGTTTTGTAGCTCATCGCACAAATTAGTGACCTCGGCCTCGCTAACAACTTTCTTCTCGCTGCTCGTCCTACTCTTTTCCAATATAACCTCATTCCCTTTCCACTCCGGCGTTACGTCCTCCGGCTTTCTATTGCTTTCCATCATTTTCGTTAGCGTTTCACGCTTCAAACCTTCTACTTATCCACCCTCATCGAGCTCGAACTTTTCAACTTTTATCGAAGCAGAGTTCAAGTTTACCTCAAATGCAGTTATCAAAAATTGTAAACTAAAAACTAAACACTGGAAAGCGCATCGCAGCTGAGTGTTGCGCAGCCGCATAGCAGCTGCACCGTTGCGACATCTTTCGCAAGTGAAAGATCTACGAATTCGCTTCGCATCTCTGCCGAAAACGCAAAACATGGCCCATAATAGAGTTGGCCGTATTTTATTCAGATGAAATTACAATTATTAACGTATAGAAACGAGACAATTTTGTTAAGTTTCTCGTAACCTTGCTTACTTTCTTACTTCAAATATATTCCACTGATATTTTCTTCTCGAAAATTATTCGAATAAAATTTTAGTCGAATGGCCAACTCTCGTTGATAGTAGCATTGACAAAATATAAAATCCATTCCCATTGTTACGAATATTCTCGATGGGATCTAGGATTATTGGGTTCCATACCCGTCGAGTGCTAAGGCACTTTGCTCGAGAGCGCAAAAGTTAAATAAAACGTTATTAAATTGAATTTCTGCTTAATCTTGCGTTAGTTTTAAGAGAATTGCAAAAGTGATAAACACCGGATATGGTTTCGTAAACGAAGCGAATACTCAATGCGTACTTTCTTCTTCTTTGCTCTCCGTCTATAAGTCCGCATTTCAAAATGCTCGTTAGATCTCGGCTTTTAGACGTCCGATTCGGATCAACCGCGTGTCAAAATAAAGGGCCCGCTTCCGGCTGTAAGATGTATGTGGTTTTATTCCTATATGACTTGCGGTTCGAATTTTATAAACGTTAATCTCCGCTATCATTCAGTAACTCGATAGCTAACAATCACAAAACATTGTTTATAATAAATGCACTGCGAGGGCTAGCCGCGAACGGTCGTAACACAATATTTTCGGAACCGGGCCCTTCAATTTAAGCCAACGTTCAACAAAATCGGAGGAATCCGATTCTAAATGAACGTGCGGAGCACAAGGATTGACAATCGAGCGAAATATGCCACCAGCGCTGCACCAATCAGACGCCGCCTTTCCGTAAAGGCTTCCGATCGGCGCGCACAACGGTGCGAATCGTTCCTTAAAACAAAGCTATCATGAACGCACGCCGCCACAACGATCGCAAACACTACGTACGCGATCGCGTACGCACCAGGAATCCTTGCACTCGACTGCACTGAACTGCCATGTGAACGCGACCGTGTCCGAGCTCGTACTGCGCAGGTGCGCGAGAAATCGCGTTCCTTATATAACCTCGCCAACACGGACCGCGGGGAGCGTTTCCCAGGGCGTTCCCTGACACTGTGTGCATGCGCGTTTCTCAAAGAAACTCGTCAGCTGATCGTTTTCTGGGCGTCCGATCCCGATCGATCGCGTGTCAGAATAAAGGGCCAGCTTCCCCATGCGAGACGCACGCGGTTTTATCACCGTAGCACTTCCGTTTCGGATTTTATCAACGATATTCTGCGCGATCGTTCGTGCACTCGGCAGCTAAAACACGCGAAACTTTATTCACAACAAACGCACTGCGAGGGCTAGCAGCAAATAGTCGTAACCCAATATTCCCGGTAGAGAGCTCTTCAATTTGAGCTATCGTTCGACAAAATCGGCCTACCGGAAGCCGAGGAATCCCCTTCGAGCTGACAGCGCGGTGATCCGACGGCGCGGCGATCCGACGGCAACCGCGCGTCCGCTCACGCGCGCACCCACAACGGTGCCAATCGTTCTTTAAAACGAAGCTACCACGAATGCACACGGCCACAACGATCGTAAACACTCCGTACGCGATCACGTATGCACCAGGAATCCTTGCACTCGACTGCACTGAACTGCCATGTGAACGCGACCGTGTCCGAGCTCGTACTGCGCAGGTGCGCGAGAATTCGCGTTACTTATACACCCCCGCGAGTGCGGACAGTGTAGAGCATTTTCACGGGCGTTCCCTGACAGTGCGCGTTCACGTATCCGCAAAGTAGTCATATCTTGGCTTCTGCACGTTCGATTCCGATCAACCAGTAGTCAGAGTTATTGTCTTGTCAGCCTTCTGTGCCGAAGTGGCAGGCTTGCGATGCCGAAGCTTACGCTTATACGAACGCGGTTGTTGGGGGGCGTAAAGCCACCGCGAAGGGTCACGCGTGTAGGTGTCATACGCGGCAGGCTTGGAAAAACCCCTCCTTCACCAATTAAGGATCATCAGGAGGGAAGACCGTCCCTTTCGGGGAACGACCCACTTAGCTGCTTCGCCGGAGTTTCCAGTGTGTCACCAGAATTTCAGACGAAACGTTACCAGCGGGGGCCACGAGGAGGCGGGGTCGCCAGCGCGAGGCTCGGTCTCTTGCGGGCTCATGAGTCAGATGACTGATGAGATTCGGCTTCAGTGGTATAACCCACTTCGGCCATTCGTTCCGATACGCCCCGTGTATACGTGACGCCCACGTTATCGGATACGAATTTAGTTTCCGCCCTTATCTTCTCGTTCTATTTTGTGACGTTTTGTCACGTGGTGTTATTTCCATTCTTATCCTGTGTCGCTCTGTGAATACCGTAGTTGCGTATTCTTGTAAGTGTTGGTATGTGTTCCGTTTTGTGAGGCATCGTAGTTCGCAGGGCCAGTCAATATCATCTGCTCTGAGTTTTTGTATTAGCTTTGTTCTCGCTAATGTATTATCCTGGCATTCGAAGATTATATGCTCCACTGTATCCCTCTGGCCACAGGAGCAGGCATCTGAGTCGGCAATGTGAAGCTCATTTAGCTTCCCCATTATGTTTCCATGGCCTGTCAGTATTTGTGCTGTATAGAATGTAATTTGTATCCATGTCGCTTCCAGTCGAGTCTCTACGTTCTCAAAGAATTTATATGTTATCCTGCCTTTTGTAGATAGCTCCCAGCGATTTTGCCACCAGTAGTCAGAATTATTGTCTTCTTAAGCTTCTAATGGCGGCACAAGGCCCCAAAGCTTTGCTGTTCCGAGGCTTTAGCCTATACCAGCGATGGAAGGGTGCGTATCACCACTTTCAAGGGTCACGTCCGTAGATGTTATGGACGGCGGGCTTGGGAAAACCCCTCCTTCACCGCTGAAGGATCATCAGAAGGGTAAACTGTCCCTTTCGGGAAGCGAACCTTTTAGCCGCTACACCTGTGTAACCAGCAAGCCAGTTACACATGTGCACCGTTGCCCAGCGGGGACCACGTGGAGGTAAGGTTGCCAGTACAAGACTCAGTCTCTAGCGGGCATACGTGTCGCCACGTATGAGTTTGGCGTCAGAAGCTTTCGCCGCTGGGCCGTCCATTTTGAGCACCAGTACGCTAATGCGCACTGTCCCGCGATG
This sequence comes from Eucera pruinosa, assembly GCA_028830335.1. Taxonomy (NCBI): domain Eukaryota; kingdom Metazoa; phylum Arthropoda; class Insecta; order Hymenoptera; family Apidae; genus Eucera; species Eucera pruinosa. The sequence continues at coordinate 30,668,117 of JAMYCR010000003.1, forward strand.
CCGCAATGGGGTTTGCCACATAAGAGCCATTTGGTCAACGACGCCGACTCGTGGCAATGCTGTCTTAGCAGCCGCAGCGGTGGATCTTAGTTTCGCTTCCGAAGAAGGTACTTGTGGCGGGAACCAACGAAGAGGTGTCCACTTGCTAACTAGATCTACATAAGGGCTGATCTCGGATACTAGTACCGGCAAGCCGGCCCGACACCTCAAACGATCGCCACTTAAGAGAGTCATAGTTACTCCCGCCCCACCAGTAGTCAGAATAAAGGGCCAGCTTCTCCCTGCAAAAGGCACATGGTTTCATCGCAGTAGCACCTCCGGTTCGGATTTTATCGACGATAATATCCGCCATCGTTCGGTCACTCGGCAGCTAAAACACGCGAAATTTTGTTTACAACAAACGTACACGGAACCTCTGCAATAGAGGACGAGCGAGAGCGTTGTCAAAGGTTCACACAAATAGTAAAAGAGTTAGATTTAAAGCATTTAAATGACAATGAAAAAACAAGTTTACTGCAAGTAATCAATGAATTTCCATATCAATTCCACCTTAAGTAAGATAACTTAGGGTTTTCAAATGTTGGTGAACATACAATAATAACTATAGTCAATCCATAAAGAAGAGCTGAAAATGCAAACAAACTCTTTACTCGATAATGGCATAATTCAACCGTCTGTGTCGCCACACATCTTACCAGTACGAATTGTCCCAAAAAAAAAAAAAAAATCTGGACTTTTAGGCGATAAACGTTGGCGAATGGTCATCGATTGTCATAAGCTGAATAAGAAAACAGTGGCAGATGCTTATCCCCTCTGCAACATTACAGATATTTTAGATCAATTAGGTAGGGCGAAATATTGTACCACATTAGACCTCGCGTCTGGTTTTCACCAAATTCTCACTGAGCCAGCATCAAAACAAAAAACAGCATCTCTGGATCTTGGTCCTGATAAACTGAATGATGATTTTCTGCACCTTCAAAACAAAATAGCTATAGCTTCTGTTTTAGATGCCTCTTATTCAGTTATTTAGGTTATATATAAATTATATATATAATAAGTAAATTGGAATAAATATTTTTATTTATTGAAGAATATTTTACATTTTATGTTTACATTTACAATTTCAGAATATAATGTCATTTAGTGGTAATATTATATATATTTAATATAATGTCATTTATTGGTAATATTATATATATTTAATATAATGTCATAATATAGTGTCCCAGTGCGTAATGCAACTCTATGCCCAGCTTCTTTCCATATTCTCCCACGTTCGAATGATTCGGTACACGAAAAAAGAAAAAAAAATAGGAAAAAATTAGCAAACATGAATCCACTGTGACGTTCAAGATAATAGTGCAGAAAAATGACAAGAAACTCGTACCTGCAGTTTTGTAGCGGTGATACTGTGAGCAGACCTCTGTCCCTTCGCGTTGCATCCATTACAAGTTACTGTAAGTAAAAAGTAAGTACATGTTACAGTATACAATACGTAGTAACCTTATGTTAAAGGATTATATTTCGAAGAAGGTAAAGATATAGTGACAAAAAATAAGAGTACTGTAAAAATATATAGAGGAAAAGTATCATACCGTGCTATCTTCGGTATGAATAATAACTGCAACAATGTAGGTTGCAGCCTCCGCATCTGGCCCCTCGTTGTCGCCGTCCAATGGCTGGTCTGCGCTGGTGAAATACGGTATCCTTTAACACTTAGAAGAAATGTCATGGTGATTAATAAATGCTACTTCCGGATGTAACGTGCTACTACATTTATATATTTTAATCTCCGAGGAAGGTAAACCGATGTCATAAAAAATCGTTCACCTCCAGAAACTTCTTAATACCTAATTGAAATGTATCATTCTGCTTGAAGATAGCATTAATGATACAGATCGTGCCGTCGCGTAAGATGCAGCAATTGTCGCGTACATCTATACTCAACGATATGCCACTGAATTGTATTTTGCGATACTGCAAAGTGTCAGCACCTTCATTCAATGGCATACAAACACGTACAGAAGATTCCACAACCCTATTTACTGCCGAAGCATGATACTTGATCTCCGCCAATCTATTCGAGAATTGTTGAAGAGGTAGGCCAGGCTTTCAAGAATATTTCCTAAAAATTCTCATATTGTTTTCATACGGGAAGGCAGGACGGAGGATGTGCTCCATGCAAGGATGGAAACGCAGGGACGAATGTAGCGAGTGTCGGACCCGGCGGCTGCCGGCGGTCACGATATCGCATACGAATGAAAGTTTGAAATGATCGACAATGCAAGGACTGCTGGGTTATTCCACGCCAAACCGATCACTTGTTTCGGTCAAATTGTCGGAAACGGTCTTCCTCACCGATTTTAATGACCTTGGAGTATGTTATAAAAGGCGATATTTTGAGTAACTTTTCCGTTTGGAAAAATTGGCGGACGAATTTTTGCAAATATCTCTGAAACTAAATTCGTCGGCCAATTTTTCCAAACGCAAAAGTTACTCAGAATATCGCCCTTTATAACATACTCCAAGGTCATTAAAATCGGCGAGGAAGACCATTAAAACTGTTAAAAATATTTTCTAAGCAAAGTATATTTACAATGAGACTACTCACCTATAAGAGCTTCCTTTGATATATGTTACTCTTCTGATGTTTACAGAGTACAGGAGGAAAGGCTGCAAAGAATTGAAGCAGAAGTAAAGTAAGTATCAAATGTTTCTAATCCATAAAGTTCTACTCGCATGTAAGGGGGTACGTGACACCTTCGCCCCTGTACAAAAAGTTGTTTCTTCGGAACAACTTTTTTCGCATTACAAAATATCATACACGCTGGATTTACATTTGATAGAGCTACACCCTCATTCAGATACAGGGTATGAAACGCACAATATTTAACTTTCATCAGCATTTCTGAATTATAAATCATAACATTACAATTAATATTCCATGTCATCGTCGGCAAGTCTTATACATGCTAATTTAAGCTTATTAACATGGACTATTTTAAATTTATTATTTCCTAAATCTAATTCGCATGTTGCATTGGTAATCATACGTTTGATTTTAAAGGGACCTAACCAGTCAGAATCAAGCTTTGAAACTTTGGGTTCTTTTAAGAGGTATACATCATCGTTTACTTTATATTCACGTGGATTTAGCTTCCTGTCATAATAAGTTTTACTTCTTTCTTTAGCTCTTTCAAGGTTTTCTGCTGCAGTGGCCTGAGTAATTGTTATCTTGGTAAACAGTTGGTCTAAATAATGGATAAATGTACGAGGTACTTGTTCTTTAGCGAATGCAGATGGAATTATAGCTTTGACTCTAAAAACTAATTCATGTGGAGTGAATCCTGTAGCCTCATGAGTAGAAGTATTATAGGAATACATACCAAATCTTATCCAGTCATCCCAATTAGTTTTAATACAATAATGTTTGAGGTAATCAATAAAGATTCGATGAGCTCTTTCTAAGGAACCTAAGGACTGTGGGTGGAAGGCAGTAGAAGTTATCCTCTGTATTTTAAAAATTTTACAAAAATTTTCCATCACCTGACTAATAAAGTTCCTTCCTTGGTCCGTGTGAATTATTCTTGGACAACCAAACCTACTAATGAAATTTTCTGCTAAGGCAATGGCTACTGTAACTGCTTGTATATTGGGTAGAGGAATCGCTTCTGAATATTTAGTTAAATTATCTTGAAGAGTAAGCAGATATTTATTCCCTTTTTCTGTTATAGACAGAGGACCAACGATATCCATTTGAACTTTCTCGAAGGCACGAGTTGGAGTGTCGGTGATGCACATAGGTTGTTTTGTTCTTGTAGAATAAGTTTTATTTCTTTGACAAATTGGACAAGACCTAACGAAATTAGCTATTTCTTTTCTCATTCCTGGCCACTCATAATTTTCTTTAAGGAGATTATACATCTTGTGGGTGCCTCGATGACCACCTACTACGGAATTATGGTTTTCTTGAATGATTCGACGACGCTCTGACACTAAAGGTATAACTATTTCACCAGTGCATACTATAATTTGGTATTTTGGATCACTGAAGTTAAATCGGAGAAGATCTTCTATTAAATTCCATTCTGATAAAGTGAAACTATCTAGATCCCTTGCTATGCTAAAAGTTTCTAAGCTTTGTGAATCAATTAAAATTTTGAAAGATTTAATTGCAGAATCGACGTGATGAGAATCTAGATTATCAAGTAGGCTTTGTTTGAAAAATAAGAGAAACATAAAATAATCATCGATCGGAAAAGCCATTGTATCACCGAGATTTACTTGGTAACTCTGTGCTTTTTCGATTGTGAATTTACCCTGGTTTATCAGAGACCTGCTGACCTTTGTTATTATATTAAAATCAAGGGGAATGAAATGAGCGAGATTGCCGTTTTGTGTGTAAAGGTGATTTTTAATGTGTCTTATGGTAGGATATGGTAGTTGTGTCACTTCATCGTCTTCGTTAATGTCATTAGTTTGATCATCATTGTCAATCATTGAATCGTCATTGTCATTCATCGGATTATCGTTGTCATTCATTGACTCATCATTGTCATTCATTGAATCATCATTATCATTCATTGGATTAGCATTGTTATTCATTTCTTTACTTTTTTTATTATAACATACTGCCGAGGCTACATCACTATGCTTACCCACTGCAAACTTGGCATCGAATTCATGAACACTGTCGTTTCTTCTGGTAATCAAGTTCCTGGTATTTTTCAAAACTGAAGGAACAGCGGGCTCCCCACACCCGCGATGGCGATGCTCAAGTTGCTGGCCCCGCGAGGAAAGCCCGCTCGATTGCGTGACCCAACGCGGGTAACCTTGACTATCCTCTACCGTTCCTGAAGCGGATACTTGGGGTTCAGTTCCGCTCAGCCAACAGGAAGCAGCATCGGAAGTCGGGGGTACCAAATTAACTATTGTTTCTGGGCGTCCACATGCGGCCTCGGGTTTTCCCGCTCCTGCGTTCCCACGCGTAAGGAAAACAGAAGCTATAGCTATTTCGTTCTGAAGGTGCAAAAAATCATCACTCGACTTATCAGTACCAAGATCCAGAGATGGAGACACGTCTGCCTAAACGAGCAACCTCTCAGGATCCCCAGGCCAAGAGTGAGTATAAGATTGAGCACGACAAATTTGGGATTGAATATTTGAATCTGATTCAATTGGGTTTCGTGAAAGTGCGTCTGCGTTAGCGCTGATTTTACCAGGTTTGTAAACAATGTCATAGTCAAATTCATTTAGTCTAATTGGCAAAAACGTCCGACCTTCCTCTCATTATTTTTGTGTCAAATCGCTCCGTCTTATACTTCAACTGTTCATCTATACGAATTGCTATTTGAATCGCAGTTTCCAAGTTCGCTATTGAATTTCCAGAGACTGAAGCCGTAATGCTATCATTGCAAAGTCCACATAAAAAGGCGCTAATTGCCTCTTCGGTGAGTAATACCGAGAACCCATCGATAGATTCAACAGGATGAATATCCCTCGCGTTTTTGATCGCTCTATACAAGATGACCTGTATCCTTTTTCCAAAATCGCTTATGCTTTCATGATCTCCGCGTCGACATTCTTTAAATTCGCATAACGCATGTTTAATATTAAAATTTTGTTTTTCCACTGCCGAAGGAACCAACCCGTGCCTGCGGCGTTCCTGCAAGACCTTAATGAAGCCTAACCCACCCTGGGAGGAGACTAACACTTTTGGGAGCTGACCTAACCGACTTAATCTTCGCCTGGACTGACCTAACCCTCCACGGAATGAACCTAACCCAGTCTGGAGCGCACATAACCGCTCTACCCTTCGTCTAAACGCACCTAACCCACACTGGAATAACCCTAATCCAGTCTGAACTGTACCTAACCGACTTAACCTACGCCTAAACGCACCTAACCTACACCAGATGAAACCTAACCGTGCCAGAGGCGTTCCTGCACGTCTATTACGAAGCCTAACCCACCCAGGGAGGAGCCTAACATCTTTGGAAGCTGACCTAACCGACTTAATCTTTGCCTGGACTGGCCTAACCCTCGGGATGAACCTAACCCAGTCTGGAGCGCACAAAACCGCTCTCAACTTCGCCTAAACGCACCTAACCTACACTGGAATAACCCTAACCCAGTGTGAACTGTACCTAACCGACTTAACCTACGGCTAAATGCACCGAACCCATTCCAGATGGAACCTAACCGTGCCTCAGGCGTGCCTGCACGTCGATACCGACACCTAACCCACCCTGGGAAGAGCCAAACATCTGTAGGAGCTGACCTAACCGAAGTAACCTTCGCCTGAACGGGCCTAACCCACCACGGAACGAACCTAACCCTGTCTGGAGCGCCCGTAACCGCTCTATACTTCGCCTGGGTGCACCTAACCCACGCTGGAATGGACCTAATCAAGTCTTAACGGTACTTAACCGACTTACCCTTCGTCTACGCACACCTAACCCACCCCGAAGGTACCTAACCGTGCCTGAGGCGTGCCTGCACGTCGATACCGACACCTAACCCACCCTGGGAAGAGCCAAACATCTGTAGGAGCTGACCTAACCGACGTAACCTTCGCCTGAACGGGCCTAACCCACCACGGAACGAACCTAACCCAGTCTGGAGCGCCCGTAACCGCTCGAAACTTCGCCTGGGTGCACCTAACCCACGCTGCAATGGACCTAATCAAGTCTTAACGGTACCTAACCGACTTACCCTACGTCTACGCACACCTAACCCACCCCGAAGGTACCTAATCGTGCCTGAGGCGTGCCTGCACGTCGATACCGACACCTAACCCACCCTGGGAAGAGCCAAACATCTGTAGGAGCTGACCTAACCGACGCAACCTCCGCCAGAACGGGCCTAACCCGCCACGGAACGAACCTAACCCCGTCTGGAGCGCTCGTAACCGCTCTATACTTCGCCTGGGTGCACCTAACCCACGCTGGAATGGACCTAATCAAGTCTTAACGGTACCTAACCGACTTACCCTACGTCTACGCACACCTAACCCACCCCGAAGGTACCTAACCGTGCCTGAGGCGTGCCTGCACGTCGATACCGACACCTAACCCACCCTGGGAAGAGCCAAACATCTGTAGGAGCTGACCTAACCGACGTAACCTCCGCCAGAACGGGCCTAACCCGCCACGGAACGAACCTAACCGTGTCTGGAGCGCCCGTAACCGCTCTATACTTCGCCTGGGTGCTCCTATCCCACGCTGGAATGGACCTAATCAAGTATTAACGGTACCTAACCGACTTACCCTACGTCTACGCACACCTAACCCACCCCGAAGGTACCTAACCTTGCCTGAGGCGTGCCTGCACGTCGTTACCGACACCTAACCCACCCTGGGAAGAGCCAAACATCTGTAGGAGCTGACCTAACCGACGTAACCTTCGCCTGAACGGGCCTAACCCACCACGGAACGAACCTAACCCAGTCTGGAGCGCCCGTAACCGCTCTATACTTCGCCTGGGTGCACCTAACCCACGCTGGAATGGACCTAATCAAGTCTTAACGGTACCTAACCGACTTACCCTACGTCTACACACACCTAACCCACCCTTGAAGGTACCTAACCGTGCCTGAGGCCTGCCTGCACGTCCTTACCGACACCTAACCCAGCCTGGGAAGAGCCAAACATCTGTAGGAGCTGACCTAACCGACGTAACCATCGCTTGAACAGGCCTAACCCACCACGGTATGAACCTAACCCAGCCTGGAGCGCACATAACCGCTCTATATTTCGCCTGGATGCACCTAACCCACGCTGCAATGGACCTAATCAAGTCTTAACGGTACCTAACCGACTTTCCCTACGTCTACGCACACCTAACCCACCCCGAAGGTACCTAACCGTGCCTGAGGCGTGCCTGCACGTCGATACCGACACGTAACCCACCCTGGGAAGAGCCAAACATCTGTAGGAGCTGACCTAACCGACGTAACCTTCGCCTGAACGGGCCTAACCCGCCACGGAACGAACCCAACCCTGTCTCGAGCGCCCGTAACCGCTCTATACTTCGCCTGGGTGCACCTAACCCACGCTGGAATGGACCTAATCAAGTCTTAACGGTACCTAACCGACTTACCCTACGTCTACGCAAACCTAACCCACCCCGAAGGTACCTAACCGTGCCTGAGGCGTGCCTGCACGTCGATACCGACACCTAACCCACCCTGGGTAGAGCCAAACATCTGTAGGAGCTGACCTAACCGACGTAACCTTCGCCTGAACGGGCCTAACCCACCACGGAACGAACCTAACCCTGTCTGGAGCGCCCGTAACCGCTCTATACTTCGCCTGGGTGCACCTAACCCACGCTGGAATGGACCTAATCAAGTCTTAACGGTACCTAACCGACTTACCCTACGTCTACGCACACCTAACCCACCCCGAAGGTACCTAACCGTGCCTGAGGCGTGCCTGCACGTCGATACCGACACCTAACCCACCCTGGGAAGAGCCAAACATCTGTAGGAGCTGACCTAACCGACGTAACCTTCGCCTGAACGGGCCTAACCCGCCACGGAACGAACCTAACCCTGTCTGGAGCGCCCGTAACCGCTCTATACTTCGCCTGGGTGCACCTAACCCACGCTGGAATGGACCTAATCAAGTCTTAACGGTACCTAACCGACTTACACTACGTCTACGCACACCTAACCCACCCCGAAGGTACCTAACCGTGCCTGAGGCGTGCCTGCACGTCGATACCGACACCTAACCCACCCTGGGAAGAGCCAAACATCTGTCGGAGCTGACCTAACCGACGTAACCTTCGCCTGAACGGGCCAAGCCCGCCACGGAACGAACCTAACCCTGTCTGGAGCGCCCGTAACCGCTCTATACTTCGCCTGGGTGCACCTGACCCACGCTGGAATGGACCTAATCAAGTCTTAACGGTACCTAACCGACTTTCCCTACGTCTACGCACACCTAACCCACCCCGAAGGTACCTAACCGTGCCTGAGGCGTGCCTGCACGTCGATACCGACACGTAACCCACCCTGGGAAGAGCCAAACATCTGTAGGAGCTGACCTAACCGACGTAACCTTCGCCTGAACGGGCCTAACCCGCCACGGAACGAACCCAACCCTGTCTCGAGCGCCCGTAACCGCTCTATACTTCGCCAGGGTGCACCTAACCCACGCTGGAATGGACCTAATCAAGTCTTAACGGTACCTAACCGACTTACCCTACGTCTACGCAAACCTAACCCACCCCGAAGGTACCTAACCGTGCCTGAGGCGTGCCTGCACGTCGATACCGACACCTAACCCACCCTGGGTAGAGCCAAACATCTGTAGGAGCTGACCTAACCGACGTAACCTTCGCCTGAACGGGCCTAACCCACCACGGAACGAACCTAACCCTGTCTGGAGCGCCCGTAACCGCTCTATACTTCGCCTGGGTGCACCTAACCCACGCTGGAATGGACCTAATCAAGTCTTAACGGTACCTAACCGACTTACCCTACGTCTACGCACACCTAACCCACCCCGAAGGTACCTAACCGTGCCTGAGGCGTGCCTGCACGTCGATACCGACACGTAACCCACCCTGGGAAGAGCCAAACATCTGTAGGAGCTGACCTAACCGACGTAACCTTCGCCTGAACGGGCCTAACCCGCCACGGAACGAACCTAACCCTGTCTGGAGCGCCCGTAACCGCTCTATACTTCGCCTGGGTGCACCTAACCCACGCTGGAATGGACCTAATCAAGTCTTAACGGTACCTAACCGACTTACCCTACGTCTACGCACACCTAACCCACCCCGAAGGTACCTAACCGTGCCTGAGGCGTGCATGCACGTCGATACCGACACCTAACCCACCCTGGGAAGAGCCAAACATCTGTCGGAGCTGACCTAACCGACGTAACCTTCGCCTGAACGGGCCAAGCCCGCCACGGAACGAACCTAACCCTGTCTGGAGCGCCCGTAACCGCTCTATACTTCGCCTGGGTGCACCTGACCCACGCTGGAATGGACCTAATCAAGTCTTAACGGTACCTAACCGACTTTCCCTACGTCTACGCACACCTAACCCACCCCGAAGGTACCTAACCGTGCCTGAGGCGTGCCTGCACGTCGATACCGACACGTAACCTACCCTGGGAAGAGCCAAACATCTGTAGGAGCTGACCTAACCGACGTAACCTTCGCCTGAACGGGCCTAACCCGCCACGGAACGAACCTAACCCTGTCTCGAGCGCCCGTAACCGCTCTATACTTCGCCTGGGTGCACCTAACCCACGCTGGAATGGACCTAATCAAGTCTTAACGATACCTAACCGACTTTCCCTACGTCTACGCACACCTAACCCACCCCGAAGGTACCTAACCGTGCCTGAGGCGTGCCTGCACGTCGATACCGACACGTAACCCACCCTGGGAAGAGCCAAACATCTGTAGGAGCTGACCTAACCGACGTAACCTTCGCCTGAACGGGCCTAACCCGCCACGGAACGAACCTAACCCTGTCTCGAGCGCCCGTAACCGCTCTATACTTCGCCTGGGTGCACCTAACCCACGCTGGAATGGACCTAATCAAGTCTTAACGGTACCTAACCGACTTACCCTACGTCTACGCAAACCTAACCCACCCCGAAGGTACTTAACCGTGCCTGAGGCGTGCCTGCACGTCGATACCGACACCTAACCCACCCTGGGTAGAGCCAAACATCTGTAGGAGCTGACCTAACCGACGTAACCTTCGCCTGAACGGGCCTAACCCACCACGGAACGAACCTAACCCTGTCTGGAGCGCCCGTAACCGCTCTATACTTCGCCTGGGTGCACCTAACCCACGCTGGAATGGACCTAATCAAGTCTTAACGGTACCTAACCGACTTACCCTACGTCTACGCACACCTAACCCACCCCGAAGGTACCTAACCGTGCCTGAGGCGTGCCTGCACGTCGATACCGACACCTAACCCACCCTGGGAAGAGCCGAACATCTGTAGGAGCTGACCTAACCGACGTAACCTTCGCCTGAACGGGCCTAACCCGCCACGGAACGAACCTAACCCTGTCTGGAGCGCCCGTAACCGCTCTATACTTCGCCTGGGTGCACCTAACCCACGCTGGAATGGACCTAATCAAGTCTTAACGGTACCTAACCGACTTTCCCTACGTCTACGCACACCTAACCCACCCCGAAGGTACCTAACCGTGCCTGAGGCGTGCATGCACGTCGATACCGACACCTAACCCACCCTGGGAAGAGCCAAACATCTGTCGGAGCTGACCTAACCGACGTAACCTTCGCCTGAACGTGCCAAGCCCGCCACGGAACGAACCTAACCCTGTCTGGAGCGCCCGTAACCGCTCTATACTTCGCCTGGGTGCACCTGACCCACGCTGGAATGGACCTAATCAAGTCTTAACGGTACCTAACCGACTTTCCCTACGTCTACGCACACCTAACCCACCCCGAAGGTACCTAACCGTGCCTGAGGCGTGCCTGCACGTCGATACCGACACGTAACCTACCCTGGGAAGAGCCAAACATCTGTAGGAGCTGACCTAACCGACGTAACCTTCGCCTGAACGGGCCTAACCCGCCACGGAACGAACCTAACCCTGTCTCGAGCGCCCGTAACCGCTCTATACTTCGCCTGGGTGCACCTAACCCACGCTGGAATGGACCTAATCAAGTCTTAACGATACCTAACCGACTTTCCCTACGTCTACGCACACCTAACCCACCCCGAAGGTACCTAACCGTGCCTGAGGCGTGCCTGCACGTCGATACCGACACGTAACCCACCCTGGGAAGAGCCAAACATCTGTAGGAGCTGACCTAACCGACGTAACCTTCGCCTGAACGGGCCTAACCCGCCACGGAACGAACCTAACCCTGTCTCGAGCGCCCGTAACCGCTCTATACTTCGCCTGGGTGCACCTAACCCACGCTGGAATGGACCTAATCAAGTCTTAACGGTACCTAACCGACTTACCCTACGTCTACGCAAACCTAACCCACGCCGAAGGTACTTAACCGTGCCTGAGGCGTGCCTGCACGTCGATACCGACACCTAACCCACCCTGGGTAGAGCCAAACATCTGTAGGAGCTGACCTAACCGACGTAACCTTCGCCTGAACGGGCCTAACCCACCACGGAACGAACCTAACCCTGTCTGGAGCGCCCGTAACCGCTCTATACTTCGCCTGGGTGCACCTAACCCACGCTGGAATGGACCTAATCAAGTCTTAACGGTACCTAACCGACTTACCCTACGTCTACGCACACCTAACCCACCCCGAAGGTACCTAACCGTGCCTGAGGCGTGCCTGCACGTCGATACCGACACCTAACCCACCCTGGGAAGAGCCGAACATCTGTAGGAGCTGACCTAACCGACGTAACCTTCGCCTGAACGGGCCTAACCCGCCACGGAACGAACCTAACCCTGTCTGGAGCGCCCGTAACCGCTCTATACTTCGCCTGGGTGCACCTAACCCACGCTGGAATGGACCTAATCAAGTCTTAACGGTACCTAACCGACTTACCCTACGTCTACGCAAACCTAACCCACCCCGAAGGTACCTAACCGTGCCTGAGGCGTGCCTGCACGTCGATACCGACACCTAACCCACCCTGGGTAGAGCCAAACATCTGTAGGAGCTGACCTAACCGACGTAACCTTCGCCTGAACGGGCCTAACCCACCACGGAACGAACCTAACCCTGTCTGGAGCGCCCGTAACCGCTCTATACTTCGCCTGGGTGCACCTAACCCACGCTGGAATGGACCTAATCAAGTCTTAACGGTACCTAACCGACTTACCCTACGTCTACGCACACCTAACCCACCCCGAAGGTACCTAACCGTGCCTGAGGCGTGCCTGCACGTCGATACCGACACGTAACCCACCCTGGGAAGAGCCAAACATCTGTAGGAGCTGACCTAACCGACGTAACCTTCGCCTGAACGGGCCTAACCCGCCACGGAACGAACCTAACCCTGTCTGGAGCGCCCGTAACCGCTCTATACTTCGCCTGGGTGCACCTAACCCACGCTGGAATGGACCTAATCAAGTCTTAACGGTACCTAACCGACTTACCCTACGTCTACGCACACCTAACCCACCCCGAAGGTACCTAACCGTGCCTGAGGCGTGCCTGCACGTCGATACCGACACCTAACCCACCCTGGGAAGAGCCAAACATCTGTCGGAGCTGACCTAACCGACGTAACCTTCGCCTGAACGGGCCAAGCCCGCCACGGAACGAACCTAACCCTGTCTGGAGCGCCCGTAACCGCTCTATACTTCGCCTGGGTGCACCTGACCCACGCTGGAATGGACCTAATCAAGTCTTAACGGTACCTAACCGACTTTCCCTACGTCTACGCACACCTAACACACCCCGAAGGTACCTAACCGTGCCTGAGGCGTGCCTGCACGTCGATACCGACACGTAACCTACCCTGGGAAGAGCCAAACATCTGTAGGAGCTGACCTAACCGACGTAACCTTCGCCTGAACGGGCCTAACCCGCCACGGAACGAACCTAACCCTGTCTCGAGCGCCCGTAACCGCTCTATACTTCGCCTGGGTGCACCTAACCCACGCTGGAATGGACCTAATCAAGTCTTAACGATACCTAACCGACTTTCCCTACGTCTACGCACACCTAACCCACCCCGAAGGTACCTAACCGTGCCTGAGGCGTGCCTGCACGTCGATACCGACACGTAACCCACCCTGGGAAGAGCCAAACATCTGTAGGAGCTGACCTAACCGACGTAACCTTCGCCTGAACGGGCCTAACCCGCCACGGAACGAACCTAACCCTGTCTCGAGCGCCCGTAACCGCTCTATACTTCGCCTGGGTGCACCTAACCCACGCTGGAATGGGCCTAATCAAGTCTTAACGGTACCTAACCGACTTACCCTACGTCTACGCAAACCTAACCCACCCCGAAGGTACCTAACCGTGCCTGAGGCGTGCCTGCACGTCGATACCGACACCTAACCCACCCTGGGTAGAGCCAAACATCTGTAGGAGCTGACCTAACCGACGTAACCTTCGCCTGAACGGGCCTAACCCACCACGGAACGAACCTAACCCTGTCTGGAGCGCCCGTAACCGCTCTATACTTCGCCTGGGTGCACCTAACCCACGCTGGAATGGACCTAATCAAGTCTTAACGGTACCTAACCGACTTACCCTACGTCTACGCACACCTAACCCACCCCGAAGGTACCTAACCGTGCCTGAGGCGTGCCTGCACGTCGATACCGACACCTAACCCACCCTGGGAAGAGCCGAACATCTGTAGGAGCTGACCTAACCGACGTAACCTTCGCCTGAACGGGCCTAACCCGCCACGGAACGAACCTAACCCTGTCTGGAGCGCCCGTAACCGCTCTATACTTCGCCTGGGTGCACCTAACCCACGCTGGAATGGACCTAATCAAGTCTTAACGGTACCTAACCGACTTACCCTACGTCTACGCACACCTAACCCACCCCGAAGGTACCTAACCGTGCCTGAGGCGTGCCTGCACGTCGATACCGACACGTAACCCACCCTGGGAAGAGCCAAACATCTGTAGGAGCTGACCTAACCGACGTAACCTTCGCCTGAACGGGCCTAACCCGCCACGGAACGAACCCAACCCTGTCTCGAGCGCCCGTAACCGCTCTATACTTCGCCTGGGTGCACCTAACCCACGCTGGAATGGACCTAATCAAGTCTTAACGGTACCTAACCGACTTACCCTACGTCTACGCAAACCTAACCCACCCCGAAGGTACCTAACCGTGCCTGAGGCGTGCCTGCACGTCGATACCGACACCTAACCCACCCTGGGTAGAGCCAAACATCTGTAGGAGCTGACCTAACCGACGTAACCTTCGCCTGAACGGGCCTAACCCACCACGGAACGAACCTAACCCTGTCTGGAGCGCCCGTAACCGCTCTATACTTCGCCTGGGTGCACCTAACCCACGCTGGAATGGACCTAATCAAGTCTTAACGGTACCTAACCGACTTACCCTACGTCTACGCACACCTAACCCACCCCGAAGGTACCTAACCGTGCCTGAGGCGTGCCTGCACGTCGATACCGACACCTAACCCACCCTGGGAAGAGCCAAACATCTGTAGGAGCTGACCTAACCGACGTAACCTTCGCCTGAACGGGCCTAACCCGCCACGGAACGAACCTAACCCTGTCTGGAGCGCCCGTAACCGCTCTATACTTCGCCTGGGTGCACCTAACCCACGCTGGAATGGACCTAATCAAGTCTTAACGGTACCTAACCGACTTACCCTACGTCTACGCACACCTAACCCACCCCGAAGGTACCTAACCGTGCCTGAGGCGTGCCTGCACGTCGATACCGACACCTAACCCACCCTGGGAAGAGCCAAACATCTGTAGGAGCTGACCTAACCGACGTAACCTTCGCCTGAACGGGCCTAACCCGCCACGGAACGAACCTAACCCTGTCTGGAGCGCCCGTAACCGCTCTATACTTCGCCTGGGTGCACCTAACCCACGCTGGAATGGACCTAATCAAGTCTTAACGGTACCTAACCGACTTACCCTACGTCTACGCACACCTAACCCACCCCGAAGGTACCTAACCGTGCCTGAGGCGTGCCTGCACGTCGATACCGACACCTAACCCACCCTGGGAAGAGCCAAACATCTGTCGGAGCTGACCTAACCGACGTAACCTTCGCCTGAACGGGCCTAACCCACCACGGAACGAACCTAACCCTGTCTGGAGCGCCCGTAACCGCTCTATACTTCGCCTGGGTGCACCTAACCCACGCTGGAATGGACCTAATCAAGTCTTAACGGTACCTAACCGACTTACCCTACGTCTACGCACACCTAACCCACCCCGAAGGTACCTAACCGTGCCTGAGGCGTGCCTGCACGTCGATACCGACACGTAACCCACCCTGGGAAGAGCCAAACATCTGTAGGAGCTGACCTAACCGACGTAACCTTCGCCTGAACGGGCCTAACCCGCCACGGAACGAACCTAACCCTGTCTGGAGCGCCCGTAACCGCTCTATACTTCGCCTGGGTGCACCTAACCCACGCTGGAATGGACCTAATCAAGTCTTAACGGTACCTAACCGACTTACCCTACGTCTACGCACACCTAACCCACCCCGAAGGTACCTAACCGTGCCTGAGGCGTGCCTGCACGTCGATACCGACACCTAACCCACCCTGGGAAGAGCCAAACATCTGTCGGAGCTGACCTAACCGACGTAACCTTCGCCTGAACGGGCCAAGCCCGCCACGGAACGAACCTAACCCTGTCTGGAGCGCCCGTAACCGCTCTATACTTCGCCTGGGTGCACCTGACCCACGCTGGAATGGACCTAATCAAGTCTTAACGGTACCTAACCGACTTTCCCTACGTCTACGCACGCCTAACCCACCCCGAAGGTACCTAACCGTGCCTGAGGCGTGCCTGCACGTCGATACCGACACGTAACCTACCCTGGGAAGAGCCAAACATCTGTAGGAGCTGACCTAACCGACGTAACCTTCGCCTGAACGGGCCTAACCCGCCACGGAACGAACCTAACCCTGTCTCGAGCGCCCGTAACCGCTCTATACTTCGCCTGGGTGCACCTAACCCACGCTGGAATGGACCTAATCAAGTCTTAACGATACCTAACCGACTTTCCCTACGTCTACGCACACCTAACCCACCCCGAAGGTACCTAACCGTGCCTGAGGCGTGCCTGCACGTCGATACCGACACGTAACCCACCCTGGGAAGAGCCAAACATCTGTAGGAGCTGACCTAACCGACGTAACCTTCGCCTGAACGGGCCTAACCCGCCACGGAACGAACCTAACCCTGTCTCGAGCGCCCGTAACCGCTCTATACTTCGCCTGGGTGCACCTAACCCACGCTGGAATGGACCTAATCAAGTCTTAACGGTACCTAACCGACTTACCCTACGTCTACGCAAACCTAACCCACCCCGAAGGTACCTAACCGTGCCTGAGGCGTGCCTGCACGTCGATACCGACACCTAACCCACCCTGGGTAGAGCCAAACATCTGTAGGAGCTGACCTAACCGACGTAACCTTCGCCTGAACGGGCCTAACCCGCCACGGAACGAACCCAACCCTGTCTCGAGCGCCCGTAACCGCTCTATACTTCGCCTGGGTGCACCTAACCCACGCTGGAATGGACCTAATCAAGTCTTAACGGTACCTAACCGACTTACCCTACGTCTACGCAAACCTAACCCACCCCGAAGGTACCTAACCGTGCCTGAGGCGTGCCTGCACGTCGATACCGACACCTAACCCACCCTGGGTAGAGCCAAACATCTGTAGGAGCTGACCTAACCGACGTAACCTTCGCCTGAACGGGCCTAACCCACCACGGAACGAACCTAACCCTGTCTGGAGCGCCCGTAACCGCTCTATACTTCGCCTGGGTGCACCTAACCCACGCTGGAATGGACCTAATCAAGTCTTAACGGTACCTAACCGACTTACCCTACGTCTACGCACACCTAACCCACCCCGAAGGTACCTAACCGTGCCTGAGGCGTGCCTGCACGTCGATACCGACACGTAACCCACCCTGGGAAGAGCCAAACATCTGTAGGAGCTGACCTAACCGACGTAACCTTCGCCTGAACGGGCCTAACCCGCCACGGAACGAACCTAACCCTGTCTGGAGCGCCCGTAACCGCTCTATACTTCGCCTGGGTGCACCTAACCCACGCTGGAATGGACCTAATCAAGTCTTAACGGTACCTAACCGACTTACCCTACGTCTACGCACACCTAACCCACCCCGAAGGTACCTAACCGTGCCTGAGGCGTGCCTGCACGTCGATACCGACACCTAACCCACCCTGGGAAGAGCCAAACATCTGTCGGAGCTGACCTAACCGACGTAACCTTCGCCTGAACGGGCCTAACCCGCCACGGAACGAACCTAACCCTGTCTGGAGCGCCCGTAACCGCTCTATACTTCGCCTGGGTGCACCTGACCCACGCTGGAATGGACCTAATCAAGTCTTAACGGTACCTAACCGACTTTCCCTACGTCTACGCACACCTAACCCACCCCGAAGGTACCTAACCGTGCCTGAGGCGTGCCTGCACGTCGATACCGACACGTAACCTACCCTGGGAAGAGCCAAACATCTGTAGGAGCTGACCTAACCGACGTAACCTTCGCCTGAACGGGCCTAACCCGCCACGGAACGAACCTAACCCTGTCTCGAGCGCCCGTAACCGCTCTATACTTCGCCTGGGTGCACCTAACCCACGCTGGAATGGACCTAATCAAGTCTTAACGGTACCTAACCGACTTACCCTACGTCTACGCACACCTAACCCACCCCGAAGGTACCTAACCGTGCCTGAGGCGTGCCTGCACGTCGATACCGACACGTAACCCACCCTGGGAAGAGCCAAACATCTGTAGGAGCTGACCTAACCGACGTAACCTTCGCCTGAACGGGCCTAACCCGCCACGGAACGAACCTAACCCTGTCTGGAGCGCCCGTAACCGCTCTATACTTCGCCTGGGTGCACCTAACCCACGCTGGAATGGACCTAATCAAGTCTTAACGGTACCTAACCGACTTACCCTACGTCTACGCACACCTAACCCACCCCGAAGGTACCTAACCGTGCCTGAGGCGTGCCTGCACGTCGATACCGACACCTAACCCACCCTGGGAAGAGCCAAACATCTGTAGGAGCTGACCTAACCGACGTAACCTTCGCCTGAACGGGCCTAGCCCGCCACGGAACGAACCTAACCCTGTCTGGAGCGCCCGTAACCGCTCTATACTTCGCCTGGGTGCACCTGACCCACGCTGGAATGGACCTAATCAAGTCTTAACGGTACCTAACCGACTTTCCCTACGTCTACGCACACCTAACCCACCCCGAAGGTACCTAACCGTGCCTGAGGCGTGCCTGCACGTCGATACCGACACGTAACCCTACCCTGGGAAGAGCCAAACATCTGTAGGAGCTGACCTAACCGACGTAACCTTCGCCTGAACGGGCCTAACCCGCCACGGAACGAACCTAACCCTGTCTCGAGCGCCCGTAACCGCTCTATACTTCGCCTGGGTGCACCTAACCCACGCTGGAATGGACCTAATCAAGTCTTAACGATACCTAACCGACTTACCCTACGTCTACGCACACCTAACCCACCCCGAAGGTACCTAACCGTGCCTGAGGCGTGCCTGCACGTCGATACCGACACGTAACCCACCCTGGGAAGAGCCAAACATCTGTAGGAGCTGACCTAACCGACGTAACCTTCGCCTGAACGGGCCTAACCCGCCACGGAACGAACCTAACCCTGTCTCGAGCGCCCGTAACCGCTCTATACTTCGCCTGGGTGCACCTAACCCACGCTGGAATGGGACCTAATCAAGTCTTAACGGTACCTAACCGACTTACCCTACGTCTACGCAAACCTAACCCACCCCGAAGGTACCTAACCGTGCCTGAGGCGTGCCTGCACGTCGATACCGACACCTAACCCACCCTGGGTAGAGCCAAACATCTGTAGGAGCTGACCTAACCGACGTAACCTTCGCCTGAACGGGCCTAACCCACCACGGAACGAACCTAACCCTGTCTGGAGCGCCCGTAACCGCTCTATACTTCGCCTGGGTGCACCTAACCCACGCTGGAATGGACCTAATCAAGTCTTAACGGTACCTAACCGACTTACCCTACGTCTACGCACACCTAACCCACCCCGAAGGTACCTAACCGTGCCTGAGGCGTGCCTGCACGTCGATACCGACACCTAACCCACCCTGGGAAGAGCCGAAACATCTGTAGGAGCTGACCTAACCGACGTAACCTTCGCCTGAACGGGCCTAACCCGCCACGGAACGAACCTAACCCTGTCTGGAGCGCCCGTAACCGCTCTATACTTCGCCTGGGTGCACCTAACCCACGCTGGAATGGACCTAATCAAGTCTTAACGGTACCTAACCGACTTACCCTACGTCTACGCACACCTAACCCACCCCGAAGGTACCTAACCGTGCCTGAGGCGTGCCTGCACGTCGATACCGACACGTAACCCACCCTGGGAAGAGCCAAACATCTGTAGGAGCTGACCTAACCGACGTAACCTTCGCCTGAACGGGCCTAACCCGCCACGGAACGAACCTAACCCTGTCTCGAGCGCCCGTAACCGCTCTATACTTCGCCTGGGTGCACCTAACCCACGCTGGAATGGACCTAATCAAGTCTTAACGGTACCTAACCGACTTACCCTACGTCTACGCAAACCTAACCCACCCCGAAGGTACCTAACCGTGCCTGAGGCGTGCCTGCACGTCGATACCGACACCTAACCCACCCTGGGTAGAGCCAAACATCTGTAGGAGCTGACCTAACCGACGTAACCTTCGCCTGAACGGGCCTAACCCACCACGGAACGAACCTAACCCTGTCTGGAGCGCCCGTAACCGCTCTATACTTCGCCTGGGTGCACCTAACCCACGCTGGAATGGACCTAA